>JBAWJW010000004.1:0-1352855 GCA_037356055.1 Xylaria sp. Z34 | reverse complement strand
AAAAAAAAAAAAAAACTTTCTGCTGTTGTTTCAAGCTATTTCGTATCAGCTATACGGAGTATACCGCACCGCTTGTTGATAATAGTGATAACAGAACCTTCCAGTCATGAAGTCATTAAGATAGTGTTCGTACTTGAATACCACTTGAATATGCATGTATGTCGGCCCTATGAGCACATTCTAACCAACATCTTCCATAGGCTGATCGTCAATTATGTTAAGGCAGTGACGCATGCCCTTTGCTGCTCATGGGTATGCCTCTCTCACGAATCGTCGACGCCGTAGGAACGTTGCATTTGTCGACTTGTTCCCAAGAACACCCCTGGTCCTGGGCTATAAAGCGATAATCGGTCTTAGACAAAGAATAGCCACGATATTCTCGTCACTTGGTGGCTGGCTGGCTACCGTGTCGATAGACTCAAGGGTGAGAGCCGTATCGCATAATTTGGCCTCGAAGTGTCACCGACCAACGGCTTTTCGGTTGCATCCGGCTCTGCAGTGACGAAATATAAATGTGAATCCCGGTCCGTCGCGCAACATGGCGTAACATGTAGGTATTGTTATGGCAGGTGTCAATTTTCTTGGCGTAACTCCCGATGCGCACACCGACGAGCGGCGTCTCTGAGGGGGCCTTGCGCAGACGCACGCTGCAGCCGCGCGGCCCCGGCACCGCATGAAACAGAAGATATATGTGTACCCTAGGCATATATCAGTGAAACATCTCAGTTTGTCCAATAAACGTCGATTCATTGTCTTAAACGCGCCTCACCGGTTTCCAGAAAACTACACAGTGGAGAGGCCGGTGTGAAATACACGCTGCGTTGTACCAAAGAATATGCTTTTTCGGAGAATACTGAGCGGCCAGGGAATTTTACCTCGCCTTGTGCTGGGATATTGAGCGACTATCACTCACGTATCGCTTCCCGTTCGATATTAACGAGGTTCAAGGTAGCAAGCAAGAGAGTGAGGCATATCACCGTTGGAATTGCCATCAAGCTGCAGTGTCCCTTTGTGAAACTGGTGTTTCCGTGCCATACCCGCCGCCATGGACTCTAGATGTCTCGTTTCCTAGCAAAGTTCATGGATGGATGATAGGGAATGGAGCGCGGCCAAGATCTGTTTGGGGCCTTGCCCTACGCTGCGATACGATGGTGACTGTGATTGATCTAAAGCAAACTCAGATAACCGATGGCCATACATAAGGATAATCCAGATAAACTAGATTGACACTCATCTAAAAAAAAAGGAATATAATGTTCTGCCTAGATTCTCGTCGCCATCGGCTACTAGCGGATTCCATGAGACGCCCTTTCTGCGGCATACTTTTGTAGACAGACCAGGGCAGTTCGGCTTCCTAGAGAGGAGGAGCTATCCTTTTGCGAGGATGGCAGTTTCTGGTTACATATGTTCTACATTATCTATTCAAAAAATCGCAGGCTTTCTCTTTAGAAGGAAGAAAAGGGAAGAGAAAATAGTAAATAGACGTCACTGATACATATATCAACCAAGTCATTCAACTTCATGTATGAAATCTGCGAGCACCCACGCACCCAGTGCCCAATTCTGTGTAGTAGTCACGTAGCCCTATTACCATGTTCAACGGTGATGTTTAGAGGGGAAGGGAGCTGTTTGCTCCGTTCACGTAGTTAGTCAAGTAGGAGGTTCAATCACCATTCTTGTCATCCAATCGTAACGAGTGCCACAACAACATCGAACCAGTTTGAAATTACCTTACTGGGACTAATTCCTGCAGCCATGTTTATGGATTTTTATCTTTCGTCGTTAGCGGTGTTTATACTGCTTATTCTACGTACTATCTGTCGTGACTTCCTACGCTTCTGGCCTAAGCGAATTTGAGAGCTGTACCATCTGAAGGCGACGTGACACTTCGTGCCACGTTTGATTTCCGTCTGTATCCGAGAAATTACGTCCCAGCCTGCATCTCGTCCATCTCAAGGAAGCTGATTCGGCTCATAGAGCATCAGATGACTCGAACACTGCGCCGGAACCCCGGGGCATCTGTTCCTCAAAATCGACTTGGTTCCCTACCAATTTCAGCAGGTGAACCTATCAACTCCCTAAGCCAGTGCCGCCATGCGTTGATTGGGGCCCCCGCAAATTGCGTATGCTAAGTCCCACGGAGATCGCTTCTTGAAGGGAAATATCGATTCTCGTCAATGGTCATCTGCCATTCCTGAAGCCCCTCCGTAGCGACGAAAGCGGCGAAGATCTCTGTCTATCTAGCGGGGACGAGGACCAAATGACCTGCTCACATGACAATAAGGAGAGGGGCAAGAGGTGGCAACGAGCAATGAGCAATAAGCAATGAGCAATGAGTATAGGTGACTCCAGAAGAAGCCACGAAATACACTTGATGAACTAACCAAGCAGCGTTGGCTACCCAGGATGTACTTCCGTGATACTTCATTCCTATTACCAATGAGGCGACCTTGTCGTTATCGTCCTTGCTGCGAGCCTTTCGTCGCCGTTCAATAGCCAATTACCATGGGATAACCTGGATGGTTGTCTGGAATCCACGCCATGGGACGGAGTGAATCGCCACCGAACCGGTCAAGTCTCAGCTCTGATTATCCTTGATTGGCACTCAGCATCGAGCAAGTGTTGCCTATTGGAAGATACACTTCATGGTCTGACGTTAAGTGATGCTTTTATGCTTGTCACGTTCGCCACATGACAGTCATCTGTTCCATTGAGACTTGTCATCATCACCACGCTGACATCAAAGGGTTTTATAACAACGTCGGGGTGGAATGGTTATGCATAACATCAATACCAAGTTATTGGGCTTAGTCACAACGCCTATTTGAGCATTAGCAATGTTTCCAAGCAAATGGTTATTGATAGATGTGGCGAGCGGGTACGAAGCATGGCCTTGACCGCCACATGCCATAGGACTTTGAGGTCATTGTGCCGTTATGATCAGGAAGAAAAAAAAACTCACTCTGCAAAGGATTTCAAAGCATAAGCCTGAATGTGTGACGGAGTCGGCCGTATCTTTTCTTGGAAGATACTCGGTTGGAATAATAACGAAAAGGAGAGAAGTCATTTGAAAATTTTTTTAATTGACCTTCCCTGCTTCTTCCCCGGCTTGCCTTGTAACTCCGCGTTGAAAACGAAACGCTGCATCAAGCCTCCTCTCGCAAGGCGCCTGCATCCGCACGTAGACGTAATTCACTCATACCTGGCACAGCTGCATATGCACCTGGGCAAAGTCATCGTGCGTCATATAGACCAGGTATGGGACGACAAGGTACCTTTTACTATAACTCCTGCAGCACACTCTGGTTAGCCAAATTCGGGGAAAGTCAAATTGCGTAGTGCAGCGACGGATATAATGTGTAAACACCTCCAGAATGTGCAGTTATTTCGCCGCAAAAGTTCTGCAGACGCACATCATTTTGTCTCTCTCTAACCGGATGCATATGATTGCTTCCGCGGTCCTCCCGCTGTGGGCCGTGTAAGGTTATCTTGGATCTAACTTAAGGTTCCATTGTAAGAGGAGACATAAGAGGTGCCGACTGCAAGTGGATGTGCCGATGTTGTCATTAATAAGAAGCCAATTCGTCCACGAAGACGGAGGGACGGGATGTACTTTCAAATGCTGGATGAGAAGCGATCCGAAGGCAGTCCAGCGTCCAAACGAGATAGCAATACGTAACGACGAAACGAGATATGTGGCTTGCTTGAGTTGTCCCGTTCGCGAAAGTCGAGGAACAATCGGTACCATACTTGAAGTACTCACTACGTCCATCTGAGCCAATGAGAACATGGTCAACGATAACGAAGAAAAACGCCATGTCTGCAGAGACTTCAGTCCATCCCACGGGCCCCTGCCACCTACCTAATCGACTCAAACGAATGTGCTTCGGTTGTGGGGGGCAGCCTCCCGGACTTTTTCTTTATTCATAAAAAATACATCAGTTGGCTTTATCAGTCAATGCATAGACCTCCCTGAGAGATGAAAATGTCGGTAAGATAGCCACCTTGATAGTAATAAGTCGTGACGCAGGCATCGACAGCAACCCAGCCAATATCCTTTCGTCTCTGCAGCACATGAGTCTTCATGCTTATTATGACCTTCCAGAATCTTTCCACGGTATGCTGTACAACATATCATGACTAGCAACTAGTAGGGGAGGTCTTGAAGTGGACCTGGTCCCTGCATTCGTGCGATGTCCTGTTGTATTGTACAGTACCTAAGGCACTATGCATGCGCCTCCGCAAAAGTATTTATTAAGCTATGCCAGGAAACAGTAGTGACCGGAGCATTCGTAACGGGACTAGTATCTGAATATTATTGTGTATTCCTTTCCGTCTTATTGGTCCAAGTCGTTTGTTTACCTTCTTCATTTTCGTTGCCTCTGCTATGTTAGGAATTATCGATACCCCAGGGTTACTAAGTTAGTGGCACGGGCATCCTTGTACTATCACCCATGGACAGCTGTATCTAGTGAGCGCGAATTCACAACTTGCCGAATGCCTCCGGTGGGTTCTGTACGTGCAGCCCCGTAACAAGTTTTAGAGACCTGCTTCTTTCGTCTTCGTAGGTGTGCATGCTGTAGGGCTTGTTGCTGATTGAATTTAAAAGTTGCCACGACGTTCACCGTGCCTACGAGATTAGAATTTCCATATATGGACGTTACTAGTGCTGAAGATGTCCCAAAGTCTTCATCAAGTAATAATAACTCTAATCCCAGACCAATGGTGGATAAGCGCGCGCGTTCTCCCCAAACCCTTGCCGCACTAGAGATATCAAGGAACCGAAAACTCACCGAGAGGAAAGTGAACTTTAGGAATAGTAATAAGGGGACTTCTAGTTGCAAATACTATGTCAAGCAGACAACCAGGTTTCCTAGTAACTAACCATACGAAAGCTTGTTCCGGGAGCTGCAAAACGGACCTCGGAATAGAACCTGGGACTGCGAGTACGTGCCTAGGTTAGGATTCCATGAATTGCAAACGATTGGTTCGGCATAGCTCGCAAGAACGCCAGGGGAACATACCACGGTGCCGAATTATAGCCACACCATACTGGGGTAAGTTCTCGCATGTGAAACGCTCTGGCTATGATGACTACTCTTGTAGGATTAGGTCTGCTTTAACTTGACAGCTTATGAACACGCAACCTAACTAGGCAGTTCATTCGCCTGTTACCGGCATTCCATTTATGGCATCAGAAAAGTGCATTTTTATCCCACAAGCTTTGATATAAAATTTGACACACGAGACTAACATATTGCTTCAGCACCTAACGAGTCACGATATTTCCGCAGATACATGGCTAGGATATAGCTAGGTAGATACGCGCATATGAATGACTTTTGTTCGCGGTAGTTAATCAATATCTAGATACTGTGTACCTTGGAAGCACCGATTATGACGCTGGTCTTGGCATCGTGCTATATTCGACATTAACGAAGTAGAACATGGCCTCGAGCCTTCGAGTAATTCCTTGGCCTTTCTATTCAAGCAACCTAAGCACGGGGCGGCCCTTTAGACTAAATTCAAGTGTGCGAAGCCAAGAGATATTATAGACACAACCAATCTATATGATTCTCGGTATAGAAGTAGGTAACTGAGACGAAAAGGCTTGGAGCATCCTAAACTAGGTACTTTACAATGGAGACATTGTGGGTACAAAACTGGATTCGGTAACATTGTTCACAACCCACTGCGAGGTCGCACATAATTCATTTCGCCTCTATTACCTACAACGTATGATTGACTGAGCAGATTCCCCTGTGTCCGATTCGATTTGGAATGTGACTTCAAATGCATGCTTATTACTATTACAGTAACGGAAATCATCCCATATACGTGTTCCAAGCGCCTATGTCCCTTTGACAGGTACAGAATAGGACGAGGACTTGTGGATTCATGAAGGTCTAGGTCACGTAAGGTACTTACTAGGTAGATAATGGCCGGCCTCCCTTGAACATGCGGCACGGCAATTAGGCCACTCCATTCCGGCTTTATGGCAGTGGATACTTGGACATTGCGTCGTTGTTCGGAGGAACAGTAGTCAATACAGACTAAGAAGCATCGTCATGCCTTTTTCGTGTTTCTCCTGCTGAGGGTAACTTAGTCCCGGGTATATTGGGGTTAGATCGATATCTGGTTCCGCTGCCAGGGGTCCAAGATGACATCCAGATGATGCGAACTACAGAGACGGAGTGTGCTAGGGAGGGTACGGGCATGTTCGGTAACAGGTTAAGATTTTCGGTCAATGTTTTCGGAACTCATCAGCAGAAACATGACCGAAAGACGCCGGCGCGGTACAATAGGTCATTGGCCAATGGCTTCAAGATCGGCCAAGGTTACCCCAAACCCCCATCATAGTGAATACCTATTTTAGACTAGATACAATCGCAACGATGTCGATCACCGCTAATTTCATTTTCTTTTCTTCGAACATACATTTACCTGTCTATCTGCATCGATGATGCATGCGCAAGCTCATCGGATGTAAAGATTCCTCTGTTCCCTCATTGCCATTTCGGATGGCTTAGGCCTTTGGTGTGCAGCGTAGGCAGCTCTCTACAGATTTGATTTTAGCCGGCCCCCAAGTCACAGCTGCAGGGGTTTTATTTGTTTCCAATAGCCAGCACGGTATTGGAAGCTGAACATATCATCCGGGAACATATGCCACAGCTGCCATGGACGCGAGAGAACCTCAGAAGTTCCTGCTGGGGCTTCATAGGAACCAGGCAGACACAAATTCGACGAGGCCTTTACGACAGCCAATACCATATCTTAGGATGAAAAATATTGTGCTGAGTCCACCGTTGTGTGCCGGTATGTGCAGACTGTCGTGGCCGACCATAAGTCTGGATTAGGAACATCACTAGGGTCTTGACTGTGACGCTACACCGGGCCGTTGGGAATCATCGTATATACGGTTGGGAAATAATCCTAACCAATATCCGCAATAGAGCGATCGAGTTTCTCGTTATCATCACAGTATCCATCATCATTGATTCCATTACCCCTCCATGTTTTTCCAAGGGTCACCACTGTTTCACTCGGCTACGAAGCGGTGTCGTGACGGCGTGGTGCCTGAGCGTGGACGCACGTTTCCCACATCTCGTCTCAGTAATGAGTATACGATATAGGAAATAGGCAAGGTACGTGCGTGCGTTCCACGATGCTGTAACGGCGGCTCGACGGACAGGGAATCTACATTAACCCTGGCTCGTTGAGCAACACATTTCCCACGAAAGTGAGGCATGCAATCCCTTTGAGTATCTGTATGCGCTCTTGCGTATTTGTCCCTGTGTAGGATTTTCCTCAATGCCGTCATCGGTGCCACCGATACCTGCTCTGTAAAAACAGCCTGTCCAAATCCCTGATAGCACCCAACGTTACCTATCTTAGTATGAGGTGAGTATATCTTCTTTGTTCTTCAATCTTTGCTCTCCAAATCAGTCATAGAAATCTCATATTCGTGTACGCCCTATTGTAGTGAGTTTGTGATCTTCTGCTTGCACCTCCTGAAGCTTCTGGTTTACCGAGGGGAAAAAACTATGCATAACCAGCATATAGTAGTCCGATCGCGGTGAGCACAACGCCTAGTAATTTATTTGTCTGTTGCACTACTATGACGAGCATGCAGTCCGAGATGAGCCCACTGTTTCCGAGCAGTGGTTAGGATTAAGACTTCAAAAACGGGCAGCTCCTCCGTCTCACCTTCCCCCCTGGTCAGCTGTGCCATGGGCTTGGGACAACGGTCCAAGGCCAAGGCCGAAACTTGTCGACAAAGGTGTTCTCTTGCCAATTTTCGCTTGAGAACTTTGTGATTGACTCGGTGTGGAGTTATTATAATTGACTTTGGCTTGACCTTTGCCGCTACTCAATTGGATTGGTCTTAAAACCATGAATAGCCAGACTAAACTCTAGACTACCTAATACGCGCGGGCAAAGAAGCAGAGATCATCTCTTGCTCACATATGCTACTGTTGGTTTCTAATATGTTGCGGGAACTTGCCCTGTTACCTGGCAACTCTCACAAAGCCGCAAACTGATGGTGAACCAAAGAATCAGCGTGTAATGGTCCGAATAACCCGGACTAGGTTCCCGCAAGTTTCGCTGATGTTCTTTTAACATTATTATATCTTGACCACTAACCGACCCGGCTCCACTACGTTGCATTTCAATGGGACCCTTATTCGCGGCCAAATTAGCACTTCCCACAAGCTTAGCTACTTTTGTTGTTGGAGAGACCACTCAAGAGTCGATGAATATGCCATAGGCAAGTTAGGAGCAAAGCGTCGATTGTGGCTGATCATATCCATTGTTTGTATTTGTTTGGTATCGACTGACTCTGATTCGTGGTAATATCGGATCTTCCCGTCCTAGACTATTAGACGACGGCTGCTCGCGTGATCGCCGCAAGCCTGGTGCTACTACTGTATCTGTTACTGCGTATTGGCTGTTCATCCAGCCCGTGGCAAAATCCAAATTCCCAGAACACAACAGATATGGTAAACTGAAGATTCTCTGGCTACCTGATGCTTGTAGTCCGACCCTCCTATAAGCCTACCTAGGTAGCTCTCCACACTATCCAGGTAACATCGTCGTCACCAGAAAGCATAGCGGCAACGTGGGAAAAAAGAAGACAGAAGACCCTGAGAAACGTAAAAACGGTTACCATTGGGTAACAGACACAATCCTCAGCACCCCCTAACAATTAGACGAAGCAGCTTTCGGCGCGTGGTGTGACAGCCGCACAGTGCTGGGTTTTTTTCGTTTTCGTCCTTTCTGTCGTCGACTTACTCCTCAGGTACTTTTTACGGATTACACGTCCCCCAACCTATAGTAATGCTCGTCACGTAGCATCAACACGGAGACGGACGTGATTAGCAGAGAGATGCCGCTCCGTTAACGCCCCTAGCCCTGCAACCAAAACCCCACACATACTATACGCCGTCGCCTCGTCTCCTCCTCGCTACCCCGTTCACCCCGTCTGCTAGTAGGCAGGCTTGCTAGAGACTACCTACCTCTGGTCTAGTGCACACTACTCCAAATATCTAGCGTAGGGCCGAGGGGGCACCCCTCTCTACGGGCTAGGGACTACACTACGCTGATAGTGCTGCAAGACCAACCACTACTGTAACTAACCTCTAGTGGCGCATCGTCGTAGCAACTAATCTGGTAACTATCTACAGTCTAGAGCTTTCGGTCGGTCTTACAGTATCTTGGTTTGAGAGTAGGTTAAGTACCTAGCGGAGATGCGGTAGATGTAGCAGATGGTAGAGTCCCCCTCCAATTGATCATTCGATGGCTCATGCTAGCCGTTGTGCCTGTTATTAGATGGCGCTCCTGAAAACAACCCAGATCCAATGGCTACGCGTACTGGGTGAACAGGGTGACCAGGCCATGCTTTCCGTGGCGAAGATAAGCTACCTACGACTATTTAGGTATGTCGTATGCGATATTGAACGAATATTCCGCAAGTACACGCAACGGCGCCTAGGTACTCGGATATATATGCAGGCGAATGACTATCCCGACTAAGGTAGCACGTACATAAGTTCGTTATGATGGCCAAAATACCATGTACAATCTCTCACGTCGAATTTGGTCCGAGAGTTGTCACTTCAGATTTGATTTTGCTACAGTTGGTAGTAGTATACGCTTCGCACCGAGCACTAGCCCTGTCCCTGTTATTATAGCTACATATTCAAGCTGCATCTAATACCCACATGCATACATTGGACATACATGGACGTACATCTGTTGTATGCAGCGCACACATATGTGTCCCGCGCATGTGTATATGGGTAGATACTTAGTACCACCAGTTAATCCTAGTTGATTTAAACAATTACCTACTCAGGTAGGCAGCTTATTCTAGCCGCCTCACACAGCCTTCTCCATAAATCACTTAGGGTGCGTTCCAATGTATCGTCTACAGTATCGTGTATCGTCTACCCACCTAGGCAGTCTTGAGGTAGTGTATGGATGAGGTAGCTTGGGTCGATGATATCGAGAGTTGGCTCGATGGGGTCATAGGGATCCATCCGCCTATATATCCTTGCCTCCTCTCCATGGGCCTAGGCCATATATCTAGGTGCCTCGACGACCTCCTTCGTTGCAGCCAGTCGATGGTTGCCTCTGCATTCTCCCACGATTGTCTCTTGTCTCGTGTCTCTTGTCGGTCATCCGTTGCTAGTTGTCTATTAGTAAATGACTTCACTCTTTTAAACCTTCTGGGCCGCCGGCGCATTGTGTAATATAGTTTGCGATTCCTCTCCCGCACGCTGTCTTCAACCCTCGCTTGTGGTTTTTCCTCAGGTGGATGGCAAGAAGTTTGAGTCACGATAACAGGAGAGCATTGTCTATCATCTCGTTAATATCTTCCTTTTCGGGTGCTATTTGTTGCACATTGCATCATTGTCCGCTGAGAGCGTTCGCCTAATCGATAGTTACCATCAACATTCGCCTATTCATCATCACACAATACTCCTCCTCCCTTCAACCACCTAATCAATAACATCGGTGATTTACTCGGTCTACAATATCCTCGGGCCGTCGCCAACCTACCTGAACACGAAGCCTCTATTAAGAACCAGCTTTCCTCCCTTAAAGTCCATCCTCCTCTCCCCTACACATAACAGTTCTTGAGCTTTTCTGGTCTGTGACTGGAATCAGCAAGCTTCATTAATAAAACGCCTGCCCACGCATTCACCGGGTCGCACTCCATTGGCGGCCGTACCTAGCACACCCGAAAATACCCATCGAGAGCCTCAGATCTCACCGTCCCTGCATAGCAGCGTGCCGGATAGCCTTACCTACATACATACACCTGATCCCGTTATACCGGTACCCTCTTCGACCCACCCGGACCATCTATCCCCACCCTAAGCCATTCCAATCTGAAGCGCAATCAAGATGGAATTAATTGGTAGTTTTGAGGGATTTTTCTTCTCGAAATTCGAGTTTCTGTCATCGGCCAAGTTTTGGTGGTTCGCCTTCTGGATCCTGTGGTAAGTACTTTGCCTTAAGCTTGCTTTGAATTGGAGCATCTCATTGGCCCGATACCCCAGAACCGTGATCATGTCTGACTAGTGGGCGACCAGGGTCCATCGCTACTTGCGCCTCATCGTGCACACTGTAAGCCACTGGACTTACAAGTCGAAGCCCATACCCGAAAAACCGACTTTCACGCCCGACGATGTCACAGTCATCATCCCGACTATCCACAATGTTTTCGAGGATCTGCGCCCCTCGCTGGAGAGCATCCTCGCATGTGGACCCGCCGAGCTAATTCTGGTTACAACGGTCGACAAGCATGCGGGGCTCGAGAAGCTTGGCGCCAGTCTAAAAAAGCTAACTAGCACCCAGAGCGTGCGCGTGCTATTCACCCCCATCGCCAACAAGCGGCTGCAGGTTTGTGAAGCCTTGCCCAACGTCAACACGGCCATCACCGTCATGGCCGATGACGACGTCACATGGCCCTCGACGCTGCTGCCCTGGATCCTGGCCCCCTTCGAGGACCCCGAGATGGGAGGCGTCGGCACCTGCCAGCGCGTGCGGAGGGAGCCGGATGCATCGTGGTCCACCCAGGTCTGGAACTGGCTGGGGGCCGCTTACATCGAGCGCCGCAACTTTGAGATCTCGGCAACGCACAATATCGATGGCGGCACCTCGTGCATGTCTGGTCGGACCGGCGCTTACCGCTCCGAGATCCTGTCGAGCCACGACTTTCTCGAGGGCTTCAAGACTGAACGCTGGCGTCACTATATTCTGAATGCTGACGACGATAACTTTGTCACTCGCTGGCTCGTCAATCACCAGTGGAAGACCTGGATCCAGTACGAGCCCGAGTGTGAGATCGAGACAACTCTGGAGAATGGCTGCAAGTTCCTCTACCAATGCTCCAGATGGTCGCGCAGCAACTGGCGCAGTAACTGGACGAGCTTGGTGCGCGAGCGATACGTTCTCACGTAAGTTTTCAATGTCAACGCCGCATGCCAAGCAACTAACCGGTATCGTATACTAGCCAACAGCCGTGGTGTACATATGCCTTGCACATTGCGACCTTCACCTCCCTCGCTTTTGTTGTCGACCCCCTCCTGCTGCTTTCTCTTTGGTGGGGAACGGAAGGATGGGACAAAGATACCCGCCAACAGCTGTTCTGGTCGCAGTTCATCTTTATCTTCGCCTACACTAAAGTCGTCAAGCTGATTGGTCTCTTCCGACGACAACCATCTGACATTATGTTCCTACCTATATCCATCCTCTTCGGCTATCTTCATGGCCTCATCAAACTTTACGCCCTTTTCACACTGAACATGGTATGACAAAGCAGTATCCTTCTACATGGGCGAATGCAGATTGCTGACTCTGCATTAGACTTCCTGGGGTAGTCGACCAGACGGTGACGCCAACGATGCTCTCCGCATGGCTCCACGCCCACGTAGGAGTGATAGTGTTGCCACTCCGTTACCACGGCCCGACGATTTAGAATGCTTCATTAATCCCAGGATGCGCCTTCCACAGCGCCCACTATCGGAGAAAAAATCGCTCCCTGAGTCAGAGGCGAGCCTGCCGTCGATGACAATGGTTGCTGTTAGTCCATTCGCCCACAGCTCTAACTCTCTTCGTTTCACATAAAGGCATGTGAGTGCGATGAGAACACGAAGTTATGATTCACGATTATCTTGCCACTCTGATACATAACTTAATCCTTTCATCTCAAAAACTACTGGGAAAGGAATCAACGGTACTTTCCCAAGGAACAAGTGATGCTGCTACTTTCGGGCCCCAGAGGCTCTGGATGTTTTGAGGTTTAATATGACATAGGGAATGGCGTGGTATTTTTCTTTGCAAACAAAAGTATTTTCCTTCCATGGATTTAGGACTGGGGGAAAATATGATTTTTTTTTTGTGTTTTTTTTTTTCGGCATTCAAAGGAGGATTTCGGAGTTCAGCACCATATTCGACCCAGTTGGTCCAGCAGCTGTACTCCAGGTAATAACGGATTTGTGCCGGTTTCCAGAGAAGAGTAGAGGGAATACACAGTTTTCTCCCGGTGGATGAAAGAGTGGGAAAGAGACGGGACTGGGCCAATAGATTGAGATTCGGCGAACGTGCCCTCAGACTCTCATAGACTTAGAGAGAAAGAGAGAGACTATACAAGTTCACTGTTGGTCAGAATTAATTGACATCGGGTATTGGCCAAATCGGTGGCTTCATCTAGTGCATTTGATTACATCCGACTAAGAAACGCGTCGAAGCCAATATGTGCATGTATTGGCAGATGACAATTGCAATGCACATACGGGTGCAAGGTAGCCAATGTAACTGCGGCGTCCTGGCCGCGCAAATCTTCCGACCCAGTCGGGTGGCTTAACGAGATGTCATCTTACTCGATAGGTAGTTGGGGTCAGTCCCCTCATCCTCGTTTTTGGTGTGCCCATTTCAACGCAACACGTCTACTCACTTCGCTATGTATCGCAACACACCATGAATCCTAGCACGGAGATAGTTCTGATATTTACCCAGCAAAGCCATATCTCTGGTGAGAGCTAGGGCTAGCAATTGTTTAAAGACGTGAGATACGTCATGTAGGGTATCGTTAAGGGCCTGGCCCTTAAATAGTCTTATGTATAGACCTACCCCAGAGAAGCCGGCTGCATTCTTGGCGTATCAAGATGTGTTCCAACATAAGCATAGTCCACGGGGCTACGCCCAGCTATACACACCACCCTCCTCGAACCAGCCTATCACGGTGCGACGATGTATACTTCTACCCATCAAAGGCACGAAGCGATAGCAGGCCTTGTCGTAAGACGAGGTTAACACTGACGCCAACGCAAGATCACTTGCATGACCAGGACCAAATACCGGACCTTCTGCAACCCTTGCAGCCTCAGCGTTTCGTAGTCATCATATGTTGTATACTCTTTATTAACCATGTACATTATAATAAGCAAGCACTTCCGACGGCCATGTCCTGTTCTTGCATGACGTACTCTACCCCAAAAACACATGTCATTTTTTATTGAATTGATTTATCAGACGCCACAAGTTCGTATCATACTTATCGACCAACACTGTTTCTTTGATGGTTGGCGCTACTGTTGATACATACCTCTGACTAGCGTCGAGGGCGTTGAAAAGCCACCAATGCGGGGTTACGAGCGAAGGATGGAAGCCGAAGGGAGACTTAGACGGCGATGCCTTCCTTTCCTTGTGTGTGGGGAAAAGCTGGGCTGATGATGGGTTTCCCTCATCTGGACTAATTGTATCAGCGGACGCAGCGAAAGGATGCCGGCGAGGCCGGTACGTTCCTCTTGGGCCTAGTTTCATAAGGCTATATATGCGTAACCCCAGAATCGAGCATTCCCATTAAGCACGACATGGACTTACAGGGTTCACTCCACGATAATCTTCTCGTGAAAACGACAGCATATGACTCGTACACTCTCATTAGTCTGTCTGACGTGCGAAGAGATGTTGTGCAAAGGATTTAGGAATTCTATTACGAGACGGAGACCTCACTCAACATCACGTGGGCGGTTTCTTATAGTCATGCGCAGGGCGAGGTGTAGCCTAGTGAGCCAATGCTGTCTCGTAGCTGAAGCTATTCCTATCACACTGGTGATAGTGGCTAGTGGAGGAGAGAATTGCTGACAAGACAAACCAACTGGATTGGCCAATTCATCCTTCAACCTCGTCTTGACTTCCTCCACACTTCTGGAATAGCCCGACCCCTGTTCTCATACTCCGATTCTAATCACGGATTAGTCTGTTTGCTCTACCCTCTCGATGCTTCCCCAATGATGTCAAAAACGGAAAGGGTTCGTGGGGTCCATTACAACATGAGCTTGGGTCTGCGCAGCAGCTATTTGCTACGAGTTATGATATGTTCCCTTTTGGGTGGCTGATGATCTATCTATCCAGCATACAGCATATCGCATGCAACCTACATACAATGTTTTTTGACAGCTCGTATCTTCGGTAGACCTCGGGACAGGCTTACTTAGGTCCTAGTCTGTACATAATTCATCCATCGGGTAGTTAGCGCCACTAACAACACACGTAATAGCAACAGCTTCATCAACGCTACACGGAGCGCGAACGCAACACTCCACTTTAAGTGAGAATTTGACTGATTGCTCTCGGCTGCACTATCCAAATTGTCGCACCAATTTTGTCACAGTAATGAAGCGGCCCCGATGTTAGGAAATGGAATTTCACTACGTATCACAGCATGAAAACAATGAAGCTAGACCTATAACATCTTCGTGGGGAGTGTCCCACAACTGCAGTTCAGTGCATTTCCCCACGCCCCCACTCATTCCGGCTCAATACTGATACTGTAGCGTACAGTGGGTAACTATCTCCAATGCTGCAGTTGTACAGTATACACAGGTGCTTTCACCTTTCTTGATGCATTGACAAATGGTGAGAGTTACTACGAATATAACGCAAATTTGTAATGATAGGATGACGCTTTCTCTTGAAGTAAAAGCTTAGGTAAAATATATAGAGATCATTTAGCTATTGTTTAGCATACGTTTCTTAGGGCGCATTTATAGATACGAGCTAAGATTTCATATGGTGTAGTGCATCTTCACATCCCGATAATAGATCCTCGCTTCAAAGTTCCCACACCACCTGGGCAGCCGCATTCATACTGCGATAGAGGGAACTCTAGATCCATCCATCGGACCAAACCTAGCAAAACCTTGATTGTAATATATATCCCACTAATTATGCAGGGCTTGGCATCCCGTCCCACCCCCCCTCACCCCACTCCGAGGACCCTGGCACAGCATGCTGCAGACTCCAATCCGCACTAGCCACATTCTCTCGGACCTGCGTCTGTTAGCTTAACCCCACACCTTATGCCCATGGTGCTCTGCATCTCTGGTCACGTCACTTACACGATATTCTTCCCAGCTCTTGTTGTGATGTGGTAGCATGGCAGAAAATAACCAGTTTCCCACACTACGAGATTACCACCTACAACAGCCCTCGTTGTTCGAGTCTGTACGGTACTTAGCACGTCAACTGGACCTGGAACCACTCCTCTCTCTCCTTGTTCCCAGCAAGCCTTCCTTGACCATGTAAGTCGATGAATGTGGTTGCTTTGGTGGGGTCGACTAATACACGGACGGGTCTAACTATCTTCATCATACGCAACTAAAAGTCTACTTAGTACCATAGATATCTGATCCTTTTCCCAGGAGATGAATTTGATTTGGTGGAAAGAGGCTACTATTGAATGTTGCACGTCTCTGAGGTGCGAGCCTATCAAGATCCGGGTCGTCTGTAAACATCTATGCATCATGCAAGATAAAAGACGCCGTTTCGAAACTGCTCAATGTTAGGTTGTGGCACAGGATGGTTGCTTTGGGGCTATCGCTGTGTAACACTGGCTAACTAGTAGATCAAAATACAGTGCGGTCACAAAATGCAACACAGTAAAACTAAATAATCAGAAGATGGGCTGGCTGCAATTCATCAACTGTGAATTCTGTGAGATGAAGCATAAGTACCCCTAAGGAGATATTAAGTTTATAGCAGCAATACTAAGGTTATTTATAGGGGCTCGATTTTCACGTTGAGGGAGTTTGCAATATTTTAGCAGATGATATCAAAACCCGTCAAATGCGCCTCTCCTGCGAGCTCAATCATATTTGTGCCGCCGCCCTGCAGCAAGTGCCTCAACAGCAAGATGTTAATTATACATAGCTTTATTCGCAAGGAAGAAAAGCGCCAAAGAAGTTACGACTAAAAATCGAAGCCATCGATAACATGCCTACGACTAGAAGACGAGATAAAACAGCGGATCGCAACTTGCATTACATCTCCGTTCAGTACTCAGTACACAAAAGAGCACGTATTCATATCCGTTATGTATGCGAGCTTGACATGGAATTTTTCCGCGATAGGTAGCTCAGTTCCCGCAGTGATGCAACTGCGTTAGAACCAAGACAAATGTTCGGTATATCACTTGCCATAGTCAATAACTAGGCTGCCATGCGGCAAAATAGAAGCATGGTCTTTGTTGGTACCACATCCCTCTAAGCGCAGCCAATGGCAACAAGGAATCTCTGTGCATCTGGGTACAGAAAGCATGTAATACAAGCTATCTATCTCTAGACTTCATAGCCAGATAAGGGTACATACAGTAGTGGTTCCAACGCCCATTGAATGCAACGGCAGGTTATGGTTGCACAGACGATGGGATGCGCTCCAGGGATCATTGAATTGTGGCAAATCGAGGGCGCACAAGAGATCTTCAGGGGTCGTACCGCTTCGCCAGAATGGTTGTTCCGCTTCAAACGTCAATACAAGCGTCTCGTATTATAAGCAACCTAATTTTACCGATTGGACAGTAGTATATTGTGGCTTGATGTCAGCACCATAATCTCATGTTTCCGGTTCGCCGCGCAACATGTCTACCGGAACAAAAATAACTATATAACACATTCCGAGTTAGCACCGCATGATCGATCGATCAGTCACCGATTGGCCGTCGCAGTGAGGTATGTACATATATACATATAAGCATCTCCCAGCACTACCTACATACCCAGAGACCGACTTATAAAATACCATGGAGTCGCATCACAGCGTACCCACATAACCGGGTAGCAAGAGTCATCGAACGACATAGATATGAACATGCAACGCCGATGGCTGCTAGCGAAAACCCGATGCCATCTCCGTCGTGGTGGGCATCTCGACTGCGCCAAGACCTTTCCAGAACTCCTCGACGCAACCACCACCACATGGACACGACCAATCCTCAAACACGAAACAAAACTCTCGAATGCAGCCATGCGAGAGAGGACACAGTAAATGATATCGCATCGCTACGATGCCAAATCGGAGGTAGAATCCTACTGTGCTCTCTTTTTCCGTGTTCTCCTTTCAGGCAAGTGGCTTGGTGAGCTCTTATGGTTTCCACTTTAGGACTACGCATCATCACACATTGACTATCGAAGCCTTAGGTGCTAGGATCAAAGCACCTAGCCCTTTTGAGAATGTTGAGAGGCTGGAATCCACTATCTCGAGATGGACAACGGCATAGTATACGCAGGTATACGACTAGAGCTTCGCCATGGAAAGCCTAGCAGGATAGCGTCATTGTAGGTTCTCAGCTGTATCGAGGAATTGATCAGAGTATTCGGAGGTCGGCCCCCGGCCCTTTTCTATACACTGGATCTTAATCTACACTACACCACGCTCACCAGGGTGGTCGTGTATGCACCAGACTGAATCGTAAATCTTTACGCCGTTCCAAGATTTGCAGCCGCAAAACCCCGGATCTACAGCATACTTATTACATACAGACACCGAAGTTGAGGACCACTAAATGCGAATCCGCTAACCCAGGGAGATACGCATAGTTCACATGCAACTTGCTTCCTCCTACTTTCTCCACACTTGGCTGGCTCCATACCAGAGGAACCCCTCTCCAAGCAAGCGTAGAGATCCCGTCTTGAAGAGGGGCATGGTAAGAACCTGCGATCCGATGTATCCCACCATCTCGTTCGTGACGCAACTTGACCAAATGTGGTGTTTCCTACGACACAGCTGCTATACTGACTGGTTAAGTCTATTTACACTTATACAAAAACAGGGTTACACCGCGAACCATAAATCGCATTGCGAATCGGATAAGGAAGAAATGAGTTAAAAAAAGAATACACATGAAAATTTACCCACGCAATTGGGATCATCAGACGGATATGGCATAATTAAGCCTAGCCTACATGATGAATGTAGATGGTCTTCCTGCACACATTCTCTTCGTACCTACATTGTCCATACAGTATTGACGGAGGGACACACAAGTACAGCAACTTGCTTTCTTGGGACCAACCATGTAAATTACGTACATACAAGTGCATGCATGCGAACAGATGCGAGGCATGTACACACGCACACACGTCAAAGCACATTACTGTCACTATATGTGCCTAGCTAGCCGATGCTCCATCCGAACTTCGGCCAAGTTCATTGGTATGCTTAGCTCTTATGTTCTCACTATGCATATTGAAACAGGCTATATTCATATAACTCACTATACAGAGAGAAGATCGAGATCATCGTAGGGTATTTGAATCGGGGGTTCCAGAAACCGGCATATAGATTGCTGTAAGACGCTCAATCGGGGCAGCAAAGAGGATGTAGCATCGGGGTGATTTGTCGCCGCTTGTATTACATGATCTCCCCCGGCTTACGTAGACTACACGTGAGCTAGTCTATATCTTACATATTGTGCATCACAGACGGGTTCCCAATACAACGTTTGCCATCCATGCCATCCATGAGGGGGGTATCTTTTACCAACGGTCGTTCTAGTCTCGTCTTCCCAAATCTTGCATGTGTTAGAAGCCAAGCGGTAGTACCTCTAAAGAAAAAGGGAACAAAAGAAAAAAGTTGCTCGAGTTGTCACTTAGGCCTAGCGCTTGTC
The DNA here is from genome assembly GCA_037356055.1 of Xylaria sp. Z34. Classification (NCBI taxonomy): domain Eukaryota; kingdom Fungi; phylum Ascomycota; class Sordariomycetes; order Xylariales; family Xylariaceae; genus Xylaria; species Xylaria sp. Z34. Next base: position 1,333,396 of record JBAWJW010000004.1, on the reverse strand, counting down.
GAGGTTGGAGTGCATAAATCCAGACGCCTTACAACCACACAAGGGTTTCGAGGGTTGTATATGCAACACATATATGCCCCTACCTACATACATACTAATCACCTTGCGATGTATGCATGCATGCCATGATGCCTAGGTAAGTAGGTAGTAGGGTAAGGTAACGTATGTGGACGTAGAAATACCCGCGCAGGATGTGAGAACTTTAAAAAATGACAAAACTTCGATGCCGCGATGTAGCATTGCCTATGCTGCAGCTAACGCATATGGGCAAAAATACCAGGACAACGCACTTCGCATCATGATATCACATCATCACATTTTATATTCCCGCGGGAAGGGTGGAGAAAGAAATCCAAGCGAACGTGCTCGGGTCTCTAGCGGGAGGCCGGAATCGACGTCGTTGTACGCCACCCTTCCGGATGCCGGACATACCGGCAAAAAAATAAAAATAAAAAAAAGAGAAAAGATGCTACTCCCTGTCTGGTGGCCTTTCTCACCGAATAACATCGTGCATGAACGGAGATCTTCATATCACACACATGGCGGCGCATGAGTTAGCTGCACCCCTCAATGTCTCAGATTATCTTGACGAGCATATCGCGCTTGTGGTTTTATTAATATTTATCTGTCCCATAGATAAGATATGCAGCACAACTGGCTGGTTGACTTTTGACTTGACCGACTTTGACGGACAAGGTTGCATCCCATTGCCCCCACTTCTGTCTGTGTGCGTTTTCCGAAGAGGGTTTTGGAAAGCGAGGAATGAATGATACCCTCAAGGTTCCCCCTTGCCAGAACTTGCAGGGCGCTGCACACCCCGAGGAACGTGGCTCGACGTCATGCAGGACGAAGGTTTCAACGGCGCACTACGACGTCGCCAAAATACCCGCCGTGTCCGCGCGCGCCCACTCCCGACCGACCGGGGGGTGCCAGTTGTTCAGTCGGGCCTAGAAGCCGAGCCGACCTCGGTGTTGGAGCGGGTAGCGGCTGAACAGAGCCGGGATGTTCGTCTATTTAATATCGACCCCTTGAAGATGTGATAATACCAGGCATATATATGATGACACTTCACTTCCACGGCTGGTGATCGATACGAAATGGGAAAACGAGATAAACCGGCATATGCATCTGGCTTCAGAGCTCCTGCTCGAAAGAGGATGATGGAGATAAGCCTGTTGCCTGCTGCCTGCTGTGGAAGCGTGCGCAATCCTGGATTATTACAGATTCTGGGAACCCTTGCTATTGAGTACCTGTTCCGAATACTTCGAGGCCAGTGCTCTATGACAGTTGGGAAGAACCTGGTGTCAATGGCTGCCCAATGCTTTTTCTAACCCGAAGAAAATTCGCGTTTATTTTTCAGTAATCTACTATAGAGAAAGCGTTTAATTATGTATTAATTCGTAATAGGATTATATCCATATCCGTCTGCTCGTTGGTGAGATTATACTTTGGGATAGGAGATTTGAGTGCTTCAAGGGTTAAAGAGGATCTATATCGAGTGCTTGTTCGTATACGTAACTGATGACAAGTGATGCCATTTAATAAAATATATGTTTGAGAACGTACGCATATTATTTTTTTATTGAAAACATGATATCGCCCGCCAACTTTAGATATATTTGTTGTAGAACTTGATAGTCTCATAGTCACGTCGCAAGCTGAGCGGAGTGTGCATGAATCCGGGGCTGTAGAAACCCAGACCAAACAGCTCGATATACCATGTTTCCTTTCACGACGAGAGTATCGTATTAGTACTGGTTCCACTAGTACTTATAAGCATGTCGCGCAATACGTAAATAGTTTTGTGTCAGTGCGGACGGGCAGCACCTTATCTTGACGACAGCGTGACTTATGATGAGGGAGAGACCACAGCATCATCAACTGAGAACCGATCAATACACACAACTAGATATACTAAAGCGGACAGTTAGCTAGTTTCTGTGTAGCCTATTTGGGGGAGCAGAAACGTATGGGTATACGAGATTAGTATTTCCACAATTTCTTGAGACTTACTTTCTAGGCGAACAAGAGCGTCGATCGCAAGGAGATGTACCTGTTTCATAGCCATTTCAATTCATGAAACACAAACTAGTATGTTTCTAATTGACAACAAGATACCTTACCCACCGTAACCTCAAATATACTCACGAAATATCGCGCACTTCTCGTTTTAGTTCGTACCGTTTCGAGCTATACTCTGGGTACGATGGAATAGGGGTATGCTGTGTCACACGCCAACTCGTAGTTCCGAGTGCAACCGGAGAGCAGGCCTTAAAAGCTTAACGGTTCTTTTTAAGGAGGCACGCGCACGTGGGAATGACATAACTCGCAGAGTATGTAGATGTTCGTGCTGGGGTGTTTTGGAATCGTGACGTCTCCCGCAATATGCCGGGTTATATAGATCGTAAACCCCATCACATGTCTTCTACTACATTCGAAGAACATACGGGTACCCCTTCTCAACTTGGTCCTTGTCCCCCAGCCCAAGAACACTAACGTGTACACCATGATAGCCCGGTCCTTTCCCGACAACCCAGAGCGCCGGACCCCGTACAAGGTCTCCTATTGGTATGCTATAATTAACTTTACCGAGAACAATATAGGTAAAACAAGCAACTCAATACGTATTATAACTCTTTCTATGCATCCATTGCAACGTGGCCAAGAGAAAGAGTATTGCCTCTCTTTGTTCTTGAAAGACATCATGAGTTTACGGTATACAATGAGTGTATTCTGCCAGACGCCAACGCTGTCACAATCCAAATACTAGCTCTTCTCATGATGTCAACAAGGTACATGCCGGACTTAGATCCTGCCACCTCATCAGATCTAATTTCCTGCGCGAACACTCAAATACAGATGAATGGTCAATTCTTACCCACTTTCAAGACGCTGTATGGCCCAACAACTGATAAAGGCATTAATAATCCCATTGTTGGGCAACAACCGTCTTTGTTCGGTGCCCGGTCTACTGTTTAGGCTTAGGAAGTGCTTTAACGCGTCTGAACACGTATCGCAGCGACTTGTCGTATGTTGGTAAAACAGCGTTTGGGACTAAATGAGACAGAAATAACAAATGGAAGGAGCAAGTAACGTTGGAAGGTGTACATATAGCCTTTGGACTAGCCGAGATTTTCACCTTGCCTTCTGAACTACTTACTTTCTACCTACCTTTTGTCTTGTGCGCGCGTTAATCTACGTCAGATCTCCGAAAAGTGACTACGTCTTCAATTGTTTGCCCCTAGCTTAATTCTTCTAGAACCCGTATTCTTCGTCTACTTAAAAAAAAACCCTAGTCCTCCGACAATTTCGCGACAGACAGTAAATAAATCAAGATGCCTTGGCTTCGAATCCTCCTGACATATTTGAGTGTTTTCGAAAAGGGCTGCCGAATGTCCAGACTTGTCAAAGGGGAAATGGGCAAGGCACAGTAGTATTGCGGAATTAGTGACATACAGAAAACAATGCGTGGGTTTGAAATATCGACTGACGATTCTCAACGTAGCATATTATTTTGTTAGAGATAGATTTACTAATATGCTGATTTCATAATAGGCTCATGTGTGCTTTTGTAGTCGCCGCGTTGCGTCATCCGGTATGATTGTCTGAAACCGACATTCATTCCGTACGTAGCTTCTGAGCTCGTTTGGGTATCTATGGTGTGGTGATCACGCCCTCAGCATCCCGACCATGTATGGCTGCATATAGCAAGCAGCACGTGCTACAATCATGATGATACTCGCAAAGGTGGGAAGCCCTTCAGATGTTTCGATCCTTCGCCTGAACGCCATTTTGCCATTCTCTAGAAAGCAAGTAGAATATTCCCTGCTAATCCTCGTTGCGCGCAGAAATCAATGCATCCATTCGTCATAACCTTCTCTGGCCGGTAATAGAGACTCGTTCATTTGTCGCGATCACCGCCGATTCTCTCGAGTGCTTCTAGCATGACGACCGAGTTGCCTCGAATGACCTGCAACAAAAACGCGTTAGAAATGATGTTCCTGACATGCAAATGGGTTCTAACACAACACGTACAACCATCCCTAACCGGACCTTCTCACCACCATCCTTCTCCTCTACGGCGTCGTCCAGAACAATATTCAGGAAAACCTATCTCAACAGTCAGCATGCATGTTCTCCCGTGGGACGCTGGAAATGTGGTTACGTACATCGTAGCCTCGGAGGACACCAATGACCTTGCGGCTACCGTTTAGCTGGACGAAGAGCCTCTTGTCGAGGTACTGTGGGAGGATTGATGAGTAATTCAGCAGCAGCTTGTCGAATTTGACAGTGAGACTCACCTTCTTGAGCTCGGGCTGTGCGGGCGCCATCTTGGGAACAGTAGAGGAGCGATCTGTGTGATTGGTTTGCGAATGAGTGCTGAGGACGAAAGCTTGAGGAACAGTGGAAGCTTTCTGGGTGAGCCGCGGAGCCTACCTGAGATTATTGGGCTGGCGGCGGGCAGCAGCAGGTACCTTGCAGCCGGAGATAAGATAAAGGGCCTAAGTAAAGCTTTATCGATAACGCCATCCTCAGGTATCCAGCTCAACAAGCAACTACAGAAACAACATCCATCATCTATCAACCATTGTAAATCCAACGACTTGCGATCTTCGAGAAAGCGCAACCACAATGAGCTCGTTTGGATCAAAAAGAAAGGCGCGCAAGATCACAGTTCAGGACGACGACGATGAGTCCCCTTCACTCGAGTCACTAAATCCGCCGCCCGAACCCCAGGAGCCAGCACTGCAGCCCACATTCAAGAGTCGAAAGCCGTTTAAGCAATCCTCGCTACGCAAAAGCATCAACTTCAACGATGAAGCCCCCACGGATCCTAGTAAAGATACCAAGACATCCAATAGCACAGACGAGACCGAGGACCAAGACGATGGCGGTGCACCGGTGCGGATACGGCCCTCAACCGCCAAACTGGGAGTCGCAAAGTCCAAGAAGCGACAATCTAGCTCGCGGCTCTCTTTTGGGCCAAGCGAGATAACGGCCGACGATGATGATGCGATGGTTCTAGGCGAAGAAGCCTTCACACCTAAGAAGCCCGGCCCTGCGGCTCTCGCGACCGACGGTAGTGCGTACAAGAAGGGCATCAAGAACCTACCTCTCAGCCGGTTTCCCACGCGCTCCATGGAAGATGACGATGACCGGCCTAAATACAGTAAAGAGTATCTTTCCGAGCTACAATCTGCGACACCGAACGCGCCACAGGATCTCTCTAGTCTACACATCGAAGACGAGATGTCCCTCGACCCATCTGAGCTGGAAGGCGCCATGATTGTCGACACAGAACCATCCACATCCTTGACCACCGGCGCTCCAACAACAGCCGTGTTAACAGAAGCCGAGATCCGTGAGAAGAAAGAGAGACGGGCACGTCTGGCAAAGCAGAAGGGCAGTCGAGACACAGAAGACTTTATCTCGCTGTCGGACGACGACAATGACGAGCGGCGTGCGGGAGACTCTTACTTAACATTATTGTCACGAAAGAGTGGTAGCAAGGCCGACACGCGACTGGTGGCCGATGATGAGGACCTGGGAGAGGGCTTCGACGAGTTCGTAGAGGATGGAGGACTATCACTAGGCCGGAAGGCGGAGCGCGAGGCGCGCAAGCGACACCGTGCTGAGATGGCGTCTCTGATCTCAGCCGCCGAAGGCGCGGGCTCAGACGGCGAGGCAGCGGCCTCAGATGACTCCGAAGCCGAGCGGCAGGCCGCGTTCGAGGCAGCACAGACACGCGCCGGCATGGACGGACTAGCCGAGGAACGCGAGCAGCAGCGGAAGCGACTCGGCGCGCGCGAGGGCGTCGTCCCCGTACCGCCCAAGATCACCCCCCTCCCAGACCTCAGCGTGCTCGTCGAGGCGTTCAAGGCACGCATGCGGCAGAAAGAAGCTGACTTGATCCGCATGCGGGCGCACATCGCGGGCCTGAAGGCGGAGCGGGAAGGCATACTCAAGAGAGAGCCAGAGGTTCAGAAGCTATTAAACGAAGCCGGGGAGCGGTATCGTGCCCTGATGATGCCCGGCGGAGCCGAAAATGCTCATCAAACCAACGGTGAAAATGAAACCAACGACACAAATGGAGAGAGCACTGTTACGGCGGCGAGGACGCTGTTAGATCAATTTAGAGATGGCGGTCCCGGGACACCTGGGGAGAGAGGTCTAGAGAGTCTCGGGACGACGCCTCTAAGGCAGCGGACGCAGATGGAATTATAATATGAAATGATACCCCCTTTATACGATAAATAATTAATAAAAAAAAAGACTTCATGGAAGCATGAAAAGTCGTGTTTCGATCCTTTTTCTATTTGATATGAAACTAGAAAAAACTAAATGCCATAATAATCCCACGTATTTCGGGGACAACAATGAGAGCCAATTACCGATGATGGGATGCCGTAAAAGTCCTCTCTTGTATCGATACATGTTGATACACACCTAAATTACTAAACCCGACCAATTGAACCTGCTCTTGCTGTCTTAGACTCTCTCAAGGGCTGCACGTCTTCAGTCGAGCCACCAGTCCAGTACTCATATACCATGTTCTTGGAAACCATTTAGATTCCAGCAATTCCTAGTTAACTCTCTATTCTTACTTAGACCTCGACACACCGGCGCCGATGACACCAGGCAGCTTCTCCTCGCCAACGCTAAACAGCAGACCGATGGAGAAAGCAATGGTGCCGACGAGGGCGATAGTGACGCCGGCAAAGAGCCAGAAGGGGGTGCTGACGTCGCGCTTCTGGCAGGTGGCGCCGCCCCAGTAGTAGACGTGGTTGCGATCCTTCTCGTCCTTCTCGACGGTAGAGCCGCAGTGGCAGAAGTAGCACGCATTCTTCGTCTCGTCCTTGCCCCAGCGGTCGACGCACACGCCGTGGCCCGAGCACGAGCTCGTCGCCGTCTCGCACGCGTTCTGCGACGCGAAGCAGTTCGGCACCGTCGTGGGACGCCCTGCAAAAGCGTCGAAGACCTTGTCGCCTGAGGAGGACCCGTGGGTGCTTGACACGAAGGTGTTGCCTGAGCTCGATGACTCGGACATCACCTTCTCTTTCTGGAACTGCAGGTCTCGCCGGCGGAGCTCCTCGTCTGATACAGAGCTGTCGAGGAACACGATGGTCGTCTCCATTATACCCTCGTTAGCGTAGGATTTCAGGGACGCGAGGTTGACGCTGAGCTGTTTGACGATGTCACTGTTCTGTGAAGAGAGATGTTAGAACATGTCTATAATGATGATGTCCCAAAGGCCGGTGGAGGCGGGCCGGTGTACCTTCTTCACATCGTATTGTAGATATTGTGTCTTCCCGCTCCAGCATTCGCTGGACTTGGGGTTGATGGATGGCCCGAAAGCACAATCTAAGCTAGCCTTGATGGGTAATCGGCCGAGGCCGGGCGCGGTGAAGGCAAGCGGCACGCGCGGTATGGCGGCCTTTAGTTGCTTGTGCTGATCGGGAGTGACGCCTGAAAAGGCGATGACGAGCTGCCTGGGTTCGTCGGCATCTGCACTGTCGAACAGGGGTCGCGGGGGCGTCGCGAATTCATTGATATATGAAACAGCCTCATCTTCGTCTAGTGATTGCGGGATCTGGCCCAGGGCCGACGGCCGGTTGAGACGCTGAAGGAGGATGGCTTCGGCGAGGGAGTCTGGTATCGATGGAGGGTTGGATGATGTGGTTTGCTTGGTGTGTCTGAGCATGTATGCTTCGGCGTGTTGCGGTGCTGCGTCGGCGGCGGCGACGCCAGCTAGCGCTGGAAGTAAGAAGCTGTTAAGCTTCATCTTGAAATTGTGCTGTGTGGCCCCGATTTGATGCTGCTGTGATGTAGCCAGGCGAATAAGACAATTCAAGGCTGTTCCAGCCTCTGTTGGTTGGTATCTAGTCTAGTCAACAGTGGTCGGAAGGATGATGTCTCCAGAAGCTCAGAAGCTAGATCTCCACAGTATAAGACGGTATAATAAGGTGTAGATTAAGCACCTGCAGCCCTGCACCTGTCAGGAACCTGTCATTGCCAGTGCCACCGTAATAAACGTAATAGAGTGAAGTGCGGATTACCTAACTCTCTTCCCCTTAGTAACTAGATACCTATCTAGATTATAAAATACCAAGATTCATGTGATATTTATCTTCTATACATGTAGGTAGCTCTGGAATATGTATCGTGAATTCATTATGTGATATGGGGTTTTTAGCGAGTCAGTTAGTCTCTACCGACTACCTACCTGGAAGATTAAGGCGAGACAGCGGACCTCATACAGTATAACACGGTACCACTTGCCCCCGGTCTCGAATCGCTTCTGCATAAGTCCCCTCCAAGTCGATGCGCCAAAGCAGATGACTTATTGGCCTTATCCTTATCACTCTTCAACCAGCGCGTGACGGCCTTGCGTTCAAGGCGCAAGTTCCTCACTACTTTAATAAAAAGATCAAACTCGACACTCTTTTCTTTTCAGTTTATTGCGCCACCCGACCGGTTTCAACGCCCACAAACGATATTAAGCGATAATCTGCTACGGCTTCCATCGTTGACGATCCGGTTCGATCGCTTCGTTTCTCGTTGCTGGCTCGCAGGCGTGAAAGTCCCCCTCCAACTCCGGCCGCCGGCGCGTGGCGTGCCTCAGAACCTGCCCGTCATGCTACGAATACTTCGTCCACGGGGCAACATGCTCCCCCGCAGCGCTCGGCTCAACCCTGCAAAGCCAAGGTTCTCACATTCACAGGCTCAGGCGGTGCGGATACATCGGGTCAAGTTCAGAAGGAAAAGGCCCAAGATCTCGTACGTGCATGGCCCGTCTCTCTTGCGACCTCTGGGTATGGCTTATACTAACCTATTACCTACAGGACTTTTCTCATGTTAGCCGGCATCAGCTGTGCGTTATACGAAGGCCTCGTCAGAGTCTTAATTGCCTTAGTAGATGAAGAGGACTTAGAGATGACCGAGGAGGAGCGCCAGGAGCTCGAGGAGGCGGAGGAAGAGCCCTTTTTTATTCCCTTTCCAGGTTTTACGCAGACGGTCGACCCGGTACCGTACCGAGGTTCGGACCCCGAATGGCAGGCCTACATCAAAGTTAGCAAGGACCCGGCACTTCTGGATTCAATACGAGGTCGGTACATATAACTATTATGCTGCTTGAGAGTTCGTGTCTGTTGACTTTTAGAATAGACGGCCTTGCTGAGATGGCTCGTCGTGCTATTGCTAAGCATCCTATACTCGCGAGGCAATACGGGGAAGACGTTAGTATCTCCAAATATTGGCTTGACGTACAATATCCGTTGAGACCACCACCAACCTTCGTTCGACAAGGGTAAGGTCTCCCCGAAGTTCTCGAACGATGTCATGTATGCTGATCTTTGCACAGGCTATCGTTTGGTGGTGGAGATGGTATCACGTGGGCGAAACAACCCGTCGATTCTGCGGCTGTCTTCTGGACAAGGCATGCCCTCTGGCCATCAGCACTTTCGGTTTCATTATGGAGCTTTACGAGCGCTCTGATGACACAAAATGCCATGACTATCGCGAAGTTCTTCGGATACGAGAGTCAGGCGGATCCTTTAGCCACAATGCAACAAACCATAGAAAAGATTCAACAGCAACTTAAAAAGCAACCAGGGAAGCCTAGTGCATTTCCACCACCTCTACCTCCTCAAGGTCGGACAGGCGATGGGTCAACTACGAGTCCGTTCCCTCCCGTAGACGAAAGAGCAGCGGGATCCACGAGAACACCCGAGGCCATGGGTACAGGGGCAGGCGTGGACAATGCTCTCCCGACTGCGCCCCCCAAAGCGAAGGACATGTATATGATTCGCACGGCGCAGGAGCACACGAGTGGCCCTTGGGATAGTTTCAAGAAAAGTTTAGTAAAGAAGTGGCGTGCACCACCCGCCTACCCTCCTCGAGGCTCGATACGCGTCTCTGGCCTGGTCGAGGTTAATACACGGCGCGCTATCATGACGGTGGATTGTGTCGCGTGGTGGGATCCCCAGACTAAGAAGTATGACCGAAGTACCTTGTCCCTATCATTACGAGCCATTCGTCCAAAGATTCAATCCCCTCTCAGATAATTCGTTGTTGGTATAAACCAGGATAGGGCAAACACAACATGGTGTTGGCTTTGTTAGTGTGTTAAATCGGCGTTTGGGTGTGACATTGACGGATGGCGAATTAGCGTAGCGCTCTTTTTTCGACGGTGCTAGAGACGGCCTAAGCACGTATACGGCTGTCGTCTGGCTATCAGTTGGCTTTGGTTTTGCTTTGTGATAATAACATATCATGGTGTGCGAATTTTCATAGGCTTTGAACACAAGAGTTTCACAGTAGATACCATAGAGCGAGAAGGAATAATGACTATACTAGCTAGCGTACTCAAATCCCCTTCTAAGATCCTCGTCTTTGATCAAAAACAATCTTCTCGAGACATGATAGGGTGCTTTTCTTGTGTACTGAATTGTTATCAAGTGAATATCTCCCACTCTTCCAAGTTATCTAATGAAATACTTCGAGTAAGGGGGTTAATAGAGCCAAGTACCAACCGTATCTCATAAGCGACGGTTTTATTTTCCACGAGAAAGTGCCTAGACAAGAATTTGGCGTTGAACGTATAATTGTATCTAATCGTTATTAAAGTAACTATGGCATCCCAGCGAGGCTCGATCACGGTCTTTGCATTACTAAATAGGGATTAATACGACACTCTAACCAAGCTGAGTTACTTCGTACAGGACCCTGAAATCCGATGTCGTGAGATCTCGGAATAGTTTAGTGTGCAGCAGTTGGTCTCTATGACTGGACTACTCTTGCTAGACTAGATTTACCTTCTAGATGTTGCTGGGTAAGGGTTGTTTAAGGTTTATCTATTTAGGTTGCTCCCGAACTATTTGGGTTAGGGGACTATCTGTCAAAGTTTATATAGGTATAATGCGGCGAAAGGGACTGTCAAGGCGGGAAAGTGATATATTGACGTAAAGGTTATGAGCACGTTTGTATCTAGCCATACGTAGGTCGTCTGAGCACACAGCTCTACACTTATACATGGAAACCACTGATTGATTGGACTGGGAAATAAAATTTGTTCAGAAAACCTATGTCTGATAGACTATAACCTTGTTTGACCCAGAGATAACAAAATTGGGTGAGACAAACCTCCGTACCAGCCGAAACAGAAACCCAGATCCATGGAAGGGGGCAACTTATACGTGACCTACCTCATGTATTCACTTAGTCTGGGACACGTCCTGCCTCCACAGCTTTGATATGACGCGCCGGAGGGAACGTAGAAACTGAATAGAGTTACCATCAGAAAAGTATGTGGCGGCTAACTATACACAATCTTCGGGTGTTCCCTCCTAGTAAGATTATCAAATGACAAGTCAACAAATCTTATTCATGACTAAGTTTCTTCCAAATCGTCTATATAAACCTCAGCTCCCACCACCTATTCCCATTCCCCCCTCTCCCCTTTTCTCCTCTGTATCGGATTTTTCTTATTCTTCATCGTTACCCTCATCCAAGGCTTTTAGTATTTATTAAAATACATTTACACGTTACCAGATACTGATTCCTCAGCCACCATGCCTTCTCTTGGCCCGGGAGAGTCCAATGACCAGACATGTGCATACATGTCCCTCAGCAAACCCTCTCCCCTTACCATGTAAGGAAGAACATGTTCACCTCTTCGATGTCAGGATGCCCCCTAGTCACAAACCCAGTTGGCTTTCCGCAACGCACGATTTACACTATCCTCGGCGACGATGCTAATATTTCATCATTGGATACCACACTTCCTAGCAAGTTTGTGGATTGACCTGGGTATCGAATCTTTCACATGCCTTAGGGAATATACAACAATATCTGGACAGCGTTCCACAGGCGCACGAGGACGCTGGTCATACAGGTGTCGGAGGGACTACGGATGCCCCAAGAGCTCCCTAGGCCGCAGACACAGAGAAACTCATCGATCAGCCCTGCACTTGCTCACATTGGAACGATACCGATAGTGACATTATCACCTGTGAGTTAGCAGTCTTTACCAACAGTGAGCTTCATCGACCATCATGGGCAGATTTACCAGCAAAGAGACAAGTTGAGCCGCAGCTAACAAGTGGTGTGTTACAGACAGTTTCACTCACATGCTATCATTGTTCACTGGACTATCATATCCTCTTCTTTGCGATATGTATGTATGCGAGCATACGGGTGGAAAAAGTGCGTTGCCTAAAGATGTCCGCACATTAAATTATTGAGTCTGCTGACCGAATTGTCATAGCAAGTACTTGGGGACCGTGTGATCACCGGTAATGCATTGAGGTTCCTCAAGCTTCCTATACCGTGGGCAGATAGGCAGCCGGAACGACCACTTTTCTGGACTTGGGCTAGGAAATGTTATCCATTTCTCTGCTCCCCCATCCCACGTCGATCGTCATTGGATCACATAATCTTAATATCTCTCCGAATTTTCCTACTACTGAGCAGTACCTCCCTCCCATCATTATGCTTCGGAAACGCAAGACGCCCGCGCCCGCACCCGTACCCGAGCCACCTAACAAGAAACAGTCGAGCGTTTCCATGGAAATGTTGGTAGCAACAGGCGTGGTGGTACATTGCTGTGATTTGCATCACGCAAAAACTTCCCGGCAGTGTATTCGGACGGAAGACACCGAGAAGAAATTCGCCACACTTTTGACAACGCATGTGTCATTGCACATCATGGACCTGATCACTACGCGGGAATGGTGTCGTCGCTTCCGTAAGCTTACATATTCTATGGCAAAGATAAATTTCTGAAAGTTCCTGACAATCAATTACAGGCCCCTCGCAGAGTTGGCGCAGGTTTGCGTGAGATGGAAGCTGGCGAACCAGGTTCGCGGCTCCTACTTTACGAAGATGTTAACCCGTTGCTAATAGTCGGTAGAATTCGCGTATCGTGAAAGCTTTTTCAGACTAGCAGTCAACTTTTCGATGTCGGCTTGCCTCTGTTCATCGCATTTGCACTGCAAGAGCTTGCATTCCTCATGGGCATAGAGAAAAATATCGAATTTTGCGATAAGTCGTCGCCAGTTAGACTGATCATCGGAATCTCGAAACCGCCCGGAGATAAATAGGCATAATAACAACGATATAATTAATTGCGCCCTGCAAACGCTTCACTCGGCGCTTCCAGAGGCTTTTGGGTACATTCCCGTTACCAGCAAAGCCGGCCAAGATATTCACAGGTTGGGACAACTCGCTAATACCTCGGGTATCGTCACTATTCCAGTTCTGCTTCGTGAGGACTATTCGATTATTGCGGTGCTTCACTTAACCCTGCATTTGGTTCATGTAGACTACTTGATACCCATTGCTTTATACATTTAACAAGATTGAAACACCACTCGTTGCTGATTCCGTATCCTTGAGTTGAATTACAGTAGCGGAACATCATAAACAACCACATAACCCAGACCGAACTAATTGGCCAGCTATAGTCACGCACCCCTTTCCCCTCAGAGCTTACCCTTGATCTTCATGTGCTTCGCCGCAAATCCAATGGCAGCTGTGTACCCATATGTGCCCAAGCCACATATGACAGCAACGGCCTTGTCCTGGAAGTAGCTGTGGTGGCGAAAGGGTTCACGGGCGTGCACATTGCTAACATGCAGCTCGACAAAGGGGATGTCGACGCCCAGTAGTGCGTCTCTGATTGCCACGCTCGTGTGTGTGAATGCTCCCGGGTTGATGATGATAGCATCGACGCTACCACGGGCCTCTTGTATCCTGTCGATGATGGCGCCCTCGTGATTCGACTGGAAACTCTGCAGGGAAACGCCCAGACTCGACGCTTGGGATTCGGCTTCCGACACTACATCTGCCAGTGTCGTGCTGCCGTAGATATGTGGCTCTCGAGTCCCGAGAAGATTGAGATTGGGCCCGTTGATTAGGAGGATTGTTCGGGACATGGCGTAGTGAGACTGTGATTTTGAGTGTGATTGAGGGATTGAGTGATGTAAAGAACGGTCTGGATATGGATGTGTCTCAGACCTGATTTACCTTTGTGTGATTGTCTAGGAATCGGTTCATCCAAATGGATGGACGAAGTATAAATCCATTTCCGGTAGAGAACGAACTTCTGGTCTGTAGCCGGAAAATACATGTGCCTAGCACGTGGCTTTCAAACAACTGATTGAGATGAAGATGGTGATAGATGATCCACCGCTCCTCATTGATAGGTGCGGAGAGAATCTGGGGAAAAAGACTGACCCGCGAAGATACCCTAATAACTATCGGTACAGATCACAATTAACTACCTAACTTAGTCATTGCAATGCATATGAGTCTTGCCAGCTATTTTCTTCTCATTCCGTATATGAGAAAATACAAAAAGGCTCTACTCCTTGTGCCGTCTTCCGTGCGGCTGCTCATGAGCCTCACCTTATTGGTTACCAGCTATGCAAATGGCGCCTCTGTGGTGTGCATCTATCTTAGCATCTCGGTCTGCATCGCAGAGACTTGCCAACCCAAGCATGATTATCCACCTGCGACTCAGTCTGACAGTTTTGACTGAGAAGTGATAGATCACCTTGAGTGACGCTGTATTCTGAATTTCAATTGGTATGTCTCAGTGTTATCTTCATTGAAGGTACGCGTAAGCCACGATGATTCGAAGGTGAAGATTGATCATATTGCATATCAACACTATGCTACTTCCGCAGGAATCTCGAATGCCTATGGGCTTGCTGTGGTATCTGGCATAGCTGCACCTCGGCCCAGTCCACAGATCCCTGTTCGTGATGTTCGGTAATCGAGAACCGGCCATGTGGGCCATATCACAGCATCTTGATCGGGGAGACATTGTCCCCAAATCATCTCTAACACTCGGTGAATTCTGGTGATTACATACCTAGAAGGAGACTATTGAACGCCACCTTCGCGAGATACTACTTGACGATATTTTGCACTTTCATAGTAATGAAACCGGGCCCGCATGTGATATGATATGGCTGGCTGAACCGCCCCGGCATGCAATGATCTACCTTTGGCTGGGGTATCCGCAACCTTATCCGGCACGATACTGAACTGCACGGCGGGGAACTCGAGTCACCTATGCCTATCTCGTTTTCGTATATGATGTGGCATTTCCAAAGTTTGAATGCGATTACTGTCTTCTTTCGTAAAACTTTGACCTTGCTGTTGCGACGTTCTGGACCACCATTCGTACAGGGATCGTTTCGAAACGCGGGGTCTGAACGTTTACCCCTTTTTGGTTAATCGAGGGAAACCCAGTCAAGTACGAACGGAGAGTTAGAATCACTGTCGGTTTTCTCGCACATTTCACTAGACGAAAAATGCCTACTGTGACGTTTCCCGGGCGGCCTCTTGTGTCGTATCCGGTCCTGAGTCTCTTCTATAAGCTCTTCTTCTGTGGCACCATTCTCGTTCGTCTCCCACTATGGATCCTCAAATTTTCTTTCCGGGGAGGGAGGCCGCTTCCTACGGTGAGTATTTTTCGGGTTATGTCCCGTATCCGTGCCCGTTGTCCTTACGGAGTAGAGAGCTCCAAATTATACTGGGACGATTTTTGGGAGCGCTGCACGTTTCCAAATCCATCATAGAGCCCTAGCTTAGGATATCAGTCACTGAACCTGAATATTGCAGTGGAGCTTCAGACAATCCCTTGCAACTCGTGTCTTTGCCGAGTTTTTAAACATGACATCTCGCGTTGAGATGCCGGTACCGCTACCATTGGAGCCTGGGAAAGAGAAAGATAGATGGGAGAAGCTTGAGCCTTTTCCGAAGAACTTGTACCGCGGGCCGCTGGAGAGCAAGAGCGTCGAGCCCGCCATCATCGGAGGCACGTGGTACCCGCAAAAGCCCGCAGATCCCGCTAAGGCCGGGCCAATCGTTCTTCATATACACGGCGGCGCATTCGTCGTTGGTGACGGTCGCACTCAGATGATGGGTCCAGCGTTCGACCTCTTCTTCAAGCATGGCAAGGTCGGCCCTATCTTTGCCCCGCAGTACCGCCTGTCAAGTCGTCCGACGCCTGCTCCTTTCCCCGCGGCGCTGCAGGATTCGTTGACGAGCTACCTGTACCTCGTGCGAACGCTTGGGATTCCGGCCTCTAACATCACTCTCTCTGGTGACAGTGCGGGAGGGAACCTCGTAATCGCGCTGCTGCGGTATCTTGTCGAGTATCCAGAGCTCGGCATCCCGCAGCCGAAGTGCGCTGCCATCTTCTGTCCCTGGGTGGCACCAGTCAAGCACCTATGGCCCGGAATCGTCATTACAAGTAACCCCAACTTCAACAGCGACTACCTAGGTGCGGTGCTCTGTCGGTGGGGCGCTAAGACATACATCGGTGATGCGCCGCCGGAGCACCCGTACATCGTGCCTCTTGGTCACCCTTTCAAGACCCCCGTACCGATGCTCGTGACGTTTGGCGAAGCCGAGATCTTAGTCGTCGATGGCGTAGAGTGGATCCGTGAAATGGATCGTGTCGAAGGAAATCAGCTCGAGACTTATATCGAGCCGGACGCGCCGCATGACACGCTTCTTGTTGGCCACGTCCTCGGTTTCCAGGAGAGCTCAGCAAAAGTGGCGCAGAAATTCGGCGAATTTATTAGGCAGCATCATGCATGAGCTCAGGGGTGAGCTTTAAGTGTTGGATATTGGGTTCATAACGACGGCTTATTCATGCGACGTATTATAAACATGAACCTGCAAAGGATCAGATAGGACGTGTTATGCCTTAACGATTCAAACTGCTGATATGGAAGTTGTAGGCAAGCCACTTACGTCTCCTGGTCTCAAGTGTGAGTAAGGCACGTTGCTACATAATGTAGCAATTGTAAGTCAAAACGTACCAGTCAACTTGGATGCATTCTCACCGAAGCTGTTATGCTCCAATAAAAGGTGACGCTTTATCTAAAGCAAGGCAGCATCCTCCATGTGACATCAATCCTAACCCCCTTATCTTAGTTGTCTTTTAAGTGTGGTAAGATGTGACGGCCCCACTCATTTGCCGTCTACGTACGGGGAACCTGCTTGAAAGTATTTCCCAAGATTTCTGTAAGTCTGAGGAGGGGAATCTTGTCAATAGCTAGGCAGTATTGTGTCAACCTTCACATCCTCAAACAAATTCACATCACCCCTTATTTGGCATTTATCAGGCTGTTGTCTGCACGAAAGCTTGAAACTCTAAGTGGTGCGAACCGTGCCTGGGTGGAATTAAGGCAATAGGAGCGGTGGCATCGAACAACAGAATACTACGTTTGTCGAATCCCTAATCAGCATGGAAGACGACTTTAAGCCCGCCTTGATCGTTGTGGATCTACAGGAAGACTTCTGTCCTCCGGTATGTACACCCATTTCCGCCGTCCCGTGACACCGGGCCGGGAAAACCCACTAACAAAGTGACAGAATGGTTCGTTGGCTGTCACCAACGGCCGTGACGTTGTAGAGCCAATCAACAAGCTGCTCGAGTTGCCATTTAAGCTTAAAGTTGCAACCAAGGACTGGCACCCTCAAGACCACATCTCCTTCGCGGCGAATCACCCCGGCAAACAGCCGTTTGCCGACTTTGTGACCATTGTGAACCCGGACAACGTGACCGAGAGCTACTCGTCCCGGCTGTGGCCAGTGCACTGCGTGCAGGGCACGACGGGGGCGGAGCTGCTGCCGGAGCTCGACGTCGGAAAACTGGATAAGATCATCGAGAAGGGCACCGACCCGCGCGTCGAGATGTACAGCCCCTTCTACGACCCGTTCACGTCGCCACGAGTGAGCGATAGCGGACTGGCCAGCCTGCTGCGCGACCACGCCGTTACCGACGTCTACGTGGTGGGGCTGGCCGGTGATTACTGTGTTAAGTGCTGCGCGGAAGATGCCGCTAAGGAAGGATTTCGGACTTACCTCATTGAGGAGGCAACGAGACCCGTCGATGCAGGCAATTGGCCTGACTGCAAAAAGTCTATAGAAGGATCGGGCGCTAAGATTGTAAGCATGAAGGACCCCGAAGTCCTTCGCTTGATGACTGCACAGTAGATCGGAGAGACGATTGAGGCGGTCCGCGGGTTTACAGGAGTCAGCCACAGCTATCATGAAAACTGCTTTCTAGTGGTCGCTTGCGCCTAAGATCTGGTAAACTGGTCCCTACATACATACGGGATAGTTAGTTAGTGGGTGGAAAAGCTTCACACGTGAAAGGCACTATGATCTACTTGGGTAGTATACTCTTGCTTGTTAGTGGTATCCTTGCAAATTCGACCCTACTCGCCTACTGGAAGAATATGCAGGTTCTCTTAGCTTAAGACCCTGTCCTTGCCTGTTGAGTGCTTGCAGGTTCTGATTTCTTGTCGGCCGCCTTTTCGAAGGTTGTGCCGTATACTTATTCGAATTCGGATTGCCTGCCGGTTGTTCGTACCTAACCGAATACTGGGTTCACCCGCATCTGGGCACATTTTGTGCTACATACCGTTTTATCTACAAAGTCAAAAATGCCACACAAAGACCTTCCATGCTGTACACAAGTGCTGTGCTAATGTGTCTCTCGGCTGTTTCTTACTGACCCCTACCTGAATAGTTGGTCAATACCTAGGTGACCAGGAAGATTATCCATAGTTAAAGGATCACTGCCGGTGCCCACCTAAACGAGGACCTCTCTTCTAGACTACGCAGTAAGCAGTAGGGTAGTATGGATGACTAACTATGAGTATGGTCAGATAGTGGTTAGCATAGGCAAATCTGCATACAGATGCCGAAGAATCGAGATCCTATCACCCCTATCTTCACACTAGACGCTATAGAGTTCGTTCTAGCTTTAAGTAGGGCCCGGCCCGGAGCACCATGCAAGACTGTTGTGGCGAATTGTGGGTGGTAAACTTGCCGACTTACTGCAACTTCGACTAATTATCCATCTCGTCATACCCGCTGATGCAAGTAATGCGCGTAAGCCGCCTTTGTAAGACGTTGATGTGGGGAACTGTAGTTGCTAATGAGCTGTTCGTCGATGACTTGAAATGTTGATAGCGGTGTACACTTTGTGTGTGTGTGTTCTTGGCGAGGCTCTGGGCGAACAAACTTGTCCTCTTAGTCTTAGGATGGAGAGTGGAAGAAGAGATAAATAACTGCGACTTCAGAGTAAATTGGGGTCAGCTGAGGCCTCGACAGCCTCATGAGCAAGTCACATTTAGAGTTTTCAGCGACATTTCAGCCATACATAGATCTACGTAGATTTTGCAGCAAACATTCGGCATGCATTAATTAGTATGTACCCCGAACCCTGGCTGGGGTAATACCTATATGTATATCGTAGAGGTACATTGGAGACCCGGCCATAGCAATCGTTGTTAGAGTTCAGCTTCATCTGCCCATCTATTTATTTACAAAGTTAGTGTGTAGATCTGGACCATACTACCGCATAACCTTTAACTATAAATAACGCCAACATCTTTGCGTATTTTCCCCAATTCAACAAGCACAGAGCCCATCAAAAAGGATGGGTATCCGTTACTAGATTCCCGCCAAAGTTTCCAACAGGAGGGAACGTGCTAAAGATGGTGGAGGTGGGGGTGCCTTATCGTCTGTTATTTTAAGTAAAATCGGCAATGGATCGCGATAAACAACATGGATTCTACCTGGCTGACGAGATAGCCCGGGCTATAAGTGCGACGTATTAATTTTGTAGGGAAGGTCATTCGTAAGTACTTCTCGTCACCAAGATACATTATGGCTACGGTCAGGCTGCGCCGGCACCCAAGTAGCTTTTGTAGTCGGAACAGCGCACGCCAGCATTCAATGTGGGCCTATATTTGTAATTGATCTACGGACCAGACCTCTCTAACTTGAAGCTCCCGAGGCCTAACGAGCCCACTAAATTTCTCTTCACAATCCTGGATCCCTCTAAATTCTGATTGTCCTTACTTACCCCCCTCCATGGTTCTCTTCATTATCCCACGTTCTCTTTTCTCACGTCCTTCTGCTCTTTCTTTTTCTTTGGCTACCTCACCGAGCCTCTGTTGTTGCTATCCGTCCTTGGTTTTGTCGTGGCTCTCAAGCGCCAATTGATCAATTGGTGTTCTTGATCAATCAGCTTCGGCCCCCCACACCGACTGAAGGCGCCCACTACTCCGACAACTCGCCGACAAGCACAACTCTGGGGCAACCGACGAAACTCTTTAATCTCTTTCACTCAACACAGAATAACTACACGGCTCCTCGTCCCGTCCGAATTCCCAGTTGGCACGGCTTCAACACCTCCAACAAATTATCTAAATAGGTACGTTGCACACACACTCTTTTTTTTCTCTCTATTTCTTTCGACTCCTTATCTGCGCCAAGTTATGTACTTGTGCCTATGTCTTACTCGAGTGGCGTAAAATAAATACAAGAGCACTTAATACCGGGTGTAACGGTGTAACACGCTATTGGTCACAAAACTAACATGTGCATACTATAAAGTAGTATAATTTCGGAACGCTCCTAATGCCGTCAAAATAGTTGCAAACATGATTGCTGCCTCTTCGTTTCTCCCATCCCGCTTTCGCGGGCAACAGCCCAGCGATGTTCAAGCGCCTCCTTCCCAGGCAAATAAAAAGATCACCCCCGTTCTGCAGTTCTTCTCGAGACTTTCTTGTTCGCACCCGGTCCACACCATTGTCCTCATTGCCTTGTTGGCCAGTACCGCCTATGTTGGGGTTATGAGAGAGAGTCTGCTGGACGCAACAAGGAACGTGAGGAATGCGGAATGGTCCTCGCTGGCCGAAGGAAGCCGGAACCTGAGAACTGGCCCCGAGACTGGTTGGCGGTGGCAGGCTTCCGACTCTGATGCAAAGATTTCTAAAGATGTCGATCACCAAGCTCTGATAACACTCGTGTTCCCCGACTCGAGTGAAAATGCGGCGCAGACGGCTCCCGGAGCACATATCGTGCCTCTTCCTGACAACCTCACCGTTACCCATCTTCCTTCCACGTCGAATTCGATTACTGCCTATTCGCAGGACAGTGCCCTGGCCTTTGCCGTTAAGTACAGCGAGGCCCCTGAATTCGTCGCTGCTGTCCAGGAGATCCCCAACGATGACCCGACCCAGGAAGTGCGCCAGAATGAGGTTGGCCAAGACGAGCATAAAATGTGGATTATGAAGGTTGCCCGCGGACACTCGGGAAACAGTATTGTGCGATGGGTGCAGAATGCCTACTCTGAGTTCCTGGACCTGCTCAAGAATGCGGACACGCTTGACATTGTCATCATGATCCTCGGCTACCTTTCTATGCATCTTACTTTTGTTTCGCTCTTCCTATCTATGAAGAAGCTCGGCTCAAATGCTTGGTTGGCCATCAGTGTTCTTTTCTCTTCCACCTTCGCCTTCCTCTTTGGTCTCAACGTCACCACCAAGCTTGGAGTCCCGGTCAGTTTTGTCTTGCTATCAGAGGGTCTACCTTTCCTGGTGGTCACGATTGGATTCGAGAAAAACATTGCTTTGACTAGCGCTGTGTTATCTCATGCGTTGGAGTATCGAAAACCCGAGCAGAATGGCAAAGCAAGCAAATCTTCGAAGATCTCCAGCACGAATGATGGCGTTATCCAGTATGCTGTTTCGCGGGCTATCAAAGACACAGGATTTGATATTGTTCGCGATTACCTTATCGAAATTGTCATCTTAGTTGCTGGAGCTGCGTCTGGCGTACAGGGAGGTCTCCAGCAATTCTGTTTTCTGGCTGCTTGGATTCTGTTCTTTGATTGTCTGCTGCTCTTTACATTTTACACCGCTGTTCTTAGCATTAAGCTGGAAGTGAATCGCATGCGTCGTCATCTAGAGATGCGCAGAGCTTTGGAGGATGATGGTGTCAGTCGACGTGTTGCTGAGAATGTCGCCTCCAACAATGACTGGCCAAGACAAGACACAGGAGATCGGGCTAGTGAGGCTCTTTTCGGGAAGAACGCCAAGAGCGGCAGCGTTCCAAAATTCAAGTTCTGGATGGTTGTTGGCTTCTTTGGTCTTAACCTTCTAAACATCTTCACAATCCCCTTTAGGACTACTGGGCTATCCGGCGTCACTTCCTGGTCTGGTGGCCTGGGAGGGGTTGTAAGTATGCCTCCCCTGGACCCTTTCAAAGTCGCTTCAAGCGGTCTGGATGAGATCTTGTTCAATGCCAGAAGTCACTCTAAACCCACGGTGGTGACTGTCCTCACCCCTATCAAATATGAGCTGGAATACCCCTCGGTGCATTACGCAGTACCATCTACTAGCGCAGAAGAGAATCAGGAGAACGACCATGGCTTCACACGTCTACAAAGATATGGTGTAGGAGGCCGCATGGTAGGCAGTATCTTCGAGAGTCTGGAGGATCCTATATTATCTAAATGGATTGTGATTGCTCTCGCCATGAGCGTGGCGCTTAACGGGTATCTATTTAATGTTGCACGATGGGGAATCAAAGATCCAAATGCCCCCGATCACCCCATCGACCGCAAGGAACTTGCAGCTGCCGAGAGGTTCAACGACCCTCGTGACCAGGCCACGCTTCCATTAGGCGGTATCCAGCCGAAGCGAAAATCGACACTGCCCGCAACTCCCGCTGAAACTGACGACGAGAGCGTCCAGCTAAAGGCACCCCCTAAACCAGCGCCCGTTCCTATGGAACCTCCTTCGTCGCCCCCATCTCCTGACCTTATGCGAAGCCCTGCTGAATTAGCTGCTCTTC
This sequence comes from Xylaria sp. Z34, assembly GCA_037356055.1. Lineage (NCBI taxonomy): Eukaryota > Fungi > Ascomycota > Sordariomycetes > Xylariales > Xylariaceae > Xylaria > Xylaria sp. Z34. The sequence continues at coordinate 1,310,719 of JBAWJW010000004.1, read as the reverse complement.
TCAAAGAAAAGCGTATGCACGAAATGAGTGATAGCGAAGTTATCGCTTTGTCTTTGCAGGGTACAATTCCAGGTTATGCCTTAGAGAAAGGTCTCAAAGATTGCGTGCGCGCTGTCAAGGTTCGACGATCAATCATCTCAAGAACAGCAGCAACCGCCGGTACAACAAGTCTTTTGGAGCGGTCGAAGCTGCCTTACCTAAATTATAACTGGGACCAGGTTCTGGGAGCTTGCTGCGAAAATGTCATTGGTTTTATGCCCCTTCCTGTCGGTGTTGCCGGACCTCTCGTCATTGACGGCCAGAGCTACTATATCCCTATGGCTACCACTGAGGGTGTGTTGGTTGCTAGCACTAGTCGTGGCGCCAAAGCTATCAACGCTGGAGGTGGCGCTGTGACTGTATTGACTGGTGATGGTATGACTCGTGGACCTTGTGTCAGCTTCGAAACTCTAGAACGTGCTGGCGCTGCTAAGCTCTGGCTCGACTCGGACGAAGGCCAGGCCACGATGAAGAAAGCATTTAATTCGACGTCCCGGTTTGCTCGTTTGCAGACTATGAAAACTTCTATGGCCGGAACTAATCTCTACATTCGTTTCAAGACGACGACTGGCGACGCAATGGGCATGAACATGATATCGAAAGGTGTAGAACATGCCTTGAGCGTGATGGCTAACGAAGCGGGTTTCGATGACATGAATATCATTTCAGTATCAGGAAACTTTTGCATTGATAAGAAGCCGGCCGCGTTGAACTGGATTGATGGTCGTGGTAAGTCGGTCGTGGCTGAAGCTATCATTCCCGGCGAGGCGGTTAAGGCCATCCTGAAGAGTGATGTTGACGCTCTTGTTGAGCTTAACATTGCTAAGAACCTCATTGGATCAGCCATGGCAGCATCAGTTGGTGGTTTCAACGCACATGCCGCCAACATTGTAGCAGCCGTCTTCCTCGCAACTGGACAAGATCCCGCACAGGTAGTCGAGAGTGCAAACTGCATTACTACCATGAGAAAGTATGTCGCAAATTTCCGTTTCCTTCCTTGCTAAAATATAATATACTAATTGTTTCTCAGTCTGAATGGTTCTCTCCAAATAGCCGTTTCCATGCCATCAATCGAGGTCGGTACCCTCGGTGGTGGCACAATCCTGGAACCTCAGAGCGCCATGCTTGACCTGTTAGGCGTCAGAGGATCTCACCCAACAAACCCCGGAGACAATGCTCGCCGTCTTGCTCGCATCATTGGTGGCGCTGTTCTCGCCGGCGAATTATCTCTTTGCAGCGCTCTTGCTGCTGGCCATCTCGTTAGGGCGCACATGGCTCACAATCGATCCCAGCCTCCGACCCGTTCTACCACACCAGCTCCAGCAATGACGCCCGTTGGACTCGCTATGACTGCTCCTGCAGACAGAAGATAAAGGGGCTGGCACCCCTCGATAATTAATTTAGCCCTGCGATGCCTTGCATTCGATTGTCGCAAGAAAGTACCGTTGATCCACAGTATTTGGCGGGCCTTGAGGCGACGAGCAAAGCGGGTGGGCGTTCCAGCAGATGTCGCAAATGATAGATCACTCTATCTTCGAAGCATAAATTATATCAGATCCTTATAATGGCCCACTATCCGGAATATAGACATGAGTTATCACGGCGCGTCCGTATGCTTAGCTTTGAAAAATACCATTAGACGAGAGGTCCAAGATGGTACTGGTGTCTTGTATAGAGAAGACGAATGCATACATACATATTTATATACATATATTTCCATTAATCAATACCTTGAAACCGCATTTACTGTGTTGCATGCACTCGAGACCTTCTCTTTTCACTCAATCCAAACCGATACAAACGCCTTTAAAGATGCGACTAGAACCCATGACTATAGTGCTTATATACAGGGAAAGAATCGTCTACCCCGAAACCTTGACCACTAGGTTTCCCCTCGTGCGCCCGGTCTTTAGCTTATCGTATACCTTGGGCGCTTCCTCAAAGGGCACGATGTCACCATCGATGACTAGAGCACTCGGAGTCAGTTACGGTCATTCCCGAGAAAACATGGTTTTTACGAAATACTCACCAGCCCGGATCTTCCCCTCCTGCATCCACCGCGCCAACTCCGCAAGGTGCTCATGCTCATCCCCGACCGAAAAGAACTTCCACGGCCGCTTGCCGCCACCCAGGACGCTCGGCAGCAACGCGCGGGACATCAAAGCGCGCGTCCCGTCGAGGCTGGCGGGAGCTCCGACCTGGACAAAGTTGCCATCAGGTAGCAGGTAGTCGTCGGCAGCCTTGTACAAGTCGGCGGGACTATTGCCGACGGTGTCGAAGACGAGCTTGAAGACTTGTCCGCGCGCGCGGAGGGCCTCGGAGACGTTGGTGGTGGTGTAGTCTAGCACCGTGGATGCGCCTAGCGACTTGCACAGCTCAACATTCCGTCCAGAGCAAGACGTCGTCACGACGCACCCCAGCGCCTTCGCCGCGATCTGGATGGCGTGCGTGCCCACGCCTCCGCTGCCGCCGTTGACGAAGACCTCGTCGCCGGCGCCGGCGCGCACGTAGGGCACTATCCCCTGGTACGCCGTCTGCGCGGCCGTGCCCAGCGTGCTGGCGTCCGAGGGAGATACGGATGGCGGTATGGAGACGCACCCGGAGGGCAAGGGCTGGATGTATTCGCCTAGGGTCCCGAAGGCGGACCCCATTGATCGGCCAAAGACGGCGTCGCCGACTTTGTAGCTTGAGCTGTTGACGCCGCTCCCGACTTCTTCCACGACGCCCGCGTAGTCCATCCCTGGCGTCGCGGTGAATGCACGCTTCACCAGCAGCGAGGCCACCATGCTGAGCTCGGGGATCTTGTGGTCTGCTGGGTTCGGCGACATATACGTGACGCGCACTAGGAGCCTGTCTGCTGGTAGAGGTGTTGGGGGTCGGCGGGCGTTTGGGTTCAGCGTCATGGCGGCGGCGAGGCTCCGCCCTGCTCTGGTGTATTGCCAGGCGCGCATCGTGTTTGGATCTGTGTTTGGATTGGGCTGTTCTTCGTTGGCAGCCATCGTTGCTGAGGGTCGTACCAAGTTCTTCTTATATCTCTGTTCTGAAGTCTGATGAGGCCTTATAATTAAACATAACACATTTGCTATTCTTGAATTGACCCCAGCGACCCTTGAAAATACTTATATACCCACTTGGATATGCCTAGTTCGATTGATATGTTTCTTAAATGTGCTATGAAATCCGTTTCCTCGGGAATTCTATTTACTCTAGGACAGTTATGTTTATCCGTTATCCCCTCTTAGCCTGCGTGATGGTGACGTCACGAGGTTAATTAAAGCAGAAACAACGCCATATCAAACGTTTCATTTTGTCTAGTAATGCCAATCTGCAGCCAAAAGTTCAATAGTCTCCATTCTCGTGGGTTGCTCTTTTTTTTTGCTCCAAATCCGCCCAACGGGCCAATGGTCGGTCGGGGGGTTTCCGGAGACTTTACGAGAAAACTAGTAGTAGCATTCGGACAATCACGATACCGACTCGACCAACCATCATTATTAAACGAAACCAATCAATTTCTCAATCCCGTAGTCTTTGTAGGGCGGCGTAGTAAGCCAAGTAATCTAGAATTCTTTGCGCCGAGGTATATCGAACGAGAGAATCCTTTGACAAGAATGTTAAGCAACAAAACTACTACACGTGGGGCGACAATCATCTGATTAAATAACGCCTTGCGCTCAAAGAAAAGATCACGAGGAAGAATCCCAATCACATCCTTCGTTGCTGCTGCATGCAAGTAGGTAGCCTCGGAGGCGGTAGGTACGCGAGTATCTCAATATCATTCATTGGAAGTCCAGTCCTTGCCACAGCGAAGTACGACAATTCAGACAACATGCTATGGTCAGCTTTATTCAACGTGCAGAAACTTGGCCTATTACGTCGGCTGTGAACCTACGGCACTACATGGTAAGACTACAAGCAATATTTCGAAATAGTTAAGGAATTGTAGTAAGGATAAAAATCCTAGGAGTCGCACGAAATATACGTAAATAGCACATGAATTAGTTACTTTTAGATCGTATTTCATTTGTCATTGGGGGTGTTTCCCCCTCGTCATTTCCATTCTTCCTAGTCTACATGCAAGTGCGCCGAGAACCAGATGATTGGTTGTGTGATGAGGTCGAGAGAAGGTAGAGGGTGTGTGTAAGAGTTCGGAAGAAAAGCGTGAATCATCCCAGAATACTTTTATCTTTACCCCATACATATCAAGGCATATTGATATCATATCCCATACCGTCGAGATGTGTCCATTCACACTTATGAACGCTTCGTATCCGTGTGTGTGTGTGTGTGTGTAGACGCCGCCTTTGCGCAGTCTAAGCAGCGCCCGTTTATTCCCAACGATGAAAACCGGAAAAATCATTAACGCGCTTATCGTGAAGACATGGCCTTGGTCACCAGTCTCTTCAGAGCCAACTCCTTCTTCTTCAAGTCATCGGCACTCGAGTCCTCGAGCTCGAGTTGGCCCATGGCCTCGCTGAGAGTCTCCTCGATCTTCTCCTTCTGACCACGCTTGAGCTTCAGAGATAGGGTCGGGTCAGAGATGATCTCCTCGACGCGGCTGATGTATGATTCTAATTGCTGCTTAGCCTCGAATCGCTTGCTGAAAGCCTCGTCGCTGTTCTTGAACTTCTCGGCATCTAAAATCCGTATTAGCAAATGACATTTCTAATTGCTTTGGTTTGAAAGCTTACCGTTGATCATGGTCTCAATCTCAGTGGAAGAGAGCTTGCCGACAGAGTTGGCAATGGTAATGTTGGCACTGCGTCCAGAGGTCTTCTCGGTAGCAGTGACCTTGAGAATACCGTTGACATCAACCTCGAAGACAACTTCGAGAACGGCCTCACCAGCTCGCATGGGAGGAATAGGAGCAAGAGTGAATTCACCCAATGAGGTGTTGTCCTCACAGTTGACACGCTCACCCTGGTAGACCGGGAACTGGACGGTCTGCTGGTTGTCAGCAACGGTGGTGAATGTCCTGTTGATTCGGGTGGTTAGCGGTGTGATCTAAATGCATTATGATGTCAGGCCCCCGGGGAGAGAGGAGACCACTTATAAAAAGACGAATCATTTCACGAACCTCTTTTTCAAAGTTGGCACAGTCTGTCCGCGAGTGACGACGGGGGCGAAGATGTTACCCTCCATGGCAACACCAAGGGACAGAGGAACGACATCCAGAAGAAGGAGGTCTGAAGTATCGGCCGAAGTGGCCTTGCCCGAAAGAATACCGGCCTGTACGGCGGCACCGTAGGCAACAGCCTCATCGGGGTTGATGCTCTTCTCGAGCTTCTTGCCGTCGAAGAAATCGCTTAGTAGTTTCTGGATCTTGGGGATACGGGTCGAACCACCGACAAGGACGATCTCGTCGACTTTGCTCTTCTCGACACCAGAGTCTTTGAGAACCTGGGCAACGGGCTCCAGGGTACCGGCGAAGGCCTTAGCGTTGAGGTCTTCGAAACGGGCACGGGTGATCTGAAGGAAGAAATCCTCGCCATCGAAGAGTGAGTCAATCTCGATGGTGGTCTGAGCACCGTTGGAGAGAGTTCTCTTGGCACGCTCGCAAGCAGTTCGGAGTCTGCGGAGAGCACGAGGGTCAGAAGAGATATCCTTCTTGGTCTTGCGCTGGAACTCCTTCTTGCAGTGGTCGAGAAGGTTGGTATCGAAATCTTGACCACCAAGATGGGTGTCACCAGCGGTAGCCTTGACGGTGAAGACACCGCCCTGGATGTTCAGGAGGGACACATCGAAAGTACCACCACCCAGATCGTAGATCAGGACGTTGCGCTCCTTGTTGGACTTGTTGGAGCCCAGACCGTAGGCGATAGCTGCGGCAGTAGGCTCGTTGATGATACGAAGGACGTTGAGACCGGAAATGGCACCGGCGTCCTTGGTGGCCTGACGCTGGTTGTCGTTGAAGTAGGCCGGAACAGTGATAACGGCCTTCTCCACCTTCTTGCCAAGCTTGGTCTCGGCAATTTCCTTCATCTACACGTGCGTGTCAGCAACAATTCCGACGACATCTGTACAGGGATACAACGACTTACCTTGGTAAGGACCATGGCAGAGATCTCCTGGGGAGAGAAGGTCTTGGTCTCGCCGAGGTACTCAACCTCGACAACGGGGTTGCCAGAGCCCTGCTCAACGACCTTGAAGGGCCAAGACTCGATATCCTTCTTGACGACAGGGTCGCTGAATGGCCGACCAATCAATCGCCTGTGATGAGAGTGCACATTAGAACACAGTCCCTGGCCCGATTGGAAAACTGGTGATGGATCAACCTACTTGACATCGAAGACGGTGTTGCGCGGGTTCATGGCGGCCTGGTTCTTGGCGGCCTCACCAATCAGACGCTCCTTCTCGTTGAACGAGACGAAGGACGGAGTAGTGAAGCTACCCTGCTCGTTGGCAATGATCTCGACATTGTTTCCCTCGTAGATGGCAACGCAAGAGTAGGTGGTACCTGTGAGGCGGGGGGGAGAGCCACTGTTAGCTGACTGTCTCGATGTCTATATTGTGTCGCTGTCTGTGTTGTTGGTGTTGGTGGGACGCGGGGCACCGTCCCAACATGATAAACTTGAAATGAACGGCGACATGGACATGAACATACCCAAATCGATGCCGACGGCACCGTCGTAGACTTCTTCGGCCATCTTTGCGTGGTTTCTGGGGAGATCGAGAAATGGGAGAGGGGATGCCGGGAGACAAGGAAAATTGCAACGGACAGGAACTCTGTGAGGATCTTTATTTGTGCAAATATCGCCCGCTTTGTGGAGGGACGCTATGAAAAAAAAATTCTGCCCCGCCCCAAGCACCGCCCCAAGCGGTGAGTGATGAATCAAAACCCGTCAAAATTCATTGAAACCCCACCCCTAGCCTGCGCGCTATCGAGCCCGCCATTAGATAAGACGCGATAGCTGGCTTATACTGAATCAGGCAGTCGAGGCACTGATCAAGGGATCAAGGGTCTTCCAGACTAAGAGATTTTTACAACATCCGACATGAATAAAAGTGTCTAGGTGGATTGAGCTCCTGTATAATATATACCTAAAATACCTACACATACAGATGTCAAACTACTTAGAACCCAGCGTATCATCACTTAGACTACATCTCCTTTTGTAATGCATACTGCATTAGTGCTACATTTTTGAACTACAGTTTATATGCCTGTATGGCCAACTGGTATCGTCCTAGCCCTCGCATACCTGGCTCTAACTACCTAAGCATGAAAAGAGGTATTATATTTGTACATTGCAACCAAGAAGCATGCACACAGTAACCCATCCGAATCGTCCTCCCCAGCATTTTCGCTAGAGCCCTTGTACCCACCCAGACTCCGAATCCAGCAAAAAGAAGTTCCTAAACAATGTAAAGTCAACAGCTCACCTGAGCTGGCTGTGAGACAACAGCGTCTGAGAGTCAGCGGACCATGAGGGAGATTATTAAACGGGATAGAAGGCCGATCCACGCTCTGTAGGGATAGATAACGAGCTGACGAGACCCGGGGTGCTTCATTGTCATTTGCTAGCGTTAGGCCAAGTAGCGAACCGTGAAATTTGGTGCCCGGGGAAAACAAGATGAAAATAGCGTGCCAGCAACTATTCCATCAAGTGTCCAGCAAGCGAAAATCAGGCATCTTTTACGCAACACGCGTAGGATTAGTGCCTGAGCAAATTGAGGTGTACGACGAACCTCTCCATTTCCATATTCAGACCGTTGGGAGCCCTTTCGCCTCTCGGGAGAGCCGCAAGGAGAGTCACCTCAACGCGATTGATTCCATACCGTAGCGTCACGTCGAATACCGGCTCTCCTCGTTTATCGAATGACACCGACGAGGGATATATACGTTGCGTGTCATGAATCACGTGAAGCTTCCATTCCCGGTGCTCCGGTTCCAGAAATGTCGCAACTTGAGGCTTGAGTTGTAATCGGAAATGGCTTAGCGGCGCATTGACTACAATCTCCTGCTGGTATTCGGTTGCACTGGCGAGGAATGTCATACAGAGTTTATTCTCGACCTGAAGTGAGGGGTGAGTAGTAATGACTAATCTCGGCATGAGAGCTTCCGTCTCTCCTGAAGAATTGGTTAACAGGTATTCATGCAACATGGACAAAAAGCACTTACTGATCGGTTGTGGCCTATACTTCTGTGCTTCTAGGATGTCGGTGGCACTTCTCTTTGGCACCGGTGGAGGTGGAGGCGGAGCTTGGGGCAGGGTTTGTTGGTATTGTGGAGTAGTACCGTTGGCCGTCGGAGCCGGACCATTCATCACAACTGGGACGAAATGCTGAAATACTGTGGGTGTGGCCTGCGGCCGAGGAACGGGTGCCGTTTGCAAAGTATCTTCGGTCTTCGTTACACCTATCACGCTAGGACTGGGCGGACCTACAGAGGCGGACATGCTCCGTGCCTTTTCCAGCTGACTCAGGTTGACTGATGTCCCGGCAGAGCTCGCACCACCAAATGGATTTCTGTTTACGGGAGTACCGTTTCGTGTGGCCTCGCTCTCTCCTGATTGTGCCGTTGCTGGTGCTGGAGATCCTGTCACGCTATTTTTGCCACCAACATGAATGGTAATCTTCTTGGGGTGTCCAGGAGTTTCAGCGAGTTGCGGCAACTTCAACTTAATCTTGGGTTGGGGTGGCTCGGGGACATTTTCTTTAGCTTCTTTGAGAAGTTCTTGAAACAATTCCTGTGCTAGTTAGCATTGATGCGTGGACTTAAGGTTGTTTCCCAGCAGACTCACTTCAAGCTCCTGCGCCATTGCGAAAATTTCACTGCCATCCTCATTGTAGTGATAGGCGTTCTTCCATATAAGGCTCGCTTGATCTTCGAATGCGGCCCAACCCTTGAAATCGCTTACGTACGTTGCTTCCAACCGGCCGTGCTGGCCACGAACCTGCTTTTGTAACTTCTTGAGTGAAAGGGGCTCGGCGATGACCTCGTAATAGTCTCTCAGAGTCCGCGGAGGAAGATATATGAATGGTTCAAAATAAGGATAGTCGTCCCTATGCACTTTTATTAATCATTGAACTCCGTCATGGACGCGCTGAAGGAACTTACGAATCCTCTTTCTTACGAATCAACTCCTCCACAATCTTCTCCTGGGCTTGTTGAAAGCTGAGTCCATTGAAGGGTACACCTTCATAATGGTGATCCGCTTTGCCGCCGCGTGTGGTAGATCTCTGAATTGGTGTTGCAGAATCCCGGGACGGTTCAGGATCAGTTTTTCTCCACGAGGATCCTCGCCGGCGTCTTCGCTGAGAATTATTATCATCATCCTCCTCCTCTTCATCCTCATCCCGCTCTTCGTCCTCTTCCTCGTCTTCTTCTTGCTCATTCTCAGCTTCGGCGTCATCGCCATCACCTTCTGATGCCGACTCTGCATCGTCTTCCTTGGTAGCCTGTAAATTGGTATCCTCATCTGCCTGGCCATCAGCCTCTTCGCTGTCATCCGGTTCAGGTGTAGGAGGCAGTGGTGTAGGCACTGCTTGGTAGTTCCCTGCCTTGTAGGCAGGATTATGCTTGACCATCAGGTTGCTCACGGCTTTCCGCACGCGTTCTGCATCGCTAAAGATGGTAGAGTTTCGGTCGTTAGTCTCTTTCGCGTTCGAAACTAGACGTTTAAAATCACTCTCAAGGGAGGACAGTGTCGAATATCGTCGCTCTTTGAGTTTGCGCTCGATCACCTCGAGTGATAAAGGGAGTCGTATCTTCTTGTAGTATTGTGGATTCCCCGATCGCGAAGGCAGAGTCTCAAAATAAGGAGACACTGAGCGGCCACTAAAGAGCACGCTGTTTGTTAGCATGGATTTGTTCGGTATTGACGTGAGTTGGTTCAAAGGATATTGTTGCCATATATGCCTTCATAACAGATCCAAATAGGGTCGAGATTCTACAAGATACACACTTTTTATCTGTGGTGGCTCTGATCGACTCGAGGATGTTCAGCCCATATGCAGTCGTGGATTCGTTCGTCTCGCCATTTGTTAAGTCGCCATATTCCTATGACACACTTCAGTCAGTCGAGTCGGGATGATGCAGCTGATGAAAAATAGATGGGTGGTTTGGATCGGTGTCAAAAGTGTTCGCGCTGAGTTCAGGCGAGAGGATCAGATCCCCTTTTGATGGCGGGTAGATTGGCCGATGAATTGCGCATAGCATTAGCCAGACACCTCGCCATCGCACCGAAATAGCTAATCCTGTTGCTGCTGGCCGACCGCGACCCTTGTGCAAGACTGCGGATTAAGGGTTGCGGATTGCGGTGAGATCCTAATGTCTGTCGCAAAGCATCGCGCATCATCTATCGCATCGCTCGCACGCTGCGCATCGCAAACGTCGATGGAAAACAAAAAAAAAGGGATTGGGACTCACCTCGATCAATTTGCGACGCTTGGCAGCGCGATCATTGTCGGCGGCGGCGTCCAGCCCGTTGGCGCCGCTGGCCTTGCGCTTGCTCTCCATAGCCGGTGCTGCAACTCGACGTTGAGCGAGGCGCACGTAGCGCGGAAGCTCGACGCGGTTGTATTGCGGAGGAGGGGGGCAGCAAGTAGCGTGCGTGGGAGCGTGGGAGCGTTCTGCGATCGGGGGTTGAGCGAAATGGCAACACGCCTAACACGCTCGACTTGGCAGACCTCAAGGGTAGCGTAGCGTCTAGCTATATGATGTGGAGAAATCCCGTGCTTTGGGGATATATATTGGGTTAGAGTAGGTAGGTCCTTCGGCAGGAGAATGGAGGAAATAGGTATGCTCGAATCAAGTGTCTGTCAATAAAGCTCAACGTGGTCCTGCATTCGAAATTGCAGCACACCTAGGCTAGTAGTCTTAACGTTCGTTCGCAGAGTTGAGCCAACATGCCAAGCAAAGCAAGGAACCCGGCAGAGGTTGTGGCAGCAAGCGCTAGTGTGATACAAGCCACGATGCTGCTGTCTGGTGGGGGGCAGACTGTGGCGGTGTCTCTCTCTAATCGATAAAGCCGTAGGAGGGGATGCTATACCTGATAGTGGAATAAAGCTCCTTACAGGCATGTCTTTGTTGACTTTTCCCCTCCACTAATCGCACGATCGCGACCGCCAGCATCCTTCTAGCTTTTTCGATAAGACTGTTGCCCGGGGCACTTCTTCCGCCCTTCGCGCTTCGAAGCTTTCTCAAAGGTTCCTTCTCACCCACGGCAACAAGAAGTCAGAAGTCTCTCTTGACCCGCGCTTTCTTCCCAAACAACACGAGACCAAATTCGAGAGACTTGAAAATCAACGCGTTCTAGAGTTACCTACATATACTTGCCGACTCTCGGACCTATCTACCTTTCCTTTTCGCATCCTCGTCGCCTTTTACTGTCCGAGTTGGTCCCGCGGCATCCCACGCCATGCCGGCGCAGCCATCAAACACCATGTCATCTGTGGAGCCATCCGACACTACACCGGTGGATATCGATATGAGCCGACGCAACGTAGAGCCCCGGCTTCTCAAGACCAGTGAGCGGGCAGCACTTGAGGAATTCCTCGACATGATCCACTACTCTGCTCGGTAGGCTGCCCGGCTTCCTTCGGCTTGTCTATGTCACCCATCAAATCGTTAACTTGAGCTTCCAGTTATTCAGATGACGAGTACGAATACCGACACGTTCAGCTCCCCAAGGCTATGCTCAAGGTGATTCCAAAGGAGTACCACGACACAACCAAGGGCACCCTCAAGTTATTGTGGGAGGACGAGTGGCGCTCGATGGGTATAACTCAAGTATGTGGAACTGTTTACCTTGCTTGATCCAGGTGTCATGAGGACGAATTTGAGCTAATTATATTTTGCCCCATAGAGCTTGGGTTGGGAGCATTATGAAACACATGAGCCTGAGCCGCATATCCTACTCTTCAAGTGAGTATCTCATTGATCTACCTCTAAAAACTAGTTGGCTGATCCGCAACCCCCAAGGCGTCCGCTCAACTTTCAACCGCCGCCGTCGTAATAGTCCACGAATCGTCCCATCTGCGAGGCCACACCCCGCCACCTCCTCTCTCGAGGACTTCTATCTACCCTCTACTGCATAGCGCTGTCGCATTTAATATGGATATGGAATTACTTCTTCGACGACTGATGACCGTTCTTTCGAGTCATCGACCGGTTAGCCCCTCACGGGCCTTGACCGACTTGAAAGCTCCGACCGATTTCGGCCTAAGTGGGGGTTTTGTTTTGGTCTCCCGCCGACCAATGCATATAGTTGCCTTGGGGGGTTTGTACGTTACAGGACTATTTGCATTTGGTATCATATGAGTCTGGGAACAGCGCGCGAGCGTCATCGAGCTTGCCTGAACATGTTTCGGGATCAGACTACATTTTAAGGCGGATGAGGAACAAACCAGAGACGAAACTCGGCAGAACACAGTGTGCCTACCGAACCCGGTCAATAGCCTTTTGGCTTATGACAGTATATATGATGCTTAGGACGGAAACATGAATGAAAACGAATAATGCATGACCATATGCTGGTATTTCTTTCTTGTGATATCGCAGTCTCAGTGTTGCCGAATTGGCTTCTACATGACTGTTGTCGCGTGAGACTTTTTAGCAGCTCTTCTACTATAGAATGCATGAGTCCAAATATGGTAGGGGAAAGGGGAGATGTCCAGTAATTGACCAATCCCACCCAGTCATCACATGCGGCTATCTACAGTAGCTATCTATAGTAGGCAACAAGTATAGCTTAAAGATAATCACTTGTTCTTATTCTTAGGATTTAGAAGACTGAAGGTCTCGTAGCAATGGCTGCAGATTGTCAGGCTCTTAGAAGCTGGTTGACGCCACTAAATCAATGGCATCCATCACTGAAGAGCCACAGATTGTATGACAAGGTGCTTATATTACAGAAAAAACCCTTGTTTACCGATACCTAAAGTAACTAGCCATGTCTGCGGACCGGTGCAAGGGTCTTCTAGCTAGGCTTCAATATTCTATGTGTGCTGCAAACTTACAATTTCCATTCCCATTGGCTATAGCCAACGGAAAGCGGTAGCTAGCTGAGACGGCTATCACGTCTCCTTCTCTGCAGTCCTACCTATCACCAAAACCATCAATGCATGATTGGCCCATTGAACCGGTGGCAACCTACCTGGGTTCAATAAGTCCCGCGTAGCGACAGATTGGATCCCGGCTTACGACTGGAGATCCGCCTACAGTCATATGGGTTTGAAACTCTGTGTGAGGCTTCTTCCCGTGTTTGCCTATACTCTGCCGCGACTGCAACATAGAATAATTTAGAAGACTCTGGAGTCCCTAGCTAGCCGAGGAGGAAACAAATCCTCATGGCTAGATACTGTTCTAAGCTCTTGACAAGACAAGTCTCCGGGTGCCCTGTAATGAGGCTAATAAACACAGATATCCCTGTGTCTATTTCCGGATCAATGTTTTGGATCGACCTCGTATCTCGTTCAATTGTTTCGGTGTCGAGCCGCTCCGTATCATGACGATTTCAATCGGGACAGAGCTAGGGTGGCTGCATAAGCGAGATTCCCTTCGATACGTCTTCATATTAACAAATTAACAGGTCTGCGCTGCTGTGTCACCTGTACGGCTTTTCATTTCATACCACAACATACAACGCTTCAACATCCTGATTATCGAGGATACAGTAAGGAAGTCGGCTTTCTCGGCGATAGTATCTCTCAAACGAAGCATTACTAAATTGAGATTTTCGCTAGTAACTATATAAGTACTTCTGCTATTTTTATAACCCATTTCTCAATGTCTTAACTCCAGATATGCAAAATAGTATCCCCTTAACTCAAGCGGTGTCTGAGGCGGTTACATTACTGAACCTAGAGTTCCAGATGGAAGGCTCTCGGCGACGCAAACCTCTCCAAAACAACTCTTTAAAAAGTCTCAAGCAGTATTTATTGGATTATGTCCTAGGAATATTCCGCTTCGAGATTTTGGTAAGTTCCCAAAAACCACGAGAATACACAGTGAATGGACTATGACTTCTTAAAAAGGGAAAATAGGAGGCTTTGGCCTTAACCTACCTAGGTCAGATTTTCTCTGAGCTGGAATTGTGCTAGCATTAATGCCCGGCCACTATCAAATTAGTCCCTCTGCTATCTATCCCCAACAGAATAGAGACCTACATATTGCAGCTAGTCAAAGATAAGTCCAGCAACGCTACATTTGATATATTGCAGCCCTATCTGTCTTTAGATAGCACCTTAACAGTTGGGTCGTGATTTGTCTAAACATTGAGAGCATGTAGTGTAACCTAAGTATTCTAGTATGCACGCGTCTTTGGGCTCTCACCAACAACCCTTTCCACTATTCTCTAGCTTGTATGCAATACAAAACAGTTAATGATAGCACGGATCAGACAGAATCGGTATATGTCACATTGGCTATTCTAAAGCATTGAGACTGTGTTGCATATCTGAGGCTACGAGTTAGAGCCGACAATAGCATGCAGATAATCATGTGAGCGGCAAATTGCAGACTCAGCTACCCGTGTTTGCTGATCAAAAAAACAGGCAACACAGTGCAAGACGGGCAGGATCAAGCCAACGGAAGCAATGAGCGAAAGTGAAGCTTTCTCGTATGTAGACCTAGATCCTCTCCAGGGCCGAAAGAGAGCACTAGACTTGTGCGGCCTCCTTGACACCCTAGTACATTAATATTGCAATTCGAATATCCTTCCAAGCCCTGGACTTTTGGTCCCTTTTACAGCATATGATTCAACATCATGGACGTGGGTATCAATTCACATCGAGGCAGCAGCCATTAAACTGATGAGCGTGTTTGCAAGGGTCAACAACAGAATCTCCTATGAAGGGGGTGCTAGGATCCATTCGAACCTTTGACATAATCTTCCGCATAGTCGTAAGGGTGAGACTTGCCGTTGTACCACGGATCGAAAGTTAATAATGCAAAGCCTGGGTCGCCAGCGGCAATACCTGATGGCCAACACATGTTGAGAGACATACCATCGTCCGCAGGGGCATTACCCTGCTGTCCCCACGACGAGATGGTGAATTCAGGTTTGACTTTGACGTCCACTGCCGCGAAGGTTCTCTTCAGTCCATTAATGTTGCTCACCGATTTCTTTGGTGCACTATTTACTCCGCTTTTGACCTCGCTGTCTGCCAACGCTGCAGCGTGTGGACTGAAACACGCGCCTTTCCACATGCTACCGGCGCCTCTGTTCTCCCCATCTGGAAGATAACGGATTGATTGACCCTGCGAATTCTTTCCCGAGTTGATGTAGGCTGGATGGGTATCGTCTAACAAATATGCCGGGGGATACTCGTCAGCATCACAAGCTAACTGCTGCCTATTAGCCGGATCTTTCCAGCCTTCGCCTTGATGATCAGTGTACCAAGCTTTGACTGCAGGTCGAGGGCGCTCGTACGCAGTAGCACCAGCGGCAGGTGGACATGTCAGAGTTGCCCATGACGGGTTTCTTGATACGGCTGAGCTATAGTGGAAACATGCCTGAGACCATTTCTTGATACACGGCTTGGCCACTTGTGTCTGTTGGCTCCCATAAACAATTGAGGTGATCACCCATTCGGTCTTTTGTGTCTTGTCAGCGACACATGACTGCTCCCGCAAGGTATTCTTGGCCTGACCCAGTCGAAGAGTAGACTTTGCAGCAGGAACTCTGCACTTTTTCTTTGTCACACCGTTTCCGCTGCCGCTACCGGTACCATTGGGACCCTTTCCCGTACCAGCCTTAGGTTTGGATCGATCAATCGGGTTGGCATCGTCGCCCTTCTTGCCGCTCCCTTTTTTGATATTCTTGGGCGTCTTGAAACTCGATACGCCATCCCCGATAGTACTGAGATAATCACACCTTCTTAATATCATCAGGCACTAGATCCGTTCCTCCACAAGGGCTCAACCACCAAGAAAAAGCGCCCTCCGGGTCTTCTTCTGGTGGATACGCATAGGCAGCTACCTGAGCTGCCACCGCCGCTGCATCTGTCATCCCACGTTAATCAAACAACATCGGCAATGAAGTTTTGATATAATACCATTGAAGATTTACCATGAAAAAGGAAAAACAGAGCCTCACCTAATCCAGCATCGAGGACCTTGCCTGCTCCAGGGATGAATTCAAGCCCAACATCGAGTAAAGTCTTAAGGGAAGACATAATGATGTAGCAGCCAATCTAGTCGGTCAGTGGTTGTGCAGCATGTATTCAGTGCACTTAAAGGTGCTTACCTCGGCGATGATAGGAAGTGCCTCGATAATGACATCTGCGATCAAATTGACTAGATAATTGTCGCATGAACATTTACCTGCCGCGTAGACTTGACCAGACCCCGGCTCTCTCGTCCAAGGGATATCCGCGTGGAGTGGATAGAAGCCTACACATCCGTAGTTGAAAGTTCTATCCTCTTCTTCTGCCTCCTTCAGTTTGTCGTAGCAATAATTATAACACTGCTGAACACTCGCGTCTCCGTATTTAGGGTTCTGATAGATTATACAGTTTTCCAAGTTTGCACGCCTTGCTGCTTCGGTATCATACCAATTCGGGTTGTCGGGGTCATTGCCTACCTCCACTATGCCATCCTGGTCCGAGTCGATTACCGGAGTTGTGCATATATCTTGAGGGCAATAACCGTACTTGCATGCGAATTTGCACAAGCGATTCAAGTCCACGTCGAGCTCGTCCCAGGCGATGATATTGCCAGATACTTCAGACGGAAGACGGACCACTGGACCTTGTACGTTACAAGTACACAGTGACTCTGGACAGAATCCATAGTTGCAACTAAATTCGCAGAGGTCACCAGAGTTTACCGTCTTATCTTCTCCGGATATGCAT
The DNA here is from genome assembly GCA_037356055.1 of Xylaria sp. Z34. Lineage (NCBI taxonomy): Eukaryota > Fungi > Ascomycota > Sordariomycetes > Xylariales > Xylariaceae > Xylaria > Xylaria sp. Z34. The sequence continues at coordinate 1,293,883 of JBAWJW010000004.1, read as the reverse complement.
CCCTCTTCTCCTGTCTCGGGTCTGTTCGGCTTGGCGTTAACATCGTCTTGGCCAAAGGCCTGCAGATCAACGGCCCAGTCGATACTACCGGCAAAGTTTAGAGTTTTCCAATCAGTACGTCGAGTATCTTTAGTTGTTGGTGTCATGTAGCTTATGGCGTCCCCTAGGATATCACATTAGTAACGCGATACTAGTAACCAAGTGCGAGATGAAGGGACAAACCCTTATAGAGGAGAATATCAGTGTTCGAGCCAGCGTCGTGCAGTTGTTCCCCACTACCAAGTCTGATCAGCTCATCAATCTCAGCATTCGCGATATCTCCTGCTGTCTTAGTACATCTGCCTTCTTTCGCATCTGATACTATCCTGGAACCTGTGAAATCGCAATCAGGCCCCCAGCAGCCATCGACAGCCATATGAAATGATCTTCCGTAGCTAGATTCTCCAACGAAGATCTTGTTGTTAGGTACGCCAGCCTTCGTGACTGTTAAATTAATGTTAGCATCGGTGGGTATACGGATGATTGAGCATATTTCTTATCTTACCGAGTGAAAGTGCATTGCGTGTTTCTGTTAAATTAACTAGTAGGCTGAATGAGCGATCTCTTTTTGCTGAGAAGATCTAGGTGAGCTTACCATGGCTCCTAATGCATTTTCCAGACGGGCACGAATCGAAAGCATTAACATTCCCGTAATCCCACTGACCGTGCAGATCGTATGTCATGTATATAATGTGGTCAATGACAGCGGCAATTCTGTCAATAGGAAAATCCTTCAAATACCAGTAAGATGCCGGTGCAGCAATCGAAACTGACTTGTCTCCTAATTTGGCTTTCAAGGTTGTCAAGAATCGGAGGTAGGCCACACCATCACCAGCTTGGCCAATCGGCTGTCCGTCAACAAGGATATCTGGCGCCTAACTTTACATCAGCTCTTCATCATCTAGTACACGTATATTGAAGTTCGAAATAGGTTTAAAGATGTGCTAAATATGTGTGAAGGGAAACTTACCCCTGGATACTCCCAATCTATATCAACACCATCAATACCTTCGTCGGCGATGAATTTCGCGATATTGGTCGCAAATGTCTCACGATTATTGATAATTGCTAATCGAATGATATTGTAGGTAGCTTTTTCAGTCGAATATGCCCAGCCGCCAAAAGACATGATGCGTTTCATGTTCTCTAGCTTCTTAAACGCTTCCCACTGACCATAGGGATCCTTGAGCACTGGTTTCCATGTGTTTGGGTCAATGTCGAAGAACCCCCAATGCATATGCGTATAACTGCCGTCCGTATTCGCATTCGCTGCCGTTAGCCACAAGCAGTCCCGGCCGAGATTCCATGACGAGTAATATCCAATCCGTTGGAAAGCTGCCGGTGGCCCCGAATTTTGTTTGATATCATAGCCGCAGTTGGATATACATGTACTCTGGAAACCAGGGAGTTTGCTTCCGGGGCCGCCGCCCTCCGGAGCGTGTACATCGCAGTGAGCGGGAAAAGGACCACAGAAACCCCAGTTACTACAGCATGCCTTGAGAGGGCATGGGTTTAGATCGGCTATTGAGACCGATGAGTTCGTTGGCTGTTTTGTGCCTGGGACTAAAGGTCCACACTCAGTTCCTTGCTGTGGTGGTGGCAGTGGAGCGGTTCCTTTGCTGAGACACATATTATAACCAATCAACATGTCTTTGCATTCGGTCCAAGCCCACGTCTTTCCTTTATTAAAGTTCTCTATGTCGTCAACCGTGATGCCAAACCTGTCGGCCAGCGCTAAGCAAGTGTCTCCGTTTTGAATGATGTATGATGCGCATGTACCGTCTGCATTGGGCGAAGGCGCAGGAGGTTTGGATGGTGTATATGGATCACCTGAAGAGCAACATACATAGTCCCCTGCCTTGAGGGTCGAACATAAATCGGCCTTTGGATTATACTTGATAAAGTCGGAACCTTTGATGCCACACTTCGCCGCCAGCGAGGCACAACCATCGCCGGCGACGACTTGGATATAACTACATGTAGCGCGCTCGCGCAACGTATTGCTTCTTCGAGGCCAATCTCTTGGGTTAATAAAAGTAGAAGAAGCCAGAGTTTTGTTGTTTGTAATGGTGTTATTGATTTCCACCTTTGCTCCCCCGATGTCGAAGACCTCAATGTTCAAAATGTATTCAGACTGAAAGTCGTTATCGAGAGCACACTTGCCCTTGCTCCAATTCAAGGCTGTCCTCTGGACAGCTACAATGTCTCCAACGGTGTTGATGGAGATACCGAAGACTGTTTCTGACTTGCCGTTAGAATTACAGATTTGCGCTACAGCGCTCTTCGGAACAGGGCTAGCAGCGCGTAGGTGATCTGCTAGAGCTTCAAGAGCCGACGCCGAGGTCATTTTCCCCAGACCTGAACCGATATACACGCTTGCGACTATCCCCTGATGGTAAGCAAATATGAAATTCTCATCACAGTTATCCCTGGCTGAGAAGAAATTCTGTGTGTCGGCCAGAAGATTGGCAATTTCATCTTTGTCTCCTATACCATCACTGCTGCTGATTTTCAATTCTAGCTTGGCGTTAATTCTTTCACCATCGATGATACATGCGGGCGCGACTTTGAGACTTGATTGAAATTGCTCCTTTGATTTTTTGGGATTCTCTATCGTGACAGATGTTGCATTGGCAATAATTCTGTCTGTAGTTGATGGGGAAGATTCAAGGGTACAGCCTCGAATTAGAATGCTCGTATTAGGATCATCCAAGAGCTGGCCGACAGAGAACTGCAGTAGCATAGGCTCCTGGCATCTTCTCAGTCGCTCAACAGAGAAGTAGGGTGTCCACTTGTGCACGTTAGAATAGTCGATACATGGTAGTGGGCAGTCATATTGCTCAGGGTGATAGGTGTTGGGATCAGCGATAGGTGCAAAGCCGTCCATGGTCACTGGATTGACAACTTGAATACCGTCAGCGTCGATGGCAGCGTACACGATATTCGCCCAAATAATGAGACAGAAAACGAGAGTCCAGGAGGTAGTCCTCATTGTGACATATGTATTTAGGCCTCAGAGATGAGATATGATAAGGAACGGCGAGATAGAGATCAAATTATCAACGATGCCTCGAGTATCTTCAAACTTTGAAGGCAAACTTGTCACTAATAATATTAAGATAGAAATTTTAGGCTTTGTGAATGTATCCCATCCCTCTTAACAAGTTTAACAAGTTGAAAAGAAGTCCCGTCGCTCAATTCGGCACAGCTATCAGCACTATTCAACAATAAGACTACGACTTAACCTAGACACCTTCTAGTATATCTTAGGTGACGTATCCAACCACATCGCTTTAGTTCCGGAGCCTCATCAAAAGACTTCTCATTCCACGAAACTTCTGCCTAGGCCTTCATGAAATAGGGGTGTTCATTCCAAGACGCAGATGATACTGCCTGCCCGAGCATAACGCACCTATGCCGTAGGATTTCCACCCCCTCGTTACCTCGCATGACCATGCCCAAATGTACCGATACATGATTACCAGAGTATATATAATTATGCTTATAACCATCTTCAACCCTTAAGTACTTCTCCCTAGGCATATCACAACCCACGATATGCGTCGATACCCAATATCTGGTCCATTGGGAGATTCAGTCGACATAATTATTGATGCCTGCTGCAACATTTCCATGGTGGAAAACGCAACACTAGATATTATTCGATCCACCCAGAACACCTTGGTATTGATTATATTTCTTGGCAGTTGGGGTCTTGTCCATTTCCAAGTATATTCGGGTTACGAGCCGCATGAATCATTCATGATGTAACCTCACGGGGGAAGTCGTAGCACCATGTCACGATGAAGAGTGAGGGACAACATGACTGACCAGGCTGCTGCCTAGCATGTTGTCATTAAGTAGTGTAGGCACCATAGGGTTCAACGCTAGGTCTTCTCTTCTTCATTGCCAACTGCAATACTGATGCTATTCTTATGTTGCAGGTTGTAACACCTTCCGAAATGGGCAATATTGTCGTCTCTGGTAAACATTGGCTAGTCAAACACTCCGACGGAAGTCTGCTTCGTCGGGATATCGCACCTCCAAAACTTGTTGCACAGCCTCTAAACACTCTCGCTTGCGATACTGCTGAATATCAGGCCAGCCGTGCTCACGGTAAATCTCCTGCAGCATGGGTATCATGCCTTCCAATTCCTCATTACGCTGAACAAAGACACTGATTACCGTGTACGGACTGATGGGAATAAAGTTTAGTTGGCGGAACTGTTCTTTCAGAAGCTCGAAGAAGTCGGTAATTGCCCAAGCCGGAGCATCAACGCGCCAATCGTTCTCTTGATACCTGTCTTCAGAGGAATCGTCCTCTAGATCCACAGATTCAATGAAAGGATTGTCCTTGATCTCGCCAGGACAATCGGACCAATGAACAATACCAAGGTTGGTGTCTAACACGAACAATGGGTTGTAAGCGCCCGCAGTCAAGCCGACACTAGGCGAAGGAGCCTTTTCGTGCATATCGGCACCCTCGGTGATGATCTTAAGTTCATCGGCATTGATTTTACCCTCGGCAAGCCCTTGAATCAGCGATTGCCAATCGGCAAAATAGCACTCAGGAGCGCCGTGAGACTTGTAATTATTGTCTCCATCCGCCCGCATGTAAGGCAACCTCGCAAGCAAGGCAATAACCTCCGGCGTCTTTTCTAGCTCATCAAGGATATTATCAGCACTAGCAATTGATGACCAGCCTGCTTCTGGTGGAACTATGATGTTTGCTTCAGGGAGATACATCTTAGCGAGGAATGTATAGTATTCCTTGACTGCGGCGATTGCTGCATCGCGTGAATAAATGATGTCCTCGAGCGCAGGCATTATCGCAAGATATCAGGGCAAGTAGGGGGAAAGAAAGAAAGGGGTGCAGAAGAGCACTCAGCCTTGTCTCTAAAGGATAGGATTTATGATATTGCCTAGATGAGCCTAAAATTATCCATCTATGATGATAGGCAAATCTAGGCCTGGTCCATACTTAGCTGTATCAGTCAATGCATATACCCGTTGGAACGTCAATTAAAAGCTGGTTGGTTACATGCAGTCTCGTCATGCTATGCTACCTTCCTTGCCTTTCTTACCGCTACGACATACGGCAAATATAACGGAACCTGACCCGTGAAATCAATAGAGTCGAAGAAAAGAAAATTTCTTTAAAGGGTCTTTAAAGTTGTAAAACTAATACTCAGGCACCCAGACATATTTATGCAATTACTTTGTGCCATTACAATATGAATCGTACTGGCTTTAAGCGGAAAGGGGTTATGACCAGGAGTCCATGACCAGATTATTCCTAGCTGCTGGAACCTTTCCACTTTCTTCAAAGTCGGACTGATACTTAAAACCCCAGAAGCTGTTTATTTAAAACCCGCTAACGAAGATGATTCTCAGCGCACTTATCATAAAGTTGGTCATTACCAACGTTTGGGCAATGCAAATCACCGAAATGCCCACGCCCACAGCTGAGCCAACAAAACCGTTGTCGCCAGATCCATGGACATGCGTGACGGAGAATGTCACACAATACTTCAACGTACCGAAGCCGACCGGCAATCTGTTAGATTCTCTGTTATCATATGGAGACAAGCTTCTCGAGCCGTGCCTCGCTACAGCTACAGGACTTGATGTGCTCTCATGCTCGGTTTCTGAGACTTCCCAATGGTGCGGCTTCCCCACAGCGGCGCCAACAAGCGTTCTTGACGACTATTCATCTTACGGGAGTGCTGCAGCCTCCTTTTGGCATGCGAAAAGCGAAACAATCTCGATCATCGCCTCAGACTGTCCGATTACGTGGTCAAAACCTGGGCGTTCTGAGCACGCTTGGCTCAATCAGACTATTGCACATGCGGAATGTTATCTCGCGGCCCATCCCGCGGATCCGATCACTTCGGCGACTTCAAGTCGGTCCACAGCAAGTGGCCCGACGCCTACCACTAATGCGGTAATTAGTCACACTCAGGGGCTGGGGACGGCAATTCTCGTTACGACTAGTAGCATAGCCGCAGCTATCAACATTATGTGATATATTGGCGAACAGATCAACAAAACGGTGACTATTCAATCTCAGCACAACTTGAGATATCATAAATAAAACATCTTAGTTTCAAATCACATTTTAAAACTACTATTTCATTGACCTTGTCCCGGCCTTTGATATCAAGCTAACCCTTAAGTCTTCGTACATATCCGAGACTATTTATTTCGGATGAAAATGCAGATGTGCCTCTGATGACAGAATAGTGACTTGAGAGAAGTTCCCCTTTCATATTGACCTATACTGCAAGCCATTGTCTTCCCAAACCATCACTTAACAACAATAACCAGTTGTTATCAATATTCGTAATCGAATAATGATTAGTCGTGAATCAATATCAAATATCATTTAATTGAATGGTGTCTTTCTCTGTCATTGTACAGGTACTTGCCAAGTAATGCCATACATATATTGATACTACACCAGGAAGAGTCAGCCCTCCGGCAACCTCCGTTCACGAATGACCATATGACTACGTGCAATAGGTATTGTATCACCGACAGTCTGCATAGCCTCTTTAGCATTAACTACCATGTATGACTCCGATTTCGAGCATGTCTGTCTCCTTCCAACGATGAACGCTCTCAATACCTATATATTCTTACTTATAAATAGTTAAGACTGCTATGTTGTAACCCCAGTGATTCGATACTGATGTATCACTAATGGAAGATAAAAACAACCGCCATATGTCCTTTCACAGTGCCTGACAAACCGGTTTTCGTTCTTCCAGCCTTAAAGATCTTACGGAGTATGAATTTCAATTTGGTCCTAAACGCGGTGCTACTCAGTAGTAATTGGGTCGCCGCCGCCTTTAGTAGCACTGTTGCGCACGTCGCTCGTGATGGCTCCACCCCCTCCTTACCTTATGACCCGAATACCACGAGTTACTGTACTTGGTGGATAGACTTGACTACTTCCCAGTCGTGCGATATACTGCTTTCCGACAACCTAATTACTTTGGATACGTTTCGAAGATGGGCAAGAGCTAGCCACCTGACAGCCTTGATAGTAAAGTTGCTGATAGTAGCCTCAGAATCCTTCAATCACAGCAACCTGTGGCAATCTCCTCGTCGGTCATTCCTATTGCGTTGAGGCGTTCTTTGAACCTCCAGTCACCACAAGTACACTTACAACTACTTCGAAGCCATCAACATCGACATCGACACCAAGCACTACTCAACCTGGGAATGGGATTTCAACCCCGACTCCAACTCAAGTTGGTATGGTGAGCAACTGCAATCGCTTTCATTTCGTGGAAAGCGGTCAAACCTGCTCCACTATCACAGCGCTTTATTCCATTAGTATTGCCCAATTTGTACAGTGGAATCCTGCAGCAAAGGCTGATTGTACTGGTCTCTGGGCCTCGACGGTTCGTAAGCTCCTCAAGTTACCTCGTCAAACGAGGGTAATTAAGATCATAATTCGTTACTTAATACTTTGTTCTAGTATGCTTGTGTTGGTATAATTGGAAGTACACCTACCACCTCACCACCTACGACAACTACGTCAAAGGGCAATGGAATCGCAACACCAACTCCTACTCAGCCTAGCATGGTCGACAATTGTGATAGCTTCTACTTCGTTGTCTCGGGCGACAGCTGCAGCTCAATCGCCTCGAAATCCGGAATTACCTTGGCGCAATTCGTGCAATGGAACCCGAGTGTTGGGAACACTTGCACAGGGCTTTGGCTTAGTGCTGTATGTTGACGCGTTAAGGCGACCTACATATGCCTTTTCCTGACAAGTGAATAGTACGTCTGTATTTCTACCATTGGTCACACGCCCACTACGACTAGCTCCGGCAATGGTATTGCGACTCCCACTCCAATCCAAGATGGTATGACGAAAAACTGCAAAACTTTCTATTTTGTAAAAATAGGGGACACTTGTGCTTCAATTGCGGCGGCGAACAAAATATCAGTAGCCTCGTTTACCTCGTGGAATCCTGCGGTAGGCTCTTCGTGCACAGGATTGTGGGCAAATACGTATGCCTGTGTTTCTGTGTTGTAGGCTACACGAAGGCTGCACGGCTGATAGGTTGCCATCTACCTACTTACGTATATATTACCCAGGTAGCTTATAAGCATCCACCCGTGGAACTAGCACTTAGAGTTCTGCATTATGAAAATACAGTCCTTAATAAATCTTCTCGGGAGACATTCACTTCTAGCTATTACTGTACCTGTAGTGGTTTCAATAGAAGATACTTGGACCTATGCTAGTTTCAATGTTATCTACATCATACTTCATCACACTTATATTATCTCAGTACCCCTAATAAGCTCTAACATGAGAGATTATTCAAAATAGATGTTTCACATATAGTGCTTTACTAGAGCATAAATGCCGATAGTAAAACAGAGTGCTAGCGGTCACAACGAGGAAGCGGTTGGGGGATACCCTGTACCATAGAAATGGGCTCACATAGAAACAGTTACTCCTGCGAACGTACATAGCAACCTACCGGAACTAACAGAGAACGAGCTCCGGAACATTCCCGAAGGACACGTCTTGTTTTTCTGGGCCAGCACAGCGTTTTTCATGATCGACCGTCTAAACGTCTTCAATTAAATGAGTATACATGAATATAGTCTAGGTGGACAACCGGGTTTCCTGGGCCGTCAAGGTTACAAGGTCGGCACAGTTAATAAGATGGATGCTCAATACTGATCAAGTCTGGAAACGGAGACGGCACAGGACCATCTGAGTTCATTGTCGTAGCCCACTCCATATCCCGCATTATTCATTCGTGGTCACTACATTGCAAGTCAAGTGGGAAAACAGAATTGCGTACAGGGTCAACATAGCTGAGATTCAAGAAACGACATGGATGAGCGCAAACCCGTTTTAGAAATTGGTTGCTCTCCAATAGACCGTTTTTAACGAAGATCTTAATACGAATGGCAAATTATAACTGTAAAAGGAAACTTGATTCTACTAATAATCTTTAGCTATTTTGCCTCCCTGGATAGGAATATTCCGTATAGTACCCATATATCATTTTCATTCTCTCGGACCCAAATAGTGAATCATGTAAATTCCGCATCCACGATCAATTCCATCGCCCGACCTTCTCAGAGGCTGGATCACCTTTCTATTTTCCTTTTCTTAAGCAAAAGATTCGTTGGCATCTGCACAGTAAACTTTGTCTTCTCTGCTTGTCGAGGAACTACTCCTTGAAGGGCCATAATTAAACACGAAAGCAAGTTTCGTCTTTACGCTATGCAAAAAATCTTTTCTCAAGTATGACAGCAAGTTGGGCATAGCTGGGAGGCTTATGGAGACTATCAGAACTGCCGATTCAGCATATGTCCAGTAGAAGATAGCTAGGCCCCCATCTGTAGTCGTCCACGTCAATCGCCAAACCGTAATTTCAAAGGCATGATTCACCTTACATGTTATGTCTGTTTCCAAGCCAGCGGCTTCGGTGTAAGTTGCCACTAGGCGTCCAAGCGACGCAATGACCACACTACGACCATATCAGCTTTGGATAACGCCACCATTATACCGGGTCAACTAACATGTATCCTAGTACAAATAAAGCTGTAATCGCACACCTTCGTGCGATGCCAGTGCGAAGATTCCAGACTCGAGGCATTGGGAGTAGAAGAATGATCAGGTCGATGAACACGCTTGGCACCGCGCTTCCCAAGTACAACTCATGTGTAGATCGACATGTTCCCGTCACCCAGGGTTCCCAGCCCTTTTTGATGGGGTTGCAGCTCAAGAATGTTGCGACAATGATACCAATAAACCATAGAATATTGAGTATATGCATAGTCCACACGATCACGTTGAACCAAGCGGTTATCTTATAGTCGGGAAAGATACGGGTGAGAAAGAGCAACGCCGAAGCCTTGCTGAGAGGAACTGTGACGACATAAACGAAGCGGAACGCAAATAAGTATTTATATGTAGTAGCAAGTTGAGGCATCGATAAAGCCCCAATGTGACGACCTAAGCCGCTTTTGATCAGCAGAAGTATTACTACTACTTCCAATGTGAAAGCCAACTATTAATATGAATCAGCTCTGAGATTGATGAGACGACCGGTCTTTGTCGTATGCTCACCGTAGCTGACAAAGCAATCCAATCATCCCACCAGAAGCGATGGAATTGTCTGCCTTGGGGCACATAGAGAGCCCTAGACCAGAACCGCAGAAGAGTTGCAATGAGCGCGACGATGAAAAGAGTAATAACATAGATACGGAGTGCTGGTCCCCGATCCTCGTTCGCGACGCCTAGAAAGCTGTCTGTTGTGGTGGACATGCTGAAGCAGAACAAAACCCTCAAGAGTTGGCGATCTAGTGTGTAAGAAACATCACGCACACGACTTATCGCGCTTGGCAAAGCATTACATAAGTAGCAATTATGAGGGGTATCTGGTTTGGGGGCTATCTTGCAATATACCATCTTCACTTCGAATATCCAGGCTGTAATCCTGCAAATGTGACTTCAATCGGGAATTGGAGCCGTTTTGGAGGATCGGCAAGTCACCGAGTAATTATTCATATCTATTATCTGTCGACGGAGCCTCGCGCTTCGTCGTTTGAGTCTCACAGTCTTGATAGCTACTATTCTACTCGCGAAGTTGTACACTTGATTATCGTTTGCAATAGGCTTTGAAACTATCAGAAATTAATATTCTCCGAACCCTCATAAACTTAGCAGCTTTCAGAAATAGATCCACACCGCTATACTGAGAGCTTCCAAGGACGTTGCATCAATTCCACCCTTTGGCTGTGCCACATTCTTGCCTTTGGAGTCATGCATTGGGAGCGACCCTATAAGTCTACAATTAGAAAAAGTAGTGCTTTAGGGTACTATCTTCTGCGGCGGAGTCTTTTGATATCTCGGGAGCGTTATACCACCAGTCACAGCTCCGTCGGCCGCGACGCGGTGAATAGGTGGGCGATACCGCCGAACACTGTAACAAACTGGTACTCGCATCAGCTTATGATACGTATGACGGACTATAGGGACTCACTATTTCATCAAAGACCCGGAAATATAGAGGCAAGGCAATGTACCCGTCCCCATCGTAAGAACCCCTCATGAGGTGCCAGAAACCTGGCGACGCCCCTTTACCCAGCATATCGTTGAAGAACCTAGACTATTAGCCTACAAGGCACCTGGCACAAAATGCCAAGCTGAGATAACGGAAGTAATACTCACATGAGTTTATAGTTACCGCCAGGGATTGGCCGCTCTTGCACGACAGTTGTTTCCCCCTTGAAACTTTGGATGCTGTGCACTACCCGACGCGCAACAAGCACCGGGGGATCGCCAGCTTTTACAATATGTTCCTTACCGTCAAGAGTGACCTTGACTCTGCCTTCAATGACGGTAAGTTGTTCGGCGTGCTTCTAGAATAATTTCCCGGACTTTTAGCAAAAATAAAAGGTGATGAGAACATTTATATTCACCGCAATTCAATGTCAGCCTACCTTGTGCCAATGTGCCAGAATATTGACAGGTTCCTCGCCGGTGCAGGTTGCCTCCGAAAAATATCGATCAATAGAATCTTCAGGCGCCTCTTCGTTCTCGATGAGGCGAAGAGCGATACCCTAGACAGTTCACGACTTTAGTAAACCAGGTTTTATAGGCTGTCTCTGAGACAATCGGCTCGATATTCATCATACCTTACCCATTTGCAATGTCTTCAACACTTTAAAGGAGCTCATCTCGATTTGCTCTATGTTGGTTCCAATTCATAGCAATTGCTAATATTCGATTGGCCGCAAAGAGAAATAGAAGCAAGAGGAAGAGGGCCCTTATATGTTTCTCAACATCTTGACATGAATAGAGGCCTATATTTAGAAGCTGGCGTCATCCTCTCCTGCAATTTGTCAGGTGTTTGTCAGGCTGGTACCGACACTGATGGTGTTTTGCTGAAATTTTGTTCATCTCCCCCAATTCTAGCAAACGACCCAATCGAATATCGACAATGATTAAGCAGTAGCAGCAATTGAACCATGGATCTACCGGCCAATAGGGGGGAGTTCTTAGATTTAGAAGCAACTAGTTGCTTGGCTAAGCCTCTCTACTTGGTTTTAAAAACAGCCGTAGTTATCTTTTGATCGGCTACATCTATAGGGATCTGTGGCGTCGAATCAGTCTTGGCCAAAACAACATCCTGTGCAGACATGTGGTTCTGGGATGGAACATTTCTATCAAAAGTCCAAGACGCTATATTAATTTGGACATACCTTAATTAATAATCTTGTTTAAATGTGGTAAGGTCAGCTTTAAGTGAGCGTTTCCGCCCGTTAGGGCAAATATGGTATAGGGACCATAGTTTCTGATGCTACAACCTCCAGTCTTGGAGGCTTCTATACTAACACTTTAACATTTATATGCAATATTGAATACTCGGTATAATGGGGCCACACAAACTATACAGGCCACATATATATTATCCCGCAGCCCCCTCCTCCCCCTATCCGCCACCGGTCGCAGAGCTTCTTCCGGGGTACGGGGGGTTAGCGGCCCGGCAGGATAGCCGGCTTAGCGCCGTATGCTGCCGCCGCATCTAATCTGTACGGCCAAGTTGGCCGTACAAGTTACATTTTCATCTCCTTTTGGTCTCCTTTCCACGAACTGGCTTTGGGAGCTCTTTCGGCGGGAAATCAACCATTCACCACACATATTCATTCCCGTCGGACCCCGGACCATGTATTATTAGAGTTTCAATAAGATAGGAAGAGAAGGAGCAGGAGAAAGAGAAAAGACAGAGGCACACCGAAGGGAAAGATAGTCAATCGTCATAATACACCGCTATGTTGGTCTAACAGGGGGTAGATCAGTATGGCTTTACTGTCGGCGTTTCCCTTCGACCTGCATTACCATCCAAAGGTAGTAGCGTCTTTAGTGGTCGTCGACGACTGTTATTTGTATTTTAGGCGCAGTTGAAAGGCCTACTACCTTCCTGTTCAACAGGTTGTCGCGGCTATGTGCACATTAGTAAGCCTTCTTCAGTATTAGCTTGCGACTATACAGCCTATAGGACAGGGTATGGTATTCCCGAAAATACCGCCGAAGAGGTTAAGGCTCGTAATTTAGGCCTGCAAATGAGATCAGGCGTGCCATAAGTCGACTGGACGTAAGAAATGCTGAGCTTTTGCGACGATTCCCGCTTACCGGACGGTATATAAAACGACCATTGAGTCCATCCAAGCTTGGTAGTTAAATTCAACTCAAGTCTTACCTGTAGCTCACGATTCCTATCATTTGTACTTAGGACTGTACTGAAAATTCACCACAATTACAAAAATGGTAGCTCATACCCAGCAACTACTGTTGTCCGCGACGGCACTGCTGGCCGGAGCTGGGGCGTCAGCTGTACAACCTCGCGCTGTCGCATCAGCAGGCTGTGGACAATCACACGATTTCATCGGCTCAACACAGACCTTCAGCATCTCGAGCAGCGGCGGGACACGCTCCTACAGAATTCATCTGCCGTCCTCGTACAAGATCAGCACGCCCATGCCTCTGATTATTGCCTATCACGGGTCTGGTGATAGCCCGACAAACTTTGAGCAGACAACTAGGTTCTCGGATAGTAGCGTGAATCCCAACATGATCACCGTCTATCCCCAGGGAGTAAATGTGAGTTTCTACGTTACAAACAGCCGACTACTTCATAGCAGCGATAATGAGGTCTTCGCTGACATATCTCTCCAGGGCAACTGGGAAGGCCCGACGTACGCTACTCCTGGCGTGAGTGACAAGGTTTTTACCACGGACCTCGTCAACCACATAAAGGACCAATACTGCATCGACACAACTCGTGTCTATGCGACGGGTCATTCAAATGGTGGAGGCTTTGTCGACACTCTCGCCTGTTCCCCTAGCCACGGTGGCCAGTTCGCCGCGTTCGCTTCCGTCTCCGGCGCCTTCTACACGGACGTGAGCGGAAACGATAACTGCCACCCCGCACGCTCTCCTCTACCTTACCTCGAGTCCCACGGGACCGCTGATCCTACGATTCCCTACAATGGGGGAAATGGACGAGGCGGACCGCTCCCCGCGATCCCTGAGTGGCTTTCCCGGTGGGCTGGCCGTGACCAGTGCAGCACGATGACCACGACGGACTTGGCTAATGGTGTTCATCACCAGGTGTGGAATTGTGCAGGCACTGACGGAGTTCTGCAGCATTATAAGATTGACGGACATGATCATAGCTGGCCGGGACCCGGCTCGGAGATTGACATCTCACCCGTTATCATCAGCTTTCTGTCAAAACAACACACCCCATGATCAGAGTTGGAGGTGTTACATGTGCATTCATTAGTTTGCCGTATTTGTCTGTAGACGCAATATAACATAAGGGGACCGGGGGCCCCGCACCCACTAGCCTGAGTGGGCTAGGTATGGGGGTTGACTCGTGTGGGGACCCCGGTCCTACGGATATAATGGACTCTATTTTCGGCCGAAATCTCCGGTCCTGGAGGCTTCAACATTTGTATGCAGAATTGAACACTCGGTATGTTGCTCTTGAGCTACCAACTACTTGTTGTACTCAGAGTTCCGCTACCAGCTACAAGCATTGATGCCCAAGTGTCAACGGCAGTGTAACACAAGCAGCTGTACTTATTCCTTCGGCACCCAAAACTTTCCAGTCCAGCGTTCATACTAATTTATCCAAACAAATGCGACGTTTAAATCTTCTTTGAACTATTATAGACCTTGAATGGCATGAGGCTAGCCCGTGCGAGGTATCTGAGGAACCAAGATTAATTGTTCCACTAGATTCTCGCAGATCCCAAAAAGGGTTGACTGTTCATACCAATGCCAACAGCTCTCAATCAAGTCTACACACACCATAGGTAAATATGTCACCTGAGGCACTCAGGTGTGTTTGAGTGTCAGGAACTAAATACACAGGAGGCTAGAAGGGTCTCTATGAGCGGAGATATAATAGATATTTGGTAATTTAAAAGTCTGGTTCTCCCCCAATTAGAGAGACTTAGCAATCAATAATATTGAGTCCTCCCCCCTACCTTCGACTTAGCTGCGACTACTTGTGGCTTAACTTCATTTTGGACACAACCAATATTCTGACACTGGGCAAGACCGCGGATGTCCAGGGTTTTGAAGTTAAAACGACATCAGCACTCGTTTGACTCCAGCAATATGCCTCATCAATACAACAATTCGTTGCGAGGGCTAGAATATGTCTGAGATCCCGGAGCAGTGACGCGGAGATTAACCATCTGTCACAAGGGCTAGAATTTAGGGCTTGGAATAATATTCAGATTTGCAATAATCTTCTTGGGCATCAAGGAGGCATACAGGTCTGCTTTCCTTTTGCCCTTCGCGGCAAACCTAGGTCTATATATACACGAATCGTTCGCATTTACTTGCCTAGATAATTCAAGTCCGTTTCGCAGCATTTAGCAAACACGGGTAGTTGAATTGTTCAAACCCCGAACTACAGCCCAAATGCCGAACCGCAGCCCAAACACCGACTTGCAGGTTTGGTGTCACGATATTGCCGACCAAGCCCTGGTAGGCGGGTAGTTGCATACCCCTACCTGGGCTGTCTCCGTGTAACACCATCTCCTACAAGAAGGACAGCTATGGGAAATGGTGCTAAGTTCGACGAAAATATGTGCATCCTATCTCTTGCGCTTTTAATTTGTATATTCACCATGTTCCCCATCTGTCTACATTCAAGGACACAGAAAATAGTGTGAGATGGATGTACACCGAACCATCCGATGGCATTGAGGATCATCAGCCTATTATCAACCTGGTTAGCTTGGTTCTAGCTCTTAAGCCACACATAAACACAATCTCTAACGGAAACTAGTTACTGCAAGGCGACAACACAGATTGATGATATTGTATGCGTCATTCCGAACTGTCTCGAATGTTATTTCGAGGCCGAGAAAATAACAGGGACATATACTTCTTGCCTCTTTCTCCGTTAACCTGACAAGATCATGTGGTGAAGAGGAACAAGAGTTTCCGGTGTCTCAATTGGGCCAATTTATTTTGTATTAGAGTGACCTTTCAGCAGCAAAGTCATCCCTACTGTGACTACACTCGTTATTATATTTAACCTATAATAGCAAATACAAGAAACTATCACTACAATTAAAGACGACCGTCGGTTCAATCTACCTCGTTAATACCGACTATTATGAGATGATGGGCGCCAATTTGATCGTGTAACCGCCCAGCTCGGTGTGATTTGACGACGTGCAGACTTCATAAATGCAGTCTCCCTATGCTAAACATATTATAAGGAGAGGGCTAATGACTATATACGGGTAATTGATAGTTTCCTGCATATAGCTAACATATTTCCCGAATAGTTAATGGTAAAGTTATCGCGTGAGGCGGCTGGAATTCAAGAAAAAAAGACCCTGTAAACGCTGGGATATTTTCAAGGCATCCACCAATCGGCAAAGTCGTTTCTGTCTGATACAAAACGCTATAGGTATGAATCTAGCCTTTAGTGCCAAATTCAGACCTGAAATGAACCTTCGGTCTCTTAAATTGTATTCCCATTACTATCACAACATCCATGACAGAAAGCCAAGAGTCTTAGCATCGTAGATCTATTTCGTAATGCAGATTCCATGATGGTATAATATATCGGTATTGTTGATAGCAAAACTACGTGTGTCAAGAGCTATTTTCGAAGAACTCCACGAAACACCTTTAAACAACGGGACGCTTAAATTTAAAGCTTCGAGGAGTTGTTGCGCAGATTACCTAAGATAGTCAATAAGTAACTTTCTATTCTTCCGTCTGTCTTAGCATCATGAACATTATCTATCTATATACTACCCTAAAATCTAAGATGCAGCGGTGTGAATTGTCTGCCAAGAACGGCTCCGAAAATCCAGCCTCACCGTGCATGTGCGAGGTAACGATAGTGGCAAAGATGCTTAGCGCTGCTGCAATGCTATCGTGGCTGCAAAAGACCAACGATTTGAGACATTGGAATTACACAGGCGTGCCCTAGGTGGTACGCAGTAAATAAATAGTCGAGATCATCGGACCTGTTCCATGGCAATCTATTCCTCTCAACATTCAACTAAAGCGTCCCTGTCCCCTTTATACACCTGGTAATACTCTATTTGCCGCCACGGCCATAGCCATGAAGTCCACACTAGTTTTGGCTGCCCTCACCCTCACGGCGTCGGCATGCCGCTGTCGATTCGACCGCTATGCCCCCGCGTCCCAAGGACTCTGCGGAACCCCCGGTAAGAATCTCGGCGACCAGACCGAGAACGATGTGTGCTCTAATAGGCACGCCACCTCTTGCTACGGCAGGCCCCAAGACACCCCAGGCGACGCCAACTGTTGACTTATTGTCTATGCCGGTGGCGGCTGCAGTAAGAATTCTTGGAGCCGTTACTTGCCTGTTTGGTTGTTGTCAGGGCACACGACTTCTCTCTGGGTCATGATAGTGTCCAAAATCTTCTAAACCCCTAGAAATCACGCCCATAATAGCGATAACTGACCTCGTGTATTCCAGACCCAGCCCTCCCGCTCCTTGCCAACATAACCTGCAACACGGACCAAGTAGTTTATGTGGGACCAGAACACACTTACAAAGTCGTGTGTGCTTGAAGAATATCTGTTATTGCGTACGGAATGATTTCAGGATGCGGAAGCAATAGAAGGAGGTATATGAGGAGCTCTCTAACCCCTGATGGGCGGTTCAGTGTATGTGTACACCACATACTCTTACAGGACTCCAAGTAGAATGAATAATATGTCATATTCTTCGGAATCAACAGGAGTCAGATTCCTAGGTAGACGAGCAAATGATGGGACGTATGTAGTGGACAGCCAATTCCTCAGGGTACGGAAAATCTCTATCCTGGGTTGCGCTGTGGAAATCGTAAGAGAAAAACGGTGTGATTCACTGACTGCCTCGACAACGAAGTCAGATCGTAATGTTCTGTCGACGACGTATGCCCCGTCAGTCACTTCGTCGTTGTAGGAATGGAGGTAATTCCTGTTAAGGGGTAAAGACCCTATGCCTATTTCTTGCAGTGCCTGACCACTCTCCTGCATGCCGTACCAAGCTGGATCGGATTTGGGGGTGCCCTGGGAAATATAAAACTGTATGTTTTTATGCGGAAGTAAAACAAAGGAAGAGACAGGCTGCTGTAGATATTGACGAAATACAGACCCGGCCCAGCCTGGTCTAGTGCTATATTGTAGTCGAAATTGTCGAAGAGGAAACTTTATTGGGTCAAGTTATAAATCCATTCAACAAACAGTCTAGACGGCTGGTAAGAAGTATCTCACATACTACGTAACTGTTAGCTATCGTGATGTAGTGAATCAGGCATAATTGCACTATGGCTGGTCCCAAATCAGGACTAAAAATATATCTACTCACCATCTTGATATATTTGCGGTGGAATATGGCGGACTCTCTCGCGGGGAGCGCGCCTTTCCAAATTGCCATTTCTTTCAAGTATGATTGCCAGTCTATCTTCTTTCATATTCGCAGCAAGAAGCGCAATGAAATATTGTTGATCGATTTTTAAGGCGGGAAGGGTAATCTCTAGCCCATTATTCGTCAAAGAATAGCCGGTGCTGTGTTTGGAGTCGGACATGTACTTTCCACTCGTAGAAAATACTCGTGGGTGAGGAGCTAAGACGCTGTCCCAACCTTCGTCGACAAGATCTCCGGTACGGTCCGTCCAGCAGAAAATCGTTTGGTCATTTGACACCCGGATAATCTCTTCCTGGAGGCGCAAGAACGCTCGTCTCCCCTCGCCGTAGATCAATGACATATTGATCCCGAAGATACCCAACAGACAATATGCAATATCTTCCTCTCTTGATGTTTCACGATGTGCTACCCATGACATCCTCTCTGATACGCTAGCTTGTAGAATCCAGGGGCGGTGCTCCATGTACATGGTTTTTATTCCGGTGATTTCGGATAGTTGGAAACGGAACCTACCGTCTCCTCTGTTGCCAAACTCTCGCCAGTTCACATCAAAGAAAAGGAGAGTTTCAGGTGCAAGCAATTCTTGTAGCGTCCAGCCTCGTCTGAACCATCTGCATTGACACAGCTGCTCGATGTCAACGATCCCAGAGGATTCTAGGTTCCAAAGGAAATCTGCCAAGTAAACATAACAGCGATGAGAATTCGCATACCATGCGAACATTGAGTTGATAGCCTCTGAGAGCTCTGCGCTGCTGTTCTTATCGATACCTGCGGCTTTATCAGATCTTTTAGTTTACCCATGGCCGTGTTATTGTCCGTGATCATACAGTTCGTATCTACCCATAGGTATCCCAGGTTGTCTGCTCGCGCCCGATCGCATGCTGCCAAAATCTTTTTGTAGCCGGCTTTCTCATCTAATGAATTGCCATTTTGCCATTCCTGGAGGGTCACCTCCTCATCCCCCCAGGTATGCGACAGTATGGCATATTCCGGGATCGCATTCCCGACAAATTCTTCCAGACTGAGGGATTGCGTATTGATGAGTCTCATCGTGTTTCTGCTAAACGCGGATTTGTCGGAAAGTTAAAGATAACAGCGAGGTGCTTCCTAGTCACCGCAATATGGTCCGAATTCTGTGTTTTGCTTGCGGAGTACACATACTTAGCCTTAATGCTACGTACACATAAGCAGCGCCTCCACAATATTACCTACCTCCAACGCTCTCTCTATCAACAGGCGGAGAAGAACCTTTGATAAGCTACTGCCAACATGTATACTCTCCAGGCCAGCGTTCAAGCTTAGGAAAACGTCGTCAACTGCTTAATAGGATTGGAGTAAAAGTGGTACATTGTTTTGTAAATGATTGAGTTTCTCTTTGCAGTAATATGAATACTTTAATTAGCGATCTGTTTAACATCTGCTTATAGCCGTAGATATATAACCCTGGACTATTGTTAAGCCGCTCCCATTCAGGTATACTTATAGTAGGTAGATATCTTCGTCAATAGGCACGTTACTTATGTAATCAGCAGAGGGTTGAGAAGTGGGGTGATTCAGGTACCTACTTGAATTTCCCAGCTGGACGGACCCCTGATTGACAGACCCGACCGGACTAAAAATCGGTGCTAGTGTCGAACCACCTGCCCGTAATCGTCTGGTATGACGTTGGATTGTTCGATTTTATAGGCACATGCCAAAGCGTACATTCCCATTATTAATTGATAAATCGGCCGTGTCCGTAAGAACACGTTGTAATTGTCCTTGGGGTCGTAATCATTGTTGGACAATAAAAAACACAAAATCGTTTCCCACGATTCATATGTTTGTCTAACGAAACTCGTGGGCCAGCTAGCGTTGTACTACTACTTTCCAGTCCTGTCTGGCTGTCGCATTATTCGTTCTCCCTTCAACTGCCGCTAATAAAAGTTAATGCTGGTTAGCGTCGTTTTCTTTGCACTCTTTGCTGCTGTCAATTGTATACTTGACAATTAGCAGGTTGACAGTGGCGATCTTGCATTCTGTACATTCCCCCTTACGGTACCTGGGCATATGTATTATTAATTGGAGACGGAAATCTGGCTAAATTCCATATTTCGGCCACTTCACCCACTTTCGCTTTGCTACCTGCTCAACACATATTGTACCTGGGACTAATCCTCGACTGTCCCGCCTTTGCATTTGCCGAATGAAGCAGGAGGGTACCATCAAGGCTCTCCCGGTGCTTCATACACCAGCTATCACGCCCTACCTTAACAATACACTCGTTTGAGAAAGGTGTCCATAACGACTACGACCCCATCTGCCCGCCGATATGCCGTCCGCCGGGAAGCTGTTCTTCCTGACTATTTTTGCCCTTTGGGGATCGCCTGCGCAGTGCAAGACTACCAAAGGAGAGCAAGATGATTCTTGTGCAGTATGTCGTTCTCACTGCTCTCTGTAACCTCTTTACTCTTTGTCGTTAGCAGCGCGCCGGCCGCTTCGGCGGTTACCCAGCCGCATCTCTACAACGACGTCTCTGACCATGCCATTTACCAGTTCTCCCCCAAGTCTATCGTGAGCGATGCTTGTGTTTCCTACCAGACCCTCGAGAACCTTAACGCCAAGGTGAAGCCCGCTATCGACGAGTTGACAAAGAATACCGACTTCTTTTCCTACTATCGACTGAACCTTTTTAATAAAATATGTCCCTTTTGGAACGACGAAAATGGCATGTGTGGCAACATCGCATGCGCCGTCAACACGATAGATAATGAAGAAGATATACCCAAAATATGGAGGGCGAGTGAGCTAGGAAAGCTAGAGGGCCCCTCCGCAAAACACCCAGGAAGGAAAGTGCAGAAGGAAAAGCCACGAAGGCCACTACAAGGATCTTTAGGAGAAAATGTTGGCGAAAGTTGTGTTGTAGAATACGATGACGAATGTGACGAGCGAGACTACTGCGTGCCTGAGGACGAGACCACGAGCTCCAAGGGTGACTACGTGAGCTTAGTCCTCAACCCGGAGCGATTTACTGGCTTTGCTGGTGAAGGCGCCAAGATGGTATGGGACGCTATATATCGGGAGAACTGCTTTCAAAAATCGTCGTTCCCGCAGTCGGCCTCCCTAGGCACTTCCTCGCTACTACAGGGGCCAGCTGCCCAGGATTTTCGAAATGTCCTTCAATCGGCAGAACGACAACAGATCTTCGAGCAACATCATCAAGACCCTAGCACGTCGTTCGCACAGACTGGCTTAGAGAATGAGGATGAGTGCCTTGAGAAGCGCGTCTTCTACCGTGTAATTTCAGGCATGCATTCAAGCATTAGTACCCACCTTTGCTGGGATTTCCTCAACCAAACCACGGGCGAGTGGCAACCAAACCTTAAGTGTTACACTGAGAGATTGCTTACTCATCCTGAGCGTATCTCGAACCTGTATTTCAATTACGCGCTGCTTACTCGCGCCGTCGCAAAGCTTGGCCCATATCTGCAGAGTTACACCTTTTGTACAGGGGAACCAGATCAAGATGCCTCCACGAGAGCCACCGTTCTCGCTGTCACGCAGGCATCGTCCTCTGTTCCACAGATTTTTGACGAGAGCCTAATGTTCAAAAACGGCGAAGGACCTTCGTTAAAAGAAGACTTCCGGAACCGCTTCCGAAATGTGAGCCGGATCATGGATTGTGTCGGCTGCGACAAGTGCCGGCTTTGGGGTAAATTGCAAACCTCGGGCTACGGCACAGCGTTGAAGGTCTTGTTTGAAACAGATAATGATAGTGGTGAAGTCCCAGAGCTGAAGCGAACAGAGTTGGTCGCGTTGTTTAACACCTATGCGCGGCTCAGTAGTTCGGTTGAAGCGCACCACCAATTTCGGGCGATGGCAGAAGCTGCGAACGCGGGCGAGTCGCAGGTGCCTTCACCAATTCCAGATCGCGCAAAGAAACCCCATGCTGTCCAATTTTCGTCAGAAACACCAAAAAGTGCCAAACCTACTACATCGGAACATCCTACGAATTCGGAACCTGAGTCTGCTGACGTGGAAGATGAGTGGGTTGATGAGCATGACGAAGATGTACCGCCTAAGAGCCAGGAGAAACCCCAAACTACACAAGACTTGTTCGATGCAGAGATGAGCAAGGTGATCAAAGCAGTCAAATTAGTCATCGGGGGGTGGATCAATCTACCCAAACTAATGTAAGTCTGACCCATACCTGTTGTCGGCTTAGCTCTGTGAAACGTTCTTTAGCTAATGGAGAATTATATAGGTTCTCTATCCTAATCTTTGAACTCAATCGTTTCTGGGAGTTCTATATTGGGCTACCCGTTACGCCACGAACATGGCACCTGGAGCGCCCAAGTTTTGACGAGCTTTAGCCCTATTTGCGGGTCTTCGGCTCCGGCTCCTTTTGTTCGCTACTTGCTTGCTCGCTTGAATATTGCATACTTGGGCGTATATTGTATTGGATGTATATACAAGAACGAGGATTGTAGATTCAGAGGTCGCATGATTGCATTGTCTGAAGCCGGATTCAGATCAAAAGGCTGCGAGCGGATTGTATTTCATTCGCTGGCGGCCTCGTATCGTATAGTATAAGGGGGAAGCTGATATTCCTCTAAACATCGGCATTTTCAGAATACTTACGACCACATTGGCGGCGTTTGGTAGGCGTTCTATCTATTTTGCTTATCCAACGGGATGGGAAAGGCGGCGGTTTCAATATGATTCACTTTGGCCTGCTGGCCTTATCATACTCAACGACGCTTTTGTATATAGGCTACCCAATCGTGGCGAAATCATGTAGAACATAGGCAATGGAAGACTTCTGGGCCTTAACAATGCATCTCATACACAGTGGCTATCATATTTGGTGACAAAATCCCATCGATCTCTATGCCAAATCTTGGTTGGGTAGGAGGTGGTGAGCATGTATTCAAAAGCCGAATAATCCGCCGTCACGCCTCCGCCTACTATCTGGCAATGGCACGTGCGTGACGATATTCCCGACTTTGGCCTTGATGCCGTCGACGTGGACGCGCATGGCGCTCACTGCGTCTTTGATCGTCGTCGTTGTCGTCGTCAGGCTTTCCTCGCCGGCTTTCTCCTTACTCCCGCCACCGCGAGAAGATTTTCCTTCGCTGCTATTGTCTCCGGAAGGGCTGGGTATGCCTCTGTTAGTACTATTGAACGCCTCTTCGGTTAAATGCCGTATCTCGGCGCTCGGCTCGGCAAAGGACCATGCGATGGAGATGTGGAAGGCATTGTCGACCTCCACATCCGTGCTCTCATTTTTACTTATGGGGTTCTTGCGCGTGTTGTTGTTATCAGAAGATTTCGCAAAGGCGTATAGAGCCGGCTGGCCGAAGGCCGTTACGAGTGCGTTGGCGCGACGTAGGAGGGTTGCGAGCTGTGGGTTCTTCCCGTAGTCACCTCCCTTCTTTGTGCTCCCGACACGCAGGACAAGGAATGATCGCGCTGACTCTGCCGTGCGGTGCCATTCTATTCCTACTGGCGCGAGCTCGAAGGGTGCGATTCCGCTGCTGCGGATGCTAGATTCGAGGTCTGTCTGGAATGTGTCTTTTTGAGATGTGCTGAGAACGATGGGGCGTGAGAGGCTTATGTGTAGAGGCTGTGGTGTGCCGAGGTCTGAGGTGAGGAAGGAGGTTATGGTTATGGGGTTTGTGCTTGATGAGGTGAGGCTTGATTGGAGGGTTGAGAGGAGCGTGGTGAGTGTTGTTCGCTCTGTTGGGGTTGGATGCCCTGGTCCTGGTCAGTTTATGGTTGAAGATATGCTCACATACCGAGTTTTTCATGGGGGGGTTTATCAAAGTGAGAGAATGTATAAACATGACATATGTTTTACGTTATATTTTGTGAGAGAAGATACAAATGTATGAAATCAAATGCTTATGAGGTGAGGCTCACACTCGATATATAGGTGACTCGGCCAATTGCCGACTTTATGCGGATTCACACGCTTCCGGCCCTGATGCAGCGATGGGTCGTCGCTTGCGCTAACCCGCACTGTCGAGGCGTATAAGTCGTGGAAGGCGGATGGTAGAGGCGGCAACTCGCTTTTGGCAGTCGAGTTATTCGTTGATTGACTATCTGATGTTTTCTGCTTCTTTGTCGGCGGGCCGGCCGTCTCATCAGAGTCTGAGGAATAATCTACAAGACCCATTTCTATCTAGCCTTGTATGGTCTAGCTGCGTTTAACGTCATAATCTCAGAAACAAATAGAGCCGAGTACTATGTCGGTGATTAAATTCCATAAAATGTTGTTGAACCGGCGGCAAGGGTTGTGAAGGTTAAGTTGTGATCTCATCTATAATCTTAGGTCACCTGCCTTAGGTTAGTTTAGTGCCGGGATACCACAGCTTAGCGGTCCGTCCCACTTTCTGGCGTAAGGAACAAGCTTAGCAGGCCGTCAGAATAGAACTCAAAATCATCTTCAAATTCTCTTCAAGGTTCTCTAATACAAGGATGTGATGTATATACACGTGCATAAGTGCTCATACATTTATTTATTTTAGTACCTTATGATAGACTCCTCTGAGTAAAGTGCCCAGTTAGCCCAAGCTTGTAAACGAAACAGACAGCTCGAACACAGGTCATCGCGGAGCGGAAACCGTTTGATCTGAAATATCTCGAAAAGATTTACCCCTGAAACTACCAGCCACGAGATCTCGCTACAATGTAGTGTTTGGTTGATATCGGTATGCCTTGGCATATCGCCGCAAACAAAAATAAGGCACTGATCCCTACATCAATCATACGTCACTGGCTCCAGCGAAATTTGAGCCGCCTGTGGGTCATCCCATTCCTCTGCGAGCAGTTCAACACTAAGCTGGATCTCGGGGATTACATCATAGCTGTAAGCCATTACGCGTGCCTACAATGTAGTGTCAGGGCATGATAGTACGATGTGGTACCTTCAGATTTACGAATGATACGATAGCGAATCGGAACTGGGGGAACACAACATTAAACAAGCTTTCATATGCCTATCAGAGCATTTATAAGGCTCTCAAGATATCTTCTCGTTTTCGTTCTCCTACCTTCATCACCTATTAAATCCTCCGATTAAATCAGTCCTTAACATTTGACGAAATTGAAGAAGAACCACTTGTTCAACTTCTCATTCATTTGTTGTCAAGATACGAATTATACATACACTTCATCACACGGAGACACAGACATAAATACACGTCTCAAACCACCCAACTACCCTCCAAACCTCACAAACTCTTCCCATCCACAAAGCAAGATGTCCGCCCCAAGCCCCCTCGAGCAAATAAAGCGGGAGACCAAGATCGCGAACCGCGCGCATCATCTGCGGAAAGCGAACCAGACGCGGCCAGACCAGATCGACGCACTAGACAACACCGTGCCGGGCGGCATCTACCACCACGACGGACCCTTCGACGCAGCGCTGGCGTCGCGGAATAAGGATCCCCGATACGCGCCCCTGGCCGCCGTCGAGGAGGGCAACCGCGCAGCTCTCAAGGCCACGCCCGCCGTGAACATCATCGACGCCGTCACGATGCACGTCCCGTTGCAGGGCACGGCCACCATCCCGCCCGGCGGGGTCGACTATAATGGCAATGTCATGGACTACGAGGAGGGCGCCGATGTCCAGCGCGAGCCGGATGCCGCGGGCGGCGCGTATAGGCGCTATGAGCATGTGGTAAGTTTTATGAGAGAGTTTCCCCTGTCGATATTGATTGCGAAGGGCTCGTTGGGCTCGAACGAGCTGCGATGTATACATAGTAGGTATCATAGCTAATCATCGAGACAGCAATATCACCCAGAAGACCTAAAAGGAAAGGGCGAGCCTTCATACACCATTGAGCGAGATCTCAAGAAGGGCAAGAAGAGCAAGGATTAAGCTGGGTGGGTTATCGTGCGGCACTATTTCTTCAAGCGTTTACTGGCGTTGCGGGTTCTAAGCGGGGGAAGGATACCAGACTGCCTAGGTCCTTCGGTGGGATAGATATAGGAATATAGGGACATGTCAAATATGAAATGATCAATCACAATCGTCTAATGTCACAGTCATTGTCAACGTGGTGCTGTCTAGTAATACATAGCGAGGATGTTTCCTCGGTCCTAACTCCAAGAACCGTTCTTCCCCTTTCTAGTTGCCCTAAGCCAAGGAAAACCTGACCTTTCCAGCTTTGGCTTTTTTTTTTTGAAGAAATGCCCAAACAACCCATTTATCTTGCATAATTCGCAAGGTATAATTACAGGTATCCTAACCCATTGGTCCCTAACACCTCTCTTAGCACCTCGCGGACCTCGTCTACATCAGCAAACCCGACGCGTCCCGCAATCTCTGCTTTTCGACCAGCACCCAGCTCGTTCCATCGTGCCAAAAGCGCGCCATCGATGATGTTGCGTCCCATGCCAGCGTCAACGCCAGGCGGGAACCGTCCTACGGCACCGGTCGACGCAGGCGCACGGTAGGCTTTGGGATTAAGACCCGCATGATGCGGTAACGATGAAAGTAGCTGGCCAGATAAGAAAGATAGGCGACGGTACTGCGGCTCTGAAAGCGGTGAGAGAGTTGCAAGGACACCAGTAGGCGAGCTAAACAGGATAGTTGATGGATTCGGCGAATTTGACGAGTCTCCATTCGTCTGATATTGGGAAACGTAATCGGATGTGGCCGGTAACGTCCGTGGTAAAAGCATGCTACGAGTTGGTGTATGTGCGCCTGTGGAGAAAGAAGTGCGATGTAGCAAGAGATGGCCTTGGAGGGATTTGGGATCTGCTGATGGTTAGGGCTGGACACCAAAGATTCTGAATAAAGAAGATCAAACTTACGTTCTGGGTCGAATTGTAGGATATGAATACCACCATCCGAATCACAGGCTACGATAATGAGTTCATTTCCGTCCGGCAAGAATTCGACCGCGAGGACCTCCAACTTGGTTGAACTTTTCCCAAAAAGTATCATTTTATAGGGCTCCTCAGTATAACCAGTAAACCAGACGCCCTTGACCGCATCAGCCATGAGACAGAGGCCGGTCCCCCTTAGCTCACGGACTGCTGTGACATAACAGCTCATATCCATGAAAGCCACTGGTAGCAGGGACCCGTCCTCTTTGAGACCACGTACCATGCATTTCTGCCCTTGTGCAACTAACATAAGCCCTTGTGTACCGATCTCGGACAGCGCTGTTACCGCACCGCGCGGGATATCTTCCTTTGCGATGAGCTTGAGTTTCCTATCCGTCTCTGGCCGTCCTGGTTCAGGAATAACAGCCACAATATCGTATACAAGGACTCGACCCTTGACCGGTAAGTCTTCTCCACGAGATATCGCAGTTCCAACAACAATAAGATGTTTTCGTTCATTAGTCGACTCCGAGACTTCTAAATGTAGTGTTTCGACACACATGACTGTTTCAAAAGGTTCCATATCAACCGTGTCGATTACCGTCCATGTTTTAGGGTTAATGAGTTTGATGAGTCCATGCTCGACCATAGGCTTGAACTGCAGATCTTTTTCCAAGTGCCATTCTTTATGATAGTCGTCATCTTTAGGTAATTCAAAAGGTTCAATAATGTCACAACCAACAACAAACGTCTTTGATGTTGGATGAAAGGTGACGGTGTGTGTATCGACATTCAAAGGGAGCTTCCGTAAGGGCATACCAATTTCTGCGTACGTAGTAGTATGGTTGGCCGATATTTGGCAGACACGTGCAACGCCTTGAGAATCTGCATAGATAAATCCCCGCTCACAGCCTTCGGTATGGAACAAGCTCATGCCGCGCACGCCACTACCTTGAAGCTCAATAACATTGGGGAGGGTCTTGGAAGACTTGAAAATAAAGTGCGGCGAGTCACCAGATAAGAAAATGGTCTTATATCCAGCGATATTGTCGCATCGTCGCATTGGATACGTTCTTTGTCCTTCGACGTCGTCCTCTGTGCTCGTTTCTGTGCTCTTTGCTATTGTGGAGTTCGGTAACTTCAGAAAATGAAGCGAACGAGAGAGCTCTGGGGAGGGTTCCGAACCACTTCGGAACGGTTCGTATATAGTGACATCGTTTTGATTATTCCGAGTCTGCGACAGATGAGCAATTGGAATATAGGCAGCTAAGCAAAAACCTTACAATGAGATGGGGATAGGAATATGTGTTATCTCCAAGATCAGCGACCAAGATCTCTTTGAGAGCTTCTCGGGATGTCCCTCGTCTCGCTGTATAGTCTGCAGAAAGAATAGAAGGTAGGTATGACAATCCTTCAGCAACGTATATCGGTGCCGTAAGATCAGAGAGAGCGTATACCTTCACCAGCGTTAGCATATTCTCGGATTCATCAAACGATTAGACACACATATAGAGCACCAGTCTTGCTAAGTAAAAACATCACAATATTTTCTCTAGACGTTGTGCCATTGTTGCTTGGGCCCGTCGAGAAAACACCAGATTTGTCCTCGTAGAGACAGCCTGCTATCCATCTCTTTGAGATTAACGCGGCGTCATCCTTCTCAAGCTCCTCTAGTTCTAGATTGTTGTCCATCTTCGCAATGAACACGCTCGCGTCGTCTCGAATAAGCAAGATGTAGGGATCAACTATGCTAGCATACTCGATTCTGGGTTCTGCCCCAGTGTCCTCATCCAGCATAGGCACTATCTGGCTGAGACCAAAATCTACCAAGTGTTATTAGCATATCCACGAAGATACCAGACTGTCGTCTCACCTCCATCGTAACAGTGCACAGCTGTCTTTAAAACTTGAATAATTCTCATATGCTGGCCCATTGTCCCTGCCTCAATAGTGAAACCGGCAGCTGGATCAAATTCAGTGCCACTCAACGCTTCGAATCCAGCTCCCGTCAAGGCATAAGCATCTGATGTCTCGTAGCCGTCCAGGTCCACCTTCGATACGATCATGAATCTATCATATTGCGTTGAAGCGTCATAATCGGCTCCCAAGGAGGTGGTGCCCCGATCACCCTGTAATGATTTTGGTATAGGCTTCTGGGCAGCCACTGTCCAGAAACCCCTGGCTTCGGGGAATTCGAAACGTCCTATAACTCCAGGTTGGATGGCTCTATTTATTATTGCGAGTGAGCCGGAACTCCCCCTTCCTATCGCACAGACAAGGCCAAGATCACTCGATACGCCTTCTTGGTTTGATGGCTCCCCGATATTGGCACTGGATATCTCGCCTAGAGAGAAGTCGCGAATCGGGGCAATGCTGACAAGGGAATCATGGATACGAAAGAGTAGTTCACCCGATCGCCCTCCATCCCTATTAGAAGCACTTGAGACTTGTTTCGTTGGCGCTGACTCCTCACCATACAAGTCATCATCATCCTCTAGATCCTCTAGGTCTTCGTCATCCATGTCGAAATCAAGAGAGGCATCCTGCAACCGATGCTTTCGCTTAGTCGATTGGCTCTGTTTCCGTGTCCAACCAAGAACTAGAGAGTCGGAATCCTCACTCCCTATGAATAACGATGTGCGGTCAAGCCTGCTTAAAGTTGATGCACGTGTCGGAACGACATGTCCGCCATGATCTGGCCCAACTAATTGAACGCTTAACCCCGATACTGTGCGGCCATCAATCCTAAAGGTAATAAGTGCAAGACGGCCATCACTGAGCACCATCAGAAGCTCTCCATTTTCAGCAGATATAATGTCAATCTGACAGCCTTCTAGCCTGAGATCGAGCTCAGATTGATCAATTAAGCTAAATGAAGTGGCTTGCTTCGAAAAGGGATTCACACCGACACCGTGGGGTTTCCCAGACTGGTCAATATGGATTAACTCGTTCGCTCCAATCAACAAAGCACCACCGACCGGCGCGGGAAGTGCAAGCACTCGGCATAGATCTTGAGGGAGCCCATTTACCGACAATATCGTTGTAGACGCCTTTTGCTCGAGATCGAGTGTAAAGACCATATACGACAGCTGGTCTCTTCGGCCAAGGACTGAAGAGGGAGCGGAGGTTGAAGAGAGAATTCCAAAAGTGGGCTCTCTATACTCATGTAAAAAGGCAATATGCACAGGATGGATGAGGCTAGGATCAAGATTGGGCAGGCGAAGGACAAACGAAGTTGAAAATGGTGTCTCTTGATTGCTGCTAGTTCCATTTGCGAGCGTGGTGGACAGCTCTTTTACAGGGCGAGGGCCATCAAGTTCCTCATCCCAGTCCTGCATATCTACGTCCTCCTCGATCGATTTGAATTGAATAATGGCTAGGCTGCGCGTCCCGAACTTCAAAGCAGCACACCTGCTTCCCGGGTCGGCAGTCAAGAAGTTGACATAGCTGCTCAGGGGTGCAGCCCATGGACATGCTTGTAGATCTTCTTGCTCATAGTAGTGGATTGAGGTTGTTTGAATGGAATGTTTTACAGGGTCCCATTCAACCATGCTCAGCTTCGCATCCTTGATGGCCAACAGAAGAGCATCTCCGCCAGACGCTGACGACGCGGACTTGATCCTCGCAAGGCCGATCACTGTCCCGGCAAGGGGAAATTCTGCGACGAGCACGAGTTTTGTATACTGAGAGCGGTCGGATCGAACAAGGGCGGAATCGGCGCCAAGGAACGAGGCTTCGAGTCCGTCATCATCGTTGATACGCGTGTCATAGGGCTGGTCAGCGGTGGATGACTGTACCTGGGCGTTCTGGGCATTGTCGAGCTCGGCAGACACCGACTTTGTGGTGAAGACCTGGAGGAGAGAAGCGCGCGCGACGACGAGGTTGTTGCTTTGCGCCGAGAGGAAGGGTAAGCTAATGGAGTGCGTGACGGCCGTGGGAGGCGTCAACTCCGTGTAGCACTGCATTTCGGATATCTATGCCGCATTTCACTATGTAAGTGCTAGTCTGGCTCAGTTGAGGTTATTACTCAGTGGTGTAGGCTCTGTTCCGCATACGTCCTGCATCGGCGCAACACGCTATTCCACGGTTCGTTTTGAAGCTTGGAGCTCCATGCAGGTGCTACTTTACGTGCATGTGGTTGGCGTTGTATTGTGGGTAAGGTACCAAAACAGCCCCACCCGATATACACATATCGTACTTCCGATAAGAACGGCATGCTTAAATACATAGACCCGTGGACAATCCTGGGCATTTCAGTGGGATGATGGGTCGGGCCGCTGCATTTATTGTACACGCGAATTCACATGGAAAGTCGTCGTGAGAAGCGGTCAGGGCACCGAACGAATATAATGAAGCTCAATAGTGAATTACCTCGCATAGACTGGCTATCTTAGGTGCCCGGTGTGCCGGTGTGATGCAATTGTCATCTATATTATTCCCCCTCAAGATCATCAGATCGAAGTGAACCGCGAAGCATCAACCCGCAATTCAACATTAATACCAATAACTGTATTCATATTTTTTTCTCAATGGGCTGCTTCCCTCATTTCATATATGTTGCGAGTTACTTCCTAGGAAAGCTAGGAACGACCTTGGTAGTAATTACCACTACATCGGCCCTGTTATGTTGATACTCTCATGCAATTTTATCCTCTTACTGCTGCTAATCGATTTCATCGCCACCCCTATATTGTCTTCCGCTTCTTACCACAGTTCAGCCGAAGACGAATCCCAACATGCCTTCGACCTCGTATTTCCGTTTCTTCGAGCTCCCCGCGGAGCTGCGGACTCATATCCTATCTCATTTGATGATCTCAAAATACGGAGTCGTCCTCTACAACTGCACCCGATTTGGCCCCACGGCTCATGACAGGATCACGGTCATAAACATCTTTCTCGTTAACATACAGATGTATCAGGAGGCATCAGCAATTTTCTACGGCCAGAATCGTTTTATCCTGAATGGCCAAAGCCACCGTTTGCCGGGACATCTCACAAAACCAGGCGGCTTCCTGAGTCCACAGGGACAGGATGCTCGACGCAGGGTTCATACCCTTTCACTTTATTTAACTCGCGTTGGTGGCGAGTTCGAGGACATTCTGTCACCTGCACTTTCCGACAGTAAGGAGTTCTTGAAACCATCTTCTTCCTGTTTTGGTGCCTTGCAGAGCGCGAGACTCCCTTTTTAGGCCAATATAGCGTCTCGAAGCTTCTAAAGTCTTCATAGAAGACGTTCCACGTGGCAGTGACTGACTCCGAGACTTGTAGTGATCTTATATGGTACTTTACGAAGGCTCAAGATATGTCTTGGACCACCAAGTTATCAGCCTAGGACACCCGGTCCCGACATCGATATGATGACAAGATCACCGTTTCAAGCTCTCTTGTATCTATTGGCAGATCCTGATCTACAACATGTCGAGCTGTGTGTTTGGAAAGTTCACTGGGCCATCTTTTGTCCGTTCCATGAGAACTTGGAATTAGCAACAAAAGGCAAGAGCTCAACCGAAGTAGTAGGCGATGATCGTCTTGCCACAATACGGGGGCATTCAGACTGGGTTCAACTTGATTGGGAGAAAATGGTGGACCTGCTTGGATCTTGTACACGGATCGCAAAAATCAAAGAGGCAGACCTCTAGACACCGAACAATGATTATTTTCGGACAAAGCTGCTCACATGGTTAGCAAAAGTAGGCTCTCTCGCGAATTCAATGATGAGTGATAAATCAATGAAGAAACATCAAACTGAGCTTCACTGACGGTAATGCCGATATCAGATCAAGTGGCGCCGAGAAAACCGAAAACTCGACTCTGCCATATCTTATAGCAACTAGATCAATGTTACGCCCTTTCGTCAAACACTGTCCGTTCCGGAAAAAGAAAGCGTTCGGTTGATTCCATCGGCCAAGAAGAGGCTGCCAAGATCTAGAACTCCTTCACCGGTCGTTTCAGTAATCCAAAACTGTGTTGATTAGTCGTGTCGCGGCTGCATTCGCCCCGCCTAGCCCGGCCTCGCCAGCCTTCGGCAGTACACGTCGATCACCCGTCTATGCGTTAACGCAGCCCCTTTTCTTCTGAGAATCCTTGATACCATTCGGGCTGAGGACTTACGCAGCTGCCAAGACCATGCGGTACTTCTCCTGATTAATTGCTGGATGTCTTGGCCCTGCTAGTTGTCGAAATGCCGTTACCATCTATATTGGCCAAGATGGGATATCTTTTCTTGGTAATGCACGTGGAAAGGATGACGAGGAAAGGCTAATGGGTGATCTTGCTGTAGACGGGATCCAAGATAAGCAATGTCAATACTACACTGCTATGCACGCACAGGCTATGACTGGCCTACAGAGAGCCATAGCATCCATACAAACTTAGAAATTGGATTCTGGATTAGACTAAGCGGTGTAGACAAGTTAACTCGTAGCCGGATGCGCTTACTCGTATAAAGCCGTCTCAAAATCCTACCACAGGCAGGCAAAATAGCTGCTTGGCTCGCTTACCAGTTCCACGGCTGAGGTGTTTACTCAGAAGCTACTGGCACCTCCATCATGCCCCAAGAAGATTCATATGCATTTATAGTAGCTTGGCACCGAAAAGCGCAGGCGGCGCACAAATTTGTTCATTAGTGGCATATGAATAGTACATATAACAGATGAGTTGAATACGATTGTACTCGAGATGAACCAAACTCTACTATATATTCGTCTATCAACCTTCTCAGCCATACTCAAGCCAACCACCTATATAGCCGCCACTATGTGTAATTAGGCTCTTTCTGCTGAGCCTCATATTTCCCGCAAGGATACAACTAGTCCGCTTACTTCTATTCCGTTGTGTTTCGACGCCGGTCAGCAGGTAGTGTAACCTCAGTTCGGATCGGACTCCGAAAGGTCCCTTTCCGTCCTCAACTAGGTATTTGCGAACCCCAAGAGGCTGTCATACTTCTCGGTTAGATGTGCAACTATCAGAAAACGTCTGGTCTTCCAGCAACACGTTCGGTGCACAAATCGTGATCGTAGGTGTGACAAAGACGACGAATCATGGCATGGGTCGTATTGAGTACGGTTACCGGTTTACTATTTTGGTCGGGCGTACAATTCATGCATGGCGCACGAACTTTCAAGCTCGACAACACCGTTTACTCTTGAGCTTATCCTATCCTCGACGGCTATTAGCGGTAGCAGGCAGTAGACTTTGACTCAACATAAACCCGAAAACCACAAACAATACTTCCATGGGACTCGTCATGTCGGCGTGCAGGCTGCATTACAGCACACAGGAAGGACAACATGCATGATCCGTCGAAAAGGCATTTGAGGCATTTCTTTGTTTTCCCCCGACCATGATCGACCTACCCTTGCACCAAGGCAATGCACGACGTTTCCCAAGTCCGTGTACTGCATATACGCCAGAACCATGTCGCAAGCGTGCAGCAGATTCTGCACCTGTTCGTGTCTGTTGCAACGAAAGTTTGTGCAAACAAGTACCGTACCCCCCGACCCTTCTCTCGGCCTTACCACCCACCGTACCGGATGGATTGGTAGATAGAGACCTACTACAGGAGCAGAGAAAGGAGGGAAATTCCCGCAGCCTTGCTCTACACCATCAACGTTGTACTACGTGACCAAGCCGGCAGGCAAGTCGAAGCGAGGCTACCTCTTTCGCTTTAAGATACCTAGGTAGCACATCGGTACATCAGGTAAGATACCCGTAGTTTCTTGCTTCCCTATGGTTTTAAGTACTCATTGCCATGTCTCAGACATTTCACGTAGAAAAACAAAACGTATAAAATCTGAGCTGGAACAGCAACGGCCTAGACCATTGTTTGGCAACGCCATAAGAGCTTCCGGCTGTCAAACCCCAAAGGTACATACATACAAGACGACGGAAGAAGGAAGAATAGGCAGCCAGCACCAGCATGAAGTGTGAAACAAGACAGCTTGGCACGTGCTGTGAGCGCGGGGATCCCACACTGTCGGATAGCGAAAGGCTGGCAGACCCTTGTCCATGTCCATGCCCCTGTCTTCTTATTTATTATCAAGGTACTTCAGTACTTGCTCGCTTACGATGAGCTTATCATGGCTGGCAATTATATCATCGCCCTGCCTAGTTTGCCTAGCTGTCGATCTAGGTATCTCCAGACGGTCTTGGTGGGGAAACCTTGCCTCCTTTTTCTCACCTCATTCCTTTGCCATACGTACAACACAGCACTTTGCCTTATGAACCCCCATACTAAGCACCAAGCCGGTAATAATCAGAGGTACAGGTGGGAAATACGTTTCATTAATACACCCTACATGAAAGACGCGTTAGGGTGAGATCCCTAGGGTGCCAGGATATGTTTTCTGCCTACTTCCACACGAAGTGAACGGACTTCATATATGTATAATAGAGCCAAGAAAGCAGCCAAGAACCAATATGCGGCGGGCCGGGGCGCTTCTCGCTAAATACAGCTACCTTACAGCGTACGTAGGACACTAACAGTAAGTAACTTTACTTGTAGCTAGCTCAGCGCAGGTAGGGTCCTGATGGTCAGCTCTACAGATCTTCCTCCTTATCAGAGAGATCAACGATGACGTCGAGGAAAGAGTTAAAGCAATCTATTTGTTTACCCACCTGCATAAGACATTTTCTTCCATTGGAATGGGTTGTGAATCTCACATTATTAGATGAGACCCTGGGCATTCACAACACCAATAGTAGCTTGGGTATTATTACTGCGTATGACGTTTCTGTGCACCCAACTAACCTTAGTCCTAGGTAGGGTACACAGTTATCATAAGCAGACAGGTAGGCTGAGCAGGGAAGACCGCTGATCTGCTGTCGAATAGCGTACGGTACCGGGCCTTGTGCCTGATAACTTCCGAGATTGAGATTGAAACCAATCGCAAATCCCGAGGCGCCGCGTCTTGGTATTTTCTTGGTATTATCTTGGAATCTGGAATCATTCTTGTGAAGAGACAGAGGTGTCATATCACCTGTTCCGTAGCGTCTAGGCAGGTCTAGGCAGAGTCGGCAGTGTCTGGGATACCATCCTCGGTCTGCTCGGCTCTCTGGCTTTTAAGCTTTCGCTTGGTTTCTCGAACCCTGTAGACATCTTGTTCGGTTTCCTGTTCCATTGTGATACTCCCCGTTCTAGTAAGCAGCTCTGGAATTCACACCAAATACATGATGCCTATTTAAGTAATTATTAGCTAGGATACCTATATATAGTGTTGCACATTTGTGGTTGGTTTCAAAATTGTCCTAGATGCTAACTATCACCCCAAATGACGCAGACTGCTCCCTCACCCGGTGCCGCGCCTGTGCGATGCCTTTTCCGTACGTATGTAGCAGTACTCTAGGCTAGGCACTATATGATTTATTGGGGCGGGAAACAGTACACATCGGCATCCGTTGAAAGCCG
Source organism: Xylaria sp. Z34 (assembly GCA_037356055.1). NCBI lineage: Eukaryota > Fungi > Ascomycota > Sordariomycetes > Xylariales > Xylariaceae > Xylaria > Xylaria sp. Z34. The sequence goes on along the minus strand of JBAWJW010000004.1, from coordinate 1,257,151 downwards.
TTGGCTTAGGGTGCCATCTCTCTGCTCCTCCTGGATTTGGTGGGCTGAAGGTGACGTGCAACGCTTGGAAAGGGAAAGAAAACAGGAGAGGAGAAGAGAAGAGAAGAGAACCCGGCAGGCAGAGACGGCCATGAATCAGCGCCAATCTCTCCGTCTGTCTCTGTCTCTCTTTCGGACTTTACTCGTGCATTCGTTGTTGTAGCCAGCCCGGCATTATCAATCAACTGGAGCCTGGCTCGCCTGGGCATGTCCACTCCCACCCACAAGTACCACCACCATCATATACGGCGCCAACAACAACTGGCTGGCTATCTTGACCTTGTATCTACATCTACATACATGGTGCATGCAGTAGTAGACAGCAGCGTACATTAGACTCGTCTAGCCAGATTCAAAAAATGCCATCCTCTTACGATCAGAAAAAGGGAAAGCCGTTGTCCACTTTATTGCCTGTTGTGGCTGTTGTATGCGGAAGATGTGAGTGGAACTATCCTCCGCGATGGCGTTGAAGGTACGGTAGAGCAAGCAGCAACTTTTGGTAGGGTTAATGCTGAGTGCATACGAATTCCTAGAAGGAACGTATAAGTATCCATGTCCGCCAAGGAAAAGCCAAGTATCTCGCCAAGATCCCCTGTTGCTTTCCCCGCCGCGATGCAACGCACGCACGCGCCTGTGACGAGATACTTCGTAGTCTTGCTTGTGACAATTGACTCTTCTTTCTCTCTGTCTCTACTTACGTCTGACACTATGAGCGAATTTTAACCCCTTCGCTGATCTACACTACCAGCGTACTAGACTGACACGATAGTCGATCATGTGAAGCGGCCGTAGGTGATGCGCGGAGCAGGTGGGAAGATTAGTAGCGTGGATAGGGAAGCTGAGCTGGCAGATAGTCGCCCCTCACTAGACTGGATCCGGTACCATACGACCAGCATTTTTCTAAGGGTAGCCTAGGTACAGTATTCATGTGATGCATGCATCGCCGTCGGATAGAACAAATGCATACATACCTACTCGCTAGACTAGAACCGACACCCACTATCAAAGATACTAGCGTATCAGACTACGGTTTGGAACTAGGGTATAGTACTTATGCTGCGTATACAGGGATTGAAATCTCCCCTTCCTGTGGTCTCCTACTGTCATTCGAATTACTCTCAGATTCACTCGTCCGGAACGGCCTTAGTACACTACCGCCGCCGTGGGGAAGAGGGCAATACCCAGACTAGCGTATCAAGGGCAAATTAGAATTCCCTCTCCTCTGGACCAAGCCCCGTGATCACAAGACCATGTAACCCATCTTGCAGACGTTGAAGCATGCACAAACAAAACACGATTCATGATAGGGAAGAAATAATAGCTGCTATTCCGCGTTGGGGTATTATTCTTGTTCTGATTCTCGTTCTCTATTGCGTGCGCCCGCCCAAAAATTCCCAGTCATTACACAGTAACGGAGAAATACAATCTTTTTTTCGCTCCCTGAAGCCCGGCTAACCCGCTCGTGGCTTTGTCCTTCCTATAGTTAAGCACGTGAACGCCGTCCCAAGTACACTAGCGAATGATGAAAGGAAATCAAATGATAAATCGTAGGTTTCGCAACCGCCGCATCCGCTATTTTTTTCCTCCGCCGGAGGGTGACCACCGCATGTAGTAAACCCCGGAGGTGGGTCGATTCGTTTAGACACGCAAAGAAATGACCAAGCAAAATGTGTGACGAATCATGCTATGTCGATAAGCGTGCTTGCTGTCGATTGGTGTGAAGAAATGAACATAGTTTACTCGACAGCGACCTCGTGGAAGTCGTCCTTGTGCTCATCTGGGTGCTCGCCGTAGTGGACAGGTCCGAGCTTGAGGACGCGGAGGGTGGTGCTGCCAGCGCTGCTCACACTGGAGCTGCGGCGGGGGTGAAGAGCGGGCTTGATGTCCTGAGCAGTAGGGTACGAGGAGGAGGTCTCGGGTGCCAGAGAAAGGAAAGTAGTAGGTCGAGGAAGCAAGTTGGTGATTCTCTTAGGGGTCTGCTCGGAGGAAGACATTTTGTCGGTTGAGTTGTAGGTTTTGATTTGTGTGGGAAAGTTAAGATGGTAGTGTGAATGGTCTAGGCAGTTAAGTATGTGGGCGAGAGAGAACTAGCTTTGTTCTAGAGGGGCAACTGCTTTGGCTTTGTTTGATAGATTGTTGGAAGTTGGTTGAACTTTAAGGAGCATGACCGAGGGAAAGCAAGACGGACGCACCTCTTTATACTCGGTTTGCAACACTCGCTGCTTCTCGGCGTTCATGACACGGGCCACTACGACCCCCACAGAGTTTATCACACATCTCCTCTAGGATCACCGAGTGTACCGTGTATGAGTCGCCAAGACTTACAAATTGTATATTCCAGTCGGTCATTGACGTGGATGTATGGATGCCAAGGTGTGTGGGTGTGCCACAGGTTTCGCAATTCAGTGAACCAGTCAGCCAGGCTGTCTAAGTATCTACCTACTTGTATGCCACCCCACAAGCAAGCTCGAGGCTTGGGTCGCTGCGCGAGTGCATGCGGCAAAATGGGGTCTGGGCAATGGAATTAGCGATACAGCCGGCCCCTGGTCACTTTGCTATATGTACTGTAAGAGTAGCAAAGTAGTAGTTGCAAAGAGCCTTCTCAGGAAGAGGAGGGTGGCGGTGATGACGGCAGGCCGCGGTGCGGTGCCGTATGGATACGTTATCCTATTCTGTATTGCTGACCTCTCACAGGCGATGATGTTACCCATCCGGCAACCCCAGCAGAGCAATCCTGCACAAAGTTGTGCTAGTCGGTCGATGCTGGACCCAAACCAGACATCCAGCACGTGGGGTGCTGAATGGCGGCGAATGAACCGACCGTGCGCACACAAAGTACAGCCCGAGGTTAAATCTTAAGCCTTTGATAGCCTTTAAGCTTGACACGGTATGAGAAGGGAGCGGTGGTCCCGGAGTTACCAGACTCCTTGCCGCCGTCTGGCGCGATTGGCTCTTGAACTCAAGAAATGTGGCCGGGGGGGTCCTCAAAGGGGACTGACTGACAAGAGGTGGGACCTCGTCGGTCGGCGCGAGTGTCTGGCGATAAGGTGCAAGGTGCATCACGTCGGGGCAGCGGAAGAGACCACGAGAAGGACCAGCCCGACGACGTTCGACATGAACCGACGTCGTCCGTTTTATATCGGCATTTGTGGAGAAGACAATGCGGCTCCTTTTAAGCTTTATGAAACCTCGCGAACTTCCGGCTCCAACGAAGCCTCAAACTGCCCGACAAGCAACCTGCGTTGAGAGCGTTGACCTCACTACCGGGCTTGTGATTGGCTGGCGCCTGGCTGCTAACGAGAATTCCTCGGAGGTGATGCTCAAGTGGTATACCGCAATAGGATGGCCGCATTACAGCATACTCCAGCGGGCACTACGCACCGACCAGCCTCCAAGTTTCGGAGCTAGTCGGATATAGTGCTTACCACAAACGAGAGAGGTTCACCAGTAACCACGCTCCTGAACTTCACTTCAAGGGGATCGATCTATAGAACCTAGATATTTTAGTTTGGGTAGCCTTTTAGAGTTTACATATATAATACTTAATATCTAGAGGCAGTATGCAACAAGAATATTTCCAAGGCTTGATATTTGGCAGTTGCCGGCGAGCTCTCTCGGTTCGACTTTATAGGTTCGCAGTAAATCGAAGACAAGGCGCAAGGTATGATAAGGGCCGAGGTTAATACACGTGCTCCGTTCTTTGCTTGATCTATGGAATGTTAGAAAAGCCTCACACTAGAGAATACCATGCTAAATTTTGGCACTTGACTATGGGAAGAACGAAAACACCATGCTTGGTCATTGCCCAGACAGCCATTTTGATTCCGGTTACAAGTGAAATGGTAGGTTATAGGTTCGATGTCTGTGTTTAGTCAATATGTTGTGGTGCAGATGGGAGATCATCCGTGATTCGCCTGACATATTCTGACAGAAAGGGGTATCTATCTTTAGTACCCCTCTACCAGGTTGGGGCACAACGAGATGGCCTATCATCAAGCTACTTTTTAAGCAAAGTTTCGGTATAGTTTTTCTTATTGAAATATTCGTGGTTCCGGGTACGAAAAGCCAAATCTCGTTGCAAGCCAGGCCGCAGGTTTTGACGAATTTGAGGGAAGGGAGCTCGCGCGACGCCTAGAGCATTGGTTGATCAAGCAGACTACTCTGCCTCCCAGGCCATAGAAGTAATTTCTGTCTCTCTAATACACTATTGTTCATCTAGAGAGTATCTCAAGTGAAGACTTGCAATAATCGATGCACGGCAGGCCTTCTTGTCTTTCTTTTTGGACTAGACAGGAGAGTATATAGCAGCAATACTATCAATTTTAGTTCAAGCCAAGAATAGTAACTAGAGGGATATGAGGTGAACCAAACGAATGCCCGGATGTCCCCCGGGCCGTTATTACTGCCAAGATGTCAGAAAGCCAGGATCAGTGGTTCTCATTCCATCAGGCAGCCTAGAGTTCATCGAGAAGAATGATTTGCTGTTATTTCACATGAAGTTTAACTTAGGACTAATGCAGAGACCTTCTGAACCCTGTCGTCCTTGCCGTAGAAACGCGTAGATCGCAGCGGTTGTTGGAGATAGATACTAACGGGCATGCATGGTCCTGCCTCAGCTACTCAGTTAGCTGCACGAGTGTCGAACAATGTCCACCAACAGCCTATCGAAACAGACGCTCCCGAGCTCCACTGCTGTATCATTACGGCACATTCCTTTCATTATAATTGCCGTGTGCCAACATTCAATCCAGTCGGCACCGAATCCGTTGTATTTTCAGCTGAGAATGGAAAGATGGCCGAGTCGAGCAGACGCTCTGTTTCATCTAAACAGTCTGTTCCATTCAATATCATTCCAATCATATGACCGATGCCATCATTTATGACCTGTCTCAAGGTCTATGGTATCGATTAAGCATCACAAAGCTGTTCTGCGAAGGATAGGTCTAGCCGGGTGTTGTGGGAAGCGTAGAGCTCCTGTTGTGCAGTCTTCTATTGGCTGTTAGCTATTCAGAAACACTACATCTCGATATCAACTTTGGTCTTCTGGAAGAACTTGTGATATTTTAAATGAGATAAACGGTATGGAGGGCTTTGAAGACTGCCGAGCGAGTAGAATTATGTCGAAATATTATAACAAACCTGACTGTTGACGCTCGCCTAATAACCTATGCATTAGAAAACATGGAGGGGACCCTAAGGGTCTCCAACAATTATGCTCACCTGTAACGAGCTGAATCCCTTTAATCTTTCAAAATGAAGACGAGATTGGATCTCCAATAATAGTAGCATGATAAGCTTTTGGAGTCTTCAATTGGAATGTCGCCGAATGCCTACCATACATATCCGATATATCTTACGTAGCTAAGTTGACTGCATCAATGATGAACACAGTATTATAGATCATGGATGCTTTTGTGCGATGGCACATATGTGATGAGATGCTGCAGCTACCTCTTAGTAAGGGATAGTGGTGGGCAAGAAGCATCTTTGCGACCCCTATGCTCCCCTTAAATGCAGATAAAACACGCTTTCACGTTAAATAAAGGTGATCTCGTGGGGGTGGGGATTACTAATTGCTGATTCACTCGGCTCGACTATGGTTTTCTCGTTATTCTTCCCGATGAAATTCAATGATTGTCACATCGTAATGGCTCTGTTATTATGTCCCGTTTAGCAGGTCTTCATCGCAAAGGTACGTGTTACTCTTTAGGCTCCTTGCTGGCAGAATATAATTGAGATTGTGTACTAGTTTTCATTCAACTAAAATACTTCAAAGAGAAAAATTCCTTAACTACGATATACCATGATGTGGCTCTCGTATTGGCTAATCTGATGTATCGCGAATCCAGCTTCGATGATCTTTGGATCTAATTGCATACCACATTCACACTTTTCTTTGGTCCAAAAAGTTCCCTGCATCGAAGGAATAGCCTGGTGATCAGGTTGAGCCGATTTTCCCGGTCCGTGGAAGTACCAAAGAGGCTTTAAAATCGGTTCTGTGTTCCCGTATGAACCTCGAGAGTCGTGCTCTGGGTAGTATTACATCTAGTAGTCCAGGTACATCCTGTCCGCCCCTTTGTTTTTGGAAGACCATTCGGAATCTTTGGCATACGCTGTGTTATGTCGGAGAAATACTCGTAATAGCAAGTTGCACCGATAGCCAAAAGCAAAAGCAAAAGGTCCGAATCGACATGCTTTGTTCATAGGGGCCTGGCCGTTATTTTTTTTTTTAACACACGCCCGTAGTTCTATTCAATGAATCCTGAAGGGACCGGCATCGTGGTAGACCGTGATGACGGCTCGAAACCCTATTCGACCATGACGACAAGCATTCAAGGAGGTCCTGAATGATAACATTAGTAGATATATCGACGAGGTTGTTTGAATTCTTCGGTATTATCTCATATATAACTACTGTACGGCGGGATAAGCCTGTCTATTGCGATGATACATACAGTTATGCATCACAAGTTATTATCATGGGCACGAGAGGCCAGGGGGCAATATCGCAATGTGCTCATTGTTCTGACTGGACGAAGAACTCACTTCACGAGGAACAATAGAAAAAGGCTCGGGATCAGAGCATACCAAGGGGGTTGTGCCAATTGATGTTTGCATCTAATACTACTCGTACCGAATCAAACGAATGCGAAGACGAGGACGCAATCCGCGAAGCCTGTCATGCCTGATGAAAGCCATAATTTGTTCATGTGCACCCTACGCATCAAGAAAACCCTACGGGTCGCCGTAAATTCGTACAAACCCGTCCTATGAGTACCACCCTTTTGTCTTGCACCCTAGTACAACCGGAGCAGGAGAGCGTGTAAAGTTACACGAATTTTGCACATTGGCACATGGCAGTATAAGGTGTCGCGATCGGCTGAATTCTGCAATCTGCCTGTTCTTGTATCACAACATAGAGAAGACTTGCAGTAGACCTGCTCTTGTGGAATGGTGACGGCAATGATGATGGTGCGTCGAAGGATTACGAAGCACACTTGGAGGTGAGTGTGTAGTCGGTTTTCGGTACGCAAGACCCCCTGTCACCGGCCGGCTTCTGGAATACTTTCAGAATTGATCCTGGTGAGAATCCCGTTGGTGAATGGGAGCTTGTGCCACTGTAATGCATGGCAAGTAAGCTGTGTCGAGGCTGGATCCTTATTCAAATCATAAAATATCGTCAATACAAATGGATGAAGTTCTAATTTGGATCAAAACTAACAAAGCACTATACCTAACGTTGAGCGACCCCTGTCGATGCTTGGACCCCCCCCGACTCCAACTGGTCCGTGACCAAAGAAATATGCTTGTCGCGTGGTACTCTAGACATAGCCCCTTAACTAGCTCATTAGGGTATCTGCACGTAACGATGCCAAGATCTGCTCACCTCGATCAGATACCCTGTATGTTCAGCTGGCTATAGGTTTCTACACTCGTCACTATCAAAACCAACACAGAAAGGAGGTCGCAAAGTTGTTTGGATAGACTCGTCTTCCTAGTTTAATTGCAACCTGCTTAATGAAGCGGCAAGGTCTCCTATAGCGGACATGGTACCCGAGGACCCATGTACCTAAGATAAAGTCCATTTATAGCACTTCTTACAACTTACTGGCAGAGCCCCCAGACTAAGCCGCGGCCCGTACGGATGGGGAGAATCTACAATTAGTTAACTCATCTAACATTTTGGGCGGCTGTTAGTTCTCAGACAGTTCTGCCTGTGGCGCGCTTGCGCGTGTGCTGCAGGCGCTTCTTGTTATATCGTGTGTACTCTAGGTAATAACATTTCCGCCGCCAATGAGATACTTTATGATGTCCTCGACTGACGAAAGCTATGCATGCCAACGTCGCTTCTTTCTAACTGTTTTTCGGTAAACCTAACATGGTACTCGGGTAACATTGAATTCTTAACACTTTATTGGTCACTTTGCATGACATGGCGGGACGTGACTCTTCCTTGTACTCACCGCACACCTTACATGCACCTGCGTGGGCATCTACAACTCTCTGTCTCTCTGTCTATCTTCCCTACCGAAGAGCTCTTGGGTCCGTCTTGACTAAGTAATACTCATACATACACCGATGTCGTCCATCCCTTGCCGTTGGTGTCACAAATGCTCGAGTCCACTCCTTGTCATTTAATCTCACACCCCCAACGCTCTCCACCACTGAAGCCGTTTCGTGCACACTTCGATAACTGCAACTCTACATCCAGCAGATGACTGCATTCTCGGGGTCCCAACTGTAAGGAAGGGTGTCGATGCCGTTCCCGCGCTGTTCCTTGTATGTTCATGTACATCACTGGCCCGCCGGCACATGGCCTGTGTAAGTTCGTTCGCCGCGCCACCCTCGCAGTGCAACTGTTGGCATCGCGGTAGCAACTCCCCTAACAATGCAAGTGTGATGTTGAATACCTCAAGGCAGATTCAACAGATCTCCAGGCAATGTCGCGGCGAACCGGTACCTTGCATGCCATTGCCCACCATCGAGCAAACAATAGCACCATTTACTACTGATAGAAACCAACCCCAAGCTCGTGTAACAATTTTATATAAATATCTGCCCTCCCGTCTATTGCTGAACTGAGCTCTACTCTTCATCACCCTCATCACCATCACCAGCTTCACTAGCTTCATCATCACACGTGGAAACAATCTCCCGCAACTAAATATTCGGGCATCCTTACCAGCGCAAACATCATCTCGATATAACATTCATTGGTCGAACGATCTCGTCCCCTCTTCAAGTACGTTCTCGAATCAAACGACTGTCTAGATACGCACTCATCAAAATTCGTCTTGCAGTAATTCAGTCTAAGAAATTATATCGACAAGTCCAGATACTCCGATCACTTCAAGATGTGCACTCGTCAAGTCCGCAAGTACAGCTGTGGCCACACCCTGGAGTTGGGCGTCGTACCTTGCCCCAGTCCCAGCACCTGCAATGGGCCACGGCTCGTGGAGACTCCCTATGCGGGACAATGTGAAAACCACTGATCATCAGAACGATAATACCCAATGGCAAGTACGATAACCCGCCCTTTCTCATGGTGGCAACAGCTCTAACGACCCCCTAAGAATGGTACTACAACCCTTTGACCAGATAGGAGATGCAATAAGGGGGGAGAGTAGGACCATTAATGGGGATCGATTATAAAAAGCGGAGGGCGAGCAATCGCGATGTTATCAGTTCATTTCTACCGTTCCTGTTTTCACAGTATCGATGGCTGTACAGCTTCATGCGGCCTTTCTTTGCGGTTTTTTTTCTTCTCGGCGCGTACGCGGGAGCGACTTCACTTCATCGGCATAATACGAGCAGCGCTTGGATGTATCCGGAATATCTTGTCATGTATTTGGGGTAGTGGATTTCAATTGCTCGGCGCTTTCTAGAATGTTACTTTCATTTTACTCGAATACATTACCTTTCATTCTCATTAAACGTGTACCAAACCGGGCAATTGTAGTGACTAGTAGCTACACCACAGCGGGTAGCGACTTGACCATAGGGATTGTTGACGCAGTCATGCTGCAGCAAGCGGTCTGTAAGACAGCGGGAAGTAGGCTGCCACGGACACTCCCGCTGTCGAAGTTGCAGAGCCGAGGTGACGCAGAACTGAAGCAAAGAGGCTACCAACCTCTGCATGACGGCCGACGTGACGGATATCAGCAGTGTGGCTTGGGGGTGAGAGGCTCATGCCAACAACGAGACGTGTTGCAGCGCCGGAATTGTCATAGCAAGAATCTCTCGCCACTGGAACCAACATACATAATAGGCCTGGTGCTGACCAAATCATCAACTCGGGGGTAGAAGCAGTGGGCTAGATCATCATCGCCGCATATGCATTTCATCATGTGATACCTTAGCACTTGTTTGAGGCGGAGATGCCATCAGTAACAACATAATGCAATTTGGTTCGTTACGAAGGGCGAGTTATTGGGCTTCTCGGGTAAGTGTAATCTGAAAGACAATGGCTTGCTATCGAATGATCGAATGTTTGATGTTTGATGTTTGCTGGTTTTGGTTTATTCAATGCCGTGGATCAGGTGTTACAATTACGTGGTCGAGTATGTGTAGCACAAATTAGATAAGCGCGAACTGATTCGGAATAACCTGCATGGGGTGTATGATTAGATATGCGATTATCTACCTTAGTATTGTAATCAAACAATCAACTCGTTCTCCAAGTCTTCTTGTCCTCCATCCTGAAAGCTACACTTGCCCAATTCCACTGCCTGCAGTGGCCTTGGAGCCAACATCTGGACTTACTATCATTCTCTCGTCCGTTATTACGTCGCACCTGATATGACTCTTCTCCTAGAAATGCTCGACAGGCCGAGCCCATGGTTGCTCGTTCTTAGTGGTCCGAGGGCCGTGGCTAGTGTTGGCTTGGGTCTCATGTTGGCCCGTTTGAGCGGCCCGCGCCAGCTTTGCCACAACGGCCCGGCCATCATATCGATCCGTTTTCTTCAACACACGGATTCGGCTGTATACGAATACTAATGTTGAATTGAGGTAGCCCGCACGCTATCTTCATAACCATACTACACTCCCGCTACTGGTCCAATAAGGGATATTCTCGAAACCTCGAAAACCAGCTAGCTTTTGTTGGTTTTCATCGGTAGTGTAACATCGCACGACGGAAATGCAAGGCGACCTGACAAACGGAATCATGCGTCGGAACTTCGTCTGCAAATCGGAGTGTGACAGGCTGCTGCAGTCTGTCGCTTCGTCCCCGGCTCCCTTCCTCCGCTTAATGGGTTGTACATTCCACGTTTGCTGTTCTGTGAGTACGACCAAACCACTACGGGATCTTGCAGTCAGTGACAGAAGCAAGATGCGGTACTTACCAACATGGGATGTAACGTAACGTAACGACCGACCGGCTGACTGTGTCTCATTGACTCGCTTGAACTGAGTTGGTCCTCTAGGTACAGTTTGCATGCTCAGTTGGGTTTTTCGTGTAACAAGAACACTTGTCGCGCTGACTGGAGGAACGTTGTTACAGGTGTATTAACCACTTACAAGCAGGTATTTGCTAGAAACCCCAACTACAGACACTCCGACCCTGGGGCAGGAGTCGCAGTAGCTGTAGCAATAGCTTGCAAACGAGACGGGGCAAGGCAGTCTTTAGCATGCAACTCAAACCGAGTTCCTCACAATAGGTATGCACCTACCGACTCTGGCAATAAGGAAGCGGCTTTGAACACTTGGGACGCCGGCTCCCGCCAAATACCACTATCGCCTTGTCAGAAGTCCTGCGTGGCCAGCTGCACTAACTTGTGGTAAATTGGCTTGCGTAGTAATGGCTTCATTCGTCAATCATCTTTTTTTTAGATGGCATGGAGATAGACCATTCCTCGCTAGCCGCAATATCCTGGTGCTGGAATTCGTACTGGAGAAAGGGTGTCTAACCGGTCTAACATCTTCGTAAGACTAACTGTTGCAGCTATGTTTGAACGTGCTATTACAAGCGTTTTGTCGCATCTTGCGTCAAGTGCCGTACCGCCCCCAATTTGCCAGCTCCTAGAGAAGTTGATCTGAGGCTCTCGTGAAGTCTTCGGGACCGATGGGAAACTATCTAGTGATGTTAGAACCCTCACACCGACATTTGGGGGTATCAAAAGCGCCATGCCACTTAATTGTTTCGAAACGAAAGGGTAATTTACGTTGCACCAACCCTCTAACACATGCTCCTTGTTGGGGTCGTTGATCGCAAACCACCTGCATAAATGGGTATCTAGATAGATATCTAGCTTGATCGTTTCCTAGTGATAAGAATAACTAGCGGCGCAAGATATTTCATATATGACGGTTTTATCGAACCTAGGATACTAATATCGCTACTGCATGATAGAACTTAGGGTTAATTTAGGATGTCCTGATCTACTAGCAAGGTAAGATTATCACTAGGCACACATCTAGTGTGCGAGACAGGGCTTGTTCTAGAAGCAATGAAGTACAGCTGATTATCTTGCACCACAGTTTCTTGCTGAAAAGGGCCTGTTCAACTGGTCCTTTTCTAATCCATCATGTACGAGATTATTTTGTTGTTCATTTATATGCATTGCCGGCAGTCTTTTAACCATAACACTCCAAGATTCGGTCATTCTTTGAAATCTAGAAATCCTCTTCCAGAGATGAATCTTGATGTATGATACGACTCGGGCATCTGCAGCGATACGAGAGGAGGTTGCGGGGTAGCTCGTCTACCACGATTAACAACAAATCAAACAAGAACACAGCTTATCAACATAAGCTGCCACTCTACAGGCTTACTTCCCCGGCGATCAACAGCCGAAATCCGTGACTTAAAAATCCTTGGAAGGTATGATGGAGTGGAGAAAAGCCAGATAGAGTCGAGTCTTACTGCGTCAAACGCCCAGCAACCCACGATACCTCGATTTAGAGTAGGATTTATCCCACGAATGCAAGTGCTACGAGATTTCTGCGTGATTACTACATTCATCGATGCGCCGCAGCTGAGTCATTCGAAAGGAGGTCGATCCCGGGATGATTCCTTCGAGTTCCTGCGTGTCGCGTGGAAGAGTCGCAAATACCATGCAGCATGCAATTTTCAGCCCTATCCCAGAACCACGGACCTTTCTATCACACGTGTCTGGTCTTACTCGGTACAGGAACAAATCGGTCTTGAAACGCAGCCCTATGGGGCTCGGGCGTGGCCAAATTTAGGCAACTAGAGGGTAGAGCCAACGGTATCAGTCTGCGACGTCAGCGTTACATCTTCGCCTCCACCTGTCACGCAACCTTGTAGCATCAGAGCATCTGTCGTAGAATACACAAAATGGAAGCTCTGGCGGCGTTAACCAACAGCTTTGCAAAATGCCGGTACTAAACGTATTAAATATGACTCGTTTCTAAAGATACGTCACCGTCTTCCCCCACCGACCTGCGAGTGAGTTTACCTCTAGGTAAATAACAAAGTCATAGCTTCTTTATGTCCGGGTACCGCGGGCTCTCTCTCTCTCTCGGGCGAGACTCGCGACGCGAATTGTGTCTACGCTCACGTGAGCTGATCGGTTGTATTTTGATTCTCTGGGGTCACCTGGATGAGCATATAAGCATCTGGATTCATTCCGGAAGCATCAAGGTGGCACCTTGCTGGGTCAGATACACAATCGTTGGTGGCGTCTGCAGAATACTCAGAGCTGCCTTAACCACACTACCAATGCCTAACTGTGGCTTTTCTCGTCAGATGAGAGAGTATTCTCGTTATTGTTGGTGATGGATGTGGCTTTCCGAGAATTGTTCCTGTCATCGCGAGTTCGTATTTGACTCTGATCTATCGTCATCGAGTGACTCATATCTTCGCAGCGTTGGCCGAATGGGATGTGCCTAGAGACATGTCACTAGCTTCATGATCTCTTCTATCGTGGCGTCGCCCGCCTGTTGGTTTCCCTCTGGGTTCTGGAGTCGTGATTTTACTGGGACGAATACGGGTGACGTTGATGATAACGCGTCACGCTACCCTTGACTTCCCGTTACATTCCGGAATCGCCTCGCGCTGCGTTTGTTGGTGGCGAGAGCCAAGTGGCTCCCGAACTCATTTAGTTCAGGCTTCTTTGTGAACTCGCTACTATCAGGAATAAGATACTGAATTCGGTCATATTAGACGAGCTTTGTGGTACAACTGAATGCCCGCATCCTTGCCTCATTTCTCTTCTCTGACGAGGCATTGACGAATGACAGGTGGCCGCGCTTAACATACTCGCCTGTTGGTTACAGCATGTTGGTGGCAAATACTGCGTTTAATTTTCCGTTCGATACTACTTGCCTTATATTGTCTCCTATTTCCGATGACTCTACGACGCTGTACCATAGTACCCAAGCGACGTAGCTAATCGGAAACAAAACCAACATGTTACATCATTGAACTTATTGTCTGTATACGCTAGTTTTGACGCTAGGTAGGGCTGAAAGTGGATTGCGCGTATCACATCTTTAGTGTAGCCACGAGCGTTGTAGTCTAGGATCACAAGTTTCGTCACATGAAACGCATGCCACCACAACGTATATCCCCCAATAACTCGCCTCCTGTATAGCCTCATGAGTCAGGCAGTTTTTTAGCAAAAACCTCTGTGGCGAGTTGCTGTGGTGCCAAGCCAAGCCAATGTCTGTTAGTTGGGTCATGGTATCTAGATCGACGTCCAAGTCCCATTCTTTCTCTTGTCTTGTTGGTTGTTGGTTAGGTAGATTACCCCTTTCCGCGGCTGTAACATAGACACACGCGCGGCAGTTTCTAGACTTCTAGTCTCTTCATTACCCCTTTTCCTCCAAAGTTAGGCATCAATCACGCGACTATCGGGGCGGGCCGGCGGAGACAAGAAGTAGACGAGAAGTAATAGTACTTTCTGCTGTTCGAAAAGGACAAACCCGTTTTTTCTTTTTTTTTTTCTCTTTTTGATAAAGACACCCCATAGGACTACTTGAGTAGGAAACATAGAAAGTACTTGACATCGATACATCTGCAATCTCCATATTCATGTGTGTCATGAGATAGTGATGTATGCCTGATGCTCCGGTGTTGCCTCAAAACAGTGGCTTGGATAAGCTTGATAACCAGTGACGGTAGTGGAGAACGCTGGTCGTAACCAATATACGCATACTTTCAAGCGCGTGTGCAGACGCTTGGATTGTACTGTTTATGAAGAAAACATCTTCGGAAATGAAGCATCATTTTCATCTAATGATCATAAAGGCTGCTGACAAATCAAACCATTTTTCTCTCATGGTAGAGCAGGGTGAGGAGCCGATCGAACTCATTAACTGCCTAGGATTTCTGTCTGTCTGTTCTGATCCTAAACGTGACACCCTCAAGTGATTTATCGTGGTCTGACGATGCAACCTGCTATCTATCTGTCTGATTGCACCTTTCTCAATTCGGGTCTTTTGGTCCATGTACTGCTCTCGTGTTACCGCAACTTCCCGTACATTCATTCTCCCGTACAGCACGCCAACCATCAAATCATTCAGTCTGCGAGGTTGCGCAAAAAGACCCGTTCCTCTTGCCACTCATCTCATCAAGAAATATCTATGAGAAAAAAAACCGAGAACCAGCGGTATTGCCTCCGTCGCTGCTTATTGTACAATATACCGACAGCGAACGATTACGCTCGGTTGTCTTTTTTTGGTGCGTTGGCAAAGTTTTCTCTTCGCACGAACGTGTATCTTGTGTCTCTTCCAATCTCTCTAGTCTTAGCGCGTAGTGCAGAGGGCAAATGGTCGAAAGTCCCTCTCAATTATGCCAGTGTATATGATCGTTTGGAGGTTCATTAGGAAAAAAATAGTAGTAAAATAAAACAACAAGCGCAGAAACGCCGTAATGCAGTAACGAAAAGCCTTTGTTACGCCTTGATATGTTATTCAAACAATGAGGTGCAAGTGCATGCTCCAAGAGCAGCCAGTATGCTTAGTTTTGTTTGGGCGAGCTAGGGGAGCTATGAGAGAAAAGGTTAGCGAAGTAGCATCAAATAACGGCCTGGTACACATACTACTTGGGGCTGGTACTGCCGCCAGGCGCGGGGGAGCGGCTAGCGTTAGGACTGAATGCGGGAGACTATAAAATTTTGTTAGCATATGTATGTGGAACGTGTCATGAAAGGGTCCTTACGGCCGGCGAGTAGTGGGGACTCGTTGGTGAAGGTTGAGCATTTGCTGGACGATAAACAGGACTCGTTGGTGAATATGAATTTGGCGAAGTAGGTGAAAATGCATTTGGCGAAGTAGGTGAATAAGTTGGCGACGTAGGTGAATAACCAGGGGAGCCTCGGCCGTTGGCGAAGCCGGGTGAAGTTGGGCTATAGCTAGGGCTAGTGGGAGAATAGCTCGGGGACGTGGGAGAGTGCGCTGCTGCTGGTGAGGTAGGCGAGTAGTGCGCCGCTGTCGGTGACGTTGGCGAGTAATTGGGAGACGTTGGACTATAGTTAGGGCTCGTTGCGGCGCCGCGATAGGCGGGAGATGATGGGAGAACCGAGGGCGAAGAAGGACTGAATGAAGGCGATGAGAGACCTTGCATGGGCGAGGTCGGTGAGTATCCACCTGGTGATGTGGGCGAATAGTTTCCGTAAGTACCGAGAGGTGACGAGGGCGAGAAAGGACTCGTACCGCCCGGACTGGTCGGTCTGTACGGGCTAGTGGCGCCACCCATACCTCCGTACTCGGAAAGGAAACCCGTGTTGTTGTCAGAGCCGGCACCAACGATAGGCGAGAAGTTACCCATTCCCATAGAAGGTGAAGCAAGGCTCATCCCATATCCACTGTCCGCCATAGGCGATCCCATATCGTACGGCGTTGCAGCACCATCCACTTGGTTTCCCTTTACCGTCATGCCCGGCATGAGGCCCATCCTGGAGTTGTCCGAGATAACTGTATCCAGCATCTTCGGATCTAGGAAAACGTCGAAATGTCCAGTGCCCATTGGGGCTAGTTGTCCAAGCATGACGTTCTCGGAGATACCTCTGCAATCATCAAGTTCACCGAGAGAAGCGGCCTCCAATAAAATTTCCACAGTCTCTTCAAACGAACATCTCATCAAAGCGCCGGTATCAGCACGGTTGATGCCGTGCCTCGTTACGGCAGCAATGCTACCACGATATGTCATGACGTCGACGAGGAGAGCGAGATGCCGCTCGTTGACGTATGAACCATCAAATGCCAACACGCGCCTCAGTTCGTTCAATAGAGCTCCGCGCGCTGCTTCAATACCGAAAACTCCGACTATTTGCCACAGATCATTCGTGATAGTACGTTTAGGATCAACACCATCGACGGCCAAGACTTCACGTAGAGCAGTGCCTTGTGTATCCAAGTACCATTCTTCACATCTGCCTGGGCCCTTTTCTTGAACTAACGCACCGTCTTCACTCACAACAGTCTTGGCACCGCTGTTTAGAAAAGCTCGTTCGACACCCTTAACACCACGAAGTGTTAGGTTTTCCAGAAGGTGATCTGATAAACGCTTCAGCATAATATCATCTTCAATAGCCTTATCGCCATCATCCTTATCGTCTGGCATCGGGCGTATGCGGATGACTTGGCTTGGACTGTTATCATCACTGGGAATGATAGCTAGATCGCTACCATAGTCTTGTTTAAGCCGCAAGACTACATCATCAATAGTCAACCCCTTGTCTAGCATTTTTTGTCTGTCGAGCACGATACGAAGCAACCATCGGGACTGTTTCTCGATAGGAGGACCGGATTCATCGGGTATAAGGAAGTATGACTCGACCATATCGACATCTTCTGCGATGGTCGTTGCATCAATCACAGGATCGTAGTAGATCTCAGTGGCTGCGGTAACGGAGCGTAGATTTGTGTGTTCCACCAAGCTACGAAGTTTCTTTGCTTGATCCTGAGTTGCAGCGCCATCCATGTAGACCATCATTGAAGGTGTCTTAATGTTGCTAGCCACGTTCAAAATTTCTTTCAATCGTGGAACACCAAGAGTGACGTTTTTAGATGCGATACCGGTGAAATGGAAGGTATTCAGTGTCATTTGGGTGGCTGGTTCACCAATAGACTGAGCTGCCAAAACACCTACCATTTCACCTGGGTTGACCATAGCTCTGCGCCACTTGCGATCTAGCTCTCCAATCACATGAAGAAAAGCCATCTTGTCCAACCGATGGAAGCAAGCTAAGCGCTTATAAGCTAATTTCGAACGAAGAAGGGCTTTGAAGAGCAGGGAAGCGTTCCGATCGGCTTCCTTAGACACTGGATCAGACCCTGGAACGACGGTCATCCCATCGAGTAAGTTCTTCACAACAGGAATGACATCTTGGGGGGTGAGATTGCTCGATTTTGTATCATCCACCTTAAGGAGTCTCTTAGAGCTTTCAATCAGTCGACCCACGTTGAGAGGAAGCTGGAATGACGAGTCCAGTTTCTCATCATTTATCTTGAGTTCTCTCAAAAACTCGCGATCCTTCGTAAGAGTTTCGTACTCGTAATCAAGCAATTCTTGGGCCTGTGGATCTCCAGCAATGTCTTGGATGTATTCTAGAGCATCAGTAACGTTCGCTGGTAGCGTATCCATGACATCGAGGCGGTATCGTCTCTCAAAGTCCGCGGTTCGTATTACCCAGTGGTCCATTCCTTGCTTCTCGATTTGCATCGCGTCAAGTCCATCTTCACCATAAATGAATTGGATGATATCACCAAGCGAATTCCGAACGGTACCATCGTAACGAGCGCTTACGTCTTCGAGAGCTTTAACTAGACGTCGTTGAATGTAACCAGTTTCGGCGGTTTTTACAGCAGTGTCGATCAGACCCTCACGACCTGCCATAGCGTGGAAATAGAATTCCGAAGGGGTTAAACCTCGCAGGTACGAGTTTTCAACAAAACCGCGAGCTTCCGGCGAATAATCATCCTTTGTGAAGTGAGGCAAAGTCCGATATTTGAAGCCAAATGGGATACGTTTGCCCTCAACAACTTGTTGACCGACTAGAGCAGTCATTTGAGAGATGTTGATCGATGAACCCTTTGAACCAGACCGTGCCATAACGACAGCATTGTTTATATCTTTCAAATTGTCCTCTGTTGTCGTACCGGCTTTGTCACGAGCATCGTTGAGAGCTTTCGATACTTTACTCTCGAAAGTCTCTCTGATGTTCATACCGGGAAGCGCTTCAAGTGTGTTTGCAGTTGCTTCGGCAGTCAAATCAGCAACGATTGCTTTTTGTGCGTTAATATGCTCTTGAATCTTCTCAATGGTGACTGGATCGGGAATGGTATCACCAATACCAATGCTGTGGCCGTTATGTAGAAGCCAGTAGTTGATCACGCGTTGACAACCATTAAGGAACGCCATAGCACCGTCTGGTCCGAGTTCATTGTAACACAAGTGTACAATACCGCCACTAGCAGCACCGACATTTTTCTTGGTTAGAAGACCGAACAAGACCTCACCAGTTTGAATCAGTAAGCCATCGTCCTTTAGTGGATTATAGGGGTGGCTACCCTTCTCGGGCGGAGTGGTGTAAAGGCTGATTTCCCTGGGAATGATCATACTGACAATCTGTTTCCCTGTCCAACGAGGCCTAGGCTTGAGAATTGCAGGTGGAGGAATGATACCGTCCCAATTGGGCACCCACAACAAGATATTCATGACCTGCTCTTTGGTTATGAAGACGTCTCGACGACACATTTTGTAGACACCCGCTAGAGTATCTTGCACAATACCCATCAATGGACCGTTTCGCTGAGGAGAGACAATATTGAGCGGAACCATACACAGTTCTCTGATCTCAGCACGTGTCTCCTCGGTTTGAGGAACGTGAAGATTCATCTCATCACCATCAAAATCGGCATTGTAAGGGGACGTCACGGATAAGTTGAGCCGGAAGGTAGAATAAGGCATAACCTTAACACGGTGACCCATCATGGATTCCTTGTGCAGAGACGGCTGACGATTGAAGATAATGTAATCACCGTCTTGAAGATGACGTTCTACCTTCCAGCCGTACTCCAATGAGATTTGGCCGGCACGTTTATGGTGTCGAAGATCGATTCGGGTGCCATCTGAGCGGACTACATACTTAGCACCCGGATGCTCATTTGGACCGTTCTGAACGAGCTTATGCAGACGCGAGATGTTGTAGGGAGTGACGGTTTCGGGGTAAGTAAGAGTTCTTGCGATACTCCGGGGCACACCAACTTCATCCAAGGAAATGTTGGCATCACCCGTGATGACAGTACGAGCGGAGAAATCAACTCGCTTTCCCATCAGATTTCCTCGAAGTCGGCCTTCTTTACCCTTTAGACGAGCTCGGATTGATTTTACTGGACGGCCACTCTTCTGCAGCGCCTGAGGTTGACCAGCAATATCATTGTCCATCAGTGTTGCGACGTGATATTGCAGAAGCGTGTCAAATTCATGGGCGATGTGACCTGCTGAGCCTTCCTGGAGGGCTTGTCGCACATTGCTATTGGCACGCAGGACGTCACCGAGCTTGTACGTTAGATCATCCTCATTTCGAAGACCTTGACCAGTACCATCCATCGATATACTTGGCCGAACAGGTGGAGGGGGCACAGGCAAGACGGTGATGATCATCCACTCTGGTCTCGCGTAGTCCTTGTTTAGACCCATATCTCTTAGGTCACCATCGGAGATGTTCTTGAGAATATTAAGCGCCATCTCTGGCGTGATGTTGATCGTGTTCTTCGACTTGTTATTCTCTTCGTCTTTCTCTTCCGAGACAGCGGTGAGTTTGAGGGCACCCAGTCGGATCTTAGGCTGGCTGTTTCCACAGCCGCCATGACCGAGCTGTTTAGGTTTGTTGTGAGGCTCATACTCTTTATCCTCGTCCTTGGGTAGCTCGTTGCTACATATGTTCTTGCCTTTACAGACTGTCCACACACGCTGGAAACGAGTCTTGGGGTCACGAGTGGCAACCGCAGCTGCAAACTCTGGATCATCCTATGGCGGTTGCATTAGCATCAACAAGATCCAGCGAACTCAGGACACAAGAGCAGGTCACTGACTCTATCTGCCTTGACTTTACTGCAATTGGTGCAGACGATCTCTAAGATCTTTTTGACCTTCTTGATAAAGCCAGGGTGATAGACTGGTTTGGCGAGCTCGATGTGGCCGAAATGACCAGGACATTCGGACATGTTCTCAAGGCATGTGGCGCACTTGAACTGACGGTCGACGGAGCCAAGGCGTGGATCGTTCAATCCGTTCTGACGCGGTTTCGTGCGCGTCTCGTCCATCGTTTCGGGGTACATGATGTGCGCAACACTCATATTCTTTATCTCTTCAGGTGAGAGAAGACCGAACTGGATCTCCTCTACCGTCTTGAGGGGCGCATCAGAGTGCGCGAAATGGAGATTCGCCATGTTTGGACGATGTTGTGGGTGGAGGACAATGGATAAGCAACGAAGATGCAGGGAAGAATCTTGCCGTCACGCGTATCAAATCGTGCAACTCGCGGGTGTCGAAAATTACGCTCTCACGTAGTATCGTGAGACAAAGAAACCGATGGTATGGGGTTAAGTATGCGCGAGGCTTGTGGAATTGACGTGGCCGGATGGGTGCACTGGATGAGAGCACTGGCGGGTGCCGACCAGGCAGGCCTTCAGGCCTCGAAGAAAAAGAACTGCTCCCGAGCGCGTGCAGGTGCTCGATCGATCGCGTCGTTCGAATGTGGTGATATCGCTAGGACGAAGATGTCGGGAACTCGCAATGTAGACGTTGTCGCGATGCCCGGCGCGTTACTTGCCGCAAATCGATGTCGTGAAGAATGTTGTTGCGGTGGTGAGGCGTCGGTCAATTGCAGATGGAAGGGGCGAGAGAAGAAGCCGTCAGAGGCCAGAACACGCTAGTCTCGATTCAGAACGCCGGTACCACTATCGGAAAAAAGATTTCGCCACAAGTACCTAAGAGTGGGGTACTTATGGTTTGCATGTACATACATACCTCTGCATCTTAGCCCCGCTGTGTCTTTCGTCTTACTCGCAACCAGGTGCGGTGCAACGCGAAAGAGATTAAACCTTCAAATGTTTGATGAGGGGAATATGAGGCCCTCCGTGGTTAATGCGTTTTGTGTTTATCCTAATACATTGATGGTTTCTCTGGATACGTAGGTAGGCATGATATCAACATAGCAGGCTGCCTATCGAGCTATTTACAGCAACATGGTATTGGTAGGTTTCAAGTTCCTCATCCCCCCAGGTATGCTGTTCTCTCTCTACTATCTCTTTCTAGCCCTTGCGCCCTTGGCTGCGGGCGCTTTCTTTGCTCCGGCTGTTTTATCCTCCTCGACATCCTCGCCATCTTGGCCCTCGCCCAAGCTCCTACGCCGGACCGTGCCTGTCGATACGGCGACAAACTCTTCCTCGCTATCACTCGCGCCTAGGTCAAATAAGACCGGCATCCGAAAATCCGCTCCTTCATGATCCTCGTCATACCCTTTTCTCGAGTCGATTGCTAGTACGTCGATATCCTCGTCTTCCAAATCTAGCCTCCGCTTGTTGATCTCTTCCTGTGGGTGGATGTCAAATTCATCCTCGCGTTCAATGTATTCCACATTTTCCTCCACCTCTACGAAGTCAGGTGCCAATGCCGACCAGCGTTGAGGGCTCGTCACAGACCATATATAAATGCGCCCGGTCTCTAAGCCACAGGCTGCGAGTATCGCCCGGTGTGGGTGCCACTCGATGACTCCTTGCTCTTCCTTAGGCCCCTCTAGCATCCTTACTAAGCTACCATGGTTGCGCTCCCAGATGTATAGTTCATGATTGTTGTACGTTGAAGCTGCAACATATTCTCCGGTTGCACTAAAAGTGACATGATTCCAGGACAGTCTGTTCACTACATCCTGGAACTTGTGTTCTAGCGGCATCTGTATCGTGTCTGCGTCGAGATTATCGGCCGAGAGATTCGGCACGTGAAAGGTTCTGATAATCCTATCCTGTGAATTGACTAGTAATTCTCTGCCAGATCCCGTTAACCTTAGTGTGGTTACGACCGAGCTGCAAATTTTCTCGGACCATATGATCTCGTGTGTGTTTGGATCTATGAGGTTGAGGCGTCCCTTGTTTGTGCCGGCCAGGATGTGGTCCCCAGTAACGCTCCAAACCGTAGCTGTGGTCATCTGCTTAGCATCTTCTTTCGCCTGTTTCTCCTTCGTCGCTGCATCGGCATCGGTATTTGTGCGTTTTGGTGCTGAAGGAAGGGTATGTTTGACATCATTGGCATCGCTTAAGTCAACCAACGACGGGGCTTCGTCGAATACCGAGGCAACGAATAGGTTACTAGGTAGCTGGCTGTTAGGACCATGGAGAAGGAACTTCTTGAATGCTATTGCGTTTCTTACTGGTTCCACGGGTGTAGTTCTGCCGTGTAGATCGGCGCCCTGAAGCGGATCTCTCTACGCCTCGTCCCGCTCTGCAAATCCCACAAGACCGCTCTCCAGCCCTGGCAGGCCGAGAGGAGATAACGACCGCACCTCGACCAGCTCAATGAAGTGATAGCCGCTCTATGGCCCCTCAGTTTCTGTGCAACGCCCATGGTGTCCAGATCCCACACTACGACGGTACCATCGACGCGACCCGAGGCGAGGTAGTCGCCTTTGCGATTGAAGCGCAGACATGTCGTGTGCCCGGAGCGGATAGTATTAGTAATATTCTCCGGATAGTCCTGAAGCAGGTAGTCGTCGGAAAGAAGCAAATTCATGTTGTCGGATTCATATTGGTTGTTGAAACGGCCGAGGAAGGAAGCCCTGCGACAATAACTTTTGTACTGAAGAAAGCTAAAGCTGCCCAGCAACCCACCACAAACACGTAGCCTTGCATGCGCTAACTATGTGCCCAGGTATGTTATGGCGGGGGACTTAACCCCACTGAGTCACCCCACTACCTGGTATGAAATATCGCTGTAGAGGACTTATTGCTCAGCTTCAAAACCCGGTTGTGAGGACACCACAGCAGATCTTAACTAGGATTTCGATGTTTTTAACAGTTTCACTCTTGTCTCCTCCCTTCTGAAGCTATGGCAAACTCACGGTTAGTAGCTGTCCCTTGAGTTTGGCGAGAGACTATGTATAACTGCAACTAACACGGAGGAATATTCCGCAGCTTCGAATATGTGAAGCAATTTGAGCAGAGCGATAACCTGCTCCCAAATACATGGATAGTAATTCGGATCGATGGTCGTGGCTTCACTAAGTAAATCAGCCCCTACATACAACTTTATAGAATTCTCGAACCTTATAAATACTTGCAGGTTATGCGCCAAATACAAGTTTGAGAAACCCAACGACCGACGGGCACTCGATCTCATGAACGGTGCCGCTAAGGCCGTCATGACTGAACTGCCGGATATCGCCATCGCGTATGGCGTCAGTGATGAATACAGGTATTTATTGTCGGTACATTATCCGAATTTTAGCTGACCGAGAACCAGTTTTGTCCTGCATAAAACCTGTACACTTTTCGAAAGGAGGGAGAGGTAGGATTATGTATCCATCTCAACAGAGACAGCTGGGTTGACGATGGCACAGCAAGTTAATCACTACCATTGCATCAACGTTTACGTCTTACTATATCCATCTCTGGTCAACTTACTTTCCAGAGACCACTTTGACGCCGCCCTTACCTAGTTTTGATGGACGAGCTGTATGCTATCCCAGCGTGCAAAATCTGAGGGACTACATGAGTTGGCGCCAAGTCGACTGTGCGTCGAATTTCCACATATGGGAGACAGAGTAGTATGTGCTGACAATTTCCAGGCCATATCAACAATCTCTATAATACGACATTCTGGTCGTTGATACAACTTGGTGGGTATGATGCCAAAGAAGCTGAGAAGTTCCTCGCCGTAAGTGTTCCTCGCATCAAGGATGGTATTATGATTAATGGGAGCCTAGGGTACCCTCTCCGCGGACAAGAATGAGATCTTATTCTCGAAGTTCAAAATAAACTACAACAACGAACCCGAGATATATAAGAAGGGCAGTGTTATTCTCCGCGAGGTAGGTTTCCCTTAGGATAGGAACTAAGCCAATACTCGGCTTGCTGACATGTTTCAGTACGAACTCGTGGAGCCGGGCAGTCACAACGTTGCCGAGACGATAGACAGCGTAGTAGAGCCGGTCAAGCAATCTAAGACGCAGGATGAGAACGACAAGAAGCGACGGAACAAGGCTCGTGTCGTAATTGAGCATTTAGATATAATTAAAGATGATTTCTGGGATAGGAGACCATGGCTTTTATCAAATAAGCCAGGCAAGGTCCCCAAGCAGATAGAATAGAAGCATGATACCCTCCAACGCCGCCCTAATGCTGTGTTTGTATATGAATGCCTCTCGCTTCCATGATATTGAAACAGGGTCGCAGTCTGCGACCGCACGGTGTAAGATTGTAATGCGCATCTCTTTTCCACGTCCTCATTATCCTTTAGCCGCTCTCGTTAACCGCTTCTCTTCTTTCCGCCTCCTCCTCGCGTCTCTCCTTGCTTTCCGCTCCTCTTTCGTCTCGCTAGCCTTGAGTTTCTCCTTAGCCGCTTGCCTCTCTGCCTTCTTGGCCTTCTTCTTCTCGACCTTTTGCGCGGCGCGTCTCTGCACTTCCCGCTGCGCTTCCTTCTCGGTCTTCTTTAACTTCTTCGCTTCTCTGCGCGCCCTCTTCTCCTCTTTCGTCTCTTCGCGCTTGCCCATCTTCGTTTCGGGCTCCTGGCCGAGCGGCGTGCCAGCCCCGCTATCGGGTGGCGTCGGCAAGAAAGAGGCGGGATCATTAACTGAACCCTCCATGACTCCACCGCGCACAAATGACGTGTATAGCCCCCTGGCGCCCGTGTACTTGGTGGCGGCGTTGCGTGCCGTAATCTTCTCGAGCGCACCACCCTTGAGGGTCTGCTTCATGGTGCCGCTCTTCATATCAATGCCCTTGAGAGCCTGGTCGAAGGCATTCAGCCACCAGGCCTCCTGCTTGTGGTCTTTCTTGCTGCCGAGCCCCGAGCCATCTTGGTTGCGCTTGATGAGGATGTGGTGTGTCAAGCCAGTTTTATCGTCTGTCGGATGTAGGGAATGCCCGGTCCCCCGCCACCCTTGGGCGGTCAGGAGGGCGTGGGCGTTCATGGACCGTGCGACTCGTAGTTCTTGCTCAGACTGCGCGTTTCGAGAGAGGGTTGGGGTCATTCAGAGATGCCTGGGTTCGTTGATGGAATCCTCAGTTGAAATTTTAGTGGAGCTACCTACCCACCACAGTTCGCAAGAGCGGCTAACACAGCTCTTCTGCATTGCTGCAATTTTTGCTTATTTGCATAGGATCGTATCGCTGGACTAAGGGAAACATGTTACAGATTTGGTATTACCAGAGGGACGATATATTACAACTAATATGATCTACATATTTAATAGTAAGATACAACTCGAATATGTTTTCTTGTCACTGCTACTCACCAGGCCAGCCATATGGCGTGTATTCTCGTTAGTGTTTAGTAGGGGAAGTACTGATATTAAGGAGGAGATGGCCTCTAGAACCCGATTGGAGTGGTTTGCATATGGCTCTCATTCTATATGTATGGAAACGTTTATGAAACAAATACCCAAGTTACATACATATGTAGGTGGTTGATACGAAGTAGACAGTCTGAAATCACATGAAAGAAAGATGAAAGAAAGTCCCCTCGAGACCCCACCCCTAGGGCTGATTAGATATGCACTATTCCCCTCCGCTAAACCCCGCCGTTACCTCAGATACTTCATACACACCTAAATAACTGGTAACCGCGTCCGGACGCGTGTTTGGTCTAGATAGCACCAGGCAGGTCCAAACGACACTCAAATATTAATCTGCACAGGAAACAGCACTACCTTACGGGCGCTTTGGACATTTCTCTCCTCCCTCTTGCTCATACTCCGTCCTTCCACGAAGATGCTACGTCGCCCACCAACAACGCTGACGCTAACGGCGGAGGACATAGCGGCATACGAAGACCGCCGATACGCACAGCAAGCAGCCGAGCTCCAAGCACAAATAGCACAAACGCAAGCCCATACCCAGCTACAGGCCAGGTCGCAGACGACGCGTGGACACTTGCGCCACCAGGTGTTGCAGCAGTCCTCGGCAATGGACACTTCGACGTCATCGCTGAACGAGAGCATAGACGAAGCCATGGAGGATGCCGCCGCTGGTCTCGACGACGACGATGACGAGAACGAAGAGGAAGAAAGCGAGGAGGAGGAGGAAGACGACGACGACGACGACGATCCATTCACCGCACAACGCCATATCCGCAGCGCCGCCGCCGCTGGGACAGATCGAGCTGTATCCCCTGGCGCCCAGCGCGGTGCCTACATCCGGCAGATGCGCGCACGAGGCGGCGGACACGCGAGGTCGCAATCGCATGCAACACATGCCCACGGCGCCACTTCCATACCGACGGCAACTTCTGCGTACACATCAGCTGCGGGGTCGCGCGCTCAGCGCATTGCGGGCTCGACGTCTACGTCCGCGCTACCACCTGCCACGACGACCTCGGGCCAAGTGCTTGCACATCTTCAGCAGACGCCCGTGCAGAACACCGCGCAAGGAGGCGCAACAACGACGCGGGCGGCGGCAGGGCGCGGCGGCGGACGGCAGACCAGCGAGCCACCGCCCGCACCCACCCGAGTAACGCGCAGTCGAGACGAGCGGCTCGGGATAGCGCCGGGACAACGACCGATCGACGGGCCAGGAGGGGCGGCGGGACCAACGACTAGACGGCGATAGGCACGCTGGCACTCGGACCTAGCAGCACACGGATCAGGAAATGATCAGGAAACACTACGGCCTCAGCCACAAATGCCTGTCGAGCTGGAAGCAGCAAGGGGAAGACGACAGCTAGAAGCGGGCCCGATGCTGACGCAGAGGCCACCGCTTTACGAACTGTTCATGGAAATAGACGGGCGGATCGACCACGACGAGGAAGAAGACGTTCCCGATGCCGTCTACACAGGCGACCTGCAAGTCGAAGAAACATCCGCCAGCATCGAAGCAGGCTCGCCGGTCCCCACGCGGCAGCGCCGACAGTTACGTTCACATACGATGCGTCTGAGCAGGCGCGCGAGTTCCTTTACTTATACTCATGCGCGCGGATATTCGGATACGACCGGTGCGTCCACGATGGGAAGGTCAGGGGCGGGAGTGACACCGAGAACCCGCTTCACCAGCATCAATGCGCCTCATATCGGCTACGACGAGCCAACTGCCCGGGCAGAAATAAGAGGAGTAGATGATGAGGATCGCATGTTGCTTGACTAGCCAGCGAAGTCTATGTTGCGCTTCCGGGTCATTGCTGGCATCATCATGGCTTTGGACGCCCAGCAATAATAAGTCTCATGACCTTTCACTGCGCTTGTCTCTCCTTGCTTCCCAGCTTTTTGTTGCGACAAAGATTACTGAACAGACGAGAGAGTCCCAACGAGAGGAGTATCGCTTCTTCCCTTTAGGATAACGGATACATGGGTCAAGGAGATTCGATAATCACGACCAGAGTCAGGAGCTGGGCAATGAACTCATTTGGGCTATCACGGTCCGCTTGGCTTGGGATATTTCGTTTCGTCGGAATTTTCCCTGATTTGCTGTATACAATTGGCATGCGGATTGTAAACCAGGAGCGAGAGCCATGGTAATAGTGTAGGAGAGTGCCTTGACAGCAAACTTGGGATACCCGCAATGAGCGGATAAGTAAGGGCTAAAGCGTTGTCTAGATATACGAGGTAATTAAATTCAGAAATCCTCTACATTTACACAAAGCGTCGTTAAGAGTTGATATAAATAGTGTTCCAAGTCATCGATTGATTATGTGTCTCTGCGAAAAAACTTGGAAGGCCACTCCGTTCCATTTCTGTGGCGTCTCATCAATTTCCTAGTACATACCCCCTGCGCTGTTTGGCTCAACCCAATCTTTCAATACCAAGGCCAGCATTTACACCTTGTTGTCCGAATGCTCATCATGCCGAGCGCCGTCTCAGCCCGTCGCACTGCCGGCGATAACAAGATTGCAGCGTCTCGTTTCGTGTCTGCGCAAATTCATGTAGTTTACCTTGCTGGTATCCCGAACGCCGCTGCTATGCTAGTCCGATTGAAAACCAGAAAAAAAGAAAAAGGACGAAAAGTTGTAGCTCCTTCGCACAAAGCGAGGCGCGTAAATTTATAGTGCGATGAAGAAGTCTATTCCTCATATCATCTCCTCGGCTGACCATCCAGTCGTGTGATGATAGATCAAGGTATACCATCATACATGCTCATGAAGATGGCCTGACCTTGAATTTGAGCTTCGGTGCCGGCTTAGGTACTGGAGGAGAAGCAGAGGAAGAGGTCTTGGATGGTGTAGGATGTGGGTTGGGGGCGGCAGAAGGGAGTGGTTTCCGTATCATATCCGGTAAAGGCTTCCTCGGCTTACCACCGCTACTACCTGGCTGCGAATTTGAAGGAGTCTGAGTCGTGGTTGGAGTTGACGACCTTGGCCGTGATTGTGGCGGAGGAGTCGCCTTAGGTGTTGTCTTGGGGGTTGCCTTTGGAGTTGCCCCAGGGGTAGACCTTGGAGCACCAGCGGCAATACCTGGAGTTGCACGAGGGTTGTTGTGTACCGTAGAGTTGTTAGAATGAGCCATAGATTTCTTATCTGATGCCAATTTCTTGCCCGCAGCCCTAATGACCGAAACCGGAGAGTCCTTTCGTAAATTAAGTCGATCCCAAGCCGTAAATTTAAGCGTGACGAGTTTACGTGGTTGCAGCTGCTTCATAGCACTAATAATCTTAGAAGTATTGAGCTTAACAATTTTTGAAGGGCGGCCGCTTTCGCTCTCTGTGCTCGCACGTTTTAGTGGCTTGGGGGTTTTCACGGTCAGGCTGCCATTTCCATTGACCTTGGGGGTATGGGGTTTTGGTTCTGATTGTTGCGGCTCGATAGTCGGTCGAATTGGTGGAAGAACGGAGATGCTATCCCGACGTGGCTCGCCGTTCTTCACTATCTTCTCCTGGGAAGATATTGGTTTGGATGCGGGTTTGGTCACTGGCTTTGCCGCAGGTTTGGTAATAGGCTTTGTCGGCTTGACCAAGGGTTTAGTTGGAACAGGAGTGATGCCATTGGTAGGCTGTTTTGGTACCTTTACTACGGGCGCCGGTGATCCTGCGGGTGGTTTTGGGACTGTGACACTTATGGACGACTTCTTAGGCTGGGTTGGAGTGGGTACAGAAACAGGGGTGGGGGTAATAGTTGGAGCCGAGATCAGAGCAGGTGGCGGCTGAGACTGGCTTGGTGTAGAAGCAGTCGGCTTGTTGCTAATGCTGGGAGTTCTGTTTAGATTCAAAGTAATCGTTCGTTTCGGCTCGGGTCGCGTTGGTTGTGGTGGTGGCAGTGGCGTAGGAATGGCATAAGTGCCTCTCGACTTCGTCCTGTAATGTCTACGGAAGTTGAGTTTGTACGTTTTATCGCGGATTCTTTCACCAGGCGTGACGGACCAAGCCACTGGGTATTTGAACGTCATCGGCAAAGCGGGATAATCGTCAACCAGCAAAGAGCAAACCTCTAGTAAGTTGATGCGTTCTGCCACAGTCAAGACAGGCGATTCTAATGCCTGCCATATGGCTTCTTGCAATCCCTCGTCGTTTTCAGTTTGTTCCTTGAGGGCTTTAAGGGCTGCGTGGAGATCTTCCTTGCGCGCTCTAGCCTTCTGTCGTTCTTCCATAATAGAGTTCTCTTGTTCGACCACTAGGTCCAGCCCTTCCTTAACAGGCTGCGGCGCCTGCTTGCTAGAATCGGGTTTCTCTCCGATTGCGATACTAGCAAGGCCGCGACATAGTATTTTGAACAACTGATCCCGAACGAATGGAGAAGGATCCGTGCTAACGAGTGCGAAGAAGAATTGCAGGAACTCTGGTTTGTCCAAGAGGCCGAGCTCCACCAATGATTCACAGGCTTTTATGCGGACAACGTCGCAAGTTTTATCCTGCAAATATTGGACGAAGGTAAGCGGATGTGTTGGAATTACATTTGCCTTCATCAGCAAGCATAAAGCATCCAGAGCTGCCACAGTAAAGCAATTCTGGAAGGACGGGGCATACTCGTCCCTTCGGCGATATCGCTCAATCTCTTCGAGCGCCTGGTCTCGAAAGTCCTCTGGTTCCGTGTCGACCGGTTCGGCCATAATCTCATCCTCATTATCGCCGTCCCCAAAAGAAAGTGACATGCTCATCTGTGGCTTTACTTTCTTCTCGTCCGGAATCTGGCAGATAGCAACCGCTTTGATTAATTTACAGATGTAGAATTGATCCGAAAAGACATTCTCTGAGTTGTTATTCGTTTGGAGGAGCCCAAGGATGAATCTCCGAGCTTCCTTTGGACACTTACCATCTTCTCCACGAATATGAGCTATAGCCTCCGGAATGGCGCACTGGATCATATAATGGCGTTTGTCTGAAAAGTTGTTTGGCCGAGGCGTGGTTGTTCCAGGATAGCAATAAAAGTGTTGGAATGTCTTCAGGAGGTGTCGGAGTCCAATCCAGTCCACCTGCTCCTGAACTGCATGACGTTGCAGCTCCTCAGCGGCCATAAGGCGAATTCCGTAGAAATATCTCGGATCCAATAATGTTCGAGTAAGGATAGTAGAAACGAGAGGATGTGCTCCTACCTTGGCGAATGACTGTTTTAAGAAGAGCATCGAGTCTTGTTGAGCAGCCACGTCCCTGTCTTGTTGTAGCTGGGAAGCGTACATATATGCTGGGAGATTCGTTTTCATTTCGCAAATCCATTCGAAGTCTGCATCCATTCGAATCCATTCATATGATTCCTGATCCATCTTGGCCTCGTTTTCTTCGTCCCAGTCGCGGAACCTCCATTCTTCAACTTCATCCGGATGTTGCATAACATCACCGAGATAGTAGAGTTCTTTTTGGCCTTCGTCTTTTGTATTATTGTTGGCCATCGCTCTTTCACGTTGACGGCGGTTTCTCTTAAGCCGCTTGTACTTTGTGTTATAAGGTATCTCGAACCTCACCGACCGGGCACCGTCTTCTCTAATTTCAACTATGTGTTCGTAAGGAGTGCCGTCGGCTTCGTGTATTCTTATGGTCATAGGACCTGTGAACGCTTGCTGCAGCTCCCCAGCATATACAGCATGGGTCTCCTCCCGAACATCTCTCCAGAAATCGTTTTTGTCAATGGGTCTAACTTTTGCTGCAGCAATATCCTGCGTCTGTCGGACGGTCATCTCGACACATAATTTCTTCTTATTGAATCGCTGAAACACGTCGAACCTAGGACAGCCAGATCCAACAACCCACTGATTCCAGAAGCTATCCAGCCGTGTGCTTCCAACTTTCTCGCAAGCCTTGCGAAATGAGTCCGACGGGAGTACGTCGTCATTTGACTGAGTGGAGGTATTTGCTTTACTAACCATGCGCGATATGATTCGAGGGATGCCTGCAGAGCCCGAGGACTTAGAAAGGCGACGGTCTAGAATGAACAGCACCAAAGGTGCTTTAAGATTCATAAAGTCGATCTCAAAGCTGCCCAGATATAGGTGCTCGCCCATATCCTGTAGTGATGGCCGTTTCACATCGATCTCAACAAGACGGTCTGCCATTGTCTTCATGCGGAATCTGAAAGCATTATTGCCACACAAGGCTTTCATGAAGTAGTCAGTCATGAACCACGCGATACCCACAACAAGCCAGATATCTGCCTTGGTGTTCGGGACAATGTTGACCCCAAACCATTGGCTGGCGAGGGAATACACTAATGTTCTTGTTGTCTCTATTTCAGTGTCCATGATATCCTCGGGATATAGGAGCCTGCTGCTGCATAACGAGAATGCACAGAGGGGTATGGTGTCTTCGACCATGTCGTCAACAAAACAGACCTTGTAGTTCTCAAACGGGTAACGACCGAAATGAAGAACGAAATGGTCCACGGCTGTGACCAATGCAGCACATGTGTTCCTGACCTCCTCTGCACGGCCTGGCAGGCAATATCCGTGGACTTTTGCTGCACTTACCCCGAGCTTGGTATCATCTTCTTCGCTTCTGAATTCTGACCATAAATCAACGTGTTCAAAAGGGCCGACGGCAAAGCCAATGTGTTTTGCAGCCTTGTTATTATCAACTTCAAATGTCATGGTTTTTTTCGTCTCGTCATCC
Organism: Xylaria sp. Z34; assembly: GCA_037356055.1. Taxonomy (NCBI): domain Eukaryota; kingdom Fungi; phylum Ascomycota; class Sordariomycetes; order Xylariales; family Xylariaceae; genus Xylaria; species Xylaria sp. Z34. The sequence goes on along the minus strand of JBAWJW010000004.1, from coordinate 1,224,466 downwards.
TTGTTGACCACTTCTCCAGTCAGAAACCCAGAGCACACAACGGTCATCTCGAGTTGTTTGTCTTCTTCCGTAAGCCCATAATCGCGTTTTGCAGGCTCCTCCTCGCCGAGCTTCCTTTTACGACTACCATTCAGGGTAGCAATGCTATGAGGATACCGCTGAGTGGTAATTGGCTGGAGGAATGCGTCACCCAGAGTACGAGGACAGGTGATGGATATCTTCCATGGGTTGCGGCAACCAGGGTCATCGATACACGGGAAGATGGAGGACGCGGTTCCAGGCTCGACAGTGTGGCGGGTGTAAACATGAGGGTAGCGCATGTCGCCTTCATCGACACCAACGAAATGTAGGCCATTGTGAACATTCTTCAGCTCAAAAGGAATGCTAACCCTATAACCCTGGACGTTACCATCGCCATGGATAAGCATCTCCTGCTGCTCGGCCTTCGGGGCGTCGCGATTCTTCTTCTTGACCTCTTCGGCGCTTGGTAGAGCTACCCGTAGCGATCCATCAAGAGGTTGACAGCACGTTAAATCATGAGCTATCACTGGCACTTCCTTTCGCCGATGATGTAGAAGTCGCTCCATACGTCGTTTTCTTTGGGGCCATTGCGGCGCTGACAACTGGTAGGCGTCTGGAGTCGAGAGCCTGTCACAGGGATCTTCATATGATGCCTTCGTGGGCAAATTGGAGACTGTGATGTTTTTGACATCTATTTCGCATTGACGTGCATCGATGTAGACCTCAGAGACATCAGGCTCAAGGGGGACGATGAGGATGTGGGAGCGACCATGGACACGCTTGTCGCGGAAATCTATCTCGAGCTCGACATGCTGCTTGAAGACGACGTAGGGGCGTGGCGGGGTGTCGTCGACGGGCAGCTCGACAGGCGCGGGCTCGGGCTCCTCGAGCAGCTCTGGCTCCACGATGCCAGGCATTTCGGCGGCCGTCTCAGTAGCCGCAATGAGATTAGGGTGTCGTGACCATGAGTGATAGCAATGTGGGAGTCACGGGCGGTAGTGTTGCTAGTAATAGTGAAGCGAATGGATCTGTGGCAGCACTGGCGAAAGATACACGAAGATAAATAAAATGATGTTGAAGGTGCGGAAGCGGGACTAAACTTCGATCTGCCTACCTACGAATTGGATTGGCGACGCGACTGCCGCTCGTCATTGCTAGTGCGACTGTAGCCACTGGGGGTTGCTAGCTGCCACAGTGCTAAATTGTATAGGTAAGGTCTGGGGTCATCCGATTACGTAAGGTAACCCTTGAGTGTCGAGGCGAACCTACCGAGTCTTGAGTCTGGCCAGTGCACCTGACAACAAACACTCAAGGTAGAAACCAAGTGTAAACAGGTAGAGTCTATATTATATGAATCCAAAGACTGCCTAATAGAAAAAGTTCAACTCTTAGATCGTGAGCTATCTCGATATTATATCCATTCTCATATATAACATAGTACTCATCCTGCGCCTTTCTAGGTTAAAACATCTGGAACAAAACACTACACTCAAGACCGAGCTATGATAGCCTCGCCTTAAAGAGGTGAAACATGGTTCCAAATGTGATTTTGGCATTACTAAATACGTCACTTCTAAATTTTCAAAGCCCTATGGTACAAGATTTAATTATTTTCTGTTTTCTGTCTTCGCCATGGGGTATAATTGCAAATATATCAACGGCGTGCAAACACTTTATCCGGATAGGGTAAACATGAAGATTCGTTCCTCAGAGATACTATTGACTCGGTCTAGCATAAGAAGATAAATGTGATATCGAGCAAACAAAATTATTGCAGACTTTACTTGCCTCTTGTACAAGCATTCTTGTAATATTCGAATAGTATGCTAATACTAGTACACTCAATGTACAGCCTGTGTCCTATTACCACAGCTTATACAGCACAGGCAATATCTGTTATTGCTGCCATGCCCTGTTCTCACTTACAAGCAAATGCCACGAAAATGCGAAGTATACATCTAAACCAGCAGCTCACTGTTTCCGTTGACGTCTATCCCGTCTCTTCTGCCTCTCATGCGCTTTCAGGGTATCTTCATCCAGGAAAAAATCTGGCAACTCAAAATTGTACTCACTCATCTCCGGAACTGGATGGCCCCAGGCGAGAACTGTCCTTCCCCTTCGTCTTCCTTGGTTTAAAGCCGCGTCCCTTTGGTGCCTTTTTTCGAAGAACGAAGTGAATTCGCGGGGCACTGAATCTAGTATGGTGAGAGGTGGCTCGGCTCGAGTTCTCCTGGGTGAGGCTGACGCTGCATACCTGGCTCGTTCCATTGCTTCGTCATGGAGCTGGCGTGCTGCCGCATCAACATCGCTGAACTCGGGAGGATCGTCTTCACTAGCAACGTCGTCCCCGCTATCGTTTTCGGCGTCTACCATGTCAACGTCGTCCGTACTACCGCTCCCATCACTGCAATCGCTGTCGTCTACATCGTCTTCTTGCTGGTCCTCGTCTTCCTCCTCCTCTGTTTCCTCTGCTAGCGCGCGTTCCTTTTCAAGCTTTCGTCTCTTCTCCTCTTGGCTCCATAAACGGAATTTATCAAGTATGGTTTGACATCCTTTGATGAAATGATCGCGAGCAGGCTCGAAACTCTTCCTGCGACTTTCAGTAACCCCATTGACGCCCATAGTTCTCAGCCAATCATGACCTTGAAGCTCACCAAGCAATCGAATGATCTGGTCTTTCTCATGCTGGGCGCGGCCTCTTTCCGTGTTCCGAATCGATTTCTCTAACCTTTCAGCCCTCCTATGCGAGGGCGCAAAATGCGAATCTGGCAATGGGTCTTCTAAGTCATCAACGCTATGTTCTGCTTGGAGAAAATCAAATCCGCCGGAGGGTGAAGTATGTAAATCGGTGAATAGACGGTCACTGTACATTCGCACTGTAGAAGAATGGGGTCGGGACTTAGAACGAGTCGGATGTTGATGTGCAACAGCGGTAGAAGTCGCTACGGTATCCGAGAACTCGTGTTCCGTGTCGAGGATAATGATAGGTGTATCGGCATTGAGAAGATCTAAATCGGGTAAACGTTGCACATCAGCATGAAGATCCGGCGAGTAGGTAGACGCAGTTTGTGAAGCGCGCGTTAATGCGCTATGGGTGGCAGGTGATGGGGAGAGCCAATGATAATACAGTGACACAATAACTCAAACATACGTTGTTCCTTGGGATCGTTCCCAATCACCTCATCATATTCGGGGAAATAAGCCGCGAGTTCGCTCTTGAAGCGGGTCGCCTCCTGCGAGCGCAATTTGCGACCGGGTGGACCAGTAGCGGAGCTGGTGTCGGCGACACTTGGTTGCAGACGGTCGAGTTCGTGGCGGATACCATTGATAACCTTCTCTTGATTCCGCGTGAGGCCATTTTGTTTACTCGACGCCGTCGTCGTTGTCGTCGTCGTCGTTGGGGTGGTTGTGGGAGGCTGAGGTCGTGATTGAGGGGGGCGAGCCGTGGTGGTGGTGGTGGTAGCAGCAGCAGCAGCAGGAGGAGGAGGAGTAGTAGGAGCAGGGACGGGATTGGTGGCGGTCGGAGGAGACGGCTTCTCGGGCTTATGGGACGACGCGACTTGGACGGGCTGTGTCGCGGAAAGCTGACGTTTCACTAGGACGGGCTTGGAGGGGCCGAGGACTTGGGCAAGCGGTCTCGCAAAGATTTCAACTGCAATGCGTGTCCTCTTGGCCTTGAGAGGGTCGCTCAGGTTGTCAATCGGATCGAGTGGGCGCTTCATACGAGCAGCACGATGTTGCTGTTGTTGTGGGTGCTGCGGCGCCTGCTGAGCGTGCTTCTGGGTCTGATGCGGGCGCTGGAATCCTTCAGGTCGTCGCGATGCGGTAATAGCCATTGGACGTGACTGGCAGGATGGATCATTGTCATGAGAGATGACAGTGCTTGTGTATCTATCGCCCTTCCGTCCTGGTCGCATTAATGATTGATTTCCCGATCCCTTCACCTCCTGTCAACATCAATTGACCTATAAATTGGGGATTGTTGCCTCCTAGGGAGTGCTATAATCCCCACCTAGAAAGTGCGCTTCCCCCATTGCCAGCTGCGTACCTACCTAGGTTTAGCAGGCGAAACTCTGCGCGGGGGTGAACAACCAATGAAATTGTGAGCTGCATGTGGCTCTACGATGCTTTAAGTTTTAAATACTTACAGGCACTTGTAGCACGAAGCAACAAACCTACCTCCAAAACTTAGATAGTAGGTACCTACCTCTTACAGTACCAGGCGTACGAAACTCACGGACAAAATTACATCAGTCCAAACTCTTTCTTCTTACATCACTTACGCAGACTCACTGCGTTACGTGAATTTGACCCAGCGCGCCAATCATAACAGGTTCATTTCATCATTTTAGTACTGGGCCTACGTTCTAGGATCAACCCCCTTGCTGTGTTCAGCGGTCGACGAAGAACCACGTCGTCTCAGATATAATATTTATATTTACTAGTGAGTGTTCGAGTCACTTTAACGTGGTATAACATGATAAGAGGAGTTGTCACGCAATATTTGATTGTTGATGTTAGCCTGGGCTTGTGTACTTCATGTAGACAGTTCTTCATCGACTTTAGTCCTGTTGATATATATGACTCAAAGAGTCTGACGATTCTAGCATATCAAGCTCCAATTCTATTGAGCTCGATTTAGAAACATGTAATTTGCGCGATGAACAGGTGTCCGTCGTCCGCGGAGCAGATCATGGAAGATCTATTGCCCAGGTACCCTGGTAATCACCACGTCTATCCGCGGACGGCCTTCAACCTCGAGTATAGCTTACATACAGAACGTAAGCACGGGTGGAGGATGAATCTAACATAATAGGACCCATTCACAAGATTCTTTAGTTCTAGTTTTTCCGCGGAAATACTCATATCATATTGTAGGACTGCTCATTCTCGCTGGTTCATCCTAACCGATGAGGATCACGACAATGTCAGATTCATTATTATTTGCTTCGTGCCAAGCCCAATAACACTGAAATCTTTCCATGATTCTTCGTACACAAGGAGTCAGCCTCAGTAAGCGACTCATGGTCATAGGAACCGAAGGTCCGAAGTTGAGTCCCAACCGAGCGCCTGATGATAAACTAAATTACAACGCGAGAATAGCCTCGAGATGTTCTTCAGCTATAAAATATCATGTAGCAAGAAAGACCCGCGACTGAGGACAATCGACTGATACAGGCTGTTGCTAACTCTTCTTGCCATATTCGACAATGCATCTCAGAACCCTAAGTTTCCTCCTTATCACCACGGCTTCTAAGTCGTATGGTAGCAGCATATCTGGGTCGTACGCGAGTTCTCACGAGCTTTCTTATTATCCACCTAACGCAGAATGCACCGAATACCAAATTCCCGTTACAATCACATCCGATAATCTTGTCTTCAATATCACTCAATGGCGAGATGACTACGCCCTCCAAGATTTCCTTACAACATTCACAACCCGCCCTTCTGCGCATTATCCACCAATTAAGGACGGAACGACCGTAACGGAGACTTTTACTTACAACATTGCTGCTTCGTTCTGCAGACCGAAGGACTTGCCTAAATCTGAAGTTGTCATTCTAGCTACACATGGAGTCGGTCTAGCTCGTGCCCACTGGAACTCGCCATTCAAGCCGGAAGAACACAACTTTGTTCAACATGCTATCAACAAGGGGTACTCTGTCTTCTTTTACGATCGTCTAGGAAACGGTAAATCCGATAAGTAAGTTGTTCCCGTTTTGCCTCTATTCCAGTATATTATTGACAGTCCTAGACCCTCCGGGTATAAGAATCAGTCCAGAATGCAACGCGAGGTACTCAAGAACTTAGCTACCATGGTTAGATCTGGCCGGTACACAGGTAATTCTGGTGCTCCTGATAAAGTAGTAGCAATGGGATTTGCTCTTGGTGCCTACATAGCGCACTACACGATGACTGCGCACCCGAGTCTCTTTGACGCTGCGATTTTGACCGGCGTTAACTATAACACGAGTGTGATCAATACGAATGGTCTTGTCCGGTCCTTCGTTCCTCGTGTTGCCTCATCGCAGAATCCTCATAAATTCGGCGGGCTTGATACCGGATACGTAACCTGGGTTGACGGAATCGCGAATATTAATACGTAAGTTGCGGGCTTCGGCGATGAAAAACAGAGTAATTATTTAACGCTGACAACATTCCCCTAGATATTTCAAGTATCCGTACTACGATGTGGACTTGGCCCTCGCAATAGAAGAGATGAAGAACCCGTTTAGTTTTACCGAATTTGAGACACTCATTGATGGCGATTTGGATGCCAGTAATTTCACTGGCCCTGTACTGGTAAGTAACTTCTGGTCCCGTCTTGTGTTTGGGCCGAGCCCTTACTTCTGCTTCGACCTGCGTTGGTAGCTGATGAATATCTAATTAGGCTATGGCTGGCAAGAACGACTATGTAATATGCGACGGCGAATGCGAGGGTATCTTCGAAGACGCCGCGCGGGCAGTATTCAAAAATGCAAAGCCGGTCTTACCGTACCTTCACCCTCATTCGAGTCACAACATTAACTTTCACCATAACGCTACCGCTGCCTTTAGCGTGATGACGGACTTCCTCGACGCTCATCTTTAAGCGTAAATATCTTATAATATATGCAGAGCGCTAGTATGTTACTCTAATTGCCTCCCCAGGAATGAGTGTATTGGCGCGTTTACATATATCGTCTAAATACGGGCCCAATTAAGTAACGTTTTGCAAAATTGTCCGTCATATTTCCGAGGCCTCAGAATAGACCTTCGATCTAGCGCTGTCTGTATGTATAGCGGCCTGAAGAATAGTTTCATAACTCAGCATATTAACCCACTCGACTCATAATAGATAAAACCTTTGCTTCACATGCTTCATGGCAAGGTATAATCATCCCAGTTCATATAGTCTGCATACGGTTGTTCCAAGAATTAGTCTTCCCAGCAGGTTGCCTATTCCTCTGCAATAGGTGCGCCCATCTGACTTATAAAAGATGCCGACAGCCGAGACAATGGCCAAATTACGTCATTTGGAGCAAGCGCTTTCACTTACATACCTGTCTTTGCATTTCTAACACGGTCGCTTCCAAGATTAGGGCAACGCGATGACCTTGAGTAAATTGTAGAAAAAGTAGAGTGGTTATTGCTACGTTCCATGCGTCGATCACTGATTTCACCGGCATAAAGTAATTCTGTGTCTACCTGTATCAGTCCCTGCCAAGACATCCCCAAACCCACTTCAACTTCAACATCTTTATAGCCGCCTTGAAGGGCATTTATTCACAATACTAAATACCTGAGTAGTTTTCCTTCCTTTTCAGAAGAATGGATGCCTCACAGGATTCCAACTCGAAGGGATCTACAGATACGTCATCGGGCGTTGGCCAAATATCTCCCAGAACCCCATCCCCAACAGATCAATCCCCACCATTACAGCAGTTCGCAGAGCCTAGGCAATTGGATCACAAGCCTCAATCCTTTATAAATAAAAGCACCCCGCAGAACACCAACCCACACACTGAACAACCGCCGTCGCCCCACCAGCAGTATCTGGACTCGTTACAGCCACCGTCAGACCAGGATTTTGCTCGGTTGTGTAGCCTCCAAGAAGATCGCGAAAGGGAGCATAAACGCCGTAACAACCTGCGGCGCCAGGACAAGGTTACTGCCCGAAAAAGCATGGAAGCCCGGCGTGATTTTATGAAGAGCAAAGCTCTGGCAGAGGAGGAGGGGGAGAGTTCAAATAAAGTGGCGCAGAGTCATCATACAAATCGATTATCAGATTCACAACCGCAGGTTAACAGAACCAGCGATAATCCTAACGGCGGGGCTGCTGACGAGAATGGATACTCAGAACTATTAAATGTCAAAGCTGCCACGGTTATCCAGCGCACCTTCCGTGGATATCGCGTTCGCAGGGAAATGAAAGGTCTAGGATTAGACGCGAGCACGAGGTGGACACACGCAATTCGAGATGCGCAGTGGAAAGAACTAACAAAACCGAGGGCGAGGGAAGATCACGTTCTTGGCGCGGAAGCCGAGAGTAGGAATAGCGATAGCGCAAGCAGATCGAATGCGCGCCGGAACTGGATGAAAGCAGCTACGATTGCGCGGCGGGCGGGTGGTGATGAGGATTCGGATCATTCCGTCTCGAGTGATTCGTCATCGTCACTCGACAGCGAGGAATGGGCGCAGATGGATGCCTCCGAGCGCGAAGCTGCGCGGCGAAAAAAGGAAAAGGCACAGGCAAAACGGCGAAAACACGCGCGCATGATGGGTCTGCAATATTTTCTCGAGATGGTGGATCTGAAGCACCGGTATGGTTCAAATTTAAGGACGTATCACGAAGAATGGAAGCGATCGGACACGAAGGAAAACTTCTTCTACTGGCTGGATTACGGCGAAGGCAAGAACATAGAATTGGCGACTTGCCCGCGGGAGAGGTTGGACCGTGAGTGTGTGCGATATTTGAACCGCGAGGAGAGACAACATTATCTGGTAAAGGTCGATCATGAGGGTCGGCTCGTCTGGGCGAAGAATGGAATCCGCATAGATACTACTGAGGAGTGGAAAGACAGTATGCATGGCATTGTGCCCCTAGATGATCCAACACCAGCTTTCTCTCCAGAAGTAGAGAAGCATTCCGGTTCACGGCCCAGATCCTCTACATCATCCCATTCCTCACGAGAATCTGAACTCGAAGCTGCTAGGGCCGCAAAATACGCCAATACGGATCTCGATAACGCAAAAGGCGTTAAGAAAATCAAACATGTTTCCGCTGCGGCCGTTTTCAACAAGCTGCTGCGCAAATCAGTGCGTAAGAACACGTGGATCTTCGTGGCAGACACCTCGTTTCGACTGTACGTTGGGATCAAGGCGAGCGGTGCGTTCCAGCATAGCTCATTCTTGCAAGGGTCGCGGATTTCGGCGGCGGGTTTGATCAAGGTCAAGAATGGCAGATTATCTAGCCTCTCGCCTCTCTCGGGACACTATCGCCCACCTGCGTCCAACTTTCGTGCCTTTGTGCACAGTCTAGAGGATGAGGGCGTTGACATGTCGCACGTCAGTATCAGTCGCAGCTATGCTGTGTTGGTGGGACTCGAGATGTACGTCAAGACACGGCGTAAAGGCAAGGAGGCGCTAAGAAGGATGAGTCTGAAAAAGACCAAGGTTTTCAGCCCCGAAGAAGCGAAGAGAATAGAAGAAGAGGCGTGGGACAAAAGCCAGAGCGCGGCGAAGGAGAGACGCGTGCTCGAAAAGGAACGACAGCTAGAGGAGAAGAAACGCGAGGAGAACAAAGCGAGCGTGAAAATTTTGCAAAAGTTGGGTATACAGCCCAGGACGGCCACTGGAGAGAAGGACGGCGTTTCTGGGCAAGGGTGATGAGGGAGGGGTACATAATAGCAGAATGTTCATGGGTATCATGACCCAGGTGAGGTTTACAGGGCACGGATGGTCTAACTGGTCGGCATGCTGCTTCTTGGGTGATGGGCGTTGTTTGATATCCCAGGCATAAGCGGAGATCCATTTTGATTTTCTATTGACATAATTACCTACTGCTTCAATCACTATTGGCATATTATCTTCCATCAATCTAAGTTTGAGTAAAGCATGCTCTCTTTAGTCGCTGCTCTACAAATTCCCGATCCCACAAGATCACCCTCTCGATATCTATCAACACCACTTTTATCACTTCACAATTAGCATCAACATGGTATCGTTCATTAAACCCTATCATGTATAGTTGTGCTGCATGATCTACTTCTCAGTCCAGGTTGGTTGCACTTACTCGCACTCTTCACTGCTCTATCAACATCTTCAATCTAATCTGATCAGAACTGTCAATTTTACCATAGCCAGAGCGCGGTCGAGAATTACCAAAAGGTATTAGTGAGCATGATTCTTTAATGGCATATAACAATCACCGATAAATATACTAACACAACTCGAATTTCAATCTGCCGAGACTGCCTCGTATAATTTCCAATGTCTTCTTAACCGATGGCAGCCACATGATTCGTCACCAAACAAGTCCAGTCACTGGTACCCGTGTAGATGGTATTTCCATCGTTGGCACTTTGGCCCGTGCTGAGAGTCACGCCCAGGTCCCAGAACAGATCGCCAGATATCCCCGAGGAGGAGAGCGCAGTTTTCTGCCACGGGCCTTCAACTGCGCAATGATTCGAACTTACACCATCTGACAGGATTGATTAGCATGATTCACAATAGAATTAAAGCAATAAGCTGGGAGAGCAGGCCCAGGCCGAATGCCCAGAGAAGGGGTTACTCCCAAAACAATATACTCACATTCCTCAAACAAGCACGGCTTTCCAGCTGCCTTGCACGCGGCGGCATGGGCGGTGATCCATTTATTTCCCCAGTCATTCGTGGTACCCCAGGACCCAGGATATAGGTGGAAAGTTCCGAAATCGAGCGTGGAGATCTTGAGATTGGCCTCGAAGTCCATACCCTCAGAGTAGCCGAACGGATAGCTCCCATCCGTGCCCGTTGCCAGTCCGAAGCCCTCGTCACCGAGCGTCACCAGGTGCTTCGAGTCGAGCGACTTCACGTACGCGGAGGTATCGGTCGCCCACTTCGTGACGACGGATGTCGCGCAGCCGTTGCAGCGCGGCTCGTTGGCCAGCTCCCATGCGAACACGGCGGATGACGACGCGTACCGCGAGATTACGGCCTTGATGTATGCCCTGTATTGCGTCTGGGCTGCCGTGTTGGTGTACCAGCTTGTCGTAGACCCGCCGAAGGCAGTGACGTACTGTCGTGGATGAGCATTAGCTGATTACTCTACCTTTGTGAGAAGAGGGGAGAGGCGTTACTCACAGCAGGGATGCCACCGTAGTCACTCCAGTTGTTCACGAAGTTGATAATCAACTTAATGCCTCTCTTCTCAGCAGCCGAGACGACATAATCCAGGCGTTGAAGCCCGTTGGCGCCCGTGTTGATCGTGGATCCGCTGGCCGATAGCTTTTGGAACCATACGGTCCCCGATCCAGGGGTGTTCGTGACGTCGTTGAATCCCCAGACGCGCAGGATCTTCAGCCCAGCGTTCTTTAATTGATCAAGTGTCGAATCAACATCAGCGTTGTTGGTAAGGAACCCAATCCAGTACGAGTTTGTGCCTGCAAAGTAACCTGTCTTGCCGTCGATTTGGAACTTGAAGGAGCAGAAATCAGCATTCCCGTATGTGGCAAAACCTGGATGTTCGAGCAACTCACATTCAGGCCACTGATAGATGCGAATGACGTGGGGGCAGTCCCTCCAGCTGTTGTTGTCGTCTTCGTTGTTGTTATAGTTGTTGTTGCCGTCGCCCTAGTTGTGGTAGTCAAGGTCGTTGAGGCAGTACCTGAGTTAGCTAGTTAGCAGCATCCCCAACACTCACTGTGCTTTACTGTATCTTATCCGCCTCATCAATCACTCATGAAACACGGGTAAACCGGGACGTTCATACCAGGTACACACTGGGAATAATAGTCATTTGAGTACTGGCATTGGGCGCCAGCGACACATTTTGTCTCTCCTGTCCAGCCCGTACCACCACACTGGCCCCAGAGAGCAACGTCTGCAGAGACAATACCGGCGAGGGCAACGAGCCCAGCAACGACAGTCTTCATATTGAATGGCTGTAGCTTCTCGAGAAGCCTAGTCACCCAATGAACAAGCTTGAGGGTTCGATGCTTCGATGTTGAGGTCTACATTGAGAGCCAAGACGCAGTAGTTAAATACTTTACTAGAGCCATTAGGATCATAAAGGGACATCAGCCTCAAGATGGGCGATGTAACCTATTGCTTGAAGCTAGGGACTAATACTTCCGCACATCACTCTTTCGACTGGGAGTGGCGGATGTTAGATCTTGCCGCGGACAAACGAGCCCCATGAGTGCATATGCGGTCAAGTAAGGGTCTAGACTCGTTCTCCATTCCAAATTTCCACGTTTATACTGCCCTTGATTAGAAGTTCTTGGTCGATCCCTAAATACGCACCAAGCCGTTAAAGGCACGTGGTCAAATTCGCCTAGTCATGTTCGCCAACGAAGCTGGGGTTGAAATTTGGGGAATCTCGGAGCTAAGCCTTCATTTTCAGGAGAAAAATAATTGAACGTCTGTCCTTACAACCTTTCTATCACGATTTTATGGAGAGAATAAAAACTACAGCGGCACACTTTTCCCCTAATTAAGTATTCATTGCCTGTTTTTTTGTTTTTCCTTTAACAGAAAACATCTGACGATAGATCAGACGTTATAATTCTTTCGAGGTTTTTTGACCCACTCTAGCTGGAGAACATGATACCAACCCAATTCGGCAGAAACGAAGTCGGCGTGAGGTCTTCCGAGACGCTAATTCGACGAGTGCGGGTTCAGAATATCCTGCAAGAACGTGTCCATCATGCACTAAAACAGGTATAAGCACACGAAACACATGTGGTTGCTGAAGTTGACTATACACGCCAGACTTGGGTACCTACTTTTCTTCCGGGCCAGGTTAGGGTCGACATGGATCCCATAGATTGGATATACATTGGTTTCTACAGCCCGCTAGGAGCCATAAAACGATATTTGTGAAGATCATCCTTCAGAGTATATCTATAGGAACATATTATTGTCTACAGATGACTGGTAGGCGGCAACTCATGATGTTAAAGATTAGGTTCAACTGTCGAGGGTGTCTCGTCCTGCGGCGAATTTTTCGCCGTGGGCGGCTTCTCAAGAATTTCGGTTTCGTTCGAAGGAATGCCACCGTCGTGGATGTATAAGCGCATGACCTTCGGCCCCGGGTAATGGCGTGTGGCATGTACAAACCACCAAATCACCGATATTGCAATAGTGCCGACAAGGATAACGCTATTGTAGTTCATCGATTCGACAGTAGTGGGAAGCTCGTATGCTGCAGTAATTATCAGTCAGCATGAGACAAATTCCTCGTTCCCTGCACCAGGTGTCTCTTACGGAAAAAGAAGAATATGTCGAATAGTACAATAAGCAATACTGCTATCAAGTTGATAGCATTTCCCAACTTTCCGAGATGGAAAGGACCGGCAGGAAAGTATTTCCGGCCAGTGAGCACATTCGCGGTGAAAGGTATGGCATACGAGACTGTGGTGAGGACGATGAACGAGCCCGTCAAAGCCAAGAACGCGCTTGAGCTTCCGAGTGGTATGGCACCCAGGCCAGTCGCGAAGACACAGACGAATATCGTAGATTCAATGGGACAGCTCAAAGATTCATTAACTCGGCCAAAGAAGGATGAGAAGGGGACGGCATTGTCTCGAGCAAGTGCCCAATATGTCCGCGAGTTCGTAAGAACGGTTCCCACGCAACAGCACAAACTGGTGAGAAGCAAGATGAAAAGGAGACCAAACGTCGCTGGGGCGCTCTGAGTTGCCTGCTGATAGATTCCAGCAAGAGGGTACTACAACATCCTGAATTAGTTATCACCATTTTGTGCATGAGTTGTGAAAGTTTCGGAAGTTTTTAGAAACGGCCTCGGCCCGAAGATGGCCTTTATACTGTAGGGGTTGATCGAAAAAGAAGGATATGGTTCCGAGAAATTCTTACCGTGTTGATACCGCCTTGCAGCTGTGAAATATCTGTAATGGCATAACCCAGGGCGATAGCAAATACGAACGCATACAGAAACCCAAGACTAATTTGTAGTCCAATAGCTTTCGGTAAATCTCTCCTAGGATTGGGCAGTTCCTCGGCAATGTGTGTAATGGCATCGGGCGTGCCAATAGTAAAGGCGCCGTTCAACACCCCTAGCAGAAAGGCGACACCTCCTGGCCAACCAGTCAAGTTGTTTTCACCAAAGGAACCCCAAACGAAGTAACTGGAGGCGTGTGTCTTTGGCATGGCTGCAATGACTATGATAGTGATTACGCCGCCAACTATAACGAAGAACATGCCGAGAGTTTGAGTATATGGCACCAACTTATTGGCAAAGATAATGAAGAGAGTCGATAGCCAGAGCAGCGCAACATATGCGACATAGACATGCCATGCCTGAGAGACATATGTCCCCTGATGATATGTTGCATATAACTGGACGAGAATATTGGCCGTGATCTGCAGCAAAGATGCTAAGTCGAACATCCACCCGTAAAAGTTGATCCAGCCCGTGAAAAATCCTAACATCCGGCCCCAACGAGGGCCTCCGGCGATAGTGGCCCAGTGATAGACACCACCAGCAGTCGGAACTGATGAGGCAAGCTAGACATGAAATTAGTACGGTAACGCATACCATGAGTTGGTGTGAATCGCTTGAAAAGTAACCACGCGACTGGGTGTCAACAATAAATCCAACGCACCTCAGCCAGACTCAGGCCAATGAACGAGTACCAAAAGAGCGCAACGAGCAAGCCGTATATAAGACCAGGCGGCCCGCCATTAACTGTTGGAGTTTTAATGTAAGCGATGATAGTTCAACCTAACGATTGGCGGTGACATGGTTAAGATCAAGTAATTACTTACGGATAGATACCGAGATAGATGATCCCAAGGCAGCCCAAGCGTTATCAACAGTGAGCGCGATGCCGACGATTCCCCAGAAGCCATACTGACGTTTCAATTGGTCTTGATAGCCAGCAGCATTCACCACAACACCACCATCGACCGCGGCGACAGTCTCGACATCCAATCCCGCGAGCTCCGGTTGGTCTTGAGAGTCATACTGTTTTTCGTCTTTGCTAGTCACTACCATGGTCCTTGGTCGCGTGATTTATTGGTACCGATGATGGGAATAAGCAAGGATATTGCAGCTGCTCAAGTTCGCTCTAATACAACCATAACAATAGAGAGAGGTGTGGAAGGGATTTTGGAAAATACCGTAGACCAAATATAATAATCCAATCAGACGCTAACAGAGCAATATGGGAATAGCTTAGAAATTACTATTATCATTGATTGAGCTGCAAACATATAATACAACGGATATGGCTACCTCGGCGCAAGGGCCGCTTGAAGACCGTTGTCGTAGGACGATCGATCATAGGATATGCTGACCACGCAGATAGGTATTCGGAATACCCTTGCACTTCTGCTACTGACCTAAACATATTACATATTCAGCTATTTTCACGGCAACTCTCACGGCAAGCCTCGATACATAGCTCATCTCTTATCTGATGGACATCGTTACTACGTAGATATCATATCAGTTAGGAAAATGAGGAGATGGATGAGCATCGAATTGTCGTTTGGAGCTCTGCAGTCCTCTGTCCTCATTGGTGCCCAGGCTGCTTATCATTGATGCGGGTGGGGGGCTCTAGGGTTCAGGGTCTGTATTACAAGGTGCTGACGATGGGTTGGACCACTACCTATGTGGATAGGGTTATCGTGAAATGGATCATCGCAAACTCGAATAGATAACTACTGCTCTGTGATTGTGAACCGGAATGTCTAACGTGATGTCATTTTTATCACAACTGAGATAGCTGGCAAGAAACTTGAATTGTGATTAATTTATGTAATTCCTGGCTCTGCATGCCCGTGAGACCCCATGTTCTTCTTTCAAAACAACGAAGACGAGTCGACCATAGTCGTGAGCCTAATGCGATGAGACTATGCGGTCAGATATGTAACCCCGCGAATCCCCCAAAGTGTTTCTATACAAGTAGGTAGGTATAATGTTTACAGTTGCCCTGTGTGAGGTATCTCATAAGCACTAGGTTGGTAAGTGACCGCCATAGAACAATGTACCGCCTATGTGGCTTATTTATCCCAACCCTGTTGGCTGTAATTACAGATACTGCACATGAGGTTACATCGTGGACAGTCGGAGGCTTGCCGTACCCATCTCGACTGGTAAGGAAATAGATATGTCAGCGACGTCGGCCACTGATAATCGACGGACATGAAAAGCGATGATTGGTTGGCGATAATGTATATATTACAGCCCTACGAATTCGTATGTTGTCCGGAATGTGTCATTTCATGCATAATCTGATCAGCCCTGAGAAACCGTTATTACAAGCGATCAAATAGCGTCAGCTGGATCTTCCCGAGAGATTGGGAAGTAGGTCAGCGTCGTTGATCTTCAATAGATAGATCGGAGCCTGGCATGTGGCTACACCCTATGTTTGGCTTTCATTTCAATTGCTGCTGGTTGCCTTCATGGTACCAAATCACCATAGAATAAACACAAATAGCCACTGGTAAGAATACATATAGTATATAGACGTCTTAGTTGAGTATACCCAGGTGGCTGCTTTGTTCTAAAATTTGTACATGGTATCCCAGCGTTTGTTGTGAATATTGATATTCTTAAGGTGCGGTGGTTTCCGCCTGAGAAGCATTGGTGTCTTCTTCGGGACTTTCGACGTAAGGAGGCGGATCCAAAGGTGCATCATTCTTCTCGGTCCAGACTTGCGCGAGCTCTCGTTCTATCTCTTCACGACGCTGTCTCCATTGTTCGACTTGTGATAGTCGTTCACGAAGTTCCTGTAGCTCTCGCTCGACTTGGATCTTTTCGCGCTCGGTTCCGATACGCTCAAATTCCCATTCGTCACCATTATCGCCCAGACCAAGGGCAAGGTTGAATGTGTGATATTTCTTGAGGGACGCTCGGGTTGATATGGTGATCAAGGCTACAAGCTGTTAGTTTCTTATCAAAGGAGGTCTCTAGTAAGATACTTACTTATTCCCTTCTCTTTGCAAGTTTCATATAAGAGTCCCTCCACATCGCTAGATACTGCGCTAGTGCCTTCGTCGATGATAGCATATTGAGGCTCGTGATAAAGCAATCGTGCGATACCAACTCTTTGCTTCTCGCCGCCACTAAGCACATCTTTCCATTCCTTCCGTGTATCCCATCCGCCCTCGCGGTCGGGTAGGTATCCAAGCTTGGCCGCATCAAGCACTCGCTTCAGATCATTCTCACTCTTGCGCTTAAGCCGCATGTCAAGTTCTCCGTCCGGATAGATGACCTGGTCACGCAGGGTACCAATACTCAAGTATGGTCGCTGGGGCAGGAACATGATACCATCCTCACCAATTGATTTTGGTCGGCTGATTAACCCACGGTATACTGGCCAAAGACCCGCGAGAACTCTTGCTATAGCACTCTTGCCAATTCCATTGGGGCCGGAGATCAACAAATGTTCCCCTCGGCGAACTATTAGAGATAGTGATTCTAGTAGCTCGTCGCCTCCTTGGGGCCAAAGGCCGGGTGCAACGATAGGCACGTGCTCCAGTCGAACGCCATCAAATCCCTTCTGAATGGTTCCTTGAACGTCGGATAGGGAGTAGAGCTCATTGCCACTAGCACGGGGGAAGTATGCATTGGCATGTGCCCGGTGAAGAGTAGAGATGAGGGTGTACACACGACTTGTGTATCCGGCCAACTCAGCGAGGTCTTTGATGGAATACATCATTCGGCCACCAGCATCCGCAAGGGAGAGCATGAGGCGTTTATTGGTAATGAAATCCTTCATACGGTTACGCTCGCGGCCGCCGTTTTCGGCATTTTCAAGCATCTCCATTGCTCCTCCTAGCCCACCCCAGGCTGGGAGAAAGACTGGAAGCGATGACAAGAGGTACCCGTATGCACTCCAACTATACTTCAAAATAAAATCCTCAAGGATGTTATAGCGGATCTTGAGCATGTATATGCCCTCCATCCAGTTTTTTAGCGATTTGAACTCTTTATTGAGGAATGTCTTCTCCATTTCCGCACCACCGTAAAACGCAACCTCTTCAGCGTTGGCTATCAAACGAGCGTGCAAGCCTCTGAAGTCACCTTCTTTACGGCCTTCTACTGCCTTCAATTTTCCAAAGGGTGGGGACATTCTTCGGAGAATGCTTGCCGTAAGGAAGTAATTGCTCAGAAGACCAGTCAGGGCTAAGGGGCCTAAAGATCGATATAGCTGGTAATTGAAGACGCATAGATCCACGAATGGTTTGCCAAGCGAGGAATATAGGTTTGCGGCCGACGCACAGAATAGCGTGAGATCTTGAGTAATAAATTGATCGGCACCTTGACCAACCCCACCGTCTAAGTTAGATAATTTGTAGTAATTCAGATTTTCATTCAGGTACAAGTCGTGAATGTATCGTGTTAGTCGGGTGCGGAACGCAATAGACACCTTGGATTCAAGGAACTTGATCATTGAATTGGTATAAGCGGCAAAGCCACCAAGTCCACACCACTGTACAACTGAATTTAGTAAAAAGAGTTGAGGGGGGATGATGCGGTAGCTGACCTTTGCTATTCCCCAGAGGAACAATCGACCATTACCAGCGACCAAATCACGAACGAGCTCACCATCAAGACGCGCTACCACAAGTGAAAGGTATGTGCGTAGCATCAGGAAGACGCCATGACTGACCAGTAACCCAGCCTCTTTACTCGTCCACCGAGGAATCATGATGCTCATCAGACTTAAGAATTGATGAAGGAATGCGAGGTTCAAGCCAGGTTTTGTCTGTGCCGAAGGGACGGTCCCATCACCCAGTCCGGAAACCTTGGGCGGGTTTAGGAAGAGGCGCCTATGCGCCTCGAAGGTAAGCGGTTTCGTCCGGTTGATAACGACTTTGGAAGTGCCATCTTTGTAAGGAACATATATCGTCCGCGAACCATCTTTACCCAGTAGCCAGGAATTGGTGCGCACAAGTTTGCGACCTTGTTCCTTTTCTTGTTTTCTCCGTTTCCACCACCTCCGACTCCCCTCGGCGCCAAAGACGATAGACAAAGCCAAGGCAAGGGTAGCGATTAGTTTTGTGCGGCGCGTAGTCCTGCGAAGGCGATCTTTCACAAGTTTCTTGTACTTGTCGATGAAAGCCATGAGAATGTCTTCGGACGCCGAATGGCGAAGGGTAGACTGCACTGCCATACTGACTGGCGCGTGACGTCAATTAGCAGAAGTCCGGCAGGAGAAGCGACGTAGCCATCGGCAGCGTGAAGCCTGGCATAATTATCGATACACAAGACGAATGATTGGATTCGTGTTGCAGTCGGCTGGTGTAGGAGCTGTCAACGAAGATTTGGGAAGGAATGGAACAAGATGATCAAGATCTACGTAGTAGGATGCGTCGTAGAAGCGGCCATTCTTCCCATGTGATCGGATCACCTCGGTACCTACACTAACTAAAAGCTCCTTTATGGCATTGAGAAGTGGAGCTCCAGCCACAGTTACCCCAAACTTCTAGTGAAGGCACTGTGGCTGAGTTATCTTTCCGGTGATTTGCATGTGCTTTTCCCCAGACACAGCACGTGCCCCAGACTGTGCTAGCGCAGGTCTGGGAATGGGCTCCCTTACTTCCGCAGCAGTAGGTACCGAAGATTTTGTTAGAGGATCTAGTCCCCGTCTGCATGGGATTAATACTTACTCACTCAATACTTATTCATGCTGGAAATACATATAGTATGCCATTAATCCGTATACGTGTCAAGGTTCCAAGATCATCTGACTCACCCGAGCACAATAGAATAAGCTTGGAAGATGGCATTATGCTACAGAATAAGTGGCTATTTAATACATACCTAGGTACGAATCTACCTCACCTCATCTACGAATTCGTACTATACGTACGTATCTACGTAGTTCCTAGCGAAGAAATCCCGGGGCATACATTTGATTTTCCAACAACTCCACATTAGAGTTGACCTAGTGTTTTTGAGACTGGGATTCCAGGCTCCGTCCAAGCGGTGCGCCGGCGGCCATCCCACAGCTCGCCATCACGGTCCTGCACGGCTAAGCGCCCACCTTCTTAGGCCGAGCCAATAGAAGAGAGGAGTCACATTCTCTGCGTCTTACTCGCCAGTTTGAGAGTTGCATTGTGGTGGATCTGTGCCGGGACCAACTTCCTTGCTTGTTCCCGTTCATCTCAAGACCAGTTGTTGGTGGCTTGTCGCCATGTGCGCCGCATCCATTCAGTACGATGTATAACATCTCTTTCTTACCTGTCTTGTAGATGAGTGAACCACATGTCTTAATCTCAACAAAGTGTGAATGTCCATCAAAATAAAATGATTATAGTCGTATACTAAATACTAATTGATAGTGTCAAGAACTAGCCGATGTAGATCAGTACACAGAGACAGGTAGTGGGGATCCTTTTTTACAAGGTACCTACACTTTTAACACTTACCTGACATTTGAATATTGCACAGTACTGCTCGGCATCGTCCGATTAACGGGAAATGGCAGTCAGAATTAGACAAAGATAGTGGATGGATACAGTTAGTGATTTGTACTGTAACCTCCGAAATGAATCCAGCCACGAGGTCATACGGCTGAACAGTACAGTATCTAGCAAGTAGACGAATGAACGAAAGATCAAGGTACCCAAGCTTTAGGTACTTGGGTGAATGAGATTGAGGAGATTACAAGAGCTTTAAAATGTGGACACAACCTCCAGGGTAATTAAATAAGACGGACAAGGAATTTGTTATTTCATGATAGTTGTGTGGGTGTATTTCAGCCATTATGAACTAACAATCTATAGCAGAGTCAAGTACTCCCCTTCCAGAGCTAAACCTGGCGTCGCATGGTACCCCCCTAAAGCGGCATGGTTTCTGAGCAGTCTAACTGCTCGAGGCACTCATTTGGAGCCCCTAACCTGTTCCCAAACCCCCCAATCACATCTGGGCCCCAGCGGACCTTCACTTCATTTAGGTAGCAGATTAGGTAGGGGCGCTAGCGGCTTGCCAGCGGCGGCCTTTTCCCTGACCTGCTCGAGCCTCCTTCCCCATCCCGTCCCCAGCCTTTTGCAGCAGGCAAAGACCTCCTTTCGCGTCTGTATTTCATTCATCACCGTCTCTTCGGATCGCGAGACATTCCGTCGCATCGTTGGGGCTTTTCGCATCTCCGCTTCGGTCGGGTTTTTCTTCGCGGTCAACAGGGTCATTGACCACACTCTTGGGCGGTTGGGTAGCCAAGGTGTGTATGAGCATCTATCTTTTTTTGTCACATCTTGGTTTTGCGGGTTGGTGAAGGAAGGCCCGTTGCTGTCGCTCTTGCGTGCGACTGTTCAATAGGCTTGGAGCGTGTTGGTTGTCGAACAAGCTTGTCTCAATCGTGTTTGCGCATCTCCGTCCAACTATCATTATCATCCAACCACAACCACCATCATAGACATAGCTCCACCGCTTCTTCCACATAAATCTCGATGCTATTGCTGCGTCTACCAACCCCAAATATTATCGAGCATACCTATTATTCCATACACCTCTCCTGATTTATGATGCGACAAGACGTCCATAGCTAATTTTTTTTATTTTCAGCCCGAAACACTGTGCTTAGCGAATCAGTGCCTCTTGCCCGCAGAGAATGTCCCGAGGTGCCCAGCAGAGCTATCAGACAGAGCAGCAGGCGTCCCACGAGAAGGCTATGTTGCAACCTGAAGACAACTCCAGCCAGAAGATTCGAGGTTATCTGAACGCACCGTCTCGCCCGTCTTCCCAGAAAATAGAGCAGTCATCAAGCACCACGGGACTCACCGGCACTTCTACAAGCGAATCTCGTCACAGTACTAGCAGACATTCTAGAGAGTCTGGAAGCAGCATGTTGGCCCGACGTCGAAATGGTAGCACTTCTACCCACCGCTCAGCCGTAGCAACAAACCCCACAAATACGCCTGGCTCGTCACAGCCCAACTCCCCAGCTGGAGTCCCCCAAAGGCGGAAGAAGGGTGGCCTTCTTTCTTTACTCGGTTGCTGTGGCGTGCCGGATAATGCCAACACCGCCGATGGTGGAGAAGAGCTTGCTCCTCACAAGCTGGACAAGGTTCCTCAGCGACCCTTGACATCGAGTAGGAGAACCGTAACCCCATCGGAACAAGCAAGTGGCAATAAAACACAGGTTTATGAGAAGGAGAAGGATTCCCTAGTCCAGGGCGGGGATTCGGCTCAAGAACCTGCAAAATCCGGCAACCGTGCCTCGCTACCTGCAGCACCAGATCAGCCAGATGTCACTGAGCGAGAACACGAACCTAAACAAGCTACCTCTGTGGTTGCGCCTGGCCCGAGCATCATGGTTAATCCTCCGCTACCGGATAGCCATGACACCGACGTATCAAGAGAGGAGGGTGCGGATTCCAAAGATGAAGACGGTGATTCAGAAATGCCTGATGCCGATTCTGATGTATCGCCACAAGTGAAGCTTCCCGTGATTACCCATGAGGACAATGCTCCAAAAACAGTTCCTCCTCCACCCCCTCCTCCGATAGCAGACCAAGAACCAATTGCAGTTGAAGAAGAAAAAGTTACGGCGGTGGAACAAACGCAACAACAGAAATTCTTGCTGCCTCCTATCGAATCACGCTTCAAGGGTCGTAAATGTCTCGTCTTAGATCTTGATGAGACCTTGGTCCACAGCTCCTTTAAAGTGAGTTCGCTGCATCCAGACAACGCCCTGTTCAGACACTAATCATTTCCAGATACTACACCAAGCAGATTTTACGATACCGGTTGAAATTGAAGGGAACTACCACAATGTTTACGTGATTAAACGACCTGGAGTAGACCAATTCATGAAGCGTGTCGGTGAACTTTACGAAGTCGTTGTTTTTACGGCGTCTGTGTCCAAGGTATGTGAGATTCCTGGCGTTCTTGAGTTATGATATCTGACAAAAGTGATTCAGTATGGAGATCCGTTGCTGGATCAGCTTGATATCCACAAAGTCGTTCACCATCGATTATTCCGTGAAAGTTGCTACAACCACCAGGGCAACTACGTTAAAGACCTCTCACAGATTGGGCGTGATCTCAAGGACACAATCATCATTGACAACTCGCCTACATCTTATATATTTCACCCCCAACACGCCGTTCCCATTAGCAGTTGGTTCTCGGACGCACACGACAACGAACTGTTAGATTTAATACCTGTTCTCGAGGACTTGGCTGGATCTAATGTCCAAGATGTTAGCCTGGTCCTCGATGTCACTCTTTGAGCATAACCTTTCGACCTTTTTCTTGCACACTCTTCCTACACGAAACCAATTCAAACACATCACAAACACTTGTTATCATAGCGGAAGGCGTTCTCGGCTTTGACCACATTGAAACTTGGTGTAGATGTACTGTTTAATACTATATAAAAGAGGCGGACTGATGCCAACCAACTCTAGAGTTCCCATCCCTACGCAAGAGACGGTGGACTATGTAGAGCCAATGATTGTGGCCCGGATCCCCTATGTCGGTAAAAACGAAAACAAAATACCGAGACTGCTGGGAAGGCCGTTGAATCCAGGCATCGTTGGCAGGACTCCAAGCATGGTACAGGAGACGGTCATCTAAACCGGCACCTTTGAGACGAATGGCGAGCGATGATATTGCTCATATAGAGTCTAGCGACGAATCTCGCAGAAGATTCCAGGACGATTGCGCAGTTTTATTCTTTTCTTTGGTACTTTTTTATGTCTTGTTTTTTATTCCTTATTCCCCCTACTTTGTTTCTAACCGCGGCTGCAATTTATTACTTTCAAAATACGCACATACACGCAGCGACAAGGACGAACGCTGAGCGTTGCTAGAGGTGCGCTGGCAGCCGAGCGCCAATGAGGAAGCATAGCTGAGAGCACATGGTCAGCCTCAGAATTCGAGCGATTAGCCTCGTAGAGCATGATGTCACCTAGCTAGAGGACGGGAAACCCCAACCAGATTAAGCGCAAGCATATAAGGCTAGGAAGCGCACTGGATGAAGGGAGGATTTAAGTCCAAAACAATAGGAGGGCTTTTTCCGAGCTCAGGCGCCCGACAATTCTCACAAATTGATATTCAGCGTTGATTAGGATACCCAACTTCAATGTCCCAGTCCGCAATTCCCAGTCTATATAATCGCTTTATAATTCGCACATGACCTGTACAATAGTTTAGGCGTAGGTTTTTGATACGAAATACATGATAAGTTTTATAGTTATATCGCCTTTCGGATTCTTGAGATACTTGTCGACCTGTCTACACATCTTACACGCAGACAGGTTGCTTCCAGATTTATGTAGGATGAACTGGAGGTTGAGGAATTATGCAAATAAACAAGATTTTACAACAAACCGGACCCGACCGGGAGCTGGATGATCGATACTCCGCCAATCATTAGCCGGGTCCATCAGCCGCTTAGCTTTCGTGCCAAGCATTCCATTATCTATCTTAGGTCAGGTGGTCTTGCCGCGCATGGCTTTTCAAAGGCGCAACTGATCTTCAAATCCTACTATCGGCCACGAGCAGCGTCACCGGGGGTTGATCTCATTTCTCGCTTCTCGTCTTTCGTCCCTTCTTCTCCTTATCCACCCTTCTCGACTTCTACACTCATATAGCGGCCATACTCTGAGGGATCATGCTTCCCTCAACGGTGCGGCGAATCGCCTCAGCCACCCCCCAGTCACCTCTGTTATCGTCCTTCACACCCGCGGCTGCTCGAGCAACCGCTGCGCTCACCCTCAAAAATAACCCCAGATGTACACAGCGGAGGCGATATTCGTCGTCGAAGCCATCTAGCCCCAATGATTCCCCAAAGGGCTTACCAGCCGGCCAGGTGACTGCGAGCCCGGCGCAGTCGTCCAAGCAGGGCGGCGAGAAGCGGAAACGCAAGGCCAAGGCCTCAAGTCCACAGCGAAAGCTCCCTAGCGTCCCTAGCACACAAGATGTGCCGCAAGAGGGTATGGAATTCTCATAGACGCCGGACCATGTTGTACGCGCAAGATACTGACTTTCGTTAACTAGCTTTTGCCTTGGCCACCTTCTTCTCCCTTCATCGACCCATCTCCGTGACACACAGCTTCCCCAAGGCGATAACAGACGATGCCTTTGCGCAGATCTTCGCCCCGCGCACCAAGGCTGTCGCGTACAGCAAAGTCATGTCCACATTGGCCCGAACCGTCGACCAGCTCGAGCAGCCTATGCAAGCAATAAGCATCGAGACACAGCATGTCACCGACGCCACCACTTCCCACGAGGCAAACGGTGAACCCACACAACAGATTACCGTGAAGCACGCCGACGGTTCCGAATCCAGTCTATACGTGCAGCTAGATCACATGTCGGGTGAATTCTTGCCCTTCCACCCGCCCCCACTACCCCAGCCGCTTTCGGCCAGTGAGGCTGAGGCTTCAGCTGAGAACATGAGAACGGCACAGCTAGAAGAAGAGACGGCACTGCAACAGGAGCCCCAGACTCGCATTTACAAGGCCATGTTCACGCTCGAGGAGACGATTGACGAGAACGGTAACACCCGCATTGTGGCGCACACCCCGGAACTGATCGAAGACACCGCTGAGAATGCTGAGGTGGCTGAGGCTAACCCACCTCGCTCATCGCGCCAAACTAGACGCGAGCACGTCCGCGGCCAGGCCAACGGCATGCTGGCCATCAGCGTCAGGCGCCAACGGAAACTCAAGATGAAGAAGCAGAAGTACAAGAAGCTGATGAAACGGACACGAAACGAGCGCAGGAAATTAGACCGTGTCTAACGCGGCACTCAAGAGAGACCATCGGTGTACACTGTGGCATTCCTGTACATAGCCATTGCTTTCTCAGATATGAGACGAGCACTATACCGCGCGTTTCCCTGTTCATGTACTCGCTGTCATGGGAGTATCTACGGTTCTAATCTATAGATGTAAGAGAGGGGCAACCGTATAAGTGAGGAAGATGGGTATTCTCCTTTGTTTCAGGCATCATTGCATCCTCTGCTTCTGCGCATTTTTTTTCTTCGGGGAAAGCAGGAGCAGAGATCCATCGATCCATAGACCTGGTTATACTGTCTGCAATAAACTCAATCTCAACATTGCATATCATTCCAAAGTTTCGCACATTCTACTTCATTTTTGCATGTGTCGTGATTCTTCCAAAAAGGAGTGGAGAACTGTTAGATAACTCAAGATACATATGATGGTTCATAGAAGCAACCAACACGCTTACTACCTTATGAAGATGCCCGATCGGCCAGCGACTTGACGGGAGTCGCGATCATCAGCTCGAGAAACGACCATACGACCTCGGCAGCGGCCAGCGCCGTCGTCTCGCCGCGCGTGTCGTATGCCGGCGCTACCTCGACTACGTCCGCGCCAACGACTTCGAGTCCGGTGAGTCCGTCGAGGATCGCAAGAAGCTCACGCGTCGACCAGCCGCCGGGTTCCGGGGTTCCTGTTGCTTTTGAGGGGGAAACGAAGGCGTTAGTTCTGTATTTCTGGATATGGGTACGAGTATGCTGTCGCGTTTGTCGTTAAGAGCCCTAACATAAATGGTGCTTCGAGGGTCGATTGAATTATTCACAACCACACTGATTGTGATCATATAGGTGAAGTGAGGGTGATAGGAGAGACAGCAACATACCTGGAGCAAATGCTGGGTCCAGTACGTCGATATCAACGCTGATGTACACAGGTCCGGTGACGCGGTCGCGAATTCGCGACACGATTCCCGAAACCCCGAAGCGGTCGAGGTCTCGTGCTGTTAGGTACGCGAAACCGCAGCGCTCGTCGTTCCGGATGTCGCCCTTGGCGCTTGCCAGCTGCCCTCGGATTCCGGCGTGGATCGAGCTGTTGCGTATTAAGCCCTGTCATACAAGTCAATAATAGAAACAAACGTATGTTCGTTTATACGACGTGGAGTCATATCATCCGGCCAGGAGAAAGGACGGTTGCATACTTCTTCATGTGCAATGTGCAGAAATGTACCGTGGTTCAGGCCGCTGTAAGCACATAAGTGAGTTCGGGATCCGAGTCATGAGGTGCGAACCCGGAGTCTTACGCGTAGTCGGATATCCCGCCGCCTGAGAACTGTGAGGATCATGATACTTGATGGGTTGGATGGACTTACTGAGCACCTGCGGATCCCAAGTATCTAATTGGCATGTCAGCTTGAGGTAGTAGGAGGCGAGGAGGCTACTGACTCACCTAAATGGCTGTCGAAGTGGATGACGGAAACCTTCCCCCAATTCTTGTGCACTGACCGTAGTGCCGGCAACGTCGTCGTGTGGTCTCCCCCGAGGGTGATGATTCTCGGAGTCACGGAGTAGCTCTGGTTGGCAGCTTTCCTCGCGGACACAACCTGGGGGAAAAGCGGATGAGCATCACATTCAGACCGAGTTCGCGAATATGCGCAAGGGCCTTTGGATCAAAGTCTTTTGCGTGCATACCTTGTGACCCTTGGTCAGTTGGGCGAGCGCGTAGCTATTGTCGAGAAACGTGAGCGGCACGTCACCGCAGTCTACGACGTTGGCCCAAGATTTGAGTGCATTTTCACCTTTGAGTCTATTAGTACATGTGTTTTTTAATCATCTGCCTATCCCTTGGAACACCGGATATTGGCGAAACATCGAGACTCGACGGACCCGTATATACACTCCATGCGAAATCGGCATATTTCCTCTCGCTGCCTGCCCGAATACCTCGGGGGCCGAAGCGAGCTCCCGGCCGAGATGTGACCCCCTGGCAGCTATGTATCAGTAATCACTCTCTCCTTTTCATAAAATCTTTCATAGAGAGAGAAGCAGTGTGGTAGCTACTAACGGTGTCGAACGGTGCGCCAAGGATGGCAATGTCGTACTTGCTACCACCCTCCGCCGCCTCGTCTGAGAAGCAGTTGACGTACGGGATGTTGGCATACGTGGTCAGCCCATGAAACTGGCTTCCATAGGAGATGTCGACGTCGTCGTCGCTTGGCCCGCCCAGAGGCTTCTGTGAAGTTGAGTAGTAGTTCAACGCATGCGGGAACTGCCAAGCGGCTCTAACTGGAGAGACGCCAAGAAGGGCCGTTTGGGCCAACTGGAATACATGCTTTGGCCTCATTCTATACATGTAGGTACTGTGGGATTTGATTCCGTGGAATAGAAGCAGCTCTCAACTGCATGTATGAAAACCGACCAGTTACAAGGTTATCTCACCAGTCATCCCACGGGTGAACGATTAGCTTGCGATAAAGCCTTCATTTTAAAAATGATCTAAGCCTACATTGGTAATTTACCATGACATCATCGTGCTATACTTTTCCAAGTGAAATTGGTATTATACGACAGGAGGAAAAAGATACCCGAAATTACTTCCTTGGGTTAGGTGCTACAATAATTTTCTTATGCTGTAATGACATGTAAAGATAATCACTTCTATCGGCTATCGTAGGTTTGGATAGGGAGGTTCGACCTGTACGGCTAGTATGATACACCAGGTAATTGCTCAATCTGGTTACTATTCAGGTACCCTATTCGCAATCTCCAAGTTCTATCTGCTTAGGTACCCAATATCAACCTTGTCCTTGTGCTGTATGTCTTTGAATGTCCTTCTCACCTGGTTCTCATACCTCAAATTATTCCAACTTCCTGCATCTTCATATCCTGTTGTTCATTGTATCGGTTTTGAGCTATGCCGTCGTCCCAATCACAGCTCTCTCAGCAAAACGAGGCCTCTGCTGCTGTCATGTCGTCTCGACGAATTCGTATCTGGCCGCCCCAAAATAGCAGTAAAAGCTCTGTCAGTGATGTCGAGTCCGATCTGGGTAGCATTCCGAGCCATAGTGATATACTTTCCGTACACGAGCTTGGACGTACTCTACGCTCGACCCTTGCTTAGTGGCAGGAAGAGTATATGTACTGGTGAGTATTCTGGGGAGTTTCTATTTCGTACTGCTTTATCATCGCTTCGGATTGTAATTCATCCTAACGTTTAGTCTTATTGTAGTCTCGTCTGTCTTGCCGCTGCTACGGCCCTTGTTGTCCTTCTGTACGTTCTCAACGGAAAGCTTGAGCCAAGTTGGAACAACAATATGCAGTTGAGCACCATCCTCATTGCTCTCATGTCTGTTTACCGTCTCGCTCTCAAAGCTATCATTGAAACCTGCGTTGGCCAAGGGGCATGGATTTGGGTTTCGGGTTTCCGAAAGGGAAAGACAGAAGCAAGGTTGGAAGACTTCAAGATGTTCGACGAGGCCTCACGCGGGTTGTAGGGCGCCCTCGTGCTCCTCTGGCGAATGAAAGCAAGGTTCGTGACCCAATCAAGCTTCCTCGGTCCTTCTGCTCATTGATTAGGCATTTCGCCTGTGTCGGCTCCTTGATCACAATTCTAATTCAAGGCTTCGAAACGTTTTCCTCACAAATGGTAACGTATACGGAGATCCCGACCGCACTTATAGATAAGACTGGCATGGGCACTCAACAAGTATCCCCACCTCCGAGATCTGAGACCGTAGGTTATTCTCAGAGTCTTTTCCTTGTCGACGTGCAAATTCAGTGTCTTGTTGGGACCACAATCTTGTTTTAGAAGCTTCTCACACTTCCAGAGAACTTCCAGATTGACCCCCTATGTGACGCTTACTAACGTCAGTTATTGTCAGTGGGACAACATTGTTTCCAATAGCTTTGGTGGTACATTTCCGTGTCTTCCCCCGCGTAATTCGTGTATGAAGCTGACCATTCAAAGAAACGTCCCTGATGCTTTCGACGAAGGCGGCTATATACGATGGTATAATTGCTGTTGCTATCTCGGATGTACCTGTATCCTGCGAAACGTCGAACTGCACATGGCCAATTTTCCCATCTTTGGCAGTATGCGGCGCCTGCGCTGAATCGCTTTTCAGTACATCATGTGATTCAGAGAACGGGTGTAATTACTCGATGCCCTCAGGCACTTCCATATACAGCCCGCCAGGTGCTACGTTTGAGCACTATTTCACAGTCGCCCCCTCGAATGGATCATCAGCATTTCCCAATGCGAGCTCCAAAGCAGTCATCTCCATTTTTGACATAATGTCATCAGCGAAAACGCCACGAGATAATGTAGTCCAGGCATCAACATGTGGTCTTTGGTTTTGCCTTCGGAGCTACAACATGACAGTAACAAATGGGCTCGTGGACAGATCCGTGACAAAGGAATGGTCGAAATCGGACTTCGTACCGAAAAGTAGCGCTCTCCATGACGAATATGTCTTTCTCGATATTCCGCTAGATATGAACGCTAAGCAGCATACGCGCTACTCAGTGCCGTCCGAATCGCTCAGAACGTTGCGGTCTTTCATAGACCAGCTAACACTAGGAAACGCTTCACAGGTCGCGGGGGCACTGACTTATGATAGTGACTGGATACAGGCCATAGAGGCGGCTACCGGAAATCTCCCTGGCTGGGTATCGAGACTTGCTCTCAGCTTGACAAACGAGATCCAGCTCACCGGAACTGTACGACCCGGCGGGAACTCTGAGTATAGCGGGACGGCGTATGTCATGGCTCCCCATGTCGAAGTGAATTGGTATTGGGTGGCATATCCAATCTCCCTCATGGTTTTTGCTTTTCTATATCTCATGCAAACCGTCTAGAGAACGGCACAAGACCAGGTTTGCGCCTGGAAGACTGATTCACTTCCTGTGAGTAGTTTCTGAAATCTATTGCCCACTGGCTGCGCGTCCGCACCGCTTAGAGCAAAAGACTTGTTCGTTTAGGCGAACTTCTGTCCCTGCCTGATTCTTCAAATAAGCACATAACCTACAATATTTACCACTACAGTATTCAGCATACGCTGACTACTACTGTGTAGATGCTGTTCTGTCATGTGTCGAAGACTATACACGCGCAGGTTCGTGATGGCATGGATGTGCCCGAGGGCCTCAATCATCGCGTCGGTCGCACGGAGGTTGAGTTGATTCGTAAGGATAATGGTGAATGGGTATTCACCGAGCCGAGAAACAGTTAAGCAAATATCCGAGAAGGTTTCTAGAAGTTGAATATGCCCTAAGTTGAAGAGCTTAGCGTGCTTGGGCAGGGGGCGGGCTAAAATCAGCTTCGGGTTTGCTTGTTACTCAATTCATGAACTACGGCCTATAGTTTACCTGGGTAGCCTTTAACAAGAGCATAATAGTACTTAACAACTGCGAAACTCCGTAGCGGCTGTGAGTTATTAAGCTGTTTAGGCTGTAAGACCATTTACCGAGCTTCATAACCGATAGCCAATAACGAGCCTCGATATAGCGACACCTAACGCCTTTCGCGCTTCGCGTCAAGAAACTTGCCTTGCAGGCCCAGCACACGCAACTCAGTGGAGCTCTTCAACGTTTGCAGGCTATGTTGCCATCGTCCAATCGGTATAGTCCGTTGAGAATTAGTATGAAAGAGATGTTGAAGCCACTATAACATGCCAAGTCAAGCCAGCTTCGACGATAACGACATCGGAGCATCAATGCGATGCTGGAAATACACCCATTCCCACATATAACATGGGTCATCGTGATTAGGTGAGTAACTAACGTTCTGGATCCCTGGTCTACCCCCTATTAAATGTACAGATCCCGGCAAGACCGGGAGGACCGGCGTCACTGGAAGATGGGCAGATTCGATGGGGTATCATCGCATACGTTGTACAGTACGAAGTACATAATACGGTATGCCATCCACTCGCGTGGTTTTCCCTAACTTGTAGTCTACTGCTCATCGTACTGGATCTCGGTTCTAAATATTTAGTTTGCATAGACGGCTCCGAAGTCTAGCAACGCCAAGTTACTAATGTCTCCGTCAACTCCATAGTAAGCTTAGCGGCACCCAGACCAGGTCCTCCGGACCCGTCAACCCCCAACATTCAGGGTTTATTCCCTTGACTTTGTTGGAGATACCCCACGTTTCCCCAATCTAGTATTTAACTACTTTCTCGGTCTCCAGAGGAGCCTATTTCTGGGGTTGGTCGAAAACGCGGTCAAAGAAAGTATCGTCACTGTCGTGCTGTCCATCCAATGTGCGACGATGATGGCCTCAGTAGCAACAGCTGAGCCTATGGTACCCACGGCCCAGCAAGTCCGTAAGACACGAAAGAGAGCGGCTAAAGCATGCCTTTCTTGCCGCGCTCGTAAAGTGCGCTGCGATGTATCTCAAAGGGGGAGGCCGTGTATGAATTGTTATCTCGACAACGAAAGTTGTATTGTCACAAGCCGGGCCTCGAAGTTGTAAGTCGAATTACCTCATCTGTGGCTTGTGTGATACAACGATTGACAATCCCGCCTTAGCCGCAAAGCGGAGCGAGAAGGCAACGAGGGTGCTCACGCATTGCATCTGCCGTATCCCAACAATAATGATAGCCATGAAGGCATGCCGGATGATACCGTCAATCCGGAAGTCAACGGTAGAACTGCTACACCACAGGCAGAGTTTGTCGAACTTGTCAACGATTCCCATGCGGTCAAAAACGTAGACACTTTACACGTTTCTAGCTTTGGGCCAAACGTACAACAGGAGCAGCAAACGTATTTAGGGGTTAATGAATTTGATGAATCATCGTTTAACTGTCCACTAAATACAACCCAAGCATTCAATAGTGAGTAGTATCGAGCACTGCATGGTTTACTCCTAACAGACCTACAGACACCTCGTCAGTGCCACTGCAGAGCTTTGGCTGCTTGGAAAATCCAGATGCCTCCCTTTGGGCAGGTCAGCTGCCTGTCAACGCGGATGTCACATACTCATATTACCCGTTCCTTTCTATCAACAATCTGCATAATGTAATACCGCAAGATGTGAATTTCCTCGAATCCCAGGGATGTCTCAGGGTGCCTACACGCGCAATTCTCGACGAATTTATGCAGCAGTATTTCTTGCATGTTCATCCCCTTCTGCCGTTCCTCAATGAAGGCGACTTCTGGAATCTCTACTGCCATCAAGGGAGTGGGGTCGCTGGCGAAAGGATGTCTTTACTTGTCTTCCAGGCGATGCTATTTTCTTGTTGTAATGTGAGTCGGCTTCATATCTCTGTAACTGCGAAGCTAACTTAATAGTTTGTTTCAAAAAACAATATCAAAGCCCTGGGATTCCCAAATATCCGCTCTGCTAGAGCGACCCTATATCGGCGTACGAAGGTATTTTCAATGTCATCTAGAAAGAAATTTCCATATCTAACGGAAACAGCTCTTATTCGACTTCGACACGGAATCATCACTTATATGCCTCTCCCAAGCTGCGCTGCTGCTCACCTACTGGGCTCCGAATTGGTCGCTCGCAGCCAAAAAACCAAACACGGCTTGGCTTGGTGTTGCAGTACACAACGCGAAGAGCGCAGAAGCACACATGTACTCGCTGATGCCCACGTTCTCTCCCATAACAGATCCAATAGAGTACAAGAAGCAAAATTCCCTGAAGCGTTTGTGGTGGTGCTGCGTTTTCCGTGACCGTTTACTTGCCCTCGGTATGCGGCGGAGCATTCAGGTATCCCGAGCCCATTTTGACGTCGACACGAGTAGTAGCTTTGGCTTCTCAGATCTAGCAGACGAAGTTGGACGATCGAAAGTGTATAATCCAGAGGCCAAGAAACGTCTGATCGAGATATTCGTTCAGCTTGGTGAACTTTGCTCTGTAATGACGGATCTGCTGACCCTAGTCTTTCCTCTCGATGATGTTCCAGGCTGGGGTAGACACAACGGGGCCGAGGGTGCTGAAAAGGTACGGCAATGCAAGGTAGCATTAAGAAGATGGTACAAATCCGCGACTCTCAGCTTTCCCGTGTTCAGCGGGAGTAAAACTACAAGCAAAGCAACGGCAAAAGAACATCAGCATGACTCTGTAATACTATATACGAATCTAATGTACATGTGGTACCAGTAAGTCCCCTCCTTCACACAACAGGTCTCTAAAGCCAGTCGCTTACAGTCGTACCTCAGTTCTGCCCGAGCAGCGCTATGTCATCATGAGGTATTGCAGGCAGCTATGGCATCGGCCTCGCCTCATACAAACAGCAGTATCCGTGGATTCTCCAATATCTATGAAAGCCGAAATGAGCTGCAAGATGCCGCGTGCGGCGTGACCGAATGCTTAAACGAACTAATACAACGCCGTCTTGCCCGCTGGCTACCTATCAGCGCGTAAGTCATTGAAAACCATTGAAATGAGACGCACACTAACTTCTTGAATAGGATAGCATGCACAGCAATGCCACTGGTGCTTCATATCATCGACGTGAAACTCTCATCCCAGAACAAGCGGATAGGAGCGACGCCGGATGAGAAAAGACGAACAGTGCTTAAACAACAGAGACTCAATGTCCTCATCGAGGCGATGAAAACCTATCAGCCACAGTATGACGGCGTCGACTATATTAGCGAGACGATACGACACATAGTAAACCTTGCACAGATCGACCCTCCAATTAATTCGCCGAACACTCCATCATCAATAACTATGTCACCTCAGGATCCTACGAATAGCATGCAGCCTATCATCTCTGACTGGACGGATATTTTAGCCTCCAACCCTGGTTCTTATCTACGACTCTCCATGACTATGGATATTAGCATTAGTAAGGGTAGATTGGCTACGGAGACTGATTTTCCTGTCAAGCTCCGGGGCCTTTTCGCCCACGGGTGCAGCCCAATCCGGGCACTCCTCGCCGGAGGGCATCCTAGAACGCTGCCTGCTTCGACTCCTTTTACTCCTGTCTCGCAACCATTACCGAATCCTATGAAGCACATAGAGCTGGGTAGCGTACATTCGATTTCATCAGACGAAGATTCCGCGTCGCCCGATTCGGTCGAGGAAATGGACCAGTCTCACGGAGTTCTCGACGATAATCATAAGCAAGACCCTGGATTAGGGTCTTTCCCCCCTTCGCTGTCTCTACTCGGTAGCGTGGACGCAGGAGCCGAAGACGTATCTATGCACATACACGACGACATGTTCGCCGATATCGACTACGCGCTAAACGCCGATGCCCTTGCCGCAGACGTGCCGCAGATGGGCCATAACGAAAATGATGATAAAAATAAAACTACCACCAATGTTTGTACGAATAACGCCCACAAAGAGGACCATGACATGTATGACGGCGAGCATGACACAGGCAAGGAGGCAGACTGGATCGAGCACGTTTGGGACAGTGAGGAAACGCAGATAGGCGGAGATGAAGAAGATGCGGCCGACAAGGAGACAGCGCGCGTCTTGCTTGATGCGCTGAAAGACGATGCCGTTCTTTGTGCCGCGTAAGAGGATAGTTGGATGGGCACGTAACTTGTATGAGCAAAAGAAGCGGGTACTATGAGGGTATATCTGGATGGCAAAATCACGTTGAATCTCAGGACTGCATAGCTGGCGTTTTGGGACTATGGGAGATGTGGAGTTGATAGGAGTCATAGAGGTTATATCTACTATCAATAACATGTCTTATTATTGTAAATCTGATAAGAGTGCTTGCTCTATTACTTCCTGTCTTTTATGTTGCTTGCTTGTCTAATCACACAAAATCACCAGGGAAGCGGAGTTCAATCATAGACTTCGTATTTGGAAAGTATCATGAGAAAAGCTGCAAAATTCATCGAAGATCGTGCTAGTTTGTGTAGATCTAAAGATCTAAGCTCACCGTCATCCGCTAGACTGTAATGAGATACCCGAAATGAAAAATTCCATGATGCTGTAGATATCTAACCGTCAATGAAAACGGTACCCAGTTCTCCAAAAATAATAAACGCAAAAATATGCTGGTCCTGTATAACCCACGCTTCTGTTATGCCAAATCGTAACGTCGTGTCGTTAATCTATAAATCCATAAAGTCCAGTTATGCTTCGTGCGCCCTGAAAGTTGACGCAGCGCTATTCGTCCGGGGTATCCTCACGAAAAGAAGTAAAGAGCCCGCAAGCGCGATCAACACCGACAGCCCGAGGTAAGGCAAACCGATCCACCCTCCATGCCATCTCAGCCCCAAAGAGAAGAGCCCCGCTAGTAACGGCTGCGAAAACACGCTTCCAAGGACCTCGATCATGCCCACAAGACTATAGAGTCGGGACCTGTGTGCGGGATCAACGTATATGCTCATCAGACTCTTCGAAAGGCTCCCAAAGCCAGACCCAATGGCCATGAGGAGCAGGCCGAAGATGAAGCCACCTAGCGTCGGAGATAGACCAAGTGTGAGAGCGCCGAGAAATAAAACGGCATAAGACCAGCGGGCTAGCGATAGATCACGGTATTGTTCGTTCCTGGCTCTATACCTTGCGGGTGTGGCGGGGTCAATAAGCACATTCGAAATCCAAGGCAAGATAAATAGAGTCATAATGATACTCGCGACACCGTATGTACTCTGCACGTATCCAGTCTGCGCTATCTTGATTTCGTATCGCTTCGAAACGAACTGATTTAGAAAGTTCAAAGTTGAATCCATGACTGGCATTGAGCATAAAGCAGTTAAGAATAGGAGGATAAGGGATGGCGATTTGAGGATGCTGAAGGAGTCTAAGAACTGGCTGAAGATCTGTGATATCGCTGAGTCGGGACTAGGGATGTCAGGCACAAGAGAGTCTTGTGAAGGGTCTTTGTACGCCTGGGTCTCGGGGAGAAAGAATAGCACAACCGCGCTGAGCAAAAAGAGGCCGATGCCAATGAACGGAGGAACCCAGGGGCCGGCCCTTTCCATCACGAATCCCGCGAGTGATGGTGACAATAGCATCCCACAAAGTGCTGCGACATGAGTACGCAAGAACGCAATGGCCCTGTATATTTTATAGTAGCTTAGCCAAGTGGCGCAAGGTCAACTTCTTTGGATGAGTGCGCACGAACCTTTCCTCTTCGTTCGTCGCGTCTGCGATCATGCTCAGTACCACGGCAATCAACACGCTATTGCCACCACCGATGAGCTGGCCCGCGGACGAAGCCCATATAGCGGTGATTGGGAACACATCACTCCAATATAGGACTCCCAGTTCTATCAAGGACCCGATCAATCCGCCCGTCATAGCAACTGCCACAATGGGTTTCCTACCAATCCTAGAAGTGCGTTAGCTAGGGTACGCCTAGCAAGATCGGGTAAATCGGGCACAGACTTATCGGCTGCCAGCCCCCAAGGAAAGGCAGCAAAAAAGCCGACAATAGAATACAAGGTAGCTTGAACAGCTAGAATGTAAGCAAGATCTTTTTGAATAGAGTCCTCTTTGCAGAGGCTCTCATCTATAGGCTGGGTCGAGCTTTTCACATCGTAGTAGTCGTGACATATGAGATCCTCAATCAGGCGCGTAAAGGGCAGTTCAAAAAAACCATTTGAGTAAGAAGCGATGAACGTTATGAAGTAGAGGATATTAATGATAGTGTTCTTGTGAGGTTGAGGCGCATAGATACTCGAAATGGAAGAATCTATCGAAGAAATAGATAAATTACTCCGATATGATCCATGTCGCGACCCATTCGGAGAGTCTGGAAGTAATGATGCAAGCTCTGAAGCATCATCTAGTGAGTTACCACGTCGTTGCTCTTCTTCGTGTGTCATCTCTGCGCTGGAGGAGGCTGAAAAGCGCTTTGGGTGTTGACTAATGAACTTGCGGTTGTTCTAAAGCGCTCGGGGTTCTCAATATCACCTAGCATTTCAAGAAAATCTATCTAAATCCAAGTACGCCGGATTAGAATCTAAGCACGAGGGGTAAGTTGTATTCAAGAAATAGAAAAGACGACTATTGCAGGTGTTCGTCCTGGGCCATCTGGATAAGGCCGGTGGGCGCCCTACCAGGGAATTAATCCGAGCGGTTGAGGGGCTGGCAGATCAACGTTCAGGGTACAGTTCAGGACTTCCCATCTGGTCAAGGGTTGATCGCCAATCTGTTTCATTCGGCCCCCCACCAACTCCGGGGAGGGTTCAGATGCCAATGTCAGCAGATTCGAGATGCCGGCGCAGATGATCATATACTTGATATCCCTTACAGGAACACGTCGACGCATGTCGCATTCAAACCGATAAAGTAGCCAATTACTTCTACGCCATATCTGATGACGAAAAACAACCCAAGCTCTGAATAGTTGACTGCTCAGATTGAGAACTGCACATTCAAGCCACCTCCGCACACATACAAGTGCGTCCAGAGAGACACCGCTCTTGACTACCAGCTGAGTCTCAGATGTAGAACAACCCATCCTGACCTCGTGACTAATAGCACGATAGTCGATAATCTCAACCAGACCGGCGTGTCCTGCACTACTGGTAGATACTAGATGCAATGCAGCCACGAAGATAACGGCTGCAACTAGCCTAAAGCGTAGCGCGATGGCCCGTGGTGGGTAGCTGGAAGGGCTGCATACGCATGGTTCCCGCATCGATGCAGGCGGCACTGTCACACCGCACATCTCGAGTGTTCGAAGATCTTCTGCTCCACTGTCGTGGTTTCGAGAAAGCTATTGTGGACATGAGCTAATGCGAACGTGTGCGGTCGTTCTTCGCTTGCACGCGCCGAATGCCATCCTTTAGAGCCCCTAATGAGCACCATAGCATACAGTAGTGGTATTATCTTCAGCGGAAAAACATATCTGTTCTAATTGGGCTGAAAGACACTCTGAAGCCACAACCTTTGACCGCTTGACTGAGCCGACCTCCGCGCAACATCATGTCTTGCTTGACCTGGTGCTGAGTATTACCCCGCTCGTGATCCTGATTTGCCTGAGCAGGTCGGTAGGACATCAAAGGCTGAAGAACCTGATGTGGTTGGGCAGTTCGGGGATGCCGCCTTGAAGCTGTGGCTTTCGCGGAACGTGCTGTAACATCGTTCAAGATAGCACTCTATTCTCGCTAATCTGTAGTGCAGTTCTCCCCTAGATAGCGATTGAATATTGCGGTGTGCGGTACAATGCCCTACTTTGGATGAGTTGCATACGTTTCAGCTCCCGACGAATTTACTCCTAGTCCTAAACTGGAGGAAATATCACGAGTAAATGTCCATGCGGGTTTCCAGGTGCGCATCTCGGACGACCTGTCTGTTTATGAACACGTGCCATTGAATTCAAATTATACGGTCTGGAATTTCGATCGTGGTCAGGTAGCGAGGCCGGTTGCGGAAGGAAGAAATTTTGTTTGAGTAAGTTTCTATTCGAAACGGCTCGCCCATGTGAGAAATGAGAGCTCAACGGCCTGTAAGTGGAAAACATGCACCAAGAAAAGCCCCTGTCAGCGAGGCGAGGGGCAATGGCGGGGTGCATCTAGGTGGCCAAGACAGCCTAAGTGGAATGTGACCTGACTTGCGCTCTTGGATATCCACTAGAGTAAGCCGGTGGCACGGAAGAGCTACACGAGATATACGTGAGGTAGTTCGAACTTCAAACTAATCCGGGAATCATATTTATAGTCCTATAAAAAGTCTTCTTGTAGTAACGTATGTTCTAAGTAAATATAAATTTGAATATTTATACTGGGGGACTCGGGGGTTTTTCGCCGAGCTTGCCTTCCTTCTTCTAACTACCCCCGGTGGCAGAGACAGAGAGAGAGGAGAGAGAGTGTGTGTGTGTATTGTTTTAACGTCTCGGAAGGAATTTAAACTGCTTAAGCATCTGCAGCGACTCCTATTACAAAAACCTAGCCTCCGCAAGGGTCTTACAACGTAGCAAGCCGCACGCTATATAGCGTACGGAAGCTAATTTCTAACTTCAAGAGCGCCCCGGTGGGAGTCATTGACGGAATAAGGGATTTTACTAGTAATGTATGTCATGTATTCCGGAAGGTCGACAACTAGATCAAGCGACGTGTATGAAATGCTAGTGTAATATAGTCGACAAGGGTATAGCTGTTATTTGTAAGAGCCACTCTTAACGGAGGTTCGCCCATAAGTCGGCTCTTAGAACCAGCTCAATGTGGGTTGGTAGTGTAGCTCAATTTCAAGAAATGAATTCCATGAGATGGTCGAACAATGTAACTCTTCTATAAGCAGTCTATGAAGAATTGAAAACGGTATTGTACATAATATAATGACAAACATAATGACAAAAGAAATGAAACGAACGCGCCTTAGCGATCCCAGATCCCAGGTAAAGAGGACAGCTTTTATGATGACCAGTTCATCCCATCGTGTATACAGTCCGTACCCATAATGCCAACAAGAATTCCACTGCTTTCTAACCCCAAGCTCCTTTTGGTTTGATGAGAATGAAAATTGCGCCGGTCTTCGTTGTCGAATCCAATCTAGTCCGAATCATTCATATATGTCTAAAGTACTCTAAAGCCTGTGCCGGACGACAGGTCGAAAATCCAATGCCGGTGCATCCGAAACGCCAATCCTAAAGTTTTTGCCGCCATCCTTGTTGATCACAGTTTTGTTGGTTCAGTTGTAGCCGCTCCGGCTCCTGCCTCGCGTTGGTTGAGTCTCCGAGGTAGTGTCAGTTCCAGAAGAACCGGTATCGTTGGAAGTGGTGTCGTTTCCAGAGTCAGGCATTGTGATGTGGGAATAAGCCGGTCTTGAATATAGTCTTTAAGACAAGAGATTTGATACGATAAAATGTATGAGAACAGACTGTGTGTGTCTTTTTGAGCTAAGAGACCGCGTAACTTGTCACTTGAGTATCTATATATTTGTTAGCAGCAACTCCTAGAACTCCCACGAGGATGACTGTTTCACATACGTATGGGCGAAGAGAAGTGAACGGCTCGACCTTGGAATAAGATTTCGATGGTAGAGATGGCGATTTCTTTTTGGGTTTGATCTGTGAGTGTTTGGATAGTGCGAATGGGCTGGTAGAGATCACAAGGACAGCCTAAAATCTAGGACGGATGTGTTCATGTTATATAGTCCATCGAAGGCTGTGCCACGGCCAAGGCAACAAGAAGTCTGAGGGTCAACATCTGTAATGACTCCTTACCCCTTCAGCCCTATGTAAAAGGAAGAGATGTTAGATACTACGAGGCCCACACTGAATATGGGTCGTGGTACATGCCAACAGCACATCCTTCGCGCTGGTCGAGCCGCTTCCGGCTTCTTAGATGAATGTGCCTTACCGCGTTCCTTCAACGTCAAAATGAATCTGCGCGACATGGTTCACAGCCACATAGATGGAGGATGCCCATACAGGAGGCCAGTGTCAAGATACTATAAGAATCGTTAATCCAATTCGAGATGACAGGACTCGGTGGCTGTATACAGTTCCCTAATTCGGTCATCTACTTTGAGAGGAAGACCGGTCCCGGCAAGTCATGTTAGTGATGAGACAACGGGTAAACTGTCGTCAAGTACCTATAAACGATCCTACATAAAAGATTATTGGAGTTTCTTCGCATGTCAGAGCCATTACCCTTTCTGTGACAGATATCCAATTACAACATTGGTACCGTAAATCTGCAAGTTGGACGTAGGAGTTGCAACGTCATAGCCATAAATAAGGAAATCCTGGTATGGTCTAGGCTGAGACGGTTTGGCGGAAGGCTTGGCATGCACGGTGCCTTTATGTATATACATGGGTAGGTAATCTGCGGGAGCTGGAAAACGAGGCTAATACACATGATGTACCGGGAGTCATGAACTTCCTGGCTTGGGGTTGCGGTGACCAGGAGTCCCCGGCAAGCTGAAGACTTGTGGCACAGCTGGCGTGTACGGGCCGCTAAACGTCGCATACATTCCAAGCTTCTATATCAGGCGCATGCTGTTCGCTAGAGCCAAAAGGGTTACATCTATTTTGACTGCCCAAGTCGTCGATATCGGGTCTATGGGTCACGATGTCTACGTCAATCAGCAATGGATCATGGTATTAGGAGTAATATCTGTGCTTGGTATGCACTACGTATCGTATGTGATAGCGGGACATGGGTCCCGCTAGGGTCATCATCCTAGCAATCCTTTCCGAGCTTTCAACGGCCCCTGTTCTATTCTGCGAACACATGGTTAGTTGAGTCCTATATAAAGGGATCGTGTGCTAGTGTGCGGGCTCGTGATGATCTCTCATGGTCCCGCTCTGCGATGACACATGTGAGATTGAATGGTAGTGTCTTGGCCCCGAAAGTTAACTCAATGTCAGTTTCTGATGAAGAAGCAACAGACTGCTGCGTGTCTGCATTACAACACAGACAAAGACACTTGATGTGTGGAAGGATGAAGTAAGCAAGCATGGAAGATGCATAGAACACGATTAGGTTACCATGTTATAGGTAAGAAACATGAATCGTGAGTCGTACGAATGGCTTGGTAGCACACTAGCCTACATATTGTAGTGTACTTGTTAGTGGTAATGGCACCGCTGCGTTGTTGTGTGGTGATTAGACTCGGAGTGCTGGGCTCGGGAAGATCCATTAGAGTTCCGTCGATGTGTATGCGAAACAGCCGGAAGGCTTTCGCTTAGGTAAGGTAGGCGCGCGTATGCCCCACCCCTGTCCATCTAGTACCCGGGCTATAATCCTCATGCGTCGTTAGCTACATTATACATGCGTACTGTACTTAGTAAATGCTAAATACGTCTAGCTGGAAAAGGCATGGGCTCGTGACACCAGGAGCGTTACAATAGCCTATTTCAGTACCTACCTCAAACGTCACAGGTAATTTCCGGGTCGGCTGCGGTTGCGCGGGTTGAGGAATTGAATGCAAGAATTGGCGATGGGTTATCAGCAGTTAATTGGAACTTGGCTGAAAAAGAGGAGACATATTTACGTTACCTAAGTGCCCAAAATATCTGAGACAATTTCTTTCGCCGACTCCGCTTAAAAGGTCCCAGATCCGCTTCGCCGGGACTCGCCGGGATGTTAGATATTACGGGCACCTATCACCAGCCTATCGCCACAGCTTTCTTTGAATTCAAGCAGCACGAGCCACAGCCACCCACGTGCGACGTTGGGGCTTGAACCGGCCCCCTCCTGCGGCAAGGTCCACCAACCAACTTTACCGTCCTCGCCTACGTGCAAGGGCCAAGGCTAGACCTACCCAACTTATTAATAACTTCAAACGGCCCCCGAATCCCCTTCCTCACTAAGTACCTATGCCTTAAACGGTCCTTAAAGGATCACACCTATCTCAAATACGCCCGGTTTAAGCATGTACCAATGTGTCCATATGAGGACTTTTGGACCGAATTAGCCTCGCCCGAAATATCAAGACAGCCATGAGGATTATACTGCTAGTTCCTGACTGTACTCACTGGACGCATTTTCGATTTCGATTTCTATCCCGGGATTTGGCCTGACCTGTCGTAAGTAATCTATGGTTCGATCTGGGAGAAAATAGCATCAATATCGTTGTTTCCTAGACGGATTCACATGCCAACTAGGTCAATGTATACTATTGAGGCATGTACCAACAATCCCGCCAAGCCCAGATATCTATCTGATTATCGTGTGATCTCACTTGACTCGTATGCAATCACAACTAAGGCATCTCTTCGCTTACTGACTTGGCCGTCCTGGAGACAGTATAGCTGTTGAAAAGGAGAACTACATACTCGGTCATGAAGGTCCGTAGTTCAAGCCGACCCTCCGCGACCCACGCGGCCCGTCGGAACACCTGCGACTGAGCGCTGTAGTTGACGGAACCAACCGGACGAGAAGCAAGCGCTCATATTGTCCGCATCACTAGCTAGGCGTGCTCAGATTCCCAGCTTGATCGCTAGTTCTCGGTTTGGTTCATTATTCTGCTGCCTGGGACAGGATTTTCA
Organism: Xylaria sp. Z34; assembly: GCA_037356055.1. Taxonomy (NCBI): domain Eukaryota; kingdom Fungi; phylum Ascomycota; class Sordariomycetes; order Xylariales; family Xylariaceae; genus Xylaria; species Xylaria sp. Z34. Next base: position 1,181,184 of record JBAWJW010000004.1, on the reverse strand, counting down.
AGATACCCCGCTGCTCAGTTCAAGCGCGCACGAGATACGCTTAAATCGATTAGTGATTGACAATCATACATAGAACGCTCCGCAATGCCCACTTGCTGCGGCACAGCCCATGTTCCTAAGATCTATACCTGGATTATGTATTGCCATTGGTGCATTCAGATCAATGGTTTCCCTGCTTGGAGATACTGATGCCAACGTCCGCACCACAACCTGCTAAGGTTGCCCGCCGAGGGGCTTGAGCTGCCTCAGGCTCTCAAGGTAATGCTGCAGGTCAACTAATGACAGTTCGTACTATGCCTAGAGTGTAACCGTATGCAAGAGGGCAGTGGTTGCAATGGCCTTCCGCAGTCTCGCTTAATAGCAATGCATATCAAGTTACATCACACAGTTGCTTCAGGTTTGTCCTACCTTAAGTTTATCTAGGTATGTCCTGCTCCAATCATCTTCTACTATGATATTTTATTAGCGGCAATATTCCTGGGATCTTGCAATTCAGCAAATCTTTGCTAACCAATCCCGATGATCCGAGGTTTATTTCAAGCTTTATAAAGTTAGAGAAGCGATTCAACTGCCAAAAGTAAATCAAATAGGCTGACTAACGAACCTACAACATTGTACCCTGCCAAGTCGAAGGAGTTCTCTACACTACTACTGTTACCTCCGCAACCCCTACTATGCATTGCCGATAGTCACGCGTAGCGTGTGTATACTTTCCACTTCGCCTCTTGAAAGGACCATGCATATGGAGCAGCGGGAATCTCGGTAAGCCTGCTACCTCAGCCTACCAGCGTCCCCCCTTTCGTCGATCGAACTCTCGAAGCGAGTTAGCTCCAAGATCCTGAGAACACGCAAGACCAACCTAATTAGGACATACCGTTCTACACATATACCTAATCGGTCCTCCTAATCCAGAGCACCCAGGCACAGATGGTTGCATCACCTAGGTAGTAAACATATGACGCAGGGCTCCTCTACCTCAGTTGAACGAGGCTCATCCATCCAGTAACAGTACCAGGTATGTGTCATTGACCATGCGCGCCTTCAAGCGCCTAAATGCTACCGACTGAGTTGTAAAATGGTTGCTATTATGAATCCACCCGGGAGCGAAAAGGATGAGCCGCGATACTGCCGACTTTCATCGGGGGCCATTGATACTACGCCTGACATGCAGATCTGACAATAGCGAGAGCTATCAAGAAATCGAATCCAGGGGCTGATGCAAACTTCTAGATGATTCTACTCCAGAGTCCTACAGCTTTTATCAGACCTGGTATTAATGTTATTACTGCTCTGCTCGACCACATCTTTTCTACCTAGCCAAAGTCCCTATCTAAGCCACTTTAGCTAGATTTCAGGCTGAGACGAATCGGAAGATGCCGCTTGCCCAGCACGTCTCCATCCGTGAAACCGCGAGTTGACAAGGCTAAGGGAACGGCAAATACCTTCCTCCCCTAGGACAAGAGAATGAAACAGACGCGGAGCCGAACCCAGCATCCGGTGATACCGAATCCTCTTAACTGCACCCGCGATCTCTTCACCGTGCGGGTCTCGGGCACCAATTCCGTGGTCTCGGCGTAGGATTCTAACCGTACGCCTTCCCCGAGCGGACGTTGATGTCACATGTCTAACCCTAGGAGCCGTCATCTGTATCTGTTCCAAATCTGTATCGCCAGACCTCAGTTTTCCAATTCTGCCCAGCACAGCAACGGAGATTAAAAATATTCAGTGACTATTCTTCTATAACAATGCACACCAGGAGTCAGAGGTCACATATGAGCAGATACATGAATCTTACCAACAGGCTTGGGAGTTATTGATCTTCTGGATGTAAATAGCTCTATTTTGTGCTCTGATTGGCTTAACTAACAAGGTTGGTCCAGAAAATTTGCATTATGCGATAAATATCACACAGTCCCATGTGCGAATACAACTTGTGTAGCAAGGCTAACAAATGGCCAACAAGCAGCAAGTGTCAATGCGGTTGTCACCAACAATTCCTCTGCCACCCCTAACACACCCCACTCTTAATTACCACACCACATTTCTCGTCTCCCCTTGTTTCCGCATTTTACAACAATATGACAATTAGCTGATAATAAAAATATCGGCAACGCACTCCACAAGCTCAGGGATACCACGTGGCCCCTAGTTCCCGGAAGGCAATGCTCACCCAACAGCAAATACATTGATTAGTTTGATAATCCCAGTGACGGACTTCCTCCAGCCAAGAGCCAGGGTTGATTGATACACGATAATATCGCATTCCATGGGAGAGCAGTTAAACGTGATTCTTCTTACCAACAATGCCGACTGTTGCGGTGCCTGTAGCGAACGTGGGGGGCGGGCTGAGCGTCAAGACCGTGGAAGAGTACGACACGGTGGTAGAGTTCAGGGATTCATTGACAGAGCTTGACGTGAGTGTCAAAGTCACGGATTGCGGAGCGTGTGTCGTAGTTTGCGCGGGCCAGATAGTTACTTCCGAAACAGTAATGGTGACGAATCGCGGAGTTGTTGTACCCAACGGCGAGGGAGTTGGAGAGGCTGTGACAGTAATGACAGTGAATGGCCCTGTCAGAGTTGATGTCAAAGGCGTCGGGCTTGCCGTAACAGTTACAATGGTGAAGGCAGGAGTCTGGCTTCTAGTGACAGAAGGCAGGGGCAAGACGACGGTCTCTTCCGACCAAGAAGTGTATGTTATGGTGAAAGTCTCAGTCACCTGCTGGCCTGGAGTCGTTTGAGTGTTGCTGGCAGGTGGCCAACCGTCAATGTCTTGCGTTGGCGTCCAGGTTATCGAGTTGTCTGTAACAGTGATGGTGGTAGCAGTGATCACTTGAGTAGCTGTAGTCGTCGTATAATAGACGCTAGGCGAAGGGCTGGATGATCCGATATGTGGCCAGACTGTCGTAGTTGACGTCCATGAGACAGAGTCATCAGTGACTTCTCCTGTGATAGAGGTAGAGGTCGTGGCAGGGGTAGGCCATCCGGGAATGGGCTCAGTGGGTGTGAAAGAAGCCAACTCCATGTCCTCATGAGATTGGACCTTGGGAGGGAGGGCGTAAACCCACGCCGCCTGTATGGCAACGAACAGAGTGCCAAGTGCTGGGAAATGCATCTTCGGGTATATGTTAAGTAAACCGTGGGGGTGGGCTGATCAAGCTGGATGGTCAAGTGGGCTGGGCGTGTGATATGGCTCAGGTTCCGGGTTTGTTTTCGACTTTGTGTTGCCTTGCGTGTGCGTGTGCGTGTGCGCGTCTCTGTGAGATTTGAGATGGAAGACAGAGGACCAAGACAATTGAGGGATTTTGCTCTTGAGGCATTGTCGGGTGGCCATAGAAGAATCGAGGGGCAACAACAGTTTGGATTGCAAAAGCGGCAACTACGATGCGATATCCCCAAATTACTCTACAATCGTCCGGAAGGTGAAGACGAGGAGGTCTAGCAAATAAGTCAAACGCAACTTCTTGCATTTCTTCTTAGATGCACCACTGAACCCAGTAGAACAGGTACCTACCATAATCCCATTCGACAATTGCGAACAATTCATTTTCTCTTAGGGGAGATTAAACATTTACATCTCCTCACGTATGAATACCTACATGTATCTTGCTAAAGTATAAATTGTACAGTATACGTGAACCTCCACTACCATAAGTTCGCATCTACCTCCGTTAAATCAGTATACAAACTGCAGGTCCTTTCTTGAAAATTCAATTGATATAGCCTTAGATGATTAGGTAGAATAAAGTGGAATATGGGGTCGAAAGTGTAGGTATTGGTTGCGTTGGACCGCGGCTATCACGGTGCTTGGTTTTATAATACGCCGAATTCCTTCTCTTGTTGAAATGCAGTTGTGCGCTTAGCATATAGCACGGCGGTCGCCGAAAAGAAGGCGATTGGACAGAATCGCGCTTGAAGGTGAAGTTGCAGCAGGCATAGACGCATCTCCAACTACCTGCCAGGTATGTGCAACGTAGTACTTGCCCTAGCACTGCCCAATCCTGCACGCTCTACGACTTACGACTACTTAATGCAACCATTAGGAGCACCTTCTAATCCCAAAGTACATACATACATAAGGTAACCCTTTTAGGATGCTAATATGATTCATGCCAAATGGAACGGACTTCGAAATGCAAGAGGTATCATCCTACCCCTGAGTGAGGAAGTCGTGTAGCGTGCTATTTTCAATGCCACTGCTTGATTAATGCGTGTAACGAATAAAATTTGACATGTTCGTGTTGCGAATGGTCTACAACTGCGCATCGCTTTGTGGTGTGCTGATACTACCTTATTACTCGGAGTACACGAGTTGCGTTGCCCGTCTGTGCTGGGTTCGTAATCCTATCATCCCTGCGGCGAATGTTACAATACAGTCAAATCGCAGACTGGAACGCGTGTGACCCGAACTGATCGTAAGTAATCCAGTAATAAGTAGTTGTGGTGAGACAGACACTCATCAGGCTACAAGGCAGCATCTTGTTTGTGGAAGGGTTTGAAAGTAGTCATCTGCATGCCCGTATAATAGCCTGCTTAGATATTTTGAAATCCTGCAAGATGGCAGAGTTATGGTAGCATTAGTCACATAGAGCTTGCAAATTCATCCTCGATCAGGCCATGTGGCTCATTTTGAGGCAGCACCGACAATGCCGCGCTGTAACTGAAAGTGAATTCTTGGCTGGCTGAAGATTTCGCAAGACGTTAAGGGGATTAAAAGGCAACCTCTGAGGTAGGGGATAATGACCAAAGCAATAGTGCAAGTAAAGAAACCCTTGTCGCCTTTGATCTATCGTATCTGTCAAACAAATTAGACCGTGGCTGTATTGCTCACCAACTGCCCGGAGGTAAGGCACTGTTGATCTTATCGGTCCGAGCTTACTTCGACAACACCACAATGACCAAACGTGCTAGCTCATACTCGCAATCAATTTGAAATAGCTCATTGAATCAAATGATCCTCTGTAGTATGATTGGAAAGCTTTACCTTTCCTGAACACGGATTGGCAACGACAATCAAGTGTAAAAGAAAGTGAAGCTTGAGAAATTAACACCAGACCCCCCAAAACTCTATAAAAGTGGGATGAATTCCTATTAGCATAAACGATATGCATCTAATCATTAAAATTGAAATGCGAAGCATTTTAATTTTCAGCGTATTTAAAATGGGAGCACCTGACCTTAGGAACGGTAAAGCTTTCCATTTTAGTGACAGCTTGCCTGGCGCTACTGTGACTTATATATCATAATCCGACAATGATACTCGGTGTGTTGGGTCTTTGATTAACGAACATCTTGTGTGTCGACTCATTATCATGATAAATTCCTTCTTTGAAGGCAAATCTATTCCTTGGCGCTATAAGAGGCGGCGAATAGTCTTTTGAGAGGCCTGTTCAACTTTTATCTTCAACAGTATCAAGAACTACTTGAGGTAGGCAGTAGACGCTTGTTGTTGCACGAAAATCTCTAAAACCATATTCGAGAGGGCTATCTGGCCATATACAAGGAGTCTCTTTGCCAAGTCTATCAGCCCGTGTCTCGTAACAGACGATATTCTGCTCTAGTGGATACCTCTCGACTAATTCTACATCCTCCGTCTTGACCTAACATAAGTTCCGCAGGAAACTTTCATAAGACTCGCAAATAGTCCATTCCTACCTAAAGATCATATGTTGCGAGAGCAATGAATGTTGCTGTCATACGGACTAGCCCCTGAGTATCGGGATTGCAACTATCCGTATACGTGGAGGTAGGGACGGCGACTCGTATATTCAGCTACCCATTTTCCTCTTCGCTCATTACCGTGTTTGCTCGATCACGATAATCCACGATATTAGCGATACGGACCTGAATAGGCAGGACAATACGAGCAAGAATGAAACCTTCGTATATTTGAACCTAGATCTCCACCAGGGCTAGTAAGAAGGACTGGAATGTATGGTCTCCTTAACGCTCTAGTAGACTCAATGCCATTTCAAGACCTAGATCTCTAGCCATTGTTATAGATCCACCCCATACCGAGTAGCTTAGTCTTGCCTTTGATACCTGCACTTGTAAGTCTTTCATTAAGATTCCTTACATGCTGGTTCTCTAGAGAGGCATCCCTACATAGCCGCGAATGCCGGTCAAAGATAGGGAACATCCTTTAGATCCAATTCACTAACAGGGACTCGTTTGACAGCATTCCCAGTATATCGGTATTCACTGTTGTCAGTGATTAAAATACGTATAAGGCCAAGAACTCACTCAGGTGGGCATTCCAAGGTAACTGCGTGACTGACTGTTACCTCAAAGGCTCTTTCCACGCCCGAGGCCCCATATCCTTGTTGGCAGGTACAGGCTGAATATGCCTCTCGTCCGCGACTTCTCTCTACTAACAACACTGGTGGATGAAATAGTAGCTGACCTTCGTGCATCTACGAAGGAGCTAGCTCATATGGAGACGGAAGCCGCGCCGGCACACCTTACCCGGGAAGCAGCGAGTCGTTCCAGCAGTCTAACTTCCAGCAGTGAGACATCTGCCAGCGTAACAAATAGCAGCGATGGAGACGGCACTCTCCTTTGGAACGACATTGACAGACTGTCGTCTATGAGCAACGACTCACGAGCTCTTGCTAAGGTCAGTCCGAAACCGTGCGTTCACTATAAGAAGGAAATATGCTACTAACATAGACATTTTCTAGAAGAAGGATCGCCGAACCGTACGTGACCCACTTGCTACGCTACAAACAAATACCAGCGAGCCCCGTGACGTAGATAGCGATGCGCGCTCCACAGATTGGGAAGGAGAGAGCTACGTCTCCGAACCAAATGGATCTTTCGTGGGTACAATGTTTGATGATGGCCGTAGCGAGGTTGCTCCCGAGGACTCTATCTCTATGAAAGATGTCCACCGAAAACCATACGGTAAGCCAAGATTGAATTTCACTCTTATGGTGAAACTATATGGCTGACTTCCTACTCTTAACGAAAGGGGCTGTATCAGACGGCGAGCGCTGTGATGACGAGTCTGTCTGTTTAGGTAAGCGCGTGTACAAGGGCCCGAATTGCGAAGATACCCTAATACTCTTTGTTGCAGACACAAGCAAGAAGACTAAGTATGAAGATCGGGTTACCAGGCTGGGTTATGCTGAGAGGTTGCCTGATATTGATGGGAAGCGACACTATCGCATCGAACTAGCGTGAGCCTTTTCTCATAGAACTGATTTTATCAGAAGCTAAAAAAACACTCACTCAGTATCGATAAAGTACTCGAAGAGGATAAAGTCCATACAGAGTTGGGAACTATCACTCTCTCCAGCTCCGGGTTTACCATCCTCAATCGCGACGGACTCCAACCCAAGCTTGCGTCTGACTTGGGTAAGCTATAAAAAAGCCATTATTCATAGATATTTTGTCAAGTTACTTATTCTATTCGTCAGAGGCCTTCAATAATGGATGCCTAGAGGTCAAGAGCTCGCCCGTGTCAGGGTATGGAGCATTCGCCGTTCGCGACCTTGAACCCTGCACAACCATCCTCATCGAGCGAGAGCTATTCAACGCCAACACCTTCGACCTATACATGAAACTTGACGCTCTCACCGAGGAGCAGGCAAAAGCGTACCACGCTCTATACGGCCACAGCCGGAGCCCATCCGAAGACATCCGCGCCGCTATTTGGCGCACCAACAGGTATGTATAGATAGATGTGTAATATTGCAATTATGGCGTTCACCGTTCCGAAGCTTCGTCAGGGACATCTTTTATTCTAGAACGCTAATCCTTCGGTTGCTCCACGCTTAGATTCTCCATCGGTCGAGGGGGCTCTGTTTTCCTCGTTGCGTCGCGGTTCAACCACGCGTGTAAGGGCCGTAACAACGTCGACTACTCGTATGATAAGGCTAAGAAGTGCATGGTGTTCGCAACGAAGAAGAAGGTGACCGCGGGGAGCGAGCTCTTCATCCGATACGGCAGCAACCCGCAACACCTGTTCTCGACTTGGGGCTTCCGCTGCAATTGCGGCGGCTGCGCGGGCATCTCTGATGACGAATGCAAAGCTATCAAGCGATCATCCTGGGGCCAGGGTCAGGATGACGATCTGGTATCGAGTTACTAGACTTCGTCAACATCAATGGCTGCGTGGTTGATAAGATGGCTATGTGACACTGCCTACATATAGGGCATGGAAGAAGAAAGATGATAGGGATATACGCCATCTCGTCTGACAACTTTCGGTGCTTACAAATTTCACATATACCCGATATCATGTATCATGTAAATAGACATATGAGCGGCAGATCGCAGACTCAGCTACCCGTTGTTTGCCTGATCACAAAACAACTTCGCCTCAGCGTTGAGGATTACACGAGAAGGTGGCGATGACAACAACATGGGAAAGGGGGACTTACAATGTATACCGGGCGAGTGGGACATTGATTTTATGCAGCTTATTTTACCAAGTGCACATTCCTAGAATAGAAGTATCTACGTTGCTTTCCACAAGACTCTTCCCCGCTTACTCGAGCAATACGTGAGACTCATTGGGGGTTATGCATACGAATGTTGCAGAACGCAAATGGACGAGACGAGAACCTGGCACTTGTCAGCATATAGATCAAGAGATAAGATAATTGAGCAGTAGTATAGGTCTGATTATATACATTTCTAACAGACGTATAATGATTGTATAACGACGCACCTCACCCCTAAATTCCTGTCAGCCTCTGACGTTGTGATCCGTGAATCACCTGGACCGACCTGACACATTGAGTGAGACATACATAGACAAGGCGTACTCATGCAAGGGATTTGTGTGTTGCCAGTTTCAAAACACAAGCATGGACAACCAAGAAGCCGGATTCAAACAGAGGCTCTAACAGATGAAAGTCTTCTATGATACAACTAACAATGTGCGGGATCGAAGTAACTGATACACTCTATGACCGGATTTTGTCACCACTGACGCCGCCAGTTTCACCCTTGATTAAAAGTTCCGGCTCATGTCATTCCTGATTCTCTGGTAGTCGAGCATGCCCTCGATGCTGCCGACGGCGCTGATGGCAACGTCCTGATCCCACAGCTTTCGGTTGGCGAAATCCATGACGTCCTTCTCTGTTACATGGTCGATAGTGCGCTCGATCTCACCGGGGTTCATCCGACGGCCGGTGGTGATGAGCTGGCGTCCGATGTCTTCAGCAACAGCAGATGTGCTGTCGAGAGATAGGAGAATAGAAGCCTTCAGTTGAGCCTTGGCACGCTCGACCTCGGGCTGTGTAACATTGCTCGAAAGCCTTGACCACTCACGCTGGGCGAAGTGGATTAGGTCATCGAGACGAGTAAGCTGGTCAGAGACAAGGTAGATGCCCCAAAGACTAGGAAAAATTAGCGAAAGAACTGCGAAACAGTATGGGTAGACCTTACCCAGTGTCGCTATAGCTTGTGGAGAAGCTCATGAAGCTGTTGGCGAGATCGTTCTGGTGTACGAAAGAGGCAAGCTTGCTACCTTGGTGGGGAGAGCTGCCCATAGCCTTATCGTAGTTGCCAACGATGGCCTGCGTGACCAAAGCGGTGAAGTAGTCCTCATCGTTCCAGCTAACGCCCTCTACAGCAAGTGCGATGTGAGCGGAACCGATGGTGTCGTCACGAATGCGGACCTCGGAGCCAATAAAGTTGGGCTTCTTCTTAGACATAATGTAGGCTTCGTTGTGAGGTGAAGTAGTAGGTAGACCGGAGAAGTTCTTTTCGGCGAGCTCGACTAGCTTCTCGTGGGGGACGCCACCAGCGCCAACAAGAACCATGCGATCAGCTGTGTAGTTGGACTTGATGTAGTTGGATAACTCGGACCGGGTGATGTCGCGGATGTTCTCCCGGGGTCCCAGGATTGTCCGGCCAAGGGGTTGATGTTGGTAAGCGGTAGCGTGAAGGTGATCGAATACGACCTCATCGAGCTGCTTCTCAACCTCTTCGGACTCGCGGAGAATGACGTCGCGCTCACGTTCGATAGCAGAAGGTTCTAGCTTTGAGTTTTGAAGGATGTCGGCTAAAATGTCTACGGACTGGGGAACGTCGGAGTTGAAAGCTCGAGAGAAATAGACGGTGCTTTCGCGCTTATCGGAGGTTAGTATAAGCTGGATATTTTGGCTGGGTTGATATTCTACACACCGATGTGTAAGCGTTCAGGTGACCACCCATATTCTCAATCTCGAGTTCCAACTGCTGTTGCGTCCGCTTTTGTGTGCCCTGTAATGCAATCAGCCGGCTGCATTGATGTCGCAAAAGCCTGGAAATTGTACCTTGAAGGCAAGATGCTCAAGGAAGTGTGCTGTGCCATTGGTCTCGCTGGTCTCGGCCCTTGACCCGGCGTCGATCCAAACTCCAACGGTTGATGTCTGTGCCCAGGGGGAATACTCGGTGGCGACCTTGAACGGAATAATCAGCAGCCGTAATTAAATGCGAACTCGGAGCTCAATTGGCGCCTGTAGGGGCTTACCGTGAGGCCGTTCTTGAGTGTGGTGGTCTGGGTCTTCGCACCGGTAGGGGGTGTCACCGGGGTCGCAAAGCTTCTCTTAAATGGGCGGAGAAGAGGGCTGGCAGCACGGCTGCGCACCTGGCCAAGGTTCAGGGCGAGTCTCCTGGACGCCATTGTGGTGCGTTGGGAGGGCGGGCGTGGGTGGTGATGGGGGTGGATTGAGCGGTTTGATGGAAATCGTGAGCAGAGTCGAGTCGGCTTCGGCTCCAAAAAGCTCAAATTTTGGTTGGTCTGAATTGAGTTGCCCGGTTGTTTGTGGCTTGTATCCATGCTGGATGTGGCGCAAAATCCCCGCCAAGCCTCAGATTCAGAATAATCACCTTCTGATTGGCTGCATTCGCCCGATATGACGAGATGTAGTTGAACAAGCTTGGACCAGCTGTAACTAAAGATCCGTTATGACCCGATCTAACTACATCACGGCATGGTCAAACGTGTCGGGTACGTGTTCTGTGAGCTACAACAGCATCGTCATAAGTGCATTAGAATTTTACATCTACACCGTCCTAGACATCCCTGTTTCGTATAGTAATACACAATTACTTTCTTGGTTTCTTGTTTTCGTGGTTGCTTAGGTTATCAATTTGTTGACAGAGTCTTCAACAACACGAGATCTCTATCACTGGTAACGAACAATGGTGTCAGGACTCCATAGCTATCCACCATTGGGGCGAATTTCTCATGTGAAGAGCCAAGTCATCTCCTTCTCGGTTCTTATCGAAGTTGCCGATCACGATGCTGAAGAGCCATGGGAGATCTGTTTGTGGCACTCTCCCGGCGAGCAGCCCTGGGAGGAGACGATATTATCATCGGTTCCCATAACAGATTCTCCTACGATCCTCCAACAAGGCAGCCTAAACCGCCGGTTTCTTTCTTACAGTGTTGTGCTACCTATGAAATCGTCTCTGCATTTTACTCTTAAGTATCGCTCCGGTCCGACCCAGCCTTGGACTTGGGCTAGAGATAAGTTAGGCATTGATGATGGACTTGTTATTCTTGATGTGGAATGCCAAAGCCCACTGACAGACGACCTTTCAAGCGTGATTCACGGGCTAAATCCAGAGCTCAAGGTTAGACCTGTTGCGAGCCAAACGCCTCGTACACAGCTATGGACTATTCAAGCTTCAGTAACACCAGCGAGCGACGATCGGTCAGCATACGCCAATATTGAGTTAGGTATCCCGTGGGGCGGCTTCGTACGGTAGGCTATTTCACCAATGCTCAGCCTTTATTAGACGCGTCTTAACAGCTCTCGACGAGTGTTGATTGTAACCGTGATAACATCCTGGCATCAGTCTAATTTGGGATTTTGGGCCATTTCCAGAACCAATAACTCGAGAAGTTCTCTTTTACGGCGACACTTATGCTAATGTGATATAGCTATTTTGCATTGGTCCGACATTCAATTGCATGGTTAGGTCCGAGACATGGAAAGGCCAATTTCAATCTCGATAAAGACGCAATACTGTGCTCTTTTCTTAGTCGTGAAGGGAAGCATCTTGTTCTTTTAGGAATTAGTAACATCGATAACGTCGCAGCCCTTCTCCGTAGCTCCAATCATGGCCCAGTGATGATTCATGTAAGTTGCAGTAGTCCTTATCTGGTATCAAGTAATCCGACTGACCCAGGCGTTGCAGATGCGCAACGATGAGAATAAAAGCTCTCTTGGTACGGTACTAGCGGCTGTGGGCGACAACTGCGAGAGCGCTATCGCAGCGGCTATGTACCATGCGCGGGGTCTTATTCCATTTACATCCAATACGCATAATGCGCTCTCCTCGGAGCCTTTGGTTCAGCGTGGCGATTTTAGGGCCGAATGGATGCAAAACTGGTATGATGGATTGGGTTATTGTAGGCACTTACTATTACCATTGAGTTCACATCAGTGTTGTTAACAACCCATTTACTTGATAGGTACTTGGAATGCGCTCGGCCAACGCCTAACCGAAGACAAGATATTGAACGCCGTAGAGTGCTTGAAGAAAAACAACATCAACATCAGCAGTTTGATCATTGATGATAACTGGCAAGATGTGGATTTCGATGGCCCCGATTCGAATTTCAATGGCTGGAAGAAATTCGAAGCCGAGCCTGGAGCATTCCCAAACGGACTGAAGCATACAATATCTCAAATCCGCGACAGTTCTCCTAGTATTGAACACGTTGCTGTTTGGCAGTAAGTGGCTTCTACACCCTCTAAATATCCCATTGTATAGGGTTAGGCTTTGTCGCCGTACCCGGGACTTACCTGAGAGGCTCGCTATCTGTAGAATTATTAATTCTAACCTCGAACAGCGCATTATTAGGATACTGGGGAGGAATTTCGCCCCAGGGAGACATCGCGCAGCAGTATCGGACGGTTCAGGTTCGTCGTGAGGGCTGGAAGAACGACGGCGTAATGACCGTGGTTGCCAATACAGATGTTGGAAGATTCTACGATGACTTTTACCGGTTCTTGTTGTCCTGTGGGGTAGACGGAGTGAAAACAGATGCCCAATTCATGGTGGACACTTGGGCTTCAGCGGAACATCGCCGAGAGCTCACGGATACGTACCTGGATGCCTGGACGACTGCCTCTCTCCGGCACTTCGGTGACAAGACTATATCGTGCATGTCACAAACGCCAAAGATTTTGTTTCGTCAACAGCTATCGCAAAATCGGCCAACCATTCCGGTGCGGAACTCGGACGATTACTTCCCAGATGTTCCAGAATCACACCCTTGGCATATATGGGCAAATGCGCACAATACGCTATTCACACAGCACCTAAACGTCCTACCAGACTGGGACATGTTCCAAACCTCCCATAAGAATGCTAGCTACCACGCCGCTGCTCGGTGTGTTAGTGGCGGGCCTATCTATATCACAGATGTGCCTGGCGAGCATGATGTTGGGTTGATTAATCAAATGACGGGATTAACTACTCGTGGTAAGACCGTTATTCTTCGACCTAGTGTGCTGGGTAAAACGATTGACCCCTATACCGGATATGACGAAGAGTATGTTTTTCAAATCTCCATTGTTCCTTAGCCACCTTCGGGCGTATTGCTTCTAAATTTTCGCAACTTCGCCGAATTCCTATCATTTAGCAACCGCTGACCATTAGGTTTGAATAGTGCACTTCTTAAAGTCGGGTGCTATCACGGCAAGGCTGCGGCAGGGACGCCTATCCTCGGAGTGTTCAATACGAGGCCACACGTTTTGACAGAGATAATCTCAGTTAAATCTTTTCCTGGCTTCGTTGAATCAAACAACTACGTCGTGAGGTCACATGTTAGCAGCAAAGTCATTACAGCGACAGGATGTGAGCCACGGACCATTCACCTTGGTGTGACGCTGGAAGTAGGCGGGCATGACGTCTTTACGGCCTATCCAGTGACTCAGTTCGACAGTGAAACCAATGGCAAGATCAGCACTGCATCGTTGGGTCTCATAGACAAGATTACTGGTGCCGCTGCTATCATCGAAAATCACTTCGAATTTCTCGCCACTGGACGCGTCCTCTCCGTTACACGATTGAAAGCCTTAGGCATACTCGGTATGTTATCTGAGTTATCTCGTCCAGAGATACTCCGATTCCTCGTAGGTCTTTGCTAATAGTCCCTCAAGGATTGTATATATCCGACCTTCCACACATGTCGATTGAGCGCGATTTCATGGTAACGATCCAAGGCTTACCAGTACCTCCCGACACCGTCGTTATAGACCTGAATGATAGCCGTGTACTGGGTATCAACATTCAGAAAGCGTGGACCGATATGGACTTGAGTTCTGGTTGGAGTAACGAAGTTGAGGTGAAGATCTACTTTGATGCTGAGCATTGTTAAGGGGGCTCTTGCAATGCTGCTTTGATCGTTTGGCTGCAGGGAGGCTTCCGAATACAGTAGGATATCATTTGAGGTAGATATGAGACATATCTAATGTCTTACGCGCTAGGATAGTAGGAAAATTCTGGCGACCGCCATCTGCATTTGCGCAAGGGACAGAGCTACAACGTGCAATATTTCTCTTGTGTTGAGGCACTTACGCTGAGTGTGTTCGGACGGATGGTCTAGCTGTCGTTTCCCGTCAAGCTGTAAGTGATTCCGTGCCATAAATGTCTTCCCTATCGAAGGCAATAAGGCGCTCAAATATTTGGATCTGACGTCTGTTTCATCGCGTTCGGTTCCTGTGTTCCGGCGTTCCTAATCCTCTGCGCTAAAAATTGGGATACGGCCCTCTTCCCTTCCGCTCTAAACATCGCGTCATTGTGAAAAGCGCCATCAACCGATTTCCTGTGCATAGGTATTCGAAGCTCTACACATCGGTCATAAAGCTGTCGGCTGAGTTCCGAAGGCACTAGCTCATCTTTAGCAGCCTGCACTATCAGCACCTCAGGTGCAGAGGTATCCGTGTCAGATTTGTCGGCGATAAGCTTGAGGTTCTTCCAGCTGTCGAGATGGTTGCGTAGAAAAGGCCACAGGTACTTATATGGCAGCCACTTCTGTGGGTAGAGAACCTCCAGCATGGCGCGAATTGACGTGAATGGTGTCTCGAGGATTAATGAGTTTAACCGAAGGTTCCCAGGCATGGCCTTCTCGGCAGCTAGATTTGTAGCCACGCCACACCCGATGCTCTGACCCCAGAGGACAACCTCTGCCGGATGCCGAGGACCCCCGGGATCATCACCAGACGCCTCGAGATGTTTGCGCGAGATCCAATCTATCGCGGCGGCAGAGTCGAGTCGCAGGCCATTTTCTGTTGGCCGGCCACGCGATGTCCAGTATCCTCGGTAGCTCAAGCAGACCATTGTGCATCTAATGTTCTTCTGCTCTGCAGTCATCTCTCGTCTCAACATACTCAATGTTGACGATAGATCCGGGAGACGTGGAGGGATGGAGGCGGCATTTCCTGGTATAAGATGAGCCTGTAACTCATTAAATACGTAACAGAAGTATAAGCGAACCTTGGAAGTAGAGAATGTAGAAAGCGGTGTCTCGCGAGCGCAAGTCTCCCTTAGACCCTAGTTCTAGATCGGTAACGCAAAGGGCCAGATCGGTCCTATCAACTGCGCGAACTCTTTCCTCTCGCCAATTGATGCCGGCAAGTCTGTCCTTGTAGTCATTTATCTTTTCCCGCCGTGAGTTCGGAGGTAGTCCAGGCATATAGATTATCTTATTCTGAAACACGACCATCATGAAGCACTTCCAGGTCCATAATGATACCAATAGGCCTCCAAACACGACCGGCGCAAGCGCCAAGCCCTCTATATGTAGGTTTCTCCTACATGATGGCGTTTTGGAGATGCGCAGAGTAGAGACGATAGATGGTCTTGTATAGATGCGGTGGCGGCTGAGACTGAAGACTACCTGTCGCTGAAGCATGCTCATTCACATCGTGTGTGGTAAATGCCCACTCAAGTTAAACCGACTCGCACTATAAGTACAGTAGCAATTTCATAATCAGGAGGAATTATTACTCTTAGACCTCAAAGGATGCAGAGATTCCTTAAGGTTGAACTTGAAGGCGACAGAAGTGAAGTTATCAGCTGAGATCTCCATCACTCCGTCGCAGCCAGCCGTCTCCAGCTGCGAGATGAGCAACGTAGCTCAAGTTGGCACCTACTAAACACAATGGAAATAGCTCTTACATCACTAATCTTCCAGAACTTTAGGTTTGAATTCATTACGAGTTTCATTGATTTTGGGGGTTACTATGTGAGTCTAGCATATTGTACGTGATACACATTCGTGGTGAGGTAGATGTTGATCGAGATGGGTAGAGCTGCGTACACTAACGACTCATTCTTTTGATGCCATCTTGAGTATTGGTTTCCACTTGGCCGAACTTGCTGCAGCTTATCCCAGGTCTGAAGAACGCTTAGCTTTATTTTATCTGCAAAATGCGAGGAAACGAGTAGAAAACCGGATAACACAGAATGTATAGAGATATATGAGTTAAGACCTTCATGGCAATGATCATCTGTATCCATGTGAAGGCTTTCGGCAACGTTTGGGATAAGAGGCCATTCTAATAAGTCGTAGTCTGAATCAAACGAACACATGAAACGATTAACATCATAGAATCTAGCCTGGCGCTGATCTAGAGACCAGAAAATGTCCCAGCAGGACCTTTTCTGCCAAACATTACAATATTACTCGAAAGCTGCTGGGTGCCACAATCGTTGTCAGACCTCCCCTAAGATGATCAGGAAGGTACGAATTCTGGACTGTCCTATGTTGGCGAGTTGGATTATTTCGCATTTATGAGAAGAGCTCAATTTTGTCTAAAGAATTCGTTCTTTCCTGATAGATCCCAGCATCTGATACAAGCTCAACCTCGAAGTCTCTTTTCCATCCTGATATTTCCTTTGCATCATAGAACTAGCTGCTCTATATGCGCATCTACCTCCCCGCCTGTCTACGATCCCGGCGAATAATTCCTTCACCTTCACGATGCAGCTAGTGAGTTACCACCTATCGAACTCACCACCGAGACGGGACGCGACCTTGCTGACGAATTGGGGAAGAATAATTAAGGGCCCTAATCTCTGCGTAGTCCTTCAGATTCATTTCTAATTCATCGATTTGAACCCACTCTGGTACCCGTACAGTAAAGGGCATTTCTCTCATCAATCTACCTCAAGGCAACACCCTCGCACTTCAGTCTATGCGCTATCCTTGGGGTCAATTCCGATGACCTGCAGGACTTTCGTTGATTCTGCTTCTCTAACATTCTATAACGGTATGACAAAACAGAAGCTTCTTCGTTCTTACACAACCCAATTTGTCTCTACTAGAAGCTCCATCTATAAAGGTGATGACAACCATCCGTACAATTGAGGTCATAGTCTATCTCAGCGTTTTATTTCCCTTCTGCACACTCATTTCTAATAAGACATCTGTTCACCTTCATCTATTTCTCACCTAGCACTTCCTAGACATTCTCGCATTTTGTCTTGGGGCGGTTCCCAACGAGGAAGATAAGCTAAAACAAGAAGTCCAAGTTCAAGCTCCTTCCTTGAAATTGAAGTCGCACATAACCACTTCAAAAACCTTGCACATCTTAGTTCAGTTACTCACGCACAGGCAAGATACCTCAGCGAAAGTGCTCATCGACCTAAGGCTAGTGATTCGGTGAAACACTACCACGCTATATCAACATTCACGATCGACTCTTCATTTCTGCTTTCTAATTTCATCATTATCTGAGATAGTCGCTCGAGGTATGCATAAAAGACCTACAAGACCTCTTCTATTCCAGTGTTGCTTTGGAAAGCGGGAGCTTATTTCTTCACAGTAGCCATTCTCGACCTGCAAAGTATTGGCATCTAAAATCATCTCGTATTCCTTCTGCTCTGAAAGTCACAAATATCATGACAGATAAAAAGGGCTCGCACGTGCCAACGGAGAGGATTTTTGTTGCTCGATTCGGGTGGAAAGTCATCAAATACACAGAGGAACCTGATGCGAAAGGATGGATTGTCAAGACGACGACCGATCCTCACAAGCCATTTTCATTATGGCTTCTTCCGGAGGAACTTGACTCGGTTCGTCAGATATACCCAGAGATCCCTCAGATTGAGAAACAGGGAGCTTTCATCTGGGGCTATCCTCTGCGCGACCTCGCAATCCCCATTCACACCTGTGGAACTAGCCAAGGCAGGCCAAAAATACTCTGGCGCCTAACGCACGAGGGACAGCCGCACGGCGGTATGAGACCACGGGGCTACGGCCTTGTTAAAGTTGATCCGTTTTCATTCCAAATGTTGGCTCATAAACATCTCTATTGGCGATGCCGCAATCTAAGCCCCTTCATTTCCGTCACAAACAGCACGAAGAAAATAAATCGAATATACAGAGTCTTGCTAGATTGGGGCTGCCAGGACATCAAATTGACCAAATTTCGAGCCCATGGACGTGGTTGGGATCACAAGAAGCAGAGGTTGTATCACGTCCCTACTCTGGAAGAGATACTCCCCATTTCCCGGCCTAAGGCATTCACGGAGAACGAATATCTACTCGAGGGTGAGATTCCCCGTGAGAGCATCATCCGTCAGTGGTCTTTGCCATCTGATGGGCCTCCTCGCCAAAGCAGAAAGCGCAAACCGCCTACAGAGACGCCAAGGGAGTCAGATGTCCAGGACAACAATAAAGAGAAGACAAAGCGCGCAACGACATTTAAGTCACGACTCTAGGTGCCATATACGATATTAAAGAGTGTGCATTTCGCTTTGAGTAGCTATCTTCCTGCGATATCATCCATCGTAAATGCATCGGCGTATTGCGAGAAGGCATGAGGCCACGCCAACTCGTCATTCAATGCTAGCAGTTACGGACGGCAATATCAACGCCGTGATATTATGCCTCTAAATGAGCCTCTTCAAGACTAGGATCACGGGCAACGACCCGGTCTCAGCTTACGTATAGTCATAGCAGTGCTCTTTTTGCTTTATCCACTTTCAGCATCCGGTTATGAGGGCCAGAAAGTGCCCGCAGATAGATGTGCTCTTCGGCGCCGGATGAAATTTCCCACGTCGCTCTCTATGGAGCAGGTCCAATTATGACTTTCTTTTAGTCCCATGGACTTAATTTATCGAATAATTGCTCGCTAGGAAAAGGAGAATCGGTGCGAATGCTTTTCAGATAACAGGGTTGATATAAGCAATAGCAGAATATAGAATCACAGATAAGCAGGTGGTCATTTGACACAAGCTTATATCATCTCCAAAACAACTTACTCGACTGATGGCAATGACTATTTGTGACATATTTGAAGGAGAAACATGCATGACAGCCAAAGTATAAAGGACTGCACCATATTCCTTTGAAAACAGGCGCGGTCTTATTCCTCGGCCCACCATATGAAAAGTTGCACAAAGACTATGAAGCTCATCACAGTAACGTGCACTAACTAGGTATCAGAAGTTCAATTCTCTGAGCTACTGGACGAGCTACTGACTGTTTAGCACTCCTTCTCAATTGTGTTCGCTCTGATTGCTTCGAATAAAATCAATTGTCTCGTTGTTTTTCTTTTCAGTATTGACAGCCGGAGCTGTGCTGGAAAGTCCCTTGCGATAAATCGAATCATGCTGATACTTGCTTGCTTAGTCTGGGAATTTGATTTGACATCTATTCAACCGCTTCTGGGATTGAAGATAGAGAAGGCAACGGCGTAAGACGACCTTAATATGTCTTCGAAGAGAATGTGATAGCGCTGGGTGAAGGGTTAATTCATGCTTCATAAGCCGGATTCAAAACTAGAAGTGCGTCAGTGATTACTAATTAAGCTGTGCAGGACATCATTTATGCATATGAATCATTAAGAAAAATAGAACAGCGATCTTGAAAAGCCATGATGAACACCAACATTCCTAGCGTCAGCTTAGACCAATCATATTGACCTCACCACTCCCCGCTTATCGTGAGAATGGAACTAAGCTAAGCCGACATGAGGAGTTGGATTTGTGCGTGACACTCCCGCTGCTTCCATCGTCGGCTCCACGTGGACACCGTAGATTCGTACTCCAGGTCCAGGTCCGACGTACTCAATGCTGGGTAGTGTAAAGACGGAAAGATCCTCGGCCGATATGAGGGGGTAAACAAACGACGTGCAAAATACAGTGTCTTCACAGGTGCACAATGATAGGCATGTTTAATTTTAATTAAATATATCACTACATTACGTTGCTTCGGACGGCCGAATTCCGTTACGTGGCGGTTTGATGTTAAGCTTGGTGATACTGCGTCGTCCAGCCCCTCCGTTCGCTTGCATTAGGTAATGATTTCTATTGGGCAGTGCCGAGGGGCTGACGGTTGTGTTGGGTTGAATCGATGGCCCATTCGCTGCGCACCACATGGCTGCATATATTGCGTTGCATCAGTGATACCATGTCTGGCTCATCTTCGCGTGTTAGAGTAGGATTCACCCTACACTACCTCCCGTACGGGGCAATGCCCTCCAATTATGTGTTAAAAAGCCCCCGACATAAAGGATGCCAAGGTTTCAATCGAATCCTCAGCTCAGAATCCTGTGGGAGGCCGAATTGTTGTGCATTGCTAAAAAGGCTGGCTTAGACTTCTCGGAAGAGGGCTTGGGTTCTCTGAAAACGAGCCTGCTGCCTTCGTTTCATTCAGCGGCACAAGCCAGCAGACTCAAACTGTTATGATCGCTTGATCTAGCTACGATGAGATGACTTGTTTTTCTTCCGTTTCCTACACCGGCGCATTCTGTCGGGGGCCTTCACACGTACGCGAATTATGGCCATGGACACGGCCGAGCGCCGGGCCATGCTCGCCCAGCCGGCACTAGAACCACCGGACGGTGTTGAGCCAAACTTTGCGAATCCTCGAAACATGAATGTGCTCGCCAATGGTATACTCATCGCTGCCCTCGCTATCACCCTCCTCGCCGTCCTGGTGCGGATTCACTATTGGGTATTTGAACAGAAGCAACTCAAGGGTAGACTCGAAGCGGGTGCGAGATTCCTGACCTTCTTCATTGTATTTACTAACTAACCCGATTGAAGTTCTCATGATCAGTGGCTTCGTGCGTGTACCTTGTATCCCTACTGATATTTCTGTGACTGATACCATAACAGGCGTCATATATCGGGTTTGTCTACTGCTTGCTCCGTGTAGCACAGATCGAGATAGGCTGGTGGGTGCATCAATGGGATGTGACTATAGGGGATAAAATTGGATTTTCATACGCAAGTGCTTCTTCTCGTCTGATTCTTCGAGGCTAACACGCCGACTACAGTGGGTATATATTGCAGGACTCCTATATAACTCTGCGATAGCCCCCATAAAGGTGGCTATTCTGACGGAATGGATACGCATATTCTCGTCCCAATCCCGCAATGCCTTCTTCTGGCTCTGTCAAGCTATCTTGTGGCTTAACGTAGCATACTATATCGCAAGCATTATCGTGGAGAGCATGCAATGTACGCCACGGCAACTAATATGGGACCCGACGGTTAACGGCAGATGTCTTGACGCAAAAGCAGTTGAGGTAATCTCCTCGCTCAATGTGGTTTCCGACATCGTTCTGCTCGTTACCCCACAACTCGTCATCTGGCGTTTGAAATCATCAGCGGGGAAAATGATTGGGATGACTTTGATCTTCGCGGTCGGTTTATTGTAGGTGACAGGTGATTCGAACCTAAGCCATGGATTTGGGCTGATTCAGGTACATACTAATATGTTATTATATGATATAGTGGTGTTATTTCAGCCATCTTTCGCCTAGTCGCCACCCAAGCGTCCTTGAGATCGAAAGATTCTACCTATTCTATTAGCCCTGCCTACTTCTGGGCTCTTGGAGAACTGACTAGCGTTTTCGTCGTGTACGGACTCCCCGCCGTGCCCACAGCATTTGCTGGTATTACTACTAGGTTTTCTCGATGCTGTACTCAATGGACACAAAGATCCTGGAAGGGTAGAATAGGGGACGATACTAACGCGAGCGATATCAACCCGTGGCGAGAGGCAAGGACCAGGTTAAGCAAAAGATACAGAAACCTTGACCGAAATGGCCTTCCTGTCAACACCCTGGAAACAGCTACAACGCAATGTACCTCCACGATCATTGACACAGACCTGTCAAGATTGCCGGAGTCCGTGCGTGTCGTGAAAACCATAGAAATTAGACGAGACGAGATCCCGGTTGATACGCTTGGCGAATCAGACGAACAAGATATCGGGAAAGATGTACTGCTTCGTCAGCACCCGTGGGTTAAGTTGGGTTAGGGGCTGTTCCCATATCGCTTGAATTTCACATGTCAACCAGGTCATTGGTGATGAACCGACTTTCCGTACGCCTTCGCCAAGTGAGTCTGTGATATCTCTCATGCTACGCAGATTCAATCGAGCTGGTAGGTGCGCCTTCGCCTTAAGGTGAAAGCTACCTAAACAGTAGATCCTGTTATAGAGACGCTGGTCTTAAGTAAGGAGTGCTCATCATCGCTTATTTTGTAAAGAACAATAGAACCCTCTGGACGACATAAATAATTCAGTGTTGGGTAGGTTGGGTGAAGTAATTGCTTTGGAATGTTTATACAATAGACTAGACCAAAAGCGGTAGGAATGCAGCTCCTTAAGCGGTTTAGCTGCTACCCCGCCACCTACCTAGCTTCCGCGCAAGGGATTACCTGCTATACTACTTAAATAGACCAGTCACGATAGAGCCCCTCATATTATTTCGTGCTTTGTCACTGATGAACCCCAATGATGGGCAGCACTAGAAGTATTGTATGATTCTCTGAAAAGATCAATTCGTCCCGACTTTATATCTTAGTGCCTTTTCTTCAAGCTCACGCTACGCGACCTCGCTTTGCACTTTTGCACACTACATACTACGTGCCAAATCAGTTCGCCTTATAATCACAGATCCTTGCGTGATACGTCATGCCCGACACGGTCAATGCAGAAAGCAACGGCGAGTTGCCGCTTCGCGTCGAATCTCACGTCGAGCCTCAGGTCGATGTCGCTGCTACCGAAGATCACTCGGCACCACCCACAGACGACCACTCCAATCACAATCATCATCATTTGACGGATAGCAAAGGCTGGGATGGCAAGCTACGCGTCGACCGAAGCGCCTTGATCCACAATCCTGAAGCGCTTTCGGATCCCGAGTATTCCGACGAGGAAAATGTGTTGCCTGGCGAGCAGATAGGTCCTGATGAAGGTATCTCACATTGTCTCGTGAATTGTTCGTGTGCAGAGCTATCCCGCTGACCGCCGCGTTTCCGTTAGATCTCCTCGACGACGAAGACCCAGACAGCGAGGACATCAGCCAAGTCCAATCACGTATTGCCTCGATCCCTCAACTCCGCCTAGAACGGTTCAAGAAGGTCGCGCGACTGTGCCTCCGCCAAAATCTCATCCAAAATATCGAGGGACTATCTTCTTTAGCACCCACGCTACAGGAGCTAGATCTTTACGACAACCTCATCTCCCATATTAGGGGTCTAGACGAATTGACTGAGCTCACCACGTTAGATCTTAGCTTCAACAAAATCAAGCACATCAAACACATCAGTCAGCTCACGAAGCTAACGAGTCTATTCTTTGTCTCGAACAAAATCAGTCGGATCGAGGGACTAGACACGCTGGTGAACTTAACCCAGATCGAACTTGGTTCGAATCGGATACGAGAGATCCAGAACCTCGACTCACTCAAGAACTTGGAACAACTTTGGCTTGGCAAGAACAAGATATCCGAACTTAAAGGGTTGGGAGGGTTGCCAAATCTCAAACTTCTAAGTATTCAATCGAACCGAATCACCGACCTTTCGCCACTACGAGAAGCACCACAGCTGAAAGAACTTTACATATCACACAATTTAATTGAAACCCTCGAGGGGCTAGAAGGCAATCCCAACTTGACTTTAATCGATATTTCGAACAACACGGTAAAGAGCCTTAAGGGTCTTGGTGGCCTCAAGAAACTAGAGGAAGTATGGGCTAGCTCCAATCAATTATCGGATTTTGCGGATATCGAGAGAGAATTGGCCGATAAGGAAGACCTTACGACGGTCTATTTTGAAGCGAATCCCCTGCAGTTGAGGCAACCTGCACTATATCGAAATAAAATCCGGCTGGCTTTGCCTCAGGTAAAACAAATAGATGCTAGTAAGTTTACCCCTCCCTGCTTTCTTTAGTAACTTGTCCTGCAAGAAGTAACTAACACTCGCGGCTAGCCTATGTGAGAGTCACTTGAGACTCTCTAATCCAGTCACGGGCCAGAGATTATTACGTTGCACTGCATAGCCATGGAGTCTGGCGTCGATGCCTGTTTTGGGACGCCATGTCTAGATTTATTTTCCTCGTAACGTTCGGTACGGGCTCGAAACGTAAGACGTTTCCAGAATAAATACATTTCTGAGATTCAATAAAATCATGATTACATTACGTCAAATGGTGTTTTATGATTTATGTTAATACTGAAAAAAACGTTATGGGAGGGTATTCCTCGTCTATGCTACTTTACTCTACACTCCTGTATCCTAATGAGTTCGCGACTTAGTGAAGTCAAAAATCCCGCACTCGAATCATCCAATAAGACAGATGACCTGACGCGGCAAGTGCCAAGATGGGCTAAAGAAGTCTTCGTTATACCTTAACCGAAAATCCAGAACTTGTCGGTTTCAAAATACTATGCATCCCAGTCAATTGTTAGCATCCGCCGAGAAGTGCATAAAACAAGACGACACAGTTTTGAACAGCAAGACAGAAAATAGGGAGGACTTACGTTCGATGGTTGGTTGAATCGAATACCAGCATCCTTGGCGGTAATCTTATCTATCTCTCCCTGCTCGAGGTCGAAATCCGTGCAATCGAGGTTCTGAGCCATGACGGCCGTCCGCGATGTCTTGGGGATGACAGCCAGGCCGCGCTGCGTAGCCCAGCGCAGAAGAATCTGGGAGGGTTCCTTGCCGTGTTTCTTGGCGATGTTGACGATCAGATCGTCCTCCATTAGAGGCTTGAGGGCCTGGGCGTGCTTGAAGCCAAAGGTCAGGAAGCTGGCGGGTCCGAAGGACGAGTAGGCGGTGACGGCGATGTTCTCGGCCTTGCAGAGGTTCAGCAGCTCCTGCTGCACGAGGTACGGGTGGTGCTCGATCTGCAGCGCGGCGGGCGGGATGCGGGCATAGCGCAGCATGTCGTAGATCAGCTGGGCCTGGAAGTTGGAGATGCCGATGGACCGCGCCAATCCCTTGTCCACGACCGACTCCATCGCCGCCCACGTTACGTGCATCGGCGTCTTGCTGCGCACCGTCTCGGACTTGCCGTCGTAGTGCCATCCAGGAGGATACCGGACCGAGGGGTCAACGTACTTCAGGGCTCCCGGGAAGTGAATGAGATACAGGTCGAAGTAATCGAGGCCCCAGTCCGCCAGGGACCGCTTGATGGCGGGCTCTACCTTGTCGCCATCCTCGAACACGGGCCAGAGCTTGGATGTGATGAAGAGTTGCTCGCGTGTCACGAGACCCTCCTTGATAGCGCGGGCGACGCCCTCGCCGCATTCTTTTTCGTTGCCGTAGTCTAGTACATGAGAACTTGGTCAGCGCGCCTTTCTATGCATTACACGGTGAGGATTCGGGTTATCGTTCAGGGGGCTACTTCAGGGTAGCTTGGCTCTGCAACGGGACCCATTCATCCGAGTAGCGAGCAGGGTTCTTGCCTGTTGCCCACTTGGCGGGGTAAATCGTGCAGAAAGAAAATGAGGGGCAATTTCAGCTCTTCGAGTTCTTTTTCGGAACCGCGCGAAGTGGTTGATTGGTTCATGAAGATGAGGATTCAGGATTCTTTGACAACGACCGTTATCTCTCACTTACCGCAGGCGCCATCGAATAATCTGTAGCCAACCTTGATGGCATTGTAAACGGTGTCGGCGGCCGTTGCATTGTCTACCTTCCACAGGCCAAAGCCCACCTGGGGCATCTCATGGCCACTGCTTAACTTTATAGTAGGACCCATGGTGATTATTCTTCTGCTTATCTTGCTAGCAGGTCTGGACTGCGGTCTATTCGTGTATATGTATGGGACGGCTCCTGGAATCCGAAAGCAAATAGAAGTCGAGGCTCGATAGGTCCACGAAGGTCGAGTAGGACAAAATCGAAGCATATACGGTGAAGCGAAGGAGACGGGAGAGTTAAAGAGAAGAGGATACGAGGCTTCGAGAAGAGATGGATGTTACAATAGAGCTCTTCACGCCTCAGTTATTATACCCCTTCCCTTGACGAGAGCGACAGTTGGTGGGGTGCGCCTCTTTATATCGCTCTTATCCGGCGGTTTCAAAAGACGTCACAAGATGCTAGATCTGTACAAATACAGCCTCTTTCGCACTATCTGCTAGCTGCATAATATAATCCCACGCGCCGTGCGAAGAGGTGTGATGGCTTCGATCTCAACCGCGGACACTAACACGCGATCTCACCTGCTGTCTGATTGGTATGGCTATTCTACCAACATGCGCCGGGTCGGGCTCCATAGTACACCACCGTGAGGGGACGGCCGTATCGAGAAGTTCCAGAATTGGGGGCTCCTCGAAGACTTCCTATCTCGGTTCAGAGACTGCGTCTCATTGGCGCGTTTAAAGTTCTTCTCCAAGACTAGGCTTCGAGGGGTTTGAGGGGTAAACCAGAAGAACTACGGACCACATCCACGATACCTTTGTGGGCGCTCCATCCGCCATCTCGTACATACGCGACGTCATTGGTTTGGACAATGATTTCGCCGACATCCGAACGATCTGAGGCGTAGTTAGTTGGAGCCCCCATGGCAGAGATCTATTTAGCCTAAATCGACCTTACACAAAACCCACTTGCGGCTAATAGGGCCGTCTAAGTTTGATATTTGTTCTATCTTCCATCTGCGAAGGCGCCTGTTTCGGCCACATGACTTGGTCTTGTCCTCTTCTCTCGGCGAGACGTAGTATCATTGGCAAATTCAAAAGCAATCCTGGGGGTAAGTAAATATTCGCACATCATTTGTCGCTAAGCGCTCGGTATGAACCATTTTAATCTACAGTATGTTCGAACTCATACTAATCTAGATACAGCAGGGCATTTTACATGTTACGCATGCGCCCTTAGAGAGTGTACTCGTACAGTGTGGGTGCTCCTCTCGGTAAGTTGCATTAGTGGCCTTCTTATACTGTAGACTGCCTTAGGTAGGTAAGTGTACGCATCATAAACAAGTTAAGTCGCTCTGTAGGAGGACAAAAAGGAAACAGATTAAATGAGAAAAGCTCAATTAATACAAACGTTCATAAAACTAGGTTTCCCATGGTATTCCAGTTGACTAAAGTGTTGGAAATACTACAATAATTACAACACTGACGGTGGATAGTGCAACTTCCTAGGTTCGCTTGCCGTAGCAGATAGATCACATACAACTATAAATACAAATACGAATTATGGTACTAAGCAAGGGGGGTTCTAGATAGAAACATATATAGCATTCGCAAACTAACCCTAACTTATATAACTAATAATGTTTGATACATCAAAGGAAGAACTACGATAAAACTCTGAAAACCCTAAGCATTCGAACTCTCCTCAGGGGTAAGTGTTTTCTTGGCCCAGCAGTCTTCATACCAGTCAGGTTCACTCCAATCCTCAACGAAATAATCTTGAAAGAATTTCTGGAGGAGCCAGTCAGGTTCAGCCTGCCCATGAGGCATTCGCTTCTTATACGCATCCTTAGGTCTAGGTGGTGGCGGTGGTGGCTGGTTCGAAATGAATCCCTGGCCCGGAACAAATACACTTGCCGCTGGGTTAAGAACCGGTTTCGCGGCCTCTATCGCGGCCTGTCGATCCAGGTGTGCAATGTGACCCCTTATAAACATTTCAAGTAGTTCGGCTGACGGTCGGTCAAGCGGGGAATCCGCCATGCAACCAGCTACAAGCTCCCGGAGTGCCCGGTCAACGTTTAACCAGTCATCAGCAATGGCGTAATCCGGGCCTGGAAGTACGCGCCAGCCATGGGTCGCAAAATAAAGACCGTTTGCTGTGCGGTACGTCTGTAGAAGGTTAGCAGCTGGACATTACGGGTCTGGGAAAGCAATAGTCAACTCCGCTCTAGGGGCCTCCTAGTCTAGGAGCCTGCGGGAATGTATCGAATATAAGGGCGGCAGCTTTCCCAAGCCAGTTAAATAACAACTCGAGAATACTTACCGCATAGCGCTGAGCATATTTAATGGGCTTTAGAGTGATGAGATCATGCATTGTCTAGTCAATTGTTTAGTATGTATAATCTGCAAACAAATACTAAAGCTAATCATATTTTGAAGACTATGAGAATTTAGTGCAGGTCTTTACTTACTTGTCCAATCTGATAAATATTGGTCGCCGGGCCCATCGCGAAAGGAACGAAGCACCTAGGAGCGAATTGCTCCTTTCGTGAACTGTCAGCGATTTCCTTGTATAACTTGTTGAAATAGACACTTACTGGGGCTTTATATGCACGTTTACCCCACAACGACTTCAATTTTCTATTAAACATAAGCCGTTGTCATCTTTGGCCCGGGAGTATGGGATCGCACTGTTTCTGATCCCACGCGTCGCTCCATTCAACCATACAGCCGTAGTCGGCAATCTATAGAATATGAGTACCAGATCAAAACTGCAACCATTGGTCGATCAAGCTTGGTAATGAATTGCTTACTTTAATTATAGGGGCCCAACGGTGTTCGTCATCAGGTGGATAATCCTTCGGGTCCGCAACGAAAACTAACAGATCGTTCAGCTCACTTGTCTTTTGAACATGTGAGTCCAGACCGCGTGGTGGGATGAACCTACTGTTTTGAACATCTATGTCACAATGAACCAGCCTTGTTGCGGGATAACCAGGTGGGATGCCCTCTGTGGACTCTCGGATACTCATGTTCTTTCTACTGAGAGGGTCGTGCGATGGGTAGGCCATTCCGATGACAGCTCGAGTTACTAATTATTTTAACTTAGCTCATTATAAATAAAATGTAAGGTGAGAGCCATACAGCATAGAAATATTTGCCAGAGGGTCCTATTGGGTATATATTCCATTAACCTCATATCATTCGGAATGTCGTTATTGAATCCTGAAGAGTAACCCAGGCGTTTCATCAGAAGATATAAACTACCACGGCCCATTTTCTCCATCGCCATATTCGGGAGCCCGGCAGTGTTTTCATCGTTAATGTTTGCTGCTTTCATGACTCCCTCATCCAAGTCGGCGAGTTGAATCAGGTGTTCAGATCCTGTGAATCTCTTCATAATTCATTATTATTAATTTGGCTTCAAATGAATTAGTTGTGAGCAGCATGATTTACCTTAGTCCACCAGATCTCACGCTTCAGGGCATCAATGGTGCTCTGTTTTTCCTTGTCGACGGCGGTTTTCATCGCAATACTGCGGTAAGGGTTTCCGTCCGCCCCAAGTATGTCCCAGTCCGTCACAATCCCGAAACCACCGAAGCCTAACACAGAGTTGTATTTCATGTACTTTGCATCCTCGAAGGCCTTTAAGACAGCACGAAGCCTTTTCCATCCTCTCTGCGGCCTTTGGAATCTCTGCTTACGCAGCTCTCTCGTAGATGGTTTCGACTTAGTAGCCATTCTGAACGTGAATTGCTATGGCCAGGGGATAGATTTCACGTCAAACCAAACATGCAAAACTATGCGATCTGGGTGGCACAGAGAAAACGGAGACTAAAGGAGTAAATGAATCGAAAACATTCAAAAGGCAGCTTCACAAAAGTATCCAAGAAATCGACTTTGACAAAGAATCGAGTACTGTGCACGGCCTCTTGGGGAAAGCACCATAGTCTCGGCACCCACAAAGACTCCTTTGAACATCTACGATTGACAATAGTAACCACGTCGTTTTCGTATCATATTTATCATGTATCCGCATAAAATAGACGGATGTGTACATTATCCTATTTCTGTCTTTGTGCACAAATTTCGACACGCAGTCGATTATGCGTACGTTAGGGTTAAGGCGCCTGAAGTGCATAGACAGATCTCTGGGGTTAGTAGTTTGGCCTCAATAGAGTTATCAATTGATATTTAAATCACATAAACCAAGGGGGGCTCAGTTACATATATATACAGAATCTAATCGTTCTGTACCCTAAGGTAGTTGCTAACTGGTTACCTGACAGCTTATCATTTATAAACGAAGATTGTCATCCGTCGCTTACTTAATGAATAATTATACTCTACTTATCAATTGCAATTCATATACTCTATAATGCAATACAATTCATATTTTAAACCTTGGCCATGATCATTATAGTCCCTCGGAATAAAGGGCATAATATATGTACATAGCCAAAGGCTGGCTCACAAAGGGAGATAGACCTTTTCATTTAGGTTTTTATCTAAGAACATGGCTTTTCTGAGCTCGCCAATGATCTACCTAATATATCATTCTACACCTTCATGGAATTTCAATTGAAGAAGATGGCCTTCATTGAAATGCATGACTAAACAATGGCACGTTACAATTCTACCTCTATTCCGTTCTCCATCGACTTGCGGTAAATTTGGTAGCGCCCTGATACTAGGCTGTCGTCACGTCAGATGTTATTCACTTAAATTATTTTATAGTCAAACTTTACCTCCAACTCATGTTCGCGGTGCACGCAGTTTTATAGGCGTTAATATGATCCCGGATCGCGCTCTCTATCTTCGGGCATGTAACATAACGACCGAGTATGTCTGACTCTGCTCTCTGAAAACGGTCGATCGAATTTGATAAAATAAGCACAGATTCATCTACTGCTGCTTGCATAGACTTGAACTTCACGAAAAGCAGCGGAATGAGAGTGTCTGCCTGCGATTGTCCCTATTGATGTTCAATTAGATCTGATTTCTCCAGGATGCATATTTACCTTACAATTTCTTTCTTGACAGATAAGATGTCATTTACCCTGCACTCGGTTAGTCAAAACGAATTCTTCAGTTGTTTGTAGACCTTGGGTACTTACGTTGATATTATCATATTGGTTTCATGCCAGAGAATTTTCATTGAGTCATCCTGCATGATCTCTTCAGGCAAGGTCGCTCCGGTTGCGTACCTAGGAAAATGTCAGGGCCAGCTGTGCCTTCACCATGAGGAATAAAATCGTATTATTCTGATACTGACTCGGTAATAGCTAAGCAAACACCCACAGCACTGGATCCCATGCGTCGCTGCAGGTATTCTTCGACAGATGGAAGACGGCCGTTCATTTGAACCTTTTGCTCCTCTTCGCACATTTTGACATAGAAAATTAGTTCTTCCAGGAATATTTGACTTTGAACTGCAGAGTAATTTATCAGCAGAATAATGCATCTAGATCATAGTGACTTGGTGGCTTACCGTTGTTGGATGAGCTGCATATAGCATCACCAATCGGTTTGAAGCTTCTGATAATACGGTTCTGGGTAATTGTCGAAGATCTTCCCTTTTTGTCTTGGTTCATAATCTCTCGAATATAGTCGACAGTTTGATTCCTAAACACAGAAGCTGATTCCATGTCGCCATTTAAGGATGAGAATTCCAAAGAGTCCGTTTCTAATGTTAATACATCAGCACCTAATAAAGAAAACACGTACTACCTATATTTCGCATACCATCGTCCCAGGCAAAAAGCTACAGACCAAGAATTAGCAAACGACTAGCGGCAATAATTGATATCTCACCCAAATAGATAGCGTGGTAGCTACACAGAGAACTTCGAAAGAGGCATACGGCCACCAGGACGCCGCAAACAAGGGAATACTGGAGTTTTTCATTTTGCAAAGACGGCCTTCATCTGTTCGCTCGGGAAAGATTCTATAGCCCCATTAATTGTCATATTTAATGATATCCGTCGCGAGAATTGAACTAACGATTCGAGAACTTTCTGTACGTGACTCTCCAATTTATTGATTTCCGGATGAACATCGCGAGGCCAATGGCTTACCAGTGCCTGCAAATCAGGAATTATTAAATGGGATCCGCGTATACGGTTTACTAAGTTCTCCCTCTCAGCATTCATGATTATATTAGGCACCAAGTACACAGAAGGCTAACGGAAGTCTTTACAATGGGCACTCAACAAATATTCAGCTATATAAAGGTCTCAATTGGTGGGAGGTTGTTTGGGAATTAGTAATATTGAGTCCTTACCCCCATACTTCTAGTTGCGGCCTATTGGTGACCTAACCTCATCTCGAGTTGTACCCAAAAGGACTCAGCAGTAATACGTGGCCATGTATGTCTGTTATGCAAATGGCACCAACGAATTGCGGCCTAAATTCAGGAGGGATTAGGGGTGATAAGGCATGTTTGCGGCGCTTGATGCGACGCTTAGCGGTTCAAGGTCCCTCCGTGCCTCAATACAGCATAGAAATGATCACACTTGTTTTGCAGCCTGCCTATATCTACTTGCTCGACTCCACCAGGAGCACCATGTCCAACATTGTCACAGTGCATAAGATGCAACGGCGGTGAGCATGATAATACCGAGAGATAATGCTAATTTGGTCCTACTTATCCAAGGTCTAGGTTCCTTTCTGTCAGACCCTCGCAAAGCCTCGCGATACTTACAGCTGCATACCGCTTCCCTAGAGTGACAGAGCAAAGAAGGCATTTTGTATATAGATCTCTAGCCTGTAGATGTAGTAGTTGGTGCTCCTTGTGCGACAACAAGTATTCAAGACTTACCCCTACATTGCTATCAGTATCTAGAGGTCATGACACTTTCCTGGCTTAGGCAGCGTTGTTTAACCCTACCGCTTATGTTACCGATTAGGGTCCCAAGGTGTGCAATTGCGATTTGACTACGGATCAGACCCTTTAGCTTTAAGTTAATATCTGTACCATGTACAATTTTTGAGAGCTTTTCTTGTAACTAACATAAAACTAATCTGACAATGAAACAATTTGTTATATAACGGAATCGAGGGACTCAAACAAAATGTTGATCTACATAGGAATTGACTGAGATTGTTGAGTAAAAACAATCACTATTCGACTTAGGTCATCTTCCATGCGTAAGCCAAGTGCTCTCATGATAGTGAGTCCCGCTTTATCTGCCTTCTGATCATCTTCTGGATAAAGAGCGTTCTTTGCGGCTCATGAAGAGCGGCTCTATGAAGTTACTCCCGGCTATCTCTCGCGTACGTTACCCGGATACCCCGAGTACTGGGGGATGTTTCTCCAATGAAACAATCACGAACGATATCTATGTCTCTTTCTCGATAAGTTTCATGCAGCTCGAGCGTCAGTCGACGAAATATGCAAGCCAGAGCTATATAAATTTCCGCGTATGCGAAGCTACACATTTGTCAGCGAGAATGTCTTTCATTTATAAGTCTCGATCGATACTTGATTGGAATGCTTGAGTAGTGTGCGGCCGGTCGTTGAAACTTACTTGATCCCTATACACATCCGACTTCCACGACCGAACGGAACAAAACATCGATTGAGTCTTTCAAACTCTTCCCCTTTCACCATCCATCGCTCTGGTAAGAACTCATGTGGCCTATCGAACACGCTTTCATCTAGAAGTACCTCTCGTAGAGTCATGCTGACAGGAGTCTATATTGTGTCAACTCAGTCGCGATTATCTATTTGACTTTTATTTCGGTAGTTGCTCCATAGCTGGGAACGGTGAGTTGGGTCTTAATAACATGAATACAACTCACACCAGCGGGTATGACCCAGTCATTATATTTCAGATGCTCAACAGGACACACAAGTGGAAATCTTGTAGTGGGAAGTGCCATTATTCGTAGACTCTCTTTAATGATATTCGACTGTAATTGATCAATGATTCTGGAAAATATGATAAATTTAAGTGCGGCGACCCACCAGGCATGGAAGAACTTCTAACTCTCTCAATGGTAGACGAATGTATGGATCTGGCATTGCGCGCTCCAGTTCTTCTTTCAAGTCTCTTCTGATAGATCCTTTATTCTCAAGAATAAAGTATAATGCAGTGGTGATAGCACGCGCAGTGGTTTCACCACCGGCTGCAATCGCGACTACCCCCTCCTGAGAGATTCGGTGATCGGCTTTTTCAGTCAATGGGAGGTGCTCATTTGAAAGAATCGCATGAAAAATGTTAGCTGAGCTTGGGAACGTTTTGGTTGTAGCTAACCCTGATTTGGAGCCCATTTCGATACAGCTTTTCGCGAGTTCGCGCATATCCTGTAAGCAGTCTGAGAATTTTCCCATATATCGATGTTCTCGCAGGGACTCTTACCCGATGTAACTCTATAACTCGAGAGAAATTAGGAATAATGACCTTTAATAGGCACATTGGCATCTCTAGTGTCAACGGAATCAACCAGCTAAAGTGCCTAGCTACTAATGTCCATTCAGCAAGGTTCATGATACTATGTCGCCACTGAACGGCAAGCTCTTCCCTCTCCAGGAGGCTTCGAGATCTCCCAGTTGAATACTGTGCTATATTATCGGTTGTAAAAGCAAGGCAGTTTGTTCTCATTTCGGCAAGGCCGTCACGGGCGATCTGGGTCTCGATCCTGTCGATGAGCTTTTCTGTGTGATCGTAGATCATTGGAACTGCGCTTATGGCAGCAGTCTTTGAAAATAAGGGACTGATGGCGGAGCGTCTCAACCTATGAAG
Source organism: Xylaria sp. Z34 (assembly GCA_037356055.1). Lineage (NCBI taxonomy): Eukaryota > Fungi > Ascomycota > Sordariomycetes > Xylariales > Xylariaceae > Xylaria > Xylaria sp. Z34. The sequence continues at coordinate 1,146,596 of JBAWJW010000004.1, read as the reverse complement.
ATCGTGTGAGACTGTCCCAAAGACTTGAGAGGCATTAGTTCTCCGCATAATTATACAATTTTCTTCTCCTGGCTTATACTTACTGCCTTTCGGGGTGCCTGTCATATAGGCTGTGGGAGGGTATTTATCCCTTCTTCCCTGCGTAGCGTGAGCTAGATTACTCTTCATATGAAAATGATGAAGGCCGTACATGGGCAGGACTAGCATACAGAGTATCTATCCACTTTGAATCGCGAACATGGATCTCGTGAGGATTGATACGAACTATGGGGCCTATAGTTATATTAGATTATACAGCTGAGGTAAGCGTACACAAAAAATAATTATACAATAACTTACCATGTCTATCGTGCATTCTCTCAATCTCCTCCATGAAGTTTCCCTGTGGCTGCTGAAACAAATCTATACATGTCTCGTACCACCCAGTAGCGGCTGCTAGTTTCGGACCTGGGAATCTGGATAATGGGTGGAAATAGATTCTGTAAATAACAAGAGCAAACATATATGTGCTGAATAATAACCCAGCGACCCAAACAATATCGTGAGACATTATGTCAGTTGTGTTAATCTCTTAGGCGTCTGATTCAAATTCACAGGCGGAAGGGTAAGAAATTAGACTGCCAACCATGAGCAAAAGAGTCTGGAAAATAGTAATATGTGTTACACGGAGACACCCCAGGTAGGGGTATGCAACTACCCGCCCACCAGGGCTTGGTCGGCAATATCGTGACACCAATCTGCAAGTCGGTGTTTGGGCTGTGGTACGGGGTTTGAAAAATTTAACTACCCGTGTTTGCTAAATGCTGCGAAAACGGACCTGAATTATTTAGGCAAGTAAATGCGAACAATTCGTGTATATATAGACCTAGGTTCGCCGCGAAGGGCAAAAGGAAAGCAGACTTGTATGCCTCCTTGATGCCCAAGAAGATTATCGCAATTCTGAATATTATTCCAAGCCCTAAACACTAGCCCTTGTGACAATATGAGAAATTTCTGCGCTGCCGGTGGCAAATTGAATAGCTCAATCACGTCGATTGAACCGATTGAACCGATTTCTCTGTTAGCTTTGCATTAAAGTATTCGTATGTGTCTCCGCATCATCCGGTGATAAATTCCGTTACATTGCAGAATTTGGCCCATGCATGATTACGCTGGAGGAAGACTCTCCAAACTACGCCCTCCAGGTTACACTCTGTTTCTAGTTGGATAGGCATATGACTGAGCCCCTCTGCCTGTTTTCTTGCTCCCGTGGATTTGTCGCTACCGTAACACCCAATTGAACCTCTCGGTCATATCAATGTTGGTTCACCCTTCCGACGTGCAGTGCATGTTACAGATGTAATCCTGCAGCAGGCTTGGAACCAAACGCCGTTATCACCCATCCCTGTCAAATGCATGCTTATTTAGTAAGTCATCATCATGCCACTCATGTGTAGATGGAGTAGATCGTTGCTATGCCCGAAAGTAAGAAAGAACGATCTTATAGTTCAATGCGGATTTGTTGAGAAAAGTAAACACTGGATTGGTCTTGTATTTTATTTATGCTTAGTATCACTGGGGTACACATCAATATCTAGATATGTAGCCTATCCGACCTACTGCAAAACTGATTTTGGATACCGCTCGAAAGGACTTTATTAATCGAGCTTAGTTAATACTTGTCGTTCCGAGGCTTCTATTATAGAGTTCAATGTGGCTAACTCCCCTGGACAAGTCCCTGGATCGATTCTCCATCCGACTTGCCAAAGGTTGTTGCTTGCGCGGTATAACTACCATACATATCTAGGTGTTTCGTGCTCTGGACGTCCTCTGGTGTTGTGATAGATACCACAGTCCTTTTGGTGATTCTAAGCTCCGTACTGTGATCCGCTGGCAGTTGCTGTGAATAGCCACTTCGGAATTTCAGCGACAGGTTCGAGATTGCCTGTTTGACCCGATCAATTGCTGCAAGTGCTCTTGCACTAAATAGCTTGCTAAGATATGGGAGACAAGCCGAAACTATTCCCACATTCGGTTCAACCCATATCCAAATGGTTGCCGGAAAATAAGATCCTGTCCCTAGTCAGGAATGCCATCATACGAGTCCCTATTTCGAGAAGAGGAAAGGCTCACCCGAATAGTCTTGTGGGTTTATCACTGAAGTGGTAGCGGACCTAACAGTGCTTGCTATGCATGCGCTGTGATGATCAGCAAAAACTCAAAGGCGCCAGCGTGAAACTATACTGACAGAGAACCTAGCGCGAAGGACGCTGTAACGAGCATTTTTTGTGTTCCAGACATTTGAAGCCGCCATACTGGCACAATGGGGATTGCTAGAATTAACCAATCAATTGTAAAATTAATCACTGAGATCGCCCACAAAAATGGGATAAATTCAAAACAGTGACCCTCTATGAAAGGATTCACTGCTTTTTCAATGGGCCAGCATTGAAAGAGGAAAGTGAAGAAAACAGCGATTCCCCAGCTGCAAGAAAGGGCCATGAGAATGTATATATAGATGAGAGTTCTCTTGTCACGGTTGAATATGCGTTTGTAAGAGACTAGAATAGATAATTTAATCGTCGAGATTAGAATCGGATAGCTCAGCTCTGGGCCAAAGAAAGTCTGTTGACTGTCATTAATATGGTCTGGCTGTTGTGCGGGACCCTTCTCACCGTGAAAAGCCACTTGACTTCGTCCATAGTCAGTGAGGCCATCGGCTTGCCGGGACTTCCTTTCACGGCTTCTGGAGGAAACATTCATTAGCTTTTGCAAAACAAGCTCAACCATGCGCATACGGAAGTATCCTAGAGGAGCATGCACCCATGTCAATGCAACAGCAACTCCAAGCAGCAGATCGTCAAGTCCTAATTGAGTTCGAGAACGAGTCAGGAATCTCAAAACAGCGAAAAACGTGGAAAGAAGTGATAGGATGGTGACGATGATAATGAAGGCTTTCCCTTCTGAAGTCAGCGCCATTGTTATTGTGTTTCTTGAGTAAATGAAATAAGAGTTAAGGAGTAGATATGAGAAATCGGGATATCGGCGCTTCGCTGGAAAAGAAGTATGGTCAATCCCATGGTAAGCGATAATATTGGAAGAGATGTGGCTGGGATATTCTGCCAATCTTAAATCTACCCTCCTGATACACGTAAATCACGGTTCACTGATCAGAAGGAATTGGTGAGAAAGGAAGAGAACCTCGGCTATACCCGGTCATTTCCAAATATAGGTCGCTGCATCCATAATACTGAAGTTGGTAGCATCTTCTGCAATGGCATGCATTTGAATATAAGAAAAAGATAACAGCGTTGGATTCATTACGTTTGTGAGGTTATGATTGACATCTCAAATGTAACTAAACAGGATATAGAACATTGAAGTACCTAGTTGAAGCAGGCTATAGGACTTTCAGACTACCTAAGTCATGCAGGGGCCGTACCATCCGCTTCGCCGCCTCTTACCAACATTAAGGTTAGGTTACACCACTGTCAGACATATGCATGTTGGTCCTCAATAGCTCAGTTCCGTGTGTCAAATTTTGCGTTGTTCAAAGTATTGGACGCGTTGAATCTTGTAGCATCGCACCAACCATTCATGTGGATTCATGGTTCTAGTTCTGAGCACCTTCCCATTTCCCAATCATCAGAAAATCTAGTTCACTTGATTGAGACGCTCCCTCGAGATATCTTACTATTCTATTTAAATTCTCTCTGATCAACCTTGCCTCTTCACCTTCACTTTATAAATAAACTTGGCATCTATTTCAACGAACAGAATTGAGTATGGCTGCCCAGAGCGAAAAACACCCTACGGCCAGCGAATTGGTCAAATCGTATGTCCCTTTCATCAAAGAAAAGGTCATTCTTGTTACTGGTGTCTCTCCGAACTCACTAGGAGCCGCATTCGTCAACACCATCAAAGCTTCGCAGCCAGGGCACGTCATTCTTGCTGGGCGTAATACCGAGAGAACTCAACAAATATACGATCAACTTAAAGCCTCTTCACCTGAAATCAATGTTTCTATACTTTATCTAGACCTTTCATCCCTTGCTGCGGTTCGTGAAGCTGCGCGAGAAGTCATGTCCTGGACACATGTTCCACGCATTGATGTTCTTGTCAATAGTGCAGCCGTTATGGCCACAGACTGGAAGGTTTCCAAGGACGGTTACGAGTCCCAGTTCGCTATAAACCATCTTGGTCCGTTTCTGTTCACCAATTTGATCATGGAGAAGTTGCTTGCGTCGCCGGCACCTCGGATTGTTACCATCAGTAGCGATTGTCATCGCCTTGGCGGGATTCGCTTCCATGATTATAATTTTCACGTATGTTGAGAATGTCCTTGCATCTAATATCCTTTTCGAAGCCTTTTCCCCCTAACCTTTGCCATGCCTAGGATGGCACGTCCTACAACAGATGGCAGGCTTATGGGCAGGCCAAAACAGCTAACGCTCTTATGGCGCTATCGTTTGCTGAGAAGCTAGGCCAAAACAATCGTCTGCTATCCCTGAGCCTACATCCTGGAGTCGTCAACACCAACCTATTCACTCATCTCGGCGCCGCTGAGATTGAAGAAATGAGTATGTCGTAGATGGTTGTAAGTAAAATGTGATCTAATATGTTTTAGGAGCCCTCGATCGAATAATGGGTAACCCACATGGGTGGGCGAGTACTTGGACAACACTCACACCAGACGAGGGCGTTTCAACATATGTTTACGCTGCGTTCGATTCAAATCTTACTTGTAAGTGCCATCACAATATTTCAAGGATGACCGGTTTCTTAACTTTCTCCAAAGCCCACAATGGAGCTTACCTCGAGCGATGCTCTCCGGCAGACCCCAGCACAACAACATTGCGTTCTTGGGCTACAAGCAGCGTTGAAGCCGAAATGCTCTGGAAACTAAGCGAGAAATTGGTTGGTCAATCCTTTTCATACTAAAGAAGTAACTGGAGTAGATAAATTTCAAATGGCTCTCTTAATATCGATTACTGCTATGGTAGATTTCTTTAACAAGTCTCTGCCGATCCACTCTTTTTCATTCCGTTTAAATATTATAGGCGTTTTTTCTATCTAGGAGGGTTCAAAACTGAGGAAGTCTGAAATAAGGATTGGCGAACGTATCAGATTGGGTTGTCGATAAGGAAAATATCGCCAATATGGGATCGAGTGTAGGAGCCTTCATTACAATACCAGTGTCAGATTAGGATAGTTGCACCGCCATATCCGCCCCCTCGATTTTATATTTTATGTGCTCTTATATCAGCAAAATCACTGAGTCCCAGATCCTGGGAGGTAGCGAGTAGAAACTTTTACCCCTAGATGGCAGGTATCAGACTATCAATTCCAGGATAAACTTCATGATCGCGGTACATATGTAGGGATCTGCGTAGAAAGATATGCATACCTCAGTGTATTTACAAGCGCCTAAAAAGTAAGTATTGAAGTAGTACGGGTAGAATTAGCTTACACAAATCACTCACAAGGGGCTTGTTTTTACGATCGGGGCAGGCAGCAAGGGGTATTTTAGGCAGATTGTACGAACTTCCCTAACCACCATCCAGCTAATCGTTCAACTTATTATTGATTTTCCCTCAAAAATAATTCGATCTCCTATCGCTTTACTTGATCACGCAATTTCACATTGATTTCATTGGTTTTCGCCAGCCCTGGATGCATAATGTCCAGATTACCTTCTTAGCTGGGCCCCAAGCCTGGGCCCCAGGGTATACAGGTCACCCGTGGCAGTTTCAGTATCTAAGAAGTAGATAAATGGCAATTGTTTGCGAGGGAAACGCCACTCATTGCTGTGCCCACCTACACAAATCCTACACAATTTACTGTAGGCGAGCGCCTTTCCTCCTTATCTGTAGATTTTCAGGAAACTTTGCGCGACAATAACCCCCTCGTGAGTGATTTATGTAAGCTGAAATCCACTAGCATTACTTTAATGCATCATCACAAGGCATAAACAGTAAGAGTAGCCAGATGGACAAGGTAGATGTCTTAACAAAGAGATTCATATATATAGAAAGGTGGCGTCAACAAAGGTATTCTAGAGTCCTTCGCGCAACAACGAATGTCTCTACTTCCGCAAGCACGGGGCTAGTGACATATATATATGTAAATTAGAGTCAAACTCGCTAACAAGGGCTTAGAGAGGCGGCTTTCGATGCGTCCTTGGGTATAGCGCCGGCTTCTACAGCAGTCTTGTAGCACCATCGCCAGTCGTTGAACTGATTAATCCAGTTGCAGTTCCAGTTCCAGAATACCCAGCCACTGCTCTTCTCGTAGATCGAAACCTGCGCGGCGAAGTAGTCGGTATACCAGGCAACATTTTCTGGATGTCCCTGAATGCCGAACTCGTCTATGTTCTGCAGGTCGCTGGCCACGGAAAGGGAGAACTCTCCAGCAACTACGTCGGCTTCAGGACGATAGAGGCTGCAAGTGGCATTTATGTAACTTGTCTTATTCTTACCGGACCTGGTGTCAAATTTCCAGTATACGTGGTCATCGAAGTACAAGTACGTCGTATCATTGAGGTATGTCTCAGGATAGCCAGATCCCCAGTTACTTCCCTTTACATCAAGTTAGCAAGTCAAAATAACTATGAGGGTCGTTCTGATTTACCATGTATTGGATATGCAGCATGTCTTCTTTGGCAATGCCCAATTCCCTTTCACGGTCGCGGATCCGGTCCCATGCGGCAGGATAGAAGTTTTTAAGCACTACAGGATTTGAAGTCAATTACCGCCATTCTAAGTGTGTATTCGGGTACTGCGGGAAGTGACTAGCTTCGAAGGGGTGGCTCGTGCCCAAACCGGAACCCTCGTATACTTAGAGGGTCGTGGTAAGCATAAGATGACTTTGAGAATCACTTACTGTCATCGGCATCCGTAGCGTTCACTCGTCGCTTGATGGGCTCATTGATAACCTCGATCATTCCGACGGTACGGTACGCGTCGTGTGTATGAATGCGTTGCGTCATCCACTCCAAAAACTGATTGGCGCGCTCGTAGTTACCGTCTGTGAAGAAGCCAGGATTTGCGGTGCCCTATAGTTGGATCTTCGTTAGTACTACGGTATTCAGCCTAGCCTTAGGGGCCAAATGAAACTCACATGTCCCGTGAACTCCTCATTTGGCGACTGGGAGCCTGGGCCGCCATGCAAGTCTATGATAACATACAGACCAGCATCACCAGCCCAGCCAACCACGCGATCAAGATATTTCAAGCCTCCCCTTGGGTAGTACTCGTCGCTCTGGACAAGGTCCTCCTTAATCCAAAAGCCCACGGGTATACGTATAGTGTTAAGCCCATAGCTGGCTATCTGAACTATGTCATCTTCGGCGATCCATGATTTCCAGTGCTTTTCGAAGGCAGCATCTGCAGCTTTTTGACCGAGCGATTCTACGCAGGACCATTCGTCGTAAAATCCTTTACATCCCATGTTGCCGCCGTAGCAGTCCACTAATTGTAACGATATATATGGGGTTTTTGCTCGAAGTTGGTCGGTCCATCGAAGTGTAACTAGCCTTAAACTCGTATTGCTGGTTTGGCCATGCTACTTTATAGGATGACTGACATCCACGACGCATAAGCTTTGTCATCCTTCCACAACGTGGGACGTTGGACAGAGATGGGTTCTCCCGGCTCTACATCGCCTGATACTCCTAAGTAATTTGAGCATTCTTCAGATTGCGAGTTCAGCTACCGTCGATCGTTGACGTTTTTGGTGTTGCACTCGCTTTCTCTTCCCAAGCCTGGCGACCTCAATGCACATCAACTTATTATGTTAGACAGCTGAAAGTGTGAAATCCTATGTGGTGGGAACTTGGTGGATTCATAAGGCGTCGCACAACGCGCTGAAGTATAAAACACGCATATTGCTCGTAATTTAAGAGTGGATTTCAAGGCCGTTTCTTAATTTCGCTCTCCTGACGACTCGGCAAGGCCCACGGCAAGGCATGGTGCGTATGGCGGCTGAACGTGGGAATCTTAATGGGTCCGAACATTACTCAGCTTGATTCAATGATATTTTCTTCACTAACCGGCCATATTTCCGAGTCGGGCTTTATTCAAGTCGTTGGCCTCAGATTCGCATGTCGCACTGACGAGCAGCTCGTATTACCAGCCACCTTATTGTGGCTAGATATCGTGGCTGTTATTGTAATAGGCATAGTGGATATTCTGTAGCCAATAGTAGTGTACCGCCAAGACATAAAGTACGTCATCGTAGTGGCTTTGTTATGATCAGACCATCTTGGATGTCCAAGCTTCATCTTGGGCTGACGACGTGATTTAATTTCTATGCTAACATAACCTACAAATACACTTCTTATTCTTCATATTCGCCTTTTACAAGCCGAAAAAACGTCATATTATCAATATCCTAAATATCACATTTCCATCATGGCTCCCTCACAATTGGATAATGCGCCTACCGCCCCAGCCAATACTGAACAACGACAATCTCAACCAGAGGCGATGCAAGAAATTACGCTGCAACCTATGACCTCACAACCTATGAGTAAGTATTTATGTCTATTTTATTACTCTTTTGTCTTTTCTTCATATATCACCTAGCATGAAGAACGAAGAGCGCCTTGATGGAAAGTGAGCTGACATGTTCCCAGATCCCGAGCGCCCTCACGAAGAGCCTCAAACAAATCTGCGGGGTGGTGACAGAGGCGGCTGCTGCCCTGGCCGGTTTTGCTTCTGCATTCCTTGCCCGCTGCCCTGCGATTTCTGTATCATTTAAGAGTTTTTTCGGGCGAGCTATAGCATACGAAGACGGATGGATTTTAGTTAGTCGCGGTGACTTTCATTTGCGCATATTCCCTAAGCGTACATCTGTCTGATGAATAACGAATAATTGGAAATAATAAGAGCTCTTATTTCCTACGGTTTAATTGTTGCGCGTAAGGACGTGAAGTGCTCTAATCATACTAAAACGTTAACCGCATAGCACAGATTGAAGCTTATAGCCGGATTGGAAACATTCTGTTTACGGTCCGGCTCGAGCTTCAAGGTCTCGCAGGCAATTGGAGATATACAATTTGGATTCATGGATATAATATGCTTAAAAAATTCTTCGCTGAAACCCGCGGTTATCATGTAATGATACCCTTTGTTCCTCAATAGAGCGTCCTAAGTTGTCCAACATCAGTCATATTTTGAATACTCTTGAAAGCAGCATATGCTCTCTCTGCCCTGGACTCTCCTATCTGCTTCGCGACTTGATCGAGAAACTTCTTTTGGAGGTCAGCGTCGGTCAAGGGGTTCTCTAAACTGCCGATTGCATGTTCGATGTGCTTCTCAAGCGTGCTGCCGTCATCAAACTCAATTGTCACAGTAGCCTGGTCTGTGCTGAACCGCTCGTCGTCCGTGGTGACGTTGACCTTCTCCCTGAACTGGACGATGGTCGCGTTGTTTACCGCGTCGTCGGTGAAATAGGCAGGTGTAGCCTCGCCATATAACAACCCCACGGCCGCAGCGTGATAGACGCTGAACTTCCCCTCGAGTCCCGTTGTCGGGTTTGTTTTGCCAGTGAGAACAAGCACCTCTGAGTTCACCTGGAGATTAATTCTTTTCACGGATGAGATATCTTTCCCTTGTTGAACCGTCTCATTATGCAGTTGGATGGCCGCGTCGATGGTGGGGTGGAGGACTATACCACAGGGGAAGGGCTTGAAGGTATTCTTCTCGATCTCCCATATTTTTCCAAGCTGGTCGAAATAAGCCGTCGCATTCTCGCGTGTGCTCACAACATGCAGCCAGCCGTACTTAGCTTCCAGACCCTGCAATGAGCTCGTATAATTGTTTTTGGCCAACAGCGCTCCGAGCATGCCGCCCTGAGCAGCGCGTCCGACGTGGAAGGACTTGGTCATGGAGCCGAAGTACTCTTGCATCCCTACTACTTGCGTAGCCGCAACTCCGATCGCGTTCTGCATCTGAGTGGTATCTAGTCCAATTAACTTGCCGACAGCCACCGCCGCGCCTATCGACCCCGTAGTGCTAGTGATGTGCCACCCGACATCATAGTGCTCCGGCGTCACGCTTAGACCCAACTTGCATTCCGCTTCCACACCCGCGATGAAGGCAGTCAGAAATTCCTCTCCTGTTACGGGGCCCTGCCACTCTGCAACTGCTAGTAGTGCGCTGGCTACCGGGCCCGCAGGATGTATGATCGTCTCCAGATGTGTGTCGTCGTAGTCATCAATATGTGAAGCAATGCCATTGAGAAGAGCTGCTAGTTGCGCGTCCACATACGCATCGCTTATGGATCCGTTAGAGCCGAGGATGCTTGACGTCGGCGGACCGCCGAAGAAAGGCTGCGTAGTAGCCTGCGCTATTCGCGGGGCGTCTTGAGCATAACCGCCTATGGCACATCCAGCCCAATTATAGACACTCTTCACCGCAGCTTCGAGCACCGGTGCGGTGAGATCCATATAAGTGAGATTGGTGGCCCATGAGGCCAGTTGAAGAGTCGCCATAACTGTCCCGCGACTAGAAAGCTTGAGCACGCAACTCGGTAGATATTACTGCACTAGACTTTCAATTCACTACTTCCTTACACATTCCATCACTTAGTGCTCTTCCCGTGCGGAGATAGTCAATCCTACGGGGATAATATGACATCTCGGCAGAGTACAACCCGCGATGGGGTCAACACCCGGGGTCGGCCTGTTTCCGTATCATATCCGGGTTGTTGGGACGTGTTTCCTCCACGCGCTATCAATAAGAGCTTCCAGTTTGAGATGTTTGAATGTAGCTCATATTCTAGCTTGAGGCGGAGAATATTTATCATCTTAGTGATGATCTAATAGTGCGTTTAAGTAATGCAAGACGGGATAGGAAATCAGCAAGAACGTGCTAAACTAGTTGACGATATATCTGCCTATCCGCGCTCTCTAGTTTTCATACGAACATATATGTCTAGCCTTTTCCTTCAAGTTGGTTACTATGAGTAATCCATCGTGTCAAGCAACTTGAGAATCTGCGCCATTAATTTGGTAAACACAAGCACCTTGCTACAAGTCCATATTCCACGAATCACCTAATAACGCATTTTCAACAAGATATTAGAATTCCCGTTCGCCGGGGCCCATGGATGGCCTCTGCATTGATTGAACTAGCGACGAATAGCGATCTCGAAATATGAACGTTCGCTGTAGATTTAAAAGGCATCTATGCAGTCATGTGGGACTTATGGTACCAAGCCCGTCAACTGCGCCCTTTCGCGGGGAACAGGGCGGATTGGGGTACGCGTGCACTGAGGCGTACTGCATGCGGAGAAAGGGGCGAATTATTCTTGTCGTCTCCAAAACAACTTTATTTGCAACGCGATGATGTCAGTCACGTATAAAATGCCCGCCATCGCGGGGTTTGGAAGGTATCGCAAGACTGTTGCACACTTTACTGTTCGGAGGAGTCGTTCGATTTTGGGCTATGTGCCTTGAAAAAAAGCAAAATTTGAAACCATATAACTCTATTGTGAGCGCATCTATCGACCATAACGACCGAGGAATCAGGAGGAATACTCGTTAGCAAGAAATTCCAACATGCCATCCTCATATCCCGACTTGACGGGCTTTAAAGCTCTAAGGTATGTTTTGCTTATGTGAAACTGATTGAGGTCAATCACAGCGCAATCGCATAGACCCTAAATCACATGACAAGCATACAACAGACGTTCTCCAACTAACCAGGTGCATCATCACAATAGCTTCGACTGCTACGGGACGTTGATCGAATGGGAGGCCGGCATGCTAAAATCCTTACAACCGCTCGTCTCACAGCTCCCAGCATCGCACCCCCTAAAGACAGATCCCCCAATAGCAGCAATGCAGCGACTAGAGGAGATCGCGACGGCGCACGAGGAAATGACGCCCGGGATGCCCTACAACGAGATACTAGCAATGTCGATGTCGGAGCTGGGGCACGAGGCGGGAATCGCGTTGTCGGACAGCATCAGCGAGCCGTTCGGAAATGCCGTGGGCACGTGGGGACCTTTTCCCGACACGGTGGCGGGGCTGCAGAAGCTGGCGAAGCACTACAAGCTGATCATCCTCTCGAATATCGACAACGCTAACATGGCTGCCACGAAAGACAAGCAGCTGAGCCCCGCGCACTTCGACGCCACGTACACGGCGCAGGATATCGGGAGTTATAAGCCTTCGCACCAGAATTTTCAGTACCTCTTCGGTCACGCCAAGAAGGATCTCGGCATCGACTGGCAGAAGGGGGAGCTCCTGCACGTCGCGCATAGTCTGAGGGTTGACCATGTCCCGGCGAAGGAGTTGAATCTCAGGAGTGTGTGGATCTCGCGCGGTAAGGAGAAGCCGGGTTTCAAGGGCGTAGGGGGCCACTGGGAGAAGTATAAGGATGCCACAGCGTTCGAGTGGAGGTTTACTAGTATTGGCGAGTTTGCGGACGAGGTCGAGAGACAGTTTGCTGCTAAGAAATCGTAGTTACTTTGAACGACTTGATCGGCGTCTTATGTCGAGGTTGCAGATGAAGCACTTTCAAAAGAAATAATGAGCTAATAGTCAAACTGTTAATCCATAAAGGTCCATCCGTCAGCCAGTCGTAGAGTCGACATCCCGCATCCTCGTGTCCACCGTCTCGCTCCTCGTGATCTTCGGCTTTCTCTTCTCTTTAGCCGTATCATTGCCAAGCCATCCCGGGCGGACCTTGATCGGCTTCAAGAACCCGTCAACATGTACAGCGCCGTGCATTTCATTCTCGCTATCGACCTCGACCGGCAGCTCGTCATTGCTATAATGATGTATGAGCTTCAAGTGGCGCACAAGGTTCCAGTGGCGATCAAACGGATCCACGGTCCGTGGACAATTTCTGACCATGCAGAAGAACTTATCGTCGTCGTCTGCGGATTCAACTTCCGACTGCGGCTGTGACTTTGATTTTGACCACGATTTCTTCGAGCGGCTGCGACCTCGTTTCTCGCTTTCGGGGGGCGCCGTAGGTGGCCCCGAGGGCTCTTCGTCGGTACTTTCTTCGGAATCTTCTAGGACAGAAGGAATTGTCATGCCTGGCCCGTAGCGTACATGCTTGTCTAGTTTCGTTTGACCAGACGGTCCCTCTTGTAGCGTATGCAGAACAAAATCCTGACCAAAGAGATCGGCACATCGCCGAGCAGCCCGATCGAGCGCCGACGCAGGGAATCCGGCAAGGGCAGCCGCTCCGAGGACATCTCTCCAGTCCCTCAGTCGCGTCCGATACATTGCTGGTAGTCGAAGCGGTTTTTTGCTCGTCTCATCAACCGGTGCATTATCGGACAAAGCTTTTGAGTCTTTCCGCTGCAATCGTGTTTGCGCACGAGCTTTCCGTGCTCTAGGCTTGGCTCTCGGTTTACCGTCCGTATATTCGGCGGCTGAATTCGGTGCCGGAGTCGACTCCGAGACGGGCTCGGGATCATCCTGGAAGCGCGGGATGGGCTTCTTCCTCAATCGCGCAATTCGGACCGCGAAGGCCCTGTCGGTCTCACCTTCTAGTCGTGGGTACTCCTTTTTTGGCCGACCACGCTTCTTAAAATCTTCAGGTATTTCTGGGGCCAACGTTTCCCTTGGTATGGATGGTGCGCGGGGGTTCGGGCCTAGGTTACGCTCGGCATTTGGTGAGTGGGTGTGAGTTCTTGAAGGACCGCGGCTGCGCGACCGCGAACGCGAACGGGATTGAGAGCGGAACGATGCATCGGACATTTCAGACTCAGAAGGGCAGTGTGTTCTTGACTCTTGGGCGCTGTGGAGAACCTTGAGCGTCCTGTCTAGTTTTGCCAGCACCTTCTCTACTGTGGGACGCAGAAGTGTGTACGATAGCTCATCATCCGTTGCAACGACAGGTTTTAGTTGGATTCCCTCCGCTGGAGTAGAAGTAGACCGATTTATGACATGTGGATAGTCGACATCCATCATCTCACCCTCGCTCGTACTTTCGAATTTCATCATTCGAGACTTCGAGCGCGATTTGGCTTTAGATTTTGACCTGACACGACTACGTGCAGGGCTCATCTCGTTAATAGAGCCCTCTTCATCGCTACTTTCAGAGTCCAGTTGAACTGTATCCTCAGCTCGCTGTGTCTCCTGCCTCGCTTGGAATTTCTCTTTGGCCAATCTTAACATGGTGGCCGAGATTGTCTCCTCTAGTTCAGTCTTGGGCGAATATGGCGTTTGCATTCTAAAGGTGAAGTGCTCATCGGCGGCATCTGTCTGATTCATGAACTCTGGGCGCGGCACCACGCTTGCTAACAAAGGCCAGGCCGTCCATCCGTTCGGAGGTATCCATTTACTCTCTTGGACCAGTTGGCCCGTAGCGATGTCGACATCCTATTTCCTAGTCAGCATCTAGCACACCATCCATATGCGATGAAGAATGAATTACATGATTAGGTACAGGCTTTGCCGTGCCTGATTTCTTGAATTTGCCATGTCTGTGCTTAAGCGCGAATGTATTGTACAGGTGAATAGATAGATCCTGGTTGTGAAGCTCGTTGAGCGCAGTGAGGGTATCGATTTCGGCGCTGTTCAGCTGCTGCCAGGTGGATGGAGGCCCAGTCCAACGGTTGGAACGCCCATCTTCAGCATCTGAATCGTCGGAATCAGGCAGATATTCGTCTGATTCACTCCCTGCATATGCCATGATACGGTTGTGGCAGGGCCAACGGAATAATTGTGTTGCAAGAACTGTGATCCTAAGGCGCAGCAAAAATTGTGGGTTCAGCGCCTCTGTTTTAAAAATTAGGTTGGTTCTACGACACCCACGTCGATAGTATTTCTACAGCAACAGTCTCGCCTCATAAAATATTAGGACATGAAAACATGTTACATAAGACGCATATTCAAGGCAATAATTCATGGTATTAATAATAGATCTATCTCACAGCTCCTTACGCCTTAGCCCGTGCCTTTTGCTTCTCCAGCTTTCTCCTCTTCGCACGGAGTTTCTGATCCTCGGCACTCTTTTTGTTGTTGGTGTATTGCATCTGCTCAAATAGTTTCCGTTTCTTCTTGCTTAGCATTCCCTTTGCTCTTTCAATGTCTTCTGCCTCTTCTTTCGCTTTCTGCGCCAGCTTCTTCTTCGCATCCAATTTCTGGGATCGAGTATCCATCGTAGTCTGTTTGACAGGCTTGCCGCTCAGTTCAGCCTCCAGTTCTTGCTGATTCCGGAGCTCTTCAGACTCATCCTCATCCTGATCTTCTTCACTGTCTTCGCCAGCTGACTCCTCATTCCCGGAAAAGCCTCCGAAAGAACCGTCTTCAGCTTCGTCATCCTCTTCATCTGACACATCGACGTCCATTCCATCAGCGGCGGCTTTAGGCTTCTTGACAGCGAGGCTATTCTCTTCCTCATCATCTTCCACTTCCTCTTCATCACTATCCTCCAGAGCTTCCCCTTCTGGTTCCTGATCTTGGAGGGGTAACGTTGGGTCATATGCACCCTGCATATGCTGCACAAATGGACTCAGATGAGGCGGGAGCTGAGCACCTGGCGCGTACTCATCCGGGCGCTTTAATTCCTCATCATTGATGCTGTCCCAAACCCACTGTGGTTGTATATAAATACGTCCCGGTATCCTTTGGTTGGGGGCAAGTTTCTGAGAGGTTTGATTGTCTTCGTCGCCCCCATCTTCTTCCATAGCGGCCTGTATTATCGGACGATCAACAATTTGGTGAGTAATAGATGGGTCGAGTTCATTAGTCGTGTATGCGCCCTCGCCTAGAATTGAGTCCCAGCCAATGCGCTTGCATCCGAATGCCCGTAGAATAAACTCTAATGGCTGCCTGGGGGTTTCTCGGGACAAATAAACGGTACAATTTGCGAATAATGACCCCGGTTCGTGACCAGAGTATGAAGGCTGAGGTAGAACGTCGCCACCTGGTGCAGCTGGCTCGAATTTGTCTATGGCGTCGGTAGGTTCGTCTATTTCTAGAACCGCCTCGGTCTGATCCCCCTCGACTGCGGCATTCTTCATCTGTCGAATAAGCTTATTCACTTCAGCCTGGGTTTTGGGATCTGGTTGAACAGCAGAATCGCCACTCGTTAACTGAGCGGGCTCGGATGAAACTGTAGCGGCATGGTTGCCCTCGAGTCTGAAAGCCCCCAGTTCAGCAGCTTCGTTATCCTTGTTCTGGTCAAACTTTGGTGGATACTTCAGGCCGACAGATGTATATAGCCTGAAGTTGACAAAGCCAAGCAGAGTCATGTAGAACTCAACGAACGTGCCCATAATCCGGAAATCAACGTCTCCAACAACCCGCTGATTAAACTTGTAAGGAACCAGCCATAACACGTCCTCGCCTTGGATGTTTGCTTGATAGTAGATGCCTTTGATCGATAAGAAGGACTTGCGCAAACTCTGGGAGACAATGAGGTAATGTTGGAACTCAAGGCACAGTCGCTCGCAGCGAGCGATCATCTTGGCAGGAACAGCCGAGGTGGAAGGGAGATTCGCAAACAGGAAGAGCATGGAGAGGCAGTCGTCAAGATCGCGCAGAGCATCAACGAAGGTCGGATAGCGGTCTCGAATGACATGGTCAAGGGTATACCGCGGCTTGCCCGTCTTCTCTGGCCTGGCAGCATTGCGCTCCAATCGGCTCGCATCGGTCACATCGCCACGGCCGAGGGCCCTGGAGATCTTTTTCTCGAGGGTCTTTTGCTCGCGGAACTTCTGGAGTAAGGGCTCGTGCAGCAGGAACTGTATGTCTTTGGCATAGTAGAAAGTGGTTGAGCTAGTAGAGCTCTTAGAGGCCTTTTTCCTATTGCGTGGCTCGCGGGGGAATATGCCCTTCCAGATGCACAGCTTTCGGAAGTCTGGAAGGCTGATCTGCAGCTTCTTGACAGCTTTGGTGCGGGTGATGTAGTTTTTGGCGTTACCGGCCACGCCCTTCTTCTTTATTTTACCCATAATGACGGCGAGAAGACTCAATTGGGGTCGTGGCTGATTGGAGTCCCTGTTGCGCAAGGCGAAGACAACAATGTTGACGGGAAATTTCAGGCGACCCAAGCAGCAACGAATGAATGCATTAATCGATAACGGAAAGTTTTGGCGGGGCGGTCAACTTTTTTTCCCCTTGCGCTCTGGGATGCCTGTATTTGCCGACTTTGACCGCCCACAATAGACTCAATAAAGGTTAGCTTGAAAAACGTTCCAAGGGTCCTTTCCTTATCGATAAAACCCCAGGTCCTACCTTATCAAATAGAACATGACAGGTGTTGTCGGTAATCGGCAGGAGTGTCTTTCCCGATGGTTAGTAGGTACGTACCTTACGGCAGGAAGCATCCATCTACGAATACAAGACCGACATATCACACATCCAACCGGACGAACAAGATCTCGGTCTTCTACGATGGACGCGCGACATGAGCGACGGTAAAATGGGTTTACAGGACACAGCTGGCCTCTACGGTGCCGCTGCGGTCCTCCGACTCGCACTCTTCGCCTTCTTTCCCACCCTACCAGACCTCCTTACCAGTCGTGTTGAGGTGTCCACTCCCGTCACGAGCTTCAAGCGATGTAAGACGGCCCTAAGTGCAGGACGTGCGAGAGATCAATGCTAACTTAGGCCCATAAATAGTGCAAGAGGGGCTGTTCCTATACAACCACAATGTCTCGCCATACGACGGTGGTGTCTACCACCAGGCACCGCTGCTTCTGCCGCTCTTGTCCCTCCTCCCCGACCCCTCGACGTATCCCTTCTTCACGTACCTTCTGTATGTCCTTGTCGACATAGCAAGCGCCGAGGCTCTCTACAGGATCGCTGAGTCGGGCGAGGCGGCGGCATCGAAGCTGTTTACGTCAGCGCGCAAGGACAGGAAATGGAGTGGCTATGTGGTCGCTGCAATGTAAACGCACCTGCGCCGTTCTGCCTAGGCTATGGATAGATATGCTTGCTAACATGTTGCAGTTTTCTCTTCAACCCCTTCACCATCGCCACTTGTCTGGGTCGGCCGACCAATGTCTTCACAACGTGTGCCATTCTCCACGCCGTCGCCAATGCCGTTTCAGGAAGCCCCCTAACCGCGATGCTGGCCCTCTCCTTTGCTGCGTATCTCTCCATGTATCCCATTCTTCTACTCCCACCCCTGATTTTACTCGCCTATGATCGACAGCATCCGGCGAATCAAATTCCATCGCTTCTACAGTTCACAGGAACTACAGTTCTCGCCGTCGTGGCTCCTTTCTCAGCACTCTTTGCTGCATCGTACCTCCTTACCGGATCGTGGGAGTTCATCCCTTCAACCTACGGCATCCAGCTCACGATTACAGACCTCACTCCAAATGTGGGGCTCTGGTGGTACTTCTTCATCGAGATGTTCGACAGTTTCAGATCCTTTTTCGTGGGCGTGTTCTGGTTACATCTCTCATCCTATGTTGGTGGACTGTCGATCCGCATCCGTTCGCAGCCCCTCGCCGTGATCACGATCCTGCTCGGCATTTTCAGCATATTTAAACCTTACCCAAGTATCGCGGACATCAGCTTATCCTTAGCCGTAGTCCCCCTGTTCCGGCACGTATTTCCTCTGATGCGTTATACCTTTTTTGCAGCATCCACAATTCTCTACTCCGCATTCCTAGGGCCTGCTTTCTACTACCTCTGGATATATGCTGGTAGCGGCAATGCCAATTTCTTCTATGCCATCACATTAGTTTGGAGTTTAGGCCAGAGTTTGCTACTTAGCGACTTGACATTTGCTATTCTAAGGGATGAATGGGAAGTTGAGCGACCAGAAATGGTTGGAAAGCTGGCTCGACAAATATAGGGCACCTTCACCAATTCTATCTCATGAACTAGCGCAGTTACATGCATCAATTATACCAAAAAAATAGAAACTTCCAACCACATATTCCATTTCTTATGATAACACACCAACTGCAGCCACCGTGAGAGATAGCCATATAGGCACTATCCATTATATCTGCCTACAAGAGCGTCAGCCAACATCACCCAATTATATGGCCTCGCTTCTATGTGATATAACGATGTGGCGCAGTTGCTACCACGTAGCTTAGCAAACCCTTGGAAAAGCCTTGCGAGCTTACTCTCCGACCCCATTGTCTCTGTTTCATCTATTTAATATTCCCATAGCACAATCAAGCGAGTAGATCACACCCATCCACATTATTCTAACCGACTTCCTACTCGACACTAACCGCTCTTGTATGAGTGGTGCTCAGCCTTCTATTTCTGCCTTCTGCAATGGGTTCATCGCGCGTAACAAAGTTGTTTGAGAAGCAGAACCGCTCGCCAGTCGCAGAGAGGGGTAATGGGGAAGCAGAGCCTTCGGAGGTGCCCCAAGCCAATACGAACCCGAATTCTCAGAACTTCCTAAGACCCCTATACGATCCTCCAAATGCTCAAATTGAGTCAGTTAATACTCTAGTCCTGGATTCCCGTGCAGAGTAATTGACGTCACAAAAGTATTGTCGCAGTTCATGGCCTGAATCCCACGAATACCACCTCTCACGCAGAGGAGACATGGACAGCGTCGAACGGGAAGATGTGGCTGAAAGACTTCCTTCCGGCAGGACTTCCAATGGCGCGCATTCTTCTTTTTGGATATAATGCAAACGTAGTTTTCGGGACATCGGTCGCTGGAATACAAGAAGAGGCTGAGAACTTGCTGAACCGCCTGGCAATACAGCGTCGGGTACGAATAGTCTCATTGAGCTTCCGGATTTTCACCGTAACAGAAACCACAAGCATGCTAATTAGATATAGAAGTTCGCGGGGCGCCCTATAATATTCGTCTGCCATAGCCTTGGTGGCTTGGTTGTGAAACGGGTACGCTTGGTCGTGTCCTACTCGATATGCGGATGCTGATCATTTAGGCATTGGTCACAGCGAAACAAACGATGAGGTACATTGATATCAAGAATGCAACGTACTACCCCCAACTCCTCGGTCTTGTGATGTCAGTGAATTACTGATATTGATACGGATTGCAGTTACGGCATCGCGTTCTTCGGGACACCTCACCGAGGCGGTAATAATGTTCTGCTCGGCAACATTGCGGCTTCCATTGCACGAGTGGCTTTGCGCCAGCCGGAAAACTCCTTCCTGGAGGCCCTCAAGAAAGATAGTTTGTTCGCCGATCAACTTGTTCAAGATTTCAAACAGCAGCTAGAAGACTATTATATCCTCAGCTTTGTGGAAACACAACCATATGGGTCACTTGGTTTGGTATGTGCAGTTCAACCCAGCTAATTTGTAAATCATGTCTTATTGGTGCGAGAACTTGTGTGCCGCTGCGTTCAATTAGCTTACAAATGCTTTCTCCTAGATTGTCGATCCAGTGTCAGCAACACTCGGCCTCTCGCTTGACCGCGAAATAAAGATCTCGTTAGCAGGCAACCATAAAGACATATGCAAGTTTGATTCCAGCGACTCTGACGACTATGAGCAAGTCTGGGGTAACATCGAGGAGCTTGCAAAAAACGCTATTAAAGCCATGGAGGAAAAGGCCCGGTTAGCTGATTTGGGGGCCCCTATTGAGCAGCTCAGTCTCATCCCAAGGGAAAATCGTATGTAGCTTCCTGTAGAATAGACGCGTTATTATTCGATCATTCATTCATGAAGACTTCTAATAACACATTATAGTTGAGAAGATGGCACACACAGTGGACCGCGTTGATTCTCGATTAGATAACGGAGAATCTCAAAAAATCCTCGACTGGTTATCGACGATTACGTACAATTCCCGACATGAAGAAAGTATTAAAAAGTTCCAAGATGGAACCGGGAAATGGCTTCTGAACTCGCAGGAATACCAGCATTGGTTACAGAATAACAAGCAGACATTATTCTGTCACGGCATCCCTGGAGCGGGGAAAACCATCTTCACGTCCGTCGTCATCAAGGAGCTTCATTCTCATCATGATACTAGCATTGGTATCGCATATTTCTATTTCAGCTACGACCAACAGCACCACGGACAGGAGCACGTGGAAGTCCTCAAATGTCTGCTAAGGCAGCTATGCGAAAGACAGGTTCCTATTCCTGGCGCTGTGAGGTATCTCTATGAAAGACACGAAAAGCGAACGCCAGCAACTATTGATGACATCATGGAAGCTTTCCAAGCTGTGGCTAATATTTACAAGAGGAACTTCATCGTTATCGATGCGCTTGATGAATGTCGGGCATCGGAGGGTCATCGAATGAAGTTCATTCAGCGGATTAAAGAAGTCCAAAACCGAACGGGAGCAAACATCTTCATGACGTCGAGAAATATTCCAGAAGTGATGGATGAATTTGCAGAGAATCCAATGCTAGAAATTCGTGCCAACAAAGACGATGTGCGGATATTCCTCGATAAGGAGATTCCACACCTACAATTTCAGAGGCTTTTAAAAGGTGAGGCCGAACTAGAGGAAACTATCAAAACAAAAATCTGTGAAATTTCAGACGGCATGTATGTGTTCTGTTTGCCCTAAAATGGATCTAATTAATGAATCTATAGGTTCCTACTTGCGAGCCTTCTTCTCAACTTGCTAGATGGAGCCACAAACAAAGAAGAGGTTCAACAATACCTGCAGGACGTGCGCGCTACGTCGAATGCCTACGGCAATATATACAAGAACCTCATGATGCACCGAATTGAAAAACAAGTTGGGGCTCGGGCATCACTCGCAAAGAGGACCCTAGCCTGGATTGTCTGCACCATTAGACCATTAGGCCCTAGAGAGCTCCAGCATGCGCTTGCCATAGAGCCCAAAGATCGTGAATTTAAGAGCAATAGAGTTACAGAGCTCGAAACCATCATTTCGGTCTGCTGTGGGCTAGTCACCGTAGACAGGGGGAGCAATGCCATCCGATTAGTCCATTTCACCGCACAAAAATACTTCAAACAGTCACGGAGACGCTGGTTTCAAGACGCAGATACCGATCTGGCAACGGCCTGTATTACCTATCTCTCATTCCCGACGGGTTCCTATAGTTACGAAGCAATCAATTGGAGGCGCCCGCCAACATTCTACAGGTACGCCGCAATTAATTGGGGCCACCACGCTCGCAAAGCTTTGGTCCCAGATCAAAATGTCGTAGAATTCCTCAAGAACAAAAGAGCCTTTCATTTATCGGCCCAAGTGTTAATTAGGCGGAGAGAGCCGGGTCTTGATACAACGGGAATACACTTGGCGGCTTATTTTGGCCTTGCAGAAGCGATTCGTGCATTGCTCTCGGATAAAGTTGATCCAGATTCGAAAAATCTCAATGGCCAAACGCCCCTGATACTTGCAGCTAAAAACGGACATGACGTTATTGTTCAGCTACTCCTTGAAACAAATAAAGTTGATCCAGATTCGAAAGATATCGATGACCAAACGCCCCTAATACTTGCAGCTGAAAACGGACATGACGCCGTTGTCAAATTGCTAGTTGCGGTAGACAAGGTTGATGCAAATGCGAAGAATCTCTTTGACCAGACTCCTCTGCTGTTAGCCGTTATTTACGGGCACGAAAAAGTCGTACAAATACTCCTCAACTCAGGGAAGGTTGACGTTAATGTAGCACAAAGAGGTGGCCAAACTTCTCTATCGTGGGCTGTCAAAAACAATGAGGAAAGAATAGTACAACTACTTCTTAAATCCAGCGAAATCGATGCCAACGTAGCAGACATAGCTAGCCGAACACCACTATGGATTGCTGCTTTTAAGGGGTATGCATCAGTAGTACAAATGCTTCTTGCTTCAGGAAAGGTTGATGTCAGTTTAGCCGATGACTCTGGTTTGACCCCGCTGCAAATAACGAAATCTTGGACAGTTAAGAAGATGCTACTGGCGGTAGTGTCAGGGACTCCGTACTTGGGGTAGGCAATAGACATTTGTTGTTGCGCGAAGGACTCTAAACACCTCCGTAGACGCTACCCAGCTATATACAGCAATCTCTTTGTTCTGTGCCTATGCCTTGTGACAGGTAGGTTTGGCTGGAGAAGTTTTGCTTGAGTGTTCGGAAGACATGGAACAGTAGGCAACCTAACGTTGATTTTAGACTGCAGAAATCGGAGGGGGTTTTAGAGCTACCTAGGTTTTACAACAAAAGATCGATCATGCACCTGGTCACTTTCGACACTACCTACCTAGGTACCTAATGGATTTCTATTTGCTTAACCATGAACCCTAAACCACAGTCACCGTCTTTATTTGAAAGTCGAGGACCCTACCTAACCAGGAGCGAAGCGGGAAGTTGGTGAATAAACACCGGCGCTTCCTTTTCCCAAATATTCAAACACGAAAACGTAATACAAGATTAGGTAATTTCGGAATGACGCTATTGCATCGTCCCACGTACTCATTGACTGTAATGTCCTAATAGACATACACAAAAGCTTTATTCCCCATATCTGTTTCTTGTCCTTCTAGCTTCTCGAGTGCCCGGATATCTATGAGCCCGCTGCTCAGAGAATCCAGCTCGGCCTGTCTCTTCTCGATCCTCTGCCTATTCCGCCACCCATACAACAGTCGCAGCATAATCGCCACGACAATAGCGGCCCCATTTACCGCGAATATGGTAATTTTAGCGCTGATATATCCTGGCGCCTCCCAGCTCAAGAATGTCTGAGGGCCGATGATGTTCGCAATCCCGAAGCCGACGGCCACAACCGCATTTACAGTCACCTTTCTTGTATACCCCTGTGTATTGACGCCCGCCAGAGCATAGACAAGGGCCAGTGGCGCTACGACGAAATTAATGAGGTAGATTCCCGCGAGAACGCCGCCCCGGGTACCCCGATAGAACGACATCAAGCCCGCGCCAATGAGCGTCGGCACCATCAGAACCACGATGCCGAGCCATCGTGGAAAATCAATTAAGATCGCGTATGTGCAACCCAACGTCGCGACGATAGACACAGCACCGGATGGGATATTGAGGAGGGCGGCGGTCTTAGAGTCATATCCGAAGCCTCTGATCAGTGTTGCGCTAAAGGTCGTGATGACACCAGAAGGTATAACGATGAGGATCGTCAGGACGAGAAGAATCCAGACGTGGATATCGAGTAGTGCTTCCTGCAGTGCTGCTTTTCGGAATACTTTCATCCCGGTGCCGGCCTGGTCAAGCGCAAGCTTTTCGCGGATGTGTATTTTCTCCGCCTCGCTTAACCATGCAGCAGTCTGGGGCCCGTTCGGCAGGAAGAACAGAATGAGCGTGGCTATGATGAGGTTGAAGAGTCCCACAGCAACGAACATGATGCGCCAGCCAGAGAACGATGCCGTCCTAGAGCCATGTTGTGCTGCAAAAGAGACAAGTCCGCCGATGATCTGACCGGCGCCTAATCCGCAATACCAAATCCCATATCGTGGCGTGCTTTCGCGTCGGCTGTACCACTGGCTAGTGATGAGAATCAACGCAGGGGTGATAACGGCCTCGAAGGCACCAAGCAAAGTCCGCACAGCCACCAGACCTGCGAAGTTCTGGCAGGCGGCTGTTAAAGTTACCAAAACACCCCATAGCAAGATGTTTACTCCTAGCACTGTTGCGGGTGGGAATTTCTGCAGTAACCATCCCTGTGGGAATTCCGCGACGCTGTATGCGATGAAGAAGGCCGTCGCTAGCCAGCTGAACTGCTGCCAATGAAGGCCTAAATCCTCTTGAAGACCCATTATGTTGGCATAATTGATGAGGACTTTGTCCAGGAACTGCAGAAAATAGCTCGCGAACATGAGGGGAACAATACGGGCATCGATTTTACGGTAAAGTGCCTTGTCGTTAATGACTCTCTGTAAACCCATTTGGGGCGGGCATGGTGCAGAGAGCGGTTTGGCGCTGCCTCTGAGCACGTCCTCACTTTGATCATCCATACACACAGAATTGAAACAATGTTATCGCTTCGATAGAATCTCGTCCTTATCAGTAGCGAAGACCCTCGACGATATGTATTATTCAACAATGACAGGAAGTTCTAGAAGGGGATCTAATACCAAACCATGCAAGATATAGTGGTACCCCCTCGACTCACACCCCGGAAACCAAGTCTATATCGAGTAGAGACAAGGCTATCATCGTGGCCTTTTGGTTCGCTTAGCTCGTGCCTATGCACTGGGCGTAAGCTGACGATGCAATACAACGTCTTCCCCTCATTAGTATATCGAACGACATTATAGCGAATTGCGGATGGGTTGGAGATATGTAATCTCAAAGCATTCGTCGAGGTTCCCGTGACATACCTTGTCAGCTTATCAATCACCATGTCGTTTGATATTACTACGACTAATATAGGTCAACATAAAAAGGTACTTTCTGACATATGTATATGAGACTGTCTGCATAACGTCACAAGACAACAACGATAAACTCTCAATTTCTCGGACAGACAATGGGCCGTCACAACGGTCCCCCAGTTATCATCGTAGGTGCCGGCATTGTTGGATTAGCACTTGCCCAGGGTCTAAAAAAGGAAGGCATCCCCTTCCAAATCTACGAACGCGACGAGAATCTTGATCATAGATCTGCGGGATGGGGCATCACGATTCACTGGGCCTTGGAAGCTCTCGAGAGCTGTTTATCAAGGGAGTTATTTGCTAAGATCGACGATGTACAAGTCGATCCCGAGCAAGGACGACAAGGTCTGATGCAAGCCTGAAGCCAGATAGTTAAGGAGGTATCTAATGCAAGTTCAACATAGTAAATAGACACTGGCCGCTTCCTTTTCCTAGACCTTCGAACGTTGAAACCCCGATACGTCATCCCTCCAAGCCCGCGTAAGCGGATCAGCCGCTCGAAGTTCCGCAGGTTGCTGACTGAGGGTCTTGACATCCACTGGGGCAAATCGCTCTCCTCCTTCGCGCCTAGAGCCAATGGAAACGAGATCACCGCTACTTTCACAGACGGCACACGAGTCGACGGTGCCATGCTTATTGCCGCTGACGGGAGCAACAGCAAGACGCGGTCCCTCCTCCTAGGCGACGCCGGGGCTCTACACCCGCTCCCAGTGCGCTTCATGGGCGTGACCCCTATATTTTCTGAAGAGGAGATGAGACCCCTCCGCTCCATCGACCCGCTCTTATTCCAGGGCTCACATCCCGAGACGGGGTATTTCATGTGGTTTTCGGTGCTCTCGACACCTGAGGCGAACGGTAGTATCGGATCGGCGCAGCCGTACTACGAGGCGCAGATCAACCTTAGCTGGCTGTTCAAGGGACCCGAAAACGAAGTCCCTCCCACGGACTCTGAAAGATTGGCCAGGATGAAAGAAATGGTGCGGCGCGGCTCTGGATTCCACGAGGTTCTGCGGCGTGTCGTCGATAGCGTGCCTGATGGTACCCCCGTGCGCGAGATCAAGCTGGCCGACTGGCCGACGCTAAACTGGGAATGCAACGACTTGGTCACTTTACTCGGTGATGCTGCGCATCCTATGACTATGTGTAAGTCGGATTGTCTGAACACGAGCACAGAGAAGGTGGACGCAGTGTACTAATAGTTGGCCCCTTATAGATCGCGGAGAGGCCGCAAATCATGGGTTCCTGGATGCAAGTAAGCTAAAGGAGCAGCTGATATTGTGGCGTGATGGCCGGAAAACACAGAGACAAGCATTAGAAGACTTCGAAGCTGAAATGCGCGAGAGGGCCTATCAGGCTGTTCTCCTAAGTCGACAGGCCTGTCTGGATGCGCACGATATTACGAATCTAGGGTCCGAAAGCCCGTTAGTTAGTAGGCGCGCCAGGGTGTTGGAGCCTGGGATGAAAGTTTGATATCATCAGTATATGTGCGAGGTCCTCCCCGAGTAAGTGGTTGAGCTAGCACGGACAGCCTCAGGCGTGACGTATCACCATGCTTATTCTCGAACAATCTTCTTGCAGCAATACTATAGAATAAGAACGGTGTTAGCTTACGGGAAGGGTTCATGCATTCTCTAAGAATCTCAATCGAACTCTCTTAGATATAATCTCATTTAGTCCAGTCCTCTTCATTAGCAATCTGACCACACCCAATCGCATTTGGCCCAGCTAACTAATATCATCGACCATTCAAGGACTCAGTCTACACCATGGCCTTGCCTTTTTCTAATTCTCTTGTATCTGCTTCCCAGTTGACCACGAAAACTCACCGACACTACAGCCAGAAGACATTTAAACCCTATTTTAACCGACGAAGGTACGTCGAAGAGTCACTCGTACCACCTTAATTTCAACCAATATGGATCCAGCTCCTTCTGTATATTCCAGCAGGTTTGTAGGCCTATGACAGTACAATTAGCAGAGTGATTACCAAACACCCGAACTCTCTTGGACGAAATTTGGTTTATTCTTACCAGAGGTGGTCGGTCCAGTCTCATTTGGCTTAATCAAGGGAAGCTCGTAGTTGGCTCTAGAGTCATTCTGAACTGTCCAGACCCCCGCAAGCCACCTAAGCTCTATATAGATATACATCGGTTCGGGCCACTCCCAGGTTAGGTTGAGTACTATATACTATGACATATAAAGTCAGTTCTTATGATCTTAAATAAAGTATATAATCACCCTCTTTAAGAATGACTTGAAATGTGAGATCAATCATCGTTTCGAGTAGCTTACTATACCAGCTTTCACATCCCCAGAGTCCGTTGGTTTATACGCTATGTGGCAGTGCGATGCGGTCATCGTAACCTTCTCAGTATCCTTCAACGGAAGTTTGTAGTTTTGCCCTCTACCCGTTAACCGTTTGGTTCGACAGGCAGTCTCGCTTAAATAGGCTGTAGCCCTGTCCAACCACTGAGTCAGTCATTGTCGTCCGAAGCCTGTCTTTGGGGGGGACACGGGATGGTAAGAGAGTAAGCGCAGTACTGAAGATTGCGTACCTTAGCCGAGCACCAAAGCGTGGTGCATACACCATCCCTGATACCGAATCTTTAACGCGGCATATGAATGAGAAATCCCCGTTGTATTGCGGATGTGAAATAAGGCTGACTGGCTCGAGCTCGAGAATACCAATTTTGTCTTTCACAACGTCGAATTTTGGGGTTTCGACTATTGTCAATTCCGCGAGCGGCTCTTTGTAGTAGAGATCCATGGTGCTGAATGGTTCTTTCTAACGCCAAGAGAGTTCGATCAGGAATGAGTGATCAGCAGAATAGTTAGTCGTAAGATGTCAAGTTCAAAGGTGTGAGTCCATGCCTGTTCCATTCCATTTATGAATCCAAAGGTGTCTTCTTAGCGCGGGAATTACGTATGCTTGCAATATCTTGTAATACCAACCCCTTCTTGAAACAGCCCCTTAGAGCTGGTAGTACTCAACAGAATCCTCAAGGCCTTCGTTTGCTATCCATCAACTACTACACATAACACTGGCTACGAATTGCAAAGTCACTCATAGCTATAGCCAGAGAATAAGTTCTGCTATTCCCATTCATATGACACGTAATATCATTACGTACCGCTCTCTATCAACATAATCATGCGCACAATTCTCCCTTTCATCTGTGAAAGGTTACCCAGTGACTATTGCCACCAACATTGTTACGGCAAGCCATTCAGAATCATGAACCCCGCGCCAGTTGTCATTTAACACTTCCTGGTTCCCAACCGAGAAGCGTTAGCTAACGAGTTGAACGGTCTGCCGCCGACCAACGGTATCAACTTTGAGTAACGTAATGGCCCCGTAGCTGTCACAAAGATGAAAAGGGCTGGCACGAGCTGGCATAGGGACCTTCGACCAGTTAGCGGTCAACTCAGATTATCGGACTAGAGCCAGCCCGTCTGGAAGTACATAATTAATAGGCCGAGATATCTCTACTTCCCTGTAAGCCTAGTCTTGGTATAAGGGGCCACGTACGGCGAAGTGATCGCGAAAGCTTTTTGATCACGCCAGCCCTTGAGTTCCCACCTTACGTCCTATCATCTACAGTTACGTTGCTAGTATCACATTCAAGACGTACGACGGAAACTTCAATATAAATGATACACACGTGATAGCATATCAACGAAACCCACGCGATGCTTCGATTTGACGAGCAAGAGAGAAAACGAATCAAGCGTGCACATGTGAGTAGCAGTATCACGATACTAGTGTCTCGGATACATCTAGGTTCCAAGAACTAAGGCGTTCTCAACTTATTAATCAAGCCTCAGTGACTTAATGGCATGTTTCAAAAACTCATATTACCCATAACGTATTCAATGCCAGTCTTGACAACACCACGGTCAAATGTAACAGAAATGGATTGTTGGCACCTTCTGACAATCCTATCGGCGTTCACGAGGTTTGTCGTCTTGCTTTAGGTGTATCGTGTTACCAAACCAAGCTCCTAACCTTCCATAGTTGACAGCAATGCCAACCTTTTGTATGCCCACGAGGTAAGAACACATGTACGTTAGTTTTATTGGTAGCCGATTTAACCAAAAGCGGCTTGACAATGCCCAACAGTCTGAGCTCACCAACAATCGAACTTCAATACAATAATTGGTAATGCCAAGGCACAGGGCGAGGTTATGACAACTCAAACAAGAAGTTCTTCATATCGATTTATTGCTGGTGGTATCTTTTAATTATATCCATGCCTATTTTTCATGGTATGTCCCTTTTCACATCATGTCACATGGTATGTTATACATAGTCTCATATCGGCTCATCCTAGAACCGTGAATTTAAAATTGCTTGAGTGGGTGTAGGGACAATGCCTGCAACTACGGTGCTGCGTTCGCCCTAGATCATGTTGAGAGCGGGTGATGAAGCGGTCAGTGTCTGCTCGAACATCGGCAGACCATCGAGCATTGCACCGATCTCTCCAAATCGATACAGACCCTTCTCTTCCCTCGGGGCCTCGAAGCGGTGCGTACTTGCACCGAATGGTGAGAGTCCTCGGAATAGCACTGCAGCCCCGACTGCTGCTAGACTCACGACAGCCCCCCCGATACCGAGTAGGATTCCTGCCGAATCATGAGCCTTTTCGTCTTCAGCAAACTTGATGCCGCCACGTCGCCATCTCTTCCAACTTTCACCTGCACCGGCAATATTTTCAATTGCGCCGTCGGCAAAGATACCTAATGTTGTAGGTAAGCCCCTTGGCTTGGACTCTTGCCAAGGTAGGACGTCGCGTTTCTGCGACTCTGCTTCCATCATCTGAAGAAACTGTATGCAACGACGGTTCGCCGTGAGACAAGTCGCCAGTATTGGATACGGTGTTTGAACTTTCATCAGCGCCAAGTAACCATAGGCTAAGAAGTCGAGGGACGAGGGGCTTTCGGTCCTGAGCAGATACTGCGCAGAGCCCCGGAGCTCGTCAAGCGTCGTAAAGAAGTCCGTCGCAAGTTGCGTAAAGCGGATTGCGGCCGTCTGCTCGGGCTGCATAGATTTCCGGGGACCGAGCCGTTCACGCAAACGCATGAAACCCGTCGAGGTAGTCTCAGTTCCGCTCTCAGCAGCGGCTTCATCGGCTTCAGCTTCGGCAGCTAAGTAGCCCATGCCGAGGTTCTCGGCCTTCTCGATAGCGGCAGCGCGTATGGCCGAGGGGATGGTCCATGTTAGCGGAAACGGCAAGAGGTCCGAATACGCCGGCCTCGTAAGCTCCACCCAGGCGTGTGGTGACGCGTATAGTGACAACGCTACCAAGGCGGATCCACGGGTAGTGAGAAATGAAGAATACGCCAAGAGATCGGCCTTATTTTGCGGCGTGAGATCAAGGTCTGCAAGTTGATATTCGAAGATGTGGCATGTCATATATGATATTATGTTCATGTACCCAGAGGTCCAAGTGCCATCGTGAAACAAGGCAGGCAAGCTATCTGTGGCGGTGATCAGCGGAAGGAAGGCCGAAAAATCCGGATGAACGATCTACAATGCTTACGGTCTGGGATGAGGGATGTGTCATTACTTGCAATCAGGGACCAGCCCTGACTAAGGAATAAGTGACGGAAAAGCGCAATGGCAGCCAAACATTCGGCGTCTATGGACTCGAGTCCGAATGCCGGTCCCCAAACGTGGAGCTGAAAAGACATCGGTCCCGGGAAGTGGGAATGAATACGGAATACAAGCCGGGCCGGGATTTCAGATAATGAGACGGAAAGGCTGAGATCCTTCGGCCTTTTGGATGAGACGACAAGGCGGGCTGTGCTGTGATAGGCTACCGAACTTAGTAGTGATTCCGCCTGAATTGCTGGGTTGTTGGCTGGGCATTCACAGGGCTGTGGCAATTGGATCCAAGAAACAAATATTTTTACATTGCCGGGGATAACCGAATTCCGGGGTAGAGATGACTGTACGTAGACTACTGTGTAGAGTACCTAGGATACTTGATAAGGATTGCTTCCTTTGATTCGTAAGGGAATGGTTCGTGATACTGGCGTCGTCGAATAATGCACAATTATTAGTAGCATTTGGTGTTGATACTGAAAATCCGCCCCCAGTCGGGTTATCGCGTCGTTTCAGTATTGCAGCCACGTGGTGATAAGTAGTTCATCGTTGACGTCAAGACCCTGCAACCCCACTGGATCGCTAACTCCGGGTGGTACCTAGGTACATGATGCCGCTATATCCTCCTCAGCACATCGTGAGTATACTGAAAAAGTCTGCATCGTAAGTTGCATTTGAGCGATCACTACGTACACATCCAATGTATGCCAATGGGTTTGTTTCTGCTATGATAGGTGCTCGTGACCGCATATCTATTGACCGGATCGATTTTGACAGCTGGGTCCGTCGACGATCGATAATAGCTCATTTCCGGGTAATTCCAAGGGTGCTAAATATTTTAACTGTTCGCCTCCCCCTGACGATCCAGGAGGTGGCAAATTCTTACCCGAGCTTGCAGAATGGCCGATTAGTATACACGTGTACCATCTCGCTTCGAGACTAAGTGGTGTTCTAGAAAAATTCCGAAATGAGGTTTGAGGCCCGTTGAAGGTGGTGGTGGCGTACTTCGTACAGACGATGACTTTCTCGGATCTGGAACGAATAGTATTTGTTCTTCTCAGGCCTGCATAATTTGATGATGATAATCTGTGCCTGCTTGTACATACGTATACTTGTATAATACTAAACCAATTAGACGGACGAATTGAGTTTTTTCCCCAATCCGCCAAGCACCGGTAGCATTCGGGTGTCTAGTTATACAGATGATTACATTCCTACGCAAGGAATTGTTGTGACCGCCCTCGTAAAGCCTGGAGATAATACCAAGAAGCGCTTGGAACTTTTTATGATTATCAGCCGTGTCCCCAGCAATACTACAACTTCTTTAGGCGTTAGCGCTCAGCTATCAGCTATACAAGTAAGTATAATATAGCATGGTAGAAGCATCCCTAGTCCCTACCTCGCGCAACGCAGACAATACCTACATCATCACAGCGCCTCATTCCCGCCCATTGTTTCCCAGCCCTGTTCTGCCCTATTCCGCACACACGGGTCCCGAAGGATTGGATCACCTGTCGCTGTCATCACGCGACCCATAAGTAAACCTCCAGGCTGTCGCGATCCATCGCCTTCAGCTGCCTTGCTGGGGGTACCTACTTACCTGATGTATGTAGGTACCTGCGAAGCGCTGCCAAGTCCGCAGGTGAGTGCAGCAAGGGAGGGATATTCCAAGTAACTTTTGTCTTGGACAATAATTCGTCGTCCGTGATCGTCGAGATAATGACGCTCGAACCCCCGCGCCCGTCCATCCCGCAGCCGCTGCGCCATGTTCTCTACTCTCGCCTTGATTATTTTCGTAGTATAGGACCCTTCAAGTCCTTTCAATCCCAACTGCAATGAGTTGAAACATCCGTACGAGCCGGTGCATGGCGGAATCTCGCTTTGGATCGACAACCCGAATGTCACCCTCCATCGCTTGGCTGCGCAGCAAGTTGACGACGACCTATTACTTACTTTACCTGTCTGTACCTACATGACAATGTATAGTACCTTGTGAATTATTTGCCATCCCACATCCCACATCCCACATCCCACATCCCTTAACTTCTGCCCTAACGCACAACCTACCGGCGTTTTTGGGTTGACTGACTGCCGAAGGCCCGATCAGGAAATGGCAAGCGCTTCCCGATCCCCAGGTCCAAGTTCAAATCTTGGCAACGATGAGCGGAGTGTTTGTTCCCTATTATGCCGACTTTTTTTCTTCTCGTCGGGATACAAGATCAATGAGGTCAGTTAGCCGCCGTAGACGCTTGTTAATTAATATGATACTGCAAGCCTAGATAAAGCGTTAAACTATAGCCTCGGCACCTAACAAAATGGATACCCGGTTATCCGTGAACTTGAGAGAGATAGCCCGGACGCGTGCAGCGCAGCGCATGCAACATCGTGAACCCCTCCCTCCCTGCCTCCCTCCCTCCTCCCAGACAATGTATCAGCCGTAACGTCTGTCTGCTTACGTGGATGAGGTAAGGGAGACCGGCCCATCATGCCACGACCGCACGACATGGGAAGATCACGAGGATCACGAGTTGATTGTATCAGACTTCTCCTCACTTATACGTACATAATATGGTAATCTTACTATCGGCTCTGTCTAAGCTAGCGTCGCACAATTTTGCCCATTATTAAAGTATGCATTTTCGTTACAGGATACCGCATGCGGACAAAACTACGGTAATTGCCGAGAGGAAATTTCCCTTTTCGCACTCGACAACAAAAGTGTGAAACAGGATTCCCCATCAAAATGACGATGGCGATGACACAGATTCGCACACGTGATGGGGGAGCAATGGCCCATGTTCATACATAAGTACATACATAGGGAGGGCTAATAAACTAGCGCCAAGCAAGGTAGCGCAGCGCGGTGTGAGATCTGAGGAATGTGGTGGGTTTTTCCCTAATTTCACTAATTACCACTTGTGTCGAACTACGGACAATCTAACTCACCGCATAATTGCTGCCTTAACAAATCGATCAAGGACAATACGTGGCCAAGTTGTTTCGCGGTGAAAAAGGGGATCCTAAACAGCAGGCAACTGGAACCTTTTGCCTCATAACCTGGTTGACCTAATTTTGCTCCTGCAAGGCATAATGGAGCCCTTTAGTGAAATTGGTTTGGCCATGTAACATTGAGCAGTAGGTGTGTGGCTTGACACGAAACTTAAATGTAAGGTCCCTTTAATAATTGGAGATTGCATGTGAAGACAGCGCTGCACGAGATTTGGGTATTCTGAACATGTGTACGAATTCGTACGAGACCCTGATATGAGAGATAAACAACTTGTCTCAGCCATTGCTGCGCAAGGGGTAGTTTCGGGACAACACTCTATAGTCTATACCCAATCGAGGAAGCAAGTCGACGATTTACCAGTCACAAGATAGCTTGTCTCACTGGCTTACTCCCTTGCGTGGGAAAATCTCGCGCTGACCGACAATGGGCGACAGATTCTTAGACAATATTCGTTATCAATTACTTTGATTCACAATGCAGAGCGAGATTGGAGCAGAACATATGGGTAAAAAATGACCGAATTAAGTGGCCGTGTTCAATTCATAATTCCTCATCCGTAACATTCAACCAATCCAGGCAAATCCAGCCTTTAGCCATCCAGCCGTCCTGGTAATCCTCTCCGATGGGTATCCTCGCGCTCGCGGCCTATCCTCGCAGATGATGCCCTGACCGTGCTATTTCTAGGTGTACAAAGAAGAAAAAGACCCCTCATGACACCTTTGACCGTCATATATCCCGTGAAAAACATGTATCCTCCCAATGCAACTTGGTGTAAAAGACCGGTATTATAAATCGTGTAGTGTATTACATATGCGCTAGGTGCGACAAGAAAGAATGAGGGTTCCTCTGTGAGCCAGCTCGAGGAAACGAGCTTGTCATATCGTCGAGAAGTGGGCGACGCCGCGCCGCGGTGATCTGATGAAGATCATACGGCTGGTTGTGGGTGTGTTGTAAGTGGCCATGAGTGACCGTGGTGATTCGCGCATCGATTCTGTTGGCGCTTGTCGTTGGAGATCGAGGCTGGATGGCAGCAAGAATGATGCAATCGTAGGCAATGCGGTTTCCGATGCGCATGCCAGGTAAGAGAGCTCAAGAGAGCGTGAAGCTTGTGTGTAGACGAGATCCTGTGATCCTTGAAGTATCGCCTTGTTTCCGTTCTGCGCCATGCGCAGATCGCCTCAATGCCGTTCCTCGTTAGAGCAGAAACCATCGACTAGGTTGA
Source organism: Xylaria sp. Z34 (assembly GCA_037356055.1). Classification (NCBI taxonomy): domain Eukaryota; kingdom Fungi; phylum Ascomycota; class Sordariomycetes; order Xylariales; family Xylariaceae; genus Xylaria; species Xylaria sp. Z34. The sequence goes on along the minus strand of JBAWJW010000004.1, from coordinate 1,111,544 downwards.
ATCGCCGGCGCAATATCGATCTTGACTCCTTAGCCGCTCTTGGGCAGGGGAGGGAGAGGCCGGCTGGGTGGGGGACCCGGGCAAGGCGGGAGTTGCGATGGACGCTGGGCGGACATCTCGAATTCTCGTGTGGAAGCCAGTTTGACGGTGTTCTGGTATTCTGGCGTGAAGCCGGGTAGAGTTGTCGTTGTTGAGAAATGTTCAACAACGATGTAAACCGAGGTGTATAAGGTAGGTTAACCACGAGCTATAGACGCGTGGTATAAGTGTGTATAAGTAGTTGACGTTGATGTTGGAGATTGGAGTAGATGTTGTCAAGTCTTGTATGGGACTGAAGCTTGAAGTTATCTGAAGTCTGATGTTTAAGTGAACAGGCCAGGAAAGCTCAGTGGGTGGAGGGGGAGGAGGCAGCTTTATGTATAGCTGGGGATGACGATCGTCTCTCGTCTGCTTCAGGCTGGTGAAATGGAAGTGGATGAGAGCGATACATGGTGGGTGTCACTAATTTGCACCAGATCGTGTTTGTTGAAGGTACACCGCCAAAGCCAGGATACAATGGCGCAATGTACTACCTCGCGCGAAATTGGGCGGTAGAGATACAGGACTGAGCAGGGAGGTACCTCTAGCCAGATTCACCACGAGGTGCAAAAATAAGTCGTGATAGATCGACCAGGGGTAGAGTCAGAGTGACGAAGCCAAGATGTGCAAGTATACCAGGTACATGCGTGCATGGGTACCAGAGTACGAAGGTACGCGATACAAGTTGACATCCAACTCGCGAACATATCGTACAGGACTAGGTAGGCAGATCATGGCTTGACCCTGCAGTTTGCTGGTGGGTGTTGAGACATAGTCTGGTGGGGGTTGTTTTATCACGTCCGACCACCCATGGAACAAATTGAAACGAGCATAATACCCCTGGTAACCTGGGCCAGGTGGCTTGTCTGCCCCTGTCATTCCATCCCTGTCATTCAGCACATGTCTTATGTACTGCTATAGCGTATGCCACCCCTGTCAGCTCGAGAGCCCCACTGAGCCTGACATTCAGATGTACTATACAAAGCCCAAGTAGAGAGGGACAAGATCAAAATTGCTTCTGAAATTAGACAGGACTGACCACCCCCAAAATAGGACAGCGTCTGCCATAGCTGCGGATACTATTCGCCAGCAGTGGAGAAATGGGGGATAATTGATGCATAATCAATAGCACATCGTAACTCTGGTAGATTATGCTCATACCTATGGCAATTGATGCATATGTAAGAACGTACAGTGGCATACAAATGTAATGACAGAAATAGGCACAACCAAACAAGCAACAGAAAAATGAGATTGCGAAGCTCTATCTCAAACTAGCTGTCTATTCTGTCATTCCACTCATCAAAAGATCAATCGGCGATTGAATAGGTAATTGTTTGTATTGTTTGTGCCTTTTTGTAACGCAGGGGGTTAAACAAGGTTAGTGGAGCCTCATTACGAGCTGCGGTCTGGTGAGCACGAGGACGAAAAAAAAAAAGTTCCCCTTGCTTCGTCAGCTCAAGATCAGTGTTGCTGGTTAATTAGTCGCCAATTGAGCACCAGATCTGGGCTAGCTATTCCCGATAGTGTGTACACAGCAATGCTTTTGAGGCCATCTTTATCGATCTTCGTTCATCCCAGCAATTTGGTAGAGTATTTCTTTTGCTCTCCCTAGTGTGCTGTTTAATCGAAAGAGAAGTTGGACCCATCAATCTAGCTATCTCGCATTCTCGCATTGGCCCATGCAAGGAGAAGCAGGTGGCTGAGCATCCCCTGTACCTAGTCCAGCCTTATAGTAGGTATTGAGTGAGCTGCTTGTCGAGGCAAAGCTTGCTGGCAAGCAGGGACCTACCTACCTACCTTGGCAAACGAACAGGGGTTATTCAGCGCACAAATCGAGCTTCTACATATCTGCCAATTCAAACGCGCATTATCTCATGCAAGCTAACTGGATGGACAGGTAAGGGACTTCTTTGCTCTGGTCCATTTCTTACTCAAATGGCTGTTCACGGCAAGACAAGAATACACTTAGTCAATTAAAGAGGGTTATACCGAGATAATAATAGCAATTGTCATCGTGAATTGTTCTGAGATGATACTGGTCTAGACTCGAACTTGAGACTCAAGTATAAGACTGGCTTTCTCGTTATCAATTTGTGGCTTATTAAGACATAGTCTGGTCTTTCAGCCACTGGCGACTCCGGTCTTGTGGCAACGAGTAACATTCCTCATACAGAAGCAGTTTGTGCAGAAGTCGGTAAGGTAATTTAAAACACATCTTGCACTAAGTTTGATGTCCAAGGTGTCTTACTATCCATAGCGGGGTTGGTGGGAGAGCAAAAATCCACGAACATGAGCACGTGTTGGTTGTATCGGCTGTTGTCTAGCAATATGCCCCTCATTTTGGCTCCTTGGTCGCAGGCAGGTCGCAGACCGCAGGAAAAGCGTCAATCAACTGTAATTAGTAGGATTGACCGACATATGTCCGTGACTCATAATGAGGTGGCCTTTTCAGTTTATCTTTCTCAGGTATTAGGCATCAACAGATCCAATCTTTCAGACTAATATACACATTAGAACCGGGCGCTTGGATGCATCATCGTGAATCTACCGCTTCCTTTCTGAGGAACCAATACCAAGTGTTAATATATGATAGGCAGGGATTGATCTGCTGCTTGCAGATGTGGGCTGTTAGGGCTGGGTTTGGGTTAGGTAGACACAACAACTTCGTTCGATTCCCTCTTATCATGCTGAGGGGATAATTTTTACATGACACAAATTGTGGTCTAGATCAGGGAGCTCGAAAATGCACTAGCCCGTGATGTTTACTTAAATTCCAAGTTACCTTATCAGCTCTCTCAAAATTTCGGAGCGCACATGTGAGTGACCAAATTAGGCAATACAAACTTTGTGCAGAAAAATCATGCATATGAAGAAGACGACATAAGTAGGCAGGTAGGCTTAATTGCCATCAAACACTAGGTAAGAGAATTAGGCTACGTTTTACTAGACACGCACTAGACTACTCATTCCAACTACCATAATCTCCCCAAACGCCAAAGGCTATGGCTAGTCGATGTATGTACAGTACAATATGTACACCACACCGCATTTGTGACTCGCTCGTGTATCCCAGGTGCAAGGCATCTTACACGTAGACTAGATGAATTGAGTTAGCTGTATCTACTTAGTGGGTGTCTATGAAGTCATGGACCCTGAATCCCGACGGTCAGGTAAAGTCAAACGTGATGAAGTGGATACAGATCAATTTCCCTGCCTAAATCTGACAGCAATCTCCCAACGCGAGAAAAAAAAATTAGAAGATTAGCTTCTTAAACCAAAAATTTTGCCGCGTTACCGAGTCCGACCCAGAAATGTTGAGGCCTCCCCTTTTATTGGTCTGAAGATGCCAGTTTGACAGATGAGCCCCGCGAACTAAAGAACTTCTAGAAAAATTCTACAACGGTTTCGGCTTCTTTTCATTTGATTGCGCCACGCCATTCCAGTAGTACACATTGACACTACGGTCAGTCCGTGGAGACCAAGTCGGTGAAGTGGGTTAACGATTCTGAAACCCGTATCTCGTTCGGTAATCTTCTTCATCGGTTTGAATGTCGTAAGCCAAGATTATCTAAGCATTGCCCTTCATTCCAACGTTAAATTGTGCAAGTCAAGCATGCTGTAGCACTCAACCAAGCGCACGTGATAGGCGTCCGTGCTACTAGCATAAGTACTTAGTTATCCCCTATATCCCGTGATCTTCCTCTATTTCCCGAGTTTGAGCCGCAAACAGGAAATAACAATGATATGTGGGGTTACCATGTACGCGAGTACGAGTGGTCTGGTTTGTGATAAGACACCACTATGAGAACGACGGGCCGTTTCTCCCATCCATCATCCACACACGTAAGTTGTCAGCAAATCAATAGTTGTGTCACATATTGGAAGATCATTGCATCGTCTATTCGATAAATAGAATTGCCCTATTGGTGCACATTCGTGCATGCTGCCTTGGCTGTCATATCATTGTGCCACAACCACTGACTAGGGCATGGTATTCGGAGTCCGGAAGAAGCTTGTGGTTGTGTCCATTTCATCGTCTTGATAGCAAGCCTACAGCATTTCTATATTGTTCGCTGCCTCGGTTGCGACTCTAACGCACGTCCGTCAGCACTAGCGTCTACTTACGTGAGTTGGCTGTGCAGATGTCTCTCTAGTTGGCTCATTGACATCAGACTAAACACGAGGCTGAGACGTACGCTCAATCTTAGTAATTAGCATGCAGCTATGATGCAGGAGGCACATACAGGACCTCATGGCTCATGCAGGCTCGTTGACATACATGCATGACATCGCAAATCGACGGGTGCAGCCCTGATAGAAGCCTCAGACCCCCATTCTCCTCCAAGGACGGACTCCTTATTAGGTAATTTATACCGGTATCCTCTTGCGGTGCAGATTGTGAGGTTCCCTCGCATAACCATTGCTACGTACTATGTATAGTTGAGCCCGTGTGCCGGATTAGCCGGCGTTAGACACTCAACGTTATAGGTCATAGGTGAGCCTCATAAGCCTCACGACCTAGGGGAAAAAAGGTCTGAGCAATGGCCAAGGCAGATCAGGTGTAGCATCCCAACTCGACGCCGGAGACAAATTCGGATGCTTCGGATCATCGGAAAGGCGTTTGTTGATTGACATGCCCGATTATTTGGACAAGCCGCCCGTGCGGGCATGACGCCTAGCCAATAAGAGTTCGAAACGAGTCTGAGGCCTCAAAACGGTATACTAATCTATGAAATTAGTACATCACACTACCGGTAGCCCAAGGTTCGGTGATTGGACTGGGTCATAGCGATATGTGCTAAAACCAACTACCGATTCATTCGTTCTTCGTAAGGCAACTTAAGAGAGAGAAAAAAGACAGGCACATTGCCGAAGACGACCCCGCATTGCGTATTGCCTGCCCATTAGTTAGCTATCCCACGTGGGAGTCAGGACCCATGTCGGGGTGTCCCTGCATCTGACGATATTGGTGGTCAGACGAACGACCAACTAGGAAAGCCGAATATCTGCCGCTGAGATGCAGTGTGCTACCTCGTATACGAGGCAGGAGAGCCACGTTGGGCCTCACCATCAGCGCAGAAGCGAGGTTTCACAGAGTGCAGCAGTTTACGACGCATGTGTGCGTCATGTTTGTAGATCATTGAAGTCTGCATTAAATGAGCGCCCACGCGGTGCGATGCATTACCAAGCCTTGTTGTTATGAGGCATACCACAAACGCCCACTTCCAGAGGAAGTAGATCGTCAATAATGCGGGGGATGCGGTCTTTTTATCGGTATAATGATTTGACCGAAATGGCAAAGCGGCTTGATCTTGTGCAGAAACACAACCATCCAATCCGGAATCTGTGCTGAGCATCGTGGCCTACCTACACTCCTTCCGCTGTTAACGCTGCACATAGATAGATCGGCCTTCATCACGATTCGCAGACAGATTACCTACCTTATCGCTTCTGATTTATTCAGAACCAAAGACGAAAGGACCGAAAGGGCTTGTATCGAGAAAGGACTAAAGACCTCTGCAGTAGTCGGAAACATCACGCGCATCACATCCCACTATCAATCAATCTATTATATCAATACTAGCCTAACGATGAACTCTCATTTAATGCGCTGCTCTGTTGATTGGCCGATTTGCCGGTTATCGAATTGCCGATTATCATCACGAGCAACCACAACTCCCGATAATACCCGGGTTTTTGACGTGTTGTTAAGAAGGCTCGAAGTCTTGCCTCATAAGCCACAAGGCGTTATCATCTCATTCCTCGCGCGATCTGCCACCCTTTGTCACATCGTGATGCGGGGCAAGACACGAATTTGGCCGTTATTGGATGCTTATTAGAAGGTTATTAGTAAATGCCGGGTCCCATTAACTCATAAATCACTCATTTGCAGGCAGCGACTCTTGGACGGGTGCATCTCATCATATATCATAATGTCATACTGCATGAATTTGAGAGGACACATGATCGAATGTGTCACCACTACGGAACCCGAAACAACAATGGACACTGCACGATAGTAGCAAGTATACTCGATTGATGAGGAAGGGCTGACTACTGCGTGTTTGACTATCCACAGCATAAAGAGCAAGCAAGCGCGAATGTAACCTCAACGTTACATTGCAGCTATGCCCCGTTGGAGCTGAGCTGCAGCATAAGAGGAGAAGAACAATAATACCTCGATGAGTATAGTTATGCACATGAACCCTTGTTGGGAATCGTCTTGGTGACACATCATAAATCAGGATTCCAATACATTACAGCCAGTATCAGAAACCGGTCATGGCGTTCGCGGGGATGGAGGAAATCCGACAGTATGGGTATGCCAAGGTAGAATGATCTACGCCCCCTGGTAGCTCCAAATAGGTACCGACCAAGAAGGCATGTTCCATGGCGTTATCTTTTCTCGGTACCGTGGGAGGATTTTAACGCAAGCAATCGCGATATTCTCTAGTTAGCGTGAGGGCAATAGCGCTGACGATAGTCTCATTTATAAGATTAGCTGAGTTCGCTGATATGATTCTCCCATTCTGGGGTGAATCCCGAGGGAAAGGGTTCGCCGATGGCTGATGATCTGGATTCAGCCAATCCATGAGCTTAATTTATTTCCCGATATGTACAGAGGGAGGGAGGATCCGCGAGATCCAAATGAAGCATCCAAGCATCCTCCGGTACACTACTTTGAGGTACACTATCGAAAGCACACCTGACCTGATTTCATGCAAACCTTGTTACACCCTACGAACCGGCAGCGTGGTACTCGCTGTCATTCCCGTTTTATCTTGCTCACCCGTCTTGCAGATGTTTTGATTAATCCCTGATCGCCGACCTCTATGTTAGGGTCGTGACGCTCATGGTCGCTGGTAATTACGAATCAATAGACGTAGATATTTGCATAAAATGATGTATCAGATGATAACCTCTCCTTGGTTACAATGCTTATTGTTCTTTTGCATCATGTCGACAAGGCATTGGTTGGAATCACGAAACATGAGCAACCTTCTTGCTTCATCGATCGATACCTACTAGCGACCCGACCCGGCCGTTGGGGTCACAATGTGGTGTATGATTATCTAGCAGCCAATGGATTTCTGTAATCTTACATGGTCAGGGGTCTATCCAGCCCGGCGGGTTTTGGGTCGTCAGCTGATAAACAAAGAACCAATATCGAGGACTTTTGGGTCTCATAAGTGTTTCTACAGCTATGCAACCATTTCCCGAAAAGGACAATGCGACAACATTCCATCTACCCCTCCATTTGCTCCATTTACGGGTTGTATAGGCTATCGCAACGTCAACATCAGCTTGCTATGGCTTTGCCCTTCCTCTGGGCAAAACTGCAGGTACACCCAAAGCCCGAGATTCCGCAAGCCCGAGATTGCGCCCAGCTGGCGAGCGCTTACTAGCATCGTATAGTCCAGATAGGGCCATCGACGACGATCTTGGCGACTCCATCGAGCCTTTCTGAGTAGCATTGCCCAGAGTTACACCTGCGCCCAGAGTTTCTTCAATCGATGCCTAGCCGCTAGAAATGCAGTTCTACTAATCTGGCTTTGTGGCTGCTCACTTACCTTCGGTTTGTGTTTAGGCCTGGTGTTCACACTAAGTCCCCAAAAGGACGGCGATGCGGCACGGCACGGTCTAGTCTAGTTCAAGATAGATGCAGTAACCTATATGCTTAAATCCGCGCATCTGCTAGTAAAAAGGGTGGCTCATGTGTCCATTTTACTAGGATCGAGAAGAGAGCTGAGCGCTTGTTAGGACCTAGCTTCACGCGTACCTGCGTTAACCGAAGGCTTATTAAATCATCATAATCCCGTGATCATGCTGATCAAACGGCCTCGCGCTGGGATTCGCCCTAGGTCAGACTAATGCATGTACTGTACTTACGGTACCTGGCTAACATATCATGCAGTTGGTCCCAACATCATCATCGCCTGCACCCACGCTATACCTCTCTCAACGCCTACACATGAACACCCTACCCTCCTCCTGCAATGCCCTGCTCAGCCTTTCTTAGTATGACGACACTAGTCACACCGAGCATCAGACTAGTTTCTCACGCCGAACTCAGCGTGTAGGTACTTTCGCTGTGGAGATCGACGATAGGATGTACAGGAGGTATACTACATATGCACTCCGCCTCATCCGGAGGAAACATTCGTTCGTGTCCCTCACAGCCAGCCAGCCCTACCAACAGGGGGGGTGTGCCACACCTTGCGGGAAACAATCAGGAACTGGGCAGGCAAGGCCCGCATCGCAAGCCACTGCCCTGGAAAGCTGGAGATCCGTCCCTGGATTCTGCTGACATTACCCTCCAGTACACAGCCGCCCAAACCCCGCAGACGATGATGATTCCAAACGCCGGAAGGCCGGCGGTGTAGTAAGGACCCGGCGTCTTTCGACCGGCAGACAACAGCGCGATGTTGGCCGAACGTTCTTTGGTGGTCAGACGGGAACGGCTGGTGTTTGAGGTTTCCTTGTTTTGAGTGATTTATTCGTGGCCGTATAATGGTCCGTCTTATCCTATCGTTCCTGGCTGGGCCTCGCAGCCGTTGCCGTGTTGACGCTTCTCGGCCCGCAGTCTAGGTCTATAGTCCTAGATAGAAAACAGAAAATTCTATCATGAACATCTGCCCCCAACATAAGTTACAACGTACCGACTCCGCGAGGCCAGCCCTATGGAACGTGCCCGAAACACTTAAGATGGCGTATATACACACCCCTACGTATTTGAGTAACAAAGTGTATTATAGAGCCCGTAGTTTCCCTCTCCGTGATATAGCACCCACAACACCTGAACGAAAACTCCAACTGCCTAACTAATCTTCTCTCGGATAGCTTGGTTACGGTACGTTGCGCTAACAATAATTGTGCTCATTGCTAGGCAGTTTTCGCAGACCGACAAAAAGCATTCGTAATTCGTATAGTCCTGCCGCATCTCTGACTCGTGACTCTAGGACTCCATACCATCTTGTCATATATGCAAGGTACGATCCCGTATACTGCCGTATCCCGACCCTTTCAACGGCACGGCACCTATCTATTCATAGCAAATACGATATCAAGCTAAAGCAGAACCCACTCTTTAAAGTCCAGCTAACCCAGTCTAGTATGAGAAGTCAAGACCCAACATGTCGGAATTTCGGGCTTCAACTCTTCGACGAGTCCTTATTTCCGTCGACACGCCATACAGAAGGCTGAAAGTGCGGTTTGTAAGCTTGTATCGAGTCTACTGATGCCGCAAAACAAGGATCTAGGGTTTACACTATCATGTACATGCCTGCTTGTAGCTATAGTAGGTACACCCTTGGCAATGTGAAAGTGATCTATCGGGATGACGAAGAGCGCATCACTGACTCATGCGCCTCCCGCAGACTCCCGCAACAAGTGTGACGATACGTAAGCAACGGTCCGGCTAGATAGGCAATCACGGAAGATGGAAGTCGGCATCTTCGGGTAACCATTAAGGTACCGACTGTTATGTCATTGCCCCCATTGCGTGTCGGATAGTAGTCCACGCTATATCACACGTAATCTAGCATCTATCTACAATAGTATAGCTCTTGACGATTCGATGGAACCACGTATCCACGCTAGCAAGCATAATTCTTGGGCTGGGTACACTAAAGAGTGCACGTGCGATATCTGGGAGGCTCGACGGATATAAATAATCGATTAATTCCAAACGAGGGATTCGCAACCTTGTGTCACTTCGGATCCAGAGGTGTGGTACACCCCAGATTTTTGGTTATCTGCCCCATGTCTAGACTTGCGATTATGCGCTAGATAGGTACACTACTGTAGGTACTTGGCTGACTTGGCTGACTGCCTGACTGACGACATGATACGTCTACACCATATTGCTGCGTGGGTGTGTCCATGGCCCCGTGATCCTAGCCGTTATCTAGCCTACTTAGCAACTATCACAAGGAGCAGTAAAGCTCCCGGAAGTTTTTCTTCCCCTCATCTATACTAAATACGTGGACATGGGGGCATATGATACGATCACTGTATAACAGCCTTGGCTTGTTTCAGAGCTAGTGGTGTCTAAATATGGTCGAGGGTGCATTCTATTGTGGGTGGCTTTAGAGGTCTGTCCTAGATCGAAGCCGGATATACGCGGGGAAGAACAATGTTGTGAAACCGTCTGTATGTTGTGGAACAAGCACTTGAGTAGCTGGTGAAATATAGCGACGGGAATAACGCTTCGAGGCGATGAAGCTGTTTCACAGTAACTGCATAGTGTAGTCCGGAAGTGATGTACAGTTCAATAAACATTCACTATTTTAAGTCATCTGCTGTGCTCTGTGGTGAAAAAATAGCAGTCGATGATCAGGCCACTCGCGGCGGGATATGAGATGATGAGAGGGTCAGCAACTGCAAATATTATCGCCAGCCTTCTCTGATAGACGCCGGCCGGCCGGTATCTAGGCATAAGCGGGACCGGGGGGAAGTACGGGGTCCGAGTACTATTCTGAGCGTTTCCGGCTCACTCAAAATGAAACCTCAACGTCCTCTGCTGATTAATAGACATGTTTCCATGACTCGTCGAAGAAACGTGCTTACAAAGAGCAGTGGTTAGAGCATGCTCGATAATGCAATATGTATCAATTATAGAGTGATTAAATAATCTAGGCACTTTAACAAGGTCTGTGGGTGCGTAGTAGTAGAGCTTGGCGTGTATGCTGAAATGATACTGCCATGGTGTAGTTCTACTGCGCGTTGCACTACTGTGACTTCGAATGCTACCCGGGTGCTTCCTGTAAGCCTTTGTGCGACTACAATTGTGATAACCTCATCTTCGGGAATAAAGTCACTGCTCGCTTGAGTATACTTCCTGCTACGGCAGTCTATCGACGTTCGAGTCATGTGCCGGCTGTCTGCTTCACTTTCTTCTCGACGCAGCTTCTGTGATCCAAGCAATAGATGCCAAGCGCTCCATTGTCTTCCAATCTGACCAATTCGGTCCCGACACAATGGAACTCTAAACAAGTTTTGATGCTCTCTGCATAGCTCCCCAGGCAGGCTGCGCTGAATGACCCGCCACTTACGGTGGCATGATTGTGAGTCTGGGCCGCGAACCATGTTCACATAGTCAAGTATTGTGTACTTTGAATCATATAGACACTTGTGATATAAGTCTTTTGAGGTGGCTGCTATCGAGAATGCATGATCAGGCTATTAATCATCCTGGTTCCCGGCTGTAGAGTATGGCTTTCTTGATATTCCCCTCACCAAACGGCCAATTAGCAACCATTCCCCATGGTCCCTGGTTATCTCAGCCGACTTCCCCGGCTGACAAGCGGCAGGCTACAAAAGTAGATGCATATCTCTATGCACTTGTTTCAGAGCCTCGAACACTGAAGCCGGGGCGATTTGGGGCAAGTCAGCATGAAACATCCCATATCCGAGTGGCCCGAGTAGTATTCGGCGCAGATCAGATGATATTAGCAACTATAAACAAAGAAAAGAACAAAACGAGATCCTTTGACGGCCACAAGGCGCAGCCTATGCGACCATGGGCCGGCCTAGATAATGTCTGTTTCTGTGTTATAGCAATTGCTTGAGGGGGTGATTGTAGTCGAGGATCGTCAACGTAACCTTGAGCTGGCAGATAATGTTACAATGCAGCTAAGGCCGCATTTGCGATTGCATATAACACTGCCGATTGCACCAATCAAACTTCTCTTAAGCTCTATATTTATCGAATGAACCGCCCCCACGGGTCATGCGCCACAACACGGGAGTTCTCAAGCCGCGCGGGTGATGCGCAGCAATCGAGATACCATGCATTTGATGATCGTGGCTGGGTGGACCGACCACTCGAAGTGCGCTGTCAAGCCCCATCCGAGCATATTCGCAACCGGTTAGGTTCCGTTGCATACATCCGTTTATCACGGCACGTCTGTACCCGCTGGGATTTGCGTTGATATGATAAAATTCTCCATCATGGCCTGTCCTCGACCACGGTTCCCAGCCTTTGCTCGGTTGTTTCCGCTCCCGCCCACAGCCGCCGCGGATGCATTGGCGCCCCGTTCCGCTAGCTCGGCGCCGCTGCCATCCCGGCGCTTGACAACTAGGCAAAGCACTCGTCCGTAAATAGAAAAACCTTCGTACGAGATATCCATAGCCAGCTTCTTTTTGTCATCATCTTCGCCCTCGCCTGCAGCTGGGGCGGGCTTCTGGCGCTTCGCCGGCGGGGGCCTCGGGGGCTCACTTGCCGGACTCTGCACAAATAAGCCATCGTCATCTTCCGTTGTATCGTCATCGTCTGATATGATCTCAAATTGATTATCATGGCCGCCTACAACGTGGCCTGCGGCCATGCTAGTATCCGCATCTGCATCCACGTCTGTGTTGCTGCGGGCGCGTTTTGGCCGCCTCATCCCGTCGCTAGGCGCCGGGTCGTCTATTGCGGGTATGGCGGCCAGTGCAACGGTAGCATCCTCATCCTCGCTCTCCTCGCGCCGTATGACTATAGCCGGCTCAGCACCCATGTCTAGGTCGATGGGGGCGTCATTGCTCTCGGCAATGAGGCGGCCCGAATTTGACTTTAACTTGGTCTGAGTCGTGTCGTGAAAATGCTTGTGTTTGGTGACTAGCGAATGACGCGTACTTGTTTCGGTGAGGAAAATAGATACCTCGAAGTCATCTACATAGCGTTACACGGGGCGTCAATGACAGGCGGGCCATGGCAAGGCCCAAGGCCCAAGGCCCAAGATGCAGAGAGCCGCGACAATGTACCTAAGGTACTGTACTTTGTCTCCCGCAAACATCGGCTAACGAGGTACTTGGGGCATTTGGGGGCATGGGCATGCACGCGTACCTTCGACGACCACGTCCTTGATTCCCTTCTTCTTGGTGCTGCGCTTGCGGCTCCGTTCGCGCTCCTCTCTTAGCTTGGGCAGAACGTAGGGCCGCACGCTCTCGATGACCCTTGGCAGCACGGGCTTTCTTGGGTTGAGTAGCCATGTATGAGCCAGTCCCGGATTATCCAGGTAGATCCGACATTCCAGGACGGAATATTTAGTGATACGAAGGTATCTCCGGATTGGGGCCATTGGTACTGATAGTAAATCTTATATTTTATTAGTCGTCTATGATCTTCGTCGTATGTTGCTGCCCTGGATAAGGGGACTGACTGGATAGCCAGCACCTGCAAGCTGCGATGACGAAATGCTCAGTTTAGTTTAAGATAGGGAGAGTTATAGCGGTGGCTAGTGGATTAACTATGGCTCTTAACTTGGAACGCTTTTGTATGTACTTCTATGTAGACCTTATCCTTATCGATTATCGATAAGCAAGTCTAGCTCTGTGACTCGATTCGAAGTTACTGCAACAACCTCAAGTCGATCAATTTACAGTGAAGTCTTTCGCGGCCCAAACCAGCTATGGTCAAGATCTAGAAGCGACCAGAATGTGCTTGAGGCATGACGATGTCGAAAACATGGACAGCAACATTGAAACTGCCTAAGTCCAGCTTTCCGTAAGCCAACATTCGGCTGGCATCAATCATCAATCGTAGTGCTAATCTAATCATGTGTGTTCAGTCCGAGACCTCTTGCTGCGTGTCGTGACCAGTACATACAACGATGCGCCGATCAATTCTATGAATGGCAGAGGCAGAATCGGCCTGTCGATGACACCTTTGTACTTCACGATGGTCCACCTTATGCAAATGGCAATCTACATGTCGGCCATGCCCTCAATAAGATCCTGAAGGACCTAATTCTGAGGACAAAGGTCCAACAAGGTCAGCATCTGAGAAATCACACGATGAATGGATTTGGACTCATAATTGGACGTCACAGGCAAGCGTGTGGACTACATTCCAGGATGGGACTGCCATGGGCTTCCAATCGAGCTAAAAGCTCTCGAAAATGCCAAAGACAAGAAGTTGACGCCCCTCGAAATCCGAAAGGCGGCCCGAAACCTTGCCTCAAACACGGTAGTTAAGCAGATGAAGAGCTTTCGCTCCTACGGTGTGATGAGTGACTGGGCCCAAAAATGGACTACTATGGATACGGCCTATGAGATGAGACAGCTCCGCTTATTTCAGAAGATGGTCAAGAAGGGCTTAATCTATCTCAAATTCAAACCTGTGTATTGGTCGCCTTCCTCACAGACCGCTCTCGCCGAGGCTGAACTGGAGTATAAGGATGATCACGTTTCGCATGCTGCTTGGATCAGATTTCCCGTCTCGGACGATTGGAGATCTCTCCCCCAGTTCAAGACTTTACGGGACAAGATCAAAGGGAATTTGTATGCCGTTATATGGACCACGACGCCATGGACGCTTCCAGCAAACCGGGCTATTGCTATACATCATGACTTGAAGTATTGTGTGGTCCGCGATGGCGCAGACGGTTTATTGGTAGCTGAGAGTCGCTTGGATGTGCTCAATCAAAAACTCGCAAAAGCTGATAATACTCGGCCGGAATCCCAACAGAATACTGTGTACGGAACTTTTGAAGGAAATCAGCTACAGGACCTCAAATATACGAATCGGCTAAGAGGCAAAGATGCTCCGGCTCAGCCAATAATCCATGCGGACTTTGTTTCTGCTAGTTCTGGTTCCGGCCTCGTCCATATGGCTCCCGGCCATGGCTTCGATGATTACGAAGTGTGCAACTCTCACGGCATACCGGTGGCGGCTCCCATAGATGACATGGGGAAGTTTACCAAGGATGCTTTCCCCGATGCGCCAGAGATACTACAGTCAGCACCTTCTGTTATTGAAGGTGGTGGCCAAAATGTTCTTGACCTCTTGAAACCTCATGGTGATGTCCTGTTAGTCGAGAAACACGAGCACAAATACCCGTATGACTGGAGAACGAAAAAGCCAGTGGTCATCAGAGCGACGGAACAGTGGTTTGCCGACGTTGCATCGATCAAGGAGGAAGCTCTTAATGCCTTAAAAAGTATTCGTTTTATTCCAGACACTGGCAAGAAGCGTCTTGAGAGCTTTGTCGCGGGTCGCAGTGAATGGTGTATATCCAGACAACGCTCTTGGGGTGTCCCTATTCCAGCTTTGTATGATGAAACCGGAACTGCCGTGGTGGATGAAAAAGTGGTTGAGCACATCATCTCCGTAATCCAGGAAAGGGGCACTCATGCATGGTGGTCAGATGCTGCCGATGATCCTGCATGGATCCCAAGCTCGTTGAAGGGCAAATTCAGGCGAGGGACCGACACCATGGATGTCTGGTTCGACAGCGGCAGTAGTTGGACTATGATGCCGCGGCGAGCTGACGTCTACTTGGAAGGCTCTGACCAACACCGTGGGTGGTTCCAGTCCAGCTTGCTCACCCGAATCGCCGCAGGAACTGAAAGCGATGCGACGTTTGAAAAGGGAGCGCCTTTTAAACAACTGATTACCCACGGCTTCACTCTGGATCAAGAGGGCAAGAAGATGTCTAAATCAATTGGAAACGTTATAGAACCGCAGCAAGTTGTGGATGGCACGCTCTTGCCACCCGTGAAACGGAAAGGTAAAGCCGCAAAAGGCCCCGCGACATATGACGCATTAGGTCCCGACGCTCTGCGTTTGTGGGCTGCCAGCAGCGACTATACCAGTGATGTTGTGATCAGTGTCCCAGTCCTGCAGGCCATCCACAGTTCTCTCATCAAGTATCGCACTACGACGAAGATGCTCCTTGGTTCGATGCACGAGTCGGCACGTACCGCGCCCCTCACCATCACGGACCAGGTCGCACTGGTCCAGTTACAAGATACCATGGACGAAGTGGGTAAGGCATTTGATAACCACGAGTTCTACAAGGGCTATAACGCCCTTAACCGATGGATCAACAACGACCTCTCAGCGTTCTACCTTGAGGCTCTGAAGGATCGTCTCTACTGCGGCGATGGTGGGGGTGTTCTCGAACCCATTCTAAGTGGGTTCCACCGGATGTTGGCTCCCATGACCCCCTTGCTCGTCGAAGAGGCCTGGGAGCACCGTCCGGAGTGGATGCAGCAAGATACGTAGGTCAATTCTAATAATGTGGTTTTGTAGTGCATTACTGACGACACTCAGATCCCTGACGCATCCGCTTCATCAACTCTATGCGGATCCTATCATCGACCCGAGCCGGCTTACCGTCGATCCCGCGGAACTACGAAAGGATATCCCCGTCCTCATGGACGTCCATAATGCCGTCAAACGCGCCCTGGAGCAAGCCCGTGGCGCTGGACACGTGGGATCGTCGCTTCAGAGTACCGTCGCGATCCACGTTCCCTCGACCGCGGAAGGGCAGCACGAGGCTGTGCTAAACGTGCTCGAGAAACACGCAGACGAGCTTGCGAGCATATTCGTCGTCTCTGGGGTCCGCATCAACGAAACTCAGGGCGACGACTCCTCGTCGGATTTCGTGTTCCGTGAGGAATTCGAGATACAGGGCGTCAAGGCGTCAGTCGAGGTCCGACCCCCTGAGCACGCTAAGTGTCCTCGTTGCTGGCGCTATGTCGCACCACAGGAGGATTTGCTTTGTGGTCGTTGCGAGGATGTTGTTAAGACCTAGTAAATAGAGTTAGAAGTTAGCCACGACGTCGTTGGTTTGATGTAACGCTTTAGACCCCCCCGACGCTTTGCCTTTGTGTAGCGTCGACTGAAGTAAATAGAGTCCACGCCATAGATGGATAGATGTTGTATTATATAGCGTATATATGTACCAATAGACAATACCCGTTTGCATCTCCCTCTTAACTTTCTCGGCACTATGTCTTCCGTGATTAGGGAAAGCTGTTCTTGATGAAATCAACTGACGTGAAACGAGAAAGCGGTGATATACCTTAGGTTAGGTTGACTGATCCTGCAGAAGTGCGCTGAACGATTCACGGGTGCTTTCTCCATTTTATCATAAAGCAAGCATAGATCAACGCAAAAAGTTCAATAGCCGCAAGACTTATCATTTCTAGGGCAAAGAGCATACTGCTAATACACCAACATCAGCCGAGTACACGAGTCGGCAAGTTTCAAAGTCTCAAAAACTCCAGCAAACCCCTTTGATCGTCGTTCTTCATCTTATGGTACATGAACAGTTATAGCACCATGGTCTCATGATTCCTCCATCTGCCGTATTTCATCGTGTCCTTCCCCGGCACCACCCCTCCTTTCTATATCGTTCAAGTTCTTTTTCCTCGTGGATCGTTCAGCGATGCTCGTATGGTGAGACGATTTCCGGGTATTGTTGCCACAAGGAAGGAAGGTGCTACTATTTGAGGCTCCTGCCATGTGTTCATGGAGCATCTCACGGTAGCAAGACTTCCATCCGTAGATATCTGACAATGGTGCCCTGCCCTTTGATACCAACACTTCTCTCAATGCCGATATCGTGAGGCACAGCATCCACCCGTAACCATCTCGGTAAGTCGCACGGCAAAATAAATCCCCAACTGATTGATCTTGAAGAAACAGACAGGATATCAGGGGGGTATTCATGGAAAACATACGTGGCCCAATCTAGCTGCATCAAGCAATTTCCAAATACGATGGCGATTCCAAAGCTGGTTGGACTTTCCTGCGAGGATACCGGCTCCTAGCATGACGTTGGCCTGCGCAAGTTGACGACAAAGAAGCTCCCAGTCCCACATATCTTCATCAAATATGTATCTACCTCTCTCCTGGTCTCTGGCGGCATTGTTGGGGGCGTAACTGTAGAAGCTCTCGAGTCGGTAACGTGTAACATCGTCTTCTTTGAGATCCCATAGCCAAGGAATAAGCTTTCCGGAAAATAGCCTATTCTTCCACCAAATTGGTGGCAGGATGCGTGTGGGTTGAAGTGGTAGGTCTGAGTCTTCTTCGAATGGCTCCAGAGCAGCAATAATTTGATCAGCTAGTTCCTGGGGTAAGTTCTTAATACGGCTCATCAGTTCAGCCATATCGCCACGCGGGTAATTCACTTTGCCGTCCATGGTTTGAAGATTGGAGTTAACGACAATGTCAGTCAGACCATGGATAATGAGGGGATACGCAAGGAAGCGGCTCAGTAAGGGATCCTTGCGCATGGCGCAGTGGTAGTCGGTCATTCTTCTATAAACCGGAGCTCCGTAGTACTTATTCGCTTCAAGGATAGGTCTATTCATGAAACCTGACTGCGAAGCGATGGCGCGCTTACACCAGATCTCGTAGAGTTGCGGGATGCTGCTGGGGGCGCCGCCAGAAGCACTGCGGAAACCAATGCTATAGCGGGACTGGTCTTTGCAAAAGATCTTGGCGATCTCGAGACATGCTTTATGAACAGGCAGCCTCATTAATGGATCCATCGTGTTGATATGTAGTCTGTCCTTCCCCAGTCTCATGCCTTGACTACCGCCTAGGAAGTCTGTGACCTGAATCTGCTCAATCATTTCTTCCTCTTCAAGATCTGGTTTGCGGGTAGAGAGACGCTGCTTTTCCCATTCTAAATACCTGGGCTTCGCCTGTACTAGAATGGGTCGCATCCAGTTAGGGGTTCCTCTGGGTGTTGAGATTAAAGTTCTGTCGAAAACGTCGGTAGGGACAGAGTCTACTTTGCAGATGCCACCGCATACAACGCAGACGACGGGATCTTGTCGTTCATTATGGTTGTTGTTGTCGTCATTCAAGTTAGTGAAAGGGGGTTGTTGTGGAATCGTAACTGCTTGGACAACATGATGGGCATGGATCGAAGGAATCCAACTTGGAGGGTTGATTTGTGGTGTAGTCATATTTGGTGAGGGTAGAGGGGTCAATGTCGACATGATGTTCAAGTGCACGTCAGAGGACTGCGTTTCCGCGGGCAGCAAAGGTGGTGAGCTAGTATCTGAGTGGTTAGGCTGAGATGATGACGGCAGAGACCGATTCGGCGTTTCTTCGACGCCGAACAGGAGTCCGGAAGTCAGCCCAGAAGTAGAGTTGTTGGCACGACTAATAATACCATTCGACCCGTTGGCGGGCGCTTCAATGTCTGTGTGGGAAGCCGTGGAGGCGGGTGTAGGAGTAGAAGTTGAAGTGTCCCTGGGGGGCGTTGAGCGTGGGTTATGCTGATTACCTATGAAGAGTTCAAATTCTTCGTTCAGCAGGTAATGAATGCGGCTGTTGGAAGCAGCACTACTAATGTCGGTGTTGGGCAGCACTGTGTTGTTGTTATAGATAGGGCGCCGGCTGCCTACTTGTTCTATGTTGGTATGACCAGGTCGTATCGCCGCACGTACATCAGAATCCCCAAGGTTTAGGTCTGCAGGGTGGGAAGGGGACGGTAAACCAGACGACCAACTTCAGCTGGACATTGCCGATCACAGATAAAGCGTAAGTGTGTGGTGAGTGAAATAACCTTGCAAAAGCGAGGTGTATGTACGATGTGGTGGAAAGGAAGTGATGGGTCAAGGTAGGTAGTTGATGCAGATGAGAGACTATTAAACCAGATTAGAACATAATAAATCCGGGAAGGCGTCATCTAACACTGACGAAGTCTCGATTTGCATTGCGTTCTCGAC
This sequence comes from Xylaria sp. Z34, assembly GCA_037356055.1. Classification (NCBI taxonomy): domain Eukaryota; kingdom Fungi; phylum Ascomycota; class Sordariomycetes; order Xylariales; family Xylariaceae; genus Xylaria; species Xylaria sp. Z34. Next base: position 1,092,005 of record JBAWJW010000004.1, on the reverse strand, counting down.
GCCTGTGAGCGAAGTCTAGAATTTGAGACTGAGATCGAGAACCGAACCAAGTAAAAAGTAGCTCGGTGTAAAGGGCTATGTGGTGTTTGGGGGTCTTCGTATTCACCGAATATCCGAACTTTAAAAGAGCGGCGGGACGAGGGAAAGCTGGCTTTCGAACCAGCTGAGTTCCAGGACCAAGCAAAAAGGTTGCGCTGAACATGCGAGGCTGTCCTTGGCGAAAGGAGAACCACGTAAGGCGCAGCAGGGCTTCGGCCAACAACATATGCGTCAGGTATTGGCAAGTGCGTTGTTGTGTACCTGGGTACATTTGCTTGGGTAACGTACCAGGACACGCTGACTTGATACTGTTCTTAAACATGAGGTGATCAGAAGGGCAAAAGAACGGGGTTCCGTCCGGTGGGAGGAACTTGGAATGGGCGATAACGAAGGTTGCGCGGTAAAAGTAATATTTACTTATACCTAATCTAACCCATGTTGCAGGTCTAGTAGGCCATACTTATAAGATGTTAACCTTTGTGAGTAAACAAATAAACAATTGCAGCGCCTGTCGAAATTGTTGGATTAAGTACCTGGTAGTTGTTGATTTGTTATACTTGCCTATATGTGCACCTGCCTGAATACTTAGGTAGGTCCGTGTTAAGAATAGCATGCGTCGTCATCTGGAAGTGGCCGATTACATCGTGCGAATAAGCTGGAATACGCCTGATAGCACTAATCTTATACAACATAGCATTGGAAGGTGCAGTTTTCTATATGTCCGTGCGACGATTCAGGACTTCCACGGCCATGTGAATTGTGCCGGATACAATCGTAGAGAAACGGAAACGATGCCTGTAACATGCCTCCAAATCATGCAAACCTGTTGCACTTTGGGAGATATCTAGATAGTAATGGGGTACCAAGACAATCGAATGCACCAACGGCTATCAGATAGAGGTGTTATCATTCATCGAATGTAAATGTATTTTAAGCTTGAGTATACTAGGTAGGAATTAGCGTACTACTGCAAACTGCAATTGTACTTCAACGAATAGGTATCTCAATGTATGTAAACAGCCATCATTCTGCAGCAAACAATGCTGATGTCCCGCCAGTCCAATTGACGCTGACGGCCCCTATTCATAGCGCCCCCAAAACGCCAAGGCTCGGTATTTTTTGAAGCAACCGCTTATGTAAGGTTCCAAACGTCCCAACGCCAATGCCTTCTTCAATTAAGTCTTGGACTTTTCCTCCTGGTAATGCTCTGCGAGAAGATCTCCTTACCACCTCCCGGAACTATCGTCGCAAGAGGAGGCAGATTCTCTCGCCCTTCAACGTTCAGCGTTGACCTGCTCGTCCTGCCTCGGGTGGTTCTGCTCTTCTTGACCAGCGGCATCGTCATATCCTCGGGTATATCGTCCTCGGCGCCCATTAGGCTACCAAGACCCACGCTGACTCGTTGATTAAAACTTGAAATGACATTGTTATTGACATTTGGATGCAGCTCCTGAAGACCCCTAGTTAATAGGTTGCGACCGCGATCCGCTAAAGGGGCCAGGTTGTCGTTACTAACCGGCCGAGAGGGCGACCGATTCTCCAGAAGAGTCGTATCGGCGTCCGCAAAAACAGCTGCTTTACTAGGTGACGGCTGCCCATTGAACTTGGCAAGCAAAGATGCGTGCGCTCGCGTGCGAGGAAGTTCGGTAGGATACTCGTAGGCCGACTTTTGAGGTGTATCACCCGTGGGCTGATATTCTTGAATTACTGTGTTGGAAATATCTCCGCGAAGATTAGCAAGAGGCTGGCAGACGTTAGCCTGCAACGGCACCAACGCCTCTGCTGCGGCCTTAACATCTGTATTCATATCCGACCCAAGCTCTTCAACCCGAGAGCATGTTGTTAGGAAGTGATCCGCAATATTTCCGTATGAATCTTCAACTGTGCTAGAAAGATCGCGTAACGATTCTGTATGTTGGTCATTGTGTCGCGCATTCTGCGAACGAGCACGAGCGACGAAGTCGTCCAGAGAAGTCATCTGCTCATCGAGATCCCGCATCTGTTCATCGACAACGCGCACAGTTTTGGCGTGAACAGATTGAGTTGTCTCTTGGATTGACGTGCTATGGGCGTTGGCCACCTTGGAATATTTGTCAGCAGGAACCTGAACACCGGGAGTGTTATGGATATAACTTACGGCCCAGTCATCTCTAAGTTTGGATTTTATAGTCTCACGTGATGTAGTAATCTCATCAAGGAACTGTCCCTCTCGGGCATTCCAATCATCCATACCCTGAGCGTACTGCGTCATACTTCCTTCCAATGTAGTAGTATTTGCTTGAACACTTTGTTGAATGAAGGCTGCTTTGCTGGCTAAGCGAGATTCCCGTGTAATAGCCTGGGAGTTGATGAGAGAGGTGATTTGCGCTAACAACGTGCTACGCTCTTCAGCGGCCTGCCGTCTTTCCTGTTCTATCACATCTTGTATGTGCATCGAAATCGATGCGTTGGACTGCGCAATTGTCTCGGTAGCGCCCCGTAGCTGCTCCCTAAGATCATCTGACTCTTTCCTTTGGGCAGCATTGTGTCTTAGTAAGTCTTCGAAAATGGTCTTGAAGTCTTTGCCCAAATCAGTATATGACGCCTGTAGAAGATTGTGAAATGTGCTGAGCTCGCTCAAAACATCTTGTGCGATCGTCTCGGCGGCTGTCGCAATTGCTTGTAGGCTATCGCCGACCCGTTCTTTGATGTGGTCTCGCACTTCTTTAATTTCCTCTAGCACTTCATCCATTTCTTCTTTGGACTTTTGTTTTTGCTCTAGCAGTTCTTTCTTCGACGTAGCAAATGATTCGAGGTTTTCATCGAGAAACGCTTGTGTCGACGAGAGTTTCTCCAATTCTGCCTGCACAAAATTTTGCATCCGCTTCGAGATATTGGAAATGTGTTGTTGCTGCTCATTCTGGAACTCTTCCATGCGTGTTTCGACCAAAGATGTGACATCGGATACCTGTTCTTGAGCCAGGCCCCATTTGCTTCGATTCAGGGCCTGAAGATCAGATTTCCTCTTGTTTTTAGCGTGTAATCCCCCCACATGTCCGACGGTCTTATGAAGTGTGTTGATAAGTTTGTTTCCCACTATGTGCATTTGCTCTTCCGTTTTCTGGTGTGCTTCGCGGAGGAGAGTTTCCTCGGCTAATCTTTTTCGTGTTACTTCCAACACGATCTCAGTCTGATCGAGTACACCTTCAGTCTCTTCTAGCTGCAGCTTAGTAGTCTCGTGGTCTTTTTTCAACCCCATCAGGCTTGATGTCAGCGAGAATAGTTCTTGCACCTTGTTTCGAAGATTCGATTCAAGAGCTTCGATCTTGACGGTTTGTTCCTCATTTTGTATACGCCTTGATTCACTAACTGTTGCCATCTCTTCATAACTTTCGTTAGATAGGTAGACTCCGTTTCGCTGCCGTGTCGCAATCAATTCGCTTTTTAGCTTCTCGATTTCGTGAGTGAAGTCCCGGAGTAACGCATCTTTTCTGATCATTTGATTGACTTGGGGCTTATTTCGAATGTTTTTGGCTCTGAAGGCGTAATCTAGGGTCGAAATAGTCTCTTCAAGGTTGGCTTTGGCTGGAGAAATCGTGGCTATTATGCATGTTTTGGTACGACCTCCAAGGGAATCTTGCAAAAGGCGAGTTAATTTGGACTCTCGGTAAGGGATATGTGAACTGCGATCCACGAGAGCATTGATGACTCGTCCAAGAGTAAGTAAGCTTTTATTGATCAAGCCCGCTTCAGCCGCACGTTTATTCTCTGCGCCCGATCTTTGAATGTTCTCGCTACCAGCGAGATCAACTAGGTTCAACTTTCCAGCGCTGACCCAATCTTCCCCATCTTCCCCAGCCTTTTTGACGCAGGCTGTTATCGTGAACACCGTATGACTTCGGCTGCTGAGATCATTGCATTTCGTGGCTGCGACTTGTCTCTTCAAACTACCTTCTTGAAGTATCTTGATTCCCTCAGCCGCATTCCGGATGTGGGCTTCCTCCATGCCTTGTACAAGAGTAGTCGCGTGGCCTTTCCGCGATGCGTCGTCGAAGATTTTTAGCTTGACGTTCTCCTCGACGGACATGAGGTCGCGAAGCTCCTCGTTGTAAAGCTCAATAAAGGAGCATTTGACGAAGCTCTCAGTATCCTCCTTGTCCAACTTCTTGAAAAGGGAGTGTAACACACGAGGAATAATACCGGCTTCATCGGACAACAGACCGAAGGTATCTTCCATGTCCCCTGACATCGTGTATGTCTTTCCCGTACCGGTCTGGCCGTAGGCAAATATAGTGCAGTTGTACCCACTCAACATCTTTTCCACCGTTAGTCAAGATTTCCTCAATGGTTCGTAAGACAGCATACCTCTTCTAAAATTGGCTTAACGACATCATCATATATTGCGCTCTGATCGGCAGCCGGAGAAAAAACACGATCAAAATTGTAGGTTTTGTTGCTGAGCGCACTGGGTCCCATTGATATTTCAACGGTTTTTCCTTGTGCAGCGTCTGTAGACACGACAACGGCACTGCTCTCACGCACTTCCCGCTCGTTACGGCCTCGACACCGCACCACGACGTTGATATTGGTTTCCTGTACCGTTTCTACCTCGAAGTCACGCTCTTTGCGCTTAATTCCCGTAGTCGCAACAGACGACAAGGACTCGGCGGGGGACGCAGCAGCAGTACGATCAATTCTCGCAGCTACGACAGCATGGTGCATCGGCTGTCTTAGATTCGACATCCTGGAAGTATTTGGCCTGGAGGCAGCGCGTCCTGCTGCGGCTAACCGAGCGGTGGCGGCCAGCGAGGGCGTCTCGCCCCGACGAGAGCGGCCTTGCATGAGAGGCGACGTAAGGCGATGCGTATAGATTTAGAGTCGCTGAGCTAGCCGATAAGAAACGAAGCGGTCGTCGGAGGTGGCCAAAAACAGAATAACATATAGTTCCTTATGAGTTCATTTGGATCATAGGTTGAAGCATGGCAGTGGTGTGTGATAGATAAGTTGGAGTTATCACTGGCGGGTGGACTAAAGACGCGCTGGGGCAAGGTGGAGTAAATACAGCAGCATTTGCAGTACGTCAACATACAATCTGGTTATCGGCTCCCTGCCGGTTGCCCTGGAAACAGCCACTAGTACCTAATTGGCCTGATTGGCTTCTGTAAATCCCCGACTATCCCCGACCCATAAGCAGCGCAGCTAGGATCGCTTGGCGCAAGCACTTGGCCTTGTCGCGTTAAGTTGCAGGGTCCTGACCAGATGGAGCATGTGCCTGCCCAGTGTGACCAACCTGCCCCTCTATCAGCCCCTCTACAGATGACGCATATGTAGCGAGGTTCAGGCGCAAGCTCCCAATCTTCCATGCTTCTAACGAGTACCTACGTACCTAACTGCAAGAACCTAGAACGAAGTGGAGGAAGTCCGATGACCGACATTAGGCGGTTGCAGTAGCTACAGGTATGGATATTTAAACCACCCGCTACCTACCTACCCACCTACCTATTAGCAGGTCAATCTTGAACGCCGCAACGTCGAGTCTGAGGTAGTCGTATACCTATCTACTCATCACTTGTCACGGGTGTGTTAGCTAAGCATAAATCCTAATCTACTTCTTTGTAACCAGCAGATAACTGCATTACTCAATACTCTAATGCTCCCGCGGGGACCCAAGCCGGAGCCCGTTCAGGTCTACCAACTCTCGTGGATATCACCGGCCGGTTGATCTTCTTTGCTGAACACCCACCCGCAACCACAACCGCTTCTCTTTCGATTACAAGACACCATGTCTCTCTTCTCCGCCGCTTTGCACCCAAACGTCGGGCTAGGCTTCCTAAGTACGCACATATCGCTGAAGCCTATCCATGCTATGATTGATGCATACATAACCTATAGGAAACTGATCGTGTTTCTCATAGTTCTCGGTGCCTCCCTTCACGATATTTTAACGAGATTAAAAGCCGAACCCCAGCGATTCCCCAAGCTCGATCTAGCCTATTCTCAGGAAGAGCCTGTTACCGAACCGGTGGTTCTCACACTGCCAGCCAACGGCATACGTTTGCGATTCGACGGTCCCGAACAACGGCTCCGTCTCATCGAGGTCCTTGACTTTACAAAGAACCGGATCACTTACCAGGATAAGGACATTGCGAAAGCTTCCAGTGCCCAAGGGACCTCGAAATCGCCCAGAGCGGGCAAAGAAGTTGCTAGCGGCCCTGCGTTTAAGAACGTTTACCATCGACTATTTGGACCAACATACGCTGGCGAATACATACCTCCAAGCAATAGCGTCGGCGGTGTGGGTACATACGTTCTATCGTATCCTGGCGTTGCTTTCAGCTTTCCGGTACCTGCATCAGCGTATTCGCCAAACAAAGACGTCGTGTCACTACTCTCTTCCCCCGCAAGCCAAATTGCAACCTCGGCGGCCGTTTTCAGTGGAAAATCATGGGCGCACGCAAGGGGACAGCTCTGGACAGAGGTTCTCCCTAGTGTCAAATCAGCCGTTCTATTCAGTAAGAGCAAGGACGTTGTACCAGATGAAATCTCTCTAGTGAAGCTACACGGGGGTGGGCGGCTTCAATTATTCAAGAAATGGACCAGCTCATCTGTATGGATCCTTCTTGGGGAAACGACTCCTCAAGACTTGGTGGCTGAGCTAGGCCCGCCTGACGCCATTTATCGGAAAAACGATCAACGCATGTATATCCATAAGACTCGGACATCGAGCCACAGTAGGTCTAGGTCGAGCGGCGCTGAATACAAACGGCCGGATGATCTTACCGATACGGACCAGTCATCGGCGCCTACGGGATCCGACGATTCGGACGACGAAGCGATTGAAGATGAGTCGGTAAGTAACGTGTCTGGGGAATGTTTTTATAATTATTTCTACCTCGGTTTTGATATCCTCATATCGCTACCCCAACAACCTTCGCGCACGCCACCATCGCAGATGCATCTTAATGAGGCTCAACTTCCGGGAGCGAAAATCATCAAAAGCGGAAACCCGGATCGACTGGTGGCTACCAAGGTCATATTACACGCCAATGTTCCAGGCTCGTATCCATTCAACCGACACCGTAGATCGCGGTGGGAGGTTTCCTATCTCAGCAAGACCGAGTCTGACGCTATCATTGATTCTGAGACGCCATTCGATGAGATAGAAAAACGATTACGAGAAGAGTGGAAAAGCACCTATGCGTCTGAAGACGATGCCAAAAGGCGACAACGAGGCATGGTTCTCAACCGCGGATGGGGCGATAGCCCTGGAAGTAGCTGCGAATTTCTAGGTGGTTGGGAAGATAGTAGCGGTGGTATAGCTGCCAAAAAGCTAGATGACAACGAAGAGTCCACTACTACCTTGTATGGCTTTCCAGGCCTTGTTTTCGAAGTATTAAAGAATGGATATGTTAGCGCAGTCACGGTATATTAGGCAGGTGTTGGTTGTGGCGGAATTGGGATTTTTCTTTCTTTGTAGTTACACCCTCTAGAGCGCGGTACTGGAGAAACGGCGTTGGTTCCGACTTCTTTGCCTACAGGCGAGGATTGGTTAGCAAACTCCCATGATTATTAATGCCTTGGTTCGGACTCGATTATAGTACGTCGATAATCAGATAGCGGCACATAAATGCTTGCTCGATTAAATTGCTAGCTTCGGGCTTGATCTTTTACCAAGCCGTATCTAAAGATCTATCATAACAACGTGATACAAGGGCATACGTTCACAGAAAACCTTCGAATAACTTAGCGGCGTCTAATACCATCTTGTCGTATGGGATCCAATCCTGGCCAGTCGCTTCTATGGCTTTTGAGGAGTTGACATTGACTCCCTTCGGGTCAGCCGCGTAACCAGGCAGATAGCCCTCGCCAGGCGCACCCTCTTTGATAATGTGCTGCCTCTCCGGATACTACAAAACTCGGAGTCAGTTATGACCATTTGGGGCGTTGATCTATGAGAGTTTCAGAAGCTCCCAGACATTCTCTTGCCCTAAATAGACAACCTCGAACTCTAAAAGTCGACAAATTAAGAAGAAAACAGTTTGAAGAAGTACTCACCGCTTGACGCAGAATGTCAGCTGCCGCTTGGGGAACGCCCACGTTTCCATTACCGCCAACGATGTAGCGTTCGCCGCCCGCGATTTCTGGGTGTGAACTCGCCCATTCCGTCATCCGTGCTACATCTCGTACATCTACATGTGTACCATACCCAGCAGGGCCTGCAGGGAAGTCTTGGCCCGAGAATACCTTCCAGATGAACGAATTTGTCTCGGCGATGTTTTCGGGTGAGGACGGCAGAAATGCCGGCGGACCAGCTACCCAACTATTTTGTGGTCGGGAACGTCAGCAGGGCTAGAGACAGGAAAGGGTATATGAATACCTACCAAGGACACAACACCGTAGCCGCGAAAGGCGGTTTTTTCTCCTCCACCCATTTCCAGAACGCGCGTTCGGATGCGACTTTGCTCGCGGCGTAGATTACATGGCCGTACGCTTTGTCGCCCGCTTCCTTAACCGCGGCCTCAGCCTGTGTATTCCAGTCCTTCTCGGTAAATGTGATGGGGCCGGGAAGGTTCATGCGAACGGCGGAAACGCTGGAAATCAACACGAAGCTTTTGAGACGCTGTTCCTCTTCCTTCACCTTGGAAGCGATCTTCAATGCGGACTCGAGGATCGATAAAGACCCTTGGACCGCCGTCCCAATGACGTAATCGACATCACCAGTGTCGAATACCACGGGCGTCGCGAGATGCGCAATCGCCTGCACGTCTTTAACCGCTTCATCGAAGGCGCCAGGCACCTTGATATCTGGTACCCTGACGAGCTCGAAACGGCCCGCCTTCTGCTCCGAGGCGAAGTGGGCGGATAGCTCTCGCACGCTGGTGTTGTTTAGGTCCCGAACTGTGCCCCGAACTCTCCACCCTGCTTGAAGGTACCGGGCGACAGTTTGTACCGCGATGTACCCATTTGCACCGGTGATGAGAACGCGACGAGAGGCCATGATCGTATTTATGTCTTAAATTATATAATTTTAGAGGGTAGAAAGACAGTATAGCTCCGAGTCAATCGTTGAATCGATTCGATGTCAATGAATCAAATTTGAATTTGTTTCTCGACTTCGCGAATAGCCTGAACGTCTATTACAGGGTCCCAAAAGGCGGCAGGCATGGGGGTCACGTTCATGATTACCAGCGCTGAAACTCAAGTCATTATATATTCGAACCAGCATTTAACCATCTGCTACCTCCGTTCACCCGTGGTAACAACCGTGCATGCGGCAGCCTCTTTGGGTAGAGTTAGCGATTCCCAGTCATATGAGTACAGGTCGAATGTTCAGCCGCCAACATTATCTCCGCTAGCGTATTATACCTAGGCTTATAAGCAAACCTCCACATCCTCTAGAGCTTACAATTCATCGGCTTTGAAACACGAATATGCCGAATAATATTTACAAAAGGAAGATAAAGAGGCGTTCGCTTCCGTTTCGGAACCGATTCTTGGGAGATAGTAACTCGTCGATTAGTGATATCCCCCTAAACACCGATGCAAGGCCCTTCGTTAACCCCGAAATTACCATATTGGGAACACTGCTTAGTTAGACTAGCCTACATTACGCACGCTAATAACTCTCAAGTCAGGAGACACGACTGATTGGCTTCTCGTGGGACAATGGACGCTACATAAAATGAAAAAGGCAGCGATCTTTCGGCTTTTAGCTCTTATCCCCAATAGTTTGATTTGAATACAGCATATAGAGAGATGCAAAGATTTATTACTTGAGCTTTGATGTGGCCAATAGGTGAAAAGGTAGAAATATGTCACATGATCGACTTTGGTCGATTGCTTCATGATGATGCTTCGGTTGTACACTCATCGCTCTTGATAATCGGGGCATCCTCTTAGGATCAGAAATACTCACAATGAAGCTGCATTGATCAGATGCATCCCAAAGGCTGCAACGATACATTCACAAAGTCGAATTTTGCGCGAAGGGCTGTTTTCGTTTTCTTCGACGTCACTAGAATATTCCTCGAGAGATATAAGGTTTGTATCAAGGTTTAAAAAACTATGCTTAGTTGCAACCCAAAAGTCTCCAGGGAAAGAAATGGTCGTGAGATATTATCTCGTTGAATCAGTCTCCCGTTTACTTAACGTTCATCTCAAACAGGAATTAGGTTACCCAAATGTCTACAATATATCCTTAAACATACTATCTTTACGGGCAGAAATACATTTCAGGCACCTGTGATATTACAATTATCCCGTCGTCTTAGTTAGAATCACAAACCTTGGGCATTGTGTCTTGCTGTTTTATACTATTACTTAACTAGGTTATAAATCAGTAAACCCATGTTCCGAAACTGTACAAAAGTAATACGTACTGTACGGCAGCACTGTGGTCTCCCCCGGCATGTTGTCGAAGAAATCAGCTGGGGCTGAGAGCAGGCGACGAATCAGCTAATTGTTGTTTCCCACACTAGGATGTGCCGCTGAAGAGTTTCAGAATATCTTACATCAAGGCAGCCTTTCAAAAACAGAACCATTAGGTAGCGAATACAGATTTGAAGAACATCAACAACGGCAAGGATAACACAACGCGACGCGTCCTCATTCGAAAACAATATGGCATGACGTTGACAACGTATACGGAAAATTGACTTTGCTCTACTCCGTACGAAGTACAAAGACACCTAATGGGAGAGCAAGGATTCATATGCCAAGTTTCACATGATGCGCCTGGAGGTTAAAATACCTAATCCAGTGTGGGGATAACCTACAGCGGGTGCACCGTCCTAACCTAGTCCTTAGAATCACCAACAAGCCGCCTATGTAATCTAGGTACATATAGTCTCCGATAAACCTAGAAGATAAAATTCTTAGCATTAATCTTTTGAATATAATTAAGCTCAATAACCTTTTTTGGAATGCCGGCGACCTAGAGTCAATCAGTGTCGAAATGCAAACATTATATCAAACCTTGATACCTGTAGTTCAAGGTTTGGAGGTCCGTGCGCTTAGCGCCCTAACTCTGCCAACAGTGGGTGGGCGTACATAAACAAACATATCGCGTCTAACGTCGTTTCTCCTTCTCCCATTCAACTTCATATTCACAACGCACTTTCGATCGATTACAATCTGCTACGCTTTCAATCGCACTTGCAACTGCTTCGAACTACTTTTTTGCTCAAGATTTTTATCGTACAAACAACTGCTTTCTTCGTGTGTTTACACGCCCCCGTGTGAGCCGGGTCATTCTCACCTTCTTCACAATGGACACCAAGAAATCCAGATACCAATCCCGCATCCTCAGGGAGATGCGTAATCAAGCCGAGAGACCATTCTCTCCACCGGCATCAACTGGCAGCCACGGCACAGTCACACTAACCTCACAGCTCTCCATTCCCGGTGGAGAATCTACTCGCCAACCCATGCTACCACTCCTCAACACTTCAGTTCTAGGTCGTACTTTTCCTGAATGGAAACAACACGGAAAGGAGAACAAGCGACCTTCTCCTTCTCCTCCCCCACCTGCAGTCAATAATGATGTAAGTCTTCCTTCCGTTACTACTTCTAATGATACTGTGATTCGTCATCGAGTCGATTCGGCGCGTTAGTCGCGCAGCCCCGACTCGGCTCGGGCCGGTTTTGGACAGCACCCATTGCAATACCTTACGACCAGACGCGTTCGACCGCATCAGGCACAGGCACGACCGGCGTCTCCGGTACCCGTTCCACGACCGGCGGCTCCAATCCCGCCTTCTCCTTTTTCTCCTGCATTTTCTTGTGCATTTTCTTCTCCTTCATTTAAATCTCGATTTTCCGATGTTTGTTCCCCCATGATAGCACGTGATGATCAGCTGACTAACAAACTAACTATGAAGAACTCGGAAATTTTCATGCCGAGTTCACCTAGACTACGCCCACACCAGATGCGGGCTCCAGTTATAGAGGATACGATGGAGTTTGAACCTCCGCTCAATCCTCCACGAGGAAACTTGACCACACTCCTCAACACACTCCAAACAGCCAGAGCCGAGAAGACTCAGGCAGATGAACCGCACCCTGTTCATAGCATTCAGGCCCCATCTATGATCAACCAGACAGCTCATTCTTTCTTTCTTCCCAGCCTTAACCATCTTCAAGATCTTGTGACCGGCACTTTGAGATGGTCATCACTGAAGAACGGAATGCCAATCTTTGTCAAACATGGCAAAGTTCACGACAAGGAGACAAAGAGACATCAAGAGCGTCACGCTGACTTCGAAGTTGTCACCATTCCCGAAGATGAAGAGCAAATTTTCGTTTCATTGGATAAGATCCGCGATGAAATCCAGACCCTACAAGAACACGACGAGTTCGTGACTAAACAAGCCGAGCATTTGCAAGAAGAAGTGCACGAGCTCCAGTCCCATGTAGCCAAGCTTCAGTCTCGCAAAGACAGCGCAGTTGGCTCGGAATTTGACAACTCACTAATTGTACAACTCACCCACCACAACACTGGTACGTTTGTTTCCTGTCACAATGATTTCGCTTATAACTAATTATCTAAATCAGAACTCGAGGAGCAAGTTACTTCCCTCAAAGCTCGTCTTGACCAGGCCAATCGCCAGATTAGCCTTAATGAAATACACAACCAATCGTTCGCTGCTGAGCGTGACGAAGCCCTTCAGCGGGCATCTGATCATCTCGTCACCATCAAACGACTCCAGACCCGTAATGATGCTATCACTCAGCAGAAGTTGGATCTTCAGCAGGCTCTCAAGGGAGCGGAAGAAGACCTTGACTCTGAGCGTGTCCTGCTGGCGAATCTTCACCAGAAATACGAGATAATGTCTGAAGAGAAGAAATTGCTGAAAGATGATAATCTCGGCCTTGAACGTCACAACGACGATCTGTTCAACAACAACAAACTTCTCCAGCAAAATAACTCTCTCCTTGAGCGCGAGAACAACAACCTACAGAACAAAGCCGCTCAGCTCCAAGACACGATTGGCGAACTCAACAAGAAATTGTCGCAGCAAGCAGAGGCTACTCAATCTATGCAACAGCCCAAGGACGTCATGTCTAGTCTGAGCCAGAAGCTCACCAAGATGACTCAAAATTGGGAGTCAGAGAACAGATTTACTGTCGTGAGCGAGGCCTCGGCCAAGACCATACCTTCACAAATGCATTTACCAAAGCATAACGATACCCAAGAAAGCAACTTCACACGAGAATCCCGTCGTCGATACACACAGGAATCCAAGGGTTCCATGCCTGCCACAGGCAAGTCGAAACTCACCAAGATGGCTCAAACTCAGGAGTCAGGAGACAGACACACTGTCGTGAGCGAGATGTCTGCAAAAACGACATCCCACACGGACTTGCAAATGCAGGATGATTACACCCAACAGATCGACCTTACACGAGAGCCCCAGCTTGACTCCGATCAAGAGAATATGACTTCAGCTCTCTTCATTGATGATATTACACTGGATTCCACCCGAAAGTCTGCCCGAAAGCAGAAGACAAAGGGCACACCCGCGGTTCGCGTCATTTCACCTATTTTGTCCGAACCTTCTCAGACGCAGCAAACAACTACTGGAAAGCAAAAGGAGAAAATCACCCCTCCCGTGCTCACACAATCCGCTAAGCGCGTATTGAACACCTTATGTCACGATCACGAATGCTACAATTGCATGGTTTGTACCCGCATCCAATCTCACCGACACGAAACAAACGGCAAGTGTGGCAAGAAGACTGTTCGAGTCGACCGCCCTGTACCAGTTACAGACAGAGTGAAGAACCATTCGTCCACTTCAGCTTACGACTATGAGGAGCAACCTACCCTACGGCCATCTCAAGATCCGGCTGTTGCATTGGCCAAGGTAATGAAAGGCCTGAAAGATGAAGAGAGACACATTCGAACTGCTATGGCGAGAAAGCAAGCTGTCTACGATGAATGCGACGCAGCAGTCAACAAAAAGCTATGGAAGAAGCTTGATGCTGAGATCAGAGTCCTTCGCCAGCGCCGAGATCTGAAGCGAGACCAGATCTACGACCTACACGATGTACTAGAGGGCCAGAAGGCGAATGCCCAGCTGATGAGCGAAGAGGCCATCGACATGACGATCATGAGCGTATTGAGCAAGGATCCCACCTGGAATGGGATTATGGACTTCTAATTTCGGATTTTTGGTTTTGTTGGTGATAATTCCACCTCGAGTGGAACGATGGGTTACCTGATGTTTGGACTCAATGATGGGTCTTGTTGTTTGTTTTATTTTGCAGGGATTGTTTGTTTATGGGTCAAGGATTGATTGGGATTGACAGCCGGAATGGCACATGGGTCGGAGTCATGGAATTCTCAGCATGTATTAGGTGTCGTGGCGTCTGTATTGTCAACCCCATTGTGTTTATGATTATACTCGCCAAAACTGAGAGATGATCAAATCATACATAACTTTCGCAAAGATGATGACAATGACTTACTGAGAGCCCTCATCCTCTACCAGAATGAAATGGTTCGAAAAGACGCTGGGATAAATGTCTTGAATTTGCTGCTAGTTCAATGGTCAAGTCAATATGTCAATAGACGATTTGACGATAGCGGGGGTGCGCCTCCCAGCTGTCCATCATCTGCCAAGGACATGGGACGCGACCTACCTAACCCAGGTAGTCTACTGTAGACAGGGCCAACTGCATTCACATTGTCCCCCACACGCTATTTCATTCCATCAACCCACCATAGAACCGCCGAACCTCACAGCAATTGGAGCTCGTCACCTATCATTCCACATATTTTCTAAACTTATATATACGAGTTGTCTAATATGGCAGACGTAGAAATGGACGTCGACGAGCCCGGCTCGCCCCAGGCCCCCACCACCCAGGCCAAGGTTGGCGACATGCAGACACACGCGAAAGCCACTGCTGTGCGCTCTATCGAGGGCTGGATCGTCATGGTCACCAATGTGCACGAGGAGGCCGACGAGGAAGCATTGCACGATAAATTTGCTGATTTCGGCGAGATCAAGAACCTGCATCTAAATCTCGACCGCCGGAGTGGTTATGTCAAGGTGAGTCGTGCTGCTGACTGTCGCTGTGTCCCAAGGCTATCCATCCCACTCGAGTCCATTGGCCGTTGAGGGGTGTTCGGGTATTTGGATTGTATGCTAATTACCGACATTCTCTCTGCGTAGGGATATGCACTCATTGAGTACCCCACCCTCCAAGAAGCACGGGCAGCTATTGACGGCGCCCACGAGACGAAACTACTCGACCAGACTATTTATGTCGACTTCGCATTCGTACGACCGCCGCCGGGTAAAGGAGGACGGGGGAACCGCCAGTCACATCGGGGTGGCCGCAACAGGAGTCGCAGTCGCAGCCCTGAGGGGGGACGGGAACGGGAACGAGAGCGTGAACAAGATGATAACGACGGCTAGTGACCTGGGTTATATGAGGATCAAGGACGAGGTACTGGTGGCGATGCGTTTCTTTGGACCAAAAACAAAAAGCTTGATATCGTTTTCGACTTGTGCGCGCAGCCCGTTCTCAGACAGGGAGAGTATGGCGCGGAGTCATGGCTTTGGCTTTGGCCGATATGTCGCCAGAATAATAGACGTGTCGGCGCGTGATTCCTGGCTAGGCAGGTAAGCAACTTCACACGCAAGTAGAATCGATATATCGCTGACTCGAGTAGAATTTGTAAAATCCTTAATCTAGTAGTGAGTGAGGAGTTCGTCACAGTTGGGGTTAGGAGCGAAAGATGGTATGCTTGCCACACTGTCGACTCTATCATAAAAAAATCAACAAGGATTGGCTTCCGCTACATTTGCAATGCTCGCATTCGATTCTCTGATCGTTATATGCCATCCTTTAGAAACTGTGATGTGCGCTGTAGAAAGAAGCTTGAACCAATACGATGTTCTCGCTACTAGCAGTTGCTATGAAGTAGTTATCCCTCCTTCCCTTTCCTTTGTTCGTTACCCAGGCTAGAAAGACTATTCGCAAGTTGAGCCTTCGACTTCAGTGACTCGACACGAAATCTTTCTCAACTCAAGCAGAGACGAATGGTGATCCCTACGACGTATTGTCGTTCGTCTCATCCTTCTCCTTAATACGGCCCGCTGAAGTGGAAGCTGTCGAGGAAGATGAAGCAGATGCTATTATGGAGGTCTCTTCAGTTGACAAAGTGTCTGGCTCGATAGAAGCTGAGAATTGAAACGATGCGGGAATAACTTCACCGGTTCTCTGTAAATTTTGAGACCCAGTATGCGATGCTCGTCGCGCTACTGTACTGTCGTCGCAAGGCACGCGTTCCGAGAGCCAAAGATGGCCAAACACGGGGGCATCCTCATCATAAGCGGAGTCAACTCCTGCTGCGTGAGGATTATCCGAGGCGCGCCATAGAGTCTGTCCATCCGCATTCGTTACAGGCTGGCCGTAGATCCGTGAAAGACACGGCGAGGTGTTGACCTGCCGAGACTTGGGAAGTAAGGGAAGTGATTGCCGCGTAAGAAACCGAAAGTGAGGTCTTAGAGAAGTAAGAGCACTTGGCAATGGCGAGTGTCGGTGCATGTCATTCACCCAGATAGGGCCCTTGGACAAGGGAACTCTCGTCATGGGAGCCATCGGAGGAGTCGGTAGCTCATAATTCGGTTTTGAGTCTGGCGCCGCAAGGGGATGGATTGCTGTAGCCGCACTACTCGTCACCAATCGAGCTTGTGCGATCTCGATCTCGATTCCTCCTATGTCTCGCCAGTCTGCTTCTTCATCTGGCACTGTGCTCATACCCAGATCCTGGCCGTCCTCGAGGAAATTTGCTACGCCCCCAATCTTTTTTCTAGTAAAAGGCGGCGGCGGTAAAACATCATCTTTCTCTTTAGTTGCCACTTTTTTTTTCTTGTTAATAACTTCGGCGGGAACCTCGATGAGCGGTCTTCGGTCCCGTCGCCCCCCGCCGCCAGTGACTGTTGTGATTTCCGACATGTTAACTTGCTTCAGATAAAGTTGCTTCTTCTAGCTACGTCAAAAGCGCAGGCAGCGAGCTGAATAGATACGTTATGTTTAATGGTCTCTAAGGCCATTTAGAGAAACATAGGGAGCGAAGACGCATGAGCATTCTCCTTCTATGTTGGACCCCCGATGGGCTTTTAGGCGGTAGGCAATGGGCAGTGCACGACACCCAGCTATTCATCGGGGAAGCTGGGCAACAGCAATGACATTTAATTGGTTACTTCTGCAGACTGCGCCTCCATGCCAGTAATTACGTTTCCTGCTCGCTCACAAGCCCAAGCGTTCTTTCGATTTTGTGGCTATTCACACAACCTGAGGCCAACTGAAGCTTCATTTATGGTCGCAAGTTATCAACTTCACATAATATTAATAAGGATGCTTCATGTGCCAACGACACAATGGAAGATATTCCTCTCAAGCCACCCGATTACAAAAAGAAGCAGTGGAAATATGTCGGATATCAGGGATTCTGTGAGTTCCTTGCGTCCGACAACGATTTTCTGGTTCTTCGGCGCTTTAGTAGGCTTGCGATACGAGTATTGCTGGCCTTACAAGACGAACTCTCTGAATTGGAAGAACAGCTGGAAACTTTAGAGAAGCAGTTAATGGATCAGCAAAGCCCTGATACTCACAACGGATCATTTCGACAGGAGACGGAGCAAGCGAGGTTGCGATTGATACACGAAATCGACAAACGGCTGCGGTCATTTTGTAAGTCAATCTTACTTAGAGCCTTGCTGCGTCTTTTGCTGATAAATCAGATGACTTAGTATCTCAACACTCTGAGTTGCGCTCCCGGCCGCGGGTATTGAGTAAGGACATCCACAGCATTCGAAATTGGTTCGAAATGCATCATAATGCGATATTGGCAGACGAAACTGAGTACATCAACCACGAGCGGGATCTGTTCCCTATGGTTACCAGACCCAGATCGCCACTGCGAAAGCTATTAGAAAGATCTTCCCATTTCCGCTTATTCAGTCTATGGCAGAAGCGCTCGCTGGATGAAGACCGTATTCGTTATACTTCAGAGCTGCGCATCGAGCTTTGCGCCTCTATCATCGTCATCGTTATTGGACTAGCAATGTTGATCACGCCGCTCTGGATCTTGGCCAACGTTGGCGATACGGTGTTGAGGTTGGCTGTTATAACAGCGTTCGTAGTGGCGTTTTTACCACTCGTCACCTTCAGTTCTACAGCCAGGCCTTTCGAAACGCTGGCTGCTACAGCAGGGTGAGATGAACAGTCTATCCTTGCGTCATGATCTATGCTGACACTCATAAACAGATACACGGCAGTTCTGGTCGTATTTTTGCAGATTGGTACCCCAAATACAAGTTAAACGAGCGTCAGTATTTATGCTCCCTCAGACATACCACTTAGTGAAGCTTTTCTTGCCTCAAATTTGCATTCTGGTATTTTTTTTTGCTCTAGGGGCGGAAGATAAAGCCAGAAGCTCGCAAGACGATGGGTGCATTACTAAGATCGTTGATTGGAGACCGACGCTGCACACCACCGTCGAATCAACTAAGATATACCCATTGCCGCATATTCTTCTGAACTTTCGAAGGTCTTATTGAATATATTGGCAATTATACTAGGTCAAGTCATTCCGTATTATCTTGGCCCACTTTTCCTTGGCTAGATAATAGCAGAGATCTGCCATAACAAGTCGAATTAATGCTGTTGGCCAAATTTTGTAGGCTTCCATGCCAACTCTATTGGAGTACCACCCGTAGTGAAGAGAACGAAATTATCGAATATTCGTGCCTACTGAACTAGCACTTAGTAGTGCTACTAGAAGCTTGCGTTAACAACTGACAAGATCTTCTGAAGCCATTGTCTTTAGCATTAATATTTGACATTCTCACAATATTAGCACATAATTACACGCAGAGCCCGCAAACTCTCTTCATTGAAACAGATAAACATCTTGTATTCTTATCATTCTAAAGAAGTGTTTTTTTATAGATTACTGTTAATCATGACACACACAGAGAGATGTGAACGGGTCACCTGCGGCCCCGTTTAGGCAAATTGCAGGCGTGCCATCAGGGGGACAAGACCATTGGGCGCAATCCGAGCCTGTGCTGCAATTAGTGTTAGGCGGCGGAGTTTTAATGGGTGGCATTGTGGTGGTCGTAGTCGTTTGAGTCGTCGTGGTAGGATTGTCCGTTGTAGTAGGATCGTCTGTTGTAGTAGGATGGTCCGTCGTGGTAGGGCCTGCTGGACAGGATGCAGTTCTTGGCTGCGTCGTGTAGGCACAGTTCAGCGATGTAGAGTCAGAAATGACCGTCGTCAGAAGCGGCGCGACGACACCACCGCAGTTACAATAATTTGCCGAGCATAACGCCCCTGGGCCGAGGTTGGACGCCAGGACGTAGGCACATCCGGGAACGCCGCATCGGCCAGGGACGGTGGCGGTCAGAGTCTCCGTTGTACACGGGTTCGGAGGCTCCGTAGGAGTAGGATATCCGATCAGCTTGGTGTAGTTCGCGCTCCATACGTTTGTGAAGACATACGCTGCGACGGACGAGACAGAAGAGCTCAGCGCTTTTGGGTCTGTGATACCACTGGATTCATTCGCTTGATCTAAATCTCCTGCATCTGCTTCCACGAAGCAACCACACTGGTTCCATTTGGCTTCGGTGCATAATTGTAAGTTACCTCCTGCGCAGCTCTTATCCGAGCAGAGTAGCGGATTGTCAGGACAGCAAGTGCACCCCTTAATCTCACCCGATGCCGAGCATTGCGACTGGCCGTTCTAGCACAAGTTAGTATCCTGTGGTGGTATCAACATCATGGATGCTTACATCGCCGCCGCATTGAGCATCTGAGCATCTGGGAGGCTCATTTGGACAATTCTGCTTCTCCTCACAAGGGCAACCGGCCTGATCGCCACTGGAGCAGAGGCCATGTCCATCCGAGCCACCACACTTCGCGCACTCCTCCTCCGGATTTGATTTGCATGATGAGTCGTCGTCTTTGGCATCTTCTGGCTTCTTGTTCGGTGGTTGTATCGCAGCAATAGCCGCTGCACCACCAGACTCAGCTGCATGTAAGATCAGTATTAGCGATTGACTACCATACTATATGCTCCGACTGTGGGGAAATGCTTACAAATTGCAACCCAGGCGATGCCTCCCGCAAAAACAACAGCCAAGGCAGTTTCTAAACCACCCGCTTCGTCTGTCGACGTTGCTGTCGCGACTTCAGTTAGTGTAACAGTAGTATGGGACCGTAGCTTGGAATATTGCGTCAGAGTCAGAGGCTCATAAATGACGGTTCCAGTTTGACCATTGACCACCGTGGATGATGTGACCTGTGAATTGTGATCTGTGCCGTCGTGTGTGCATTGGCAGTAGTATCCCTGGCATCCATAGCCAGTGCGCAAACAGTCGTTTGTCTGACGACCTGACAATAGAAGGTTATTGCATATCCCGTGATGATACGAGTCACCACCGCACAAGTCGCAATTCTTAGGCGGTTTGCCAAAATCCTCTGGACAAAAGACAAATGGGATTTGGCTGGCATACACCTGTCTTTCCGCGATGGTTTGAGCAGAATTCAGTGGATAATCAGACTCAGCACCGAATTTGCCAGTCTCTCTCGGAGGTGTTGCTGTAAACACTGCATGAGGTTTCGCAGACCCTGAGACATTCGACTTGCGTGGAACGATACCGGCATTCGCCACGGCATTTAGCAGTGGCAGGAGTGCGATCAATTTCTTGGCCATATTGAAGTCGAAACGATTAGGAGCATGCTTCATAGCGTGTTTTATTAGGGTGTGGAAATGCTCTCAAGATGGCCAGATGAGCATGGTTATATACAACCCACTACAGTAACATAATCGTAGCTGTCGTGTCTATTCTATAAATACGTATAAGTCTATTTTTATTATACTGTAGTTTTTGAGTAGCGCTTGTCAAATATCACGATGATGACCACAATTGCAGCATCATACCCAATCTGAGCTCTATGATTCATAATATTAAATCCGCTGCGACTCGGAGACAACGTTAGAGCTGAGGTCAGGCACACCGCCTCACAATTTAATTAGCTCATAGCATTTATTGTTGCCGTGGGAATGCCGTGGGAATGCGGCGTCAATTTAAAACTCCATTATTCTAATTGATCATGTGTCTAGTATGAAGGATTATGGTCTAAGTTTGAGTTGCAAGACTAACGCAGTCAGCAGATTATGGCAAGGCTAGCTATTGAAGCGTGCATTGCCTTGACATAAGCTCGTGTTTTTGATACATAATTAGCTCTCGGTTTTCGGATTCTAGATTTCTTCCTATAAAGTTGATTCTGTTTCCTATATTATGTTGAGCATCAAAGTTTATTTTATTTCGCATTTTTCATTGTTTCGTTTCTAGTTGATTTCTTAAAACATACCGGAGCTTCGCTACTTGAGAACTCAAGATGCGTTTCCCCCTTCTGTTGCTTTTACCGGGATCACTAGCTGGTTATACCGTTGTTTGCCGAGATGGAGCAGGAACAAGTAGAATCGAGGCTGCGATCCAGGAAGCTAAAAAGATGGCAAGCAGTACGAAATACTTCGAGAGTCTACTGGAGTATATGATTAACACATGTGGCTTTGTATAGACGCACGCGACAAGATAGCTGATCTCACCCACGATACAACAGCAGCGGCGTTTACCCCCCTCTTCAAATCCGGTGACGTTGGAACGCTTACAAGTAAGTGGTGTTCCATCTCATATTATTGTCCAAAGATTGCAATGATTAATAGTATTAGTTTTGTACAACCGTGTTGTGAATATCGCTACGAACCCGCTACAAATAACATTTTACTGCGATCCGACCTTTGTGGACTGGTCTGATCCGTTCCAGAGATGGATCGATACTGGGTTCACCTACACTGCGAAGGATGGAAGCACCAAAAGTGTCAGTCTCTATAAAATTGGCCGAGACCAATCTAAGAATCCCGCAGCGAAAGGATCCTTTACTACTCTGGGTGAGTTACGCGCTGCTCAATTTGTCTGTCCAGTCAATAATAATTACTCAATATCCTCAGGATACAAACAGGACCTAGCGAATGGCGACGTGGCCGATTTCAGCAATCAGGCACACATCTCGATAAGTAAAAATAGGTGGGACCCTCCTACAGGCGATGGATATGATCACCGTTCTCTCGATCAGGTGAATCAAGATGGTCTATTAGACCATTTTACAGCTCTTGATCAGCTCAAGTCATTGTCGCACACGGTGTTCCATGAGCTCATGCACGCGGTAGGTGGAAGTAAGTTACATGCATCCCCCTACAAACCCACGATACTAGACTTTAACGTACACGACAGCGGTAAATCCGAAAAGTGGAATGAAGAAAATAACCGATAATTCAATACCACCCGCGGTACTTGGCCAGATCTATGGATACAAGCAATGCGTGCAGGCTAATCGCGTATTCCTCGGAGATGGGCCTTTGCAGCGAGCAGACTGCCCCACGATACTAGCCAAAGGTAATAAAATAACTTTCAACAACTCCCGGCGATTCACCAGAACTTACTAATCAATTTTTCTTACGTAGCACTTTACCTGCAAATTAAAGGAAAGCCAACCTACTGGAGTACTGGCGCTGTAGACAAGGATACCCTCAAGCCAGTCGGTGTACCGCCACCATAGGGAGCCATTCTGAGACGGACTGGGATCATGTGGTATGCCTAGTTGATATACTTTGCTGTTGGTTTTGACCCGGATCCGCGTGTATATGTAGGAACCGATGGGACTCTATAGTGTGCTTCGGGAGGCTATTACATTTACATTAGAGGGTATTTGATCAAATTATTGTTTAGTAAGATTGATGCTGTGCCTAAAAAGTGGGTTTAATAACATTCAAGTACAATTCACATGCAGTTATTACCTATGTTATGTATATATATACCTCCAACGAAAAGATTCTCTATTCGAGTAAACGTGAGGATCTTTCTAAGCTGTCATATAATTGCTTCATCATATAGTACTATGTAGATTGCAAAAGAATATATTGGTACCTTTGAATAAGTAGTACCTAGACTCCTATAAGTTAGCTGGTCACGTGGATGGGAAGAGTGAGATGACAGGCAGGTTGTCGAGTCACCCTTTCAACCTTCAACAATTTCGCAACCGGAAGCATCGATATCTCAGCCCAGACTCAGACATACACTCTAGCTTACCCCGCACCATCTCGACCATGTTGGGCGGTCAGTGCATATATCTTGCATTGATTGCTTTTACGACGATCATAGGCGCGACACAAGAGAAGACATGCACTAATGCTACTACTACTACTACTACCTCAGCGGCTACACGTCTGGCTGAGGCCCAACAATGTCCAATCTCACCTAAGCCAATGTGCTCCGCCGACAATTGCCTAGGGCCCATATCCGTTTGCGCAACCCGATTTCTTTGCAGCAATGAAAGTCCTTTCGAATCTTCAGACGGGCGAAGTGTAATTATAGCCGGTTGTCGATGTTGCCCGCTTCCCATCGAGGTGTGGTGTCATGATCACAGCTGCGGTGCTCCCGAAGAGACACGAGTATGTGCCACCGAGGAGCTGCAGGGTTGTGCGTGCATGACGGGGAAGGATCGACTAGCCGCGATAGAGGCAGCAGCGGATGATTACGTATGGCGGTCGGATGACTCTGTTGACTTAGACTCTGAGCCATTAAGTGACGAAGAAGAGATAGGGGTTACAACCACGGCTTCTACTAGACAATACACTGCTATAGCGACCGTGGAGCCTCTTCAGTTACCGCCGTTGCAAGGCATCTGGGGTATGGATGAGCTATGGAAGCAATGGTAGAGTTCGCATGTGTCTGCGGCGAGATACGGAAACAGCCTTTTATGACAAATCCCTATGATATACAGGGAATTTATTTCAAGAAATTATAGTAGGGCTGTTAATATTGGTGCTATTAAATGCAGTATACCTCGTGGGCTCAGCAGTTTTGATTCAGTCACTTATATACACGGAATCTTCTAGTTCCACTCCATAGGATAGCTATGAACTAGTTCCCTGACAATCTGACCACATGACATGCAAGTTCTGATCTCGGGTATGTGTGCTTTTATGTAGGAATAGGACCCACTGTATGTAAGGTAGCTTTGTAAGCTCCTATAGTGTCGATATAATCGGGACTATTACCAATATGACAAGTTTTTGCTATCTAACTGTAGATATGGATAAGGGAGACACTCATTTTGAACTAATGTGTATGAACATTTAAGAAAACTGTAGATTGAAAAGGATATAATTAACACGATAATAGTTCTATGAATTTGTCACAACTTATTTGCTGCATTGACGGTTGGGCTAGAAAGGTTGTGGTAGATGCATGGGCGATCACTCAGTGCTATCCTTGGCACGTGGAAGCGAACGCAGCGGTCGTAAAAGAGAAATCTTGGAATCATAGCCGAAACAGATAGTCAATTCATGTATGCTATCTACAGACCACTCGAACATTGAATATTTCATAAAACCTTTGTACAACGAAGTTGATCTATCATATAGTGCGAACCCAGATACCACATTTCGTCCCGATAATATTGATATTGTAGCGACCCTAATCCATGGCGCTCTTGACCGCATCTCTCAGGTCCTCAATCATGCGATCGTATTCCGGCCGAAATTCCCAGTGACTGTACAAGTCAGACATTCTTTCGACGTCTTTGTTGGTATCCCTCTGGTGGAATATCTCTTCCATGATACCAATGGCGTGTGCTCGGACAAAGTTCCTGAGGAAAGTCTTCATCGGCCCATCAGTCTCATATTTGAGGTGGTCGAGCAGTACTGCGATAATATAATCAGTAAACGCCACCATGAAAGTTATATGTTACGATGAAGGTGCGTAATTGCGGGATTATACATAGAGTAGCCGTTTAATAGCGAGGAGACAACCAAAAGGGGAAAACAATGATAATCAAAATTACTTACAGACACGCCAAGTGATGTACTGTACGAACTCATTGTACTTCGGATGGTTGCCGCAGTTGGGCTCGTGACGGTACGGTTCGTTGTCCAGGAGTGCGCGAATAGACAACAGGACTATTGTGATATCTCGAGTTAGGATACCATGAGCTTTAAATATAGGGGTTAGTTGAGGACTTACCAATGCGAATACTAAGACACGGGGTCCATGACTCGCCAAACCAAGTGCCGAGGATGCTCAGGCACACATTGCCGTCGACATAGAGGTTTGGGTGGATTCGTCCACCACTGTGCTGGAGGTGAGTGACTCTCGGCGGCTCCTGTTTGGATTCGAATAGTTAGACTCGCCTTACTAATTATCAAGCTACAGATGAGGAGGATTAAGATGCTTACGTAGGGATACGCTGGTGGGATATTGAAGCGAAGCTTCACCAGCTTGTGTTTGTAGAGGCTGTCATCTGGGCCGTAGACGAAGGCATCGAATTCGAGCAGGTTGTCGTCTTTGAAGAAGACTTTGTAGTCCGTATTCTCTTGCTCGAGCCGGGGTCGCTCGGTCATGATGCGGCGAGTGGCAGAAGCCATGTTGTGAAGATATTGTAGGAGTTGTTGTGTTATGAGTTGAACGAAGGATTTGGCAGCGGGAAATAAACGTAGAAGTTGTCAGAAGATAAGTGCCCAGAGTGAATAGAAAGACCTGCTTGCAGCCAGGATGGTATCTAGGGCTCAATAGAGTGATCAATTAATTCCTGAACCTCCCAAATCCATGGGGGGATCAGTCACTTATTTATACACAGTCCACTAGTTCTGGATCATAGGGTAGCCGCGAACTAGTTCTCTGACAAAAGTCCTCGAGGTAAACAGCGCTATCAAGGTTTGAAGCAAGGACCTAAAAGTGAAACTATATAATCACATAGCATACGTAATAACACATGTGTAGAACTATAACGTGAATCTAATATGAGCTAGCTAAATATTATTTATGGTGGTTCTAACTGTGGAACAGAGAGGATGGTAGGATGCTAAAGGAAATAGGTATCTTATATGAAGATATGATTCACGTGTATTCAAGCAGAAGATAAATCTCATATTTAATTTTATTGATTGGCTGTTCAGTCAGAACTTGACGCCGCGGGGACCTGCGTTAGCCGGAGGATCGTGATCAGGGCGGCGGGGGCTACCCGGGAGCGTCCGGGGATGGACCCTTGCAGTTCTTGTCGCGGCCCCACTCCTGTCTGGGTCCTAGTTGACGCAGTAGCTAGGCGCCACTTCTCGTCGTCAGCCAAGTCGTTAAGTAATACCTACTAGAATATAATTTGAAGACTGAAACTTTTTTTATACTTCTCCCAAGATAACTATTTCCTGCTCATGGCCTAACTGCATCTATGGCCTTCCTCGTCGGCTCCGGGGCGCCGGGCCTTCAGCGTCTTGCCGTTCCATTCGCCAGCCTGCTGATCGCCGTGCTCGGCTACGGCTCACAATGGCTATTCGCAAACTCTCCAGACCTCGAGCCCGGACCATTAACGCCGGCGCAAACCCGCATCTTCAACACCCTCCTCGTGTGCTTGTGGTGGACGTACTGGCGCGCCTGCACCGTCGATCCCGGCCGATACGAGTTTCCCCGACAAAGTGGCAAGAAGGACGAAGCGAAGACAGCGGGAAACAAGAGCACGAGAGACCAAGACGCCGCTACACATAGTTCGGAAGACGATGATGATGACGACGGCAACCATGTCGACCCTGCCGGAAGCGGGAGCAATGACCGTATCCGTGCTGCGGCCCGCCAGCGCTGGTGTCGTAAGTGTGCCGCGCCTAAGCCGCCGCGTGCCCACCACTGCAAGAGCTGTGGCCGATGCATCCCCAAGATGGACCACCACTGTCCGTGGACAGGGAACTGCGTGGGACTCCAGACGTTCCCGCACTTCGCGCGGTTTATCATATACACAAACCTCTCGCTATGGACGCTGCTATACTTCTTCTGGTTACGATTCCAGGCGCTCTGGGCGTCGCGGAACCTCCCAGCATACCTAGGGCCAACACTCACCCAGCTCGTAGCGCTCACCACGCTCACCGGAACGGCGTGTCTGACCGCGCTCGCGCTGGGCGTCCTCCTCGTCACGACGGTAAAAGGATGGCTCTTCAACACGACCATGATCGAGGGCTGGGAGATCGAGCGTCACGAGGCCGTCCTGCAGCGCGGCGGCTACGAGGAGGAGGACTGGTGGCGGACCTCGGATGGCGACGCGGATGCTGCCCCGCGGACCATGGTCGATCCCCTCGAGTTCCCCTACGACGTCGGCGTGTACGCCAACATGGCGCAGGCCATGGGCACGTCGAACCCTATCTACTGGTTCCTCCCCTTCGCCGGCGGGCCGCGCGTCGCGCGAGTACCATCTACCATGACGCTCGAGAGCCTCGTCGCGGAGATCGGCAGCGCGAGAGCCGGGCGCGCAGGTCTAGGCGTGGGTTGGACCTACGAGGAAAACGGGATGAACGACAGAGAAGGCATGTGGCCACCCATCGACCCAGACAAGGTGCGCAACGCGCGGCTGTGGCGCCAGCGTCTACGGGAAGAAGCCCGGTATCGTCGCGAGCAGGCACAAGGTCTGCGGAACCCAGCGCTCCCGAACATGAGTCTGAGCCCCGAGGAGGAGAAAGAGGCGTTCCGCCGTAGACAGGAGCGCGACCTCCAGCGGTGGCGCGGCACGCGGGCCCAGATAATGGATGAGCTTGAGGAGACGCCTCGCCACCAGTATGCAAGCGAAGGCGAGGGCGACTACGATTTCGTCGACGAGGCGCGCTCCGCTGCGGCGCGCGACTACGCCGCGATGGAACCCCACCGTCCGAGACAGAACGTCGTCCGCAGAGAGGGGAAGTCGGGCTGGGTTAATGCGGACGGCGAGCATCTGGGCGATTACGGCGTCGATGAGGATGCCGAGTTCGACGATGACGACTTCGTCTTTGATGATGGGCCAGGGGCAGAAGGTCGTGCTTCACGTGTAATAGATGCGGATGACGAAGAGGTGCCCTTGGCGGAACTGATACGGCGGAGGAAAGTTCGCACGAAAGATGGGGAGGATACGTAGAATAAATATATACACATATAGATCAATAGACATTATGGGATCTTATTTGTGATTAGACTAGAATTCACGAAGTCGCACTTTAGTAGCGTGTATATCTAGCCTTTTCACGTTGAAATAATAATAATAATCATTGGCATGATAATATCCTCTATTTACATTCTTCTGTTCATCATCTAAGTCAATATCACTTCTATATATATAGGCGGCTACAACGTGCTAAAGAGGAGCCTTTCCACCTCATGTGTCCCAATTTTGGATAGCGTCTTGCTGTTATCGCACTCCCTCTGGGCTCGCCCGGTTTCGATCTTCTCGAAGGAATAGATAGAAGGGAAAAAACACATTACGCAATAATTCTTTGAATTGACGGTTCTGCCTGCCTACAACATTCCCAATCGTAGTCGAGGTCGCGTGAGCGGGAAAAAACAAACATCAACATTGAATTGAGCCACCCGAGAGAATTTTTCCGTTCTAAGCGTGTGCAAGTCATTATCTACCAGTCGTCGTCATCATGCTCTTGCCTCTGCATCGCGTTCTTTCTCGCGATGAGTGCGTCGGCTAACGAGCCGGCCATGGTCGGCGTGTTGCTCCTGCTGCCGTCTGAGCCGTTTCCGTTCATACTCATCCCCGAATCCCGGGCCTGCAGGTTCCCTGGTTTTTTAGCGGCGGTGGGTCGTTTCGCCGGTGGAATTGGCTTGGTCCGACCGTTCACTGCTGGGGGCGGTGGTGGAGACCGGGGGACGAGTGCGGGTGCGGGTGCTTGCTCTTCCACGTAGGCGGCGGGTACCCAGGCTTGTCCCGCGCTGCTCTTTGCGAGCCACCAGCCTAGAAGAGGTTAGCATGTGCTGTGCGCCCGATATCGCGTTCTAGACTTACCATTATTTTCTTTCTGGACGATCTCAACGATGTCGCCCGCTCTGATGGATAACTCATTCTCTCTTTGACTGGCAAAGTCATATAGGACTTTTGCCATAACCTTAGGCTTGGCAGGTGGGGCAGGGGGAGGTGGCGGCGGCGGGGCTCGAGCGGATGATGTTGAGCTCTTGTTACGTGTATGGCTAGGAATGTGATGTGTAGCAGCAGGGGTAGGGACTGCCCGAGGCGTGTGCGCCGCAGCGGGAGTAGGAACTGGTCGAGGAGTTTGTACGGCGGCAGGGATAGGGACTGGCCGAGGAGCCTGGACTGCAGCCGGAACGGACCTGGTGGCATTTGGCCGAGATGCTGTTAGCCGTGATGGTCTACCGTTGGGACCACCAGGCTTGATAAGCTTGCCTCGAGTAATTGGCCGAGGCGGAACTGGGTTAGCTCTAGGCATAGGGCGCGAGACCGAAGATGGCGGCTCGCCAGGTTGGGTATGAATGGCGCCGCTCTTGTAGAAGTCAACAGCCTGTTGTGAATCCTTTAAAACTTTGACTACCTGCATTTTCCCGGGCTTCTTGGCATACTCTATCACCTCGCCGAACTTCAAGTTGAAACCACCAGGCATCCCGCGTTGCATGTGCGTTAACATTTCGGTCTTTAGAACGCAGTTGAGCAGAGGATCCGCTTCCTGAGGAGACCCGACGCCTAATGAAAACCAGTCGTCTCTGCTGCTAGAAACACCAATGAACTTGATGGCCCCCAGGGGCACCGAGCGCTCGATAGAAATTTGCGGTTGGCCGTTGACAAGTGCTTGTGCCACGATATAGAATTTGCTGTTGGACACAACAAAAATTCGCGGACTGGCTTTGCTGGATCGGCCAAATTTGGCTTCTAGGACTTCTCCACGGCACGAGAATAGAGCCTTCTCGTTTTGGGCCATCCCAACAGCATTGCGAATCTGAGACCCGGGTCCATTGGACGCATTAATGCCTAGATAGTCTCCCAAGAAACGCCGCGAGCCTAACAAACTGAAGCGCCTTCGCTCTTTTCGGCCCTGTAGCACTTTGTGGCCCTGATCTCTCAGCTGGAGATACTCGGCACCAACTTGTTTCTTTCGCCAGAACCGTTGTATTCTGGTTGCTGATTCGGCACGGTAGGCCAGATAGGCCCTCCACATTCGTTGAATACGGATTGCCATGTTGTGCCAGTACCGATCACGCATTGTTTCAAGAGCAAATAATGTTTCGGGGGACTTGATGAAAGCTTTTGTTACACCCAATTGCCATTCCTCTTTAGGGATACTTGTATCTTTGAGGATTTGTTTGACAGCTGCCTCTTCCGTGCCTTGCCAGGTATACTCGCCTGCATATGATGTAGCAGGAGACAAGAGGAAGAAGCGTTCTACAAACTTCTCGTATGATTGGCGATAAGCAAAGCCGGCTCTTCGAATCCTTACGTTTTCCTGCAGACCGAGATATTTGATCTGATGTAGTACATTAGGTACGGTGTATTCCGTGGGCGATTTGTTCTCGTTCGGCTTGATCGTTCGAATATATGAGGGTTGGCATTTCATTAGAGTATCCACGAGGGCATTAGCCGACGCACGAATTCGGTCTCCAGCTGTTGGTGGCTGCTTGCGATTATCTTGGTCCACCTGTTGAGGGAAGAGAGTGTGCACGAATTGGTTCTGGCTCTGTTGGAACAAATTTTGGACGCCCTTGAGCAGTTGATCCTTATTCTTATCAGTGATTCCGTCGACCGTGTAACTGACTTCACCGGCGTAATGTTTGATGATAAAGTTGCCTTGCCGAGGTGTGAGATGGGGATTTGACATGCCATTGACAGTTTGCATGAAGGTACGATCACAGGCGGCAGGGTCAGCATGTGCCGTCTTGGTCGCATCCTTCAAGGCAGAGAAGACACCGACGGGGCGTATCTGCTCAATTAAATCACACACTACTTTGTTGTCAAAGTATTTGATAGGTGTCCATTGGATCTGCTCACGGGCATATTCCTCTTGCTCGGCCTTCAGAGTGAGTTGAATGAAGATCTGTTGTAGTTTCTCGTTGACGTAATTGATGCATAGTTGTTCAAAGCTATTCTTTTCGAAAATTTCGAAGCCGTAGATATCGAGAATACCGATGTTATTCGATGTGGCCTGTCTAGCTTGCAGAGACTGGTTGATCCGTCCCACTATCCAGTCAAATAAGTTATTATAGATACCCATACTGAGTGCATCTCGTGTAGCATTCGCTTGGGCAATATTCGCGGGCGATTCGATGACTTCGCCACTCCGGGGTGTTAAAACTCTGATAGTTATCCCCTTGATCACGGCCTCTGGTGTGACTTCAAGCAAATATGCTAGAAAGTCTACAACTGACTGATCTCTCACAGTTGCGTATCCTTCATCGCTTTCGATGAACTGTATATTTCCCGCCCATAAGATCGCGGCTAACATGCGGAATACCTCGTCTTGCTCAGCTTGTGATAAACCAATAATTTTCATGGCTTCTAATGTATCACGAAATTCAGCCAGATCGTCAATACCGTCGACGTTAAAGCATTTTGAGCGGCTAAGGTATGCATAGGTCTCGGGCTTCTGTATCCCGAACATTGTCCTATAGTTTTCTGAGGCACCCTTTGCAAATTGATAGAATATGTGAAAGTTCCGCTCGTTAGTAATCTGGCCCACGACTCTGGTTTTCTCTAGGAGATAATTTGTGATGTCGGCGCCAACCGGCTCTCCATTGGCGTTGAAGTGTATCTGGAGATACTTGCCAAACCGTGACGAGTTGTTATTCCGCAGCGTCTTGGCATTTCCAAACGATTCAAGCAGAGGATTGGTTGCCAGCACCATGTCCTTGATCTGCTTAATCTCTCCACTCTCGCCCCCTGATACGTTTGCGATATACTGCATAATGCGCTTCGCCGCCTCGGTTTTGCCCGCGCCCGACTCTCCGGAAATGATGACACACTGGTTCTCCTTGTATGCCTTCATGTTATAATACGACGACTCGGCGATCGCAAAGACGTGGGGAGGCATCTCAAGGCGGTTCTTTCCCTTGTACGATTCGAGGACTTCATCGGTATAGATACCGAGATCGCGGAAGGGGTTGACGGAGACCAAGACATGGCCAATGTAGGTATAAATCTCGCGGCCCTCGAATCGCTTCTTCAAGTTCTCGTTTATGGCCTCGTTGGACACCTTGCTCAGCAATGTGAGATCCGAGACGCCTATCTCCTTCTTCTTGGTCGTCTCGAATACGGCCTTCTTCGGGGCGCTGGCCTGCGCTCCCCCACCACCCGCTTTGTCTTTTGGACGTCTACTGATACCCTGTATTCAAGTGACATGGTCAGTAAGGGCGCATCACTTCGATATCCGGGGTAACCGCCACAACGTACCATCTTGGGCTTGCATAAACCGTGTCGTCAGCCTAACAATCACTGCAAAGGGGCGGGCGGTTCGAATTGCCGCAAGGAGTGACTAGCAAGGGCAATGGTACAATAGAAACAGCGCAACAAGACTGGAAAGCGATCGCGAAGGAGAGACAGACGTCAGCGGGACAGAAGGTCAGTGTTTCGTAAAAGTGAAGGTCAGCTTCGCGAAAAAGTGTCGCTCTCGCGTTACAGATCTGCTGCTTGCTGCTGAGTCGGGCTGCCCTGACGGGGACCGAGAGGAGCCAACTCCACAAAGCGCTAATGCACCCAGCGACGTAATGCAATGGGGCTGGGTTTACGTGGCGGGCTGTTTAGCGTGGCTGAGCCTCCAGTGCGCTGTAATTTCGCTGCCCAGCTGGCAGAACAGCTGCATTCACAGGCGCGGGACACCACCACTCAGCATTAAAGCCGCCTCATGTGTAGTGGCGACGTGCTACAGCGCCATGGACCAGACTAATGGTATTCAATCACTGAGTCAAGCATACCTGGTTTTGCAAAGACAGGACAGGCCAGACAAACCCGCAAGGCTTGCATTCCAGCGTCTATTACGCAAGTACCGGGTAATCATCAAGATATACTGCTGCCTAGCTAATTTCCAGTATATTGAAATTTCGTCTGCCTAGCATTCCCCTATGCTTATATAATCTAACTTGGCGTTGATCTGTTGCAACACGGCATGGAGAGGCTACAAACTAAGCTACCAATGGCATATAAGGTGTGATGATGGTGCCGCCGATTGCAACAGGATCAATATGATACTAATGTCCTCAACAGCATAGCTTAACGGATGCATCGTCCATTGCTATGACGTTGAAAGTGATATCTTCGGTTCTTAGAATCAGCCCTGTTCCATTCAGCATCTGTAGGTATCCGGGTTTCGGGCACTCGAACTTGACGAAGTCCTGAATGGCTTCGGAAATTGCTACGAGATACGCCTATGAAACTTTGGTTAATCTATCCAATAAAAATTTAGTCACAATGAACAGCAGCAATGTGAATCTCGCCACCACAGTGAGGCTCACGACTAGTCAGAAACAGTAATGTTCTTCTCTCTCGCAACTCTGTTCGTCCTATCATAAGAACCGGAGCACCTACTATGTAGTTGTAACAAGGACCAGCGATCTAGGACTTGGAAAGATATTCGATATTATAATAATCTACTGGGGCGTCAAGAGGCAATAATAGTCTAGTCCTCCCTTTTGGCCCCGACGGCGATCTAGATTTAAGTATACGAGCGCCTCGCTCTCGCTCGCTAGGCGTTGCATGTTCAGGTCCATATCGCAATTACTGTGATCAAGAGAATACGAAAAAGAGTAGAGGTAGCTGAACATGCGATTCACCGCTTGTACGATATTCATCAGCGCCATTTAACCACTGGTTTTCGAATAGATGTAATCAATCCTAGTACCTTAGGCTAGTCCGTATGACAGTAGCGCCTAGCTGATTCACTTTGATGTTCTAAGTTGTCATCTAATATTTAGAGTCCGCTGAGTATTGTCTGAATGTCTTGATCAACAAGTCGGCGTAAAATATCAGACGGGATGTAACAGGGACTTGAGAGAGGCTTTATATGCGAAAGCCTCGTTATCCTTGCATAAATCTTCCCACTCATATGATTATATACATGACATTGGAGTTTTGAGCTTGAAGGTTTCAGTAGTCTTAATCTCTTGGGTCCGTGTGATATGGAGTTTGATATTCTAGAATGGAGACGACTGACTACGCACTAAAGCATCAATGCGTTAAAGTATAAGACGCTTCACAGCTCTCAGCTAACAAGGGGTAGATGAGCCCATCAGAGCAATCTTTGTCAACATATTCTCGAATCCGGACTGATGTAAGGCAGTATTTGAAAGGTGGTTGTGTGAACAGAGGTATACTTTTAATCATCAATTATCGATGCACTTGTCTCTGCTTGGATAAGCAAAGCATAAGTTTCAGAAAACGCCGTAATCGTGAAGTTGCATGAGACTACCTACGTCACAAAATCCGGCTATATTCCTACGAGGAAAGAGGTTGCCCCTTGCAGGCGCTATAACCTCAAACGTGGCTGATACGTAACAGTTCGAGTAGTGCAATATGGTACTAATGGACTTTGATATATTTCATTTTACAAGAAACTACACTAATCATGATTAAAACTCTTCCTTTTGTCGGTAGGTAACTCTATCGTATGGTCATATTCGGTCTTGCAGCACACGGCTAAGCCAAAATCAGGGGTTAAGAAAACCTTGGTTAGTTGATAGCGAATACTTAGCACTTGTACTGGCACCCGGGACCAGCTGGCATGGGAGTAAGGTACATAAGTATCTTGTAGGAGCCTTTAGCAATGCTGATCTGAAACTCACCCAATTGCTTCAAACTGATTGACAAACAGATTCAAACAGCCAACGGCTGCTAATGATCATGGGGTCTGCCATCCTTTCCTGCTGAAATGTATTCGCTTGTGACAACCTTGACAACCATTCAAGTCAACCAGAGGTACGAGCCAGCCATGTCTGCGCTATCATTGGCTATCGACGAATTCGGCATCGCAGGACCCCTGGTGATGTTGCAGGCGTTAAACTAAGGACCACTTTGCTGCTGAACTCTGCATGTCCTGAGACTGACCGAACTTCTTGTCGTCAAACACGGCCGGTCCCACGATGCAAACCAAGTTCGACGTTCCCTTCGATCCGACTTAGTGGGCGTCCTACTCCTTCATACCAAGCTCGACCTAGCTAGCCCTGAGTTAAGACAGCCGTCGCCCAAATTCATCCGTTGGCGACAGCAGTGTGACACTGGGCGGTTCGGTACCCCTTAGGTTTGGTCGGCGACATGTGCTTATTGCCAGCCCGATCTGCTAGTCCAAGTGTGGCTTTCGGATGTCACCAGCAGCTGACTGTTCGAGGCAGCAAGCCCTCATAGGAGCATGAGCAAGCTCAAGGGGATAACGCATATACCAGGTAGGGTATGCATAATCTTTAACCGAGTTGAAGTCGTAGGTGTGTGCGAAACCCTACTATTCGACGTTCACCTATCGAAGGACATGATATATGTCTTCACCAAAAGGATGCCGTGCAAAATAAGCTTTCAGGTTGAAATTTCTCGAACGATCATAAGACCATTTTTCAGGTCAAGGTTCGGCTGCCACTTCATATATACCTGCAACTCGCCTTTGAGGCTCTGTCCAGCTTTTTGAGAAAATGGCCTGATTTTACATCGTACGATTTCGTCCCAGATCGGTCATGCACAAAACCATCCTAGATGTCACTTTGCCTTGGCCATCACTGTAGAGAATGTCACTCAGATTGGTGAATAAAAGACCTATCGAGCCAATCACGGATCTTAGCAGGGATCTTGGCGTTTATGCTACTGCATTAGTGACTATATGTACGGAACGCTATGTCACTATTGAATCTTCTCTAGCTCGACGAAGAAAGTTAGAGACCCTTCGAGATGCACATATCCCACGTTCCTGATAGCAACCAGACGAACAGGGGGAACAGGGGCAACAGGGGCACAGCGTGGGAAGGCCGAACAGGTGCTGCAGGCGGTTGAGCTTGGCCGATCTGGCACTCGCGCTAAGACCTGATGCCAATCTGTAACAGGAATAGCCTACCCTTGTCACCACCCTTGCCTTCTTCTTGTTCTCCTTGTGCTTTCGCAGAGTGTCACCTGCTTCCACGGCGCCCATTGGCTATATGCACAATGCCATCGCCGCAATGGACGAATCCGCGATGGCGAACAACCGCCCGCTAACCTCGTAGTTCCATAATTAACCCCAACTTAACCAGTCAATTGGGAGACAGAGATGGCTTACTTCGCTAGAATTAGGCATTTCATCACCTCAAAATGTCCTACATCAGATACTTCAACTCGTCTGTTTCCCGATGTTGTGCTTCGTGCCACGGGTCCTCCTCCTCTCTGTTGAGAATTGTCCCATTCGACGACAAAAACGTTGAAGACTAATTGACACTATAATTGTGTATACCATATCTCGTATAGACCTAACCGATACCCCTGGTTTAGCGAGACAGTCTACCCCAGCGCATCAAACCGCGCCCGTCTCATCTAGTGCAGGCTACTGTACTCCAGCTCCGCTATCCGTTCAGATTGAGGTTGGCCTCAGGGCGCATATCCAATCTGATACTACATGGATAGCCTACGAAACTGCCCCTTGAGTCTGATCAGCCGAAGTCCAGCTTTCGCGATACTAACTTCTCTCGATTGGGTCCCTTGTTGCTCCTGAAAGTGGAATACATATGCTTTAATTGGTTAGCTGAACCA
The DNA here is from genome assembly GCA_037356055.1 of Xylaria sp. Z34. Classification (NCBI taxonomy): domain Eukaryota; kingdom Fungi; phylum Ascomycota; class Sordariomycetes; order Xylariales; family Xylariaceae; genus Xylaria; species Xylaria sp. Z34. Next base: position 1,055,411 of record JBAWJW010000004.1, on the reverse strand, counting down.
TAGCTTTCACGAGCACACCACCAGCAGCAAGCTTTCATCTCAACTCTACGCCCGCGCGTGTTTCAAGAGGGCTGACATCCGAATCATTCCCCTTACCCTTGCTAACAGAAAACACCTTGTTTGCTGTCCCGGATCCTCAATTTCCTTTCCACCCCTGTCTATCTCAACCTGTAGGGTTTATCGCCGATATCCAAGCCTTGGGCTCGTCCTTTATGACTTTATCGCTGCCCACCAGGTCTTGAGTTTCGTCTTCTTCCCTCTCCACTCGGCGTCAAGGGCGTAGACAGAATCGGCCTTCTTCCAAGTCACCAACTTTCGCTTCATCCGCTGCTGGTTCAGGCTGTTCATTCATTCATTAGCTGTTTATTTCATTACGTTCGGGTTGGATAATAGGCTCTATAAGCCGGTTTGGAGGATTAGAAGACGAGAAGACGGACAGAAGAAAGAATTTCAAGTTTAAAGGCCGAGGCACGTCGATTACGCTATTTGCTGGATACTTTGCATACGGTGGTCATCCTAGGACTTCGAATCGACTTACGCTCGTGCTGTCGCAGGTCGACGATAATTTTGGGTTCTCGTGTCGGGCAAGGAAACTACTATCTTCGTCACCATGGAACTCGTTACATTGGTAAAGAAGCAGTTTACTGCAAGTAAACTAATCTTTCACTTCCTCTTCTGGGGGTTTCATTGGGGTATCTTTGCGTTCGGTTGGTAAGTGATTTTCCTGCTCATTGATTCATTACGGCGTTCTAATAGGTGGATAGGTACAAGCAAGCGATGGATCCTAAACTGGCTGCACTGAATACCTTGAAATGGTCGGTTTGGATTTCGCGAGGCGCTGGCTTCGTTCTCTCATTTGACACAACATTCATCTTACTTCCAGTATGTCGCACATTGGTAAGATGGATTCGACCTAAAGTCAGGTTTTTGCCTCTAGATGAGAACATTTGGTTCCATCGCCAAGTCGCTTACGCCATGCTACTCTTCACGCTTCTGCACGTATCTGCGCACTATGTCAAGTATGTCAAAGACTCAACCACATATGGGCCTTTACTGATATATCACCAGCTTTTACAATGTTGAGAAGACACAAGTTAGGCCTCAGACAGCTATCGAAATTCACTATACCCAACCCGGTGGTATCACAGGACATATCATGCTCTTCTGCATGCTGTTGATGTACACAACAGCCCATCATCGCATCCGACAACAATCGTTCGAAACTTTTTGGTACACACATCACCTTTTCATCCCATTCCTGCTCGGAATGTACACTCACGCAGTTGGATGTTTCGTTCGTGACACCGCTGCCCCTATTTCTCCTTTCGCTGGCGAGCTTTTCTGGGAGCACTGCATCGGCTACCAGGGCTGGCGATGGGAGCTCTTCGCAGGTGGACTTTACCTACTTGAGCGATTATACCGCGAAGTTCGTGCTAAACGCTTAACGAAGATCACTCGAGTGGTTCGTCATCCCTATGGTAAGTGAGATCGATCCTCGTCTTACTGTGACTTGCTAATTGGTCATAGACGTCGTGGAAATCCAGTTTGAAAAGCCATCTTTCAAGTACAAGGCCGGTCAGTGGCTCTTTTTACAAGTGCCTTCATTATCCAGCTACCAGTGGCATCCATTTACCATCACATCCTGCCCTTATGACCCTTATGTCTCTGTGCATGTCCGACAAGTCGGCGATTTCACAAAGGCATTGGGTGATGCAGTTGGTGCTGGTGCTGCTCAGTCCAAGCTGTATGAAGGTGTTGACCCGATGGGAATGTACGAGGTCGCGCTCCAGAACGGCCAACAAATGCCAGCTCTTCGCATCGATGGTCCCTACGGAGCTCCTGCGGAGGATGTTTTCGACAACGAAATTGCTGTCCTTATCGGTACGGGTATCGGTGTCACGCCATGGGCTTCGATCCTTAAAAACATCTGGCATTTGCGGAACAGTCCTAACCCGCCCCGCCGTCTGCGCCGAGTTGAATTCATTTGGGTGTGCAAGGATACCGGGTCGTTTGAATGGTTCCAGACCCTGCTCTCGTCACTCGAATCGCAGAGTTCCGAGGCTGCCCGCATTCCAGGCAGCAATGGTATTGAATTCCTCAAGATCCATACCTTCCTAACACAAAAGCTCGACATCGATACAGCCCAGAATATTGTGCTGAACAGTGTCGGCTCTGATGTGGATCCTCTGACGGAGCTTAAGGCGCGGACCAACTTCGGCCGTCCTAACTTTCTCAGTATCTTTGAGGCTATGCGAAATGGTATCCTCGATCGAACATACATCAGTGGCCTGGAGGGCAGTATGCAGACCACAGTGGGTGTGTACTTCTGTGGTCCCACTGTAGCTGGTAAGTTGACAAAGCCCTCATCTCGATATTAATTACTGACGTGAAATCCAAGCCCGAGACATCCAGAAGGCTACCAAGGCCGCAACATGTAGGGAAGTCCGGTTCCGATTCTGGAAGGAACACTTCTAAGTGCGCATGTTTAATTCTATGTACCATTTTTGCATTACAGTTCAAACGCAACGTTTCACGAGAAGTTGCAAAAGCCCCAGAGATCGACTGGAAATGAGCGGGACCCAGAGATGCATGTCAGGTGCCACTAAACGCTCGCATATCCAATCTCCATATCCTCCATATAATAGGATGTCAGTGTGGCAAGCCTGTGGCGGTTGTAGATAGTCTCCGACGGAGGCTCAGGCTTCAGTGTCACAGATTATAAATACATTTTGTCATTTAGCATACCATCTAGCAATATGCCTTTTTTAATCTTTTACCATATGTTTTGTAGGCTCGTGCCATATGTGAATGCAAAATCTGAATATGAACTACTGGGAAGCACAAATTAGTAGCGGTAACCACCCAGCGGCTACCGACATCTGTGGCGTAATTGGATCATTCGAGACCCGCGGGATTCTGGCTGTTGTGGAAGAAGTGAGGTGAGCTGACCGGCTTCTGACAACAGCCGTGTTTCAAGCTGAGCCCCTTATCGCCCAATTGTAGACAGTACCGCACAACAGCGGTAATATGAAATGATCGCTTATGGGATAGCGCGGCAAAGGCTTTATTCACCGTTATTTGAGATGTCGACTCATTACTGCGAGAGAGGTAGGCAACAATACTGGGCTTTAAGTAAAACGTTCCGTTGAATGGTGCTATCAAGTACGGAGAAGTAGAAATGACCTGATGGACGAGCTGGTAGAGAACGACTTGGGCGCTTACAGATTCTTAGAGTAGGCAATTAGGGGTCGATTGGTGACTTTAACGAGGTATTTAGATAATAGTGATTAGTCATTTACTATAACAATGGAATACAGCCCCAAAGCCCTCTTTTATAGAGACATCTTCTATTTTTCATCGACTTACTTCGATCTACGTACTCTGTCCCAGCACGGACATCTCTGTCATCTCTTCATTCGGTGACTTCCTTTCCGTTGAGTCCTGGGTGCTACTACTGCCAGCCCGCACACGGTGACTCTGACCCTTGGTCTCTATCTCATGCTGCTCGACTTCTTGGCGGATGCTGAAAGCGAACCCGATCAAAGCGAAGACGTCGCGGATGTCAAAGACTTTGTAAATCTTTAAGGAGTGTTGTGTTAGCAAGATAATCGGTATAGACATTGAAGGAAAAAGACTTCATCGACTGGGACAATCTTGATGCTGCTAAAAATAGAACACGATAAATGCATGAGACTCACCAATCGCCAACCATATCCTGCGTATTTCTCTCCTGCGCGCTTCTGCTCGTCCGACAACTGGTACATGCTCACACTGTACGCATAGTGAAAGAATAGAGCAAAAAAGACAAGCTCAATTTCCACGACTAGCGAGGGAAGACCAGTTATGAAATCGACCTGACTGATCGTCTTAGAATCGGTTAGTGACCGCGGGGCTTTGGAGCTAATGATCCCAAATATGAACTGTTCCCACGACTATGTCAGTATATCCTCGTTTTAGGGATTAGGTATAATAAAAGACTGTTTTATATTTGGACCATTTTTTTCGTGCTCAGGGCTGATGATAACTAGTACTCACGTCCTGTGCCGTTTGAAAGAAGATCAATGCCTTGAAAGCCCAAAGTTTCGTCATAGCCCGATGTTTCTTAACTTCGGCCCGTACCGGCAGCGTGGTGCGCAGCACGGAGATAAGCGCGGTGAACGTGCTAACGGTCTTGAACACGATCAGAAATATATGCGCATGGTGCGCATCATGCGCCGTCAGACAGTAGACTCCCTTGGCTTCGGAGGCAATGGACGCAATTGCCACGGCCCAGGCGACGGGGATTCCTTGCGCCACACCGAACCAGCTTCGACGAAAAACATTAAAGACGCTTCCGTCGGTCAGAGGGACGTCGAGCTGCCTAGCCCGAGTCACTAGCGGCGAGAGGAAGACTGAGCGTCGTGAGGGCGGGGATGACGGTGACGGCGTCGATGTCGTCGAAACGGGCGCGGCCAAAGTCTCGCAAATGAACAGGAAGAAACAGGTCAACGTCATTGGCTCGCAGATAATGACTATCGAGTATAGGTAGACGTACGTCCACGGGATATAGACGGCTACCCAGAGGACCACGGCGAAGATGGGGAGGAGAAGGCAGATTCTGATGATATATAGCTGCTCACGCGGCCGGCTCATGTTCGTCGCGTGCCGCCATATCAAAGCCAGTACCACCAGAGTAGAGAAGATGGCCAATGCCCCCGAGACAATGACATTCACATGGTAGAAGTCTTTTGACCCGGCGATTGGCTCGGTTGGGACTATATTGATAGTGTTTCTGTTAGCGGTTTGACTTTAAGTTGAGCAAATGGACAAAGTGAGCCAAGTTAGGTAAGATAACCAACTAGGTAAGTCCGATCCTTCACATTGAGATTTCAACTCCCGACAAGAAATATTCTCACATACTGGGAACAAGCGGGGTCGGCAACGTGCACGTCGACGTGCCGCTACTTCTCAGCGACAGAGTTGCCAGGCCGCTCATGACTCCTTTTTGTTGTTTGCGACACAGTGATCGTCCGTTTGGCAACTTATCTTTCCAACGCCCGAAACCTAGAATCGTGAAGCAAATGGGGAGAAGTAACTTTTAGATATGGAGAGCATATGCATAGTATATAGTAAGCGACCCAGGAAACACCCCAAGCCGTTCTGCAATGGGTAGGTCGGCAGAAATACTCAGGTATCCCCAATCACATCTTTGTGCATCACCCTGGTACGGGCTGTACCGTACACTATGTATGACGGGCCTGCAGGAGCAGGGATAATGAAGATGATCACAGCGCATGGGAGCCACCGAGTACACGTAACGCGTGGAACAGCGATAAGATGGCGCTTTCCATTCTTTACCTATCATCACTCTGCTCACGAGAGAACTAAACGGATTAGCCCGTAGATCCAATCCAGAAGGGACAGAGAATTCATATCAATTGTGACGCTGAGCCTTCCAGAGTCTGACGTCCGCGTACGCCGCTCGCATAATTCCCGTCGAAATTACAACATCGCAACCCCAGATGTTGCAAGGCCCAGGTATTCTATACTTATTCGGTCTCGGTATCGCAACCGAAAGGGGGCGCAACTTCAAAAATTTGATAAAGCTGGGCTCGGCACGCTGCAGGGATCCTGTAGTATAGACATACATAAGAATGGCTAGCGCAGCGCTAAGAACTTCCGCTTCAAGGGTCTTATACATACATACACTACGTCGTCTCCGAATAGTCATTCAGAAAATATTAAGTACGATAAACTCGGTAAACTCGGGTATGAAGATAGAGAGCCGGATTACCAGCCTAAGCAAGTTACAATTAGGAATAGATGCAAAGTTTGAGGGAGCCATGGAGTCGGCGTAACAGTCCAGCATATACACAGTTTATGCCATAGTTATAATGTACTTGAACAAGCCACGCTGATTGTCGTTTAGAGTTATTACTTCCCGATATTGGATGTACCCCACCCGCGAATACCTAATCGGATTCGTATAATCCTACCGGTACTTATGATGACAATACTTTGGCAATTCAGCTCAGCCTCATAATATAACTCAGGCGGTACCCCACTCATCCTGATAAGGTCATAAAGGCTTAGTATTTGACAATAGTCGTTGGAGCTATTAAATCCAGAGATTCAAGTAATTATACACATATGGAACACGACTACGTCAACCCGTGTACCCGTTTTACATCTATCAATGGACATCCTCTGGACTTCAGCATCATACTAATGAAAATAGATATGTGTCAGAAAAAGGGTGATCTACGAATCGTACAGGCACTTTCTTTCTATATTGGGTATCAGTTTCAGTTCAATGAATTCGCAGAGCAGGTGTTACTTTTGACTGAGTGAGGGTAAGACTTGTACCACCACATATAAACCTCGGACCTCGTTGATCACATGTTTGTAGTTCGAACTCCTTACTTCATACAACATGTGGAATATTGGGTTACACGACGGTTATTAACTTGACAATGATGCTCACGCCTTTAAAACGTCCGGGAAAAGTTTCGGTTCCGGGTTAATGACGGCACCAATCTCTATATTATGGAGCTTCCAGCATAATTTCAGACTCTCTCGCGCATATTTGAATTTGAGGGGCTCCCATATCGTCGGCAGAGGCATCTCATCGAGGCGAGGGTCTGTCTTCACGACGACATTACTCCAGTGTTTAAGTAATGAGACATGTCTTGGTGACGGGCTTCCATTCCGCGGGGAGAGGACCCGAGGACGACTTTCGCACCCATGATGCCATGCATATAGCAGCCTCCAATAACACGGCACACCACACCCGGCGTGTATCGTAAAGCCATAACAACTTTATGTCCGGGGATAATGGAGACTTGGTCACCCAGTCACACAATTGTAGGGTTAATGTGTGTTGTAATCTTGTTCGTTATAGTGCGGTGAAACGGAGCAGGATACGCTAAGACGACCTGCTTATAGACATTCCATGGTTGTAATTAATAATCAACAGTGAGTGATCTTATAATGCTTAACAGCGCTATATTCATTGAGCTACAGATCCCGTCCTATCATTCATGTATGTCAACAACTCGAATAGATCAGCTTGAGCATAGCTACATATCCTTTGTATTATATTAAACATGCTGCTTCAATGGCGCACGAGATTGCTTGTGATCCGCTGGGCTCTAAAAGCGACACGCACCTAGGAAGACTTGTCGGATACTGGAAGCTCCCTTTTGGAATAGAAACGAGGTGAGTTCTCCGTCTCTCAAGGGCGATGCCGATGTTGCTGTCAAATTTCGGCTTCTGATAGTGGTTGACATAGCCTTCACGTGCTGCTACTAACTTTTTGGGTCGCAGAGTTCTCTATGAAGCTTATGTGAGATACTGTTCCGAGCTGACATAAACAGTTTTTCAATAAATACAAAAGGAGGATCGATTCGTCGGCTAAAGGCTGTCCGGAACCCGGATTCTGCGAAAAGATGCCAGCAGCTACCTCCGTAGCCATAACTGCGATACAATTGGGAGGTTTCATCGACCCTTCCTAAGTATACCATATGAAATCATGCACTTAGTGAAAGCATTCTTTGATGTTCCTCCCGCACTTGCAGCCATCCCCTGGATGAGTCGTTACGCGCTGTGCATAAGTACTGGCCTGACCCCTGAGAAGTGAACCTGTATCAGGTCTTTTGGGCGCGCTAACTTATGGCCTACCACGCGAGAAGTATCTCGAGATGAAATACTTACACCAAAAACTCGGCTTGGACAAAGAAAAGTTTTGCAGGTCTTGACCTGCTGTGCTTGATGAAATGGACTGGAAAGTTACGATAACGATATCTATGTTTAATAATGATATATATGCCACGTTGCCTATTGACTTTAAGCCAAATTTACAGTACAGGTAGGCGTGTATTAGCAATGAGATAAGACGGTCTCGAATTATAGATTAATAACCACTAACGCTGACATGACTGATTTATGCATGTGAGATGAATGCCTAATGCAGAGAACAAAGAGTAAATGTGCCGAGCAATGAAAACCCACTACGAGGTGTGACCTTATATATTGCTCCCTAGCACATTTGCGGTGGAATATGGACCATGATCATATTGACTTTATATTTCTTATGTTTATTCAGTAATTCAGAAGCCTTCTAGCCTGTAACCATTTATGATCTCTATGATTCTTGGGAATCAAGTTTATATACTCATGTTTTCTGATGATAGTCTCATCAGCGGCGCCGAAACCTCTCATAGTTTCGCATCCATCTCCATAGTTTGTTCCCAACAGCGCAATATAGTACCCCAGTATTGTTCGGGATGCATCCGCATATGGCCCACGTGAGGCGAGCCCTTGAATTCTTCTAGCACGGTTCTATAACCTTTACTCTCGGCGTCAGCCGCGTGTCCTTCGAGGTCTTCCCAGCCTATCAAGTCGTCTTCTTTGGAATAACAGAACAACCTCAGCGCTCTCGGGGTCGCGAAAGCATGTTCGACGAAGATCCTGGCGCTGTGAGGGCCCGAGGGCTCGATACCAACAACTATAGCGAGATAGTGGACCATGAATAGGAAGGCGGCGCAGAGAGCTTGTATAAACTTGAAAGGTAAGGGAAGATATTTCGGCACGCCCATTGCCATCGCCCGGCTCCACCGCCAGACCTCAGAGCCAAAGTTCAAGCTGCCGGGGGTCGAGTCTGAGACGCAAAGGTGGTGTGGCAGTGAGGCATCTGGACCATGGCGCTCACGGTACGCGTTCAATGTCGCCGCTGCATAGATACCACCTGTGTTGGACATGATATGCATGATGACGCGTTCAGACCCGTCCTCTTTGTTGGGAAAGCATGTATCGATGATCGGCCTCATAGCCTCTGTCCGCTTTGGTAGGGTTTGATAAGTTGCGGCGAAGATGGGATTGATAATGACCACAATCCTCGCCAAAGGAAAGAGTGCGTGATAACCCTCAGAATATTTTGCTGTCTCAGGTGTTAATTGATAACCGAGATGATAATTTTCGACCTGGTTTGGAGGTTCGTGCGACCACCGCTAATCCTGTCAGAAAAGGGGGCCAATAATTCGCTTACAAACATGCTTCGGGTTTCCATCTCCCCACCCATAAACCAGAATAGTGGTAGGGTCAGCCGTCGTCGTCCTGCGCTTGAGACTCTCTGAATCTGAACCCGTTTTCTCGTTTCGAATGAAGATGCGATTTGAGATGGGTGTATAACCCGGGAAGGCCGGACCTTTGACAGCCATATCTTCGCCTGTGAGAGCCTGGTTCGAGATTTAAAGATATACTGAAGTGACAATTTGCAACAGCCTATTGTCAATCGATTTAATACAGCAATTCAGCGGAAATAGAGTGCTTATTGATGCAAATCATATAACAGCTTCTCGCTGAGACCATGATTATATGACAGGCTTCCGCCCGATCACAAGCTTCAGACACACACATGCACCACCAAATCAAATCTACAATGACCGAAATTGTTGAGCTTGTTGGGACCCTGACCCTGGCAGCCAGGCTATAATGCAGGGACAAGATCTAATCGATAAGATTTGTCCAATCATGTCCACAAGTTTGACATCTAGTGGAATACTAGGCATGGGTTTGGTAAGCCGAGGTAAGTGGACTTGGGACTTGGATCTGCCAGTTGTCTGCACCCATTATTCTCATTATCACAGGTTGTAGGCAACTGACCCGATCTGGCCAAAGACCTGACAATGCAGGAACAATGCTGGGCTTGTTGGGGCTCGAGGTGAAAGAGGGTCCATCACGAAACACTGTACGCTCTTTTGCAAAGCTTATCTTTGTGATACCCGATTAGTTAGCGCTGGCAGAGCGGCGTTTCTTAAATAACATCTACCAACCTTAATTTTAGAGTTTGACTTATGCGGATCATGACGCCCGACTGTACGGATACCCTAGTGAGCGGTCCGCCGGCAGGTCGTATCGCTCGGCGAACCGGCGGTGTTGCCACCGGTGGTCTTAATCATCAGCTCAGTTATCGAGTCATTATTCGGATAGCGGCAGCAATTTGTAATCTGTAATCTGCGTTAGTGGTTCAACCTGAAAGACAGTGAATTAAATTCCATGAATATGGCGACGCTTTAAAGGAAACTGTTAATGTACCGTTTCCATGCAATAATGGTGTTCTCGACTGTAGCATGACCTGGATATTAAATCTACCGTATTTAAGTCTGATGTTCGGATACCAGGAGTTCCCGGTGACTATGAAAGAACGGCGAACTAATTGAGTTAATGAGCTTTGATCCTACGCATCCTAGCCAATAGCACTGAACTTCCTCCATGCCCAGCCCTACGGATCGACATTAGCAAGCAACTTGCTGTAACAACGCTGTGAGACATGCTTCTCGTGTTCATTGCCAAGCTTGAGTCGATTGACGGGACAGGCTCCGAGTGGTATGAGTTAAGCAACTGATGTTGCATGCATTAGACGAAGGATTGTTAATATTCGTGGAGACTTTGCGCCATCCAAAAGGGAACCGTTCTATCATGAGCAGATTGTTGTATGTCTTATCAACAATCTATACAGAGTAGTATTTCATGATAGTTGAACGATTTCCCATTTATCCAGTTCGCTATGAATCTGGACAACGCAACGTGGATCTTGAAGGTCTTGATTATCAGGATTTCAGGGTTCATTGAGACATCTAACACAACTGACAAATGCGAAGTCAGCTACGATGGCCCTTATTCTTCATAGATACTAAAATTGGAGAATTGTCGTCTAAATATTTGTTACTTTTGTTTGGCGAAAGGAGAGTCCGGGACTGAGCACTCCGGAAACTCCACTACAGTAGGGCAACGTTATAGTACAGTACCATTCAGGTAAAGATCTGAAGATGGTGTTGAAGGTTGTCACTCGTTTTGCCGGGGTTGCCTATTGAATAATCAAACTATGTGGGGAAATGGGGAAATGTCAAACTTGACACTGCCGTGAAGTAGTTTTATGTGTGATGTCGAGTAGTAATCCGGAGAAATGCTAGGCTAAGAATGTACAACTTTGCACAATGTACGCCTTAAACGCGTGCAAATCATATACGGATTCTATCATCGACAGGTTACGATACAGAGGGTTACATGGAGCCATCCCTTGACGTGGATCATCTTGGACTATAAGAAGTAGAATGATCCCATAATTTTGAAAGTTAGAAGAAACGGTAGTCATATATTTCGTACACTTGTTGCTCCTAGAAAATAAACGAGAGAATCTTCATTTCTTTCCAACGGGTCGAACTTACTAAGTGCCTATGAAGATGTCTTTCAAAACATACACGATCGTGCTGGCGATGATGGCTGGTGCCGCCTTCGCAGCCCCATCCACGACTTCCTCAACGTATCCGTCAAAGACGTGCGAAGAACCGCCTAACCAAACGACCGGAGTACGCACCTATCTCTTCCATTTCCAATCATAGCGCCCAAATTTCATATGCCTTCGCGTTACCCCCAAATGATCTCTTCAATCAACAACAAACAAGGATGAGTCGAATCGGTAATTCGTACTGACGGTTATATAGTATCCGGACTATGACCTTTACTGCAAGTGCCCAGCAGAAACAGAAATGGCCTGGGGCAACCCGTATCTAGGTCTCGTACGATGCGACACCAAGTGCGCGCCCTCAAAAGCAGAACAGAGGGAGGCACATAACGACAAGGCCGATGCGCTGTCCACCTGTATGAACGCGTGCACAGGTAGCTTTGAAAAGACTAAACGTCAAGCCGATGACTACTGGTTCTGCCACGGCGTCAACTTCGTTGAAGGAGAGCTTTGCGAGTTTATCGGATCGCTGGGAGAGAGGACCTTTGAGCCTGGCTCAGGTTCTAACTGCTTTTATATTGATGGCCTTGATGGTTGAATCACGGACTAGTAAGCCTCATCCGGTGGTTTGCTTGTGTGTAATTATGGGATAGGTTGGAGCGACTGTAGCAGATACAACCTATGATTAGCGTCACGTGCTTTGCCCTTCCTTGATGAGCCAGCTGCCAGCAGTTGCATAATGCCGTCAAATCTCGTTTAGGAACCTGCATTGTGCTTTGACTTGTCATTTTCTCTTTTCTCTTTTCTCTTTCACAACTCCATGCATACTTACGTAAAAATACCTTCTTTATACCTTACCATGAACTAGATATTGCTTTTTTATGCCTCACTCGTTATATAGACTTAGGCGGGCGAAATACTTTTGTTTGAGAGACGGCTACGAAGAGCGATGCAACCTCCACTTACATGCGGATTCTGCGGCACGGGAAACAGGCATGGCTGGGTATTCGATAGTCACTGGTCAACCTACTATCGAGCCATCTACTGCATAGGGCCCAACAGTGATGAGCCACGGCTCTCCGGCCTGGCCTTCTATAGGGAATCGGACGAAAAGAACTATCTGCCACCCGAAACCCATCAGCGGTACGACGACTTACATCTTGACCCCCTGTCATTGATTACCATCCAAAGCGTCACTCCGCCAGGACCTGACATACCCGATCCAGATAGAAAAAACTTTGTATGGGGGTTTCGGTTCCATGAATCATGTTGGCGATTAATTCAACAGGCGAGCATACCACAGCCTGTTAATCTGAAGACGCTGTGGAGGATTTTGCGTTCTGTTCCACACTCATCACACCTCCCTTATTGGGGGCACAATTTTGGTGGACTTTATCTTGGTGGTAGGAGAATGTATCAGAGCGCAAATCACTTCGTGCTTTTAGGAGGCGTCTCGAACCGTGAGTAATCGTCGGAACAATTTTCTTCTAAATTCACCCGCTTCTAAAGTATAAGCACTCCTTTTGGGACCAAGATAGTGTCTAGAAGCTTTCGAAACGGTCATACACCACGCCCAAGATGGCGATGACTGACCCCGAATGATTTAGTTATGATACCGAGTGCATATTACGACCCTTTCGAGGTTCCTGAGTTGAAGACGAGGCTGGCTCAAACACGGATTAAGACCGACGGTACAATCCCAGGGAATGAAGATTCACAACCTCTCATATCTTCGACGGCCGCGTCAGCTAGCTCTGATCCATTTTCGATACTACCGCCGGAGTTAAGAGAAGTGGTCCTCACCTACGTAGCTACAGAGGATATACTCTCCTTTCGTCTTTCGTCGCGTGTTATAGCTGCCACTCCGCTTTCTCAATATTTCTTCAAAAGTAGATTCTGGCCTGGCCGCGAACTCGAAGTTTTCTTCGATGCTTTTTTACTTGGGCCTTCTGATAGGGCCGGTATTAATTGGCGGGAGCTTTACCAGTTGTCGAAAGAGCGAATGAAGCACAACCTAGTTGGCCTCGGCGAACGAAACCGGCTTCGCATCTGGAAGCAGACGGTGCGACCACTGACACAGGCTGTAGACGAGGTCAATAGATTGAGTTATTTGAAGGGGAAAGCCGACTGGCTGCAAAACGCAGAAGATACTCCTCAGGTTTCTTGGAAGTCTGTCGAGACATCTCGAAGTGTCGACCCTGAATTGTTTGGTGAACTCAACCATCAAATGTTTGAAGCCGAAATCTATCTCCCACCGTCAAAAATCGAGGCCATCCACGTCAGTTTGATTAAATTTTTCGGTACAAAGTTTGTATCGGGTTTAGTTTTCGAGACTGAACATGGCGAAGACATCGAGATTGGTTACATCATGCCAGCAGGCTCTGAGGAGCCCATAATCGTCGAAGGTGGCTTGGAAGGATTTCACCTCGCTGTCGATGATTGTGGCTTCGGAGCTATCTCACCTTATACCAGCCACCATATGGAGTCCGAATACTTGGACTGGGTGGGAGATATAGACGATCTACCTATTCAAACTCTGAAATGTAGTGGAGGTACTATCCGAAGAATACGTGCTACTTTCGACGTAAGATTTCCGCTCCAACTTCAATGGGCAATTGAAAAATTGACCTTTAGCAGGGATTTAGATTGCAAGCTCTTTACATACCTGAGAGCAATAGCGACCATAAGGACTGCTAGGTGAAGGCGCCTAGCGTAGCTCCGTAGCCCTCCCTCTGTAAGCCAAATTCACGTATCAGTTCGTGCTACCGAGAGTAGCCTATAGATTGTAATGACGGGCACCTAAAGAATACTCTTTTGTTTGTATTATGGGATTTTTAACTTCCGATTAACGCTCACCTGTTAGGTTCTTCTTGTATCCCAAAACCAACGAGTAAGATTGGTATCTCAGGTCAAGAGCATATACTTGTTTGCAATAAGATGTATCAAGAGAGGTTGTCAGCCAAGTCGCGGATGCTGGGGACAAGCAGGTGAATATGCTCGCCATTATTTAGCCTGTTCATAAATGATGGGAATCTGTAAGTAGCGCACCCAAGTTGGCACGTACGTTGCCCACTACATTACACTCTCAATACATGCGTAGATTCAATGAAACTGTTACATCTCATACGTAGTCAAGGTCGTCCCTCATATAAATGAGATCGTGCCCACGAGCGATCTGCTGAATAATGGCGTAAAAGAAGTTTAGTTATTCTCCAATTATGAATGTCACTGTCATGCATGTCGAGTCATCCAAGTCGTGATAGTTTGATTGGTATTAATCGTATGCTAGAGCGTGGCTACTCAGGTACTAGTCTAGGGACGGGACCCCCCAATGAAGTCATTGGAGCGAGATCGGCGCTGAAATTCTGCGACAGTCATGGGTGAATCATCCCACCTTAACGGCCCTCCGGTGGTTGCCCCGCTATAAAGTTGCTGGACAACTGCGCGTCGATTGTCGCTGCGACCTGTAAATTAACATAAAACAACAACGACAGCGACTTGCTTTCATCCTGCGCTTCTGCTCTTTTAGAGAATTCCAATTCGCTTTCTGCCATTCGCTTGTCGCTTGTACCACTAGATCTTCGCAACCATGGCTCCAACAATCCTTCACCTACGCCACGAGGACAAGCCCTTAGAACACCGCAGTGCGCTCACCCCCACCACTGCGAAGGCCTTGATCGAGGCGGGATACACAGTCAATGTCGAGAAGAGCCCTGCACGCATCTTCGATGACGCCGAATTCTCCAATGTTGGCTGCGAGCTCGTTCCTACTGGCAGCTGGCGTGAGGCGCCAGCAGACCATATAATTGTTGGGCTCAAGGAGCTCCCGGAGGAGGAATGTGAGTAGCCGTCGCTATCTACCGTCACACTATTTATACGTATACACACACACGAACCAGTGGCTAACTGAGTGTCGCCTCGAATTACAGTTCCTCTCAAGCACGTACATGTTCAATTCGCCCATTGCTACAAGGGCCAGGGTGGATGGGAAACGGTATTAGCCCGCTTCCCCCGCGGAGGTGGAACGCTTCTGGACCTCGAGTTCCTCCAAGAGCCTACTACTGGTCGCCGCGTGGCGGCATTCGGCTATAGTGCAGGTTTCAGTGGTAGCGCTCTTGCTCTCAAGAACTGGGCATGGCAGCAGACACATCCTGCTGGCGAACCGCTTCCTGGTGTTGAGAGCTACCCCAACGAATCGACCTTGATCGCCGATATCAAGAAAGACCTCGATGCCGCGCGTGCCAAGGCCGGCCGCCTGCCTCGCGTCATCGTCATTGGCGCCCTGGGACGCTGCGGGCGTGGAGCCGTCGACATGTGCCTTAAGGCTGGCATCCCCGATGAACAGATCCTCAAGTGGGATATGGCAGAGACCGCAAAGGGAGGCCCCTTCAAGGAGATTCACGAGAGCGACATATTCGTCAACTGCATTTATCTGACATCTAAGATACCACATTTCGTCAACCAGGAGTCATTGAAGGAGCCCGGCCGAAAGCTCACTGTCGTCTGTGACGTATCAGCCGATACCACAAATCCCAATAATCCGGTCCCGATCTACACCATTGCAACGACGTTCACGCAACCAACCGTCCCTGTAGAGGGTCTCGAGGGCGCACCACTAAGTGTCATCAGTATCGACCACTTACCTTCGCTGCTGCCGCGAGAGTCATCAGAAGCCTTCAGCAACGATCTTCTGCCTTACCTACTCAAGCTCAATGACTGGCAGAATAATCCTGTCTGGGCTGGTGCCAAGAAGCTGTTTGACGAGAAGGTTGCCACACTACCTAAGGAGAATCTGAACTAGAGTTCATTGATGGAGATAAATGCTTCATAGATAGAAAGCATTTAGAAAAGAAAAGATCTTTGATAGAGATACTAATGATAGAGGGGAACACGAAAAGACACTTAGGCAATGTACCTAGGTTTTAGAGGGCTGTGAAGCCATCATGGCTAAGAGGCGGCTTAGATACGCAAAAGTATCTAGAATAAAAGGATATAGGTCCTTAGGCACTGGCAAAATAAGAGCGAATACACGAAATAACACGACCGTTATTTTGAGTGTTCCATGTTGATCATGAGAATCGAACAATTTACCTGCGAGAGATATGCTGTCTTACAGCCTCAAGTGACATTGATACATCATATTTCCTGGCAAGGAGCAGCGTGACAAGATTTCTAACTTCTATATCAGCTCGCTGCGCTATAAGGTTGAAGAGAGAAGGAGTGAGAAAAAGAAACAACCAGAAACGCCGGCCATATATGCATGCACACACAAACACCGTAATTTACAAATAACAAGAATGTACACACATGACCACGTCTTTTCCCTCGGTGACATGGAAGTGCGAGGATAGTTCCGCTCGCTCCATCTCGGTTCCCGTCTCTTTATCGTCATCCCGTAGTCTGCACTCACTACCTCCTCTCCGTCTCAGAAGAGGTCTGCCGCTGTTGTTGTTGTTGCTGCTGCTGCTGCTGCTGCTGCTGCTGCTGCTCGCGTCTCCTAACAGCACCACCGATACGTTCGGGCCTCTCGAGCTTCTCCAGCTCGCGACGGACCTCGTCGGGGTCCCGCTCGGGAAGACCCCACCACTCGCGGTGGAACCTCTCCTGCTCGATCTTGCGGCGCTCCTTGCGCTCGCGCTCGCGGGCGCGGGTCATGCGGGCGGCGAACCAGTCCTCGCGGGCGCGGTCGTGCTCCTCGGGCGTGGCGTGCGCGAGCATGCAGTTGTTCATGGCGTGCGAGAGGGCGCGGCAGGCGAAGGGGATGCTGAAGGTGCGGTTGCGGGCGCAGTCTGCGAAGGCTGTTTCATGTTCTGTTAGTTCGACTGACTGATCGATCGATCGGTTGATTCGTGCGCATGATAGAGTATAAATAGAGAAAACGAACCTTTGATCTCGTCCGAACAACGTTCCCTCACACGCGCATTGAATACCTCCCGCACCTGCGCCTCCTGGCTCGCGGATAGTGGTAGCGGATTCCGCGATGGCATGGGTAGACGCTCCTCCTCTTCTGCTTTCCCACTACTACTACTGCTGCTTCCTCCTATGGGCGCCATCGTGATCGGTGTCGTATGTGCTGCGGCGGCGGCGGCCATGAAGCTGGCCGGGCCGGGATTATGGAGGGGAGTTGTCCGGAGTTCAGGCTCGTCGGTCTATCGATCAATTTCGGCAGGCAATTAGGGATATAGTTGAGTATCCAATTTAATCTGTGGTTCAATTACTCGTCCGTTAACTGACGTCGAGGAACGGGATGCCGTAGAATTGTCCGTTACCCACCTTGGGTTAGGTGCTCGTTATTTGCTGGTAATCGAGAGATCAATTATACAAAAATCCTATGTAGGCGTAATTGATCAACAAATTCAACTGAGAATTCTTAAATGTAGAGAGATTTGGAATCTATCTCATCCTCATAAATATTAATATCATGCAAACGGCAAGCTCTCAGCCTACATTGCCGCTACCTATAGGTCGGAAACACCCCATCGCTGAAGCTCGAACCATTGAAAAAGTACTGCCGGTCCCCACCGCCACCTTCTCTACCTTAGGTGGGTAGTTCTTTCAGGGTCCCTGCCTGGGGAATTACCACTCATTAACATAGAACAGCCAGAGAGAATATCACGACAATTGCTACAGCTCTGGCATAAGCCTTACGCTTTGATAGTATTGTATTGTAATAAAAGTCAATCAGAAGTCCATACAAGCGTATAATTTGTAATTTCCTTTATACTGGTTTCGGCTTATAGCATGTCCTTGAATACCTTATGAATTACTTTTCCGCTAACGATGGTGTGTTTGGCGCTGTGCCGGAAGTCGGGTCATCCCTCTCAATATCCAGACTCTCCTTCTCTTTTCCTGTTTTCTTTTTCATCGTGAACCTAGAGCCCCAACCAACAGGCTTGTCCTTAGCTGACCGTGGCCCGCTCGTCGGCCCCACTGAAGGGCTGTTGTGCAGACTGTCGTAACTGCGGCCGAGCAACAGAACGTTGGTATCTTCCGCGAATTCGTCAAAACTAGTCCGATCTACAGAAGCATTTCGATCTGAGCTTGTGACGCTGTTAGGGCCTTTCTTACTGCCTAAACCCCGCACCGACGAGAGGCTGAACTTGGAGGAGCTTCCTTTGCGCAGCAGTTTCCTAAGCCCGCTTTCCTGGTCCTTGGCCCCAACTCCCAGCGTCTGATCTGAAGGCGAATGTGAATAGGGTTGTTCAAGGGTCAGAGATTCACGTGACTCCGTGACAGAAGGAGTATCAACCGAAAAAGTGTCTCGGGATTTGCGAGGATCCGATGGCGACTCGTCAAGAGAGGTGGTACCAATGTCAGAGACGGATGTAAAAGATTGCCGGGGCTTCTTTTCCCTGGGTTCCTTTTCCTTTCCCTTGGACTTGGATTTATCCCTGGCTCCATCTTTGGATTTATCCTTCGAGTCCTTGACTTCTTTATCTGATTCTCTTTCCTTTTCTGCTCTTACACGGAATAGACCACCCATAAAAGTGGGCGCAGCAGGGTTAAGGCGTTGACTCAGCGATTTGGCTGGCTTGGTTCCGATAACACCAACATGACTGGGAGAGGCATGCAGTAGCTCAGAATCATCTAAAATCTCGTCATCTGCGTCGGCTAAAGTAGTTTTCAATTGGGAAGGTGATCCGTGAAGCGAAGGCCGTCGCGACGGGTTTCGTGATCCGGTCCAAGGGCCGTCCTCCATAGGCCATAGGCGGCTCTGCGGTTGTAAACCGCGGCCCCATATAGAGCCGCTATCTGTAGAAGGACGGGGCATCTCGGACGAGGCGATCGAAATAGGTCTCGGACTGTGAGGGTCTCGATCGGAAAATATGTTGCTGCCAAGACTAGTATTCGTGCCAAATCCTAACCGTCTTGAAACAGGACCTCTCGGGCTCGCTGTAGTAGCTTCCGTTGCTTCAGGCCGGGGCGGTGCGGCGCCTCGGTTGAACATATTCCAGCCAGCAGAGAAACTTATCCTGCGCTTATTAGGAGCCGGCTCGTCATCCTCGATCTGCCGGGGTAAAGATTGGCTCTGGTTAGGTTTGAGTGTTCCCAGCGCTGGTGCCTCTTCCGGCTCCTTAGAGCCACGGTGGAGCCAGGGTATGAATCGATTGCGATTGGAAGTCTGTGTAGTTGGTGGTATTGGTGACGAAGATAGACCAAAGTCGCCCCGAAGTCCTCTGAGAGACCGGCGTTCACTATTCTCTCCGGTGTATTGAGAAAAGGGTAGATGCTGCGTAGAACTCTGCGGGCTAGACATGAGACTCGGTGATCGAACTGACGACGTTGGGGATTGGGCGTCGTATTCATAACCTATGCTAGTTCCGAAGGTGCCATGGCGAGGCAGCAGAGATCCAGGACTGGGAGGATCATCAAGAAGGTCGTCAAGCATACCAGCGGGTAATAGAGATGTAGCAGTAGGGCTGAGAGGAGCACCGCCCGTAAGAGCTCTGATGCCCTCTTCGTCGAGAGGAGCCGAGAAGGGGATGCTAGTATCCACATAAGGCCCTTGGGCAAATCCAGGAGGCGCAGCTGGCGGCCGCGACGGGCCAAAATTCGATGCAGCTCCATACGGACGGTCTGTCACCGTGAACGATTGAGCAGGAGAAGGAACCGCAACTGCAGATAGGGAGTTGCTGTTCTTACTTCGCCTCTTGAGTTGATTCTGGTTTGGGAGATCAAAATCAATCCCAGACGAGTTGGCTTGGCTGTACATGAAAGGCAGACCGGACTGTTGAGCCGCTGCTAGTTGAGCCTGCAGGACGCGCTCATAGTCATTAACCATCTTAAGCTTCCTATTAGCAGCATATAATCGTCGCTGTAGGTCTTTCGCTCTGGTGTCCCAATTTCGTCTGATCTCGGCATCTTTTTCGCGCCATTCTTCGCTCTCCTCTCCACCGGGTAGTTTCTTCCGTTGATCCTCTGCTTCCTTTAATTCTCTACCCTTCTCTTTTAGCTCGGCTTCTTCCTGGGCGAGATTGGCTTGTGCCTGGGCAATTTCCTGGCGAAGCTCTTCGCTGCGTGCGTCAGCCTGCTCTTGGTATTGCTCTTTTTCCTTCTCAAAGCACCCTTGCCGTTTACGCATAGATGCGATATCCTTGTCCCATTTGGCCATATCGTCGTAAAGCTTCTGCCGCTCTGCTTGTCTGTCCCGTAACAGTTTTTCTTTCTGAGTTTTCCTCTGTTGGGCACTTCGCATAGCTCTCTCGGTTGAATTCATTTCCCTCTTCAACTTTTCTGTCGTATCGTCCTTCTCTTTCAGCACCCGTCTCTTCAGCTTCTTTTCCTCTGCCAACTCCTCCATCGTCTCCTTATGCTCCTTTTCGTCCTTGGCGATCTGTAGTTGTACTTCCTCGATTTCTTTTCGTATGCTTTCGAATTTCTCCCCCAGTTCTTGCAATGATTGTGCTGACTGATCGTCGATGGCATCCTTCGCAGACTGATCTATGCTAGTCGTCGATGGCGAGTGCTTTCTTGTCAGAGTGTTGCGCCTGCCAGGCCCAGAATTCACAATCGCATCGCGCGAGGGTCCAGTCGAACTGTCGGGAATCGATGCTGTCTCGACACCGGCCGCGGGGCCACGAGACGTTCCATCCTCATCAAGCTGATCATTAGAGGCCGTGACTTGCTGCTCATCAAGCACGAAGTTAGACGGCAGACGCCCATCTTCCAGTTGAGGGCGGCCGTCTCTGCCAAATGTTCGCAAACGGATAACTCGACTCCCAGCTTGAAAATTGTTATAGCCAACGGCAATGACACGAATATTGTAGAAATGATTTGGCTTCAGGCCAGTTACAGTGATAGCTGTCTCTTGGTTTGCAGAATCGCCGACTGTATGCGACAAATGTCAACGGTCTATTCATTCATCCCGCTTCAGCAAGTCTCGCTACTCACCATTAACTCCATTCACCTGGATGGTGAACTTGGCGACCGGTCGTGTAGGTAGAGGCCGTGTCCAATTAAGTGTGGCGGCATCGGCACGTATCCCGGCGAGCGATACATCGGGCGCATCGGGGACTTCGACGCCCAAAATACCGATAAGATCGTTGACAGACTTCCTGAGGGTCTGGACGGCTCGGTGGGCTAGCCTAAGGGACAAAGTCAGGACGCAGGCTAAGAAGAGACAGATTCAAATGGGGCAGGATGGCATTGCCGAGACTATTGAAGGGCAAACTGTGCATACCACAAGAACGCGAAACCAGTTAGAAGCATGTTGGCATGATACAAGATCAGGGCGTCAAGTCGCAGGAAGGCGGCAACGGTCCTAGAAAGTTGATAGATGCGGGTGGGCGTGGACTGGGCGACCTCGGGGGCGATGGCCCAGTAGAAGAGGGCACAGCCGACAGCGACGATCAGATTCAGATGGGTAGTCTTGGGTTCAATGAGCCACCAGGCAAGAAGAGCGCAGATGAAGAGAAACGTTGGAACAGCCGTCCATGGGGCCCATAACATAGCGAAGTGGCCGGATCGGAGGGCGGAGGTCGGGGGGTTTTCGAGAGTCGGGGGGGGAGCTGCTGGGGGGTGGTAAGAGACGAAGAGACGGGGAGGATGGAGGATGAAGGATGTATCGACAAAGGGAAGAACACCGGGTAGCTACATGTGGATGAAGAAAGGCGGCGAGGCGACGGCTGGACAGCTACACAACACAACAACGAACAACGACAAGAATAGGAAATTTCTCTCTGTCGCCTCTTCAGACGACGGACCCTCTTCCAAAGTGGTGTAGCGTGTCAGAGGTGGCTTTCGTTGGAAAGAAATAAATGTGGGTAAGTCAAGGCAAGGAAGGTGGTGTAAGGTCGTAGGTTAGGTGAGGTAAGAAGAGGAGAGAAATGCTTGACTGCCGACTTAGCAAAGAACCCTGCAGCCTACACTATATTTTTGGGACCCCGGCATACCCCAAATTAACGGGTCTAGAACACATCTTACTTGTATATATACTTGGCCATCCAAACTGACTTGCTCACTGCTTTTTCCAGAGATCCTATTACCAGTGAGCTTCGATAGTAAAGAACTGTGTCGAAAGTGATAGTCAGCGATGACAAACCAAGATGTCCTCCAAAATGAACCTAACCATGGCGCTTTGATACCACATTCGTAGAATAGGGCATATAGCCGGCATGTGTGAGAAATAACTGACAAAGTTAAGTGTCCTTCATTCAACATATGTTTGAGTTGAAACAGCAGCGAAAAGATTCGTCTTTAGGCGTTGAGGTTTTCCATTCAGAGTCGTCAATCAAAATACGTCGAATTCATTTAAAATCACTCCCAGCCAACCACTCCTCTTCTCTCTTCTGTTAACATATATTTGGCGCATGGTGATGCAGCCCGGTTTCGCCAGAGGGCAAATAGCGGACATACCGGTTTTGCATAGTTTCTCTCCATGTCCTGGTACATCACAATTATCGCTCTTAAGACATCTTCTTAATTTTTCCGCTTGAGATTGATTTCTCCCCCTTGGACACCATATGGATCGTTGATTGTTGAGACAAGATAGAATCAACTTACCTAGGTCTGCGCGCTGGGATACGCTAACTTAATACACCCTCGTGACCCACTAGTACCATTTCTACTCAACAACACAAGGTTAACAACCTAGTAAAATAAAATAAGAAAAAATAATTATACAGTTCTTTACTGCTTTAAGTATTATATTATGATTCTGAACTTATTTAATCATTTCTTTCTTTCTTTCGCAGATGTAGAAGCGTGATAGATCGGACGCCCACTAAATTTAGCTACCTAAGTAAATGCAACTTGGCCAGTGCACGGATTCGACTGTCCTATTACCGTCAACATTAGGTAGCGATACCAAGACGATGCAAACCTGATTTCATATAAGTACCTAACCACCACAACGAGCAGGATTTCGCATCGAGACAGTTCATGACATTACTTGACTCCAATCATGGACTCTTTACCAACAGAATTGTTGGCGAGGATCGCGTCATTGCTTTGCACAGCCGATCTGCTGTCTATGCGCTTCGTGAACAAGCAGTATGCAGCTATAGCGCTTCGGCCTCTGTTTGAAGTACTTAGGTTCTCCGGTCGACGACAAGACCAAATCCCACCATGGAACTTTGGGCCCTCGATAGAGCCCGAGCTTTCCAAAGGACAAGTCGGGCGGACCCGGACTGTCGAATACGCAAAACTGCCCGAAGTGGTCGACGAGATTGTAGGTAACTCACTGGCACGATATACGAAGACCTTTGTTTTTGACCCCGCATATTACCGTGACTTGTTCTGGGACGATTACAACATGCAGCTACAGAATGAAATGTATGAGCCGGTAGAAGAGGATGAGTTAGACGGGTTCGACGGGGATGATCCGGACGAACATTGGGACGCCGCTATTGAGCGCGTTCTCGAGTACCGACGGGCTCGACCTGTCAGAGAGACCGATGCGTTCAACGCTGCCCAAGCCTTCTGGCAGACGAGGAGAACGGAGCAGATAAAAAGAAAGCAAGCCGTCACTACCTCCCTTATCAAGCTTTTCCAGACTATGACTGCTCTCGAGGAAATTACTATCAAGCCTTGGGTGTTCGACGGCCGCCTTCTTTTCCCCGGCTTGGAATCTTGCATGTATGAATTAACCACTAATGATTAGTGGCCATAACTTTAACACTCTCTAGTTCTTACGGGATTGATGTTCAACGCCGGGGCTCCTTCCCGACTACTATTTACCTTGCGACGATAGCTGGGGCACTTTACGCGGCGGACCAAAAGATCAAACGACTGCACGTTTCTGAATTCTTCGCTGAGGAGCTTCATGATAGCCTTGCTACTCGACATATATTCACAGGTCTTCAAGAACTCAGACTGGACGTGTTGCACATCGAGTTTCTGCTTGACGAAGGCCCGAAACATGAGGTGCTTGTCGAATTATTCAAGTGTGCCCGGCCAACTCTTCGAAAATTATGGTTTGCAGGGGGTGGGAAATGGCCGAGCCTCCCTGCTCGAGGCGGGCATTCTTTGTTGAAAATGCTCAGTGATCAGCCCGACGAGACGCCTCTTGTCTTTCCCCAGCTTGAGTTTGTTCATCTAAGCGGCCTTATTCTTAGCACCCCATCGCTGTTGCGTTTCCTACGTGCTCAGCCCAACCTTGAACACTTGGAGTTCGGCCACATCTATCTTTCCACGCCCCAGTATGGGTGGCCTATCTTAGTAGAGGAACTCCCTGCAAGCATCAAGAGTTGGAAAGTGTGCGGGCCATTAGGTCATGAACCCATAGAGGCAGATGGCCCTGCGGCTTATAACTGGATGAGGAAATGGATGCCAAAAGAATTATCGCCCATATCAGGCTGGAAAGTGGGATCGCATGAAGACGGAGCGTATTTCGAACGGATAGGCTAGTTCAGATTTGGTGGTTTTCTTCAGACATTCCACACAGACCCATCATTATCGTCTTGCCCAGCATTGGGCTCATCGGCTCCTTCAATGAGCTTTATGTCGTATTTTCTGCTCGAAGTACCGCTATTTCAGGTTAGGATGACATCAATCTCGTGTAAGTATCGCCACAAGCGACAAGGACTTAAGGAGTTTTATGGTTTATTTCTTTTCTCTTTTCTTTTCTTTTTCAATATAGCCAGTCAATCGTTAAGTATATCATGCTTATTATGGCATCATGACATACATCCTCTAAACAAGCCAGTCAGTTATAAAACATTCCCAATCGCGAGGTAACCTTCTTTGGATAAAATCTGGACATTGCTTATATCATCGTAAGAGTACAGGCCATTGTTGGAAGTCATTTAATTCTGGGCATAGATAATCTAGTAGTTGGTTGTCGGCGGGATAAATTCCACAGGAACAATGTCTACTTTACTGATACTGAAGAAAGCGGGAACAAAAAAAGAACAAAAACGTTTTTGTCTGTTGTAGTTTCGAGACTTAATGGCTTTAAGGAAACAACAAAGGCGAAAGAGGACAATGTGTCTGTGTCTCGCTAGCGTCCTGCTATAAATTCCCGCAAGTATGATGACAGTGAATGCCATACCAACTTCTCTATCTCACCAACAACTCAAGCTAACACCCCCCGATATCAAGCCTACGCCAATTCAAACAATCATGACACAGCTATACGTTACAAACGGTTATTTCAGCGCCAAGCTGTCGCGCTACCAACACCTGGAGATTTTCATGGATAGTCTGGTCCTCACATTCATGATAACATACTATCTAGCCTATCTAGTGTCGGAGAGCTCATTATTCGAGGACCTCATCTTGCTCTTTGCGATTCTTTTGGATAGTGAACAGCGCTTACGGTTCTTTGCGCGGAATTGCTCTTGGAATGGTGCAGCGATCTTCAGTCTTGCCCTGACAATGACGTCCTTATTCCTTGAGATGCTTTGTCTAGTTTCCCCTATGATTGGTGGCTATCCGACTTGTGACTGTTATCTACTCACTTGTTTCCTTGTATCGTTGTTGTCGAGGATGTTATGGGGATATACTCGATACGGTGCATATCCCGTTCAGGAGTGATGGCACTAGCAGCAGGAAGAGGGGGGAGGAAGTTACGATAGGGAGACTTTGAATACTATTGTAGAAAATTGATATCGTTTTTTTCTAGATTACACGTATTGCTGTTTACTATTCGATGATATACGACTTTGTCCGTATATATCCTTGGCCTGTAACTTGGCTTATAACTTGGCTTGTAATGCTGCCTCCTAACCCCGCCCCCGCCAAGCCTAATATGATACTTCCATTTGAGCTGAGAATATCTACTCCCATCGTCAGCCATATCAGCATTCCTTTCTTCTTTCTTCTTCGATCTTTAGAGT
The DNA here is from genome assembly GCA_037356055.1 of Xylaria sp. Z34. Lineage (NCBI taxonomy): Eukaryota > Fungi > Ascomycota > Sordariomycetes > Xylariales > Xylariaceae > Xylaria > Xylaria sp. Z34. Next base: position 1,029,410 of record JBAWJW010000004.1, on the reverse strand, counting down.
TTTACAGATATAGAATCCGTCGTTATGGATGTTTATGAGACTAAGCGGTTGAAATACGCTCCCCTTGGAGACGGGAATCATGAAGACTTCCTTTACGAGCTACTGAATGAGCCGTGAGTTCAGCTCTCCCCCTTTCTTAACCCGTCATGAAATGTTTGATCGTAAATGCGCAATCTAACATGTCCAGGTAGTGGAAATCTAAATTTTGATACTTCGCTTCCAACTGGCTTCACAAGAACGCAAATCAGTGCTTTGCCTAAGTCCATGGCATCTCGCAAGCTCTTATCTATGTACATAATGCTACGGGAGGGGCCTAGTTTTTTCCCGATTGGCATCCTCGCGCTGAGCAGTGAGTAATCTTGAATCATTTTATTCCCTCAACTTGATAATATGCCTGCTCTCAGTCCCTCGGCAATTTCTGACACTTAATCACTTACAGAGCCGGAGGAGCGGCAGACTCATCACGGAACTACGTTCCTGAGTGTCTCAATATTACAGCGATACCAGCGTAAGGGCTACGGCAAGGAAGCCATCGCCTGGGCCCTTGATTGGGCGTTCGACTTAGCGAGAATGCACCGTGTTGAGATATTCTGCTATAGTTGGAACCCGGGCGCAAAGCGACTATACAGCAATATCGGGTTCCGCGAGGAAGGCGTCAAGAAAGAGGCGGTTTGGTTCATGGGCGGCTGGCACGATATGCATGAGCTGGCTATGCTAGAACACGAATGGCGGGATAAGTGGCGAGGTGAAGTAAGCGTCAAGACGTGGGCACCCGAAGATGGTCAAACCTACTCCAGCGAGCAAATTGCGCAAAAGATGGGATCAGCTTAACTCCAAAGCAGGGAACGGAATCAAGATGTTCGCATGAAAGAGCGATAGCAGGCCCCATAGAATATAGAGTGGGCTAACAGTCACACAATAGATGAACGTGTCAAGAGAGTAACAACTCTTCAATTGAGCCGTAGGCCATCAAGGCATTCTCTATCAAAACGAGGGTATCCATCGACAATTGGAAGACGACTTATCCATCCTGGGAAAAGTGCGATCCTTCTTGGTCGTCTAATCCGTCGACTCGGGTCCGAGGTATCCACAAGACCAAGCTGCGATGCCTCAGCACATGTGCGGTGAATGAGTCTCATCTTCACTGGATCTTTCCCTCGGTGACCAGGCGACGGATAGTGTCGATGCTGCTCTCGACGGCCATCTTCGCCATCTAAGGACGTCAAGGACGTTGTTAGCCAAGGCCTTGGATTACAAATATTGAGACATGAACTAACCTTCCAGTGGGCCTCTTCAAGCTGGGCGGCTCTGTCGCTTCCCTCCGGCACATCGGGGTGGCGCCACTCAAACACGTAGCTCATGAGCAGCTCCCCATCCGGGCGTTTGCTGATAATATTGGTGACGGTGCTGCCGTCTTCCTGCTGAAAGGCAACACGGCATGGCGCGTAATGCACTAGGAAGTGTGAAGTTAGCGAAGACTTGTGAGCGAAACCACCGAGCTGAAAAGATTCAAGAAATGTCGTGTCACGTACCGCACACCTCCTTGACTGCCCCACCGGTCTTGTGAGTCGTAGTGGGAACAAACTGCACCTCGCGGGTGATCTGCAGTTCTCCGGTAGGAAGCGTCTCCTCCGCAAGGACCTGGCATTCGGTGATGGCAGAGACAAAGTCTTGTGCTCGGCGCACCTTGAGCTTAAGCCCTTCCCAGACTTGAGATTGGGTCAAAGTGGGTGTGGCACCATTCTTGTTGATGGGCGCAGTGTAGGCAATGTTGAAGGTAACCATTTTGCTGATGATGGAAGATGATCAGTTGGGTTGAAGAGCGATAGTTTGAATGGACTTTATAAGCTGTGCGAAGATGTTGTTTTGCTTTTGCGATGTAGCTTGGTGGAATCTTCAGTACTGGGACAACAACAATCTTTTTATGTGAAGAAATTCAGACTCTCAAGATGAGGCGGACGGCGTTCGGGGAACTCCATGAGGAGATCGGGAAGCGATGTTGTCATCTTTCCGTCGCGTGAAACGGTGCTTCATGCGATTTGACAGTTGGACCGGGGGCTCGTAAGCCGGACGAACAGCTTGTGTGACAATAACACTGTCCAAAAATAACCAATTCATGCCCTAATGCTTCCCGCACTACCCGTCCGAAGGGGACGTCCGCTAGATCGGGACCGAAATCTTTCGGACGTAATGCCCAGAACCCTAACCGAATATCTGCTAGATTTTAGAATTCCAAACTGTTAGGTTTCTAAGCAAATGTTGGAACGGGATAGACGCAATGTGCCGAGACATATTCGTGATTCATCACATTTTGCTTTTTGGGATGGCATGTTGTCACCAGCAAAAAGAAATTCCGATAGGGCTCTCAATTCGGCATAATAAATGCGGACTTCCAAGTTATGCTAAGATGACAAAACGTATATTGGCGGTTGGCTGGAATTAAGTTTATGCTCACGAGCCGCAACCTTTAACCAATTGAAAAAAACAATAAATGAAAATCCGCCATGATGCGAAAATACATCGGTACGCCCTAGGATTGATTGGGCAGACTATTTGAGAAGCGACCCTGTCATTGCTCGAATAAACCTAGCTGCTTTCCATCCCCCTATCACCACAGAAACTGAATGGGACGGATGAAGCCATCGAGCACAAGTTACGCTGGGCGGACCGGCCTCGTTATGAACCCGAGCGCTCGGTCTTTCCCGCACAGGAATCCGGTGTTGGAACGAATCTACATAGAACAGGTTTAATTATTCATCCGGTAACTCTACTTCATTCATCTTCTTCTTCCGAAGACTCATCATCCTCGACCTCATCTTCATCCAAGTCATTCATTTCCTCGTCTTCGTCCTCACTTCCCATTCCGGCGACATTTTCTTCAAGAGCCTCCTGCTCCTCTTCTTTCCGCTTGCGCTCATCTTCCTTCCTTGCCTCCTCCATCATTTTTGCCTTCTCCGCGCCCGCTTTCCTCTGCGCCACCACATAGGCACCAACGGGTGTCTTCTCCCAGGGGAAGTCTTTTAGGAAAGCATCGACCTGTGCTCGGTCTCGAGGTGCGAAGTCTACCTTGGCCCTCTTGCCCTCAATGAACTTAGCGTTCGCCTCCAACTTTTGTACCAGGAGGACAAGCCCAGAGCGCAATTTGCCGTTATTGTTCCCTGAAGCCTTCTTCCTCGACTGCTTGAGCCAGCGTTTCAGCATGATAACAACGGGTAGCGCAAATTCGGGAAATGCGATATTGGTTGACCATAACACGAAGTACTCGGCGAAGAGATCTACTACTTGTTCGCCAACCCCATCTTGATATATGCGTGTACGTAAATATGACTTTGGTGCTTTGTAGGCGACGTGAAAGTCAAGAGCTTTAAGAGTAGCCTGCTTCGGAGTCCTTCTCATCTCTGCAGAATTAAGAACTTCTAAAAGAACAGAGGCGAGTGGGATATAAGTGCCCGTCGATCTCGATATCCTTAGGAGCGATCGGATCATGTGAAAACGTAGAGGAAAGTAAGCAGCCGTAGGAATGAGGCGCATGGCGCCGAGAGTGACTTGGACGAGGGGATAAATCAAGAGTCTAAGCTGAGACTCTTTACCGACTTCAGCCTCCCTGATCGGATTACAATGTTCAGCCAGAATATACGACCAAAAGTCCAAGGAATGAATGTACTGCCAGTTATAGACGTGCTTGTACGATTCATTTTGGTTGTGAACGATGCTGTTTCGAAGGTGGATAGCTAATTGTCGGATGAAATTGTAGGCTGTTGTATAGCCTATGCTTTGGTCAAGGCCCCATAGTTCGGCTGCCGAGTTCTTCATGAGGTTGATGCCCTGAACCGTATTGACGTTGGTGACACGTGATCCAGCTATTAACCCTTGATATGTGGCTTTGAGGACTGCTTCACGGATTCCCTTATCTCCTATAACCACCAGTCGGCGAAGGACAAGGAAAGCTGTGATCCTCGTGGCGTCACTACTGGTAGTTTGCGACCAAAATCCAACCACTGTCTTAATAAGAACTTTTAACAGTTTTCGGAAGGTCAAGAGATATGGAACAAGGGGCGTTAGAGCTGAAAGCGTAAGCTTGAGAGAAGCATCGTCGGACAGTGTGGGGAGCATGTGGAGAATTGAGGAGGTAAAGCTTCGTAGTAGCATTGACAATGGTTTGAACTTCTTTGATTCTGTGGGTATATAGACCTTCCCAGCAGCCGATTCTTTAACTGGGATATGATGCTGCAGGACATCGGGTATTTGCTTAAGCGCGACGACAAGAACATCGTGAAACACTTCGGGACTGGATATCGTGTAAGGCTGCTTTCTCGCATTGTCGTCATCATCCTCGTTCAGGTGGGCAGCCGATCGAAAGGCGAGAACCACCTGTCTCGCGGCTTTGAGAGAGTAGTTCTCTGTAATTGATGTTTTCCAGCGTGCAACCATCTCTTGTGTTAGTTCGTTATCTTGTGACGGTGCTGCTGCTCCGTCTGGTTTTGCAGACTTCTTCCGTTTCTTCTTGGGCGAGTCGTCTTCTTCACTTGCACTCAGCTCATCCACCTCAGCAAGATCTGCATCATCGAAATCCAGGGCATCGGGATCGTTCTCCTTCAAGAATTTATAGAAATCGGGATCATCCTTAGCGAGAGCTTCCATGGCATCCTTGCTCATGCCGAGATCGCCACCGTCAAGCTCGGCATCATCGTCTTCACTGTCGCTTGCCACAGGCTGCTCAGCGTCGGAGATTTCGAGGTCGTCGCTTGCATCATCGTCGGAGATTTCGAGGTCGTCGCTTGCATCATCGTCGGATTGACTTGGTTGCGGGTCGTCTCTCTTGCGCTTCCCGAGTTTCTTAGACGGCTTATTCGCTTTCGGGGCTTCGTCGACGATCTCGAAGCCGCCGCCGAAAAAGTCGTCGACGCTCATCTCGTTGACATTGGCGGTCTTGGACGACCTCGCCTTGGCCGCCTTCTCGGCATCCTCGGGGCCCTTAAAGAACTCGGCATCTGTTGCTTTCCGGGCCTGCTTCTTCGCCTTGAGCTGGTGTTGCTGTTTTATCTTTGCGCCGGCTTTTCGCTTCTCTAAGACATTCTTGAGGTGCTTTTGCTCGAATTTCTTGGTCGCTTTGAAGTTTTTCTTCGCGCCGGCCATGATTATTAAGTGGCCAGCAGCAATAGCTGTGGACTTGTATCGAGGCTTAAATGTGGTAGTTGAAGAGGCCCTGGCCCAGCGAGAGATTCAGCCTGAGGTCCAGCCGACTGGTCAATTGCTTCACTTCAACTAGCCGTAGAAATTTCTAGTGGGGCTTATCGCGGGGCGCCTTATCTTACCAGACTACTCCTAATATAGTAAGGTTCATGTTAGTCGGTTAGGTACTTACCTTTCGGGGATCTCGACAACAGTCAACCATCCAACTCAGCATCTCCTGGTGTAGCTATAACCTATTGGATCCATAGGCGTATTGAATAATTGCATCAAAGCGCATCCTAATCTCCTTTACTTTGTGCAGTTTCTATATTTTCCTTGAAAATGACGTCGAGGCAAGCATATGCCCCAACGCCTCACAGCTACGTACCAAATACGGCTCTTTCTGCAACCATAAATCTTGATGAGGTGTGGTTCACAGACAAACCCTAGGTGATCGATAAAGCCATTAGGCTGATACGTTATAGGAGGTAAAACTTGCTGAGACGCGAGCCGAGCGCGATTTGCAGGATTCTCTTGCTGAGATATTCTCTATCATCGTCACTTTGGATGAACTCGAAAGGGCGTTTCTTAAGGATGCGATCCCTGAATCCGACTATACCGACATATGCGAGCGGTCCTTAAAGCAGTACAAGTCCATCTTGGCCGATGAGACTGTTGCTAAGGCATTTGTCGGCCTCGAAGAGTTCAAAGCCGAATGGGATGTAAGCCAAAGCGTCCTAGCAAATGTAGTCATGTGTCGATGTGCTCACAGTGGCGTAGCTCGAAGTGCCCCGGGCGACAGAACGACTGAAGGTTGGCATGCCTTCAACAGCTGTCACAGCGTCGACAGGCACGGCGCCTCAGCCTGTGATCACTACAGATAGCAAGTCTGGACAGCTCATTTTGAAGGCAACCGAAGATTTTATCACATTTTTAGATGCGCTTCGTCTCGGCCTTCTTGCTAAGGATCAGCTACATCCTCTGTTGACAGACATTATTCAAAGCGCCAACAAAGTCACCGACCGAGATTTCGAAAACAGGGGCAAAATCATCCAGTGGCTTATAACCTTGAACCAGATGAAGGCTACCGAGGAACTGTCAGAGCATCAAGCTCGAGAACTCGAATTAGATATCAACTCTGCTTACGTCGGTTTTAAGAATGCCCTTTAAGGTCGCTCATTAATCATTCAACCCATAAGATTCACCGGTATTCTTATGAGCACTTGTCGGCTGTCGACTAATCCGTTACGTTTATCAAACTACAATGAAGCGATGCCCGTTCATAGCATCATTGTGACCAGATACGGTTACATTCTACAGCTCGAAATCATCCGGTCTAGGTCATTTTTGAGACGTATACCAAACTCTCTCAGCTATGAGTGGCCCGCTTGTCATCTAGTGCCCCACTTCAAGGGCGCAAAAGGGCGCATTTTCTTCACGCTTCCATCGACGACTGTATTTACTAAATGATGATGAGTTGCGACAAGATAACATCACATATCAACTTCGCGTATGTATTGCAATCATTCGTTCCAGACAAATCAGCTTAATCCAACCCATCGATAGAAATCATGCATCGCACTTTCCTTGCTTTTCAACACAATGCCAAGCTTCACAGCTTGCAAACCGTTGTGCAGGCAGTGAGATCAGTCGCATCACTTGAGGAAGCAAATAAAGTTCTGTTCAAGAATGCGTCCGAGGAAGATCACGTTGTGGTCACAGAGCAAACAATATTCCATCCCCAAGGCGGCGGTCAACCATCAGATGTTGGAGTAATCAGAGCCGCCTCAGGGGCTAGTTTTGATGTATCAGCTGTTCGCATGAACGCAGTAACCGAAGGTGAAGTACTTCATCTTGGCCGGTTCAGCGACGCGTCATCGCAATTCAAGTCAGGCGACTCTGTCACACAAGCTATCGATGCTGAGAAACGTATTCTATATTCGCGTTACCATACCGCAGGACATGTTCTCGGCGCGGCGGTTCGGCACTTGCTTGAAAACGAAGTTGCCAACTTCGACGAGTTGAAAGCATCGCACTTCCCTGACTCAGCATCATGCGAGTTTCAAGGTCTAATTGAAGGGAAATGGAAAGACTCTATACAGGCGCGTCTTGACGAGTATATCGACAAAGATATGCCAGTTGAGATAGATTTCTGGGACGAAGATGACTTTAAGGCCAATGGACTGGAAAGGCTTATACCCGACCGAAAGGCAATGGGCATGGCAGATGATGAGAAGTTTCGTGTCGTCAAGATCATCGGGGCTGAAGTGTACCCATGTGGAGGTACTCACGTCGACAGTACTCAACTATGTGGCAAAACCAACGTTAAGAAAATCAGCCGGTCCAAGGGTACGAGCCGAGTGAGTTACATACTGCCTTGATAGCCGGAGTAAACGACAAGAAATACCGCCTATTTTTCGACAAGTCAGGCAGCTGTAATGTGATGCAACCAATAAGAACGCAACAAGCTATAGACCGAATCATAACCTTGAATATACATATGTGCAGGGTCCGCATCCTGGCACTTGCATCATATGGAAGATAGATACAGAAAGCGCTCAATATAGATTTACACGGATCAGCATTCTAGTGCAAAAGTTTGCGACGATAGTTTTCAAACCAGCAGCGATCTTGGGACCATGATATATCCTTGAATATCGGCACTTGAACCAAAGCTCCATTCCCAACTCGAGACTCGAGCACGTGGGTTATGTGTGGCTTGTCTGGTCTGAGACGCCCCGATCTCGGTCCACAATAGTTATAACGACTGCACTATCTCAGTATCTTGGACCAAAATGATCAGATGAATCTTTATTGTAAACACGAACGATTCCGGTTACCAAATTAGCAATATCAATAATAATTTAACCCCAATGTTGTTCTAAGGACTTGGGTTAAGAGTCTGTTTAATTGGCTGGTCACTCGAAGCCGACACCATGTTTCTTGCTGGCTGTGAAGGGTTCCAACTGCAGGGTCTACACCCAAACCAGGGTTTGCGCTAGCTTAACCACTTAGTTAGTAGTCTTGACATTATTTCTAGTCTCATCCTACCTTCGAGCCTACCGATGACACTGGTTACCCGTAGTGTCGTGTCGCAGGTACGCACCGACTAGAGTCGCATTCTTGTGCCCAGCTTGTTCCGGTCGAACGCATACCACCCCTCCTTGCGAGGAGGCTACATGTGGTCTAAATGATTGGCTCTTGCAACAACCAACGGCCGAAATCCCGGTCTTGAGCTTGACCACACAGATTGACTTTGCACTCTATGTGACCTGTAAGAAGTAATGTCCAGTTTGACTGGTCTTCCGGTTCACATAGTGACCCGCCGTCGACATCTGTTCAGGCATTGGCTAAATAACCCGATTTGCATTCAGTACAACCTAGACACGAAAACAAAGTGACAATGTCCGACTCTTGGATAGGTTTGATCTATATCTTGGCTTCCGCCCCTCCTCCTATCCCAAGCTTTCTCTCTTCTTCATGTACCAGTTCATTTTTGAGAGACTGATCATTGCAATATCGCAAAATCAAACCTTACACCTCACTCTCCCATTCACAGAAATGAGAGAGTATCATGGATTTTCTTGGTGGTAACATCTTGTCCCTTGACTCCGGGCACAAATTATCTCTAGTCGGAATAGGAGTACTCCTCCTCGCTGGAATATCTTTTTCCATCATTTCCGCAAAGAACCCCAAAGACAATGAGAATCCTAACCTCATCCAGTCCTTGTGGCTATTTTTCTATTCTTGCTTCCTCAAGCCGCATGAAGCTAATAGCAAGGGCAATCAGCAAGATGCCCTTGAGAGCTTCTACAAGGCGCAGGCTGGCGCATATGATGCAACGAGGAAGCGCCTTCTCAGGGGCCGTGAGGACATGCTGGCCTTAGCAGCTGCCCAGCTTACCCTGAAGATGAAAACAACCAATTCAAACACTACTAAGAAGATTTGGGTTGATGTCTGTGGCCGTACTCGACTCTTAGTCAATATGTCGCTAACTCGAGCGTTTAGATCGGTGGCGGTACTGGCTGGAACATTGAGGCAATGTCTCAGTTCGTCGACGTGCCTACCTTCTTCGATAGCGTGTACCTGGTTGACTTCTCACCGTCTCTCTGTGAAGTGGCTCGGAAGCGATTCGCTAGACTGGGCTGGACAAACGTGAAAATCGTATGTCAAGATGCCAGAATGTTCCGCTTAGAGGACCATGAACCTGCCACCCACAGTGATCGACCTCGCTCTCCTGAAGGTAGTTATTCCTCTACGGAGCAGCCACGACATGTGGGCGCCGACCTTATCACCATGTCCTACAGTCTGTCCATGATTGTGAGTATTTAATCTGACTTCACTTTACGTGTACTAACAGCATCGTAGCCTGATTACTATTCTGTGGTTGACTCTCTGGCCTCGCTCCTAGCACCAAACGGCATTCTCGGCGTGGTTGACTTTTATGTCCAATCTCGTGTTGATGTCAGTTTCAGGAACTACACCGGGGGTCTCATTGATCGGCACGTAAATTTTATAGGAAGGACTTTCTGGCGTGCCTGGTTCGATATTGACCGGGTAGCCCTAGAGCCTGGTCGTCGTGATTACCTTGAATATCGTTTCGGTACCGTTATTAACGTTAATACTCGCAATTATGTGCTCGGCGCAATTCCATATTATATATGGCTAGGCGCACGCAAACAGCCGCGTTCATCTTCTCTCTCGCACGAGATTGTGGAGAAAGTCAATGCATTGGTTACTGAGTCGCCTTATCTTTGCCCTACCAATCATACAGATACATTGTCCAGAGCGGTGCGCAAGGGTATCCCCGAGATCCGTTCAAAGGCTTTTGATGCTGCCGTTGTTAATCTTTCGTCAAACTTGCCTCTCCCTTCATTTTTCTATCAAAACCACCACTATCGAATATACTACGATGACCAACTGAAAAAGCATACCCAGTTCAACGACGAGTATATCTACGCATTCACTTGGGAAGACACCCGTGTCGATGAGCGGATCTTGAGGCTTAAGCCAAACGATGTTGTTCTCGCTATCACTAGTGCAGGCGACAACATCCTTTCCTATGCACTCCAAGGCCCTGCTAGAATCCACGCCGTTGACCTGAATCCGACGCAGAATCATCTGCTGGAGCTCAAGGTCGCCGCGTACCAATCACTTGAATATGAAGATTTCTGGAAGATATTCGGTGAAGGGAAACATCCCGATTTCCGTTCTTTGCTTATCACAAAGATGTCACCTCACCTTTCCAGCCGTGCATTCCAATACTGGTTGAGCAATCACCGCATCTTCACCAAGACTCGAGGCGGCCTCTACGACACTGGTGGTTCGAAGCACGGAATCAGAATCTTTCGCTGGATCACGCAAGTCTTTGGGTGTCGGGCAGCCGTCAAGGACCTTCTCGCCGCCAAAACGCTCAACGAGCAGCGTGAAGTTTGGCGCAATCGCGTCCGTCCCGCACTGCTATCTCGTCTCGTGTCTAAGCTCGTCGTGAGCCAAGAATCGTTCCTCTGGACCGCGCTTGGTGTACCAAAGAATCAGCTCGCAATCCTCGAGGCGGATCATGCAGTCTCTAAAGCAGTCTGTGGCCCAAACCCGACAGCCAAGAACACGCGCTCGCACGCTATCTGGCAATACATGGTGGATACTCTCGATCCCATGGTAGAGTCGACACACATCGCCGCGGATAACCCATACTACTTGGTGTGTCTCGACGGCAAGTTTTCGCGACAATGCCACCCGGATTACCTGTCGCAGAAAGCGCACGCGCGTCTCTCGCGACCCGATGCGCTCGATAACCTGCGCATCCACACAGATGAGATCGATGAGGTGCTCGCCCGCCTTGGACCCGGCACGCTTACGGTTGCCGTCGTTATGGATAGCATGGATTGGTTTGATCCGGGATCGAACGCTGCGGCGTCGCAGATTACGAAGCTGAACCGCGCGCTCAAGATGGGCGGACGCGTCATGCTGCGTTCCGCTGGCTTGCAGCCGTGGTACCTGAAGGAGTTTGCGAGGCTTGGTTTCGTGACGAAGTGTATGGGCTCTCGAGAGGGAGGCGCATGCATCGATCGCGTCAATATGTACGCTTCGTGCTGGATCTGCACGAAGAGAGAGAATCTCGCCCCGCCTACTCCAGACATAGATCCGATGGGCAATGTGGAAATATCCTCTCTCGAGATCTGAGACGGGTGCGCTAGACCAAGATACTAGGAAATGAGTTCGGAAAGGGGATAGATTTAGTATCACGATGGATTGAGTACACGAATTGGCGCGAAATAGAGCAACTAAGTGAGCAAGAAGAAAGCAGTCGCAAATTGATATATTTTTGAGAATATTGTTGACAAAGCCCCGTGTCTGTTCTCGTGACTTGTTTGACACTACCTCTTTCTGCAACATGGGAGACTTGCTTGTAGATGCTTTGAAACCCCCTTACTGTATAACAGCCTGCAACTGCGTATTTGAGAATAATCGAGTAGCATAATAAATACTTGAGTCTACGTACTCAATAGAAGACAACAGCGACGCGACGCGAGAAGTTGCTTAGGTACCGTAGATACGTGTGTCTGCATTATTCGGGATAACATAGGATACCGAACAACCTAAGATTTCTTGTTTACACAAGTTCCCTGTTTACTATAGCAACGTTAAGCTACTTACAAAAGCGCCGCGTTACTTGATGCAATACGGGCACAGCAACATTCCCTATATCTTTTGCATACATAGAATTATCTAAATTGGTCGCACACTGATCACATAGCTTCATTTCCTTAAGCACGAGCATCCCGCGCATGCACTGAATGTCTGACAGCGTTCAAGGAAAGTCCTTTTCGTGTGGAGCCTCTAGCTGATCTTCTTCTCGGCAATGAAACATCGGAATCGTACGTAACTGGTGCATTCTGGGTTGTTGATATATCACATATGCAGTTTCAGACGCCTCCCCGATCGCGCAGCAAGAGATCTGCAAGATGCCACCCTTTATCGGCAATATGCTGCAAATAGCGAGCCGGCGTTCATCAATTAGCAATCGCTGTTCGCATGCCAAGATCCCACCCGCAGTGGAAACACTCGACACCCATGGCGATATGATGCTTCTCGTCGGAAGCCAGAAGTGTACCGATGTATCCTGCGGCGATGACAGACAAAACAAGCAACCGAACGCAATACTCTTTCGAGTCAACTCGACTGTTGTGGCGGGCGCCTCGCCAGCTTTTGGGCTCGCTCTCTACAGTCCTAGTGCAGAGACCACAAAGGAGAATGGAGTGAAATGGACAGTTAGGCTCCCTGATGATGACCCGCAGGCTATGCGGATCATCATCCATATCCTCTACGGATACTACCCTAGCACACGCTCAGACGAGCACATGGATCTCGAACAGCTCCTCCATCTCACTGTTCTCGCCGACAAGTACGACCTCGTGCATCTTTTCGTAAAGTGGGCCCCTATATGGGTGAAAGACATGGAACAGTACTGGGTCAGTAGAGATTTTGTCAGAAGATCGACCGAGGACCTTGAGTCACTGCTTTGGATCTTCTGGGTCCTCGGACACGAACCATTGTACACCTATATGGTGCTGCAGATTGCCTTTCATTGCGAACTCGACGCAGCCGGGAAACTTACGGATCCGGCCGAGCAACTCTGCTTCACCAATGAGTTTCGCAATGCCCCTGTGCCGCCATGTGCATCTGGTAAGCCATCCCAAACTAAACAAGAGCTCTGTTAGCTAGGCTACTGACTTCCAGCTCTAGTCGAGGTAGGCCATGTGCGTATTGAGGTTCTCAAGATGATCCATAAGGACATCAAGGAAACACTCGAAAAACACCTCCATGGAAGTCAGAGAGGGAACTGGCTTCACTGCAGGCGAATGGACGGCAAAGACGACTGGGGCTGGCGCGAGAGTGTCTTCGAATCGTTCGTGGAGGTGCTAGAAGCTAAGGGCATCTGGCCGTTGCCATCCGCCTACACGCTCACCGCGAGTCCCAGGAGTTTAGCAGAGATGTTCCGCGTCCACCCCAACATTCCATCGTTCATTCACCACCACGACGGCCGTTTCTGCGATGCAGATGGAACGTTTTGGGAACGCATCGAAAAACTCCTTCGAGAGGTCCGCTTCAGTCTTCCGGACACGTCAGCCAAACATCTCCACGAGCAGTCCCTAAAATCTGAGCTTGGGATTTACTTCAAGATCAACTCAACCGGGTCCGATCATAGATCAAATAAAGGACATTGGAACCTGATCGAGATCCTAGAGTTTCAGGGCGTTATCGCCGAATGAGAATCCGCCCGCGATGGCTTGACATAGAGAAGTGGAATTAGATGGTTCCTGGAATGGTCTATGCATGGCTGGGCTTCGAGATCGTAGCTTCTAGTATATGCTGTACTCGGTTAAAAGTAGAATGTCGTGATGATTATGTAATCGTTTACAGGGATTTGTCTCCTGCCAAGACGCTGCACTGGTCCCTCACTTTTAAACCATCCCCATCTCTTGATCCCCCTTAGACGTAGTGACGGCTAAACATCATTCTTCACTTGCTAAATTCACGATGCCAGGCGCTTATTATAGCACTGATTGGTGTGATGTTTGATGCCATCAGGCACATGGTCCCTCGCTTGACAACAGATCACATTGTTCGGGTAATCTGTGAAGATTACCTACTGTCAACAATAGCCGTCGTTAACGATCAGTTGCTCCCAATTGTCACGAAGTTCAACTACCTTATCCAACATCGTCGTCATGAAAGCTCGCATCTTGAGATAGATTCCTTCCGCATGCAATTCGTTATGATATAAAGCAAACAGCAAGCGCTGACGCGTTCACACGGTTTTATCTGATTTTGTGATGGCCTGATAAATAGCCTTGCTGTTAGGGGTCGAAACACCCCCTGTCAGGGTTCTGTCTCAACCCTTGCTGAATCCAGCTCCGACCCTGTTTGCCCCATATTCACACAACAGCCGTTGACATTATCAGCCTCAACTCACTTCACTCGCTCTCTATGCCAGTATACCTGTCTCCATATATTTCTACATTGTAAATTCTCATTTGTCACTGATATCATGCAACCCAGTCAATTTATTGTCGATATCAAGATTCAAATATACAGCGTAGCGGTAGTTGTGCCCAGCTTCGGACTAACGTACATCATCTAAGTAATAATATACATCCCGGTCGAAACGATCTCCAGACCACATGCGTCTGGGTGTGTGCCCTCTACCCTAGTGACATGCCTCCCTCATGCTGGGGTTTCACTCTTTTCTTAGCTTTTTCCACGTCTTTTCTTCCTTACCCACAGCGTCTTCTCCTCTCCATGACCTGATCGTGGCATCGGTGAATTTGGTCTTTCGTTTCTATTCTCGTTGTCGCGCGCCGTTTAATGTTTTGAAGGTGGAACTATCGCTCCTTTAGTCCCATCCATCAACCCGGCACTTGCAACAAAAAATAATTCTTCTCTAAGAAACATTCCGGAATGCTTTCGCTTTTGAACCCGTGACGGCGATCTTCAAGGCTATTGTTCTTTTATACTCTTTTGTGTGTGTTACTACTGGGTTGACCCCATATTATTCTTCGTAACGGCTGGTCTGTTTTGTCTTATCACTTTTATTGATCGATCACATCGACCCTTTGGATCGCGAAGTAGTTCGAGTATCAGTTTACGAGGGTTCCTCGCCCTAAATCCTCGGTCAGGATGAGGGTGTTTTACTCGGGATTGTTAGTATTGGCGCTCGGTTCTCTATCACCAGTGCAGGTGCGTATCATTCCCACCGACCTGAACAGCCGAAAACTAACGGGGTAGTAGGCCGACACATACAAATATTATGATCAACCGGTGAAGCGCTCTTTTTTCGGGGATCTTTTGGGAAAACTTAATGGTGGTCGTAACGGTGACGGTGGTGATGCTGGAGGCGGAGGAGGGCAGGGTGGCGGCGGCCAGACCGTCACCGAGACCGTCCGGCAGACTATCACGGTCGGTGGTGGCGGTGGCCTAGGTGGTGCGTTCAACACCTCGATGCCCACGGTAACGGCCACTGCCACAGTTACGGTCACACAGGCCGCTGATGTTGCAGGCGGTGCCGGAGCCATACAGTAGGTCGACGTCACGCAGGTGGAATGGCATGAATAGGGCGCTAACCCGGTCGACAGGCCAGTGACGATTACGGAATCAGCGACTATGACTATGACGACGACCACCACGATGATGCAACTGATTGCTTGCGGAACGGCTTTTGGCGTTCCACTTCCGCCCGCCGAAGCCTCGTCCGTCGCCTCTTCTATCGCTCAAGTAGTCTCCTCCGGTTTGGCGGAGGAAGCTTCTTCTACGCTAGCAGCCACCTCGTCTATTCCGCTCATTGGAACGTATCCAGCCGTGGTTACGACTTCATCGGTTTCGTTGCCCGCCGTTACCAGCTCGACGAGCTCTACACGTGAGACATCCCCTTTTTACCGTGATACTGGGGGGCGGTTAACTAACACGATAATTATATAGCGGCCGTCGTCCTGCCCTCGTCTTCAGCGCCACCACTAATGTCAATGCCGACCTCTCTATCGACCGTCGTGCTCCCAAGCACGTCGAGCGCGATAGTGGTTTCGTCATCGAGCTCGGCCGCCGTGGACTCCAGCACATCGGCAGTAGCAGTTTCATCGTCGAGTTCAGCCGCTATCGATTCCAGTACATTGGAAGCAATTCCGTCGTCAAGTTCGGCTGCCGTAGACTCTAGTACATCAACTGCAGTAGCTGTTTCGTCCTCCACTTCGGCCGCTGTCGAATCTAGCACATCCAGCGCGCTGGAAGCTTCGTCATCAAGTTCAGCCGCAATAAGCTCCAGCACCTCCGAAGCAGCGGCATCGAGTTCATCATCAGCCGTCGAAAGTTCAAGTGCAGCAGTGACCAGCACATCTGCCGCGGTAGAGACGACCTCATCGGTCTCATCAGCCCCAGCAGTCACGACTTCGTCAACGTCGGCTGCCGGCGCATCATCCATCGCGTTACCCATCGATTCGACCCCGTCTATAGTAGCGACTACAACAGCAGTGGCAGGACAGTCATCGATCGCTCTCCCCGTGCAGGAGACACCCGCCGCCGTCGCCCCAGACGCCAACCTCGCGCCCGCACTGCCAGCCGTCATTACGGCGACGACGTTCGCGGGTGCCAACCAGGGTCCCCCAATCGACTTCAGCGGTATCGATCTCAGCTCCGTTATCGACCTCGGCAGCGTTGGATGATCTCAGCAATGTGTCACTAATTCAAACTGAAGTGGAGGAGAGTGCGTTGAAGGCGTGGGGAGGAAACAAGGCAATGCAAAATGCAGATTTTTCTCCCGGGTTACGATGTTTTGGTTATATATATATACGTGAAACCTTCTAGAATTAAATCTTGCGAGAAACACCCTGGCGGAACATATTTTCTTCTTGATTATATAATACAACATAACGAATTTGAATCTGTATCCTTCCGATATATGGAAAATTAATAAATAGGCAGTATCATGGTCTGTCTATATCAACAAGTATACGTAGCCATGCGTCCTCTCTTTAGGCTCTACTCGCAGTTCTTAAATACAATTTCGCCAGTCTGTTTGTTCGCTAACCCATATTCGCACATAAATAATCCTGCCTGAAACCTACGACAAATATCGGGCGGAAGGAATTACGAATGCACAAGAGTAACCTCATCCGAGTCTATTTCGTATCATTACCAATGGAATGGTGGGAAGCTATTTGGAAGTAGCAAGTCTATTTAGGGGGTATCATAAGTCCAGTTTTTCTCTTCGAACCCAGTGCCCAAAACGCCAAATATCTGTCTTTATACATGCTTTATGCGACTATAATGTTAGTCAGATGCATCACGTATCGGCTGTGTCTCCTGCTTGTTTCTTTCGCAAGGCGGCCTTCATCTTCTTCGCTTGACGTTTGCTCATCGGCTGTTCTTCACTATCGCCAGCCGGTTTCGTAATTTCATTCACATCTGCGGGGGCTGAAGTTTCAGCTTCATCGCTAGTCTTCCTCTTCTTTCCTCTCGAATTGTTCATGTCTTGGTTCTTGCTCTTTTTGCCCTTGTTGCCCGGAATATTTCCAGAAGCAGCTTTGGCATTGTCATCGTCCGCCTCATCCATTTCGACGTCAGCTTCTTCGCGATCCGCAACATTGACAATATCCACGACGCCTCTAAATCCACTACGCTTCAGACCCTCGTTGACAACAACCCCGCGCGGCAGTGCCCCTATTCCCTCTGTGGCACGATCCGTCGACAGACCCCACACATGAAGCAGATTCACGACATCGGCTGGTGCGCGCAAGCCGAGCACGGACCGCGCCTCGCTACTTATTATAATTCCGCGACCACGAGTTGCACGGACCAAGGACGACACGTTGCCAATGAAAGTTGCGCGAGCGCGAGCGTCGACGGCTGCCCCCGCGCCACCAGCATAACCGCCATTACTATCCTTTGAACCCTTGGGTCCGAGAATATGCGCCGGAGCCGGCCCTTGCAGGACCTGTGAATAGCACACCTCGAAGCGAACCCCGCGACTCACGGCGAACATGCAGGGTTTCGGGCGAAAGACGAAGGGCTGGCGCACCGTCAGGTCCAGTGATATTATAGAGACATCGTTCAGGCTTAGGCAGGCGGCCGAAAAACTATCATCAGTTTGCGGGCGTACAGCAAGGATATCGTATGCTGAGGCGAGCTGTGGTAGGCGGTGATGCTGCGACGGCTCGGTCAGGACAAGGGTTGCGCGACGGAGGACGGTAGGAAGTTTAGGCTGCGGTGTTGATGATGTTGCAGAAGAGGCGGAAGGGGAATCAAATTTCGGAAGCGGATTCGTGATTTGAGGCGGTACTGGTGCCCCAATCGTGTGGTTCAGTGCGACAACATCGTAGCCCAAGGATGCGCTGAAGCGGAGCGTGCGTTCGAGGTCTGCGGCACTTGTGTGCGGCGACCATGCGATGTTGAGGTCGTATAACATCGTTATAGAGAGAATGGGCACGAGGCCCGCCGGCGCATTGGGCAATGGTTTCTAGCCAGCCGGGTATGATTAGAGTCGAGATGTTAGAGGGGTTGAAACTTGGAGATTCGAGTTGTCGTGAAGGAGAGGTTGAGCTGGGTCAGATAAATTTCTTATCAGATTGAGTTTCTCTTCAGCACGTACAGGGGTAGCTATTGTGGGGGTGGATACGTGATTTACAAGTTCTTTTACCAACTGTAGCAGCGACGCAATACACTCCATTCAGGTACCTACTTTCTACAGAAGGAAGCCTTAGCTGTGTAGCTTTCTAAGGTAGGCAACTGTTGGTGCTCTTGGCTGTCACATCCGAGGTTCCATAACACCGCCTCAGTGACGCAACATCCGACTGGCGCATGTCACTCCATGGTTTAATATTGGCGAGAGGACAACGCATTTACGCGGCCTGCACCGACCACCTCTTACGATATACCCTTCCCTACCTTAGCACCTATTGCATCGCATCTTCATTTCCAACATAAACAATTTCACGCGACCTTAAGAACCTTCATCAGATCTCAGATCTCCAGTTCCACCCATCGCCATCTCATAGCGCATGTAACAGCGCCTATCAGAGCCATCACACACCGAATATCGCCTCCTCAGCCGCACCCTCCGAACGATGTGTCTGATCTTCACGTGCGGCGAGCACACCTTCCGCAAGGAGGTCGAGGGCTACGAGGGCATCACCTGCCAGTGCCACAATTGCGGTAACTACGCCGCCCATGTCATCAAGAGCAATCCATGGTTTACTTTCTGTTTCGTTGTGAGTGCCTTTTCTTCTCCTTCGTCCTTGTCTCAGCTCCTCGCTTCTGTGCTACGTCAAACACCAAGCCGCGCAATTCGAGTGCGCAGATGCGAAATCGCAAAGTGTAGATGCTAACTTGCCCATCGCAAAGCCCGTTCTACCACTCTCCTTCAAAGGCTACCACGATGTCGTCTGCCACGTCTGCAACTTCGCACAACCGCTCGAAAACAGACCCGATGTAATGAACATGAGAGGCGGAGGTAATAATATACCGATGCAAAATCAATATCCGCCGCAAGGCTGGGGTGGAGGCCCGCCGCCTCACGGACAACCGCCCATGCAATATAAGTAATACGGCCACCACAGCCGGTAGGGGCATCTGTAAAAGAAAGATGAAACATATGGATACGCTATTACGGGATGGGTAATAAATGACGGCTATTCTCTCGGCACATTCTGTTCGATTATATAGTCATGGCTGCGAAGGGCGCGAAGTCTTCAAGTGTAGCTCATGACATGGCGTTCAAGGGATGGATGTACGGATTGTCTTCATGAGTATATAACTCTTACCAACATCACGAAACTGCATCGGCTTTTTTTGTTAGCTTCTTTTGTGCTTTTCATATCGGATACCTCAAGCATAAGTTTTCTTACTACTATCAATAACACTTATTTTATATATGTACTTTTTCTAGTACACTTAGTGACAAAAAAGGGGGATGATAACACAAACAAAACTAGATTCATTTTGCTTACTTATCTTTATACGCGCTGTGAATCACGGTGTTGTACTCTTTTGAAAAGTCGTTAGTTGAGGCCAATTCGAAGAACCATGCGCACCATTCACAACTGGTCCACAAATCACTATATCATATACCACATTGCAATTCTTATTCTACATAGAGAAAAGTCTCGGAGGTCTTTCTGACTGAACTCCAAACCAGTGCTCAGTCTAACCAACTAAAACAAGTATCTCTAAAACTTTAGATAGTAAATAGAACATACAAGGTTATCTCGGTTTTTGTGGTGCCCAACTACACTGTAATATTCGACAGGTCACAACTTGCCCTCAAGCCATCCAATGGAGTTGTTATAGTTTGCACCAACAAAGGCTATCAATTTTACGCCTATGCACATAAACACGTCTGTAGCTCACCCACCTTCCAAAATATCAGTTGAACGAGGCAAAAAGATTGACCTTCGGATATGGTCGGGTCAGGCGTCTCTTATTTTTGCATAGACCGCGTGTGCAGGAAGATGATCTGCATTCTAAATAGCTTCTCCAACTGTGCCTACATAGAGTAGTCTTCTAGATAGTGTAAGCAACATTTATTACATAGCTACTAGACTTGCGTTATAGAATGCAACCAAGTTCTTATGGATGTAAGCCTATTGGTTCTTACTAAGATATCAACAAGTACTCGGCCGGATTCGTCCGACAACAATGAGGACGAAAAAGAATAAGGATGACGCTATGAGTAGACTGAGAAACGATAATTCTACTAACCGCTTAAAAGTAGAAATCCCCATCGGGCTATATACATCAAATGTCAGAACTTCGTACTCGGGTAGGAAGTCTCTTCTACGTCTGCGAGCCTGTGTATTATGACACACAAGCCCAGCAATTTTAATGCATTGGTCAGGGGCTATTCTGTTGTCCATACATAATTTCTGTATTCTCTACTTATCCAATATTTCAAGATCTCAAGCTTGTTATAATCTCTGTTTTTGGTTGCAACATGTTTCTGGACGTGATTTACAAAGTCTTCAATTATGCCGATAGATAATAAGAAGGCAATGTGAGAAAACCACTCTGTTCCTAGACAAAGGAGTTCAACGGTACATTCAAACTGTGTCACGGCCTCTGGATACTGAAGGCAGCGTAGGGGTAAGTCTTGAATACTTGTTGTCGCACAAGGAGCTCCAACAACTACATCTGCAAACTAGAGATCTATATACAAAATTCCCTCTTTGTTCTGTCACTCTAGGGAGGCGGTATGCAGCTGTAGGTATCGCAAGGCTTCGCGAGAGTCTGCCAACTGATTAGTAACTACCCTGGACTTCAGTATAGCCCAGCAAACTAGGGGCCATATCCCTTCTTTCGTTCTTCTAGGTCGGGAGGCTAAAGCGGCTGGCAAAGAATTAAACCTTGTCCACATGTGATATTGAGACACGTACCGATTACGCCAGCACTTAATTGGAGCAACAGCAAGGGATTTACAAATAAGTTTCCATGGTTTGAAGATACTTCGTCGGAACTGCCAGATAAAGGGGTTAGTATCTGTTCTAACGGGATACTTATATGCGTTTTATGAAATATTGAAGTTCAAGACTACTTGGATAGTTTCTATGGATTGTTTACTTTTTTTACCAACCCTTGTAAAGCTTACAATAATATGAGTAAAGTTGAGAAAGCAGAAACCTAGCTGAATCAAGATTATATAAGTCCTATATAAAACGCAACATGATCATTCAAAGTCTTAGCCAATAGTGTTTCGCCTTTGATAATATAACGGAGTGATCGTGCAATTTTGGTTCGTAGTAAGCTCCATCACTCGTAGTGTCTGGGCAAGGACTTGGTGTTTCGTGGCCACCGCCACTGTCGCCACCGAGCTGCTGCTTTAAGCTATGATCTTGTTCGAATATTGGCGGTCAGGTAGTACGGCGTATTCTTTTGAAAGTGCCTGGAACAAAACGTTCGAAAGAACGAATAGTCCTAGCCCAGTGCTTGTTCTCCAGGAGTCTATGTCAGACCTCGTATAAGGACTCAAGTGGCGATAAATTCGGAACAAAACTTGAATCTTCCACTACCCCAGTAGTTCATGTATGAATACGACGTCTTTCTAATTAGAAGAAGCTGGACCTCTTAATGCATGAAAGCAAAGTTAGTAAATTGGAGAAAGTCAGTCGAGTGTTACAGGTTGTTCTTTACGTTTACATCGGTATAATAATGAACTTTGCCCTCACCGTCGGGTCTTAATCGTTCTTACAGGTCTAATCATATTGAATGAATTATTTTATTATAGACGGTGCCTTCAATAACAAGCTATTCTTCCCATCCCTAGAACCGATCTCGGGCCACTTAATGCAAGGAGGTACTTTCAAACCCTCGGCGTGTCCTTTCCTCGTTATTCCCGCCATGTTTGTGGCCTTCTTACATCAGACGGACCGGTAGATCTTAGAGCAAGGGTTCATCCTTGGTTGAAATGCAGGCCTTTTGAGACGTCCACGGCAGTATTTGAGTGATACGCCTAGAGTACGGTTTATATTTTTCCCTTATGGCATTTTGACGCTCGCGTGGGTTGCTGGTATCGCTGGGGTAGCATAGCCACGCATTTCTCGATGAGAACACCCCGGTGCACCCTGTCTACCTCGACTATACCGCGAGATTCTTGTCTTTGTTTTGGCTATACGCCATGTACCCGATATCGAAGACAATAGGTCCTCTCTGAATAGATAGGTAGTATTGCTAACCACTCCATCAAAAAAAGTTTATATTTGAGATAGTGTATTATGTCTATTATTGTGATGTGAGTGGAATTTGCGGTGTGGAAGACGGCAAGGTGAAGTTGCCCGGGAAAAGGTCTGACCGACTGTTTACCGGTCATGGCGCCGTCGGTCATAGTGACAGAAAAGCAAAACCCCAACCAATAATCTACGTACGACGCGGGGGTCCATGAAACCTTACGTGCTCGGCGAGTTGTATTGACGACGTCGCTGGTCTGGCTCTCTTATCACAGTTCTAGATGCAATACAACGTTAGATGGCGTAGTAATGTCAGGGATTGTTCGGACGAAGGTGTTGGCATAAATGCATAACAGCGATGCTGTGTTGTATAAGTGGTCACCCAAAAAGTGTTGTCGGGTTTTATTGATCAGCATGAATCATCTGTGCAAAGCATTATCACCTTTGGTGGCGTCCCGAGGGCCAATTATTACGGCTGGCTCTCGAGTGGCCACTCGCGTTGAGCATCGCACTCTGCAAGTTTGAGATACCAATATCCCAAAATGGATCGCGAAGCAACCTTCCAGGTTGAATAAATGCACTGCAACCCAACACCGGACGAGTGCCGCAGGGTCGGAATGACAAGATTAGTATATCGATGAGTTTAGTAGCCTCACCTCGTTGCTCGAATCCATTTCACTCGTAAGATTTTATCCAGACTAACCAATCTTTGAGGTGGTTGGGAGGCCATTATAATAAAGTGACGTCGCAAAATTGATGCTTTGTCACAAATAAAGATTGATTATAATTCCGGTGGGATGGACTATTAATTCATGGTGGACCTTGACCAAACATGGATTCTGACAACGAGAATGAGTTTCTGTAGCACAAGAAATATCAATAAGTAAGCAATTATTCATCACTTAGATATAATTCGTACGACTCAAAGCTAGGACCCTATTAGGTAAGTACCTGACTTGGGCATAGGTAATCTGACTAGCCCCGAGCTACAGTGAATAGTGGTGAAGAACTTACTGTAAATAAGCCAATTGGATTAGTTTCGAGGCAAGAGTTACCTCTGTAGTTCAATCTCTCTCATGACCTACCTAGGTACCTTAATAAATATTTGTAACGTTCTGTTCAACTGCTACTGTAATCAGGAAATTGTTAGAAAGGAGGCTGAAAAATCTAGTCCTGGCGGTGACGAAGCAGTTGAATTTTGACTCTCGAGGTCCCTGAAAATAACTAACCTTAGGTACCTAGTTTGGAATCAAGCATGACTCGAAGAGCATCTACGGTGTACACTAAACTCAATATGTGAGGCGTATGCTCTATCGAGTAAGGAAGACGGCTCCACAATCCATCTTGGTAACCATCTCATCAGCAGTAGCTGTTGTTGTGCATCAGTCGTGCATCGTGCATCGGGCTATGCTAACATCTCGTACTAGACAGATGCGGCGGAGTGTTAGTTCTACAGGCTAACGTGGGACCGACTTTATGCGCACGAGTTGTTTCACAAATGATCCACGGTAATTCTTAATCGATCAGTCAGCGATTTACATTAGTCTCGTCCGTGGTTGATGCTTGTCGTCGGCCGACCTGCCCGTACACGTACAGTACCATCGTCATGCCCCTCACTCCCCCCTCAGTACAGTACCTGCACTGCGTTAGGTAACACAAGGCCTTCAGCTCGATTGTCGTTGCTTCCCTTGTTAGGTGCTTAGGTAGGCAAGTACTTACCTAAGTACATACCTAGGTAGGTACATAGGTAGGTAGGTGGGTGGATAAGTAGCCTCAGTGGGATATATAAACCATCTTCCCCTCGAGTCTCAATCTGAATTTTGGATCATCATCATTCACTAGACACCTGAAGCAAGCCTCTCTCTACCTTCCACTTTTATAGACTATCAAAACACAACTCTCGACACAATGGCGCCCAAGATCGCAATTGTCTACGTAAGTTCCTCCATCTTTCCATTGCCATCGAACAATGAGCTCGAATAGGGTCGTCTCGACACAAATCGGGTCGGATCCTTAACCCAATAACACTTTTTTCAGAGATCAGCTCCTCTAGAGCTGTTCAGTTGTGGCATTGGGGCTAACAGTGGCGTTTCTTAGTACTCCATGTACGGGCATATCGCCAAGCTAGCCCAGGCTGAGAAGGAGGGTATCGAGAAGGCTGGCGGTACTGCTGATCTGTACCAAGTCCCCGAGACGCTGTCTCCCGAGATTCTTGCCAAGATGCACGCTCCTGGCCAATCCAAGGACATCCCTCTCCTGGAAGATCCCGCCACCCTCCAGAAATATGACGGCTTCCTCCTCGGTATCCCGACCAGATACGGCAACAACAGTGCGCAGTGGAGGACCTTCTGGGACAAGACCGGCCAGCAGTGGGCCACCGGCGGCTACTACGGCAAGATGGCCGGCCTCTTCCTCTCGACCGCCAGTCTGGGTGGTGGCCAGGAGTCTACCGCTCTAGCCACTATGTCCACTCTTGCTCACCACGGCATAATATACGTGCCTTTCGGTTTCGCCAAGGCTTTCGGCACCATGTCGGACCTTTCTGAGGTTCACGGTGGTGGACCCTGGGGTGCCGGAACCTTCTCCAGCGGCGACGGTTCTCGTCAGCCCAGCGCCAAGGAGCTCGAGATTGCTACCATCCAGGGAGAGGAGTTCTACAAGACCGTTGCCAAGTACTCTGGCTGACTGCATGGCCCGAAGTCGGAGGAGAAGGTCAAGCCAGCGCAGGCTCAGAATGGAAAACAGAAGGCAACCGATAAAGAAGACAGTGAGAAATTCTGTGGTTTGCCGACAAAGTGCATAGTCATTTAGCGGGTGTTATAACGAGAGAAACCTAGATATCAATTCAATCAGACATATAATCCTTCTTGATCAGCTTGTCTTAGGTTGCACGAAAACATTGGTTCTTACCCCATGTATTAAACTCAGCTGCTTCGACTTGCCTCGCCATACGTTTGATAAAAGTATTCATTAGATGTGTCTTGACTAGCTCAAATGCTCTGCTACATATGCATGCAAGTTCTCGAGGGCTTTCTGTACCACATCAGTACTATTCACATAGCCAATACGCACGAATCCGTTGAAGTCATGCCCATGACCAAAACAACGCGTGCCTGGGAGAAACATGACCTTGACCTTATCTAGTACGTCCTTGCAGAAAGCCTCGTCGTCGACAGGCTTGCCATCCTTGTGAGAAAACCGGATAAATGCCGTCGTACCGGCAGTCGGCTTCACCCACGAACACACATTGGCGTTGTCTTGCACGAACTTCTCAAGCAGCGCCAAATTTGTGCGAGCGAGCTCTATGTTCCGTTTCAATAGCGCCGGTCGCACCTCCGCGCTCAGCGCATACCGCGCGACCTGGTCGTCGAGCTGCGACACGCTGATCGTCGTGTAGTCGCGCGCCATGGCGAGCTGTTCGATGATGCTCTCGTCGCGGGACGCGATCCAGCCCAGACGAATGCCTGCTAATGCCCAGGCCTTGGACATCGACGAAGTCGCTACGACTTTCTGGTACCCTAGCGAGAGCGCCGAGGGTGGGATGTCAGACTCGGGAAGCCCGTGGTAGAGGGGCCGGTAGACTTCGTCGGAGAACACGATTATGTCGTGCTTGCGGGCTATCTCGATGACTTTTTCTAATACGGCTCTGGGAGTTGTGGCGCCCGTTGGGTTGTTGGGGTTATTGATTACGATCATCTAATGGCGACGTCAATGATTTTGCTCTTGATCACTAACCCTTATTAATGAGAAGGTGAAACCCAATAGCCCGTACCTTCGTATTCTGTTTGATCAGTTTTTCAAGCTCAGAAACATCCGGCACGTACTGATCTTCGGCCTTTAACCTCCACAACGAGACTTCGGCTCCTAGCGTCTCCGGGATCGTGTATAGCTGCTGGTAAGTCGGGAAGACGCACACCACGTGATCTCCAGGCCCGACGAGGGTATAGAACACGAGGTGATTCGCCGCGATAGCACCAGGCGTCACAATAATATCCTTCGGTGCCAAGGCGTCCGATGCGTGATCGTCGCCGCCCTCGTACAAGGCGGCGATGTTCCGCCGTAACTCATCTGATCCCCTGATCGCGCCGTAGGTCATCGGCCGTGAGAGGTCGACGACGGGCGGCGCCGAGCCATCCTTGCCTTTGCTGTGGAACTCGGCTAGCTGTGAGATGGAGATGGAGCATGCGCACGTCTCGGCTATGTTCAACACCCCTGGTGTGTTCTCGTACGTGTCCATCCATTGCTCAACCTCGAAGGCGGGGATTTTCACCATGATTGCTTGCTGTGCTGGTGTTGATTTGGAGTTGAACTGGGTTTCTGTATCTCTATGTATCGTAGATCCAATTATGTTGTTGTGTATACAAATTATCGTACTGGGCGTGTGTATTTATAACTGACATTAGGTCGAGTCTCACTTGTGTTGACATGCTGGCGGGACGGAAGGGCGCGTAAGGCGTAGGTCGGCAGTAGTGATTCTGAATTACATAGCTTTAACTCGTTCCAGGCCGCCCTAGCAGAGTTAGTCTACTCTGAATTCTAGGAAATGACCTAATGCGATATAGAAACAAGTGGCTTTAGAACTTCGGCTATCGTTTGACTTTGGTATTCTAACGATTGCACGGAAGCACCCTATTGAGTTATACTCGCTGGTATATCGAAGGACTGATGCTCATTCGTGATATTTCTAATGACAACCTTCGAGCCCAACTAACTGGTCCTCGTCGCCCACAGGGCATAGGGAGGGTTACATTTTACGTCACGGTTACTGTTGACACTGGTGCCGCAACCGCTGATGAAAGGCGTAGCTGGAAAAGGGGACAATATATATTCAAACTATGATGGTTTCATAACTAAGTGATATCAAATAAAGAACAGAAAAATAGGATACCCTAGCTTCGTTACTGAGTTGTAGTCCGTGTTGTAGGCGGTGTAACTTCTTTGACTTGGTAGTAAAAGGTGAATATATCCTTGCCGTAATAAAGACCCAGAGCTTTGGATGTGGTGGTCTTGCTACTTAAAGCTTATTTAAAAATCTAATGGCTTGCCCAGAGCTTGTCGTAGACGGTAGCCCCCCGGTAAAATAGTCACCATTTTTATCGCCAGTATCTCCGAGGAGGATCCGGAACTCCGATGCATCAGGGATCTTTATGAACGACATATTATTACTTGATCATAATATCGGCCTTTCTTCGTATTCATTCTCTAAGCGAAAGCTCCCAGATGAATAGTGGGTTGTAACTGAAGCTGGCTTGGCTGGTTCTTTTACATGAGCTTCTCCTTTTCCGCATCTTGTATGGTTAAGTAAGTAGAGGCAAGTCTAACCGTGATTATTTCATTCAGATAACCGGTTTTCCTAAATCGGATCAAATCCTTCCTTTTATCTAAAAAGCTGCCTGGTGTTACTAGGTAAGCCGATAACGAACTGCAGTCTGACGTGTTTCTCGAAATCAACTGTCGATGGAATTATAATGACTGCACTAGTATTAGACAGATGGATATGATCATCGCCGCGTTGTCCCCCAATTTCTCCTTGATCGACACAACCCTAGTGTTGATAGCGTGGGATCTACCATAGAACCGCTACTTCTAGCGCCCACCCTAACAGCTAGAACTACCGGTGCTGCCATGGTTACGGTAGTATACTATGTATGAGATCCCAGTGACCAGGGTTAACACTGCGCGAACCGGAGCTATGCCCACGTTGCATGCAAAATTTGTCAGCCCAGCTAGGACTTCTCTACAGCGGTATACAACAATAACGGTTGGTCATTTCTAGAGCCATTGACGATCTTAGCCGTGGTAATTATCTCAAATACTCAGTATTGAGCTTACTCTAGATGCCTTGATGTCAATGTTTTGTAACTAGTTGAGAGCGTTATTTGATTGCAATCTGAATTGGCTCTTTCATCGACCTCAGATTCACTTGCTTGAGATGATCAATCTGCTGCTTCTTGATCTGGCTTACTTTACAATCCATGTAACCCCCTTAAGATCTGTGGGTTATCCTTTATCCTCCAGGGTGTATTCGACTAAGGGTCCTCTTTGTTTACTCTCCCCCTGCGAAATACTATTCAACAATGCCATGAGCGGTCTAGCACTGATGGTGCTTTCCCACTTAATTTTGTGATGTATGTCTTATATGGAGAATCTGGTGGCTATAATTAGAACGATAAGAGTATTACGCCGCTATCCATACCCGCCTACTGGGATTTGGAGTACTGAAGTTGGTCACCACAGCTTCTGATTGTCACACAAGTGTTAGTTTGTATGCTGCACGTGGTATTACTCCTGCAGGGAGATATTTGATTTCAGTATTGTGAAGACGCAAGGTGTGGCATACGTTACTCCCTAAGCACTATGTTGGCGACACTCGTCATTTGTATATCGAATGATGTATTCTCACTTGCCTGGGACCCCCTTGGCCCTGTGGAAATGGCACCGAAACATGCCAAAGACCAACACTTATGGAAAACTACCATTGTTAGTGACCGGGGTTGGGTGCTTTCAAGTTGGTGCGCTAATATTCTTTGTCGTAGTTATTACTGAATAGTACTGTGAGAATTTGTTGAGCCCCTCAACTGGATTCTCAGTACAGTAAATGCCTGCTGACGCCATTTATATTTTCTTAGCATTCCTTTCTACCCTTACGTTCATTTTCCCGGGTCGCTCTAGGAGCATAGTGAGAGCTTCGCGATGGGCCGACTACGTCAAATAGCCACTGTTCTCGCGGCTTCAGTGGTCTTGGTGGCCATCTTCCTGGCTCAAGCATCGTCGTCAACAAAAGCGGAATACATTGCCCCGGTCCGGGGCAAAAATGAGACGGTGTTATTCTTTGCCAATGCCGAGTATGGTCTTAGCAACGTGCACCTGGCGACGGCCAGCGCACTTCTAGAGAGGCACCCGGAGATTGACGTTCATATTGCGTCCTTTCCTCGAGTAGCCTCAAAAATAGCGAAGGTCGCTTCTTTGGCCCGGCGGAAGGTGAAGACCGCTAAGGATATTCATTTCCATGAACTTCCAGGACCTGAGTATGCACAAGCACTCTCAGACAGGATGGGTGGTCTTGGAAGGAAGTCTATCCGCCATATGGTACATGCGCCTGGGATTAAGGGTATCGACCAAGTCATGCGTTCTGTGATGCCTGCAATGTCGCCATGGGATGGAAAAGAACATGTCCGACTCTACGAGAAGGCTTCTGAGCTTATTCAAACTATCGATCCGGCAGTAGTCATTTTGGATATTGCTATGAGACCAGCGATAGATGCTGCGAGGCAGAACAATCGCTTATATGCTTATGTTACTCCCAATGTCCTGGCTGACACGTTTTGGGCTGAGCAACCCAACGGAGCTATGTTCTGGAAATATTCACGGTTTGTCCGCGGCCCGTTATGAGATTCGGCAGCGACTAACAAGGTACTTCAGAATTGGTTGCGACTTTCCCTTTCCAGTACCATGGCGGAAGATACCCGAGAATACTTGGTTCACCATACGCTTTATCTACGGGGTTCTGACTAGGCCGGGTTCGAAGGATACTAAGAAGTATCTCAAGGCGCACGGAATAGAGGATTCGCTCACCATTCCACGCCCCGTCGACAGACCATGGATTTCGCAAAACTTACCGGAAGCCAGCCTTCCTCTTGATTTTGTTCCTCCCAACGTGACTAGCACAGGGCCCATCATTTTCGATGCCGAACCGGCTGTGGAGCAAGATCCGGAATTAGTGGCTTGGTTATCGAGAGCACCGACAGTGCTCATAAACCTCGGGAGTCTCTTCACCTACTCAGAGCACCACGCAACGACGATGGCGCAGGCGATAGAAGAGGTCCTCACGAAGACGAATGTGCAAGTGTTATGGAAGATGGCCAAGGAAGAGGGCGCGCCTGACAACTATACGTTGCCGGTCCAGAACATCATAGATCAGGGACGGCTTCGAATTGTAGAGTGGCTCACTGTTAGCCCGGCGTCGATATTGGAAACGGGCCACGTCACGGCGTCTGTCCACCATGGCGGCGCGAACTGCTACCACGAAGCCATTGCGTAGGTCGCCGCACTGTCTGTCAGATTCTCTGTCCGCTAACCTTTCCCAGAGCCGGCATCCCCCAGGTCGTCATTCCCATGTGGCTAGACTGTTATAACTATGCACAGTTAGCCGAAGATGTTGGTGTTGGCGTCTATGCCACCCGGTCCTCGGCACCTGACTGGACAGTAGAAGGTCTGCGTGACAGTCTTCTCACGGTGCTTGACGATCGAGAAGAAGGTCTTCGACTCAGGAGTAAGGCCAAGTACCTGGGCGAGATTGCTAGAAAGGACCCTGGACGATACGTAGCCGCCAGAGAGATTGCCCGGCTAGCGAGTTAGGGCTTGATTGACCTTCTTGCTTTTTTATTTTTATTTTTATTCGGTTTTTGATATCCAGGGTTTTGATGGGAAACTGTTAGAAATGGCCATGGGAACACCATCCCGAGTTGTGCACGGGTTAGACGGGTTTAAATAGAATGCATAACTTAGATGGGTTAGACGACGCTTGGGATTTTAAACCGAGCATTATGAGTCAAGTAAGTGCTCGAGACCTGTTAGACAAATGCGACGAGACTGTTAGTCATTAAGTCCAATGAACGTGTTGCAATACTAATATTGACTTTGATGAAGATTACTAACCTGGTCGTATCATCGATTCTGAGTAGTAAATATTTGTACCTAAAGTGAAAACAATGACTTAACCTTGACTGTTATATGTGTTTCTTGTAACTCTGGTCTTTTTCATCATATGCGATTTACTTGGTAGCCCTAGAGTAATATATACTTCATGCTTGATGCCCGTAGCTTTAATTTTAGATCGCGTTTCAAATAGCTCCTTGGGTTTGAAACAATTCATCTCACGCCTTATCGGAATATTCTTCTTTTGAGTTGGAGTCGGGTTCCAAAGTCTATGATACCAGGTATCCAATGTGGTACCCAGGTGTTGATGTAGATAGATCGGCTATTCGCCTTTGAATATAGAACTAGCAATTCTGTTCAGGTAGTCAGAGTGGAAGATTGTGTGATCGCGCACTTGTAAATTTACTTCCAAGGTTATCTATATTTACCCCAGGCTGCCGCGTATGATCTCACGTGGAAAGGATCGATGGGGCAGGTATGCTTTCCAGGTAAGTTCCAGGTTTCGTCATGTGTTTCCCCAGCTGCTAGTTCCCTAAGCAGCCTGCCAAGACCCGCTAAAGCCACTCGTCATCAAGCTCTCTCTCGCAACTCAGGAGCAGCCAGCGTCATCACCGCTATAACCATCGCTCTCTACACTGTATCTATCTTCGCCTATCCGCCTATCGTAACCTCGGGAGGCTGCAGCCGTGGATGAGCTGATTGATTGAAGCTCAGGCTAGATGTGATCTGTCCACCAATCTGTTCTCACAATCTCGTTCTCGTCTTGAATGGTTCTGATCTCTCATTTATACCTTTTTGTAGCTCACATCCATCCGAAAGCCACCCATCTCCCATCTCCCGCCTCCCGCCTCCCGCCTCCCGCGACGGTCGTGATCTAAATGTGGTAACCTGTCGCATTGCTACCGCCGCTCATCGCCGTCGGCTATCCTTGCCCCAAGTTCGCGATCTAGACCCCGACCTGGTCTCAGAGAGCTGCCCCCCAACAATCATCGAACTGCACATCCTTTTCGCCTTCTGTCTAAGCTTGAGCCTTGCGGGAATTCCCCCAACATGTCGCCGCCGAGTATTCGGCTCCTCGCCGTAGGTGCAGTGTCCCTGTCATGCCTGGTCGCTGCACAGAGAAATTATACCCAGGTCGATATGATGCGGGCGCAGATGGCACTCTTAGACGATAGGCCGGGAGATTGTCCCCCATGGTAAGCTTGCTGCTGTACCCCCTCTCCACCAACACCACTCGGCTTTTAGACTTAACGAACTAATATATACTGCGTCCGCGCCATAGTTTCAACTGCCAACTACCCGCCTACGAGTGTGGCCAGTTCGCCGACTGCAATGAATATAACGGCAAATGCGAGTGTCCTGCGGGTTTTGGAGGAGACGACTGCTTACAACCAAGTACGACTACCCCGCCACGGATGTGACCTGTTCGTGTTGGCTTGACACTGACAAACGAATAGCATGCGGCTCGTTGGCGCGAGGTAGAGATCGGCCCATAAGAACGGGCGACACCTGCGAGTGCGACGATGGCTGGACTGGCGTTAACTGCAACGTCTGCACCGAGGACAAGGCCTGCAATGCTTTGATGGAGACCGGCCAGGATGGCGTGTGCTACCAGAATGGCGAGGTCGTGAAGAATAACTACCAGATGTGTGGTGTCACGAACGAGAAGATTCTCTCTATGCTCGACGGCAAGATCCCTCAGGCTTCTTTTACCTGCGACAAGCAAACCGGCTTCTGTGACTTTCAATGTGAGTAACTCGTCATGCTATCAACCTGTCTGGCTAAACTGAGCTGACGACAATCCCCCCAGTTTGGGTTGATCGAGTTGAGTCCTTCTATTGCCATCTAGAGAATTGTGAATCAAGCGCAACTTTCACACCCGACAAGAACAGCACCTATTACAAGTGCCCCGACGTCAAGTGTGACTGTATCAAAGATCGATTCCTGTGCGGCCTTGAAGGTTCCATCGATCTGACCGATTTCCTAAAAGAATCTGTTGAAGGCCCAGCCACGTTTGAATGCTTACAGCAAGATGGTGGTGTGAATGCATGCAAGTTCAAGGAGCCTCAATTAGACTGGATGGTACGGAGTATATTCGGAGACGAAAGCATTGAGCTGGACTGTCGATCTGGCGAATGCCTTTACCACACTGAAGTACCCGGATACCAGCGACCCGTCAAGACTATCAACACGCCTCTCATAGCCGGTGTTATTGCTGGTTGCTCCTTGTTCGTTGTGGCTATTATCCTAATAACCTGGTATCTTTCCCGCCGCCAGTATAAGTATGGAGCCATCCATTTGGACGATTCCGATGACGAGTCCACGAAACTTATGACGGATCACAAACCAGCCTCCCTATATTTTGAGAACGTTAGTTACGGCTTGAATGGAAAACCGATCCTTAGTGATATTCGCGGAATTGCCCATCCTGGCGAAATCACCGCCATTATGGGTGCCTCCGGTGCGGGAAAGACGAGTTTCTTGGACATTCTTGCTCGCAAAAACAAACGGGGCCATTTTTCTGGAGACTTCTATGTCAATGGCGAAAAGGTTAGCGATGCCGACTTCAAGAGCGTCGTAGGATTCGTCGATCAAGAGGATACGATGTTGCCTACTCTCACAGTTCATGAGACCATATTGACGAGCGCTCTTCTTCGACTTCCTCGACACATGGGTCGCTCAGCTAAAGAGCAACGGGTGTACGAAGTCGAGAAGCAACTTGGTATTTATCATATCCGGGACTCTTTGATCGGATCAGAAGAGGGTAAGGGACGTGGTATTTCAGGCGGCGAGAAACGCCGTGTCGGCATCGCTTGTGAGCTGGTCACAAGTCCATCAATTCTCTTCCTCGACGAACCGACGAGCGGCCTTGATGCTTACAACGCATACAATGTGATCGAATGTCTGGTGACTTTGGCTAAGACATATAAGCGCACTGTTATCTTCACCATTCATCAACCAAGGTCGAATATTGTTGCTTTGTTTGACCGCCTCATTCTCCTAGCTCAAGGCAAAACTGTGTTTTCGGGTCCCTTTTCGCAATGCCAGGAATATTTCGATGAAGTTGGCTACGCGTGCCCACCAGGATTTAACATTGCCGACTATCTCGTTGACCTGACTATGCATGCTAGCAATGCAGGGGTCTTTGATGATGGCAGCTTATTGAACGATACCGCGAGCAGTGTTGGACCGAGTAGTACCCAGGCTGTGAAGTCGGTAGCTAGTATTTCTGGTAACAGCACTGCTGAGGAAAGCTCTATCGTCGAGCCATCTTCAAGTCGACCCAAGAACAAACGTAAAAACTCAGTTAGGGCCCGTCAAGAACGAGAGCTGTTCACTCGGCGCAAGAATGCTGTTGACACGGCCGCATCATCCGATGTGGAAGAAGAAGCTGGAGCCTACAAACTTCATAAGCAACCTGCTGGTGGTGTCCCGCCCCAGATCATTGTCGAAGACGTTCATGATCTCCCTCCATCAGCCGGAACCAATTTGGATGCTCTCGTTCAGTCCTTTGCCGAATCCAATATCGCGGAAAACACCCACGACGAAATTCAGCAGGCCGTAGCTACTGCACGAGAAGTAAACGGACAAAATGGTACTGTGATAGGAAACACTAACGGCAGTGCAATTGGTCGTGGCTATGCTCGAGTTAGTTACCTTCGACAGTTCATTATTTTGTCACAACGAACATGGAGGAATCTATACCGCAACCCACTCCTAATGTTGACCCATTACGCCATCGCCATCGTTCTCGCTGTCCTTTCCGGCTACCTATTCTATGGCCTAACGGATGACATACCTGGCTTCCAGAACCGACTTGGCCTATTCTTTTTCCTCCTCGCTCTCTTCGGGTTTAGTACGCTCACTAGTTTGAACGTATTTGCCTCGGAACGGCTCTTGTTTGTTCGCGAGCGAGCCAATGGGTACTATTCCCCCATCACGTACTTCGCGGCCAAAGTTCTCTTCGACATAATCCCTCTGAGAATCATCCCTCCAATCCTTATGGGTGCAATCATCTACCCCATGACGGGTCTTATACCAGATGCACCACACTTCTTCACCTTCATGTTAACCTTGGTCCTCTTTAATCTCGCAGCCGCATCTATTTGCTTCTTCATAGGCATTGTATGCAAAGATGGCGGCGTTGCCAACCTAATCGGCAGCCTGGTGATGTTGTTTTCACTTTTGTTCGCTGGACTGCTATTGAATCACAATAAGATCCCTGATGCAGCACTGTGGCTACAGTCTCTATCCATTTTCCACTACGGCTTCGAAGCGCTCATCGTCAATGAGGTAGTCAAACTTACGCTTGTCGACAAGAAGTATGGACTGGACATCACGGTGCCGGGCGCCGCGATTTTAAGCTCGTTCGGTTTCGACAACGGGGCTAAGTGGATGGACATCATTAATCTGGGCATCTTCGCCGCCGTTTTCGTCGTTTTGGCTTACGCAGCGATGCATTTCCTGCTAGTGGAGAGAAGATAGAGTAAGATATCCCGAAGACAACGAATTTTGTGGTATGTGCATGATAGAGACGTCGATGTTGAACCCGCTTTTGGTGGATTTTGGGCATCTATTGTAAGCACATATTATACTTTGCTTGGTTGTAGATAATAGGGCATCATCACTTTTCTAATGCATATGGATGGCCCCGGGCGGCGTTATGGGTGTCTCTTTCCTCTGTCGTTTCAGAATACAATTTCACAAAGATTCATTATATACATATAGTACATATCTATAGCTAGTTTCATGATAGCAATGATCTACAATGAATGGTATTGTCCAAGTGCTTGCACAACCTCCCCATTCTTCTGCTAGGGATGATGTATCCAATGAGCTTTGTATCAAGGATTGGGTGCAATTGTGGTGTTACCCATCCATCTTCCCGCCGGTCAACTCCTCGGCCACGTGTTTTTGTCTCCGGGTCGTGCGTACTTCCTCGGATGTGAGGTCGGATACTAAACTGTCGTTGTCGCCCTGAAGGTCACTCAACATGGTGGCCACGGATACGGGCTCGTTCTGTTCGTCCCAGATATTCTGGATGCGATAGCCGGCACTACTCGCGCCCATTCTGTCGAAGTGGTCGTCGGCGAACTCGCGATTAACGGCAGCCTCCAGCTCGCTCTCGTTCACGATGAAGGACCGGGCGTTCATATATAGGGTCTGAATGGCATCACGTCGCGCCTCGCTCTTGTCCGCTGCAATGGCGGCCGTGCGCGCGGCGGACGCAAGACCACGCTCGAAGCGTTGCGGGTCAGGCGCCACGGCCGTCTGCAGGGTGCCTGCGTTGATGGTGCCGCGGGTCAGGCGCTCGTCCTCGCGCTCGGGGGCCATGGCGGCGGCCTTGTTGGCGGCCAGCTTCGCGGTGCGGGCGGCGAGACGCTTGGTATCGACACGCTGCTTCCTCGACCATAGGTCCCGCACACCGGAGCGGATGTTCTCGCGGCGGCTCGCGGCCATCTTGCGCTTCCAGGCCTGCACGTCGGACCCGGGCTCGGCCTGCGACTTGGCATTGCTGGGTTCTGGGGCCGCGCGCTTCAGCCACGAGTCTGTGGGCTTCTCGTGGCTGTCGCGGTGGGCGAAGACGCGGCGGGGTACGGGCACGAAACCTCGCGCACGCTTCAGCTCCCGCTTCGCCTCGATCGATTGGTCCTGTGGGGGGTTCGGTACGTTGATGAAGAGCGGGGACTCGGGCGGTATCTGCTGTGATAGTGCGCTAGGCGTCGAGGAGAAGAGTCGTGTGAGGGCTGGCGTTGTGCATGGTGATGTGGCTGCGCTGCTCGTTATGCTTCGCGGCAGCAAGGCGGCTCGTGGGAGGAGGGAGGCCATGGTGATGGTTGTGGGTGCCCTTCGGGCACGATGAGCCTTGGAGGCGGGAGAGTTTGTCCACAATCTCAAATAACTCTTAATTTTATTCTCCCTCGTCGCTCAAGCTTGTGGGTTTCTTTGTCGCTGACGCCAACGTTTAGTCGACTATGGCGGAGCCGATTGAAGCCTTTGTCCGACTTTTCCTGCCCATAGAAAAGTTGCATCCGAATTGAATCCGGGGTCAATTCAGCTCCACTTCTTTTGGTGGGCGCAAGGGAACGGGAGCAAAAGCGGTGAAATTTTCGCGGCCGGGCAGAAAAAACCAAGGTGGGGCCGCGCCAGAATAAATCTTCTTGGGCAAGCTACAGCCATTCCCGTTCCCTTTCCACCTACTTCACCAGCCAGCCAATTTCCTCTGGTCTCAACCCCAATTCGCACCTCATTTCGCAACCATGGGTACCGGAAAGAAGGAAAGGTCTCGTCTTGCCCGAGAGGGGAAGACGGGTAGCATGGACAATGTCAAAATCAAGGGTGAGAACTTCTACAGGTAAGATAGGAAGAAGGGCCTTGGTGGGGGTTTCTTGCTATCCTTATAGCACTGAACGTGTGCTAATAGGCGATTGTAGGGATGCGAAAAAGATTCGAGCCCTGAATATTCGCAAGGACCATGGTCCGCGAAGGAACGCTGACGGCAAAATTGTCCAGTAAGTTCATTGTTAAGTTAAGTCTGACAAGACACCACTGGTTCCTAACTAGATTCTAGGGCTGCCAAATACCGTATGTTACCTTCTTGGGAAATAGCGACCGATTTCCCCTTCCACTCCGTGGCTTTCTATTGCTCTGCCACGACTTACTAACATGGCTGTCAGAGTCGCGAGATGCCCCTACCGCTCGTATAGAACCGAATCGCCGATGGTTCCAGAACACGAGAGTCATCTCGCAGGACAGCTTGACACAATTCCGAGAAGCAATGGCTGAGAAAGCCGCGGACCCATACTCAGTCCTGTTGAAATCAAACAAGCTTCCTATGACTCTTATTCGAGATGGTTCCGATACGCCAGGGCTAAAACAGCATCAAGCAAAAATGACGATTGAAACATCGTCATTTGCGGACACATTCGGCCCTAAGTCGCAGCGCAAACGTGTGAAGCTTGATGTCAGCTCCTTGACCGACTTGGCAGAGAATACCGAGAACAGCATGGACACATATAATGATCGTTTGGAACAAGCCAGACTCCTGAGTGGCGCCGGTGAAACTGCGGGCGAGGATACAGTTGAGCTTGGAGACCCCCTGTCAATGGCTATCGAGCCTGTTTTCAGCAAAGGACAGAGCAAACGAATATGGAACGAATTATATAAAGTTTTAGATTCTTCGGATGTGGTTCTTCACATACTGGGTATGTGTTTTCCACGTGGCCTCCTAAAGTTGCTGTTATCTGGCATTTGCTGATCACTAATTTCCAGATGCCCGCAATCCCGAAGGAACTAGATGTCGGGCGGTTGAGCAATACCTGAAAAAGGAAGCCCCGCATAAGCATCTGGTTTTCATTCTTAACAAAGTTGACCTAATTCCCACTTCAGTAGCGGTACGTATCTTATTATTCCGTAACCGTCTTCTTCACTTGGTCCCAATGCTCTTGTCAGGATACTTTCTGCTTTATTGCCCTTCCTTGGAAGTTATCTGTTACAGCGTTGGAAAATCAAATATCAAACTTGCTGTTCTCTTGTCTTCGGGCTTGAGAGCTGATTGGGTTCCGTTTTGGGACCCTCTCATTAGTTTCGCCGTGTTTCACTGAGTTGAAGTCTACCTCTACCATTTTCAGGTAGCCTGTGGTATACTTCTTAGTTACGATCCATACATCTCACTCATTTATCCTTTATTTTCCACCAATAAACTATAGAGCCGACATACTGACTCGGTTAGGCTGCGTGGGTTCGTCATTTGTCAAAAGAAGTTCCGACGCTGGCGTTTCACTCTTCGATAACAAACTCTTTTGGAAAAGGACAACTTATATCACTTCTACGACAGTTTTCATCTTTGCACAAAGATAGAAAACAAATCAGTGTGGGCCTTATTGGCTATCCTAATGTCGGAAAGTCGAGCTTAATCAATACCCTGAAGGCAAAAAAGGTTGCTACTGTTGCTCCGATTCCTGGTGAGACAAAGGTCTGGCAGTTCGTAACTTTGATGAAAAGGATATATCTTATTGAGTACGTCATTCTGATTTACTAATGATTCAGCCTTGGGAAGAACTCATGTTTAAACCCACAGAACCTGAATCGTAAGGCTTAAAGTATTATACTAACTAAATTTGCTAGTTGCCCTGGTATCGTGCCCCCTAACGCCAACGATAAACCCGCCGATATCTTGCTTCGTGGAGTAGTAAGAATCGAAAAGGTCGAGAACCCAGAACAATATATGGAACCTATGATGTCGAAAGTAAAACGGCATCATCTTGAACGAACCTACGAGATCAGCAATTGGAAAGATCATCATGAGTTTTTAGAGATCCTCGGTCGAAAAGGTGGAAGGTTATTGAAGGCCGGCGAGGTCGATTTGGATGGTGTTGCGAAGATGGTTTTAACAGGTTAGATATGCTCCTGCTTTTCATTTCATTGCGCAAGCGCGCTGCATTCCCGCCAGCATTCATACCAACCAGTTACTAATTATTGGATCTAGACTTCATGCGAGGAAAGATCCCCTGGTTTACACCAGCACCAAAGGCCGAGGGCGAGGATACAGCCACCGTTATTGAAGGTCGTGAAGGTCGACTAGGCGAGATGCGCAAGAAACGGAAAAGAGATGATGCGGATGAGAATGTCTCTGTGGTCTCGGGGCCCATCGCAAACTCGTCAGTCGGCGCAAAGAAAACAGACGAGGATAACGACAGTGAAGATGATGATGGTGAATTTGACGGTTTTAGTGAGGAGGACGACGACGACTCAGATAACGCAGCTGGAGACGATGCTAAGAAAGCGGCGAGTGGCGATGATGATGACATGATACCCCTAGAAGAGTTGAGCGAGTCGGACGATGATTCCAGCGATGGTGAAGAGAACGGTTGAAACACCGATTTTGTGGGTGATAGGTAGTGGCAAACGAAATGCGAGCACACCGGTTATCTGCATCAACCTTTCATTATCTTCGTGATCTTTTTGGTTCTCCCGTGACTTTGGCCCTCGGAATTTCGGCCGAAGCGCAACTACCTAGATACTTTAGATGCTTGCGAACACAACTGTAAGGTATGTCCTTGCGCTGCACAGCTTGCGCCTGCTTTGTTCTGCGCTACCCGTAGCAAGGGCAAGGAAGGCACGGAGCCAGCAGGAAATACGGCTGGGAATCTACCTACTCCTAGCTTGTTCGCAGGAGACATGATCGTCTCACAGCAGCAGCAGCATCACCCACCTATTTCTGGTTACAAGGCTGTATCAAAACTTGCATAAGCAAATCGATTCTTTGGTCTGTTTGTCCGCTTTTCTTGGAAGACTCCTTGGGCCGCCATCATCATTTTGTTTCTTTCCAGGTCTGGCAAGTCCCGCAAGTGCCTCTGCGCCATGATACTCGCCATGATGATACCTTTCTTGTCTGTCTTCTGGCTGCATTCCTTACACTTTGTTGATGCCCACGCTACGCGTGACAATGTCGGCTGTGGCTTTCATCTATCATGCTCAGGGGCCTTCAACGGGTCTATCGGCGAGAAAGGCAGCGGCCAAGCCCGGGCTAGCAGCGATGTGTCACCGAGCTTGTTCACCTGGTTTGGCGATGCCTTTGCTGATCAGCAAGGTAGCGGGTGCTGGTGGACTCGTATGTCAAATCTCAATATTTAACCCCTCGCCCAATAGTTACATTGCTAAGCCAAAGTTGTGCAATAGCCCCAACCTTCACGCTTCAATGCGATAAGAACCAGCAACCAGATCACGGCTTTCAAATCGGCTGTGATGGCTCTCTGTCTTTCAGCGGCCAGTCTGTCTTTTACGAGTGTCCGACCGGAGAGGGGGATGAGGTCAACATCTACCTCCGTCGCATCAGTGATCAATGTCACGAAATCACGATTCAAGCAGATAGCTGTGCGCCGTCTACGTGTCCAGAAGGCGGCGTCGGTCCAGGAGGGGGGGCCGGCCCATTTCCAGGGTCAGCAAACTCACTATCGTCTTCTGGAACGATGCCTTCCACTCTAGCTGCATCGTCCACTTCAACAGGGCCACTATCCCCTTCGCCATTCACGACTGACGGACTGACTACTATCACGAGCATTACAAGCACGTCAACGACAACGATTACACAACCTGCACCTACATCAAGCGGGTGCACCGAAGTCGGCCCCGACAGCATTGTTCTTACGGATCTAGGGAATCCAGACACTGCTTACGGACCCAACGAGGCGCAGCACATCCAAGTATCGCCAAATGCGTCGTCTATCTTCGATTTCCACTTCGACGATGCGGACATAGGGAAGACTTGCGAGCTGTCGTTTCGGATGGACCGCGGGACTATATTTAATCTAACGGGTACGGGCATTGTTACATTCACGGCGCTCGATGATTTTTCACATCCTAACACGACATACAATTCGATGCCCCGCATCATCGAAACGATGGACAATGGGGTCTTATATGAGGGTGTTGAATACACTTTCGGCACATTCCCCTGCCCCGGCTCGACGGCACACTCTGGTGTTCTCCTAGCCGAGGCGCCTATGGCAGATACATGTCTGGATTGCATGCAAGGGGACGGCATTGGGATGTTCTTGCGGAAGTGCTGATGGCGGTGGTGTTGGCGCCGTTCCATTGAGGGGAAGCGTGCAAGGGAAGATGGATATCTATTTTGGGGCTGCGGGCACTGATTTTCACACTGGACTGACTGAGTTTTTGAAACCTCGTTAATTTGCCCCCTTTGGAGGCTTCTTGCCCGGGTCTTATTTGTTTACGTTAGGAGTTCGGATTACTTGTCGACCTTTTTGGACCATATAGTGATACGGTAGATGTACCTGGCTTTAGGTTGGCAGATTAGGAGTTTGGAAGGGTTGCTATTTTGTTAGTGGTTTCAATTGATAGGAAATTCCTCTTGTCGATTTACTGTTATTATTCCCTACTCTCACTCTGGTCCTAAGTCTTTGGCTCGGCACCTGAGGATGATATTCGGGAAGTCAAGGTCATAACAGTTACATTAAGTGAAAGTGAAAATTGCGAGCTGGTAAGTGGAAAAAACAAGTAGCACTCAATTTGAACTCATAGTAGCATGCGGCTTGATGAAGCAACATTCCTCGAGGACTCAAAGACAGTCTGATTAATTAAAAGTGGTGTAGTGAGTTGGGGGCTGCCTGGCTTATATAACACTACTCTTTTAAATTAATGGGATTTAGTGTAACGTGATGTTAATTTGAGTGAGGCGAAATCGTTCGAGGCCATCCAGATCTCGGATGACACTTTGCTTTCCCATGTGCTTGGCTCCGCCGAACGACTTCTCTCGGGACAACGGCTTGGCGATGTCTATGTGACGCTAGAAGGATTGACCATAGCCCACTACGTAACACCAACACTGAAGAAAGATGCCAAATTTACTCTCGCTCTTGTCAAAAAAGGGTAGGTAGGTAGTGCCACGAGGACAAGTTGGGCGGAGAAACTACCGTGTAGTAGTGGGCTTCGGCCAGATGGAGATGGAAGAAGGGATGACTGAATGGTGCTAATCATAGATGCTAAGATTTAGATATCTGGGGTAAGGGGAGGCAAGGCAAGGTAAGTCTTCGGCCCGCGCCGGATTGTCGTGGGATATTTGCGCACTGCCGAGCCATATACGATGCATTTCTACGCCTGTCACCTTTGCCTTGCACTGCCGCGCCGGAGTCCAGTTGACCTCCCTCTCGGATCCTGGCGTGGGATCCTCGGCGCGTAGAAGGATACGGAGGTGGATGCTTGTACAAATTATGGAGTGAGAGCGCCTTATTGGGATTAATGGGCTACGTGGCTTATCTTTCACTCACCGAGCTATCTCAGCTTTGATGTTGATGTGATGGTCTATTGATATCATGTTACCACGAACAAGTACGCCAGCGTTATCACGGGTCTACGGATGTGAGTGAGTAAGCTATGAGGTGCGTTGAGATGAGCGCTATCTATCGATGCTGGAAATAGTCTGGCAGTAAGCCATAGAGATCTCTCGTTATCTCCAAAGTTGGCTGGCGCCGTGAGATTTAAAGGTAGGGCGATACCTACCTCGCGCAGTAACGTTGCACGTGGTATTTATGTCATAGATAGATACGCCTTGGACGACGCGTCAGTACCACAGTCTGGGTAGGGGGAGAGTAGCAAGTTAAAGATTAATTAAGCTTGTCGCATCGGGTTGCCGTTTGGGGTTTCATCGGTCCTATGGCGTTCCCCTTCATCTATGTTGGTTGGTGGATTATATACCTCTAGAGGTAGGTAGATAGGGGGCTCATTCATGGCAGGATGAGGAACAGCACTTTCAAGTAACTCAAGCAGCAAGCAGCAGACCAATAGGTACCTAATTAGCAAATGCTCAGGATTTGTACGCGCCCAAGGCTGACGACAAGCGTTTTAGTCTGCTCGACGATGGTTGCATTGAAACAGTGAAGCTTGGCCTGGGGATTTTGTTCATATGATCGCCGCTCAATAGACACGATAAGGTTTAGTTTCCTGTTGGGCGAGCTCGATCCTGTTGTATTCTCTGGGGCTATTTTCCGCTTTCGATCCTGACGTGCATAGGCGAATAGACACTTGACTGCATCCAGTGCTCCCAGTTATCTACGTCTCTGTCACCAGGGACGTAAAAAGATAGCTTTTCATCCACAAAGGTTGCGACGGTCTTGCTCAACTACCATTCTTGGCGTTGAAGCCCACACTTTCTCGCCGGGGGGTCCCTCGTGGGTGATGTGCCAATAAATCCTCCTATTCGTCAAGTCCTGCTTCCTATTCCGCAATGGGAAGCTGGGGATGCAAGGGGCTAATCGCAGCACACGCGTGAGACTTTGCGCTGCCAAGTTCTTTAACGGACCAGTGACACTTTAACTTATCTCTAAATGGCTAATCACACCGGCACTACAACTTGCTAGAACAAGACAGCTGGGGATAAGATGTAACATTCAGTATCAACAGGATAGAAGTGGGAGAAGGGAGTACACGTAGAACGATGAGAGGCCTCGAAGTACTGAGACAATGTCTCTTCAGCGCCATGCCGTGTCTTGCTTCAGCGGGCGGCCCAGCCGCGCGTGGCCGTGCTTGATGGAGGATTGTCTTACAGGATGTTGGGTCTTATTATTAGACATATTGTTTGCATATTAGAGCCTCCTCGTCAATTTCTAATTTACAGCCCCCGCCAACTATGTTTCCGATCCGGCCGTAGGCTCGGCTGGTCGAAACCAGCGGACATTCCTCCACGCACCGATCCGGAAGCTCGCTGGT
Source organism: Xylaria sp. Z34 (assembly GCA_037356055.1). Taxonomy (NCBI): domain Eukaryota; kingdom Fungi; phylum Ascomycota; class Sordariomycetes; order Xylariales; family Xylariaceae; genus Xylaria; species Xylaria sp. Z34. The sequence goes on along the minus strand of JBAWJW010000004.1, from coordinate 985,146 downwards.
ATGCCAGGGTCCGCCGATCACTGCCTTGATCTCGCCTCTGGACGAACTGCTTAGCACGATGTGACTTGCCCATTGTCAACGCTTCACAAGCCTCATTAGTACAACCCAAACCTCGGTGCCTGTCGATCCTACCCCTATTTGGTGTAATCCAATCTTGATTGCGATTCGTCTGTGGCTAATCACCTGCTTCTATCATCCACTTGCCGCTCTCTGGTATGCACTATCGTGACTACCACCGGGACCGGGCGTTCATGGTAGGATGACCACCACCGTGGTTAGAGTATGCTCTTGCAACGAGCCCCAAATCCTGAATGCTACTATTCCGGATCGATTGCTTTTTGGAGCTGTTAATCTCACCCCGACTATAGTCTCGATCATGCCGTTGGCTCCAAGAACGGGGCCACTGGCTGTACCCGTTATTGGATTCAGGTTCGGTGGTTGCACGCGCGCGATGGACCCGTCGTCTCATGGTCGGCAAGGCATACCTGATGATTGAGTAACGTTGATCCCGGTATGGCGGCCTCGCTGCTAGTGAAGGAATGGAACTGGTATATAACAAGAGAGGTCCTCACGATCCTCTCACGATTCTGAAAGCATCACGACATCCACACTTGGACATTTCGCCAGCTCAGGCAGCCTTAGCTCCCACATTCCTTTCTCTTTATATACATTTTTAGCTCAGGCAGCTCGAGCTTGTCTCTCCTTCATTAAAATGGCTCCTTCTCTACCAAGCCTGGCTTCGATCGCCAGCATGATCACCCTCATCCCTTCCGCTCTCGCCGGATTCTCTGCTTCGGGAACAGATAACCTTTCCGTATACTGGGGTAAGGATGAAAAACATATTATAATACGCGGTATATTGAGCTGACATAATCTACACAGGCCAGAACTCGGCCAACGGTGCTACTACTCAGGGTAGACTTCAGACATACTGTGATGGTATGATAACTTCATAATACTACGTCTATGAAATCCGGCACTAACGCTCTAACCAATAGATAATGGAATCAACGTAAGATGATTTGTCTAATACTAGCAAATCAAATATTCTAACGACGCCTTATAGATCATTAACGTCTCCTTCTTGACGGCCATCAGGGCCCCGACCACCAACTTCGCCAGCGCTAGCAACCAATGCACTGCTATCAACGGCACCAACCTGTTAAAATGCCCCGAAATCGAGTATGTATCCGTGTAGCAGTATTCTGAAAGCTATGAATAGGGTTTAGTTAACGCGTAATCCCACAGGGCGGACATCAAGTACTGCCAGAGCAAAGGCAAGACCATCCTGTTGTCGATTGGTGGTGCTACATATTACGAGGGCGGCTTCACCGACTCGGCATCTGCTCAAGCATCCGCCAATACCGTCTGGAACCTGTTCGGTAGCAACACAAACGCCGCCAACCGACCCTTCGGCTCCGCCGTGGTCGACGGTTTCGACTTTGACTTCGAGTCTAGCACGCAGAACTTCGTGCCCTTCGCCGCGCAGCTGCGCTCGCTCATGGATGCCGACAAGAGCAAGAAGTACTACCTCTCGGCGGCGCCCCAGTGCGTGTACCCCGACGCGGCGATGAACGACATGCTGAACGGCGCTATCTTCTTCGACTGGATCAACATCCAATTCTACAACAACTTTTGCGGCGTGATCAACTTCTCCAACCCCAACGCGTGGAACTTCAACGTCTGGGACACCTGGGCAAAACAGACCAGCAAGAACCCCAACGTCAAGGTCCTCATCGGCGTGCCCGCCAACACTGGTGCCGGCGGCGGCTACGTCGACGCTGCGACCCTCGGCAACATTATCAAGGACACTAAGAGCAAGTACTCGAGCTTCGGTGGTGTTATGATGTGGGACATGAGCCAGCTGTACACCAACAACGGCTTCCTCGCAAGCGTCCGCGCCTCGCTCAGCGGCAGCGGCAGCGGCAGCGGCCCCAGCACCACAAGCTCGCCGACCAAGACGACCACGACTTTGGTCACTAGCACAACGAAGCCGCCAACGAGCACGGGAACTGGTGTCGCTCAGTGGGGCCAGTAAGATTTCCTCTCTTCTTAAACCTAGCTATTGGGTTTCTCCGGAAACAGAACAGATTTTGCTGACCAGTTACAGGTGCGGAGGTATCGGTTACACTGGACCGACGGTGTGCCAGGCGCCGTACACTTGCGTAAAGACCGGCGACTACTGGTCCCAGTGCCAGTAGATCTAGCGAAACGAACGTCTTCGATGTTGATTAGGGGGGTTGGAAGATGTGTACGGGGAAGACTGTCACCGAGGATCTGACGATAACACTCGCTTTAGCTTTCGGTTGGGGAATCTCTGCACTTTATTCATTCTTGTATATACTTGACTTTTGTTGGGCTATGCCCCTCAACATGCACATACAACTACCAGAATCAAACACAGGCCTTTTGGCTCCAGACCAAGTATGCTCTGTAAACCAGATTCCCCGCCATCGCCTTGCAAATGCAATAATACCCTTAAGTCTAGCGACTGAGAGGGTCGATAAATGCACATTAGTAGAGCTGGCCAAGATTGCGGGAGGTCTTGAGATCACCGACACCAACCCCTTTTTCGAAGGGAATATGCAACATTCACTCTCTCCAGACAAGAATACCCTTGGCGTACAAACCGGCTATTATGCCAATCTTCCTGTCGGAATCTCGCGCGACAGTGGCGCTTGATGGATATTCCACATCGACATACAAGGTCTCGACTCCGCCGTCTTCCGTCCACCTTGCCGCCCAAGACGGCGCCGCAAACGTCCTGCAAGTCTCCTGCATAGATACGACTGCCTTCGCGAGTTCGGCTGGCGAGTTACAGATATGTCGCGTCTCGGCGAACTTGCCAAGGCTCGGGATATGCGGATGACCTGCAATCATGAGCGCGCCATCCTTGGAGACCGAGAGGTTATCGGGACCAAATGGCAGTTTAAGCTCTGATGTGGGCGTGAACTTCGGCACGTCCGGCGACCCGGCCTCGCTCTCTGGTCTGCTGATGGAGAAGAAGTATACTTTCGCTTTACCTGACGACGCGACGACGGCTGTCGTGTCGCTTAGTAGTTCGATGCCGTTCGGGAAGGCAAGCCGTGTCATAATGTTGGCCCGCACCGAGGCTTGCGGGTCCTTGAGCACGGGTGAGTAGTCGACGTGAACAATCGTTCCGCCCGGCAAGCCGAGATTGGTCTCTATTTTGTTCAAAATGAAATTATCTCGGATAAGGAAGTAATTATTGTTGGTGACGTAGAACTCGTGATCGTTTATCAACACGATAGAGTTCGGTCCGTGGATGAGCGGATGCTGGATAGAGCGCAGATGCGTCGCAGTGTATGCCTTCAAGTCCAGCTTGAACATCTCCACAGCTGGGAAATCATGGCGATGGCTGGCGACGAAGAGGGTTGACGTAGACTCATTATAAGCCAAACCCAACGTGTGAAAGTCGGACTGAAACTTAAAATCGACAAATTCGAGTTTCTTAAGCGCTTCGTCTTCTGATGCACTCTTGTCTTTGTAGTCGAATATGTACAGTCCGCCACTCTCCACCGGCTCAGGGAGGAATATGCCCTGAATTAATTGTCAGCGAGCGCAAGACACATGCTAGGAATATGCCAGCTCGTCTAAACTTAAACGGCTGGGGCAAACAAATAGCCAACAACGACAGCGTCGCGTTGGACGAATTAATAAAGTGCTGGATATTTACCATGACGGTATTCCATCTCTCGCGACCAGGGTCACATCCGAGGATGGCGAAGCCTTCTGATTCGACGATCAGCGCATCCTCACAGCTGCGGATGCGATCGGAGAATTTGATCTCGTGCGACGCGAAGGTATTGACCTTGACCAGCCGATTGGGCGCATTCTTCCAAAACAAGATAGACAATACCTGCCCGCGCTCGTAGATAAAAGGTAGCAGTAATGCCAAGGCGACGACACTCTACGAAATATCCAATTAGTATTATAATTATCTAGTATGTAAAAAAAAAGGTAGGGCGCAGAGGATGAGGTATTGAAACTCACGAATGCTAGCTTGAACACCATAGTAACGCTGTTACCGCCTCAGAGAGATTGCAGATGGATTTGGTCATGCAGACGTCGGTCTGCGGTGTAGAGTGGAGTGGAATCTCCCCTACCGTATCCGGCCAGCTGGGTCCCTTTCTTTGAGTGGTTCTACAGACCTACAGGGATCCACCGCACAACTTAACCACCTACATCACACCTTCGTTGGGCAGAAATCACGTAGTTTTTGTTTCAAGATTTAATTTTAATAAAATATATATTATAAAAAGCTATTATATATATTTTAGCTATAGCTTAATTAATTTATTTAAATCTTTTTAATTAAAATACTTTTAATATATAATATAAAAACAAAAACGTTAACAAAAAATTTTAAAACTAACTTATTTATATTACTTTTAAGTACTAAAAACGTACTATAAAACCTATTAATATAGCTGCAAAAAAAGCTATTTAAATTAAAAAACAATAATATTATAATTTTAAGCTTAATAAATTATACAAATAACTTAGCCGTACAACTATTAAAAAAATATGTTTAAATTAATATATTTAACATAATATTGCTTTTAATACAAGAAATTAAACATAAAAAGCTCAAACTATAAATTTGCCGCCTTAAAAAAAAAAAAAAAAAAAAAATTACAAGCTTAAAAAAGCTACAAAAAAAACACAAAACTATAACGCTTAAAAGCTTAAAAAACAAGCTTCAAGCTTTAAAAAATTTATAAATATTTTTTAATAATAATAAAAATAATAAAAAAGTTTTCCAGCATTAACCTAAAATATATTTTAATAATTTATAAAAATAAATTAAATTTAATAAATTTAATTAAGCTTTAAATAAAAAAATATATTACGTTAATTTTAATTTAATTTTATATAAACTATATAACTAATTAAATAATAATAATAGCTTTAATAATAAAACTAAAAATATATAAAACAAATATTACTTTATAAACATATTATTTTATAATATATATAATAATATATAACTAATTATTTATATAATATTTATATATAATTTAAATAATAAATAATTTTACTTATTATATATTTAAACTAACAATAATTTATAAAGTTAAATTAATAATAAATTTTACTATAAACAAAATTTAAATTTATAATATTACTTTATATAATATAAAAATATAATTTAAATATAATATAAACTAAAAAACAACTTTTTTATTATTAATAACTTATAAAAAAGCTTATTAAATATAAATTAAGCGTTAATAATTTAAAAAAAAATTAATAAAAAACTATAAAAAGTTTAAAATATATAACCATTAAAACAACAACTAATATTTATAAAACGGTTTAATTAAATATATTTAAAAACATATATGCTAAAAATATATATAAAAAAGCTATAAAAAATTAGCCTGCATAAAAAAAAGCTAGAAAATATTAGCTGCTGCCTATTTAAATAATAACTTTTAACAAAACATAATATAAACATTTTTAAATAAAAATAATATTTTAAAAATTATTTTAATAATTTATGCCTATATAACGCTAGCTTTAAAACTATATTAAAATATAACTTTAATATTTAAAATTTTTAACTTATTAAATACTTTTTTAATAAACTTTTTATTTTTATTTTAATTAATAGCCTAGTTAATAACGCTTTAAAACTATTTATACAGCCTTAAAAATATAATTTTTAAAATTTTATAGCATAAAACACGTATAAAATGCAAGCTTTACCTGTTTTTTAAATTAATACTAAACTTAAAATTAATAAATAAAAATTATAAAATAATTAAAAATTAAATATAAAACAACTTAACACGTAATAAAATTATAACTATAAATAATATAGCAGTATTATTAAGCTTTTTATTTAAATTAATATTAAAAACTAATAAAAACTAACGTTAAATTTATTATTTATTATTTCTTAAAAATAACTTAATAAATAACCAGATTTATTTAAAGTTTAAAACATTTAAATATATAATAATTTAAAATATATTTAAACTAATATAATAAACAAGTAAAAAAGCTTATTTAATTAAAAAAAATTTAAAAAATATTTTTTAAATAATACTTGTTATAATTTTATAATAATAGCTGCTTAATTTTATATAAAAAAATACTTATTATAATAAAAACTACTTATTATTTAAGCTTTAAACAGCTTTTTTTTTATTTAACCTTTTTATAAAAAGTTTTTATTAAATATTAAAAGCATTATTAAATTTTTTAAACTTTATATATTATTTAAATAATTTTATTTTTATAGTTTTAACAACATATATAAACTAATTAATAATAGTTTATTAAATATATAACTAATTAATAAAAACTTTAAATTTAATTTAAAACTTAAAAAAAAACAGAAAAAATATATGCTTAAAAGTTTTAAGCATTAAAATTAACATAATAACAATAATAATAAAATTATTTAAAAAAAAAATCTAAAAAACGATTTAAATTATATAAACAACTTTAAATAAACTAATACTTTTACGCCGTAAAATCAAAAAAATTACAAATTATTTAAATTTTTATTTATTAATAATATTAATTAATAAAATATTTTTAATAAACTTTTAAGTTATATTATTTTAATATAATTAAATATTATTTCACTTATTATTAATAAATATAAAACTAAATTTAACTTAATAATAAAACTTACTTAAATAATTTAATAAAATTTATTTATTTAAAAATAAAAACCAGCTATATTTTTACTTATTTATAAATATTTTAAACATAAATATAAAAAGCTTTTAATATAAAGCTAAACTATTTAAAAAAAAATAACACAAAAACTTTTTAATTTATAAAAACTAAACATATTATTAGCTTTAACTATAAAATAATATAATAACATATATTAATATAGCTAAAATTATAATAATTTAAATTATTTTTTAACTTTAATAAATATATTAAATATTTAATATTATAATAATATATATTAATAATATAACAACTAAAACAAGCTTTATAAATATATTAATATATAATTTATTTTTATTAAAAACTTTTTACAAAATTTTATTAATAATAACTAATAAAAACATTTAGTTTTAAATTTATTATATATTATTATTAAAAAATAAATTTATTAATACTTTATTTTATTTTAATTATATAATAATTATTAACTTATACTTATTTTAATAAAACCTTTTATAAGTTATTTAATAAAAAAGTTTATAAAATAAACTAAATAAGTTTTAAAAAATTAAAACTATATTAAATTATTATAAGCCAGCATAACAGAATTAATATATTAAAACTATAAATTAATAGTTTAAAAGTTTAAAAATTAATATAAATAATAAAATATTATTTTATAACCGGTTAATAAATATATATTAACTTAATAAATTTTTAAACAAATATATAATAAAAATAAAAAACGTATTTAAAGCTTAACGTTATTATTTTATATATTAGCTTTTTAATTAATTTATATAAACTTAATACTTAATATTTTAATATTTAAAAGCTTACACTTATATTATTTAATTTAAAAGGCTACGTATTTATTTTTATATAAAAATTATTTATTAAAAAAATATTTAATACTAATAAAAATATTAAACTAATTAATATTTAAAAAAATAATAAAAAATAAATACTTATAAAATATATTAATAATAAATATAATATTTTTACTAGTTTAACATAAATTTTTATATTTTAATAAAATAATATATATAAATAAAAAAATAAAAAATAAATATTATTTTAAAACTATTTATGTTATAAAAGCTTATATACAGCTAAAAATATTAAAAAATTATTTTTATTTTTTATTATAAGCAAATAAAACAAATAAAAAAAAAACAAAAATTAATATAATAATAAGCATTATAAATAAACCAGCATACTTAATATATTATATAAAAAAACTATTAAAATAAAATATAAAATATAAATATAACCTAAGCATAAAATTATTATTCTAGCTTTAAATTAATATTTTTTTATATATAAAAATATTAAAAATACTTTAAAATTATTTCGTAAACATAAAAATACTAAAAAAAACTTATTTAAAACATAGTTTTTATAAAAGCATAATATAATACGCTTATAATATAAATATAAACAAAAATAAAATTAAACTATTAAGCTACTAGTTTTTAAACGTAGTAAAAAAATATTATAAATTATTTATAATAAACTTTTTATATTTATAAAAATAATTTATATTAAAAACAAAAAGTTAATATAATAATAAAAACAAAAAAATAAAAAAAAAAAGCTAATTTATTTAATTATATAAAACTATAATAATTTATAACGTTTTTTTAAAATAAATTTATATTATAATAATAATTATATAAAATAACTTTTAAAAATAATAAATTATAAATAATATAAAAAAAAATCGTAATATATAATTAGTTTTTTTTATTAAAAAAAAGTTTAGTTTTATTAATATTAACGTTAATATTATTATTATTTAAAACTTTAATACTTTTTTAAATAAAAGCTAAAACATTAATAATATATAAAACAGAATTTTTTATAACATATTATAAAACTTTTAAAAACTATAACTTATTAATAATATAAAAAAAAAACAAAAAAAAACCGCAAAACTAATTAATAACTTTATTAAAAATATAAATATTTTTAAAATTATAATTATATTACGCTTAAATATACGTTATTATAAAAATATTATAAGCTACTTTTATATTAATTTTAATAATATTAATTTATTTTTATAAAATATTAATAAATTAAAAAAAAATTAAAAAAAATATATAATTTTAAGTTTTTTATATATAATAATATAACTACTACTTTTAATATTTTTATAAAAAAAAATATATTTAATATATTTATTTATATTAATATTATATTTATACATATAAAAATAATTAAAATTTTAGTTTTATAAGTTATTAATAAACTAAAAAAAATTTAAAAAAAAAACGCAAATTTAAATAACTTACATAAATAATATAATTAAAATAATTATTATATATTATAAGATTTTTTTTTAATACTTTAATATTTTAATTTAAATTATAAAACATTAATATTACATAATTAATTTATAAATTTTGCAAAATTATATACTTAAGCTATCAAAGTTTTTAAAATAACAAGTTTTTTTTACAAAAGCTTTAATAAAGCTAAAAGCAGCAGTATTATACGCATAAACTATAATAATAATTTTCGCAAAGTTTTTATAAAGCATTAATAACGCATAAAAAATATACAGTTCTAGCAGGAATATTTACTTAATAAAAGATTAATAATAATAAAAACTATATAAAGCTTTTAAAATAAAAATAATAAAATTTTAAATAAATTAAAATAATAATATATTAATAACTTATTATTATATTATAATTTTAATAAATATTAATTAATTAAAAATTTTTAATTATTAAAAAAAAAAACTTTTTAACAAAAGCTAAACCAGTTATTTATAATCAAGATTTAAAAAAACAGTAATATTTTTTACTACTTATTTATTTAAAAAATTTAAAGCTTAATTATAACTTTAAAACTATTTATATTATAAAAACCCTTTAATTATTACATTATTATTAATAATTTAATAATAATTATTAATATAAATTTAAATAAATATTAGCTTATTTATAATACGTTTAAACGTTATAAACACTTTATTATATTATTAATAAAAATATATAAGCTAACTTTTTATTATTTATACTTTTTTAATATATATGCTATAATATTATTTATTTTGCTTTAAAGTATGCTATAAATAAATAGTTTTATAGATTTACAAGGATTTATTATATAACTTAATTATTTATATTACACCTTTATTAAACAAAAATCGCATAATTTTTATTTTAAAATTTACTTACCCGCCTCTTTAGCATTAAATAAAAAAATAAATAATTAGATAATTATATTTTTTATTTATTTTTTATTTTTATTTTTAACTTTAAGCAGGTATTAGCTTGCCTGCGATACGTTTAAACGCTGTAAACACCTCGCCGTATTATCAACAAAAGTGCGCGGGCTAGCCTTTTACCGCTCACGCTCCCCCAATATACGCGCTACAATACTACCTATTCTGCCCTGAAGTGTACTATAGAAGGTCAGTTAATCAAGAGACTAAATAACGACGTAAAAGCCCGTAAGTGGTATAGGAAGAAACGTAACAAGAAAGGTAAGAAGACGACGAGGAAAACACGATTATCCGCCGCCCTGCTGTGTTGTATTGCCGACCTTTGTTTGTCATGCATGCACTCACTCTACACTGCCGCTTACTTATATTTGTGCTGTGATCGACGAGTTGCATTAGCTCAATTGTTGAGGTTCGACCGAGCCATCCGCACACGTGTGTGTGTGTATGCATGCATTGTCTTGCATGAAGCCAGGAGTATTGATTTGAGCATTGATACCTTGAACCCATTATTGCTGTTGCTGACGTGCAGCAACAGCTGCTTTACGGCCGAGCCTTTGAATGCTGTAGCCCTATTCCCGTCCGTTTGATGCCAAGGAGAAGGAATGCTTTACAGTATGCAACCTTCCATATGATCCTGCTTTGTACTGTATAGCGTTGGACATCATCCTTCGCATTATACGTGAGCAAAATAGGAGTCAATTGCAGTAGATCGAATACGAGAGCTCACTTCACGTGTAGTCGTTGTGATACAATTGAGTCAACTCTGCGCTGTCTAGTGAAACTTCAGCGTTGCGAAAAGCAAGTTCCCGTGTAACGTGAGTTACGATAGAATTCACCGAGCCTGCCTAATTTCTCATTTATCCATATGGACTTGAATTGGGGCTTTGAGCCGCCTTGTATCATCTTCAAACCCGTGTCGAGAAATCGTGATTTGCAATGAGTCAGAAACACATAACGATACCATTCTTTGATTCCTATTTCGAATATTCAGACATATTCGCTAAAACAAGCTTTAACTGTAGAGCGAGATCCTATGATGCAGCGGATAGGTGCATGATTCGGCCCGGTGGTAGAAGCTTAACAGCCGTGTAATTTCGGAAGCCTCCTTTCTTTTAAGCCCGAGCATATGGATATTGTATATGGGATCCGTAGACACCATGAACAAGAATTCTGATTCAGGAGACGACACAATATTTCTTAGTTTTGGATAAATGAATTTTTAAGATACAGGTCCCTTTTTCAACTTTTGGCCCTACGGATTAGGAGAATGGCATTCGAAATACTACAGCAGCTAAGAGACATCACGAAACTGTCAGAATTTACAGCATTTATACAATTTATTAGTGAAGCTATATCGAGCAACTAGCTACAAAACAGTGAGGCAAGCAGAGAACCTTCGTCCCTGTTGCATTGAAGAGCAGGAAAGACTTGGAGATGTGAGATATTATCGTAGTCGCAAGGTAGACACAAAAATATCTGCGCGGAATTGAAATGAAAACCTTGAACTCTGAACTCTGGACTCTGGACTCCTGTATCTGTGGTCGAGTCTCGAAATTACTGAGCAACTATCTGATGTGAACAGAGGAAAAACTTGCTCCAGTCTCAACCTTGAGACAGTAGCAAAAAAAAGAAAGAAAACATTATCAACGACTGTTCTTGTGTTGTTACAAAGCCAAATCGAGTAGGGTTGAAGAACCCATGAGGTATGGGAACTGGACGAGAATATCCATGGATGATATAGTGACCACAGATAAGGAAGAAACTGCCTTTGAGATTTTGTTAGCTTGGCTAGGACATGTAAAGAGATGGTGGGAAGGGAAGGACATGTTGCTACTTACCCTCAGAGCTGTCAAAAATATGACTGTGGCTTTATTCATATATCATCTGAATATCACCCCATCGATCTCTTCCAGTTCTTCGTCTTCACCTATTTCCTCATTTGTGGTTTCAATCAAGTCCTCGCTTGGCATCTCAGAGGATTGCGTATCTGTACATCCATCTGAACTTTCATCTGCGATTGCACCGTTTGAAAAAAGAACCCCATTGATTAATTGGTTGTTGCCGGCGGGGCGCACATTGCCAGAAAGTGTGTTGCCGAAGACCGGATCAGGAGATGGATCGCCGGTACCAAATAGGTTACCAATATCGAATTGGTTATTAACACCGGTCGCGGCAGAAGCAGTCGGGATATGTGTTGTAGCCGCGTTAAGATAAGTAGGATCGATGAAATTAGCAAACAGATCCTCGTCGTTTCCCAGGCTGATGCTTCCAGGAGAGCGGCGGCCAGATTTCAACCAAGCCTGCATGGGGAGCTCCGGACCAGTATTGTCGATTCTAGGACTAGCGGCCAAGTTCCCTGCACCGCCATCAGGATCAAGAGCAGCTGCAAACATCATGGCGTCTGCATCCAGGTCCAGATCAGAGCTCGGCATCACATATTCGGGGAAAGGGTATGCTGTGGCCGGGGTTGTACCGGCGTTAGCGACGGGAAGTTGAGCTGCTGATACAGGTGCAGTGGCTGTAGCTGTTAGTCCATCATTAAATGCATTGCTATGTGCAAGCACGTTAGGCACCGTGTCTGCTGAAGTTGGGATTGCGCCCAGATCCTGGGATGTATTGGGGTAGGTTGGATGATAAGGAACTCCCGTATGAAATCCCGTAAAGGGTCCATCAAATGCAGGCATCTCAACGGACGTAGATGGGTTATAATATGCGTCATATGGGTCATAGTCCCCAAGGGTAGTCATATCGAGACCTATGGTATCCTGGGCCATGTGAGTATTGGTAAAGGGAAACGGTGCACCAGATGTGGCAGGATCATTTGGGGTTATACCCAGATCCGGGAACAGACCATTGCCGCTGGGGTCCGACCATCCAGAGTCGACGTGAGGAGGCGGAGCAGCAGACGCACTTGACATTGTGCCTAGATCTGGGAACAAACCCAGGTCACCAAGATTAGAACCTATCACACCCGAGGTCGTGCTAGTATCGCTGGGTGGAAGCAGAGCAGCGGGCATGTTTGAGGGCATACCGACACTGGAAGGGCCAACCGGAGCAGCGGGCGTCTCTGTAGCCACTACGTGCGAATTACCGTGACTGACAGGAGGAATGAAACGAAGCGCTGCCGTTGCCTCAGCCGAGGATGCCTCAGCTGGCGTGGCAAGACGTAGAGCGGCAGTAGCTGTATTAGATCCCGGGGTCATACCGACGATAGCCATGTTCTCGTCGATCGCTTCACGAGACCGATCAATATGCAGGGGGGCAACGAGTTCAGCGTATCGATCAATGCTCGGATAGCAGGGGACGCGAGCATAAAAATAATTCATCAAGTCCAACGTGTCTTGAAGCTCGGCGGAACTATGCTCCATCTCCTCCGCTGCAGGTATGAGGACGTTTCCATTAATGACCGAGTGCCAGCGCATTTCGCCATCTTTCTGGACACGGGCCATGAGTAAGCGGCGGTCGTTGCGCTGCGGCTCCCGGACTTCGGGGCGGCGCGGGCCAGGATTGTGGTACTGGATGATATATGACCCGTTGACTTTGAACATCCCTTTCCAGATGCTATCATAAAAAAGATCGTCGGCCATTGCCATCTGATGGTACGTTGCGATTGCGGTCGGCGTGTTCATGTACGGGCCGTTTTCACATTCCGCTGCCACCCGACTCATGAGGGAAGGGTTGAAGATGTTGTAGTTATCAGCCATGATGATGCCGCGACGTGGCGGCGCCATGGTGGGAGCCTCGGCCGTATCCCCATTATCAACAACACCAATCAAAGGATCAGACAAGAAAGACGCAGAGTTTCTGTCAGACTTGAACGAGCGTGAACTAGCTCCGGAAATGAGATCATTTGAAGAAGAACGCGGAGCGGCGTCATTGGAAGGGTTCCTGTTATAGACCACTAACGCTTGTGAAGGGTTCTCTTCCTCTTCTTGATCGGTGATATCTTCAATTAGTCGACCGCGCTTAAAACTGGGAGTAGGTGGGTTTGAGTCACGGTCGCTAAACTTCCGAACCTTTTGGCTCTTCGAAGGCTGGGTTGTGCCAGCTTTATTGCGACCAGCTCGTCCTCTAGGTGTTGGTGTTTCTGGAATCTCGTCGACGAGACGACGGGCTGTGGGGGGGAACACGCCCATCTTAGGACCCGATCGTGTAGTGGGCGGGTTGGGTATTGCCTGGGGTCGAGCAATATTGTTAATTGTTCCTGAGTTGAATGAATTTGGGCCCAGACGGTGGTCATTGAAACGTCTGTCTTGGGTGCAGCTGGCTGAAGGACCAACATTAAAGTTGAGAGCTTGCTGTGAAGGATTCACCAGACCTCCGCCTGATTGAATAGAGTGACTACCTCGTAAATTTCTCTCGCCTGCGAGGGCTTCCTGCTGTTCTCGCGGCAAATAATCGCGAGCGTCACCGTAAATCTGGCCCACACGGCCAGGAATAGGTGGAGGAGGGATATACGTACGGAACAAACGTATGTATTCGCTCTCGGAAATACCAGCTGGTGGTGGCCATTGAGGCACTGGTGTATAACCGTACGCGGTATTGTTTGCATAAGGTGTAGCTTGCAACCCAGTAGTAGGATGCGCCATCTCCTGCATCCCAAATGCGTTATTTGCAGTGGGAACCTCGAACATAGGGGACGGGTTCTGACCGATAGAATTTCCTATTTACAAATAATGGGTGGTTAGGGAAGTGTAGAAAGTGATTGAGGTTTTGGAGTTGGTAAGGAACATACCTGTAAGCCGAACCCGCGGTAATCCCCCTTGACTAGAGGAGCTTGAAGACCTGTGCTGAGCTGAGTTGCTATTGGCAACTTGTAATTACGTAAATCAGAGATTTGTGTTTAAGTTGGTGTCTTTATAAGATTGGAATATCTACCTCGGTTTCTTTGGCCTTGGCCAGAGGCGCGGCTGTTGTTGCCCCGTTTCTGAGGAGCCATGGTGCCCGAAGAAGAATGTTTCCGAGGGGATTCAGGTGCGAGTTTCTTTAGAGCGTCTGGCGGAGCCTTGGAGGTCACTTCAATGTCCTGTGCGGATGCTTGGGACCGGGATGAAGTTAAACAACACAAGCGAAGATAGCAAGAAAGGCAAGTGATCAGTATGATCAAGAGGGGAAAAGAGGAGTTCAAAGAAGAAGCATTCAGTAGGCTGAGCCAACCGGATACGTGACAGGAGAAATTGTTGTGGGAGGAAAAGAAGGGCTTGGTGGGTAGTTCTCATAAGGAATATGAGTTGAAATAAGAAGAAGAGGGGAGTGTCTTCTAAACCTAGGTCAGGTGTGCAGCTGCCATTTAGAACAGTACAGTGACCGTGATGCCTATTATCAAGGAGTCTAGGGCTATACTGTATAATTCTAGCCAATGATGCGTTTTACATCTTGAGAGGTCCGCCTGTTTCGCGGGGCGACAGCAAGCTTCGCGATGATGAGATGGGATTTCAACCAATGCGGCCTGACTATCAAGTGTGAATAGCCTTGATAGCTTGCAAGACAAGGAGATCCACAATATAATGAAATCGAGGATCTGCTTATCTTCTGCTAGAAACACATATTAATCTAGTGTTAACTTAAATATACAAATCTCATAGAGGAAGTTACAAGAAGTGCGTCCGGACTTCTAGTAATAGCACAAAGGGAGCCCTGCGGCAGAAATATCAAGTGCTATATATAACGGGTAACTTGCAAGCCGGTGACGCAGAGAGGCGCAACGAAAGAAATAATGTGCCTATATATACTATGCGAGCAACATATTTTGTGCAGACTGGGAGAGTCTTTTCATCTAACATATTTAGAACAAGTACCTACGGGGAGGTCCCGTGAAATGAAAACCGTATTATGCGTGTGCAGCTTGAACACGTCCAAGCTTCATTGAAATCTGTAATAGGTGAGTGATAATTACGGAGCGTAGCCGGCCTGCGCGGGACCTTCCTGTTAATTCTAGAGTCACTGGTACAAAACATGCTCAATGCATCTGAGAGCTTTCTGATGAAGTTTTGAATTCATAGACCTGGCAATCAACCATTTATCCTAACAGTATCGCGTAGAGGCACGGTGTCTGTGTCAGCAAATCAGCCGAGTGTTTTCTCTGAGCCACAACTGGCCTGAAATCTGTGCCTGCTTAGTTCAAATGTGGACATTCCAGATTAGACTCTTTATGGTAGAGAGGACAATGATTGTCAATCCATATGGCATTTGACGACCTTATGAGAAATCTGCTGATAATAAAGCTAGCTAGATGAGCTGCAGTTAACTGATAACTATTTAGGTTCTGAATGCATATGACAAATAAAGCTCGAGAAGATGGTCAGGGAGCTAAAATTATACCGAATGCAGAGTAGTATTCAAATATGACATACAGCTTAGGGTTTGGGGGAACAGAAGCTTCCAGAATAATGACAACAGGAGAAAATGAGGTGGTTAACAAGAACATCTGCCTCAAAAGGTATGAACCGATTAGAAGGCATTGGAATATAAGACCTGCACAACCATGTGGGATTTCCAATCTTAGGATATGTTTAGTAGTTCTATGGGGTTTGTGGGCCAGAGGTCGCCGGCGAAGAACGTTGATTATGATTTATGCTTTCAGATAAGGGCAGTCACGAGACGATTGAGATTGTTGGAAAAGAGAGGCTTCAGAATTGGGTTTTCTATTTACCTGCCTGATCAGAGAAGAAGCCTTCTCGTATCTTAAAGCTTGGTATGGTTCCGTTCCGTAAACAACAAGATGTTAAGGGGATTACTCTGGTCTCCTCCTGCAATCTGAGACCTAGTGAAGCACGCCACTCCAAAAATAATACTACAATCCACTTCTCACAGCGGCATTCCAATGACATGTGGAAGCACAATGTTGCGTACAACCCATTCTTTGGTCCCGGGGGGCAAACCCCATTGCAGTACCATCCACGCATCCTGCGGGCCCGTGCCACAGGGTTGGAAAGCAATGGCCTCGATATCGCGAGAATTGTCGGGCTGGGAAAGGACTGTAATCGGGTTTGTAGCGAGGACTCTGTGGTATGGACTATGGCTAATTCGGCCGAAAGAGCCTGAGAGCGACGTAGTCTCCCAGGTTTTGTTATTAGGGGGGAAGGTGCGCCAGTAGATTTTGTGGATTTCGTGTTTTATACGGAGGAGGACGTTTGGTGTACCGTGACTAGTGTATAGGCAGCCGGGATCACCGTTGGCTGCCACCTTGCGGAGGAATTGCCAAGTGTTGTCGGATGTGAAGTGATATTGGTTGACACCATCCTCAGTAGGAACAATCGCCATCAAATAAGGGTCCTTGTAGATAGATGCAGGACCTGTGGCCCAGTCGGTGATTACACGTCCTTCACACCAACGATGTGGACGCTCGACCGAGTTGTTCCCTGTTCCGTATTGTGCGCAACGGTAATGTATCGCCCGCCGGTGTTTGTCAATAACCACGGTTTCGAGAGTAGTTCCATCAGAGTTTTCGTCCATAGACAATTGACTTTGAAATAAAGGAGCTGCGTGGATAGCTGATTAGAGGTTACGTCAGTGATGTTACTTCAGAAAATGGAGGAAGAGGTGGAAGATAGAATACCGATGATAGGAGGTGTTGACCCGGAAGCAGCAGTTACGGTCGCTGAAAGCCGCCAGGCAAACATGCCGTTGTCGACTGGAACAGTATTATCGCGCGTGTAATGCTGCAGAGCACCGCCATCTTCAATAACGACGACCTCGAAATCCCCATGCTTTTGATCGGGATGATTCTTCGAACTATTCTGGATAATCGAGCCGCCAGATTCGGAGTTACTGGAGACGACCGTGCAGGCAGACCACTGACCCGTCATCTTGTCTCGACTGAAGTGCACAAGTTGGCGTTGAGCATTTCCATTGTAGCCAGCTACATTAATGACAGCCTCCAGGCTGCCATAGGAGGATTGACACAGACGATTCATGATCAAGTGTAGATGAGGGTGAGAGTTGGTGTTGCTGCAGTAAGAGCTGATGGAGTGTGTTTTGTGATGAAGCAACTCTGCTTGTGGGCTTTGGAAGTACAGACTTTATGCGAGGTGCAGGCAGGATAGAATGGGATTGACATTTCTGGTTCAGACTGAGAAAATATCACCTAGGCAACTACTCACTTGATAATTACAGCAAGACCTAGTAAAATCACAAGGCCGTAGCTGTCTGTAAGGGGAGACAGACCCTTTAGACCTAAAGAGAAATTACCAGATAATTAGAATAAACACAAGCCCTTGTCACAAAAATTCACACACAATACTAGCATGGAATGGACCTCACTCAAAGGTTGCTGGTTAATACATCACCCGCCTTTTGTGTATAGTTCAACTTCCTTCACACAAGCAACTGAAATCAATTCAAGAAGAAATCTCATCACCATATAAAACACCACTGTAATATTGTTGGAGGCAAAACAAAATATAGGTCTCCACAGACAATAATCTGTGTGTTCTTTTAATACATTATCTTTTACTTCAATACCTGGACTTTGTTTATTATCCTTATAATTTTGGTCCTGGTGCCGAGTTAGCAGCCAAAAGGATACCGGAGGTGGCAATAAAAAAGAATCGGATTAGCACAAAAAGGTCTCTCTGGGTGTCGAACACCTGGCAACACCTGTCACACAGGTACCCACACAGGCACCCACACAGATATGTTGTCTGCTCTGCAGACAATAATACCGGACGTGGCCATAAACAAGAGGCAAAAAGGTCTCCCTGGGAATAAGCAGCTTAGTATGTATATCCCAATACATTAAAATAAACGAACATGTGGCAGGTACGAAGGACAGTGGTCAAGAGGAACCCCGCACGGATGCTGCCCTGTAGATTCGACCATTGCTTCTACAACATCAAATATCCACCACAGACTCCAACAACCACGGAGATATCATGCAAAAAGGTCTCCCTGGGAATCGAACCCAGATTAGCGGAATCAGAATCCGCTGTGATAACCATTACACTAGGAAACCAGATGCATAATTGGCTCGTTTATGCCTCTAACATCTTGGCTATACAATCACGTGAGTACAGTTCGGAAATTGCATTGCGATTCATTCATTCGTCGAGATGTTATCAATTACCTATACAATTATGCACTTATTTACTCATAACTTGGAATTGGGGAATGTGGTCTATCCGCTGATAATATATTAGGAACTAACTATGGCTTAGAGGGCGTCCCCGACCTGCGCCAAGTCCTCGATAGCTGCCAACCCATAAAGCGCGACATCGTTGGTCGAGATCCACGCTGCTTCATCCACAGGCGCCAGAACCTCACTTCCATTCAATCGCACACTTGTCCAAGGCGCTGTCGGTGCGAACCCATCCGTGCTTAGAAACTCGTTCCACGCCCTCTTGGCGAGCGTAGCATTTCCTAGCCTCTTGGCTGCATAGGCCGTCAATCGCGAGTGTCCCTGGCGGAGGTTCAGACTCCCAAACGACTGTCCATACCGCGCCTTCTGCTCGTCCCCACCGGCGCCATAATAGTAGCAATAATCTAACCACGCCTTGTCGAAGGCCTCTGGTAGGTCATCGCCCAAGTATTGAGTGACCTGGGCGACGATCTCAGGCAGTCCGAAGCTCGCCGAGAGATGCGATACCGCAACGTCGCCTTGATTGTTCGGATCTGTTGCGGGTGGTCTGATCTCTCCGGTGTAAATATTATATAACCCTACACCTGTCACGAAGCCATTTTTCAGCGACGCAATACCCTGCATTGTGGCATTCAGTTTGGACTTCGCCTCTTCCCAGCGTGGCCCTCGGCGTTCCCACTCGATCAGCCAGATAGCTGCGAGCCCAGAGAAATCGATGCCGAGATCGAGGTCAATGGCAGTCGGGTCTGGAACGTATGTGCTATTGTCATCGCGGACTTTGCGTCGCGGATCAACCGTCAAGAACGTTTTATCCGCATCCATGAGGTCGTGTAGTAGCTCGCCGATGCGCTCGTCGCCGCCAGATACGTAGTAGAAGATCTGCCTATAAATCGGCGTGGAAACTCTGATCTGCTTTGCGCTATCGGACCAGTGCTGCACGCCGTGGCGTGTTCCGAACCCACTGTACGGACCTAGGTGGTATACATCAACCTCGCTGGTATGTCGGACATGGGCTTCGGCGAACCGGTAGACGTCCGCACGGCCTGTTCGGAGGAAGTAATTCCAGAAGAAGAGATCAGGTGACAATTCCGAGTTGTCCCATGCATATCCGCCAATGTCATAGCGCCAGACATGACGGTCCGTGTCGTATGTGTGCATGAAGTCACCATAGTCCCAGAAGCCATACCATTTTCTCTGTTCTACCTGTCCCTGATAGAATTTATTAAGGAAGTCCAAATGCGTCTCAATAGTCTGAGCGGCCTGTGTCGAAGTCGTATTGTTCGGTACATCCCAGTAAGTCCCAATTGCCTGAGTCTGCTTGATGTACTCAGGTTGAGGAACCAACACAGGCGGCTTATTAACGAAACTTGTTAGTGATGCGAGTTCATCCGACGACGGCGTGCTGTCAAATGGTCTAATGAATATCTCGTTCGTTCTTCCGATGCCGTGAGGAGTGTTGTATCCGTCTTCATAGTCCTCATACGTGATCTCTAATGCGTCCAGCTGTTTCGCGTATGTGTCCTCTCCTAGGCCGTCGTGAAAAGGGCGCAAGTCCATCGGTTCACCAGCCGGGCTATACAGCCATAACGTAATCTGGCCCGAGTCCGTAGCCGCGCTTGATATATCGATGCTAGTCGGGTATCGCTTCCAGAAGTCACGATGTCCGACGGCTAAACCGCCCGTTGTGGCACCTCCAAGGTAAGCCAGGCCACCAGCCCGAGTTCCGCCAGGAATCTTTACCCAGCTCTGCCCGGCTTTAGTCCGCTTCTTCAATGTAAACCCATCGGGAGATAATTGTGTGAGTGTATAATCATTCCAAGTAGGTATCCATTGCAGTCTCGAGTTGACTGTTGTAGCCCAAGTGGCAACATCTGGTGTTTTCTTGCCTTCGAACTGAGCAGCGCGAACTGCTTGGCCTGGATCTCTGCGCAAACCCGTAATTCCTTGTACGGCTTCACTCAGAAAGCCACCATCCACGCCTGCGATTCTGACGTGACGATCGTATAACTCCTCGCCAGCCAGCGGGATGTCGAAACGAAGCCCGATTCCGGTTATGAAGTCCTTATCTGCTGCGCCATCGAAAAGAAGTGTATGTACTATCCTGATCGTGTCTGAGTTGGCGTATAGATAGAACCGCACTGTAAACGGGATCCAGGGGTCATGCGCTGCCGACTTTTCAGCGCCGATACGATGGTCGCCCCGAACCGTGACTAGCGTTCGTACTGAACTATCCTCGTCCACCGTCGTTGTGTTGATATTTGATTCCAACTGGTAATAATTAATTTCTTCATTTGCCGAACTGTCGCCAGGCTCTGTAACTCCCGATTGTGATCGTAGGATGAGTTTGCCGTTCTTGCCTACGACCTTCCCGCTAGATGTGCTCAAAGAGCCAAGAAGCACATTCCCTGATTTTGGAAATGATGCCTTCAGTTTTCCCGTATCGACCGTAATCTCATCATCTGCGTTTTGCACTGTTATAGATCGCCTTTTGATCGCTCGAGAAGTGCCCTTGGAGGCCGTGACTTTATACCCCTCGGATACCGAGTCGGACCCGGGTATGGCATGGCCTGTCCACTTGATAGAACCGTCGGCCCAGTACGACGTTACCCATGACTGAAGAGCCACATCCTCACCGCCGTCGGTTGAAGCCGAGAAAGTAACCTGATCCCCTGGATATTTGCCTATCGGCCAAGGCAAACCGAAGGTGGTACCGAGATTCAAGGCTGGCGTGCCTTCGAGCCACCTTACATTGACTGCAACGGACGAGCTATTATCGCTTAATGTTGATAGAGCTCGGCCGGTGACACAAGGAAGGTAGAGTGCCGAATAAAGGAACACGTTGAGATGCATCCTTGATTCTCGTGATCATGAAAGGGGCACTTTAGGCGGTCGGTCCATCAGCCAAGTGATGCTGCAGAAAATGCGAGCGGGCTGGTACGTATTTAGCTGTTTTCATTGCTTCGGTCCGGATAAACAGCTTCTTCTAGATTCAAACGTCATTGCTGTCAACCCCAATCATTATCCTCTCGGATTTCATTGTCCCGAGCTGGAGCTAGACGAAGGCGACTTTTTCAATCGCGCATCTGCGCTATCCTCTCGGTCGGTCCTCGATCTGGAAGAGTCCACAAATCGCGATGCAATAAATTTGGCAACTATCACCGATACTCCCATGTCGACATTGATCGTAATTATACGCGCCGCGATATTTGCGGGGTCTGCAGGGATTGAATAGCATCGTGAAGCTTGGCTGTGATCACAGTGAGTGGAGTATTGGAGATTTCTCCCCGAAAGCCGGGATTTCGGTGAACCGATGCTCAAGGTAGAGCTTGAATGGTTAAACTTCGAGCCCGAATTACGCCATATAAAACTGAGCCAGTGAACCCAGATGGGTTTGCTGATTTATCGCCAGTGCGTGATGTAGCTATTATACTATGTAGAGTACTGAGTCGTAATTATTGAATACTATCTAAATTCCATTCACAAGTAAAATTGATCGTGTCAATAGAGGACAAACTGCTTTCTACATGCCTATACCGCTTGGCGTATGATACTAAATATATAAGGCATCGGTAGGACAAGAGCAATACCAAAAAAAGGCAGCGATGAGCTGTTTCTATCAGGATCACATATGCCACCTATCGTGCTGTGCCCTCAACCTGTCGCAGGCGTTGACTCCGTCGGCATAGATCGAGTCTAGCAGTAGGTTAACTTTGGATGACAAGCTCCTATAAAACAACGTTGATGTGCCAATGCAGCCTGCAGCAATCTCAATCCGACCCTAAGACAAATCCAGCACCGATACTACACGAACTTCCCGGAAATTTAACGTTCCTTGTGCCCTTCCACTCATTATTCCGATGTCTTTCGATAGCTAAGCCACTCTACTCTCATTGCCATCTTCTAATCAAGACGCCATTTGGCACCATTGGTATCATCGGAGTCATCGGCACCATTGGGGTCACCAAAGCCATTGGTACCATAGGAACTGCGGGTTGGAGGACGCAAAGTGGGGGTGGTGGTGGCGGTGCGACAACCACGACTGGCGTCGGATGCAATATAGTAGCCGGTATGAAAGGCTGAGTGAAGCACATCTTAATGGAATTTGTACTTTGGCTGTGTTGGATGGGCTCGATACTGTTACTAGGCGTTGTTGGCGAGTGACTGCGCCTCGATGGGCAGATGAGATGTGAAGGGGGCTATGGATTGTGATGAAGCTGCTTGAGGGGAAGTATGTATACGGCAATGCAGAGAGGTTCGACACAAGTGCATTTACAGGAGGAGGGAGTGAGAGACGATACTTGTGCTGTCGACGTTATCTCTTGTAACCGCACCCCTCGGCGACTCTGTTTGTGTTCCTCTTGGTAGATCCAATCAGCCGAGATATAAGTCAACACAGACGCATTTGTGTTTCATATGGCCTGTACACGAATAGCGAAACGCATAAATACGAGGGCATGTGATGGCTAGCAGCCATTCACAACTCATACAACCCGAGCGGTGCGACAAATCACTGAAGAGCAGACTGCCGGAGAATTGTTGTGTCACAGCAATATTCAAAGGAGAGAGCGAGGCAAACACCCAACCAAAAACGTTTGCTTACTTCGATAGCCGCGTTCAATGCCATCTGAGTAACGTTGTAGTATCGAATGGCTAGCGATAGAACGTCTCTCAAGTCCAACAGGTAAAACTAGGGATAATCTAAGCACTTGTTGTTGCGCAAAGGGTCTTCAGCGTCTAGGTTAGACTAGTCATTACAATATTTGACATTGGAGGCTACTTATGTCATCTACCACGGCAGATAGGACAATTTATACACGGGTTTGGCTTTGCGAATGAGCCTCTCTTATCCGATATGTTCAGATAGTTTGGTGGTATAAATGGGCTAATCAATGAGACTCTTATATAAAGGCGTAAACTGTCCAAACGTTTTGCGGTCGCAAATTTATAATAATTGTCGGAACTGCCTTATTTTGTACGTGTGCTTACGCTCAGCCACAGCTTGACGCAAAGAGTATGCATGGGCCCATGTCGTCGCCTGGGCCAAAGGTACTAGGTTAGACTTGTATGGCCTCCTTGATGCCCTGGATGATTATTAAAATTCGAATATACTTCCACGCCCTAGGCTCCTTACCGTTGTTACAAAGAAAGGAATACGCATTACTGTAGTTCATTGGGGTTGGAATGATTAAAAGGAACCTCTGCGTCTACAAGGACATGGTCGAAATCCGTTCACAAATCACAAGCGCCAAAGGTGTCGTGTCTAATACCTAATACATCGCATTCTTCCATCGTATACTACTCACCAGACCGTCCGACGTCACATTAGGCGCACTCGCTTATTGAAGCAAGCTTCGCAGGCAGACTAGATAGCCCGCAGCCTGCCTGAGCTGACACTGGGTAAGAGAGCATTTTGGGTGCCAAGAGTGAGCGCGTAGCGGCGCTCCATGTGTGATTTGTTGGATCAACATCCACGATTAACTAGGTATTATCGCTTAAAGGTTACAGAAAGTTTAGGTTTGGGGGTTCTAAGGGCTGCCAAACGAAATTCTATTGGCCATGCACATGCATTCAATGTGACAGACTGCATCAAAATGCACTTACTACGTATTATAGGTACCTATACTACCGACGGTTTAAGTCGCAGGTAAAAGACCATGCTCGTAATAAATTTTACTCCAAGTTCCTTCCTTTCAATTTATTTTACCTGTTCACAAATTTTGTAAATCCTTTTGTCGATATCGCGTAAATGCGGCTGAAGGTGAGCCGTATGATCTAAAGAACTGATTCTGTCCTTCCTAGTCGTCATTCGCTCCCTCTATTCGGTTTTCGCCTCCGAGATCACACTATCAGAAACATCTCGGTAAAGCAGTGGGTGGTTCTGACATGGATCCTCTCTCGATTTCGGGCTCTGTTACAGGCCTCGTAACACTTGCTGGCACCGTTTTCTCACTGGTGGCGAAGTACATCAAAGACGTAAGAGACGCACCTCAAGAGGCCAGAGATCTTTTGGACGAGGTGAAGCAATTCTCTGTCCTCCTTCATCACTTATCCCTGGTGGCTCGCGAACTTGAGATCACCACAAAGACCGGCGAGGAGGCACTACGAGATTCACCAAACTTGCAATGGCACCACATCTATGATTGTCAAACGATCCTGAATCGTGTTGAAAACGGGCTCACACGAGATACAGAAGGTCTGAAGTCCTCGACAACCCTCACAAAGATCCGGAGCCGCCTCAAATGGCCATTGTCGTCAGATGATATGAAGGAGATAATCCAAACGATTCAACGCCATAAGTTGACGATTAATTTAGCTCTGACTGCAACCTCATATAGTCGGCTGGCAATATGTTTGTCCCGTCAAGAAGCAGCAGACAAACGCCAGGAAAAAACCGAAAAGAATATCAGCAGTATTCAAGATACTGTAGAAAGAATTCTGGAAATCGATACTAAGGTTTCTCTAGACAGAAAGCGGAAAGAAGTGCTCAATGCCTTCGCCAAATTTGCTGATCCTTGGCATGATTTTAAAATGGTTCAAAGTTTGCGTCATCCATTGACAGGCCTGTGGTTCACTGAGTCGGATGAATTTAAGGAATGGAGAGCAACGCCAGGCTCAAAGCTATGGGTTACTGGTATTCCCGGAGCTGGCAAGTCAGTTCTCGCAGGGCTGGTTGTCCGTGAGTGCCTAAAGCTCAGCTCGGCGGATGATAGAAAAGCCACGACATATTTCTTCTGTACCTACAGGAATAAAGCCACACATTCAGCCAGAAACTTGCTGTCGTCGTTGGTCTCACAGCTGGCCAGACAGAACGAGGAATGCTTCCTGATCTTGGAGAAGTACCACCAAGAAATAGTTTCCCAGGGACCTGTGGAAGCAGAGCCATCGCTCCGCGAGCTTTTATCTGTTCTTAAAAATATGTGTCAGATGTTTGACCAAGTCTTTGTCGTTGTTGATGGTCTTGATGAGTGCGACACAGATGAGGTCGTTCACAATCTATCTCAACTGTTGTTAAAAACCAACAGTACTTCAATAAGTCTACTACTTCTTAGTCGAGATGTTGTTCTTATTCGAGATCGACTAGAGTCAGATTTCAGCCATGTTGAGATCGAAGCTCATAAAGAAGACATACAACTCTATGTCTTTACGGAACTAGAAAAGCGTATCGAGTCAAAACAGCTCCGATTGCGGAACCTCGAATTGAAAACTGAGATCGTTGATAGACTCGTGCATGGTGCCAAGGGGATGTAAGTAGAAAGGCTCAAACCTATCGAAGATATAATCTAACTTTGAGCCAAGGTTCCGGTGGGTGGCTTGCCAACTGGACTATCTTGGCGAGCTTCCAAGCGATCGAGAGCGGCGGAACGCTTTATCTAAGCTTCCACCAACACTACCAGCCACCTATGAGCGCATACTCATGAAAGTTGAGCAATCTGGTAAAGAGGTTCGCAGACTGGTTCAGAAGACCCTATTGTTGATCAGCGCCTCCCTCAACAACGTGGATTACCTCCGTGAAGCTCTTTCAATCCGAGATGACTCAAAGACTATCACTGAAGAAGACATGGTGGACGAGTACGAAATTATGTTAAGGTGCAGTAGCCTTATTCGAAAGTCGACTGATGGTAAACAACTTGAGTTCTCTCACTTTACTGTACAAGAGTTTCTTGAGGGTATCGATCCCACCCACGCAACCCTACATTTTTACCGCATCTCGTACTCCAGCGCTCAGAATTTACTGGCTCAGGTATGCTTACAATACCTGATGTTAGAAGAATTCGAAAAGGAGCCTTGTGCAGATGTACAGCAGATTGAAAATATTCGGAGTCGGGTTCAAACAAGACCATTTTACAGACACTGCACAATTGGCTGGGTCAAGGTGTTCCATAAAAACGACACCCACATTGATGCTACAACAATGAAGCTTATCCAAACGCTTTTTGAGAGCAAAAAAAGAGCCAGCTTTTGGCAATGGATTGCTGAATACGTGGATTCTTGGGCGTCTGAATATTCTATCTTTTATTTTGGTTCCGATACTGTTAAGTTGAGACCGCGTTTCATGTCGCATTTTGGTTTCGACAAGAACTTCGGCGCAACAAAACCAGATCAAGGTGAAGAACAAGCTTTCGTCAAATTCATGGCGGCCATTTTCCGACCAGATTTTACGCCTTTGCATATGGCATCAGTGCTTGGCTTGCCGAGCCTCTGTAATCATCTACTAAGTCACGAAGCTCAAGTAAATCTGAGAAGCCGCTTCGGTACTCCGCTGCATTGCGCCTTAGGCGGAATGACTGTCTTTCTACGTCAAATCACTTTGGATAGCCGCAAAATACTGGGATGCAATCTAACTGAACAGAGGGGACCAGTAGCTCAAAGTCAAACTGTCCGCCTTCTCCTTGCGGCTGGGGCAAGTGCGACCTCGCGCCTCTCAACACCTTTTTATCAGAGAACGGTCATTGGAACGATGTGCTTGTCACCAATGGGTTTCGACACTTTTGCATTGTTCCCTGATCTTGTAAAAGCTGGATTAATTGTTGAGGAAGAAGACTTGGACTTGATGAAATTACGATTGAAATACAGAGACGACTACATGGGCTTCCGCCCTCATGGTTCTGTCATAGTATCTCTACTGAAATTTCTTGAAGGTATTAACGATCAGAGTGACACCCCCGTCAGGCGTCTTAGTTCTATTGTATGCCAGCATGCACTGAACGAAAAGTTAAATCTGAGCGACCTGGTTCCTGAGAACGTCAACGACGAGTTTTTCAGTTATGGTAAGGGGCTTGTTATTCTGAAATCAATAATTTTGAATAACGACGTCGCTTCCTTGGAGAATATGGTGGATGGGAACCGACATGATTTTTTAAAGAATGCCAGGTTTAAAGTCAATGACGAGGAGTGGACAGCAATTCATCTAGCTTGTAACTTCAGTTCAGCAGATGTCCTTGAACTAATGCTGAGCATTGGAACTGACCCTGAAGTTGCGACGAATCGAGGTACGAAACCAATACATCTGAGCCATGCAGGGGAAGATGGGGGTGACGCTCTCAGAGTTCTCCTACAGCACCAGGTTTCAACGAAGGCAACAAACGACGGCCTAACTACTATCTGGCATTTAGCAATCCAGAATGGTGATATAGGAGCACTGAAGCTTCTTGTCGAGTTGGCTTCCGACAAGGACGAGGCGTTACAAATCGTCTCTAATTCGGGCCAAACTCCAATCTGCCTCGCCCTCGACAAAAAAAAGGAAGATGCTGTGAACCTCCTGTTAGAGCATTGCCCTACGGCACCGTTTTGGGAAAGCAACATGCCTTTGTACCGACAAGCAGCACGGCTAGGCTCATCAAAGGTCGTGAAGAAGCTGCTGGATATGGGCATTCCGCTGGACGACTTCGATGATGAGTTGGGGAGCCCACTCCATGACATTAGTTTGAACGCATCAGTGTCATGTCTAAAACTTCTTATGGACATCTTCCCACATCGTCATAAACAACGAAACGGCGGCCAAACTCCCATTCAATCATGTTTGACACGAGCCGTTGAGAGACACGAGGAAATACGACCCCAGATCCTAGAGGCATTGCTTCCCGCTACCGAAGCGTCTCAACCTAAAGAAATCGCTGAACAAATGGCTAGCATATGGTCCTTTTTCTCCTCAATCGTCATCAAATACATCCCAAAGGCGGAAGGAGAGGTCAATTGGATCACGAAGATGCTCACATACCTCATTGATAGGGGCTTGATGAGTCGCTTTGAAGAAAAGCACAAAATCTCGGCATTAGTATCGTTTGCAACTGAACTCGAGAAGGTCTCATCTTCTCTGCTGCCTCGATGGCTAGCCATGCGTCAAGGTCAGCTCAAGGATAATAATGGCGGTAAACTACCACTCCTGAAAAATTGGGCATGCCTTTCTCAGATGCTGCTCGAGCTAGCATCCAGAACAGCATTTAGCAGCAGTGCGGCCCAACATGAATCCGTCACCCGACTTTTATCTCATGCGATACTCCATGACGATCGTAATTTGGTCAAGCGGTTGTTGGAGAGTGGTGTCGATGTTCATCGACGAGTAGACTCATTGTCTGCTCTGGAAATAGCCTGCGTACCAGTAGTAGCCGTTTCTGAAGATACTTTCAGATGCCTACTATCACATTCCAAGTTAGATAGACTCAATGAACACAATGATCGTGTTTATGGTTATTCTATCATCCACTTCATAGGGTTACACAGTCCCTTCCGAAATCGCGCTGTCTGGAAGCTTGAACAAGTCCTCAAGGCAGGTGCTAATGCCAACGCTATACCATATAACTTCATGCAACAGCCTGCGCTAATATGGCATATAATGGGGGGCAATGCCAGAACAGCAGAAGTCCTGCTTCAATTTGGAGCAGATCCATGGCTTACTGACGTGGACGGGTTCAATGCTGCCCTAGCTGCAATCGTCATCAACAACACTTCGCTCTTGAAAACGATCGAAGAGCACTCAGTATCCCACAAGCTCACGCCCATATGGAATCAAACCTATAAAGATACTGATCTCCGCATCCCGGGAGCTAATGCGTTTCATCTAGCAGCAAGCTGGGGTTCTATAGATTGTATGCAAATCTATCTTCATGAAAAATGGCTTGATGACCTTGAATCAGTCGGTGAGTTGCATTATGATTTCTGCTAGCCTTTTCACTTGTTAGTAACCCCATCATCTACCCATTACTAACCTCTACCAACACAGACGATGACCTTATGACACCCATGCATTATGCAGCATTGCATGGACAGCCGTCAATAATTCGTTTTCTACATAATCGCGGTTGCGACATTAATCGAACTGCACGAGATGGCAAGTCTCCACTGCATCAGGCAGCTAGCGATGGGAGACTGGAAGCCGTGAAAGAGCTCCTACGGCTAGGAGCTGAGATTAAAGTTGACGCGAATGGTCTTTCGCCCTTAGTTTACGCCTATAGAAGTAGAAATTTCGATGTGATCAATGCCCTTGAGAGACGAAATGGAAACCATGAAAATATAACCTCCCAGCTGAATCCCAAAGTTACGGCTCTAATAACAAACGCATTTCATGTGGCTTTAGAAAACAGCGATCTAGATGCTTGCAAAGGATTCATTACTCAGGGGCTGCCAATTGATACAGAGATGTGCGACCCTTGGCCGGTTACCCCCCTGATGTTTGCACTTTGCGAGGGCATGTCTTCTGAAGTAGTGGAGTGGCTTCTTGAGAAAGGAGCAAAAGTCTCGATCATGTTCAAAGGACCAGATATGCCGGAATATGCTACTGCTCTAGAAGCAGCTATAGCCGATCCGTATTACAACCACCTATTACCTACCATTTTGCGCCGCTACCTGAAGGAGGGTGGCGATTTCCGTTGTCTGAGACGGACGCCATTGCATGTCGCTATGCAGAGGACGAATTATGAAGGGCTCAGAGTTCTGTTGAACGAGATGCGTCAAACATCCTATGACATCGAGCATATTGTAAATCAGAAGAGCCTACTCCACGGCAGAGCAGCTTTACACTATGCTGCAATTACTAATAGTGTTTTTGCTGCAAAACTTCTCATCAGAAATGGGGCAAATATTGAGCTTGCAGACTTCGAAGGCTTCACACCTTTACACTGTGCCGCGGCAAGTGGTTCGATCGATGTTCTCAAAAAGCTCGTCAAGAAGGGAGCTTGCACTGAACCACTAACATTACGTGAGAGAAAAACACCTCTCATGATTGCTTGCTTGAAAGGCCATGTCGCAGTGGCAGAATATCTCTTACGGCTCAAGCAAACCATTACGAAGGATTCGTTTGGCAGGGACATCGTTGATCTAACTCTACAAATAAGGAACGAATCCTCCGAACTGAAATTATGCGCTATTTTATTTACGAGAGGTTTTGATCTTCACAGAGTAAATATATCTGGCTTGAGCCTTATTATCGACGCGATGGCACGCCCTAGACACCTGGTTTTGCGATATCTTCTTGGAAACCACCAACTATCTCTAGTAATCCGGAACATTCAATGGTCTTCCCCTATGGTTCATTATTACGTCACTTCGCATCGTTTCCGGCTGAGTAATATTACAAGAGGGTATCGTCTCGTCCATCGATACCTTGGACGAGAGGGGCCTCTGGTGGTGTCAGAATCTGTCGCTGTTGGCAAACGTAGCTTGCTATATTTGGCTGCGTCCCAAGGGCTTGTAGCAGCTGTCGATGATCTGCTTTCAATCGGTATCGATATTGAGAGTAATACTAGTGAGGAAGGCAGCCCATTGACCGTTGCAGCGGCTCACGGTCAGCTGAATGTGGTCAAGTATCTGGTACGACGAGGAGCGCAGATTCTTCTTTGTGCTAGTGGTCCTCAAGATACCTGTCATGAAAAGAAAGAAGTATTGCGGTGGCTGCTTGTAGATCGTCACACTGACCAAGCCAAGATTATGGACCCCAATACGGATGAAGGCGGAGAGATCAGAGATTGGGCAGGACTTATACAGGTTAGATTATCATTGAAGTGGGAATGGAAAAAGCGAAGGGCCGAGACCATGCTTGAGTATGCTTTCCGATTTCAGAAGATCTTGAAGTCGTTGCAAGGAGAAGTCGTGAACCAGATTGTTGAGGGAAATGAAAATGAAGGGAACCAGGATGAATATAGTAGTGAGGATGGATGTAATGACGATATTGACTACAGAGTACAGTGATGAGGATGAGTACAGTGATGAGGATGAGTACAGTGATGAGGATGAGTACTGAGATAAGGGCGATGTCACAGAGTCGGGACCTATTCGGTATTAGACCTCCGGAGATTTGGCTACGTAATCCCATACACTATATACGCCATGCAATGGCTGAGTTTGCTGGGGTGTTGCGACTAGTAGCCAGAAGTATCTATCCCAACATAGACAGTAATAATATGACTGTTCTATTTGGTGATTTTTCATGCTGCGTGTAATTTGGTACTTCTATCAAGTCAGATTGAAAACTTTAGGGTCTTAGAGTGAACGAATCTATTTTAGAGTGTCTAAATCATGAAGAATCGCAGTCTCGAACCGCAGCTGGTCTACCATCGCTCCATCCCTTGCTTCCAACCAACCCAAAATAACTATTATTGATAGCCAATTCTTTCCTAGGACTTACCGAGCCCCTCCCCCGTGGCCTTGACTAGATAACAGGGCTGTCTATGAAAGGTGTGTACTGCTGCGGGCATGTGGTGTTTGAAGGTGGAACTGTGCCTTGAAAGTATGCTTGAACATGTCCAAAGTAACAATTAGAGCCCCCCTGGTCGACGACTGTATGCTATATTCGAGAGACACGACCCAAGAGTAAGCTTAGATTCTTATTTAAGATGCCATATAATGAGAGCTCAATGAAACTTACACCAACAGCTTCTTGTAATAGAAGTACCGACCCAGGAAATTGAGATGACATATTGCGCGCCCTACGAAAAGGTGAAGTCGGTTAGTAACATACCGGATGGCGAGACAGTTGGGTCAAAACGTACGATTTTAAAGCAGTTATAGGATCGATGGTATTACTCGTAAACAAGATTGGGAAGGACGTGGGCCTGTCCAGTCCACTTATTGGGTCTGCATAAGAAGGAAACCGGTTAGATATTGCGTCCAAAACAGATATTAATTCACAATTTCCGAAGATGAAGTTTCGAGAATGAGGGAAAAGAGAGACAAAGGGACGAAAACAGGGTTGTCTACCTTGAATCACAATGCTATCGGGTAATTGCGGTCGGAACGATCCACACAATATGGTTTCCACAAATATGGGCCAGATATCACCAGTATACTTGCTCTTGGAAACGCTGTACTCGGCGTAACTCTCGAATTCCTCAATGGTAGTAAGTTTGTTTCTTCGATACGAATCGACGCACCGAATGACGAGTCCAGCATCGGATGTAAAATCTGTCCCGTCGAACAATCCTGCAAGAGCAGACACGTTCCCACGCTCGACCTGATGTAGGATGTCGGCCATGATTGGGAAGGACGCCAGTGGAGTGTAGATAGTGTTTATAAAAAGCGCCTTTAGGTCTGAATAGGTAACAAGTGTCGGTAGGTCTGGACTTTGGACTCTGCTTAGCGGGACGGGATGGTTCTGAAACTGATAGATAGTGTTATCTATTCTGGCCGTGATGTTAGCGGGCGTGGGTCCCCAGAAGGAGCACTTCTCAGGACCTGCGGAATGGCAGAAGCTCGAGAATTTTCCCATAGCCTCGTCCATTTGATCGACGTTATCTCTCCAGTCGTTATCATAATATTGCTCTGCGTTCATGACACCATCGAGTACCATTCTCCCAACTCGGTTGGGGAACATGGAAGCAAAAGTGGTACCGGTGACAGTGCCGTAACTAACGCCATAACACCACAATTTGGCGTCTGATGGCGACTGGCCGGCCGCATCAGCCTCGGCTTCTATGAATGTGAGTAAATCATGGGCAACTGCCGGTGTAGTCACATAGTATCCATGAGGTGACTCGTGCTCTACGGCATTGTTGCACCACTCTCCATATATAGAGCTTGAATAGTACTGTTCCTCAAGCGATGTTGATGAAGTGTTGGTCACGCCTGTCCTATGCAGTCGATTAAAGGCCACTCTTGCTTCTGAGTTCCCCGAGAAGCAGTCGAGGCTTGGGCCGCTGTTGTTCACACCGCGAGGGTCAAAGGAGACGAAGTTGTATTGCTCTCCGAAGATTTGCCCTATGAGGGCCCGGTATGTAGATAGGAGATCGATGCCAGAACCACCCGGACCGCCTAACGAAGTGTCAGTCCAGACGCATGTATTTAGGTAACTTTGCATGTGCGATCTGATTGAGATCTTACCGGGGAGGAGTACAATGCTTGGAGACTCGACGGTAGCATTCTTGCCAGCTAGTTTCAGGAAGGCGATTGAGGTCGTTCCAAGACTTCTATTTGAATAATCCAAAGGGACTTCTAGTCTAGAGCATGTGAAGTCATCGAAACATGGCGTCCAAGTGAGGTTCGCTGATGGTTCAATCTAGATGGCTGGTCAGAAAGCTTGAAAGACTTAGAGGTGGTCAACTCCAAGACTCACATTGTTAAATCCATAGACCATGCCCGGGTCGGCTCTGCATCTCAAGCTTGTGAGAAGAATGAGAGCATTCACGAGTCGATTCATTGTATCCACAGAAGATCTCTCGTTGCGCTTTCTGTTATGTTGCTTATAGGAAAGTAGTAACATCAATCATTATAGCCAAAGATATCTGGGAACTACTTATACCCAAGGTAGCCGTGTTTTTCTAATTTAAACAATGCTTACTTCGTATTGCTGTACACTCTCTCTTTGGCTCCACTTGTACGAACTAGCCAATCTCTATTTTGACACGTCGTAGTCCTTAGGATCTTATCCTAGTCAGCTTTGATTGAAACTCTCTGATAGATCTCCAAGCCTCCTTTCTTGCTTGTTCTTTTTCAAATATCTATCGCAAAGGACTAAGTAGTGACTTCTATTAAACCCCTTACTATAACATCAAAGATAGCCAATCGGAATAAATTCTGATAGAGACTAGTACGCATTATGAGAGATGGTGATTGGCTAGTTCGTACAGGTGGGGCGCCAAGAAAGGAGAGTTCTGAGTTCCAGGATGTGACTTCTTGCTGACATAAGAACAGACGAATAGACAATCCTCCTGAAACTCGATCAATACCTGGTATAATTTGCCTTTCAGAACTATTGCCGCATATAACTGGCAACTCGTAGGTCGCAGTGGTCTCGGAAAAATCTTGGCTAGCTAACAGGAACGTGATGGACGAGATGAAGAACGAGAACGCTAAGGCGGCCAATCAAGCTTGGAGAAGAAAGCCTCGCAAGTTCGCTCCAAAGTCGAGACTAGGCTGTAAGACTTGCAAGTGAGTCTTAGTTCCGTCTATTACTACATTACCATCAAATGAGTGCAAGGACTTGCACACTAACACTTAACTTCGGTGCACATCTTAGGATAAGACGAATAAAATGTGATCTATCTCAACCTTCATGCATCAAATGCCAGTCCACAGGTCGCACTTGTGATGGCTACGTTGGAATCCCCCTCACTTGCAAGGCCGGGTTTGAATCAAGTCAATATCACAACGAGAAAGCCAATGGAGCAGAGAGCAGCGAAAATTACTACCCTTCCACCACGATTAGTGCGCATCAGCCAAGACGATGGCACACGAAACACCAGGGCCTCGGTTTGCAGGATCCCGGACCCTTAATGATCTTACCAGTGACTGGGTTACACCAGAAAGAGGCAATGTCTTTTTTCGAGTATATTTCGATTAAGAATCTAAATGAATACCACCCCTGCGAATCGTGGCGGAAGACTCTTATGTTTTTCTCCCAAACAGTACCAGCAGTGCGGTATGCCGCCGTCGCTCTGGCCTTGGTCCACCGAAACTACTTAGACCACAATCCTGGGAACCGTGTGCACCAACCGCTATCCTTGAAAGACTTGCTACCGGATAATGCTCCCTTGCTTTACTATAATCGGGCCATCCAACTTCTTCTAAACCAGGAAATTGGTGATAGTACCGAAACAACAGCAATTACCCTTTTGGTTTGCTATCTCTTCACCTGCTTTGATCATCTGGCGGGCAACGACGTACAAGCAATTAAACACTTACGCGGAGGCGTGGAGCTCTCGCACAACATCGACAAGTCTATACTGAACAACAATAATACATATGATGATACTAAATCCTCAGAGGCAGGTACGCTTATCTGCCAGGTCACAAGACAGATTCGCCGTCTCGACATGCAGGCCGTCACATTTCTGGTTGACTGGACTCCCGCCGATATCCAAGAGACACTTACATCCCATCTTTTACCCTCTGGCAGTGCTTTTCGGTCCCTCGACCAAGCCGCCGACCACCTCTACATCCTCGTCGCTCGGGTAATGAGACTACGCAACATGGAGCAGGGAATCTTCCCGACAAGTAAGATGCCGCCGTCGCATTCTTCACTTAAGGATTTTATTCTGGGGCAGTTGGAAATGTGGTCGACCTTGTTCGAAAACATGCTACAACAAGGCAACTCTCATAACACGTATTCTGAAACTCACCCACTCATAACGCTGCTACGCCTACAATATACTACTTCATGGACTTTACTCAGTAGTTACGGACCTGGCGGAGAAATGGAATTTGACAACTTCTTGCCCCAGTTTCAGCAATGCGTGGCATTGGCGGGCGACATAGCGGCGGCGCATGAGCAGTATTCGGGGTCGTTAAAGCCAACCTTTACGCCGGAGATTGGAATTGTTCCCGTATTATACATAATTGGGGCGAAATGCCGGCATCCCGTAGTCCGACGCGAAGTCTTGAGTATTTTGCGACGGCAACCGATAAGGGAGGCGGTCTGGAATAGCATCACTGCGGCTAGGGTAGTTGAGCGGATAATCGAAATTGAAGAGAGTGGATCTGAGGAGGGGGAAATAATACGGAGCATGGAACAAATTGCTGTGTGGAAAAGGGTCGAAGCTTTGTCATGGATACAAATCGTCAAAGGACAGTTTGCGCCTAGGCTGGATATTAGGTATACGTTCTGCGCGCGAGAGGGAGTACATACCGAGTCTCTCATGCTATAACAGGCAGAAAGCCTCATCATGTTAAATAATCCATAATAGACAACAGGCCGTTGTACGGAACTAAAGATCAACTGACATGGTCTGGACTTGCATAGTTGCCCTACTAGACTCCAGATCGCAATAGAAATGACTAATTTTGGTGTTAAAATCCGTCAGATCCTGCAGCAGCTCATCACCATCCTCGTCTTAGCCAGCTGCATTAGCAGTCCCAGCCTGAGAGTCGCGCAGCATGTTTGGATGCATCAAGGCTACTCGCCAAATCCCAGCAAGATTAACCTATCCCTGAGTAACACGAAAGGGCCGATAATATTTCCTTTGTAGTAGGCGAAAAATGTGAAGGGCGAGGCCTTCACTCTTTTTGTATAGCCTCTAATATTGGAAGCTGGCATCTAGAAAACAACGATAATGGCGCCCACGAAAGAACCGTACTGTAATATATATTGATTTCCTCTTATCACGCAAGAAGCAAATATCTTTAGTAAGGGGAAAAAGGAAAAGATAAAGAAAGAGGCTGTCTTGTTAAATACCTAGTGATATTGACAGGCTAATTTTAATTTTCGCCAAATATTCAACAATTTTACAACGTATCTTTTATCTGCCATCATAATATGCAGTTCATCGGCATTCTCTATGTCGTGCACAGTGTCAAGGACTCCGTACTTGGGGTAGGCAATAGACTTCTGTTGTTGCGCGAAGGACTCTAAACTCCTTCGTAGACACTACCTAGCTATATACAGCTATCTCTTTGTTCCTTGCCTATGCCTCGTGACACACAGTCTGGGCGGCTTCCACAATCTCGTTGCCACTACCTTGCTTTGATTGCACTCTTATTGTCAGAAACTAGGGCAATATCGTGTTTTACGTGTAACGGATTCTCAGGCTTCGTACAGGAGAGCGTAATGTAACCTTAATAAAGCACTCTAAATCTCATTCCTAACAACCAGCTCGGCAAATTTGAAGTGGCGACAAGTGTCGAAAATACCTATATAGTGCTAGATGATCTATAAGATAGGTATTTGGTGTCGTGTAGCTGGACCCAAATCTCCCGATTGATTATTCTTGCTCATATACACAGTGCTTCTTCTGTTCTGTACGCGAGCAGCAGCAAGAAAATTCTAACGTGCCTAATTCTACTGCCGGCGGAACATCGATAAAGGACTGCCTTGGGGCGAGACAGGTTAGACAAGATTAAAACAGCTTAGCAGTTGCTCTCGTATGCCCTTCTCTTCATCGGCAAATTTTGCTTCATCGTATTGGCGTAAATCTTTATGCCCACTATGAACAAGGCAGCCTTGGACAATCTATGATATATATCATGCTATGAGCTCGACCTGATTCCCGCCGTAAGCATGTTAGACTAGGTATGGGAATAGGACTACCAGCTTACAACAGGCCTGGGTATGCTTCCGAGAGGTTAGTCTTGGGAACAAGCCTTGACCCGAGTGAGCCGTATCGTCGCTTTCAGCGTTTGGGTCCCCGTGATATCTACTGGAAACCAATCAACTTGTGCATGCAACCAAACGACGAGACGAAGTGGCGTATCAGAAGCTCGAGAAGGGTCATGACAGGTTGCCGAAACAATACTGACCTACATTAATGTCCTACCGGAGCCCCTCTGCCCCGCCTTATATGCGAAGATCACAGACTCTGACTACCATATTAATATCGGTGCCCCATGAGATTCGCTCCGGATTTAGATTTTCATATTAACCGCCGAGAGGCCAATACACGGTAGTTGATCCGCGTGCTTTTTTCGCCAATCAACGCCAAGCCCTATGACCGCATCCGCGATGGGTTTGGTTTTATCCGGGCGACACGCCTCCCTAGGACATGATATAGGACGGCCACTCGGTCTCTACCAGTCTTCCAGCTACTCTCGCTCGCTTCTCTTTCTCGTCACCTACTTCGTTTCTCCCCACCTGCTAGTCGAGGACCAAAAGAACCCGTTCGACAGTAATCGACGACACCAGCAGTAACGATGTTGTTCAAGACTCTTGTGCCCGCCTTGGCGGTGCAGCTCACTGCAGCACAAGAGCTGATGCGCTTTGGGTGCTCACAGCTCGTCATCGACCAGATCGATCCTCTAGTCGAGCCTGGCAACTTACCGTCTGCGCACATGCATCAAGTCGTCGGTGGAAACTCGTTCAACGCAAGCATGACCCCGGCGAGCCACGACCCTCCGACTGTTTCCACCTGTACCAGTTGCACGTACAGCGAAGACTTCAGTAACTATTGGTAACCCTAACCCTGATCCTTATCCCAAATCATAACTCTAACAGTAATAGGACGGCCAATCTTTACTTTAAGGCTCGCAACGGGACCTACAAGCGTGTTCCTCAGTTCGCCAATCTGGGTCTCGGCGTCCAGGCGGGTGTAACTGTCTATTACATCCGAGGGTACCAGCCCAGTGCCAAGGTCACGGCATTCAAGCCTGTAGGTTCACGATCTGTTTTCTACCACGTACGGAGTTGTGAAGGAGCTAATGATATGGAATCAGGGCTTCCGTATGCTTGTTGGCGACAGTTTGAACCGCAAGCAGGCTACCATGCAGAAGCAACTCTGCTACCGCTGCGAAGCTAACATGCAGCAAAACCCCTTCGGCGGCGCGCCGTGTACAGGGTCTGATACTCAGGCCTTCCCCAAGGAGCCCTGCGGCGGCGGCTGGCGTGTGTCAGTCCACTTCCCCAGCTGCTGGGACGGTAAGAACCTGGACTCGGTCGACCACAAGAGCCACGTCGCTTACCCCGCGTCTGGTACCTTCGAGTCCGGTGGTGCTTGCCCCTCGACACACCCCGTCAAGATCCCCCAGATCATGTACGAGATTATGTTCGACACGCGCCAGTTCAACAACAAGGCTGAGTGGCCCGCTGACGGCTCACTTCCCTGGTACTGGAGCATGGGCGACAATACCGGATATGGTCTTCACGGAGACTATCTATTCGGCTGGCAAGGAGACGCTCTTCAGAAGGCCATGGATGGCAAATGCTCAGGTGATCGCTGTGCGCCGCTCAAGAGACAGACAGACGCACAAGCTATTGCTTGCACCAAGAGCCAGCAGTCCAGCGTTGACATTGGTGACAAATGTGAGTTTCCTCATTAAGACGACCTAGTTTTTGAACGTGTGAGCGTTAACATATTCTATTAAGGGCTTGATTCGCTCCCCGGCATGGAAGGCATGCCCATGTAAATGGGTCGTGGATTTAATGAGATTCTTCGGCACAGTTTGGCTCGGATTGTCTTCGATGGGCTAGGAAGTGTAGCTAAATCAGATTGAGAGGTTTTGTTTCTTTCGCTTCGGTGCAAATAGATCCTTCGTTAGTTTCGGGCGTCAGAAGAGATACCTCGACTAGCCAACTAGACTCCTGAGCGCCTAATGAACAATGCGATACTCTCCCCAGTACCTCGGTTCTTATTCTTAAGCGACAAGTGAGCGGTCATATTAGTAAATTGTAAATACTGTTAAAGAGGAAGGCGAAAGAGATTGATGCTTGTTCTCTGTTGATCCATGCGGCTTTCAATGCATTTGGCTGCCTACAAATAACATAGGGGCTTTAGACTAATAGGTAACTAAAGCGTAAAACGCACGGACCATTCAACGAGCCTGTGGAGCAAATTCATTCTCGTAATAACTTAAGTACCTAACCTAGTGTCTCTGCATCAAAATTCTTCTCTTTCTCAACACGAAGTTGCCAGCGAGAAATAATCGCAAATGTGCGCATCACAAAAAGCTTCCAATTGTCGGTCGTCGACAAATAGGTTTGTTATCTTTCATTAATTTCTCGTACTACGTAGCACTAGCAGCATCCTTGAACCGGCCACTCCAAAACCTCCTACGAGTCTTCTTTTCGAAGGTCTTTATGCCTCGGCGCGTCTTGTGCTGGGGTCTCGAGAAGGCCTGGTGATTCGAGGCAACGGATGGTATTCGTACCGTCCGTTGACAAACGTTGCAAGACCAATGTATTATCGGACCATCATAGTCCACGCTCATCTGATGCTTTTTCCGCGTCCCTTTCATAACATGAGCGAGGCTCCTAGAGCTCCTACATTCTTTCGTATCGATGCCCCCATTCCCATTGCCCCTCCCTGCTGTGTGCATTATCAGCTGCATGCAGGCTCATATATCATTCGATAATAATAATAACGCTTACCGCCTTACCTTCTGCCTCGTATATGTTGTGCTCAGTCAGCCGTCAGCTCAAAGCTGAAAAACACGTAACAAATTGGGCGCATCAAAACCTGCTAGGCACCCTATCTAACAGCCATGGTTCGGGAGCTAGATAAACAACGTGGTGACCCCCACAGCGTTTCCTTCTGCACGTGAACCTTCAACGACGTCACACCAACTTCATCAATGGCACCACCCGAATGTGGGTTTAATGTTGGCAACCATTCACCTAACCCAGTATAATTGAGACACTCCGTAATACAAAAAGGTCACAAGCTTGTAACGATGTCAATTTAATCACTTTCTGCTTACCACGGCAACTGGCATAGATTGGATGTTTTTCTTTGGGCTTCAGCTCGTGTTCCCCTCATGCATAGATTCCGTTCCGTCCGGCAAGCATTGTCTTTCAAGCGTCATAGTAATCGCATAGCTTTCTCAACTTCAAGTCCCTGCCCCAAAATGTCGAAGTCCAAGTTTTCTCACCTCCCATTAAGCACCCGTGGTCCAATCGAATGTGCCGTCAATGGAACGGTACTGCTGAACACGCCGTATTTCAATCGCGGATCCGCTCACACAGCCGAGGAGAGAGAGGAATTCAATCTTACCGGCTTGTTACCTCAGAGCGTCCAGACTCTCGAGCAGCAAGTCAAACGCGCTTATGAGCAATACTCGACGAGGCATGATGATCTTGCCAAGAATACGTTCTTGACTTCGTTGAAAGAGCAGAATGCGGTCTTATACTTTAGGGTGAGCCTCCAGGAGTTAGTGACCATTCCTTATACACGCACCTGCACTTGAGGAATAGACCCCGATACAATATGACGCATAACACTAATACGTAGTAGCTCTTACAAGATCACCTCAAGGAGATGTTTGGCGTTGTCTACACGCCGACGGAAGGTGATGCCATACAGAACTTCTCGCGTCTCTTCCGAAGGCCGGAGGGCTGCTTCCTCAATATCGAGAACATAGACAGAGTTTCTCATGACCTCGCTCAGTGGGGTAAACCTGAAGACATAGACTACATCGTCGTCTCCGGTAAGCAAACAAGAACTACCCAACGCTGACAAGAGGCAACAGTGGAGTCAATTCACTAATGGTCCTCAGATGGCGAAGAGATCCTCGGCATAGGCGATCAAGGCGTGGGGGGCATCCTGATTTCGGTCGCAAAGCTGGTGTTGACCACTCTCTGCGCCGGTGTTCATCCAAACCGCACTCTCCCAGTAGTGCTGGACTGCGGCACAGATAATGAAAAGCTGCTCGACGACGAGCTGTATCTCGGCCTTCGCCGGAAGAGAGTCCGCGGCGAAAAATACGATCAGTTCGTGGATGAGTTTGTTAAATCTGCTAGAAAGTTATTTCCGAAGGCCTACATTCATTTTGAAGATTTCGGATTGACGAATGGTATGTATATCTGTGCCATATTGCCCCTGAGACCTCGTGAAACTAATATCTTTGATAGCACGCCGGATCCTGGAGCATTATAGACCTGAGATTCCCTGCTTCAACGACGACGTCCAAGGGACCGGATGTGTCACACTTGCGGCTATCACGGCTGGACTCCATGTTAGCCAACAGAAGCTGAAAGACATCAAAGTGGTCGTATTCGGCGCCGGCACCGCCGGTGTCGGTATCGCAGATCAAGTACGCGATGCCATTGCTGCCGAGAAGGGAATAAGCAAAGACGAGGCAGCGAAGCAGATATGGTGAGTTTTATTATCCTCGTCTTCCCTCTGATTTCTGGAGTCTTTTTATTCTTCTATCACTAACAGCGCAATAGGTTAATTGACAAGCCGGGTCTCCTAACTACAGAATCAGAGCTAGACAGCGCACAAAAGGTCTTCGCAAAAGACTCATCTGAATGGTCGAACAAGGACCTCTCCCTTCTCTCCGTGATCAAAGAGGTGCATCCAAACGTTCTCATCGGGACCTCTACAGTACCAAAATCCTTCACAGAAGAGATCATCAAGGAAATGGCCGCACACACCCCGCGACCCGTCATCCTCCCGCTCTCGAATCCCACCAGACTCCACGAGGCGGTGCCGGAAGACATCCTCAAGTGGACGGACGGCAAGGCCCTAGTAGCGACAGGCAGCCCCTTCGAGCCCGTCAAGGGCCCCTGGGGCGCAGACGGCAAGGAAGTCAGCATCGAGGTGGCCGAGTGCAACAATAGCGTCGTGTTTCCCGGCATCGGTCTCGGCGCCGTGCTCTGCCGCGCCAAGCTCCTGACGGATAAAATGCTTGTTGCCGCCGTTCGCGGCGTCGCGGACTTGAGCCCTGCGCTGAAAGACGATACGGCGCCGCTGCTTCCTGGCGTCGAGGAGGTGCGGAAGGTCTCTGTTCGCGTCGCTCGCGAGGTCATCAAGACTGCTGTCGAGGAGGGCGTTGCTACTGAAAAGAATATCCCTGATAACGACGCCGACCTGGAGGAGTGGATCCGTGAGCAGATGTGGGATCCTATCTATCGCCCTCTCAAGCGCGTCGATACTGAGGGCGCGAGTCGGCAGGCTAAGGCTGAGTTGAAGGTTGTCGGCAGTATTGAAGATATCAAAGATAAGAAGCAGAGGGTACAGGAGTAGATTCCTCTCTATAGTCGTCTATTAGATTGGTAGAACCTTTGGTGCTTAGATAGACGCTAGAAGGGCGCGGTATTGAATGGAGTCATCAGATGTTACTCGCTATAGGTAGTTTATAATACAAGACGCAGTGCCGGCCTCTGAGTTCATATTATAGATTATATAGTAATAAATCTAAATACGCAACTATTTATGGTGAATTCGACCATTATCATATCATACATTCATATAACGCGGCTTCGAGGTTGAGACTTCACGCGTCAACTATAAGGAACAGAGAACTGTTCTTATATAATTATTACCAATGTGTCGTTTTTGACGTGACTCTCTTTAGGTTCCGTCGATAACTTCTGCTCGGTCCTTTCTAGTACCTCGATATCATAACATGATCGTTATACGTATCACAGCACGCTCGTCTCACACCGCATTGACTATAAATCTACCGATCTCATATATGCACAAGTAGTGCAACCTGCCAAGTCTATTTGCTATCCATTCAGAGAATTAGATGGTTATTTCAACCTTTTCACATCGAGTGCTCAATGACTGCATGTATATCATTATATTCCAGGCCCAGTTTCATACACATATAGAGCGAGAGCTAATCCAGTCCGACAAAGGCACTTGGGCTCATGCAACACCTGAACACCCTTAAAACAAGAAGGACGATAACAATACCTTTATAGTAAATCGATATCCGCCTCTCCATTTCTTCACCTAAATTAGACCGGCACGGGCCGCCTCTCCGCCGCCCTCTTGAACAAGGGCTTCAATCTTCTGCTTGCCCTTACCAAGAGCTCCATCGCCCACACCCATCCGTCGGGCGACATATCTCTGCGCAACAACGCCGACCGCAAGACTCAGAGTCTCCTCTACCCACTCGGCGACCCATTCACGCGGGTCAACACCCCCACCCTCGACAATCTCGCGAATTTCATCTGGAACATTTAGAGCAAGGGGAGTAGGCTGTTCGCTCTCGCTAGCCGGTGTCAAGGGGGTCGGCGCATCCAACCACCTGATCCATCTAACCGGAATGCTTTGGCTGATTGTGCTGTACACGATATCATGGACGGGGTCGAGGACATAGACGGCAAAAGATATTTGCGTGTCGGTACTCTCATCCGCAACGGCACTTGCCTCCTTCTCCGCCTCGTTGGCTGAGCTGCCGGTGAAGAGTGCGGAATCTGACTCGGCCATGATGGCTTGGACAGCAAGGAAGAGATCGCTA
This sequence comes from Xylaria sp. Z34, assembly GCA_037356055.1. Lineage (NCBI taxonomy): Eukaryota > Fungi > Ascomycota > Sordariomycetes > Xylariales > Xylariaceae > Xylaria > Xylaria sp. Z34. Next base: position 940,633 of record JBAWJW010000004.1, on the reverse strand, counting down.
GTCCGGACGGGATTGTCCTCACTCAGGGGTTCCAGCGCACGCTTCTGGGCCTCGGTTACGCCGCCGCTGGCGGCAAGGTATTCACTTGCGTAGCTCTCCGCATTGGCACGGCATAGCTTAGTTCCCTCAACGAGGCCCTTGACGGAGCCGAGGTCGCGGGGTGAGTCGACCTGCCGCCACCAGGGGCCGTCGCGCCAGCCGGCCGAGTTAGAGGAACCACCAAAGAAGGCGACGTCAGAGGAACGACGAGCAGTGTTCTCGTGCCCACGTTGAACGACGAGCAAATCACCGCCCTCGACTTGAGACATAACGCGGCTAAACACGCCATATATGAGGGGGTCCAGAGAGGGGTAGCCAACAATGTCGTGGGTAATATGAATGAGGAGACGTTCGTGGGATGAGATGGGCGGAGCAAGAGTGTGTAGGATATTAGCGAAAGTCGGCATAGCACGGTGGCGGAGATCGTCGCCTAATGATATCGTATGTTAGCATATCGTCATGACCTTGACATAATTCTTCGACTAGCTTCGTGCACACAGAGAGAGAGGGGTACTATGATGGCAGGTATGTGTAGAGTAGAGCAAGCTTACCCAGGCCCTTGAGAGCTCCAACATTGCCCCTAACCTGCTCAGCCCATTTCTTGGCCTCCTCATTCTGTTGAATCTCCTTGTATGCAGCCTCGGCTTGCTTCATGGCAGCGCTGGCTGTGGCCGTGGCAGTAGCAAAGATACCACCCCACCAGCCGCCTCCACCCGCAGCAGCAGGAGCTGTCTGTTCGACCGGACCCCTCTTCTCAGCATCCTGAAGGTCAGAACTGGTTGCGCTCGGCGTGAAGCTTGCATGGAAAGAACGGGTGCTGTCGGCAGACTTCCGGGCAGCAGCGGCGGATCTATCCTCGGAGATTCTGGCGGCGGCGGCGGCGGGTGGTGGGGTGGCTGCGTTTGTTCGTTTGACGCGAGGCGTGTGTGGTCGTGCGGGTTCCTCTTCGCCGAGCTCGTTCTCTAACTCGGCAAGGATATCCTCTTTCTTCCCCTTGGGCTTGTCGCTTCGCGGTTTCGAGGCAGTGCCCTTGGTCTTGGTCGACTTCTTCACTGCATTATCGTCGCCAATCCCCTCGAAGAGCTCGCCAAGCTCGTCGTCGGTAGTGGCTTTCGAGCGCTTCGACGACATTGCGAATAGGGAGAGCGCAGACGCTTGGGGTTATATTTGTAGTTGTGATACGGAAGCGGAGTTGTAAAGTCTTGGTCTCGTTGCTAAAGCCGTATTCGCAATTATAGTTGAAATCAAAATGTACCGGTACCACAACACGCAAGTGAGCCTCCTGGGCTCTTGTGTGTAGATAGGCTTTAGCAAAAATAGCAACGTATTGGTGTAAATGACTACCTACTACCAATCACTACTACCAAAGGTCTCCGGCTGAACAGCAGCTGTCTTGTTGTAGATACAAGGAGCTTGGCCCAGGTAGGTGTTACAGGGGTTCGGATTGACGCAAGAACACCGTTAGATAGGTTAGATAGAGGTAACGTAGCGGTCGTTGTATGGCTGCATGAAATAAGACAATGGAGCTCAAAAGAGACACTAAACACAGACTTTGGGATTATAGGATATAGTGTGTGTTGATGTAATGGCCGTATTGAGACAAATCCAGTACCTAATGGAGAGTGTCCTGCCGAGAACTGTGTACTGAGATGTAGGCAGCCGACTTGAATCGTGATACACTGACGTGATGCTTTACTCTATTTGGGGTTATTTTTGGGCGCAACCTCCAGTGGTGAATACAGCGAATACCTACAGTGAATAGTTACAGCGAGCACTTACATGTGTAGGCAGGTGTGCTGTAGATACAGCGCTGTAGAACCTCAATCAGGTACTTGCCCGACCCGTCTAGTCCCGTTCCGGAGCAGACAGGCACCATTGCGTGTTGTCTGATTGGCCAAGATCTCTACCAGGAAGACATTCTTGGCAAGGTCTAAGTAAGGTTGTGGCTAGGCTAGTTGAAGTTCTCCTGTGGCTTGTGCACAGCTTGACCAAAAACGCAGAAACAGGCGACCCGACCCTGGACAAGACGCCGTGTCAGAGTAACAAGAGGAACCACGCAGCACGTCTACACTTTCGAATCTTTTCGTCAGCCTTCTTGAAGAGGACAAGTAGTCGTGGTTGGGCATGTGGTAATCCCGGATTTTCGAATCAGAAAGTTAATCAAGATTTCTCGGCGCCGGACGTGTAAGTATTCCAAGGTTATTATTATTATCAAAATCTGTCCCGGCCAAGGAAGGCTGTTACACCTTTACACTCCAACACACACACCACACACACACACAGAGCACATAGCACACGGCATACAGCACACACACACATTTGGCTCCCTTTTCATTCACTCAGACGAGGTTGGCTGCCCGTGCCGTTATCAACTGTGTGTGCGGTCCCATGTGTCAACAACAACATCTCTTGATCTCTCGGTTTCGCCCTTGATGCTAGCACTGGACTCTGACCTTGACTCGGCATTTCAGATAACTCTAATTTCTCGTCTTTTGCGTTCTGTTGTTTTCCATCATAGTTTCGCCTGTAAGTCTTATTTACGTACCTCACCTATTCTCTCCTGCCTGGGATCATAATTTTCCTTACCTCCTTACTACACTACGTGACACGCACAATCCCCAGCGCGCTTCAACTAATAACAATAATTAATAGTCGCTGGGCTTGACTCAACCTATCTTCTTTTCTTCTACTGTCCTCTTTTGTTTTCTTCCCTTGGACATCATCGTCGTCTGTCGCGGGCTCTTCGGGTCTCAATTACACATCTCCTGCTTAGATTCCCCACTTACATAATCTCCGACCTGGAAATCTTCTTGCACCCTTACGGCACGACTAATAACTCATCAACGATCTGTTGAACAACACCCATTAACCGTAGCATCTGCAGCCTTCTGCGCTATGGATTCACCGGCCTCCGCAGCGCGCGGTCGAGGTCGTCTTTCTGCTCGAAAACGTCACACTCTTCCTACTGTCTCTTCACACCCAAATTCCACTACTATGACGGCCGCTGAGCTTGTCGACCAACAACTCCCATCATCCACACCAGCTGATAGCATTGCATCCTCTTCCTTTGAAACCCCTAGTCCTACTGCTTCTAGAGGAACGCGTGCCCGTGCTCGCGTTGCCGAAGGCACTATGCCTTCATCTGATGATCTCGATAATAAGGGTGGCCGTTCACTTAGAAAGCGGGCCCGTGTGGATTACACGTTCGATCATGCCGATGAATACATGAGCGACAGCAGTAAAGCAACACCTTCTTCAACGCGAGCCTTGAAAAGGCGGCGCACTGAGGCTTCTTTCAACAACATAGATGATATCGAGGTAGAATTCAACGGCCCTCACATCAAAAGACGCTCTTCCGAGCAACTGCCTCCACCATCATCAGTCCTTCGCAGACGCAACCAAGCACGGAAGTCAACACTGGAACCTCAAACACTAATCTCAGATCAGCAAATGGAGGATGTAGAGGTCCAAGACACGATTGAAGTAGGTGGTCACCACAGCGAGCAATCAGATGAAAATACTCTCAGACGTACCAGCTCCAACACAAGCTCTGGCTTCTCAAATGAAGATTCGAAGCCATCTCACATGACAGCTTCATTTGAGTCAATCCCAACCCCACGCACATTTCACTCGAATCATATCCGCATAGGCTCGGACGATGATCACCATCAAACCGACGTTGAATTGCGTGAGGCCGTTCGCATGTCACTGGCGGATGATTCAAAGAACGTTGTCGACATATCTTCACGTCCCTCACATGAACATCTCACCCCATATATCGAGGGTGCTTTTTCCGAATGGCCACCTGCGCATTCGGAAATTGAACCCGTTCCTGGATCACAGCCGCTGCAGCAGGATGCCGCCGAGGAAACGGCCGATGACCAGCTCGACGGCATTCAATTAGATAGTATAAAGGCAGATATCGCGCAAGAAGATACTCCTATGACTGATCCCCTTGTGCCCGAATCTACCCCGTTAGAAGGACCTATGGAGGAGACACCGGCTATGTCGCCTTTACCTACAGATACCAGAGCGAACTCTCCAACAGCAGATGCTGAGATTCCATATATTCAACCACCGAAGCCGATTTCTTTCAAAAAGACCAGAGATGCCTCGGAATTTATTAGCCTTTTTGAAAACCACAAGTCCTTGTCACCTGAAGAATTATGGAGAAGGCTAGAGGTTGTCAATCGTGCCTTGGTCGCCTGGCAGGACGAGTACCATGAGTTGCGGAAGATTACAGATGACGAGGATAACGCGGTGCGATATCGCCAGGAAGAGGCGGCGTTCGACCATCGCCTAAAAATGCTTACAAGCAAGGATCCCTTTGCAAACCCCATACGAAAAGATTTTATTGTTAAAGGCGTACGGGCTGAAAGACCCAGCTCGGAGATCGCCTACGCCCGACATCAGGACAAATTAATGGCAACCAACTATGGTTTCGACTATGATGATAAGGACAGCAAGATCGGTTATCAAGATCCCTTAGAGCAAAAGACCGGCTCCGGGAAAGGTCGCCTCCGAGATCGACCAAAGCAGACTGCTAAAGCAGCTGAAGCCGACGATGGGGTCGTTGTTCACGGCAAGCGGGCCAGGAAGCCTCCAGTACTCTTCGATGGAAGTGAAGTCGCTAGCAGAGCCTCAACTCCCGTCCCTATGCAACGCCGGCGCCGGCGGGCTGGACTTACTGCTGATGAAAACGGCGAGGCCAATCTTGCAGTGCCAACGCCCACAAATTCCTTTACCGAACAAGTACCACCGAAGAAGAAAGGAAAGGGTGGTCGTCCTCGAAAACATCCTCTACCAGTCCCGATTCCAGAGCCTACTTCTGCACCAGCCGAAGAGTTGCATCAGCAGCCCAACGAGGCCGGAGAAGAACAGCCTATACGAAAACGTCGACGTAGAAGAACAGCGGCCCAAATCGCCGAGGATAACGCGGCTGCCGCGGCGGCTGCTGCTGCGAATGGTTTCAGTCAACAGGGCCCAACGAAGGCCGGACTACGTCGCACCGACTCACGGCTCTCTGAGGTTCCTACTGGCTCGTTCTATACGTCGTCTATGCAATCGGCTAATGCAGCAGATGAATCTCGTCCTCCGACTTCTTCGTCAACTGCTACACAATCTACTGTAGCTTCCAACTACCAGCTTAGAGAGAAGCGGCAGAAAAAGTTCTCGATAAACCCGGATGAAGAAATTCATGATGCACAGCCTAAACGCAAGCGCGGTAGAAAACCCAAGAAAACCCAGGTCGAGGACTTCGCGGAAACAGCTGCTCCTGTACCTGTACCCTCTCCTCCATCCATGCCACAGCCATCCCTCGAGCCACATCCAACGCCGAAACCGCCCACCAAGATTAAGCTGAAGAATTACACTGCACCCGTCTCAGCTCTTCCCACTATACCTGCTATAGCTCCGAATCCGTCCTCTGCGCCATCCTCTTCGAATTCGACACCTCCCCACAGCAGCAACGGTATCAACAATGGTGCCATAAATGGTGCGGATCCGGCCGATATCAAAGACTACAACCAGATGACCAAATCTGAGAAGATGTCCCACTCTATGAAAGGTAATTGACATTAAGCCCACCCTCTCTGTGTCAAACAATCTCCATGCTAACAACCACAATAGCACGATGGGCATCCGGGTCAATGTCACAAGCCGTCGCGAAACGTCGCGCAACCCTTGCAAACAAGAAGCAGGCCGTCAAGGCCGCCGAGCACGACCAGCCGCTAGAGCCAACGTCGATTATGACACAGCCTTGAACGGAACGATAATCGAGCTAGCATCGCGTCCCATAGTATATAGCACCACTTTTTCCCAGCTACACTAAGCGCTACGCCCTTCTACCGCCCATGCATCTTCTCTACGGCTATAATGAGTTCGGATCTCTGGGACGATACATACGAGTTGGATCATGTGAATACTATTGTACCTATATCACCCTTCTCATCACCATTGAGCGCTGATGAGGGGCAGGGGAGAGATGGAAGGGCCCCTGGCATAAAAGCACATGGCCTTCCCTTCCCCCCTTTTTCTGTTTTATTCTTTCTGTTCACACGTTTTTCTTGCCTTTGCATTCTCATCACTGCATGCAACAAGCGAGGGTCGGCAGCATATGATATCATTGTCATTGTCATCATTATCATTCATCATCACATCATCATCATCACAGTATACGGATTTGATACCCCCGGTGCCCAAAAACGAACTTCAGCGAAGAATCTTGAGTCTTTTTAGAAAGGAAAGGAGTAGGCAAGGAATGGACATGGAACAAAAGTCAAGGAAGGAATCGATTGTTTGGTTTTTTTTCTTTTTCATGACTGATATGGGGACGCTTTTGATGAGGATGTCAGGTCTTTTCCTTGTTTTTGCCTTGAATGTTAAGTTTTTCTCTTCCGGACAATACGACTTGGAACACCACACCGGGTTATTTCGGAACAATGTCGGTCGGTCGAAGAATCGGTTCGTACCATAGCGTATCATGATAGTAACACTAATGCTGTATAAACACTTGGCCCTATGATAGATTTCTTCCCGTTTGTACATAATGTGATATGGTGAAATTAATGATGCTAGAAGACTCCCCTTGCAGAGTAAATGGCTTCGTCAGGGTCTTGTTGCACGAATTCAGACTGAACAACACAACACAACACAACACAACACAGAGCACCACATACATAATCGCCCAATTTCTTAGGGGAACTTCACGCATCGGATATTCAAGACATGTTTTAGATTGTTCCGGCAATGCCGGATAATTAAATCGTAGTTTAAGACGTGACTCGATTGTTTACTTGACACTAGATGTTCCAAGCTCTTGGGATATTTGGCATCAGCAGCGTTATCACATGCATCAATCCTGGCCAAGCATTTGAGTTTTGGGAACTGAACCATTCATTTTGTTCAGGATGCTATGTTTTGGTATGTAGTCTCCTTTACGCCCCTAAGCCGAAATGCAAAGCAACCAGTCCGATTAGACATTCATCTTTCATGTGAGATGGCTGGCCATATTGGTTTTTTCGTCCCAAATCGTGACTCGTAGTCAACAGGTGAATTTGTTCTGCTTGAAACGCTTTCATTTACATCACGACACCAGAGTTGCTGGCAATACGCTGTGATGTCTGTTAGTTATGTGTTTGAATTGAATAGCAAGATTAAGTACTTACGGGCCATAACTCAGCAGCCTCCTTTCCAACGGGGCCAGTAATAGCAGAGCCCTTCATCTCACCCTTGGGGTTGACGATCTAGATTACGACAAGAGTCAGTAATAGGATTCTAGAAATCGGTTGACAGGCAGTGACTTTTGACGACAAGCCGCTTTTCATCTAAGCAGTCAAGCCTTGTGGGAGATATGGTGACCCTAGAGATCGTGGTGAATAGGACATTTGCCACTTACAACACCAGCGTTGTCCTCGAAGTACAGGAAAACACCGTCAGTTCGCTTCCAGGGCTTGGACTGGCGGACGATGACAGCGGGGTGGACCTTCTTGCGGAGCTCAGGCTTTCCCTTCTTGACGGTGGCCATAACCATGTCACCGACACCACCGGCAGGCAGTCTGTTGAGTCTAGCACCAATACCCTTGACTGAGATGATGTAGAGGTTACGGGCACCGCTGTTGTCGGCGCAGTTCATGATGGCACCGCTGCAAGTCCACGTTAGCAGGCAATCTTTATTTCCAGTTCTGCGAGCATCGAAGCAGCAGTTTGCGAAGCGCGTTTCGACTCAAGGTGGGTACTTACACAGGCAGACCGAGTGTCATCTTCAACTTGCCACTATAGAGACAAAAGTCAGCAATCGCCCACGATACATCTCCACTTTGCACCGATTCGACAACTCCGAAATAGAAGAGGCACTGTCTGGCCGTGTTGGGTAGGTTGATGGTTGCTTAGAGTTGGCCAGCTTTTGTGAGCGAGTGCTCAAGAGTACATGGCCAACGAATGCCCCTCGCGGCGACCGACAATACGATTGACAACAGAAAAACCGATACAACGACATTCCGAACTCTCCAGCTCATATGAATCCTCCCACGATTTGAATTTGTCCAAGCTGTGTCTGTGTCGCTATGGTCGGGTGCCTCGTCACAGTCGTAGGGCGCGTACTCTCGAGCACTCGTTTACAGCTCTCGCCAAGCAATGTTTCGTGGGATGGTGAGGGGTGGGGAGTAGCAGAGGTTGTTCGTTACATACCCAGGGGCACCACGTCTATAGTAGAAATATTGTCAGTCAGCTTGTCCAGATCAATGTGATTCCCCATGTCCAGCAAAACCATTGTCTCGTAGCCGTGCCGATCCTCCCACCTCAATTTTTCCCACTCTTCTAGTACAAAACTGGCGCAGGACAGCCTGTGCAAAGACTCGTGCAATCACAAGTTTTCCTCCCTCTCGACTTCGCCTGGACCCCGCCATTTCTCCTCCTCTTGCGCAGGCTACGAGAGCTCCTCCAAATGGTAATCGTCGGCTGGTAAACTAAATAGGCTCACTTACGATAGCTTGGCCATTGTGAAGGTTGATTAAGGGGTATGGTCGGGACGGTGTGGTGTTGCTGGCGGGAAATCTGCGAGTTGTCGATGTCACTGCAGCAAATTTCTAGGGTATCTCGCACTTTGGACACGAGCGTGGGTGTGTGCGAAATTCTGGGACCCATAATTTTGGTTAGCCGACTTGGTGGGCAGAATGGTGGAGGGAGTCACGTGGGTGTGATAAATGATAAGATAAGATAACTATCGACAATTATTAACGTATCCATCGTCATAGCTCTACCTACCTGTTTACGCTAGGTATCCTAGCAAAGTCCAACTTAAACTGACATTTGGCTCAGCATTTGCGAAGCATCATGTACAGAGGCTATTGACTCCTTTTCTCATTTGCCAATACAACGATAAAAGATCCCCACTCAGGAGACTTAAAAAAACAAATCCGACGTGATATCAACCATAGATAGACGAGCAATGCAATCGCGATGTCTTAGTCAATGCATGACTCCACCAATCCCTCTTTGTGCCAGGTCCGGAACGCCTTTCGCTCTGACTAAGTATACATTTAAACGTCATAAAACCAATGACCCTCCGCTCGAAACATAGCTTTGCCGTACAAGTACACGCCGGAGATATACAATCGGTACCGCATTTCCTATCCGGCGCGCTAGCTGCTGCTTGTCGTGTCTTTCGCCTGCTCGGCCGACTCGGTCGACGAAGATGCTTCCGTCGTTTCTTCAGCTTTCACTGGCTTGTCGCTTTGCTTCTGATCCGCAGGGGTTTCGTCCATATCGACGTCTCCGTCCTTGTCTTTCGAAGGCCCTTTGGGTAACTCTGCGGCTTCGGCTTCGGCTTCTGTGTTTTGTTTCTTTTCTGCCTCTTTCTCCGACTGGTTGGGGTCGTCCTCAACATCTTTCATAACCTCATCGCCGTCTTTAGAGTCCTTCTCTTGTTTTTCTGCAGAATCTTCAGGTGTTGCGGCTTTCTCGTCCTCAGTGGTGGCTTTAGCAGAGTTAGAAGCTTCCTGGATCTCTGCTATAGATTCTTCTTGCTCCGCGATGCCCGCGGCCTCAATCCCTTCATCTGATTTGTTTTCTTCAGCTTTAGCATCGACAGTTGAATCGCCGGCCTCGATTGCAGCATCTTGTGCAATGTTCTCCACGTCTTTCATGACAACCTCATCAGTTTCCTTAGACTTGATGACATTCTCAATCGTACCGTTGGTAGGGGTTGCTATGCCGCTGTCGCCCTCCACATCTGAGTTGCGGTAATCTAGGAAAGGGCGCCGAGAGCTGCCATTCCGGTGCACACCATTCACCCTCTCTAATTCCTCATTATCGCTCTCCTCGTATTCGTCATCTCGCTCTATCCGGTTCTCCCATTGGCGTTGTGTCACTCGCACATCTTTGTTCTCATCTTCATCCATATCATCCAACTCAGCGTCATCCTCATCTGTCATGGCGCCCAGCGACTGTCGTGGAACGTCCTGCATCTGAACAGACGGCACATGCGCCGTTCTACGCAGATTCTCGATAAGTTGGTTCTTAATCTTTTCAAGATACTCGGGACTATTTGCATTTTCCATGTTAGAAGACCGAACGTCAAGTTCATAGTCAGGTCCATAGTACTATGCAGGCATTAGTTTCTAATTTCCAAATTAAGGCAAAAACAAAAGAAGGTAGCTTACCTCGTAGTACTCGTTAAATGGGAGCGTGCGGTCCATGTGAGCATCCACTAGCAGGCCTGTTTCAAAAGCCCATGTACGAGCCACGTTGCGCATAGTGTAGCCACCACCACCGACGACTAAGGTAGGTCGGTTGAAGCTCTTGACGAATTTAACACAGTTGGCATGGCCTTCCATGCTCAAGTTAAAGCAGCCAAGCCGATCACCAGATAAACTGTCGCCACCACATTGCAAGACGACCGCATCGGGATTGTAAAATTCCATGACGCTTGATATTACGGGCTCGAAGACGGATTTATAAGAGGAGTCGTCAATGCCATCTCGTAAAGGAAAGTTGACTGAGTAGTATTTTCCCGTGCCGATGCCGACATCTCTGAGTTCGCCAGTACCCGGGAAGTACTCGCCGTATTTGTGGAACGAAACGGTCATGACTCTATCCGTAGTGTAAAATGCTTCTTCGACGCCGTCACCGTGGTGGACATCGATGTCAATGTAGAGCACTCGTTTATTGAATCGTAATAGCTCAAGAATGCCGAGGACGATATCTGGCATGTTGTGAGTTTCCAAGCTACTCGCGGCGGCAGTGAGTTGTTGACAATACATACCATTCACGTAGCAGAAGCCGCTAGCTTCGGATTTCTTCGCGTGATGAAGTCCTCCGGCCCAGTTAACGGCCATGTCGCATTTTTGTCGGTTCAATCTAGCAGCGCCCTCCATACTGCCACCGGCACTAATCCCACAAAACTCAAACAAGCCGTCGAAAACAGGACAATCATCGCCAACATTGAACTTCGTTTGTTCGCGCTGAAAGTTATCCATGTTTTCTGGGCTCACCTTCTGAAGAAAATCGATATATTCGTCAGTGTGGAATTGCGTCATCTCGAGACGCGTTGCAGGCTTGGCTCGCTGAAAAAACCGAAAGACGATGGTGTTAGTAATCTACGCCATAGTTTCGAACAGGGGCGATGGACGATGAAATGCATAACAGGGAGTATGCACAATAAAAGGAGGGTTTTGATGATTGGGGTTGACGCACGTATATCTCCATCTTCTTGTATACGCCATAGTTCATAATCAAGCTATGCGCCAGCCGGATGCGGTGCGGCTTCATAGGATGGCCAGCAACATAGGCAAAGTTGCCAATGTCTGAATCGTAGAAGTATGCGACTTTCTTAGGAGACGATGATCCTAAGGCGATTCCATTGCCATTGGCAAGGTCCACTGGGGCGGCGTGGGACGCCATCGTGAATGCTTGAGTCTTTGATGTGGCTCGATGGAGGGAAGAGACGCGAAATGAAGCAACCGTCGAGGTGGCTATCATAGAGCACCGAGGCGATGGGTCCTAGTCTTATCGATACTGCATTATCCAGCTGCTGTGGACCCACCAGTTACTTAATGCTTGCCGAACCCAGCACTCCCTTACATGCCGCTCCCTTAGGTAACTCATCTTGCTTTTTCTTATGTCTTGAAGCCGGATCTGAGTACTTGGTATATTAGTTAGAAGCATCCAGAAAAACACGCGGACATGGTGAATCTATGAAGGGATACATACATAAGACGTGATCTATTTAACTTTACCAAACACCTTCGCCCCTCTTGTTTATATCACAGGCTCCCCTTGTTAACCCAAGTATGCTTTTGTCCTATCAAGCTGCATGCTATCTACCTAATCTAGTGCTAGTTATCTGCCATAGCCCAAACCCAAGATTTCCCCAACCTCATATGCCCCTCTTTGTCCTGTAAGTTTATAAATAGTAGTGCAGCATGCAAGCAATCTAGTGCATTATGACGGACCTTAAGCAAGGCATCATATCCCAACAACGGATCTATGAGCGAGTTTGTGAGTTTGTGATTTCTAATGTGGTCTAGTGGAGGATTTATAATAGAGGAACAACCATGTCCCTATGTGTAACCCCATTGTGACATCGACAGCTGAATCTGCAGTGCGGAAGCATATAACCGGCCGTAGCTAATAATAAGAAGGGCATATCAACAACAAAGTCCGTAATTATCGAACCCGTTTTCAGACTGCCTAAATTTTGCTCTCGTAGATCTCAATGGAATAGTTAACGTTATCGTTAGATTTTCTATTATACGTATTATACGAATACTCCGTAACAGAAAACCTCCGATCAAAGCCGGAGAAAGTGTAGATACTAGCGAGGTGGGTCGTTCGTGATCTTCCATCTTACAAATACGCTAATACCTTTCTCTCAATATAGGAAAACTCCAAGGTCTATGTTTGTATATAAGCCGTAAGGCCAGACTTAGTTAATCCTACAACCTTCATCCCCCAGCATCACAATTATCAAAACTATTAGTCTAACGAAAGTCTGGTATCACAATGGCGAACTCAAAAATCGTCCTCTTCGATCTCCCATCCAGGGCACCTAACCACCCATGGTCACTGAATACGTGGAAGAGTATGCATGTTTTCTCATGCTTCTAACATGAACATCGTTACTGATTGATGTAGCTCGTCTGGTCCTAAACTACAAAGGCCTGGACTATGAGACTGAATGGGCAAGTTCGACGACGTCGTTTTCGCACGTGGTATACCAATCTAATCTCTTTGCAGATCGAATACCCTGAAATCAAGCCCAGACTTCAACCTCAGTGAGAACCCCCTCACTTCGATCTCTAAAGAGGCTTCTCTACGAGATCATCATCTGCTTACAAGAGTAAACGCACCTCTAGTTTTCCGGATAAGGAAGAGTTTACCGTCCCCACGATAAAGTTGCCGGACGGCACTTACATCATGGACTCACTGGTGATCGCGCATGAGCTCGAGAAGCTGCACCCGGAGCCATCTCTTCACATCAACGAAGATGAACGCAAGAGATACATCGGCTTTCTAGGCAAAGCCTTCGAAGCCCTACGGCCCGTGTACATCCTGGGTGTTCCGAACAAGCTGCTGAATCCGGTCAACCACGAATATTGGCACAGGACACGTGAGCCATACGTCGGCATGCCCCTGGAGAAGTTCGTGCGAGAGAATGAGGGGCCCCAGGTCTGGGAGGGTGCCGCGCCCCATCTTGCGGACATCACGGCAATGATGAAGGAGAACGACAAGGGCCCATTCTTCTTGGGCGATACTATCAGCTACCTCGACTTCACTCACGCGAGTTTCCTCATTATGTTCCGTGCCCTTGGCGAGGACGTCTGGCAGCCGTTGCTAAAGGCTACGGGAGATCCTGAGCTGCATCTGAAGTTCCTTGAGGCTTTGGCACCTTGGACTGCGAAAGACGATTAGTATCAGTTGAGTGTTACAAGCCAGCCAATCCTTTCAATCAGTTTAACACTTCTATCCTACTACATGATTTCTTCTTTCATATTCCTGATTGAACCTCTAAAAAATATACACCTGTTTATTTACACTTGACTCAAGTCTTGATATGACATTGAGGGGAGCTGAGGAGAAGTGAGGGGTTATTATTTCCTAATCCGGCATGTGATGGCTTGGCCATGATTGATGGAGAGCTCGTTCAATCGTAAACTCTCTAAACAACTCATAATATGTATCGTCTTATACCGAACTAGTTCCGATCAATAAAAAAACTGTAGTTGATCATTAAAAGACAAGTTGTATTCAAGACAAACAATTCCTGAATTATAAATTTCACTAGGTTCTCGGCAGCTATCAGCTAGCTAGATACCCATTATCTCATCGCAACAGCCTCCATCTCAGGAGAGAAAAGAAATCCCTAGTTGGAAGAAGTCAATTGGTGCGGATAAAGCAGGCGGCTAAATCGTCCAGCCCACATGAGCTAGCAGCCGCGGAGAGGTTTAGTTCCTCGAATTCTCATTCAGCGTGACAAGTCCCCCACTCCGTTGGAAATTAGAGACGCAGCTTAAACTAGTGGTTGATCGGTAGCTATTACGACATTCTTTTGCTTGTCCCCCTGCCCCGCCATCGTGTAAGTCATAGCTTATCAGGCGAACAAGTGATCGTTCAGAATCGCTCCGAAGACGCTGCGATGAGAAAAGAGAGAGAAGGAAGAGAAGATGAGAGAAATTTTCTCAAGTACTTATTGACTGGTGCTGATAAGGGTCAATAGTTTCCCTATAAAAGTGTAGTAGTTGGAAAACAGAGTACAGTATCATCCTCAAGTTGTTTGTCTTCGCTTGTGTGAAACGTTCATCGTCATCGTCCTCGTCCTCGGTATCTTGGCACCCGAAGCGATAGAAAACCCAGGAACAACAAGAAAGCAAAAGCAAACCTAAGGCTTCCCGCTCTCCTACTATCTCATATTCTAAGCCTTGTTGGGACTTATATCAAAATGGCAATTGATCCCAAGACAGCGAGCGTATGTACCAACTATCCCCTCCCCAAGCCCAACAACAAGAAACCCCCCTTCCCCTTTCAACCCCGCGAAAACCACCACTTTCTAACAACAAAGCCATCCAGAACCTCTCCTTCATCCTCAACAAGCCCCACGATGTATCCTTCGTCGACCGGCCCGCGCCAACTCTGCAAAGCGCGCACGACGTCCTCGTAGCCGTGAACTACACGGGCATCTGCGGGTCGGACGTGCACTACTGGCAACACGGCGCCATCGGACACTACGTAGTCAAGGACCCCATGGTGCTAGGCCACGAGTCGGCCGGGACAGTCGTGGAAGTCGGGTCGGCCGTGACGAGTCTGAAGGCAGGCGACCGCATCGCCCTGGAGCCCGGATACCCCTGCCGTCGATGTGCGCCCTGTCTCGGCGGCAAGTATAACTTGTGTCCCGAGATGAAGTTCGCTGCGACGCCGCCGTACGATGGAACGTTGACGGGGTTCTGGACTGCGCCTGCTGATTTCTGCTATAAGCTGCCCGATAACGTGTCGTTGCAGGAGGGCGCGCTGATCGAGCCGCTTGCCGTCGGTGTGCATATCGTTCGCCAGGCCGTCGTGACCCCGGGACAGTCCGTCGTCGTTATGGGTGCCGGACCCGTTGGTCTGCTCTGTGCGGCTGTTGCGCGGGCCTTTGGCGCCTCGATCGTTGTGTCTGTCGACATCGTCCAGTCTAAGCTTGATTTCGCCAAGTCATTTTGCTCTACGCACGCATACGTCAGCCAGAGAGTCTCGGCCGAAGAGAACGCCGCCAACATCCGGAAGCTCGCCGGCCTGCCGAACGGCGCCGACGTCGTCATCGATGCGAGCGGTGCCGAGCCTAGTATTCAGACGAGTCTGCACACGGTGCGCAATGGCGGCACGTACGTCCAGGGTGGAATGGGCAAGGATAATATCACATTTCCCATCATGGCCATGTGTCTGAAGGAGGTTACGGCTAAGGGCAGTTTCCGGTACGGCAGCGGAGATTACAAGCTTGCTGTCGAATTGGTCGCTAGCGGCAAAGTCGAGGTGAAGAAATTGATCAGTGAAGTTGTGGCGTTCAAGGACGCCGAGAAGGCTTTCAATAAGGTCAAAGAGGGACAGGTTATCAAGATCCTAATTGGCGGCCCCAATGAGAAAGTGGCATAAATTGTTGAAATTGGTTCTGGTTGTTGTAGCGGCGATGAGGCGTTTATTAAGAGCTTGTATAATGGGTATGAGTGTAGTAGTAGACACTCAGCATGGTATATATACGTTGATCTCACGGTTAGGGTTCAAATTTATAGCCCCTCATACATCATACATCATACGGATGATGATTTTGCCAACTGAAGCACGATTATACATTGCCTTCGTAGTAATTCGAGCGAAGTCCAATTAGGTTTTTGCTAGCATTAAAACCAGCTCATTATATCCGAGTAAATTGACAACTTTTGTATCAATGAAAGCTGACCCTGGCTGTCACTTATACACTACTATAGGCGTACATGTTTTTTTTATTCTAGCTATCCGAACCACAGTCCTCCGTAACATACGCAGAAGCATCTTATATCATGCCCAGATATCTCGTCGTAACTTTTGTATCCTCGCTAGCACCGCGGACGGGAATCCTAACTATTTCTCCCGGTACGATATCAACGAGGTTATCCTCGAATCGAACAGCATCATCCTCAGACTCAACAGCAACACCCTTGACAGGCACTTCAGCGCTTAGCGCCACACTCTTACCATCCTTGCTCAGGTCCGCTTTTAGCTGCTTCGGCTTTTGAAGGTGCAGATACTTGAGGGGTTCGGGCCAGTTGACGTAGCGCGCAAGCTGCTTCTTGCCCAGTTGTGTTGGTGTTATACCGTCTTTAGGGTCTTCGGAAGACGAGGCAAGTAGATATGCTGCGACAACTGTGCGTCCCTCATCACCCTTCTTCTTCACGGGCACGTCCATGGCTATTACTTCAGTGGATTGGTTCTTAGGCAAAAGTAGTCCCTTGTGAACAATCTGCGCGTACGTCTCCTCTCCTGTCTCGACATCCCATGCACGAACGAGGCAGTCGAGGTCAAGATCGTCGAGCGTAAGATTGCTACCCCAGATCTCAATCTGTATTTGTGTCGTGCCGCCGATGCGCGAGTACTTATTATCCGGGTTAGGATGGTGGTGCTCACGGCGAGTTATCCCGACACTCAGGGGCGCCATCTCGCGCTTCACCGTGTAATATGCGTGTTTCGGCCGCAAGTAGTAATCGCAGATAGCCCAGGATGTCACAGGCCAGCAATCGTTTATTTGCCACACCAGAGCGCCAGCGCAGTATTCGCGACCCGGTCCCTTCCATTGGCGCTTCCATAAGCGGTAGGCCGATGCAAGACATTCAGCTTGCATTAGCTGGGTGCAGTAGACGAATTGTTCGAGTGGATCTGGCGCATATCTCATGTTCTCGACAAGGTACAGCGCGATGCGGCGTTCGTGGCCATCAGCCTTGTTGTGGAAGTCGATTGTCGACGACTGAGGATACCGGTCTGGATCATCTTTGCCCAACGGTAGAAACGCATCGATCGTCTTTACAGAGGGGAATGCCTCCATACCAAACTCGGACACAAACCGTCCTACCAGCTTATCGAAGTTCTGATATTTCTCCTGTGTTCCGTGCCATACGTTCCACTGGTGAATATCACCCACAGTAGGATCACGTGTATCGACACCGCCCCATGGGCTGCCTGGGTGGTAGTACACCGATGGAGAATACTCCCGGCACGCATCTGGCAGGATCTTCTCGTAGATATAGCGGGCGGGGAAGTCTGTCTTCAGCCAGCTTTCGGCGTCCGTATTGCTCTGGTCCCATTCCAAATTCACACTTTCAGCGTATTGGTAGTCTTCATTATTTCCAGCCCAGATAACGATGCTTGGATGGTGTCTAAGCAACTTGACATTCTCCTCTGCCTCACGTTTGATTGAGGCTAGTAATTCCGGCCACGCTGGGTAGTTGCCGCATCCGAACATGAAATCTTGCCACACCAGGATGCCCAGCTCATCACAAGCGTCATAAAAGGCCTGTTCTTCGTAGATACCGCCTCCCCATACGCGAATCATGAACTGATTGCCATCAGCCACCAGTTTCACCCAGTCATAATATCTCTCTTTGCTGATACGTGGAACGAAATTGTCGGCGGGAATCCAGTCGCTGCCGCCACAGAAGAGGGGAATGCCATTAACCTCGAAGAAAAATGAAGTACCGGGTTGTCCCTTGAGTGGCCTCTGAATGAGTTCGGCTCTCCTCAGCCCAATCTTCTTTGTTATACTGTCTATATCTTTACCATCTTGGACTGCTGTCGCCTTCACAGCGTATAAGGGCTGCTTGCCATATCGGATGGGATACCAGAGCTCGGGATCGGATATCCTAAATGTAGCACTGGAGCCGCCTTCAATCTCTTGGCTTGCGACGAGCGAATCATTCAGCGAGATGTCTAGACGTAATTTTGAAGCTTTGCCCTCGATGGGTGCATGGACGACAACAGTAGCCCCTTTTAGGGATTTATCGACGTCGATATCACACCAAAGATCGCCAACTCGAGATTCGTAAATTTCGAGATTGATCGGCCGCCATGGCCCGCACGAGAGAAGAGTTGGACCCCAATCCCATCCCTATAAAAATTGTCAGTATGTCGGCTTAAAATGCCAGCGTGGTTTTGAGTTTCTTCATTGTAACGTACCCAATGGTATTGAGTTTTCCGAACTGCCAATCTTGAGTTGTCGCCGTTCCAGCAACCCCACTTGTGATCAGGGTACTTCTCAACGAGCTTCCAGCCCCTGAGATATGCACTGTCGAACGTGATGACAAGCTCGTTCTCTTCGCCTGCCTTGGCTAGTACATTTGTGACATCCACACGTTCAGGCACGAACATGTTTTCCGTCTGGAGTATCGTCTTGCCATTTAGCACGACAGTAGCAAAAGTATCGAGGCCATCAAATGTTATAACTGCTTTCGGTCCCGTAGTACGAGGGGATACAAACTTGGTCCGGTAGACCCAGACCTTCTCGCCGACCCATTGTACATCGAGCTCATTCTTGCCAATGTAGGGATCCGGTATCAGCTTATGGGCGAGCAGGTCTATGTGCACATTGGTCGGGAATTGGGCAACAGGCAGATATGTATCATCGCCTTTGTCGGCCTGTTTGAACTCCCATTGCTTGTCAATGGGGATGACAATGCGGGGATCCATGATGGCGGGGAGGTGGTTGAGGGTAAACTGACTTGGGGAAAAGGATGATGGTTAAATCACTTGAATTTTTAGAAGAAAGAGCAAGGCATAGTGCTTTTACAGCAAGAGCATCCTTTTATGCAAGCAGACATGTTCTAGGCATTAGATATAAAAACAACTAGGTTACAAATATCACAACAAGAAAGCCTCAATGCCCTATTGGAAGCGGCCTGCCTCCCACCGAGATCAATCTCGCAATTCGCAGCTTCTGGGGCTCCAAATCGCCTCCACAGCGGAAACGATGCATGTCTTAAAACCGGCATCTAATGTAAGGGTCCTAGCATAGGTTCAGCTCAACAAAGTGACACAACACTACGGTTAGCAGTCTCAAAGGAAGCGCTTAGCGGATAAAGATCTCCGTGCTAGAGAGGATTCATGTAGCCAGGGGAGTAGGCAAAATTCTATATCTCATCTCACGTATAACTTCTAAACTATTACATACAATGTTAGATATGTAGCCGAACGACTATAATCTCAGCCTTTGTATCTTCGACAGCAGCACGGATCTCAAAGGTTGACATGACATTATTGTTACGTTTTGACATTTTGGTAGCGTACCCAGTTTTAATGTCTAAATCGAACGAAACTGCGGAGTATCGTCCTCCGATGCCGTTTCGGGAATCCCGCAACTCAGATGCAGAGCCTCGAAAGCACGAAAGGGCTGGTATATTTCAAAGACATTACTCCACTAGTCACCAGGTTATCCAGAACGAACTATTAGAAAACATAGACTACGGTAGGCTCCATGTTGCGGACAAATAAGACGGAATTTACCATTTAGTAGTTCCCTAGCTATGACTAAGTAGCTACTTCAGTCCCTGAAACGTATTACCTTGTCACTTATAAGCTAATAAACATAGTCTTCCACCATGAAGAAACGAGACATGACTATCATCGAGGTATCTGGTAAGTAGGAAATTTCGTAATTATGTATGTAAATGAGCCGTTCTTCTCTTCTCTGCTCTGTTCTTTCTATCGACATCTCGAACACCGCCTTTAAAGCGTCATGGGAAACGCCCATCTGAATAGGAAAAGATCCGTAGTTCTGCGCAACGCAATGCATCATGTCCCCGTGTCCTGTCTCCCGAACGCCGAATAAAGGAGTGCGCTGTATGTATGACTCTGGAAACAACCCAGATGCGGTTCGAAGTCGTAGTAGGTATCTTAAAATGTCCGAAGGCGCCAATCCGTTTATTTCCAGCCAAAAATATTCGCTTGTGGTCTCCCCAATCAAGCCACGCGTTGATCTGCCTGCCATATACTGTCCAACTCACTTTCGCAAGCCCCCCGGACCAGCCAACGACCAGCTCTTCTTCTACCCACGTGCCACGATCCCCAGAAAATGCGATCATGTTAGCAACAGTTGCCCCTACCACGCCCACGGTTGAGTGTGAAGACCTCCTCCCATTCGCGCATTCCCCAGTTCGGATTGCGATTCTTGCCTCTCCTCCTGCTTCGCACGCCGGTGCCTCCAAGACCGATTTCATCCGCCGTCATCGAACTCTTAATACTGGCGCCGTCACTGGCGCCAGCGTGCCACATACCACCATCGCCGTATTGTATTCCACTCATGGGATCGTCAGGGTCGATCTCCCCAAGCTCTATCTTGGTTAGGATCATGCGTGCCAACCGTTGAAATACTTCATCCACCCCTTCGCCTGAAAACGCCGAGACTTCCATCGTGACTGGTACGTTAACACCACTGGCCCACCGTGAAGCCTCTTCTGGGGAGACCTCGCGGCCCTCGGGGGCTACTGTGGCTCGTAGTTGGGCACCTAGTCCTGTGCTCGCCGTGCTGGCTGGCGTGCCGTAGGGAAAATTCGAGCCTATGCTGGACGGGGTCGGTGGTGGTACACTCGTGTCGATAAGAGAGTCATTGGCGAGGTCAAGTTTGTTGCCAGCGAGAAGAAGTGTCAAGTTCGGAGAAGCGAGGGCCCGCGCATCGTTTAGGAAAGGTTGTAGCCCGCGGAAGGAGTTGTGTGACGTGATATCGTAGACTAAGATGGCGCCAGCCGCCCCGCGATAGTAGGATCGCGAAACAGAGCGGAACCGTTCTGTGCCTGCTGTATCCCATAGCTATACTCAATCAGCCCCTCCATTACATTACAAAGCACTCGTCGCCGCAGATGGGAACGCAATACCTGCAACTTTATCCGTTTCCGCCGCGTACCGGTGCCGACTTTTATGATCTTGCTCGCGAATTCAACCCCGATCGTTTGCGAAGAAAGGACACGCCATTCGCTCTTTACAAATCGGTGTAGTAAACAGGACCTAAGACGTCGGGTTCTCGTCAGTAGCGTACTCAAAAAAGAATCTTGAACACGACATCGTGATTATAGGTTATCAGCATCATCCCGGGCTACTGCCAGAACTGTACAGCTTGGGACGCGGCATTCCGAGGCAGCCGGTGGGAGGTAGGAGAGGCTTGTTTGTAGTTGGAGATGTTGGAGAAAGAGACCTACTTTCCAGTGCCGCTCGGTCCCAGCAGTATTATCTTCGCGAGATAATCGTACATGCTCCCTAGTTCCTAGTCTTGAGTCAACCATGACCCCCCACTACCGACTACCGGGGCTAGATCGGGTACGCTGGCGTACCTGGTCACCCGCCGTGCCCGTGCTCTCCTCGCTCGCAACGGAGGAGCGTCGGGGGCGAGTCATCTTGGCGGCTCTGCCTTTGTCGCTTTCAGGACTTGGTAGGCGGTGTCGCAGAATCAGAATACGAAGTTGCACGGAGCAAGTGAGACAGGGATGCAGGCAGAGATTTGTAGTCGAATATGGGGTTGTAATTTATTTGTCAAAAATAAACTGCCATCAACGGGCCTGAAATGCGACTACGTAGTAAGGACTCGTCTCACGCGAGCTTATCATAAGTTGGTCTGGGGCTATCAATGCATGATGTTACCTGCCTACCTCTATCGGATATGATGATGTATGTAGTGTAGTACCAACTGGGTCTGCATCAAGATTAGACGTTAGCGATCCGCTGTAACGGTGTATCAGCAGGTACATCAGCAGGTACCGCGACCAGCTGTGAGACCTGACAGGATGGGTGTCCAGGTGACAAGAGCTATTGTAAGGCCTGCTGCAATGCAATGCCGCGGTTCATGGCTCTCGGCTTGAGCTCCGTCCAATCGGCTAGTTTCACTAAGATCAACTTCAATGAAGTAGATGGTAATACATGTCTTTCATCATCTCGATTATTATATTGCTAGAACGCCTCGTAATCCGCCACTCGCCGTGTTTTTATTAATTGAAAAGTACATCGCATTTCAGAATGAAGATTGAAGGCAGAACGTTTGTAGTCTCGGGCGGGTACGCGTGCTCCCCACTCCCAGATTACCACGTGAAGGGTCACTAAGACTTATTGTTTCCACCAGAGCGTCAGGTCTAGGACAAGCTGCCGTAGAAGAAATCTGTCGCAACGGAGGCAATGTTGCCATTCTGGATCTAAACGAAGAACTTGGAGCAGAAGTTGTCAAATTGCTGCCCAAAGACGCCGGCAAGTTCTTTGCATGCGATGTCTTGGAGACCGAGAGCATCGCCGCTGCAGTCGCTGGGGTCGTAGCATGGATCGAGAAGACAGGAAAGCCAATGGGCGGCATCATACCAGCCGCAGGCGTCGGCAACCCTTCAACGGTACCAGGCTTTTTGCTATCTCTACGCTCCTATGACCAAATGCACAAATTAATTGATTACACAGATATTAGATCGGAATGGCGATGCCTTTAGCTTGGATAGCTTCGACTTTGTGGTTAACATTAATCTACGTGGCACCGTGGATTTGGTGAGGCAATGCCTCGTTCACCTGGCGAAGACCCAACCAGCCGGCGATGATCAAGAGCGCGGCATCGTCATCATGGTGGCATCCGTAGCCGCTTTTGATGGGCAGAAAGGACAGGTGGCTTACGCAGCAAGCAAAGGGGCAGTTGCCTCTATGACTCTACCGTGAGTGAACTACTAACCATTTCCTTCATGTTTCAGCAACTTGTAGAGCTCTTTTTCGCCAAGGTCGTGCCTAGAACTTTCTGAATCCTCCACACGTGACGTTTAAAGGGGTGGTAACTGACTCTGAGTGCCTAGTATGACAAGAGATTTAGCTCGGTATGGCATACGTTGCATGACTATTGCTCCAGGCATTTTCGAGTCTAGAATGACCGCTATGATGCCCAAAAAGCTGTTTGAAGGGCTAGCGACGGTAATGGAGTTTCCAAAGAGAGTGGGCAAACCTGCTGAATTTGCACAACTAGTCAGACAGATCATCGAAAATCCTATGCTTAACGGGACTGTTATTCGGTTGGACGGCGGGTTAAGGATGCCGAGCAAGATCTGAATTCCACACGAACATTTCTGCTCAAATCGCTCGATTCCACCAAGCTCCTACTGTATCATGCAAACATAGTACCCTGCCTACGCCAGCTGTCAAACCGAAAGTCAGAATAGCCTTAATGAATTGGTTTTTTCCCTCAACATCCTTGAAAACAGGCAAACGATCCACGTGTCCAAGGCGCAGTCCCGTAGTCCTCAATCCCCTGACCGTCTGGAGCTCTAAAGAGCATGTCCTTGCTATCTCTAGCTTTTCTCAGCCAGATCGTCGAGTCTTTGACTCGTATGACGTGCGCTGACGAAGGGGAGAACGTTCCCTATAGTTGTGGATAAATTCGGGCCGTGGGGATCGCTCCCGAGCCTCATAAGGGCGATAGATCTCACCGGAAATAACGGGAAGGGGTCGGCCCCGTAGCTCAAGGTACGGCTCATATACTGAGCTAGCTACTCGAATCGAAGTGCCTACGGCTACTAAAACGCTCGGAGTCAGTTGTCGCCGTTTTAGGTGTTATCTATCGACACCGCCGCGGCCCAAAGATAGACAGTGTCTTCTAAAGCTTGCCAAAATAAGAGTACAAGGGTTTTAGAATTACTTACAGCCCTGCAAAAAGGCCTGCGCGGCCAAAGGGTCGGCGAGAACGGCCGGGCTTGGCCCAGCACACCCAAAAACAGACTGAATACGGTGAAGAAGAGTTGCTTGATCAAACGTATTCCAATTATACGCAGCTGTATTAGCGTCTGGGGCTCTATTGGTATACTGGTTGTAGAAACTCCCATTACCGGCATTCGTAGTCGGCTCCCTCTTAACCTGAGACCGTCCTGGCCGATTACATGCACTAAAGCGGTCGGCTTTTCCAGTGCATTGAATTTTCGCCGCAGCTTTCTCCAACGGATCCTCGCATGGCAGTTGACTGACATAAACGAGGGCCTTCTCGGCTACGGCTTGCTTAGCATCATAGGCATTCGGATAGGCATGGCCTCCATGAATAACCTTGTTGATTAGCTGAACAGAACACTTGAAGCCATTGGGACCCGAGCTCTCGTGCCACTTAGGGTTGAAGTGGCGTCGTTGACACTCCGCACTGAGGCGCGCAGTTGCGACGGGCCTGTTTTGGCCATTAGCTCCAACACCCACGGTCTGGCGACTCGATTGACCGTGGGAGTCGCCAATGACGAGCTTAGGGGCCGCTAAGGTAGATTCCTTAATCTCTGCCTTAAGAGGTGCAGGCATTTTTGCCTTGGCCTCGGACGGGGTTATAACGCGGTCCGTTTCCTGGTTTCCGGGGCAGGTAGGAGTGGCATGGAATGTAAGGAGAGACGGGTTAATCTGAGCAACACCTGGTGCTGGGCAATGCCAATAACGATCAGCGTGAGGCCTTGTGGAACATAATGTGGGATGAGGGACGATCAAGTGATGGGATACGTACGGTAGTGTTGGGCTGTCAGCGGTCGTTGGGTCATACTAGTGGGCGCAGCGAGCGGGTTGCTTTGAGCTACTGTGGTTAAGCAGGACTGATCGTTTCCCTTCAGTAGCTGGAGAAATCGATCCTGCCCAGAACCCTTCTGAGGGATTGGGCCACGCAGAAGAGAGGGGAAGGTCTGAGTTCTGGCAGAGGGACGTGGGATGACGGCAGCAATCGACGGAATTGCAGGAAGTATGGGTAGGGATTGAGTTGTTACTGCGATGGTATTCAAACCCTCAGAAACTGTTGCCTGAGGGTTATATGAAGGTGCCGATGTGGAGGAGGATCCTAGAATCAAGGCACAAACCACAGTATCAGCGCACATGTTTGAAGGAAAACTACCTGCATATAGATAGCATAGGTGGCGAGGTAAGCGTAAACACAATGACCAAACTAAGGATAAGTTACAAGGATGTATACCTACCATCTCCTCCTCCACCGGCTGCATCAGCACTGCCGCCGGAAACATTTGGAGCTTCCATGGCATCCATGGTTGCTATTGGTCTCGAAGTTTAGCTAGCAAGTTCTTAGGTCAGTAATAAGATAGAACCACTGGCTGAGTCTGAAACCGGTATGCAATTTGAGTCAGGAAAGGCGTTGTGGTAAAAGGAGGTTGGAGAGAGACGGTAGCATCCAGAATGCAGAGTATAAGGGCGTGGGCACTGCCTGGTCCAAGGACACATGAGTCAAGAACAGTGTACCTGTAATATTAATGATACAAACACACAGGCTTTGTTGTACCATTGTTAAGAAAAGAGGAAAAGGAAGACCTACTGCTTTTGGGCCGAAGCAGGATCTTTAATGTCTCAGAAGTGAAGGAGGGTTGATGGGAAGATGTTGTGATAGTGTTGGATTTGCTGCTGGAGAGCTCACTGAAGTCGAAGGATGAATAAAGGCAAAGAAGGGGAAAGAAAAAGGGAAAGAAAGAAAAGGAAGGCAGGACCGCTTAAGGTGTCTTGACGATGGATGCACTTTCCGTGCCTTTTTTTGTGTCACTAACAGCGGGATGCAATGATTTGCACTTTCGTGAGTCCACACGTGAATCTGTTCGTCTTGAACAAACGTGATTTCAAGTAGATACCACTGGGGTAGGTAACCTTAGGTAGACATGGTATATGCGCATGCACTATTGAGACATGCAGAGAACAACTGGCCTAGTATTTCCTCATACCTGATTTAACCTTCCGGAAACTTCATTCACATAACCCTTTCATGCACTCTGACCTTGCACGCAACACAAGGATATGCACTAGCCCGACGTATCCGAGGCACCTACCCGTACGCAGTCTGAGAGGTGCATGTATGCCGTGCTACATCATCAAAGGCCGAACAGGTACCTACCTAGCTAAAAGTAGGTAAGTAACTGATAGCATAGCAGCCTTGTCAGTACCCATTGTCCTTGAATAGTGTTTTCAATGCTTCCCCTTTTTGCCAACGAAGGATATTCTCAACATGCTGCTCATACCATCCCCGAAGAGTGTCGGCCACAACATATCCCATATGGGGCGTCAAGACAACTTCACTTCTTCCTGACTCGCCCCATTTGATAGTTCGCCATTCACTGTCTTTAGGCAAAGGTTCGAGGCCGTAGACATCTAATCCAATGCCCCGAATCAGTCCCTTCTTCCCGGCTTCGAGCAGTTCGTTCTCATTCACGATAGGTCCCCGCGATGTATTCACGAACAAGGCTGATTTCTTCATCTTCTCCAGGTCGCTTGTTCCTATGAGGCCTCTTGAACGTTCCGATAGAACCAGATGGATGCTGACTATGTCCGCCGTACTGAATAACTCATCTCGACTGACCACCCTGAATGTCTTAGCACCAGTCTCATCCTCTACTGGAAATCCAGCGGCCTTGGCTTTCTCGTCTGCCGCATCCTGTGTTAAATTTGCGCTCCAAGCAATTACTTTCATACCGAAAGCCAAGTGCATGATCCTAGACACGGTGACACCAAGTCTACCTAGACCAACGGTGCCGAACGTCTTCCCTGATAAATCTAAAGCATCTTTCGTCTGCCATCCTCCAGACTTCATGATAGCATCATCTTGGGGGATGTTGCGAGCGAGAGCCAAAATTAAGGCTACAGAGTGCTGTGTAGTGCTGTCGGGGCCAGGCCCTTGAGGGGCGTTTGGGTTTAGACCCGTGCCTGCAACAGGTATGCTGCGGGCTTGACAAGCCATGACGTCGATGGATGCGTTGCGCGGCCCAGTTGTAAGAAGCAGCTTCAAGTTCGGAAGTCGATTAACGACTTGAAGACCATAAGTTAGTATTTTCCTTCATTAACGAGATCTGTACGTAACGCATCCAGTATTCTTATTTGACTAGAGAAATTCAGCCAAAACAGGACATCAGATATTACTCACGCTCTGCTGGAAATGGTGTTCGTTCTCTCATCGAGCCTAACACCATTAGATGTTGACTTCTTTTGAGGCGAAACGTAGCATGGACTTGCAGATAATATTAAATGGCTCCAGCCTGCTGACCAGGATGTCCTTCTCATCCTGACGAGTTTCAGGATGGTTATACGGCGCAAGAGTGTCAGTAAATGTCGTTACTTGATATCCAGCTGACCGTAGCTGTTCGAAGGGAATCCCGGAGATTTCCTGGTAATCATCCAGGATTGCGATCGTAGGTAGCGACATGATTTGATAAATGGGAATTAGGAGCGGTCAGTTTGTATGGAAGGAAACCAAATTCAGAGGTCTTAAAGGAGGGAATTACATAAAGGCTCGGCAATGTTATTGTAGACGTTATCCTTGGGCTAATATTCGGCCATCTCCACGAGCCGAGACAATAGCCGACCGGCGATTACATCAACCTTGTCCCCCGGACTCGGGGCAGCCAGTCGCCAGTCACGTGCCTTGTCTAGAGCAGGAAATCGAACCAATCTACATTTGTAGCAGGACTATACACGAGTCCCGAATGAGATAGCATCTATCAATAAGTTGGTTGAGACCAATATGGCGTCCTAAGTCGGTCCGGTGCAGTTTTTAGTCTCTTCAAAACATGGACTTCTTATTATTTGATCCAACATACCGAGTACTTTCTGTTCAAAATATGTGCAGGAAGTAAGAAGCATCTCATACACAGCACCCAGAAGAATGAATCGCCGTGGGGGCCCGAACGCCCCTCGCGTTGACCGGGTTTTTGAGCCGATCGACGATGATGTCATTGACGCCACGCCCGTGCACAGAAGATCAAACAATTGTACCGACGTACATGCGTGTCAGATTGCACTGCGTTTTAGCACTCCTAGAGAGGAAGTGGTAGAGGTAGGTACACGGCGACCAAACACCCGGCTTCAAGCGTTTATTGCCATCGTTTCCTATGCGACAAGTTACGAGAATGCGTATAGATTTTGCCTAAATTAGTAACTAACTTTTAGTTGTCCAAGCCGAAGCTATGCTGCCATATTACCACAAAATACAAAATAAAATAAAAAGTCGATAATGTACGTGTCCAACGGCAGCTTTTGTTTCCGTCATAAGATTAAGCGTCAGTTGGATGCATGGAGGACGTGTCCGTCACGAGCCTCCTGCTGGGCCTCCTCTGCAGTCTTGCATAAGTCTTCATCCTCATCATCCGTCACTCTAACCCAGCTTCCGCTCTTCTTTGCGTGCCTGACGAGCTCTATGTGGTTTGTGACATTGATACCGTCATGGTCGCACCCCATATGCGTACCCGGCGAGGTCACGTTAACGTCGTTTTGTGCGTCTTTACCGTAGAGACCCATGTGTAGTGTCTCTTTGTACCTGCAGGCTCGAGAGTTGTTCCCGTCCCTGCATACTCCTCCTCCAAATATGTGTTCATAGAGCGGGCGGTAGGTCGGTATCGAAATAGCCAGCATACTCGTCACAATTTCGACAACGCTGATGATGAAGGCAGGCGTGGCATCCCATGTCCCGTCACTCGTCCCGACTTTGATCGAATAAGGCAATCGTATAATACTTGTGGCCCAAGCACTGTCATACGCGAAAGCGCCGTGGATTAGAATTTTGAACTGAGGTATGAAAGCTTGAAAGAGGTCACTCACGTAGTTCCGATGGCAAATGTAACCAGTACAAGCCATTTCCTCTGCTTGCCAATAAATAGATTCCAGGCGAAAGGTACCACAAGAGCCACGACTAGAATGGTGGTCATGACGTTCATGATTCCAGTAACGAGATTTCGTAGACCAAAGTCGAGGCAAACTCCCTCGACATCCGTCCTCCAGACATACTCAATAGAGGTACATTGGAAGATGGCCATGACGGTCCCTGACATGGCCCAGCCTGCCACAATTATGCCGACTGCCCATACAATATACCGGAATTTCGGTATAGGGAAAGTCTTTAAGTATAGTGCCAAAACACTGAATTTGAGGAAGGCCATGGCAAGAACGTAGGCCGCTTCGCCAACAACGGCCAACTGTCGTTCGTGTTAGCTAGTTGCTTACTATCTAGATCTCGTGTGATTAGGAGAATTCGAAATCCCGACGCCATATACATGAGTCCGAGGATGGCGTTGAGTATTCGAGGGCTCGACGTAGGTAGAAAGTGACTTACGATCTGAACTATACGGACATCTGTGACTACTACCGCGTGTCGTCCGATTCCGTACTTCGTACCGACGGCCCATGAGACGTTTAAAACAGCGAAGAACACCCACGCAACGAACATAAGCCAGTCATCGGTTTCCAGACGGAGCCGACTGTGCAGTAACCGTCGAGAGAGCAAACGGAGACCTAGTATGATAACCGAGGCGACACCTGTAGAAACACAAGCTGCGATGAGCCCGGCAATTTGTGTCTCATCTCGATGCTCCAGCTGCCACTCCATCTCCCGTTCCGACGGTTCGAAGCCCATTGTGACTTGAGTATATCGTGGTCGATCAGCATATAGTTCTCCTGCACAATTGGTGTCATTTAGTGTGGCTTTCCAGACCGCTTGTTGGTGACGGGCAGCTGCATATCTTGGCCCTGGCTGAAGGAGCGGTGGCAAATGTTTGTTTTCAGATCAGATGGGAAGTGTGAAATGTCGATGAACAAGAGGTGCCAACTCCTGAATTTTTTGCAATATACAAGTGGAAGTATGGTTGAAACACCCGGCTACGTGCTCCGAGCCTGGTAATGATTTCACGAGTACCAGCTTCTCAAGTAAATTTGTTGAGATGCATGCAAGTACCCGATGTCTGATGCCATGTGCCGGAATGCCGCGCCTCCCTCTTGATCGTCCGGCGGCGACCATCAACATCCTTGAAAACCCGAAATATCAGGACCAGGATATCTTGAGACTCTTGTCCACCTATCTATCCTCTAATGGTCAATATAGTCAACTGTTACAGGTATAGCAATGGCTAACCAATCCGTATATTCGGGCCGTCAAGTCATTCGAGACAAACCCACCTCAGCCACGAGTTGCGATCATTGGTGCAGCAAAAGTTTCAACGCCGAAAAGCGAAACTGTTTGGATCAGTGTCTCAATTGTTGTTCAAAATCGTCCGCGAAGCATACGCCACCGAGACGATTATGATTCATAAATGAACGGCGAGGTTTAATCGACTAGCAACAAGAAGAGCGCGTAAGGAGTCGGCGCGACTCCTTATCGGCCAGCAACAGGCAGTCTCACAAAGCGGGATATGACCAGTCTGTCGGTATTTCGTATTCACATCTCTTCTCCCCTTTTCTCATATAGACCCCCAAGTTTCACATCAGCTCCCATTTCTATCAAACTATTGCCACCGTCCCGCGGCAAACATTTTTACGATTTAGAATAAATACCCGAACATTACAAACAACAACCGCCAATCGGATACTACTGCTTCTAGCCATGCAGATAGTGGTTCCATTAGCAACGGGCGCATGCCTAAATGTGCTTACAATATTACTAGCAAATCCTTCTGACAAGCCGGTTGCGGTGATGGTGATGAATATCTATAGCACCAGAAAAATTGTGCTGCGCATTACCGGCAATCCTCACCCTCTGAGCACTTTTGGCATACACAGTTGCAGGAATCTTCAGAAGAGCTGTGATTTGACATTTCTCTAAGCTAATCCTTCAGTCCAGTCTAGTCTATGAAGATATCTAAAACCACTCGCGCAACAAATAATTTCTCAGAGCATTATTGGATACGCAGCCAGATATATGTTCCCAATATAGCAATGCAACAAGTAAGCACCCTTCCAAGCAGCCTTCCAGTTGGCGTTTCACCCATATTCTTCGCGGCGAGGAAAAAATACTCCATATACCTAGTATTAGCAACTTTATCAAGCGCAGCGCCGTCGTTGCCTCGTGGGAATGGCACACCCTTTGGGACTTCCACGCCTAGGAAATTGCAGAGAGGTTCCCATCCATCGCCTATGGTATACTCCAATCGGCGTTCAGGCGGAACCAGTTCCCGAATCTCGCGGAAATATTCTGCGTACACCTGTTTAACTCGAAGCTCGTCCATCTCCTCCCTCGACTTGGCATCGAGAAATCCAAAGAGCATCTTCCTCATGCATTGCACTGGACGGACTCCCAAGAACGTAGAGGTGACGAATCCAACGATAGTAGATCTGGGTTGTTCGAACATCCTGTCGATGATGTTCCTTTTGAAGCTTCGCCACCAGGAGTCGAAATCCCGCTGCACGATGACAACTTTGGCGTCTGGGTACGCTTTGATTAGCTGGGGCACGAAGGGCGAGGCGATGTCTGTCACGACGTCCCACTCTGATCCCCAGAGCTCATCCCAGTCCACTCTCTTGAAAGGAGGTCGTGGGGTTGCGCCAGGCACGGTTGGCCAGGTTGCCTCGGAGGCCAGCTCTATCATGTTCCATTTCGTCTCCATTGTACTTAACACAACGGCATGATTAACTTTGAAACCAAGTATAGTATAGGCCTCCGCCATTGATTTAGTTGCCACTAGACGCTGGGAGTTAGTAAATGCTCTTCTGGCTAGATGTGGGATTTCAAGTGTCTCCAGTTAACATTGAGTCGAAGATGTATTTGTTAAATTCCCATCGAATTGTTTATTCTACAACCCCCTCTGTAAGTAGTTAGAATTTTACTTACTTCGAAACAAGCTGGCATGGATTATCTTGAGGCCATCGCCTGAAGAAGGTGCCGACTCCGCCATGATGTTGTCTCGGAGTTACGGATGGCGTGATTGCCAAGAAAAATGTTGCAATCGTTTGGAAGACGAATGAGAGAATAAGAAAACAGTTAGCCAAGGGTCTTTGATGACTATAACTATTGAGAGTTCAGCCGGCTGTTAAGAATGAAGCAAGAATACAACAGAGAAGAAAAGAAGGAAAGAAAAGTATTACTTCAGAGCCGACGGAAATAAGTGAATGGTAACGCTCGGGACACGACAATATAGGCATAGTCGTCCCTTGCTTGCACAGCAAACATCTCTCGCTTAGCAAACTTCCTCTAACGTAAGACAACTCTCGTTACTTAATCTCGGTTCCCACCTTCCTCTTCCTTCCATCTCAACGCTAGCTGTGAACATTAGGTATGAAATTGGTTATAGGCAAAGTGTCTAAGATTTTGAGCTAGAGATGGTTCTTTCATCAACACTAGAAAGTCCAAAGTACACGATATGATAGTACTTGATACTGTTGTCAAGGAAGTCTTGTTTGCCTGGCCGCTTGCATGTGCGTTTCGTATATGGTCTACGTGTACAACCACAAACTTTACTAGCGTTGAGCTATGCACTCAAAGTGGACTGTGTTGCAACGTTTACTACCTCTCACACACTAAAATATTCCATTATCATACATTCGTGCACCAGTTTAAAACCTCTAATATCCCAAGCAGGTAGAATCATTGCACGGTTCTTGTATTTGTGGTACAGCCCGTGGTACGCCAAGCCAACCAAAATTGTCATTTACACGCGACCTTAGGTGGGATCAAGATCTACCATGAAATATTCTGGGATTAAGCATACTGTAGCGCTATGGGGTGAAAGTTCAGCTCACGGAAACAACTAATAAGACTTCAAAGGTAACTAACAAATTGTTATCAACTTCATTTCATGTAACAGGTTGATAAGTCTGAGGCTGTCGGCAGTTAGGCCCAGTTAGCTTTTCTGGGGAAAGCTTTGGGGTACCTGTTTAGCACGGCACGTGGGTCGGGTACAGAGGTCATACCCCACATTTAGGTCGACACCATGCTATCTTCTTTCGCAGCTCGAAATATCTTTACAAATATCTTTACAACTAACTACCAATACTCTTATCTTGGTGCCCAATCCTAACAATAAAACCAATCCAGAAATTCAACTCAGTTACCAAATCACGATTAAATCTAACTTAATTAATATCATCGATCATTTCGCCTGAGCGACTCTTATCGAGTCTGAAATATCTTATTTGCGCCGGCGCAAAGCGCTACGACTCGTTAGACTCGGCGCGAACACCACGAAGTACCGCCCGCGGCCAACCTGATCTCCTCTAGGTACCAGCCTCTTTCTGCGCGTATGGGTAAATGAATGGCTTCAGCGACGGCCCCCCAGTATCTGGGTAACCGTAAAGGCGACCGAGTAGGTGGCGATAGCACCCGAAACAAAGACTTCCAAATGCCAAAGCCCCAACCGCCACCCTCACCACCGGTGACCGAGACAGAAACCGACACCGATCTTGAATCTCCCATGTCAGCTTTGCCGCCGTCTATGATTTCCACCCAAAAGTCGAGCCAAACGAATGCGCATGCGGACCCAATCGCGAGGGAGGGCAATCTACCAAGCTCGGCGCAAGACGAGCCGACGCTGCGTCTAGATACCAATATGGAAACAATCGGAGATGCGAATGCCAGCACGGTGACCAATAGTAATACCCAATCGCCGATAATATCTCCCGTTACATCCCCACCGTACTGGAGGGCACGCAATAGTCAGGACCACCAATCAGGCCATGGTCGGACGGTCTCGAGTGCCTCGGCCGAATCATTGATCCCCTCAGGCCTTGGCATAACATTGCGGGACAATGAAAACAGTAGCATCGATGATCGAGGAAGCGCATGCTGGGCGAGAAGCGTCGAGGTGGTCGATTACGTCATTGTTAACGGCAGCGCCACGAACATTGGCGCTTTTGTTGTGTGGAACATACGAGTTGAAATGCTGAGTGTAAGTAATTCTTCACGTACTACAGGCCTGGTTGTTGTAACGAATTCGAGACTGACGTTTCTGGGGTGATTAGGGAAGCACTATGTACATTCGAAAGCGATATTCCGAATTCGACGATTTGCGATGGCGGCTTATGAGGACGTTTCCCGGTTTCGAGGCTGCTGTGCCCGAACTGCCGCCGAAAAGCTTAATTTCAAAGTTCAGGCCCAAGTTTTTGGAGAAAAGGAGGGCTGGCCTCCAATACTTTTTGCAGTGCGTTCCCCAACATCATCCAAAACCGGTACCTGGACGACAGAAATGTTGAAGGCTAACAATCGAACAACAGCTGTATAATGTTAAATCCGGAATTCTCAGGTTCTCCTATACTCAAAGAGTTCCTTTTTTCGTGACGATATAAGATATTGGGCTATCACGACTTTGTATATTTTCCACGAGGGGGTTAATCCGCCAGTAAATTTTGGTTGACTACAGGAGTTTTAACCGGGAACTGGACAAAGCCACGATCTATATATACGACTATTTACGACGATAATGCTAATCTTAAATGACCACACAACCCTTGAGAAATTTTTGAATCAGCATCCGGAATGTTAGAATGGCACCTCCCAGCCAAGTGACCTTGAACACTGGGATTGACACAACGAATGAGACCACATATTATACCTACTATTCGCAACATAACTAATAGGAATCTCGTGCTCAATTGGCGTCACTTGGGCGAAAACAACAGAAATGCAAATTGTAAAATTCTATAGTGATATGAGGACGAGCAAGAAAATGACCACGCTTCTTCATGAAACGCCCGAATGATACAGTCCCGATTCCCAATGTATTCACCACCTCCGGGGATGCCGATTGATGTACCCGTTGGCTCGTAGCCGCATTTCCCGCATTTTATTCTCTAATTTTTTCACAAGTATTCCTCCGCCATTATCAAGCTAAGCATGCAAGCTTCACGACCCCAGAAATGCCCAAACCAGTAGCTTACTTCGAGTTGACCATACTCAAGTAGCAGTTCCAGCCAATGGAGACGACGTTGACGGCCAGCACACGATGATGGAGAGGCACGAACTTGAAGTTAACCATCTGTACGAAGGGCCAGACCATCCAGTTGGTTGAGAGGGCGGGCCAGTAGCTCTTCTCGAGTTTGTCCTTTGGCGATGACCCCTCCAGCACGGCCATACTTGACAAGAATACGCCGATGAATGTTGGCGCGAAGAGCAGCTGGTCGCACGCCACGCGAGCTAAGATCTCGGCGTTCTTGTTCTGCAGGACTACCCGCTTCGACAGGATCTTGAACCAGGTCGTCGCTGCGGGACCAAAGACAGCTGGACATGTGTGTTAGTATTTGCGTATGTGAGGTTATAACTAAGAGATTGAAATATTGGAAATAATGAAAGATGAAACCTACCACCGCCGTAGGCGAACATGCGTGCTGTACGAGCATACTCGTGCTTCTGGAGACCCTTCTTCTCAACGACTTGTTGCGCGGTGATATCACCGACAGCAAAGAGTACCGCCGTCGTGATACTCTGCGTCAGCAGCGGACGAGCCGCGAGCTTACGTTGATACCTAGGAATAATCAGCACATATATTCTCCAAAATTTTACTATTGAACATGTTTTCATTCGGCCCTCATTGTATGCCTCATCTCGTATAATGAGATGAGGCTGAGACCCATGTATAAGGTGCCCGCAGCGTGTCTCAATCTCACTCGATGGATGACGAGAGAATAGTAATCAAGCATAGGAGACGCAGGCCCTTACCAGCGAAGCATGGTTGAACCCGGACTGACGTTAAATATTAAGTTCGGATCGTAATCAGGGACCGAAGATTAAGTTTGCGAGGGTTGTCTCTCCGTCGAGTTAGAAGAGACCCCTAAAAAAGAAAGTTCAGAGATTTAACGCGAGTAAGGGGAGTCAAGCACGTCAGTCATATGCAGTGCTGCAGATTCAGGTACTATCGTTAAGTGAGATCATAAAGTGGGGATGTGGGCAAGGGCGTGGACCCGAAGCTCTGGAGAGTATAGATCGCCTGGGTTTCTTGGCGGTATTAATTGGCTCGTCTAATTGGTGTAACGAATTATTTAGCGATGTTGTATTGCAGATTGGAAACCAATCTTTGTAGAATGAGAGAGAAAATGTTCAATGTCAAGATTTCGGTGACCCAACACTAACGGGTAGTTTAGCTACTTTTTAAAGCCTTCCGAATTTAAGTAGACAAGGGGGGTTCACGATCTCTGCTGGTCCGTATGACCTGGTGCTAGGATGGTGTTGCGGTCAGAGCTCTCTTGGCTCATTCTCAGGGACCACCTTTCGACTGCTTCTAAGCTTCTTCCATCCATGGCTCGTGGGGGTTTTGCGGGGACCTGGTAATCTCAAGATCTTATTTTTACTACAGTACTCCTATCTGGAGCTTTAATGCGTCGACTTCAGACTCGCCAGCAGGCGGGATACTTGTTTCATTAGAGACTTTCTATAATAGGATGCATACTTCTACCCAACTCCCACAGAATTCATGGTGTTAATTAAATCTAGGCTAGAGCATTGTTGACTATTGAGGATCCCCTGCTTCCCCATAATGACCACCCACTAGATTGTTCTCCTCCACGCCACATAATTCAGCCCAGGTTACGAGCGAAATTTCATGGAAAACCTAGTGATTGATTTTGTTGTAAGGAACATATCAGCATTGGATGCAAGTCGAGCAGGACTTGGCTATCCCACCTCAGGTTCTGAACCTTATTCTACCTATATTGCCCATGCTTACTCGAACTATCATAAAAATTGGTCATACTCAGACAGTGAGAAATATAATACTTTATGGGAAACCTGAAACACACTGAAGTGTAGATTCCTTGGACATTAACAAGTGATGTGTATAAGATGAGCAGAGTTGGCGGTAAGGTGTGCTGGTTACTTGCCATCTACACAATCTAGAACATCTGAGTAGGTACCTTATATAAACCTTGGAAATTGGCCTTCCATTACGATTCGTACCTGACCTGCACTGCAGATATAAGATCTTGCGATTTCCTCGGGTGGCTTGATGCCTACCTACCTAATAGATTAATTGGTCCAAATTTAGACCAGGCAGTCGCCAGGTGAAGATGGACAAGTCCCACCCCACGAAAGAGGGCGAGCATACGAACGATTGGCCTGATTGACTGGCTTAAGTGGAGAAACCCGCCGTCTGCTCTCCCAGCCCCAGTTTCCCCGTCCCCATCCTAGAGACGCCCTCGGAATTTCATCTGGTGTCCTCTTTTTCACGCTCACGCAGCTTCAGCCCAGCAGTTGAACCTACGCGTCGTTTCGCCTCCCATGGCCATCGCGCATCCATACAAAAGGGACGAAAACGGCGCCTAGAATCTCAGGCCAAGGAAGATGCCTCTGGCACCGCCACCAGATGGTGCCTGTTTCCCGTCATGGGCTGAGTGTTATCGATTCGTGCAGACGCATGCAGCCGGTGAAGGCTTCGCAGTAAACTCGAAGGGCCAAGCAAAGAGTAAAGATACCGGGCTATATCGCCGATATGTGATTCGATGCGACAAGTCAGGAAGATTCAAGTCGTCTGCCCAGATGGGCGTACGGCGCGTTTCCAGCAAGAAGACAGACTGCCCTTTCTCCGCCGCCTGCAACATCCGCGCTGACGGCTGTTACTTGCGAGTGCTGGTGCCGGATCACAACCACCCCCCTTCCCTACCGGCCACCCATACGCAGCATCGTAAGTTGACGGATGAGCAGCGTCAACTTGTCGAAACTCGCGCTGTCGAGCGCAAGAGCATCAAGCTGATCTGGAATGAGCTGAAGGAACTGTACCCGGACACTTTGGTTACCTTCAAGGACGTAGACAATGCCGTACAACGATTCCGCAAGAAGGCAAAGGACGGTGCTACGGGCGTGCAGGCCATTATGTATAAGCTAGTCGAGCGCCAGGACCTTTTCTGCTTTACACTTGAGAGGGAGGGTGTGGTACAAGGCGCATTCTGGGTCCCCCGCTGGACGACTGATCTCTGGATGCGTCCAAACGGGACCCCTGACATTCTCATGATGCTCTCCGAGCATATAGCAAATAGGCCTGTGTTACCCATTCTCGAAATGAATGCCGTTCTGAATACCGCTGGCTTTGGGATTGCACCACCAAGTCGGGCTCTACCTAATGACCCTGTCAACCCTAATATCAATCCTGATCTCATCCCTAATTCGAACAATGCTTCTTCTGCTGATGATATCACTATCGATGATCACAACAATAGCAATAGTGGCAGAAACAGCGAGGGCCCCATAATTAATCCCACTTCCACCACACCAAGCGCACAGAACATATCAAATGATACAGGGAGAAGCAACAATGGCATCGAGTCTCCTCTAGGCGCAGGATATGCCATCTTACCCGACAAAACGGATGCTACAATGCTCTGGTTACGGAGCGCCGTCGAGATGCTGCGCCAGCGCATCCCACAATGCCCCAAGCCAAGATTCTTGACACTCACAGATTTCCAGACCGCGGAGAAGAACATATTGATCGAGGTCTCCAAAGGCGGCTCGCAGCACCGCCAAATGCATATCGTTTTCGGCCGGGTCCTTACAAATGATGAGGGAGCCCCAGCACATCATGGCGTGAAAACCCGGAAGCCGCGGATAGAAGTAGGCCACAGACATCATGCTGAGGAAGACGGTGATGAGATGGAGGACAATGATGAAGACGAGGAACATGAAGGAGAAGTGGAGGAAGACGACGAGGATCAAGACATGTATGGTGACCATGATTCAGACGCTGAGATCGCGAGGCAATTGACTGCTGGCAATGCGCACAACCCGCCAGATGACCACGGTGGCCATGATCGTCACAACGTTTACAATAACCAAAATCCCAGCCACGGCTTTAATCTCAATCCTCAGCAGCATCTCGATAATACAGAGTCTCATAATCATAACCCTATAGGCGGCCGTCTTCCGCTCCCACCCCGCTCCACAAGGAATCCCGCCATGCCGGCTCAACCGCTGGTCCCGGTGTCCTACAACCCAGTGATGGCAGGTAGGATGACTCTCAACATGATGGCTGGACATCAACGCCGACAGTAGCGGAGCTTGCATGGTAGGCAGTACATGTACATCATTTCATATTTCAATTCCGAGGGAAGAAGGGTAGAATTGGCAGAAGGGGATTCATAATACCAGGCGAAAAGTGATAATAGGGGTCGATCATCAGTCAGGGATGAACAAGAAGTTTCATTCATATGTTCTAATCTGGCATGCTCGAGACTAAACCAAATGTCTAGAGTTTCTAGTCAACTACTCGAGTGTATTCTAGACAGGAAGGAAATCCATAATGGTTTCATAAAAACAAGGAAAATCAGTGTGCATTCACTCATTAGTTTTTTTGCCTAGTGTCCTATCCTTTTATTCCCGTTTCGTTCACATCATTCGCATACATGGTGAACAAAGTGTATTCACAGGTATGCTTAACAAATCCATTTTATCTATCCTAGATCGTCGACCCCGTGATCTCCTTGCCCTTCCAGCTGTCGAGTCCTTCGCCGCCCTGAAATTTGGAGAATGGTTAGCCACAAAATCGTAAAGAGACGCGTTGACAGAAAAAGACTCACGTAGCTTGTCAAGGGCGACACCTCCAGACCCTCGTCGTCACCGTTCTTGACCGTCGCGCCGGCGGCCTCAGCCCAGCGCTTGCCCTGGGCCTTGATGTGCTGTCGGCTCGTGGTCGGGCAGTCCTCGGCGCCGGGGGCATCAGCATTCTTGAGCGGCGAGAACTCGTCCTCGCGCTTGACCTCGAAGCAGGCGAATTCGGAGATGTCGAGCCACTTGAAGTTGTCGAAGACGAACTGCTCGAGCTTGATGCCGTTGGGCTTGGTGACGTCGGTGACGGCCTCGCCCTTCTGGACGTCGAAGTAGGGGATCTTCTTCTTGGCGATGTGGGGAGGGAGGGCGTTCACCTTGTCGCCCATGCCGTCGAGGTACTCGAACGAGTAGTAGTGGTTGACGATGTTGGCGGCGCGGAACTTGAGCACGCCGGCCTGCTTTGGGTCCTCGGCCTCGGCCGTCGCCTTGTCGATCTCCGAGTACTCCACCACGTCCGGTCGTCCGTTCTTGGACAGGATGAGACCCACGGACTCGGTCGCGTTGCGCTTCCGCACCACCTTGGTCGCGATCTTCACTTTCTTCTCGGCAGAGAAGCCGATGAAGACGGGGTCGGCGACCTTGGCTAGGCAGTTGTCGACGCAGTAGGCGTGGACGTGCTTGATGCCGCGCTTGCGCATGTCCTCGAGCACACCCTCGTCTTGCAGAGCCTTGTAGATGCCACCATTTCCATCTGGCGCCACGGCCACCTCGCCCTTGCTGGCGAGCATGATCTTGCCGTTGAAGTCGTAGCAAGGAAGCACACCCTGTTCGAAAATCTTGACGTTCTTCTCGTCCAGCCCAAAGTAGGGCTTGCCCTGTGCCCGGGCCTCGTTATCCTCGTCCGACAATTCTGCGAGGCGTTCCTTCTTGAAGAACTTCTCTGTCATGGGTCGGGTTGGGCCACTCGTCATGACGTACCAGGGGACCTGGGCCTTGCTCTTGTCCTTGGCTCTCTCGGCGGCCAGCTCTTGGATCTTGAGGATGCGCTCGGCTTGTATGTGGAACAGGGTCTTCTTGGAGTTGAGTCGGATATTGAAAGCGCCCTTGGGAGCCTTACTTCCAAGTCTTGTACCCTGACCACCGGCCAGGAGAATGACGGCCACCTCACCCTTGCCAATGAGGTCTAGGCCCAAGTTGTACCATCTCTCGAGGTCCTCGGGCTTCGAGTCGAGTATACTGGCTGTCGCAGACTCGGGCAGGGGCTCGACTACGGTGTTCTCGGGTTCTTTCGGGGGGTTCTGTGCGTGATCCCATAGCTTGTTGATTCTGGCGGGGTCGATCTTCTGGAGCTGCTTGAAGAATGCCTCCTTCTCAGCGTCGCTAAGGGAGTCGTAGAAGGTAAAGACATGGCCCTGTCCGGCAGATTCGAACTTGGCCTTCAGAGCAGCAGCATTGGCTGCCGAGAACTGCTGAGGAGGGGCCATTGCTATCAGTTGCAAATGGACCGTGAGTATACTGTAAAAGTAAGAGTAGGGCTGCTGACACTGCTACTATATAAAACTCAAGTAGCTGGATAATCCAACAAGTATGGGATACGGGAAACAACAGGCAAAAAACCAATTGAAATATGATAAAGAAGCAGAAAGCTGTCCTAGCTGGGATATCTGCCCTTTATAGAATAAGTAAGAATAAATTAAAACAGCCAAGTCACCAGAAATAAGACAACAAGCTTAGAGAAGTTCGTAGTCACCACTGCAACCAGGGACGAAGTGGGTTGGGCTGCTGCACCGGTTGGCGGGGTGGAGGGGCTGCCCAAGATAGCTTCAGCTGCAGGGGCTGGCCCTAGGCCTTAGGCCTTGGGATGACCTGTAGAAGCACTGCAACGCCACCGCCTCCACTGCTGAAGTGCCGGTAGATAGTGCAATCTAGCCTGGTTTACCCTGAAAAAGCCGGTGACGTCTCACCGCTCAGCCCCGTCAAGCGCCGTGCCGGCCAACATCCCACCCCCATACGGAGAGGTGCTAGCCCGCTATTGGCTAGGAGTCCGACCTTGGACGCTGCTGGCTGACATCAGATGTCACGATTGGCTCTCTTATCCAGCAAAATAAATCTCGTAAACCGTGGCCTGCATCGAAGCTGCAGTTGGCGTATACATTGTACAACGAAGCGGGTTAAGTGTTCGAGGATTCTGTTTCATTCCCATATGCTTCGGTTACAATACAGCAGCATTCACCCGAGACCCACGGCCCGTTCCGTACCAAAGAGTCAATTGTAAATGCGTATAATAGACACCCCTGTCTAAGCTTCCGGCATGGCTATCTACTAGCTCTCTCAATACGAGCTTCTGCGGACACCCCGAATTCTCAACAAATCCGAAGTTGCTGATCACGAACAAAGAACGATAACGAGAGAGGGACAACAAACCTCCAACATCTCATCCACCGCGAGTTATCATCACCATTGATAAATTAGCTGAGGCAGTGTCAATCATGAGAACACATCCACTCAGAAAAGTCGGTTCAGGCACGCACCAGATCCGTGCGCTAATTGGCCTACAGTAGCTTCAAAGCATACAGCCAATAGGAACAAACCTAGAAACACGCTGCTGGTCGTAGTTCGCCTCAAACAGATAGGTATTTCACCTAGGTAGGTCAGCTGAACATAGCTGAAAGAAAGTTCAACCCCTATCATCGCTAACCTGATTTATTGAGTTTACTCATCACCCTCGTTGCGTAGTCATTAATGATATCTAAACCCCGAATAAACGACATGACACAAATGCCAAAGGGTTGCTGACGTCCTGGACACACGTAATAAAGCCAACACACTATAGTAAAGTGATAAGAGAGCTATGACTGAAGAGACGGGTGAGCAGGGTGCTGCCACAACACAGCCAGGCGTAACCAAAGAACCTAGTTTTGAAGGCCGCCTCCAGCTGAAGGACTTCACGTTCAACGGGACAAGTCAGGCGTCGCTGGGGACACGTCGCAGTCCAAGGCTATGGAAGTCGGAAACCTCCACAAGCGTCTCATCGGAGTCAACCACACAGGCATCGGCAACACCATCAGAAGCTGCATTGCCCGCCCCGACAAAGAGAGTGCAGAAACGCAAGACTCAGAGCCGCACTCCAGGCTCACCATCATCCTCAAGCAGAGGAACCCCCAAGGACGAAGATGGCTCCTCATCACCGCGGAAGAAGCGTAACAACGCATCTTCGTCCTCTTCATCCTATGCACCTCCCACAAAATACGCACATCTCCCCCACCTAGTCGACGTAATCACACCAAACCTTCTCATCCTGTTCATCGGGCTGAACCCAGGCGTGCAGACGGCGCGATCAGGGCACGCGTACGCACATCCATCCAACTTATTCTGGAAGCTGCTGTACACCTCGGGCATCACGCCCGTGCCCTGCAAGCCGGAGGAGGACCGGACGCTGCCGGCGCGGTTCAGCCTGGGCAACACGAACATCGTGGCGCGGCCGAGCCGCAACGGCGCCGAGCTGAGCAAGGCCGAGATGGACGCCGGCGTCGCCATCCTCGAGGAGAAGTGTCGTCGCTGGCGGCCCGAGGCCGTGTGTCTGGTCGGCAAGGGCATCTGGGAGAGCATCTTCCGCGTCTGGAAGGGGCGGAATCTGGCCAAGGGCGAGTTCGAGTACGGATGGCAGAAGGAACGCATGGGTGCTGTGCCGCCTGCGGATGACTCTGCGGCTGTGAAGAGCAGGCCCGATGTCCGGAGTTGGTTGGTTAAGAAGCAAGCCCCGGTGGATGAGGCAGCTGATGACGGAGGCAGTGGCGGTGGTGGGGATGAAAGTCAGATGAACGCTGCGGAAGAGGAGAAAGTCGACAATGGACCCTGGGAGGGCTCCAGAGTCTTCGTCGCGACGAGCACGAGCGGTCTCGCTGCTACTCTCAGCCTCCAAGAAAAGGAGAGGATATGGAAGATACTGGGTGATTGGTGTGTGCAGCGACGCAAGGAGAGAGCAGAGGAGAAGACGAAGACTGATGCATAGACTGCTTCGTCTTCGCTACGATCGATTTGCTATCGGACGCTGGTCGGATATACTATGATATTTCGGCGTGGTGTTGTTAGGAGCATGTTGCCATCGTAGCGTTTAGCCATCATACTGCTCTGTGTATCTACCTGAATGTTTATCGGAATACTTCAATAATGTCTACTGCTGAACTGTACACAATCATATATGTTATTGCGTCAAATTTGTAAATTCCTTCACATTGACAAACGAATCAAGCAACTCCCAAACACTGAGTATATTCTTATCTCAAAACCACCTCTACAATAAAACGTAAAAGGCGCGCCCCCGTCTAAACTAGGTTACCAACGCATTCAGTTCAGACTGCTTCCACAAACCATGTTCCAGATATCTCTTCGATCTAGAGCAAAACGTTGTTCAATCGTGGTATCGTGTTTCAATTTTCGTCCCCCATCAAGCATCTCCTGTACAGCAAGAATAACGTTGTTACAGAATTCACCAAACCACCGACGCATAGGTTCCGGCGAGGGAATCATTTGTGTATCGTAAGAAAAGAAAAAGAAAAACTCCCAAACGCCGTCGAGTATCAGCCCTAGCATGAGACGTCTTCAGCTGAAGGGTCCGACTGGGAGGTATTTCAACGTGATCCTCATTAACGTCAATAACATAAAAATTGGCGAATTCCGACTCCTGTCAATCAAGCGCCGAGCATCGATTACATAATGAAAGCAAGAGCAAAGGCCATCGTAGCGGCGGGCCACCAGCCTGCGGCTTGCGCAAGACCCATCATACTGACACCGGCTGAGTCAGGGGCATCGGTTCCTCCAGCGGCTGTAGTGCCATTGGGTTCCTCGCCGTTGATGTAGATGGTCTGCTGCTTGGTAGTGTCGTTCTGTGCGACAGTGACGAGCGAGTGGTTGAGGGCGGCATAGGAGCCGTTGCCGATGACGCTGTCGTAGTAGGCCTGGTTGCCGTTGTCGTCGCAGGCGCACGGGTTGTAGGGGTCGCACACGCAGATGATGGGCTTCGTCTCGTTCATGTTCGTCGTCGCGTTGTGGTAGGTGTACGGGTGTGTGTATGGGTACACATAGGCGCCGTGTAGATAAGAAAAGCCTAGGAACCCAATACTACCGATCGCAGCACCCGCGAGGAGCCCGGGGACGATGCCACTGGGGCTTCGCTGGCCGGCGGCATAAGGCGCCGATGCGCCTCCACCGTAGTACGCGCCTCCACTGCCGTACCTGGGTGGTGGACCGGTCCCTGTCGTCGTTCGGCCGCCTGTGTTGCTGGTTGATGATCCGACACCACTAGAAAACGACATGTTAGCTATATGTCCATGATATGGGGTGCGTATTGTCAACCGCTCGCCGAGACGGCGCGTATAGACATCGCGACGGAACAGCACATACCCTCGACCACCACTGCTACCACTGCTGCCACCGCTACTTCCACCAGTGCTTCCACCACTACTACCACCACTGCTACCACTGCTTCCGCCACTGCTTCCACCGCTGCTACCACCACTTCCTCCGCGACCGCCGCCGCCGCCACCACCCTTGCGCTTCCATAGTTC
Source organism: Xylaria sp. Z34 (assembly GCA_037356055.1). Lineage (NCBI taxonomy): Eukaryota > Fungi > Ascomycota > Sordariomycetes > Xylariales > Xylariaceae > Xylaria > Xylaria sp. Z34. Next base: position 895,855 of record JBAWJW010000004.1, on the reverse strand, counting down.
TTCGTTCGCCGAACCCTCAAGGTAGGACTCGAATTTGGGTTCTGGTGTCCGGGTATCTAACTCGGCAGGTTCGGCTTCAGGAACTGCGACGGCGTTGATGCCGTGCGTTAATGCGGCTATGCCGACGACAGCGTTAGAGAACTTCATTGACAATGCGCTATGTCTAAAAGCGATGTAGCTGATGTAACTTGATGTGTGAGGATTGAGTAGCGCTGAGAAAATAGTCTCGTAGGGAAAATTCAAGCTAGGTCTCTGTAGGTGGTATAGAGAAATTTGGTGGTCGCAAAATTGTAATCGGCCGTCGGTCAGAAGGGAAGGTGAACTTCTCAAATATGTACTGTTATTTCGCAGGGTCCTATTGAATGGAACTTAGGTTATCAGGTTAAATCTAGTGTACCTGGGCAGTACTTGGAGATCGGCAGTCGCCTATGACGCTTGCGGTAAGGTTCTAAATTGCGCTGGTCAAGTTGCTGTAGTGTGACGTACAGTATACGGGAGAATGTACCAGGAAGGTAGCATAAGGCATGCTCGGCATGCACGATACAGTAATGTTTGCTAATAAGTCCTGGGGCAGTGCAGTACTGTTATCCCTCGATTGGGATTGCCAAGATGCTAGGGAAGATGCGCTATCAGGTTATGCGGTGGCAATCTCATGTTCTTCAGAGGCACGCACACCTTGTGATTCGGTTAATTCATCAGTCGTTTCGTCATTGAATTCAACGTTGTCCTAGGTTGGTTGTACGAATTAGGTATGATCAATAATAGGTTGCCAGAAGAACTATGTCACTATTCAAGGCATTAAGGTGTTGGGGGCCGAGGGGCATGACTTCCATGACTTCCATAGGACCCGACCCGTCTTTCAAGCACGTGGAACACCACGTTCAATGTTTCAAAAGAGCGGTATTGGGCTCATCCGGGGTACCCATTACAACAGGAGCTAAAATAGTGTTTTTTTAGTGATTTACCATAAGTACGGAGTAAACGAGTGCGAGTTAACGAGAGCAGTGGCACAGTATGAGGCGATGATGGAATCCCGACGTGTTGTGACAAATAGGATTTGGTGTTATGTTGATGTTTAAGACTTTCCTGGTCAGTCCGAATATATAAGGTGATCAATAGGGTGATCAATAAGGTCGGCGCACGAGTGGCTGTGGCTCCTTCTTACCTGTCTGTTGTTCTGGCTGAGACATCTAGGTACTGTAAGTTCAACTTACCTAAGTAATGTTAGCCTAACATTGTTAGGCACCTAAGTTGCCTAAGGTTGTCCAGGCAAAATCAGGATAAGATAAGCTTGTGACAAGCCCCAAACCGCTCGCGCGGAACATCTGCAAGCTAAACCTTCGACATTTTCGGTGTTGTGATATCATCTTACAGGTCTTTGGTTGTCTGAAATCCGGCGTAAACGTGTAGTTAACGGTAGTCAGCCTTGTTCTCTTCAACCCCGCTCGCTACACATGATCTAGGCGATGGCGTTAGCCACGATCGTTACCTAGGTAGCGTAGTCTACTACGTATATCGTATCCTATCGCAACATACCTCCCTTACATAGTTGGGTCCTTACTTGGCCTATTAGCCATAAATCAGCGCCAAGAATGAGACATCACGATCCAATCGACATTCACATTCACACTTGGCTATGACATAGCTACTCTCGCCCTCGGATTTATCTCCATCGCCGACTTTCACTGAACAAGCTCCCTTGGCAAGGGCCAGTATCTCCCAACCTTCACAAATATGGACGACCCCCCTGCGTCAGACAGGTCTTTGCTGGAGCGGCTGAATGCTCTTAAACCCAGCTCCGTTAGTCTAGCAAGCCCACCCCCATCAGAGTAAGATTGTCTTGGCTTCACAATTTCTCCTTCCGCTCAGCCTCAGGATTCCTTACTGCTTAGGTCTGATCTACAGCTCTTGGCCTCTAAGTGTAAATACCCCTGAGCTTAACTAAGCGTATTCCCAGGCTTAATCCTAAGGCCACTATTGAGCGAGCCCAACCGCCATCGCGAGAAGATGCTTTAACCGCTCGATTAAAGAGTCTCCGTAACCAGGGCTCCGAATCTATCGATTCCACGAGCACTAGTCAGGAATGCGGCGTTGAGAAGTCCACACAGCCCCTATCTATACGGGGTATCGGACCCTTAACGAGAGAGTCAGAGAAACAACAGGCTCCTACACCAGTTCAAGTCACCGACGATGTTGATCCACTCCTCTATACGGATGATCAGACTCTCGAGGAGCTATTAGCTGATCTTAGGCTCGATGAGGACTGGCTAAATGAGGTAGCAGCCGAGGAAGAGGAACATCAGCGAGTAACGGCGCTTTTGGCTGAACTGGGTACGCCTTCCGCCGTGAGTGCTGAAGCAGGTGAGCGAAACACGGACCAGAACAGCTCCCAAGAGGACAGCGAAGGTAATAGTGATGACGATTCCGAAGAAGAGATCATAACAACAGAGGCGGACTCCGTGCTAGCAAAGACCTTGGATGAGCTAGAATGGGAGAAGGCCAACAAGAGCCCCTCCCCGCCTCCTCAGTCTATACCTACACCGCCGGAAAACGCGAAACAGACTTCGTCGAATAGTGCAGTCCAAGCTCCTGAAGACAACTCTTTTAACCTACCCACGGTTCCCTCTGAGCTTCAAGATCAAATAGATCCACCAGCACCATCCATTCAAATCCAATCGGATGTTGACTTTGCGTCCTCCATTGAGTCTCGTATGGCCGCCCTGAAACTTTCAGGCACACGAGCACTCCCTTCGGCGCCCACTGATGCCGTCGACTCACTTGGCCTCCCTCAAGCCCCTACATTCGCGCCCAGCGACCGCCCAGTACCAGGTCTCGCGAAGCGTACTGGGCTTACTGATGATGACCAGAAGACTTGGTGCGTTGTATGTCTGGAGGATGGTGCCGTCCGCTGCCTTGGATGTGAAGATGGTGATAACGTGTATTGTGCTCGCTGCTGGAAGGAGATGCATGTTGGCCCACGAGCTGGTTACGATGAAAGGGGACACTCGTGGGAAACGTTCGCGCAGAAACCGCGATAATCCCTCTCAGATAAGTTCAGAACTTGGGTAACTAGGTAGCTGAGCGTATCATATTACACGAAACTTTCTACTATAGTTCCTGAATATCCCCTTTGCGACTCTTGCCGTAGTACAACTCTCAGAGCGTCTCGCCGTCTAGATGGTATTAATGATTCAATCATATACAATAACGAATACGTGGTTACGACTTCAACTCTCCGAGTCAGAATCATTCTCTACTCGGTCGAATACATCGATTTACCCTTCTAGGCCCATCTTTTATCCTCAACATGCTGTCGATTTCTCATCTCCCGCTCCAGCACCTCATCCGGATCCGAAACCGCCCATGTCTCTATCTTCCTCGCCAGCCGCATGAAAGACTCATCCACAAACCGACAAAAGAAATGCGCGGCAACCAGCACAAGCGGGAATAGGAAAACAAACCCGGCAGCCCAGCATGTGGTTCGGTGGAAAGCCGTGTCGATACCAATCCAGCCTCGAATCCCACTCCCCTTGCTACCAACCCATTTCTCCGGTCGCGCGGGTATCCCGAGTACGGCATCTTGGAACAGACTAAACACTAGTGGAAGCATTAGCACACATATTGTCAGGCAAATGGATAGAAGGGGGAGGTAGAACACTTACCAGGCCCGTGAACGATATATACGGCGAAACTGATACGTCCCGCGTACTGTGCGATGCGAGAACCCAGGATCGTCTTCCGCACAAACGCAAGACGTCCGCACGACCACACGATCCCCATAGCGGCAATAGCAAACCAGAAGTTCTGAGGGCCTTGAGCATTACGCGGGTTAAGTGCTCTGGGAACAAGGTACACAAGATGGCGGATACCTGGGGTGCGTGACGAATCTACGTTCGGCCACCCGAAGATATACAACCCCGCCATGAGAACCGAGATCTGCAATATAGTCTCCATTGTACTTATCGTGGAGCTACGCTTGTTCATCTGGGAGGTGTCCGACTCTTTTCCCCTGGGACCACTGAGATACGGTGGTGGATTTGTGAGCGGGAGACGCTCATGGCTTTCGCTTTCCTTGCTCACGAGATGTGCCTCCGCAAGCACCATGCCACCGACAAATTCGGCCGCAGCCCACTTTCCATATCGCAGGCAATACACAACAAAGGTCAGAGCGAAGACGACCCTCGGCGCCGCACGTAGTCGCGATGAGGCGAAAATTATCAAGAACAACAGCAAAGAATAGCAGAGCTCGATCGGGATCGTCCACAAGTTGACATTATACGGAGGCGAGAGGTCAATGTCTGAACTCCAAGGCCAAGCGACGTGGTAATACGCAGCGGCAACCCAATCGTCTAGTCTCTGCCTCATGGTCGGCAAGATACCCCATAGCCAGCTGGCGCGAATGAATAGGACAATGGACACCATTGACACGACGGGGGGTCCGCATAGTCGTATCGGACGGCGGAGCGCGGCGGATAGCAAGACTGAGTGGCATTTTGCGAAGTCGCGGGCTCGGATCGCCTTCAGGGCTTTCACGGATAAGGCAAAGCCCGATATCACGAAGAATATGTGCACCATGGGTCGGCCGGAGAATAGCACCCGGACGAAGGGGAGCTGGATCCAGCTAGGCTCGAGAGCCTGGGCTGGGTTTGAGGATACGCCATACCATGGCGTTAGATACGGGTGGTTTACTTCTGTGTAGTGGGCTACGCAGATGATGAGCGCCGATAGACCACGTAGTCCGTCGAGGTACGAGGTTGCGTGTAGCTTGGTCGGCTTGCGGGGCCGGGTTGATGGCGGGATGTAGACTCTGGAGAAGAGGGCTCGGACGGCTCCAGGGAAATATGACGTGAGTCGGAAGGAAAGGGGGAGTGGTAATAGGTATCGGAGACGGAGGATGATGCGGCGGTCCATTTGCGTTCATCTAATGATATGTCTCGTTTATTCACTCTTCTTTCTTCACACCGAGATAGAATAGATACCGTCTTGCATTTACAAGAAGAGAGCAACGGGGACGGACATCTAGCCGCCATGGACAGAGTAAGCGCAAACCAGCTCACCGTGCGATCACTCGTAGTGACTTAGGCATGACGATATGGTAAGGACGTATCCGGTCCGGGCCGAGCCAGTATTTTGATCGGAAAAACCTGATGGCTTGGGTATCCATTCATGATTTATTCTGCATTATCTAGGTCTGATACATACAATTATCACCCACCAGAGAAATGGCCATACAAGCACTCTACTTTCTTAACACGATTCAATAATTTCTAAAACTTTTCAAGAATGTGCTCAATGATACTGAAAGACAAAAAGGCGACTTAGTCTAACGATGGACTGTATATCTTTGTCCAGTCATGTCCAGTTGCTGCTGATTACTTGTCAAGAGCAGGATACAATGCCCCATTTAGGTGTGTGCTCGCATACACTCGAGGCGTGAGATAGCATTGAGAAGGCAGATTACGAACAACAGAACAGCGTATATACATTGAAGAAGATACCATCGCGTATGAGTCCCATTTGTAAAGGGTTTGGGGTTAATATTCCGCAGTTCCTAAGCAGTGCTCTCTCGCAGATGTTAGGAGTGTCGTCGAGTCTCTTAACGACATCGGGTGTAACTCGAACAAGACGATTATGCATACGTAAATTTCATGTATTCAGACAAGGATAATGTTCAGATAGTAGATGATATGTGGTAGTAAACCTAATTGATAAGATGGTTGCGAGGCAATGCTTAGCTAGCGCAGCCTCCCCGAGCGAGAAGAGAACTTCAATAGGAACAACTACGTGTTAGTAGAGTTTCAGTAGCATGAGATCCTGCATGATTTACTTGCGTACAACTTTCATTCTAACTATAATGTCTACATTCTAACAACGCTATCGCTCCCCGACACTACACATTGATATTCAAGGCGACAGTAGCATCCTGGGTAGATTTTCCGTAGAAGATCTCCGTGCCCGCATTGCCTACCGTCACGTAGTCGTTATCCGAGATATAGCCCTTGGCAACCATGGCATCGAGCCACTCCTTCAGGTCGCCCTGGAACTTGCCGTTGTAATTCTCGTCGACGAGCATGCTTCTCACGGTAACGCCGCTGGCGGGGTTCTTGCCCTCATACAGCTTCCAGCTGGCGCCGAACATATTGAAGGTGGCGACGGGACCACGAGAGTATCCGATGGGAACCTGGTTGCCCCAATTCCGGATCCAGAGCATGAACTCCGACGTGGCTGTCGACGTGGTGTCACCGGCAGTTGGGGCCGTGATGAAGTCGAACAAGTTGCTTCCTACACGTTGCTTACGTTAGTATTATGTGGGCTTGGCCGATGACGTATGACGGGAGGACTTACCCCTGAACTCGGTGGTGTTGGTGCGATCCCACTGATACATGGCAGGGATGGACTTGATGTCCCTGAGCTTCTTGTTCAGGTTTACGCCCACGCCGACGTTGGTGTAGCCCTTGCAGATGTCCTTGGTTGCATCGACGAGCTCGACGTCGGTGACGCTGGTGTACTTGACCTCCTTGGTCCCATCTGCCGTCTGGAGAATGCCGCCGAAGTTGGTGCACTGCTTGCCCACCATCTTGTCCGCGTTGTACATCGAGTTGGCGACTGTCCACGGCATGCCGGGCAGGATCAGCCGATCGTCATTTCCACATTGTTGCGTCGCCGGCACTTTGAAGGCGATCTGGGTCGCTACGGGATACGTTCCTTCGCCCGCTTGGCTGGCTGCAGCGGCTGACGAAACTGGACTTGGACTCTCTTTGCTTGACGTGATTGTGAAAGTTGTGAAAGTCGAAGTCGGCAGACTTTGAACTGGATACCCAGTGAAGCTTGGTACCTCGCTCAGTGGTAAACCCGTCGTCACGGTTGTGGTAGGGGTCACTGTCGTAAGGAAATCAGTTGAAAAGGTTTCGCTTATGGTGGGAAGACTCTCGGCGGGAATCCCAGTGAAGGTTGGTATCTCGCTGAGTGGTAAACCTGTGGTTACGGTTGTTGTCGGAGTTACTGTGGTGAGATAGTCGGTTGAGTAGGTCTCGGTTGCGGTAGTGAGGCTTTCAAGCGGGATAACAGGAAAGCTAGAGATGATAGAAAGTGGTATGCCTGTAGTTACAATTGTTGTGGTTGATGATACTGATGGCTTGCCGCCGCACTTGCGATGATGCCGAGGGTGTTTGGGTAAAGCATGGGCGGCTAGTGGGCTCAGGGCCATGAGAGTCAAAAGTTGAGTTTTCATTTTGAAGACTATCGGTCAACGATAGAAGTGGTTATTTTGTTACTGAAAGAGTGTGTATCCTGTACTGGCGTCAAGAAGTGAATGAACGAATATTCGTCGTTGAAAAACAATGTGTATAAGTGCCTCGAAACCGAGTCGGGCTGTTCAGAAAGGAATGAAAATGATGGACAAAAACCAAAGGAGGCGATTCCCAACCGTCTACATTAAGTACGAGTGGCCTAAACGGGCTGGCCATGATGATATACCCTTTACCGCTTACCTCTTTTTTTCTCATCTTACGCATACGTATACAAAGGTGGATATGGGGGCTAGTGGATTGGCTTTTGGCCCTTTGTTGTTTGCAAACTTGTACTTGGCGCGATTGTCTAGATCGTTTCATTGAAACGGGGACGAAGAACGATCATCCAACCCCGCGGGCGGATCTACGCCACCTGCATTAGCGCGTCAGCTGCCTGGACCACTCAGCTTAAGCGCCCAGCATCCTGGATTTGATGAAGGGGCTGTGTGCGATGACCACGATAATGCCCCGTTGAGGTCGCCTTGTTCTCGCTTCGCCGAGCTGACGGATACGTAGTGTAAGTACGCTAAGAAATACCCCTGACTCGTATTTATATTTAAACTGCCTGATCCGTAGCCCGTTGACGTTGGGTTCTTCGTATTGCCATTTTTCGGTTCAATCTGTGCTAGTTTTTTAGGTCGCGTCTAGTTAGTATACCTAAGTAAGTAGAACGGATTTTCTAGGTGGCGTTCTGTGTGTGATCATAGCGAATCCCCTGAGACTTGGTGTAACTGTCATGCTGTAATTTTCTTAACAGTAACGTTTGAGATTAATTAAAATCAACGATCTCAATTTCTTTCTGTAACTTGCAAACTGTCAGCTGTCGTGATACCCGTTACTTTGTTAAACAGTGGACGAGGGCGAATAGAGCAACGACCGCAAGTCTCAGTTGCCACCCTCTACTATTAACCTTGCTTTCTTTTTCTCTTTGAATACTTTTCACATGATCATGCGATGGTAGTCTGCATTGACACACGCATGTCTTACTTTGGATAGGGGCCGATTGAGTACGTGTAGGTAGTGCCATAGAGATAGCATTTGCCTGCAGGTAAAAGTAAATAGGGAGATCTGTCTCTACAATAGTTGCTCCTCATCATTTTGTTGCCATGTCGTCATATGCCAGGGCATCTGTTCTGACATACGGATTCCCGACCTAACGGTTAAAAGAAGTCATTTAGGGCAGATTGCATATGCTAGGATCGTAGAGGAAGGCAGTATTGTTGATCTCTGGAGTGAAACGCGCTAGGTGGAGTGGGAGAATATAGGGTTGCTTGCCGAGCTTGCTACTAAACCGTTATGATGGATAAGTTCGAGTTGTTAAGACATAAAGGTAGCCTCAAAAGAGGGTCTCTCGAAAATTCAGAGTTTGATTGAAGAGGTCTAGACCAGTCTCATGATAGTCGCGCAACATCGAAGATTAAATCGATCGTAGCCACGACTATTCCCGCACAATCGGAATCGAAGGCTCTGGTTTGCGCTCTGGTCACTTTCAAGTCCCGTGCATATGATTGTGACTTGTACAACAGTGGCCGATGTATCTTCGCATTCATCATTCATTGGCAGAATTGTGCATGATGGCGTCTGTCAAAAAGTTATCGGCGCCGCCACTATGCCACTCTACCGGCGTCTGCGGCTCTAAGGCCATGCAACCTGACGGTAACCCTTTGGATTGGCTCAGTCTGAATCAGACACGCGCAATTCATTGAGATAACTACAACGTGTCTACCATAGAGCCTTTTTGCAACTTCAATAGAGGAACGATGGCTGGCGGACACTTGGAAAGGTCCGCGGCTTTGACAGCGAGGCAACTATCATGCTCTATTCTTGGTTCGAGCTGAGTTCGGAGCTGAATCTGGCAAAGTTGTACTTTTGAAGACCCATTTGTTGCCTGAAAGTTGTCAACCAAGTTGCTAACTATTGCATGATCAATCCATAGTATAGAAGTCTTGGCTCATCCATATCGGGGTAAGTAGCAGTTAAGCGACGTGGATTAGGTGAGTTTAATAGCGTGACTTATAGCCTTGAAGCCTAATTATACAAGGGTTCACCGTATTCAAGCGTATCAACGCGACTAGTTCGCCCATAGAGAGCTAGCTTAGGATGAAGTAATTTTTAAACATCTGACGATGGGGGCGACTATATTTCTTTATCTTGAGGCTCGAACCCAACGTACAGCGCTGGACTTGGACTTGAACGTCGTGAGCGCCGTCCCCTCATAACGATGTATTCCGCTTCGGGTCTTTTCCAGGTGCTGCTTCTGGCGATCGCGTTGCGTCCAGCAACATGCTCTTTCAGCCTGGACACCGTCGTCACAGACTGGTGGTACTATGTGCACAACCATCTCGCCGACACGACGTCGGCAGCATGTCTAGCTGCGTATGCCGCGCCGATCGACTGTGATAAGACATTGCTCGGGCTGGTGTCGTCTAATAGTCCGAACTTCAATCCCGGAACAGACGATCTCGAAAGGATGTGCGTGTCTTCGTGCTCTGACTCCCTCGACGCCTGGGTGCAGAATGTCAAGAAGGCTTGTAACCAGAAAGGCGATGGGGCTCTAGTCCATGGGCCTAGTCTTCCTTATCCAGAGGTTCCCGTTGCTGTCGTGGGCGAGGTGTTCCAGTATGAATATTCGTTCGCGTGTTCCAAGAATATGTGAGTTGTAAACACGTCTCTGATTATTTGTTCCGAATCTGGTAAGAGAAATAAGCGGGATTTACTGACGAGATGTGTGCGTTCAAGCTCTGGCTGGTGCTACTTCAACTACCAAGCCAGCCCGGAATGGGCTCGGGCAGACTTCACCTGCACGAATGAATGTGCAGCGCAGTTCTTCGACAACGGGTATAATCTTCCAGGGTCCCAGCACTGGTTTCGCGTGTACGAGCTGGAGGACCGGTCGGATTGGTGGAAGAACCAGTGGGCAGAGGGTTATGAGCATTTGCTCGAGTGCCGCAATGGGACAGCGCCAGAAACGTCTTTCCCGGATTTCCCTGAGGAGACCCCAACGCCTACTAGTACGGATTCAGTTGTGACTGAAACGACGAACCCGTTTACGGTTACGGACGATAGTGATACATCTACGTCTACTTCGACTCAATCATCAACGACATCGACATCGACATCGACATCAACCAGCGCAACCCCAGCACCAACTCTTGCTAGCTCAACACCTACTCCTACTAATAACGCCGGTGGAAGACTAAGGGCACCGGCAATCTTTCGTGTGCTGGCTTGGGTGTAATTTGCGCTTTAACAATGAACTCACATTAACTTAAATATAATACGTGCTAATCACAATTTTGCGTCTGACTTCAAGGAAATTTGTTGAGAATCGGTATGATATTTGAGAAACTCTCAATCTGAATCTCTAGTCTAGAGCGGAAGTTTACATCGCCCATGAAGAACAAATTATTTCAAACCAAAGCCAAACCAAACCAAACCAACCAGACCAAGGAACAAAATCACCTTTCATTACCACATTAGTCCCATCTTCGTGTATCCTTGAATCATTTTCTTCTTAAACTTTTACCCCTTTCTAACAAACCAAGATCCCACCATCCTTCAAGCACACTCAAGATTGTCTTCCGTTTCGGCTTGACCTTTACGGCTAACTTCGCATCCATAGTCTGCGCATCATACGGCGGACTTAGTGGTGTCGTGTCATCGTATTCGTTCAAAGCACGCTGGCTCTTCTTCCTCGAGAAGCCTGCTGTCGCAATGCCCAGCGCATCACGCGGAAGTTGTGACACACGGATGCGTTTGAATGTCTTTGACCTCGGCGAAGGGCTCGGTGTGACAGGAGTAAACCCATCATCGCTAGGTGAGGGAGGGGGAACGATGACAAGTGTCGGCGTTTTGGCCGGTGCCTTCCCGAACCTAGGGGCAGGCTGGTGGAGGATGGGAATATAATCCTCGGTGGGAGAATCAGTAGAACCATGCGGGCTTGGAACTGGTGGCGGCGCCAAGTGAGCGGGTGCAGGAGGGGGGATTGAAACCGTGAGAGAACGGCCCGTTGGGCCGGCATTATTAGCATTAACCGTGAAAGGGGGCGTTGGCACGTGGTGGATGACATCTTCGTCGACGCCGCGAACGGGTCGACGATAAGATGCTTGGGGCAGCGAGAACGGAGGCGGAAACCGCGAGCCAACTCCCGGGCTTAGGATCTGAGTACCGAGTGCTGTTGGCCCTGAGATCTGTTGAACTGGAGCCACCCCGAAGCCACCACGGACGCCCGCGTACCCCTAAAAGTTTTCGACGTCTTTGGGAGCGTCGGCTCCGTTGGCGCGCCTGAGGCGGTGCCAGAGGCCCACACAGACTAGCGCGGAGAATGAGAAAAGAACGGCGAGCGCAATGCCCAGTCCCCAAACTGCCTTGATCTCATAGCAGTGAGGCTGGTCAGTCGTGATGAGAGCCAGATAGCTGTTGTACCTGGCGGCAGCGTTCTGATAGCTGCGGCCTGTGATCGTAGTAATGAACGTTGTAGCGGACGAGACAGGTTCAGGCAGCAGCTCACACTGCAGCGTGGAGAGCGGTTGGCCAATCGTGACTGAAACGACTATCAATGCCACAAGGAGGGCGAAGTCAAGCCCACCAGCAACGAGGAGAGGAAGCATTCCATCATAGTAAAGAATGTAAGAAATGGCTACGTAAAGCGTCGAGATGCTGGTCTATAATGTGTGAGCTGGGTCGAGTGTTAGGAAGAGGCAAGAACACATACCACCGTCACGGTTCCGACCAGGACATCTGGAACCTGGCGCTGTGAAGAAGCAAATTCATTGATGAAGTTGGCAGTCAAGCCAACCACGGTCACCAGCGACAAAAACTGGAGGGCACGAAAGGCAGTGAAGGTGACGCCCAGGGCACCGAGCTGAGGTGATTGGAAACGCATCTTCAAAGGAATCCCAGCCTCAAAATCAGTGATGAGCGAGAGTTTCGGACGAATTTGACCGGATCCGGTGCGCGTCGGGAGGCGCGGCCGCGGAAATGGGATAAACGCTGTGGGAGTTGGGGAGGAAATGGTGAAAGATTGTGAGGTACTGAGCCGAGTACCCAACGTAACCAAGTCGAATAAAAGTGAATGGAAAATACCCAAGAGTCGAGATATAACTTTTCAGTGAAGCGAAAGTTGAAAAGCAGATCGACTGCTGCTGTTTGATGACGTGGAAAAAAGAAATCTTGAGGGAGACGTTACTGTGTAAGTGAAAGTTGACGTTGAACCCAGAGACCGTTTTTCCAAAGAAAGTATCCTAAGAAAAGAGAGGAAACCCAATGAGATGCGAGATAGAGACCTAGGAAAAGAAGGAAAAAAAAGAAATGACCTAAGGAAAAGGTTGTGATTGAGGTTGCATTTGCTGTAGGATGAAAGGGAAGAGAAGAAGAGCCTCTACCAGGTCCAGAGCATTTTCTTAAGTATGTTTTGATACTTGTCGACTGTTTGCTATCACGGACATCATTTCGAGTTAGCCCGAGACATGCACGCGCAGGTTTCACCTGAAGTTGCTATTTTCGACCAACCGCCCGCGGCAGTTGAAGCGTTTGGCCGCATCACAACGCGCTGATATGCCCAATGAAAGATGGCGATCGTCTTTGCCTGTGGACTGTGGATCAAGCCATGGTTCACAGCTGTGAGCTTGGATGTGGATGTTGGAACCAACGGCAGGTACCCGCGCCAATGAGCGGGAGCAGGGGAGGTTGGTCTGCCAAGACATTTTAGTGCATGTACGCTGCAGCGAAGCTTAACGATTGGACTATTTGATTGGCTGGGACTACAGCTCTGGCAAGATGAAGCTAGTGGATCAGTGGGGCTTCCCTAAGCGCAGGCCGCGTTTATAGTAGCTAAGACGAATCTTTTAAGCGCCCAATGAGCAAACTTCGCAGAAGCTGCATGTTTCAAGAACACGGTGGAGGCTCGGCCAAGACATAGATAGGGATGATTAGCTAGGGATTTTTCATGCCTTCAGCCCACGTATCTCATAGCTGTTAGAAACGGCGATATGAAGGGGTGAGGCGAAGTTAGCCCGGCGACCTACAATACAGGGCTTTGAGTCAAGGCTTGAGCCGCAACAATCAATATGAGCCAATCGAGCTATGGTGGGTTTTGGACCTGAGATCTAGATTCTCGCTCAAATAAACCCGGGAGCTGAACGAGGCGGAGACTGGTAAAGATCAACGTTGTGCGATCTGTTAGGCTACTAGTAAAACATGCGGTATTTGTTTCGAATAGACAATTTCAGACTCATCAAGCCTGACACAAGTCCTTATCATGGGTAAAACGGCAAATTCTGTCTATTGTAGACTAAATCGGCCAGTAAACTGAGAAATCATTCGTCATAGAGGTATACACATTTTCAGGACACGACGCCGATCTAGGCATTTATAAGCAAAAACATCACATAGCCGCTTGCAAGAGCCGGCTCCCTCCAGTCTCTTTTAAGACTTCCATAATACAATCCCCTGATACGTATGAAAGAGACTCGGTATCCTAATATGTCATCCTCGATGCCCCAGGCCATAGAAGTGTGTAACTGCCATCGTGCAAGTCTTCACTGGTTATTTAACCGAGTAGGTCATCTAGCCCATTGCCGCTAGTATTCGTGCTACCAGTGGGCTTCGGTGTGCTTGCTGCTGGAGCTCCCCAGAGTGATGCACTGGTCTTTTCTTTGGCAAGCTGGCCCAATTTAGGCCCGGCCGTGGGTGTGTTAGTCTTCTTGACGCCAGAGCCGGCCTGCCCCCATAGATTGGCGAAAGGATCAGCGCCAGTGCTGGGCTTAGCTACAGCGGGAGCAGCAGGTTTGTTGTGTGCTGACATTCCTGATGGCGTCGAACCAGAAGACAGCGATCCCATTTTCGCGCCAGACGGGCCAGTTGATTGAGGTACTTGTACTGATTGGAAATAGTTCGGAGCTGCTGCTTGATATCCAGTTGGCTTTGGAGGACTGGAAACACCAACAGACATAGGCGGGTTAAACGAAGAGTAGTTAGCTACAGGTGTAGCAGTAGTGCTCGTAGGAGGCGATAGTGATGACATCATTCCTGTCAGGCTTGCTTGCTGGGGTGCGGACACGGGCTTTGGAGCAGCAAACTGGGCCGTTGACTGGGCCGTTGATGTCATCAATGGTGGTTGAATGGCAAAATTGCTGGGTGGTGCAGATGTTGGTGCTGCAGGCGTGGCAGACTGGAAGTCGTCAAAGTCGTCGTCGTCGCCTGCTGGGCTGGACAGATCTGCCAAACCAGAGCCGGTGGAGGTTGCCAGTGTAGCGCCCGTCGATGAAGCTGCAGGGGCCGACTCGGAGTCGTCAAAGGAAAAGAGATCAACCTCAGGCTCTTTCTTCTTAGGCTGTTGGGATGGAGTTGTCTTCTTTACCCCTACTCTCTCGGCCCTGTCAGGCCGTTCAACCTGCTTGGGGCGAGATGAACTGGACGTAGGCGCACCTTCGTCGAACTCGTCATACTCCTCAAATTTATCTGCACGGTTACTAGAATCTCTCCACTCATCAGTCTGCCCTCCAAACCCACCACCATCTCCGTAGACACCCCCAGAGTAACCGCCGTAACCTGCTGAAGAGCCTCCGTAGCCGGCGGATTCACTGCCAAACCCACCGTATCGACCACTGCTGCTGCCAGAAAATCCGCCCATTGTGCCCCCCTCCACACCGGTGTATTTAGCCTTGTTCGTTCTTGCCTTCTTTCTCTCGGCCCTGATGCGCTCGACATCGCCAAGCAAGTCTGCCAATTCTTTCGCGCGGTTCCTGACGTTGATTCCCTGGTCTTTGCCATTTGTGTCGATGTAATGGAACTGCCGAAGCATTTTGAGGAGTGTTATGTGGCCTCTCGCGTCGTCTATGACCCGTTCGGAGCCGTGCTTAATCAAAAATTCCAGCAGCTGCAGGGATTTATAAATCTGCCGCCATTCTTCCGCGGTCTTCTCTGTGAAGCGACGGTAAATCATGGGCATGATCTCATTAAGGGTTTGACTAGGGTATATGAGCAATTGTGTCGTCAAGGTAGGAGATAAGCCAGACGAGACATACTAATTGAATGTGCCGTTGGCGATTTCCTGCATCAAGGTCGAGGATGCCCCCCAAGGTTCGTTATTTGTCGCCTCGCGAACCTAAGGTCGGACCGCTGAGTTAGCGCGCCAAATCGCGTCAAGTCGGAAGCACGTATGGAATGAACTAACCTTTGCCTCCATCTCGGTGAAGTTCATTACGGCTGGATGTGCGACCGTATTAGCAACCATGCGGACGCACCGGGAACGGGGGTTAATCGGAGGCTTGAGCCTTGCTTACCATTTTGAACTTTGCGAACACCTGCCTTAAGGTCGTATAAGGTCAGATTGGACACTTGGTCCTTTAAACTATTAAAATCCATTGTGACAGGGCGCTATGTTTTGGTGTTGGTGGGAAAGAGATATATAGTGTGGTAAGGTTGGGCGACGACTAGAAACGAAATAGGTGATACGTATTGTAGACTTTGGAGATGCGCTGTTGCG
Organism: Xylaria sp. Z34; assembly: GCA_037356055.1. Lineage (NCBI taxonomy): Eukaryota > Fungi > Ascomycota > Sordariomycetes > Xylariales > Xylariaceae > Xylaria > Xylaria sp. Z34. Next base: position 880,078 of record JBAWJW010000004.1, on the reverse strand, counting down.
CCTTGCCGATGGAGGACTTGGCATAGGCCAGTACTATGCTAAGATTCAGTCACGTGTCTACAGCTAATATATGCATACAAGCATAAGGTATATATCCATGCCGATCTGATAGAGACGTCATCACTGGCCGGAATCACTACCTCACTATGAATGCTTCCCACTGCACAATGAACAGAATAAGTGCTATTTTATTATTCTGATGGATTCAGACTTGATGCTTCTCGAGTTTATGCATGCTCATCTATATCATGATTACCAGAGGATGTTCATGTAAATAGTAATATCAGCCTATGCATATAAAAGTGTAGACTACATTAAAAGAGGTTGTGGGTCTGCTGCAGGCCAGCACATGTCTTCTCATGAAAAGTCATCGCATCAATCAAGCTTGCGAAAAATTTCCGTTCGTCCAGCTGAACATATCATATCCCGTTGTGAACCAGAAAGATCTTTACATTGCACATTGCAATATTGATTGTATCAAAATCTAATAGTTTTTCTGTACTGTGTCCCTAATACTTGTATCATCAAGGTATGTACAATCCATTTTATTGCCACAATCTGCCACGCAATTTATAATTCACAAGCCAGAACGCACAATTGCTTTGGGCAAGTTGCCAACTCGAATCGATAGCAATTGAGCTTCACCAGCTATACAACGTGGATGTTCAGCTAGTTGGTCACAGCTAGACTTTGTGCTATACACACAGTTGTAGAGTCTTTCTCATGCTGATGGCTGTGTGAAGATTGCCTTAAAACGAATATCAAGTGAACATTATATCTAAATAGAAGAGGATCAAGTGAGCCTATATCTTCTACCATTGGTTTGCATAGCTCAACAGATTTATCTCCTTGAAGAGTAATGCGTTGCGGCTTGCCCGATAACTCTCATCTAGCATGGGGTTTTGTCCAGAGTCAGTCCGCAGTCTTGGATCAGCTCTTCGAGGCACCAATGTTTACCCCAGAAAAGCATAGCTCAGTGAGCTTAGCTACCTAAGGAAAGTGGCATTGAAAGTGATGTCTGAAGAGTTCATGAAGACAAGCAACATCAGCAGTGTTACCTTGCTATGAACAGGACAAAATCACAATATGTTTTCAATCGTTCAGCTTGACTACATAATTATGATACCCCTTTAGAGCACACAGCCCCAGCGAGTTAGCAAGACTCAGGGGCGAAGGGCAAGGAACGTGTACACAAAACTGTGTACACAAATGGCGGAGTTCTGAGAGGCAACAAAGCCATTGATCAGCCGGTTCTATTCCTATTGTTACTACATGTCCCTGCAAGCATGTCAGCCACCAGCATGCTTACACAGGTAACCTGTTGGAATGCGTGCTTCAAGCATTTGTCTGCATCTTGCTTGGTACCTACCTACCTTCGTGGTTCTCCCTGCTTGCTTCAGGTTACTTGCTTGCGCCCGGCTGCCCCCACACAAAGTATTTGCCGGCAATCGTCTCTCCATGTGTACATTATTTTACATACAATTTGCTATCATTCCTCGGTACCCTATCTTACCCACACACCCCTCCTATACCAGACTCCTCTACCCTCCTAAAGCTCCCTAAGACCCAGCATAGCATTACTCCATGATATCATTGGCTGAGAAAAGCTAGAGTAGCTAACCCCTCCTTCCAGATGAGCAGATCCCTTTTCTTCAAAGTTCTGCCCCGCGGCGGTGTTTCTTCCCCCCTCTCTTCTATTAAAACATCAACTTTCCGGCCTCAGTTCGTCACCAAGCCCGCAACTACCTCTACACCCGCCTTCGCAAACCAATTCTCTGCTCGTTTCTTTTCTGCATCCACCGCAACCATGAGCCAGCACGGAACCACCAGGGTCTACTTCGACCTCACCTGGCAGGGCCCTGTCATGGAGAACGGCCGTCCTACTGCTACCGTCAAGGGTAAGTCCCTCTTATTATCCCCTGACCTCGAAATTCATCATCATATTGTCTCTCATGTGCACTTTGCGCATTACCTCTTGTGGTAAATAGCGGACCTGCACTTAAGCTCGGCGTATTTAGACGTAGCATCCTACCTATAACGATCTCAGCTTCCTTGCTTGACTTGCATTTGCTCCTGTACCTCTAGAGTGTCGCGAAGCTTACATAACTTTCGAAACATAGACCAGTCGGGCCGTCTTGAGTTCCTGCTCTACGACAAGGTTGTTCCTAAGACCGCCGAGAACTTCCGTGCTCTCTGCACCGGCGAGAAGGGCTTCGGCTACAAGGGTTCCTCCTTCCACCGCATCATCCCCGACTTCATGCTCCAGGGTGGTGACTTCACCCGTGGCAACGTAAGACAACCTTGATTACGGACGGCTGCGAGTTCCATAGTGTCTAATCAACCGTATAGGGTACTGGTGGCAAGTCCATCTACGGTGAGAAGTTCGCCGACGAGAACTTCCAACTAAAGCACACTACCCCTGGTATCCTGTCCATGGCCAACGCTGGCCCTAACACGTAAGTCACATCGAGTTTGCAAGTTCCTCTTTGAATAAATTTGGGAGACAGACGATTTTATGACTTTTGAGTGAGTAAAGAAATTAACTTGAGTGTTCAGCAACGGATCACAATTCTTCATCACCACTGTTAAGACTCCTTGGTTGGACAGCCGTCACGTCGTCTTTGGTGAGGTTGCTGGCAACGGCATGGACATCGTCAAGGCTATCGAGGCTACTGGCTCTCAAAGCGGCGCTGTCAAGTACGGCAAGCGCCCCACCATCGTCGACTGCGGTGTCCTATAAAGGGACAACGCAAGCAGTCATTCTTGACCGCCTGTAACATTTCAAGTTAGCGCTTCCTGTCGCAATGTTTTACTCTTCTAATGTAGTGGACGATCTTAGGCCACACAAAATGATAGGGGAGGTGCCTAGGAGGTATTAGCTAAATAGCTGCGAATGAGAATATGTGTCCATCATTGACGTTCTATATTGCTTTGTAGTCGAGTGAGCAAGGCTACAAAATTGTAGACACAAAGCCCTAAATTGTCGTGACTGTTGTTGTAAAGAATGAAAACCTGGCGATCGCAGATAGCGGGTGTCTCGTGTCTCAATAGATAAGTTTATTTTGACTGCTGTTTTTGATAGTCATCATGCCTCCAAACGCCTGAGCCTTGCCATTTCCTGCAATGGACCTCTTTCCCAAGTAACGCCATGGCCATGCATAATACAAGTTATCAGATCCGCCCAACGTCCCTCTGCTCTTCCGATGCCAAAAATCCGTGGTTACACTGGGCTATGCTAACCATTGATCAAAATATTCACAACCCCCGGCCCAAACTGGGCCGCCCTCTTCGCAGAGATCAAAAACTGGACATTTGCCACACGGCACCGTTGTCAGTCCGTTGCTTCGTGGCTCCCAAAAGTCCTCGTCTCCCGGTTTTGAGTATAGAGATGGATTCTGCTTTGAGATACGGACCGCACGATAACCGACTCTACTCCCCATGCGGATTTCTTCGACCCGGTTATCCCATACGAGAACATCAATAAGCTCCTGCACATGCTCCTGCTTGAGTGGTTGGCCCTTGGCAACTTCTGCTGCCTGGATGCCGGCTGTGATCTCCTCGGTAGTGGGATACTCCATATACCCGGCCGGTAGAGGTAGCCGTATAGTTTTCCGGGGTCTCGCCGGCTGCGCTACTACTGGGGTCTCGTCCTTCGAGATAGCATCTGCCGCGCGCTTCTTACTCTTGATCGCTGCTTCGGATGCGGCACCATTGATGAAGCCCTTTTTGGGCAGGAGAGGGCTCACGCTTCTAGCGCCTCGCTCGCCCTTGCTCAGGTAACTACCCCGATTCTTGATAAAACTCATTACAACACTCTGCAACGCTTCGATAAACGCCTCGTCGAGAAATTGGTCCGTGTACCATGGACCGCCGGTAGCTCGAGATGATGGTTTGATGTTGGCTTTAATCCACATCTTCTTGGAGATGTTCTCAACAGTCGTGAACTGGGCGACGAGCCGTTTGGTCTCAAGCTCCTTAAGCGCTTTTCTTAGGGCATTGTCCTGGACATTCAGTCGCCGCTTGATGTCTTGCTGCCAGGCGCCTTCGGCGCCGGCAGCATCGATAATCTCATAAACTAATACTTGATCATGGCTAGTGAGTTGCTTGTATCTATGACGGGGAGTGGTTCGGTCAGTACAGCTCGATAATTAAAATAAATATATCAACACATGAAGATGACTACTCACTTGGCTGCCTCTGCTTCGGGGCGCAGTCGCCATGCTAGGCCGCTGTGAAGATGGACCGGAGCGAATAAACGCTCGTTGGTCAGTATCTGAATAAGCTGCAACAGCTTCTTAATGTCTTTAGGCGGGATGACATCGAGAGCTGTGAGGTCTTCCTGTGTGAAAAGCCGGTCTGGGTCACTGCTGCAAGCCTCCTCGCAGGCTGCATACAGCTTCCCCTTCAGCAATGTCGTTTGTTCATCCATATTGGTTTCTGTCTTGTGTCGTCTTCGTGACTGGGCTGTGAGTCACGAGGTGCTGGCGCCGTGCTTGCGAAAAGAGATGGTAAAGCGCCAGATCAAATAACGGGAGTTGATAAGATCTGGCAAATAAGCCTAATTGAGCAAGTATCATCAAGACAAAACTTCCATAATTAATAGCGCGAACTTCGATATGGGCGAAGGACAGACCATGACTTCACTTGGAACTTGATCGCATGTGTATACAGAACTCTCTGCCCCGCGATGCAAACCGAAACCGAATTGAGAAGCACCCTGGTAGAAATATTTCCTTATCGTAAGACCAGGAGCTCTTATCGCACCTCGGTGCGCCATGACACTGTGTCGCGCACAGTATATGCAGCTGTTTCTCCACTAAGTAGCGCTGAGCTGCCGCCGGAAGCAGTTTTGTATAGCGCCCACGCAACCCCACCAACGCCGACCCAGGCCGGAGTCTCTACTTGCCCGCATAGAAAGCTCTCGAACCTCGTTCTCAGCCCTGCCGGTCTTGTGTGGTATTTCTGCCTGGCAGCCCTCTCGTCGTTTGTTTGTCCACCAGACAAAACATTCGCCGTTTTCCCCAACTCATAAATCTGCCTCTCGTTCTTGCTGCGAACATTAGCGAGTTTTATCCTTCGTCCAACCAATCCATTCATCAACTCCATATCTAACATCGTCTGTTCACCCCCCCACCAACGCTATGGCGTCTGCAGACGAGCTCAAAACCTTGGGCAACAATGCCATGGCCGCAAAGAACTTCGATGAGGCCATGTGAGTCTCCCTTCTATATCATGCTGCTTTGTTTATGACCTTGTGGCTCTCGATTTTCCGTTTCAATCCTACTAGCTAACACTCTACTAGCGATGCTTTCACCAAGGCTATTGAGCTAGCCCCCGAAAACCACGTCCTCTACAGCAATCGCTCTGCAGCCTATGCCTCCAAAAGGGATTGGACCAAAGCTCTAGGGGATGCTGAGAAGACGACACAAGTCAAACCCGACTGGCCACGAGGCTGGGGACGCAAGGGTGCTGCCCTACACGGCTCTGGAGACTTGCTGGGTGCCGTCGACGCCTATGAGGAGGGTCTGAAGCTCGATCCCAACAATGCTGGTCTGAAAAGCTCCCTGGCATCTGTCAAGAGAGCTATAGAACAGGAAGGAGCTGGTATGTAGACATCTCAAACGTGCTATGGGAGGCTATACTGACATGACATGGATAGGCGCTGGCGGCTTCGGTGGCGGCGACCCGATGGGAGGGCTGGGCAATATGTTCAGTGACCCTAACCTACTCCAGAAGCTCATGAACAACCCCAAGACAAGTGGCTACTTCTCAGACCCCTCCTTTATTGCCAAAGTTCAGGCCCTGCAGAAGAACCCCTCAAACACTCAAGATTTGTTTAGCGACCCTAGGATGATCCAGGTGCTAGGTGTTGCCATGGGTGTGGATATGGATATGCGAATGCCTGGTGATATGCCCAGTGCATCGTCCTCGGGCGCTAAGGAAGCAGAGGAAGATGTCGAGATGCCTGATTTGACGCGATCACCACCCGCCTCCAAGCCTACACCAGCCAAGGCTCCCGAGCCAGAACCTGAACCCGAACCTGAGCTTGATGAGGAAGCTCTAGAGAAACAGAAAGCAAAGGAAGAGGCTGACAAAGAGAAGGCATTGGGCACGGAGAACTATAAGAAGAGAAATTTCGATCAGGCCATCGCACACTACACTAAGGCCTGGGAACTACACAAAGACATTACGTACCTGAACAATCTCGGCGCAGCCCACTTCGAGAAAGGTGACTATCAGGCATGTATTGATGCGTGCACCAAAGCTATTGAAGAAGGCCGCTTGATCTACGCCGACTTTAAGATGATTGCCAAGTCCTACGCTCGCATCGGATCCGCTTACGAGAAGATGGGCGACTTGCCGTTAGCCGTTGAGAACTATCAGAAGTCTCTGACGGAGCATCGAACTCCCGACACGGTAAACAAGCTTCGTGCCGCGGAACGCAAGAAGATCGAGGCCTCCAAGCAAGCGTATGTTGATCCAGCTAAGGCCGAGGAGGCACGCGAAGAAGGCAATAAGAAGTTCAAGGAGCAAGACTTCCCCGGCGCCGTTGCCGCCTATTCTGAGATGATCAAGCGTTCCCCGGAGGATCCTCGTGGTTATAGCAATCGTGCCGCGGCGTTCGTTAAGCTTTTCGAGTTTCCCAGTGCACTCGATGACTGCAACATTGCAATTAAGAAAGACCCCAAGTTTATTCGTGCTTACATCCGAAAGGCACAGATCTTCTTCGGCATGCGCAAGTACTCTGAGTGTATTGATGCATGCAACGAAGCTACTGAAGTCGATAACACCCACCATAACGGCGCCAACGCCCGCGAGATCGACGCGCAACAGCAGAAGGCCCTACAAGCCATGTATGCAGCACGGGAGAACGAGACCGAAGAACAGACACGAGAGCGCCTGATGAAGGACCCAGAGGTGAGTAGCGACAATCCAGTCGAACTGCGATGACAGCATATTCCCATTCGAATCGTACACTAACATCTCCCGTCTAGATCATGAGCATCATGCAGGATCCTGTCATGCAGTCTATCCTTCAGCAGGCCCAGTCCGACCCTGCCGCGCTCCAAGAGCATATGCGAAACCCTGGTGTAGCAAGCAACATTCGTAAGTTGATAGCCGCCGGCGTTATCCGAGTCGGCCGATAAGCACGATGAACATTATGAACTGGACGGGGCGTTTACAGGAAATCGGTGTGAGCAAGTAGTCGATCTTCATGCTAACAGACACATGAATATCAACGCGTTTTGGGTTTTATGCGGGCTGCAAAAGTGTACAATCGGGCATTTTCAAACTTGTTCATCGATGCCATGTACTGGCATCGTTTAATTAGTTAATTAAATTCATATTGCACAAAAATGGTGTCGCGTCTTGAGCGTCAGTTTTCATCACATGTGGTACTGGGATCAGGGGCTATGCTGAAGAGGTTTGCACGCACTGTCGTCTACTCGGATAAGATAGCTGGGTCGGGTAGGTATGCATTGTGTTGTCAAGAATTGTATCATCTTGCATAGACCCGGACGTCGAAAACATAATTTATTCATCTTACCTCCGCATTGACTCCTCCTTGGAATCACTCAGCTTCCTAGTGAGCTGAATTTCTGACGAAGGATCCCCACGCAACCTCGACGTACCCGCATCGCCAGTTCTGCTTACCAAAAATGGCCCACCAGTGTTGGTACATTCGAATGCCCACGTTCAATTAAGTAACAAGGGCTTCTTACATATTTAAAGCTTGAGAATGGATGAAGGCTAAAAAGCGTTCCTCCTCTTCTTCAGTCTCCTCCTCAGTTGCCTCTTCCTCAGTCACGTATTCGTCCTCCTCCTCATCCTCCTCCTCTTCATCCCCCTTGTCCTCCTCCTCCTCTTCCTCAGTCTCCCCTTTCTTCGTACCTGAAGAATCGATCACGGAGCTATCGACCCAGAATTCGACATGAATAGAATCAATCCAGCCGCGAGTCCGAGCCAACGCGATCTCAGCACGGAACGTAGCCTCCTTCATGGACATAACGTCGCGGCCGCGGCCCTTATCTTTCCACACGAAGTAACAAGCACTCACATAAGCAGTATCAAACCAATGAAACGCTCCGGCGTGTTCTTTGACGGCAGCTTGAATGAGTTCGGAAAAGATATTCGTCTCATCATCCGTAGCTTTGGATAAGGCTCCAATGTCGATCGCGTCATAGGTGTCGCAGCAAATACACTGTTCATCGTGAACGAAGTGGGCGAATATGCTGGGCATGGCAGTTGCAGGAAAGTGCTGATATTGTTGATATAGATGGCAGTTATGTGCGATAACCCATGAGAGAGATTGGACTCGTAAGAAGCTTTATGTGCGAAATTTGGTTAGCAGGAGCTGAAGTTAGGGGATCGAAGACGATCTGATGCCGTCGTAGTTCTAGCTATAAACTATGCCGACTAGAGATCGGACGATGTTGTTGTTTGACTTGTTCGGGGTGGCTTAATACTGATGTATCTGATGTTCTGGAGATGAGGGCTTGATTGGTAGGGAGAATTTTACTGTTTGCCATTATTGTTTATTAACTAGAGTGCGCCACTTACCTTTCTATTTTCAATTTAATATCAGATACAACTTACCCTAAAACTATGATCTGGGTTTTTCATGACGATCTTAATACCTTACAGAGATTCGGGCCCTCTTGTCGTTGGTAGACGAAAGAGGATATATATGTACTACCTAAAGCTCCAATCCATAGACATGTATGTAGTGGCAGGGCCAAATAAACAACAAAATTCAAACCAGCAAAGAACAATGTCCTAAAAGGCTAAAACATGTCGCTATATCCCACATCTGCGGGTCCATACAGGCGCTACCTGTATGCTGCCAGACAGCTTGCATGATTTTCAACGCCTCCGTAACCGTACCGAAGACATGCATGGCGCCCATACTCTTGACGAGCTCGACAAAGAAGGATTCCTGCTCTGGCAGGGCCAGACAGCCCGTCACAACGAAGGGCCAGATCAACGTGCGCACGGCTAGGGGTGACGGCAGCGCGCGGAAGAGCTCAATAGTCGCCTGTACGCTGGTCTGGATCTCCGGGAGCGTGGGCTGCAGCCCGGACGCGATGACGTGTATGTACGTGATGGTCGCCTGCGCCCATATCAGAGAGTGCAGGTCTACGGCCGGGCTCTGCTGCGTCTCGGACCCGGCCACCATCTCGTGGAACCCCGCGTACGGCGTCACCGGGTGGTGCGCTGACGGGTCGTATATGTTAGTTGCGCGGTCTCCGGGAGAGAACGAGAGTTTGTCCAACTTCTCCTGTAGTCGCATTCTTATGGGACATATCTGTCGCACGAGATGGATGGTCGAGAGGGTCCCCTTTGACTGGTGCTCGCGCTTCCACGCCGCGAGCTTGGCGACCTCGGCGATCGCTAGCATCACCCAGCTGTAGCAGCCGACGTACTCGCCGAGATTGATCTTGGGCTGGTCGCCTTGGAGGAGCTCGGCGTGGTATTTTTGCAACCGCGGTGCCTCTCCTATCGCTGTGGCGGCGATAATGTCGATCCATAATAGATACGCCGTATAGAACTGGAAAGCTGACTGGTCGGAGGTTAATACGGCCTTGCCAGTCCCCAGCGGGATCCTGCGGAAGGGGAATCCGATGCGCGCCAAGATCGACGACCACGGGGTTGTCGTCGTTATCGTGGTGCTGCCGTCCGCTGTCGTCACGTGGTTTGTCATCACCTATTTGCAACATTGGAGTCAGATATTTCCATTTATTGTAAGGGTTACCAGGAGGTTTCGGGAGCTTGAAGGAGTAACAGTAGTAGAATATGCCCGTCAGGTCAGTTCGTGTCCTAAAGCAGAGCATACCTAATAACTCTAGCGACTAACCTGGTCGAACAAGACGACGGCCGCGTCGTGATGAAATTGCCAGTTCGTCGTACAGGCCGTCGCGATCTCAAACTCGAGGAGCTGGACGACGCTCTGCATACAACTAACGCATTCCCGGAATGCGTTGTTAACGCCGCGCTCGTTTAGCGCCTTGATGTCCTCCTGTAATGCTTGGATGGCGATCTCCTGGTGCGCCTGCAGCTCCGCCCAGTTGGCCCTCTTGCATGCCCCGTGCGTCCCGTCCATGCTATCAAGCAGGACGGCGTATAGCAAGTTGGCGAGCGACAGGGCTGTGTGGAAGAGGGCCCGGTTCTTCATCAGCAGCACCAACATCCATCCGCGGCTCGACTCTAGCAAGCACGGACGATAGAAGGGGAAAAGAAACGGCACGACGTAATCTAGGTAGATCATCGTGAAGCTGACTTCGATCTCAGACTTGTTCTCGGGGAATGCGGCTACGGCGGGACGGATCGGACTGTTAAACGACGAGGGCAGCGATGATGGCGGCGACACCGCACTGCAGGGATCCGTCTGAGATGGCGACGCCTCGCTCGTCGCCGTGCTAGGAGGGTTCACATCTCCAGATTCTTCCTCGCTGGGCGTTGGCCGGCTAGCATCAGTCATCGGATGGTCCGGTGACTGGTGCTCTTCTTGCTGTTGCGTCTGCGCGCTAGGCGAGAAGTCTGTCATGGTAGGCAGCTGTCCCCATTTGCGCTCTCGCCTCTCATTCGCCTTCTGCTTCACCATGACCTTGAGCTCATCCGACATCTGCTTCTCGCGCACACCGCCATCCATCCACTCGGGCTTGGTGTCGCTGTAGTGGCAACTGATCTCCAGGCCATTGCAAGTACCGCAGACGGGCCGCGCCTCGTCGCATTTCTTCCGTCGCAGCCTACATGTCCAACAACCTATTATCGCAACGTCAGTAGTGTGCTATATAAATCCCAAGGAACGCAATTTAGGGTTTCAGACGTGCCCTGTGAGCTCCGGAGCTTAGGTCCGCTCATCACTCATCTAGACCCCTGCACGACAACTTGAGTATATGAGCCTTTTGAAAGTTCTTAGTGCCCCGATTTCCGCCTTGGCGATAAATAATGTATCATATCGGAATAATTCATTCAACGTTGTTGTCGGGCAGCTTGATTGAACATGGGATACGTAACTAAGAGACGATTTGTCATCATTTCAGCGACCGTGGTGGACAGTGGGAATCCACCTGCAAAAGTCTTATCTTAGCACTGTCGTATTTCATTATGCATAGAGACATGTGGGAAGAATTTGGCATCATACGCGGAATAGCTGCTTGACCTATTACTGCAGTGTTTATAAATTTGATAAACGTCCTACTAAATAAGAGATTCATTTTATCATGAACTTATGTGTAGAATCCTGCCCCGTGTAAGTTTAAACGTGAAAGAAAAACTCATTACGAAGTATGCATACCTATAAAACCTCGAAAGATTGCTCTCGAAGCATATAAAAACTCTCGCATAGCTTTAATTAAGGAACTATAATATGTGTTCTCTCCGCGAAAAGTTCATTTTTTCACGTGGAAATCTTAAAATTAAAAGGTAATGAGTTAACTTTGTTATTAGGAGGCAGACTGGTGAGCTCATTAACAACGACAGCGGAGTTATGAATCTGTATTGGTACCACGGTAAGCCAAACAGATATGAAGACTCTCATGAAGCGAGATCTCCTATAGCTCGTTAGCTGTTTCCTTCATCTACTGGTACGTTACAATGCATGTAAGATGTATAGATGAGCACCAGCGATGACGTGCTATAACAAGAGCTTGTGTTTTCAGGACTTGGAAAGATTTTTTAATTGCAATAATCTACATACTAGGGCGTCGAGGAGGCCACACTAGTCCAGTCCTCTCTTTCGGCCAGGCGGCGACATGGGTCCACATGTGAAAGCTTTGCTTCCATTTGCTTCGCCTTGCCAACTCTACGACCAGGTATATACGGGTAGCTGGAGGATCGTAGGAACTGCTACTCGCATAATTATCTGCATAGTGTTGAAGTTTGGCTCGAAGGATCTCGAATATGCAATGAAGCCTGGACCTGGCACATTTGTGCCATTAATTTCACTGCATTTTTAGCCCCAAAGGAGGACACTCAAAAACCTACATCGGCTCCTCTTGTGAGAGTGCACGGATGACACCTATAATGAGTCTCTGTCGTCGTAAATGAGACAAGATCGCATAAGGCTTATCCGCAGTGGCTACGATACATTTTATCTATAACACAGTTATTGGTTTGAAGGAACATATCATGTTGAAGTAGGTAATCACCAGAAACAAATCATTAGCTTTTAGCTGAGATGGAAGGGTACATAAACCTCTTGAATAGGTAAAGAGACCTTGGCCTAGGATATATATGGGAGACCCTGATGTAGCACAAGAGTGAAGTGACAATTGCTGATTCCAAAAATATTCTGGCTCGCACAATCTAAACTTAGGCCTACCCAGGAACAGTCATAGCGTAGACTTAGCTTGTATCTTAGGATAGAACCCTTCTTCACTGCAGGAATCAAAAGCGACTGGATTCACTCGATATCAATCAAGTAAGTCCCAGAGAAAAGAATGACTGAATACGTTCTGATTTCAGGGGATGCGTGAAATTCCTGCGACTTCAGATGTATGATTAGTTGCAGATTGCAATGGATGATGTTTCCCGTCTTCTCTGTCCTTTGACTTGCATCCTTGCATCCTCGACTATAGACGGAAGATAGATCAATCAAAGCTCCAAGTTTTACGCGCAATAACCTGCCGCACCTCGAATACTGCTTGAACCAGCTGTAGTACTACTTCTCAGGTATAGAATATCAACAAGTTGCAGTACTGACAGTCCTTGACACAGATTTGGTAGTTGGAACCCTCTCCTCAGCCTCGCTATATCTCATCTCGCGTGGCACTAGTTCTCCCTGGTGGCCATAGTAGTAGGATAAAGTATCCCAGGCATTCTTCGTAGTACCAGCAGGGAGGTAGCCATCTTCCTCAAGGTTACGGATAACGCAGTATATCCAATATCGACAACCTTCGAGTTCCTTAGTGAAACAGTACTTATCTAGTCCACTTTTGTCGATGGTGTCGGCAAGAGTCTCAACTGTGAATTCGTTGATGGTTTCAATTGAGAATGAATAGATCGCCCGGTCGGTTTGCGTATATTTCTTAGATGACAGTTCAAGAATCCCTTTGCCACTGAAACTGCTTGGATGCATGTCTACTTTTACAGAGCTGATTGCTGAGTACTGCAAAAACATGACCCAGTGGTTCGTAGCAGGGTGCTCGGGACTGTTCCGGTTCGGGTATGCGCAGATATTAATCTTCTTCACCTTTCGAATAAGGTGGTTTTTGTTGAAATAAAATGAATTACAAAAGTCGTACTCCATGACTGTATGAAATTAGTCCTATGATGATTACTATTTGCAGAAGAACGTCATTACTTATAGAGTTTTCAGAGTGGTATAGGGCAGAACGAAATAGTGACGGGGCACTCAACAATAGGGATCAGGATTTCAAGTGTCTAGGAACACGTTCGACGTGACTGATACGGGTGAACAGGTCAGAATTCGCGAACTCTTATATAACCTACAAGAACAACCAGCCTGGGGAGCGGTCTATCGCATCTCATGATGCACAGGCTTGCCCTTGCTACCGATATCAATGAAATCTACGCCACTATGAATCGATATTCGCCAGTTTCAGGGGGTAGATTTAGCGATATCTGTTGTTTGTCGTTACATCCGAAGTCGCTTGTGGGAATCGCACCAATACCCCTTTGTACTCCAAGTTGAAGGAGCAGGTCATTCAGGTGATTCTCGCAATCAACATGTTATCATTGAAGGACAAGGTTAGTCAAGGGATATAGCAGGGTAAGTTTGATGTCGTTGATTTCTGACGTTGAACAAAATTTCAAGCCCATGTGAGGGCTGCGATAGGTACGGTCCTACCCCTAGAACATGCCGCTTGCCGTCACCGCCGTGCTTTTAACGCAATTATGTCAAGTAGTTACTCTGAATTGAACTGATACCTTGTAGAATGTAGTAGGTTAAAACACACTGACTCGATCAATCGCCCTTCACTGCATCGCCATCCTTCACCTCCGTAGTATGAGCTTTGTTCATGAGATATATCTGACCTCATCTTTCTCAATTGTCTTGTGTGAAGTTCCTAAGCCATTTACTCCCCGCCCCAAACTATAAATCGATGCTTCCTGATATCATGCTGGTAATTATAATTAATCTTAATAGCTCTAGTTACTGACATGGACTCTAAAACAAGAAACGCTTTTAGCTTGCTACTTACTAGGCCTAGTCACCCCTATCAGAAGATGAAGGAACCAATGAAGGCGCCGATGATGATACACATTATTATATACCCGTTGAAGCACGTGGCCAGCAACATAATCAAATATCTGTCGTAAACTGGAGGATGTGTAGAAAAGTTCAAGTAGAATTCAGTTAACAAGAGCTGCATCTGAACTATAGAAGATATAATACAGCAAAAAATAGTCATAAAAATAAGCCCATCGAATTTATGGTGATTAGGCAACGCTACCCTCACTTTGCGTACGAAGTAGTACAACCAGCCTATAGGAAATCTAACGACTACTGCGGGCAGCAATTCAAGTTTCTACACTTGATAAATAACACCTTGGATTTATAAGAGAGAGAGAATGTGCGAAGGAAGTAAATCCGAAGACTTTGTATTGCGCTAGAGCTTGCTGGCGTAATGATATAAAAGTCCTGCATAAGATTGACGGCTAATCAAATAGCGATTTCCTAAGGCGGATCAATCAACACTAACATATCGTCCACACTTTTTAATAACCTCTTTATTACTTCTGGATCTAAGCTCCGACCTTACAGTCTATTCTAGTATTCCACACCGTACTCTCGTAAGTCGTCACATATGCAATTATTTACCCCTCAGCCTGCCTATTCTACGTTACTTCATGCTTTGGCCTTGATGGCTCGGTACTGGTCGCTGAACGGGATGTCGATATATCCCTCTGCCTTTTGAGGGGTATAGAAAGTCGACCGATCATACTTTCTGAACTCGATGCCTTCTTTCAGCCTGTAGACCAGATCGGGGTTCGAAATAAAATATCTTCCAAATGCGATCACGATGTCAAAGTCTTTCCAAGTCTTGTCAACTGCCTCGAAGGCCAACTCCGGCAGAAAACCCCCAGCGAGAACAATGGGGCTCTGATTATTCCATAGCTTGATCAAAAACTCTAAGCTGTCGGCTGCGTCATTACTGCCTTCGGAAGCTCCCGAAATGCGCGGCTCGACGAGATGTAGATACGCTAGATTCAAGGGCTTCAACTGCTCGACGAGGTACTGGAACTGAGGGTACGGGTCTTTCATGCCCATGCTCTGAAAGTCGCTAAAGGGACTTAGTCGTATGGCGGTTTTGTCGGCCCCAATAGCGTTGACAACAGCTTTGGTAGCCTCCAGAGCGAATCTTGCACGCTTTTCGATGCTGCCGCCCCAGGCATCGGTTCGCTTGTTGCAGTTGTCTTGTGTGAACTGATCGATTAGGTAGCCGTTGGCTCCGTGTAGCTCGACGCCGTCGAAGCCCGCAGCCATGGCGTTCTTAGCGGCCTTCGCGTAGTCGCCTATGGCCTCCCATATGTCCTCCTCCGTCATCTCTTGCGGCAAGGCTCTTTCCTCGCTGATGGGTACGGCGCTGGAGGATTTCAACTTGCTACCCACTGATTCGAGAATTTCCGGGTAGCCAGCTCGGCCCAGGTGCCAAAATTGGCAGTAAATAAAAGAACCCTTTTTATGCACGGCGTCTGTAATTTCTTTCCATCTTGCTATTTGAGCCTCGGTAAAAAGACCGGGAACATTATTTCGGGAGACTGCCGACTTTGAGATGATGGTCGCCTCCGAGATCAGTAGGGTCCCAGGCACAGTTGCTCTCTGCTCATAATACTCTATCTTGCTTGATTAGCGCACCGATGAAATTGGTGATTGAGTCTTGCTGATCCTACCTTTGACCATAAGAAGAGGGACCCGGTCATCATCGCAACGGTATCGTGTTAATGGCGCCATCGCCACTCGATGACCGAGCGCCACGGAGCCAACACGAACAGGCTTGAATAACTTCGACATCTTTGCTCACGTCTATGGAGGCACAAATAAGCTGAAAGTTGGGAAATTGTTGACACATATATAGTCAAAGGCTTGACTAGGTAACATTACAACGTCCTATATAGTATGCGCTTCGGTTCCGTGTTTATGTGGAGTACCGCGCTTTAGTTACGGCGGCCAAAAAAGGCAGCTATTCTCATTTGCCTTGTTGTTTGGTTCTATTCACGCTATGTTGGATTGCCTCTACCCGCTGTATCCGCTACCTTGGTCCACCTCCTTTACCACCATATGGGTAGATAGAAACTAATCGTCATAGATCAGTAATACAGCCCGCTGACTAATACTACATTTAGAAGTTGCAATGGGTAGTGCCGGCGCCGTCGATTTCGAGAACATCGCCCTAAAGCGCGACTAGCCTCGGCACGGATATCTCGCAGTTAGGAGTTTACATATTATGCCTCTCTCGGCCTGAATGCGGACTATGCGGATATCGAAGCAAACCTGCGTACAATATCCAGTGTCTTAATAATCATCATGTTGTATCCGGGCTATTTCCTGGGAAATCAAACACACCTGGAGTGAGTTGTGCCGGTTAAATATGTTTATGATCGTGGGTCCTACCCATTAGCTACAAAACTAGGGTAGTAGTGGGGAGTGAGGTACGGGGACCTTCGGATCACTCAACTTTTGGAGAAATGACACCAACTAGTAATCCAAGGGTTCAATGTAACCGGTTTATTGATTGTTCACCCGCCTACATCCGGGTGGAGGTGTCCGATTCCGGCTTCTAACCGAGATCAAGGTTCAACTTGACATTTTCATAACATAGAATCAGCTACTGTTGCCCTTATATCCTGTTAGATATCACAGGATTCTTTAATGTCACATCGAGCTGCAATCGGCATGGAACCTCATAGATTAACGGCCATACAAGCGCTGTCAAGCATCAGGGACGGTTCGTTGACTGTGGAAGAGTATGCTCGATCCATTCTTGTACGTATTCGTGAGCGCGATCCGGCAGTACAGGCATGGGAACATCTGGATTCGGAATATGTCATGAGAGAGGCCAAGAGACTTGACCAGATCCCCCTTCATGAGAGAAGTATACTACACGGCCTTCCGATAGCTGTAAAAGATATAATATACACAAAAGGTAGACTCTATTTGCGCTGGAAACAACACTTGCACTTGCTCATACTATGAAGACATGCCCACGCAGCACAATTCCCCGATCTACTATAAAGATGCGCCGAAACTCGATGCTGGGTCGATAATGGTATTGCGCCAGGCTGGTGCGTTAATACTTGGTGAGATATGAGGAACAGAATTGGTACACTGCCTGCCCGGATGCTAATGATTGAATAGGGAAAACGACGACGACTGAATTCGCCTCTACGAAGGGCGGACCTAAAACTCGAAATCCTCACGATCCCACAAGAACACCAGGTGGCTCGTCGTCTGGATCTGCTGCTGCTGTAGGAGATTTCCAGGCGCCAATCGCATTGGGGTCACAGACTGGTGGTTCAACGATCCGCCCTGGTTCATTCAATGGCATCTATGCGTTGAAACCGACATGGAATGCGATCAGCCGCGAGGGTCAGAAATTCTATTCGCTTACCCTGGACACGATCGGGTTTTTCGCGCGTTGCGTTGAGGATCTAGAATTGATGGCCGATCTGTTCGGGCTTGAAGATGACCAGGCTCCAAAGGATCATTTTGACGTGAGGGGCGCCAAGTTTGCGGTAGTCAAGACGGTAGTGTGGCCAGAAGCCGGTCCCGGGACCGTATCGGCTTTGAAAACGGGTGCGCAACTATTAATAAACCACGGGGCTGAGGTCGAGGAGATTGAACTACCAGCTGAATTCGACCAAGCGCCTGAATGGCATCGCGTACTACTTCATAGCGAAGGTCGGGCGACTTTCTTACCAGAATACAGACTTGCAAAAGATAAGCTCTCCCCGTTTCTAGCCGGACACGTTGAGAACGTGGATGGGATCTCCCGGGCATCGCAGCTGGAAGCTTACGATGGACTCGCCGCGCTACGGCCAAAGATTGACGAGATAGCGAAGAAATATGCTGCAATTCTCACACCGAGTGTCGTAGATGAGGCTCCGGTAGGGACTGAAAGTACTGGAAGCCCAGCATTTAACAGCATGTGGACGGTGAGTTATATGGGAAACCTAAGCTTAGGAACTCTGCTAATTACGCTCCGTTATCAGGCTTTACACACGCCGGTCACGAATTTGCCAGGCTTCAAAGGCGCCAATGATATGCCTATAGGGCTTTCGCTGGTTGCGCCACGTTACCATGATAGACACCTTCTTGCCGTGTCCAAAGCGGTTGGGCGAATATTTGAATCCGAGGGAGGGTGGGTGCGAAAGCTTTAGGTTACTACTTGTGAGTTCCGGCTCGTAAGTATTATAAAGTCGAAGTACTAGGTTAGTTATAGCACGGCTTTGAATCCCTACAAACTACAGCGGTCTTGGTCTCGTTTGTGTGCGAAGACAACTTGAAAATGAATTTGTAAGGAACCAATGCCACGAGCACTTCGCTGTTAGACGACTTATTCCACTGTAATATAGGGCTTCTAGTGTGGTAATATAGCCATGATATGCATGATCTAAGCTGGGCCACAACTTGCGAGATGCAGGATACGATACCCCTGAAGAGCTGAATGGCTGCATTCAAGTCACCCCCACTTCGATACTGATGCGCGTTGCCAAGAATGAGCTCCTTCAATCAAATATAGAGTAGGTATATGTACCGACGCCTGTAGATCTACTCATTCAACGTATTTCTTCAGCAGTCTTTATCATTCCGCACATAACACTATATAATTATTCCCCATGGCTTCTACACTTGAAGTCATTACCATCTTGGAATGCGACGAGAAGGACGTCGAAATCATTTCCACAAGGCCACTCAAGCCCCCTAAGATCGTTGAGTACCGAACAGAATGGCCGGCTATGTACGCAGAAGTTGAGAAGCATATTCGACAAGCGCTTGGTGACAGGGTTGTCCTTATCCAACACGTCGGTTCTACAAGCGTCCCCGGCCTGCCCGCTAAAGATGTCATTGACATCGACCTGGTAGTCGCGGACCCGGCAGATGAAGAGTCCTACGTTCCTGACCTCCAGGCCGCCGGCTTTCAATTCATACTACGGGAGCCGCCTTGGTACCAACACCGCTTCTTCCATTTCGATGAGCCATATACCAATCTACATGTTTTCGGTCCCGATAGCGCCGAATTGGTGCGGCACAGACTATTTCGCGATTGGCTACGGGACCACGAAGATGATCGCAATCGGTATACGAACATGAAGCGGGAGGCTGCTGAAGTGACATCCGCGGCGGGCGAGAGTGTTCAACGATATAATGATCGCAAGGAACCTGTCGTTAGAGATATACTGCGCCGCATATTCGAAGCACATGGGCTCTTGAGCTCCTCAACAGAAGTATGAATTTTAGTTGCGATAATAATGGGACGTAACTTTATGCTATGTTGCATATTATTCTGCATATTATTGGTGCCGTTTGAGCTTTATTAACGGCTTGGATTTTGCATAACATGCTGGCTTAAGATGGAGCGCTCGCCTCACCATCACCCTATTCAACCAACATTAGCGGTGCGTTAACATGAATTCGGCCTTTTTATAAGCGTATAATGAAAAGACAAGGCTTTAAACTCTCTAAAACTTTGTTAAATCATTACATATATATTTATTCTAATATAAATATTAAAAAATATCAAAAAGGCTTGTTAAAGTTAACAGTTTTGTTTGATAAGTAAGTTTGCTCTACTTGCTGAGCCCCTTAGTTTCCCACTATAGTAGATCGCACTATATCGTTGAATCTAACAAATACCGCTCTACATTGCGACGAGTCCCGACGGGTACCTTTAGTACTTCGTACTTACAATGAAGAAAATCTCCGGTTATATTCTCCAAGCGCAACTCCGCCCATGGCACGGAGAAACGTGATGACCGCATCTGCTCGAGTACACCGTTCTTCGAATTCCTGGATACTGTATACCATCTTCTTGGACATGAGATCCTCGGTCCTCTCCTTTTGAAGAATCGCCCCTTCGAGTGGTGTCTCTCGCCAGGTAACCTTTACTCTCACACCATCTACTTTCCTCGATGTGCTCATCGTAGAGAGCGCATTAACCTGCGCGCCATGGCGCACCATCGTCTTGATGGAGGAGAGCATTGAATAGGATGCGAGCTGATGAAGAAAAACCTCCCCCATGCGGTTCGTTCGCTCGAAAATATCCATAAGCCTACTCTTGTTAGCACCAGCATTCGATTGTGCGTCGATCCTCGACATGATCTGGTCGATCAATATGGAAAATTGCTCGTCTTCTATGTCACTGTTGAATGCGATGACAAGCCAGTGGTTGCCTTCTGAACTCGACCCGGGTTCGCTGTCTGTTTCGTACGGGTCCGCCCCATATGAAATGAACAACCTGAGAATATCGAAGCATTGGGAGCGCGCTGCTGCGATCAAGGCCGTGTTTCCAAACTTGTCGCGGTGGTGTATGTTCGCACCGCCAAGAAGGAGCGCCTCGAAATTCCGGAGAGCTGTGCGGTGGTCTCTGCAGAGACAACTGAGGACCGTTTACCCCAAGTTGTTTTCTACTTCTAATGACGCTCCTGCCATGACCAGCGCGCGTACGACCTCGGGATGGTCATTCAACGCAGCAAGCATGAGCGGCGTGTAAGACACTCCCTGTGAGACATTTCTTTGCTGATGCTTGTTAGACGTCTGTGGGGTGGTAAGTTTGTCCAGATTTCCACCTAGAGCTTTAATAGTTGAGATGGTGCGGTGCAATCGCTCGGCAGCCGCTGCTCTGTTGCCTCTGAAGGGCACCGCAGATAACTTTGTTTGCGATCTAGTTCGTCGGATTTGGCTATCTCCCAGGCGGTGTACCACTGTGAAACCCTCTTCATCAGTGTCATTCATATTGATCCTTGGTTTCCTCGTACACGACAATAGAGTTTCGAAAATATACGGACTGTGGTTTAATGCAGCATAGTCTAGGGGGGATAGTCCTTGAGTCTCGGCTTGCGGCAGGGAGTAAGGATCCTGATTCAACTCATGCCAGTAGTCGAGAAACCGCACTTCACGGTTGTGTCGGTAGGGATCTGACCTATAACGGATGGTCGAATCGGCTCCAAGCTCTAAGAGAGTAGATATGGCATGTTCGCTATCGAGGACAACAGCCCAATGTAGAGGTGCACCAGCTGGGAGAGTAAATGGATAGTCATAGAAGGGTACTTGAAAGGGCACTAGAGCATTAATACGTGCTCCCTTTCCCATGAGCGTCTTGGCTACTATTCGTTGCAAAGAAGGTGGAAATGCAAAGAGCCAGTGAAGGCAAGTTATCTTGAAAGGGGTACACGATACCGAAGCATCAGCTCCACAGCTCAGCAGGTGGTTAGCAATGGCCCACGATCCTCGTGCACATGCTAGATAGAGCGGCGTTTCGTCATCTGAGGTCCTTTCATCTATATCTATAATATCAGTTGACGACATGAACTCTGTCAGGTCCCGTAGTGATCCACGGGCTGCTAGGAAATGAAGAGGAGATAAGCGTGTTGAGTGACCGTGAACATGTTGCCCATAGCCTCCACGATCCCTGAAAGCATCGAGAGCGCTCTCGGCTGCATTGAGATCAAGCTTCTCCAAGCATCTCAGGGCTTGAAGGGAGCCTGTTGCGACTGCAGATTCCAGCCACTGCTGAATGAGACATTGGGCCTGAGCAGGCATATCCTTATTAAGATATTCGAATATAGAAGGAACGACAGCTTGAGCAGGAGTGTAGCCGCCAGACGCTGAAGCAAGGAGGATATCTACAATGGGTTGTTCTTGCATTTTAGGTAGATCATAGATGGTAAGATAAAGGAAGCAGGAAAAAAGAGTGCGCGGGCGAAGGTTATGGGGATATTTCGTAAAACGGGTAAGTAGTAGTGGCATGAAGTCATCAGGAACAGTGGGGAGTTCCCAAGAGAGCTTCACCAGAGGTGCTAGATCCGAAACAGGCTCGAGCTTTCTGTCAGACGCCGGGTGATCCGGAACTCTTGAGTCTGCTTTGACGGAGCCATTGACATAGAAGAGAGATTCCAGCTTGCGAGGCCGTCCTGAAGGATCAATTTGAAGTAATTGTCTCAACGCCCTCGCGGCAAGCTCCAGCTGAAAGGTAGCTTCTTCATTTTCGTGCTGCGAGCGTAAGTCTATGTGCTCGATTTCAACCTCCAAGAGGCTTTCTGGGCCATCACGGCTTAAGCGCGACGGCGGCGGGTTCCCACGACCAAACATGGCACTCCATAATACCAACCCACACGAATAGCTATCCGCCAAAGGAGCCTCTTCAGGGCTCAGCAGCTTTCCGTCGACAACCTCGGGCGCTTGCCACCCGAGTGTACCCGTAAGTCTTAGTCTCGTTTCAGTTCCGGTATCTTGAGAGACATCAGTGGCCAGACCGAAGTCAGCCAACATAGCAACAAGGGTTCCTCCCTTGTCGAAAATCAATACATTTGCGGGCTTGAGATCGCCATGTATCATTTGACAGTCGTGAATGGCGTCTGTGCCAGCAGCTATACCCAAGCAGACCCTGTATCTTTCCAGGAATGAAATCGGGTAGTCCGGATCCGACAACAACTTTGAGAAATCCGAAACGGCCAACTCCATTACTAACCCCAATGGTTGGTGGAAGTTCTCGTTATCTATTGTCCAGCTGAGCAGCTTTACGATGTTTGGGTGCTGTCTTAGCGAGGGGGTCATGAGTGCTTTGATCTCCGTGAGGATGCTATCTATATGACGTCGTGCCGACGTCTGCTCGATATCGAGCCTGTCATCTGAGCCAAGATCGAACTTCGGGCGCTTCACGGCAACAAAGTCGATCGGGTGATCAACTGGTGGCAGCCGATCATCATCGCTCCAGATTATATCTTGCCTGTGAACGATAAACTGTGATCCTTGTCCAATGTACACCTTCGGTAACACCACGAGGGAAGGACCAGGAAGTCCGCTTGTCTGTAGAATGTCAATTACAGTGCCAATGGCACAGAATGAATCCATCTCGGTGCCAACTGTTGACTGATGGTCTCCTAAAGACCTAGGTATAGAGACATCTGCAGGGTATCTAGATGATCGAGTCCGGCTAAGCAGGCTTGAATAAGCCAGTGAAGTGCGATTAGTATCTGTATCCATCACAAACAGAATTTACTTGACAGAGAGGCTGGCAAAGTATGCGAGTAAAGTTGACTTGATGAGGCCCCGAAAGTTCACAGAAAGACTCGTTTTATAAGTATGCCAGACATCAGCTATCTGCCAAAGGCCGACCTCAAGTAACACTACGCCAAGTAAGTAAATATCGTGGATCTTACGGTGACCTTGACGCGTCGTTCCCTGCCTCTGAGGATAGCGGTATATATTGTCCAAGATGCGCGGACTACAGTAGGCGGGAGTTGAAAAATACCCACGACTTTACAGGACTCTTTCGCAAGCTGAGGACTTACGAAAGCTCATTGTCCAATGGTAGACGTGCAATCAGCTCGCCTACGTGAGCGTTTGCTTACCTAAACCGCTTCCCCTCTTTTCCCGAAACACTCTCTTCATTGACTACCTATCTGTTAGGGAACTGTCAGGTACTAGGGTAGCAAGGAGGTAGATGGGCCCATGCAGGCATAAACTGTCTCATTGTCTTCTAGATTCTACATAGTCTTGCCATAGCCTTTATAGCCTTCGTAGCCTTCAGAGTAAACCTTCACTCTTGATCTTCACACAATACACTTTATTACTCCCTACTGCCACCTATTACTCGGTGCCATACACCCTCAAAGAGGCTCCCGCTGCAATTACACGCAGTCGACGCCCTTTCAGCCGCGTATTGCGCGGTTCGAAGTCTTAGAAGCCTTCGGCTACCCTTCAACCTGCCTGCAACTTGCGTGAACTGCCGGACATCTCGTACGCCTACGCGCGAAACAAACTATTCCGCAGCAAACACACCTGCGGGAACCAAACCATCCCAACCAGTTGAGCCAAATCCACTCGGACTACCCCCATAACAGTTGCCGTACGCTAGAACGTCGTCGTCCCCTTTTTTAGAAGCTAGCCGACTGGACCTTCGTAGCTAAACCTTCGATCTTACTACGCACGAAGACCTTCACAGCCACCCTCGCTTTCGGGCCTTGTACAAATACAGACCTACAAAACCTTTACTCTCTACAGACTTCATAAACCTTCGACCTGGACCTTGCGCGAATAAATGTGGCATATGTCAATTGAAGACTGATAGACTTGCTAGGGTCAGTAAGGCTTTTTAATGAAGCGTAATTCAGTGCACGCTGGTGAGGGTTCTAGTTGTATTGTAATCATAAAGCTAGTTACCTCGCTAGCTTTTTATATTGTTACAACAAGCGTATATAAAGTCAACAGCAATAACTAATTATAAAGTAACGAAGTTAAAGCTGTCTTATAAACTACAGACCTGGTCCGTAAGGCTATGTAGCGTATGTAAGCTAATTATGAAAACTGTACAGCTAGCTAAAAGGCTAGGAGTCATAACTACCCTCAATGTAACAAAGGCCAGGGCTTAGAAGAGTGTTCGGTTTAGCTAATAATCTTCTAGGGAGCTAAGGACTCCTTGAAGATCTGATTCCCTATTTCTTTGGATTGGAGATTTCTAGCTATATATACACTCTGAATAGCTTCGCCTTTGGCTACCCCTTCCCTCGCAACTCTCACCCTTCGGATGGGGCTAGTTGTTTCAAAGGATCAATATTACGCGGAAGAAGGCAGGGTGCCCAGCTGAAGGTCTCCGAGACTAGCCAGTGGGTATGAGAGTCTTTGGGATAGGCCATTGGCGGGATCATAGGTTACGAGGACCTTCCCTCTCTGCAGGTCGTACCAACTGCATATATGGCTGCCTGACTGATCCAGAATACGAAGCCCAAGGGCTTTGGAATTACAAATAGAGCCAAATGGTAGAGTAGCTAGAAGGGCTTAAATAGAGGCTGTATTCCCCGACTAAAAGGAGAGGAAGCATGGACCCTTTGAGACCCCTAGAGAATTATTAGTTGAACAGAATCTCCAAGTTCCAAGCTTGTCACACAATGACTACTCGGCTAGTTGAGTAGCTGAATAAGTAGGTCGCACGCACGGGTTACTGTTCGTATTAGATTATCGTGAACCCTAGTTAGATTCGTGAGCTGGTCCCTTAGGTACGTGTAACACCTCGGGGTTTACTTTACACTTGAATGACTTTTTTAAAAGGATTTATTTCGTTATTTAAGTGTAGTTATGCGTTTTATGATATTTACAATCATATATAGGTTTAACCTAAGATCAAAATATTATGCATTTTAATTTCCACTGTATCTCAAATGACATGCTTTACTATCAACGGTAAAGCTTTCTATTTAAGTGACAGCTTGCCTGGCGCTACAAAGGACTTATTTATCGCCGATGTTTGCTACATAGTCGTAGATAGACCTTTCGTAGGTGCCTGTTTGTAAAATGTACGAAGTATTAAACGAGGTGACACGCAACCATAAATTCTTCAATACAGGTTGAGCACCGAGGAAGGGAACATATAGGTAGACTACATTAATACCGACCTTATTATAGGCCGACTTCACTGCATTTTCAGCCACGCCACAGGCAAAGACCTGCCTCTTCTTAAGGCGAGATGTAAAAAAAAGTTAAAGGATTAAGATGCAAGTACTTATACAACTCTACCACAGACCTAGACGTATGCAAAAAAACCCCAGGGCCTCTCTCGCTCCCTATCTTTCACGTAGCGAGCTTCTAAAATTAAATTGCCCAACCGCCTTCACACCTCATAACTTCGAGTCCCGCTTAGCGACCTCTTCACTCTTGACGCCACGTTCGCTATCAACCGGCACACCAGGACTCGTCTCGTTCTTAAGACTGATGGGATCACCCAGTTGACTCGGGTTTGCGTCGGGGCCGTTTAGCTTCTTTGTCGCTTTCTCCCTTAGGATCTCGGCTCCGCCGTTCTTTGAGTTGGAAGACCTTGAAGATGATGGCGAGGGCGAGGGCGAAGACGAGGAGGAGTTAGCGCTATCTTCTTCCTCCGAGGGCGCGGTGTCGCTGGTTTCGGCTTTGATACTAATCGGATCGCCGAGTTGGCTTGGGTTCGCATTCGGGCCACGGACCTTCTTGGCAGCTTTTTCGCGGAGGGTTTCAGGCATCTTGAGGAAAGATTCAGAGATTCACAAAGCTTTTGATATGTTGTTGATGGACCAAGGGATGAATATGTAGAGGACTGTGAACGAATTTATTTGTGCGTTGAATATGTATATACAAAACTAGAGCGGCCGGAAACAAACTTTTGATATCCTTTTCCTACTAGCTAGTTTACATGACTTCATGTTTCACATGTTGAGCTCACCTTAAACTGCTAAATCGATGACTTCATGATGGGAAATAGATACCTACCATCATAGACGGACAAAGTGCACTAGAGCGTGGGGATTTAGCGTATAATGAGCAGTGGGTACGGCACCTCCCTACCTGGGGTCGGATATGGATCGATCTGTTGTGTTAGCACGTGCGTAGAAATCTTCATTCATAAGGCTGATCAGTAAACTGGGTTATTGATCGCGAACGCATCGGATTGCCGGTTCGAAACGGCCATGCACGCGATCGCGAGTCTCATAGTACTATGGTGTCTCGTGGAATCGAATGTTAGCATTCAATGATCAGTTAAGACACGGCGAATAGATCAAGCCACCATAAGAGAACGCCAAACACCAAAAACACCAAAAATGATAAGGATAAAACTGAACGTCACATCATTATATCTACAACTTTTGAACATATATACAAGGACGGGTCGACCGACGGATTGCTATGATTTTAAGCTCCTCGGTCTTGCACGTATAGGATCAGGGGAAGGTTTCTGTATGCGTCCAATTTCAGGACTCCTCCGTCGTGCTCGTAACGACCCTGGGCTGACCTCGCGAAGTCTGCGCTCTAATTGGGTATATTTAGATGGCGATGTCATCACTTTTGATGGCTTCGTTGAAATTTCATGCGACAAATACGAATCTGTGGTAATTTCGCGAGGTGTCGGTGTCTCTGATTCCTGTGCACTGTCCTCACTATAACCAGGAGGTAGTGGTGCTGATGGGTTAGATTGTTCATGAGCGTCATGATTCTTAACATATTTATGGTTCGTGTGATTTTCCAACGGATTCATGTCCGAGATTTCAGACATCGGGGTCGTTGGCGTATCTGGATCATCCCATTGGGATGTTTCATCATCGTACTCCGCGGTAAGGGTGGTTGATAGCAGCATGGCATCCGACCCTGGCTCGGAGAACGAGAGCGTTCTGGCGGGGGTAGAAGCGCTGGATGAATCCGAGCACATAGTAAGAGATCGAGGAGAGGGAGGAAGATGACTTGCTGGAATCAACTTCGTTGAGACACCGCTAATAAATGACAGAGGCTCGTGTGTCATGATAGGGGTAGGATCATCTACCTCATCAAAGAACGGCTTAGTGGTAGGATCCTGAGCAAAACTGCTCCACTGGTAGTCCTCAGGAAGATAGGAGGAGAAGTACCGGACAAGCGAGTCGAAGGACCGGGTACGGAAGAGTTGAATCGCATGCTGCCACTGGTCGGTGCCAATAAGTTTGGGATTGGCAATGATCTCGACGGAAGCCGACTGGAGACTCTCGTTGAGCTGATCAAGTCGAAGTTGCTTGCGTTCTTCGAGCATGTGATGGAACTCGTCCAAGTCGACGGCCGTCTTCGATATCTCGCAGACGTCGTGATGGAAAGCGTCGGGGTCCTGTATGGACAGGGTGACTGTGTTGTACTGATCTTGAAGTTTGGTGTAGAGGTCCTCCCTCTTCATTCCAAATTTCCATGCTTGCCAGGAACAACCGCCATCAGGCTCATCCATTCTCTTGCTTATCAAAGGTGGGAGGGACCAAACGGGCTACTCGCGTAGAAGGGCGTCGTCGGCCTTAGCACTCCGTGTCGGTACTGGGGCTGGCCTTTGGTTTTGTTTTGTCTTTACTGGTTCTAGTCTCGGTATGGTATGTGGAAGGTGTTGGTTAGGGAGGGCTTGCTTGCTTATAACGAATTAATACAGCGCGTCTGCCCCCAGGGGTGGACTTTTGGCGTTCTTTGTAGGCACTGGGTGCTCCTTGTTTCTTTTTTGTTTTTTGGGTCTTGTTTGGGTCTTGTGATTGTTGTTCATTGATCTAGATGCCACTACAGCCGGCCATTGTTATTATTGATTCTGATGGTATTAATGTGAAAATCATGTGTTTTTGAGCAATTTGGTCGCTCGAAAGCGGATTTTGATGGCGGGGGGTGCTGGTTGTGCTCTGTTGTGGCCAGTGTTGACAGTGTAAGTGCTGAGGGCTCGATTCTGGAGTACTTGGAGACGGACGATGGGTGATGAGGTGGGCAATCGCGGGTATCCATACAGTTGCCAAAGTTGTGGCCTGAGGCATTTTGCCAAGATCGGCCCCCTCGTCAGGCGATGGCTTTGTTGGCGTGTCGGATCACAAGTTGGTTTTTCCCAGCATTGTTCATAAAGCTAGTCCAGTTTAGTTATCACTTTATCTGGAAAATTAACTCTAAGAAGCTTAGTTGATTTTCTACAAAGGCTATATCGAATAGGCTGAGGCGCACTGCCACCACATTTTACCATTTGCGGAAGAGAACCCTGCAAGGTGCACCCAATCAACCCTCTTTGAAATGAGACAAAGGTGGAGCTGCAGACCAGTCTGGAATGCGTAAGGGCCAATGACGAAATGGCATTTTCGACCACAACAGGCGACGCACCATCGCCCTCCTTTGCCACAGTTTGTTCACATCGCATCATCAGCAATCATCGTGTCGCATCCAACATCTCATCCGGGCGCAAGTTTGACAGCCACACGAAACGCCTTGACAAAATGCCCGAAAAGCCATTGGACTACCAGATCTTCATTTATCATATATCTAGCGCTTCTATCATGAGAAATATGTAGGTGCCAAAGGGTTGCAGCGTCCATTTTATACTCAAATGTACAGGTTTGTTTGGTCTCGAGTTTGTTCAGTCAGCGGGACAACTGGTGTCAGCCGACAACTTCTCAGCTTCGTGTTCTCGTTACCCGAATATACCGAAGATCACACAGCTGTTCATGATGGGCTCCGTCTGTAATACTGTTATTATCGACCACCGGATATGTTGCGCAAATATGGGTTCAAAACTTTGCCCAGCTGTTCGACGGCATATGCATTCTCGAGAGACCACAGCGCATTTGGTCTCATCAAGATGTTGCTTATTGTCCTCGGTCGGGAGGGCTTCGGGGCGACACACCTCGTCGCAAGACCCGCTCACCTGGGCTCGCTCGTCCAGTTAGGGACAAGACACAGAAGTCAGCCTAGAGGAACACACTTAAACAATTATAGCACGTCTGCCTACTGGTTTGTGTCTTGTGACGAAGCCCCAAACACATGCGGCATCGCTTGAGTAAGACTGATTTGATTACACGAGCGCTGTTCCTGTCTTCAAAGGCATTCAAAATTCGTCACTTCATCATCTCATCCTACCTATCGTATTTGCTCTATAATCTGTGCCAGAAGAGCAACCCGTTCGCCATTTTGAGTATGTGCTAGGTCGGTCAATGTAGGTAGGTGCCATAGGGTAGCATAGCCCAGTCCTTTTGAGGCAACTCAGGCGATGCCCCAACTGACTAATAAGCCGCGCCCAGTGGAACCTCTATTTATACCTACATTACCCATTGCCCATTGCCCATTGCCCAGTTGGCTGGTCAAGGAAGAGACAGGGAACTGCCAAGCAGCAGGCGATTGAAGGAGCCATTTGCGGGATCAGCCGCACAGCACCCATTTCACGCCCTTTCTATCCTTCGTGCTTCTGACCCCTTCGATGACTCTCTCTGCTGGCGCTTGAGCCAGAGACCGAGTACTGAGGGTCTCAAGGACAGCTCATCTGATAGTGACAACTCCGCCTGGTCAACCCAGCTATACTATGGCCATCTAGACTGATTAAGTTGATTGATCTGTCAGGTTTTCCCGAAAGTTTTCGGGTCAAGTTTGCTATTTTATCTCTTTTCAAAAACCACATTCCCTTGTCAAAAACAGATTCTAGAATCCTGTTATACTCCCATTTCTCAAAGCCACTGTCATCTATGTCACATTCGCCTACTACACAACCTTCCCTTCCGTTACACCATGGCTGCTGAGGTTTACCCTTCCGAAGAGAAGACGGAACCATTTACAACCGAGGAACTCCAGATGCGATTGGGTAAGAGCATAGCAGTTGATGATTTCAGCGATGCTCAACACGATCATGTCCCCTTGGACCAACTAGTTATTGATGAGGACCATCACAAGAAAGGTCTTCGTATACTAGTCCGGCCACTGACAAGAAGCCGATCTGTTAGCCCCGGCAATGACAACTGCCAGTGGCTAGCCTTACGGGCAGAGGTGGGCAATCCCAACCAACCGAAGTCCAAGGTCCTAGCTGTGACCCAAACCTCAAAAGACATCAATTTCTCTATTAGAATACCTCAGGCTGAGGGCGAGGACCGCCCTCCCTTATGGTGTGAGCTTTACTACGATCCGGGTAGTGATAGCCTGATTCTGTGGAATAAGTCGGAAATTCCTATTATTCTCACCAGGACATCTCTCTCAGACCACGCCGGCGCCAACTTCGGTCAAGAGATTTTGCCGGGGGCGACCCGGGAAGTGTCGCCAGGGTCATGGAGGATTAGTGTTGGCATTCCCGTCCTGGACTTTCGAATTCTAGAAAAACGACCAGCCACCCTACACGTCCCCTCAGATAGCTTCGAGTCATCACCTGCCCGTAGCCAAGATGTTC
Source organism: Xylaria sp. Z34 (assembly GCA_037356055.1). Lineage (NCBI taxonomy): Eukaryota > Fungi > Ascomycota > Sordariomycetes > Xylariales > Xylariaceae > Xylaria > Xylaria sp. Z34. The sequence continues at coordinate 849,245 of JBAWJW010000004.1, read as the reverse complement.
GCAGTTCGCTCGGCAAAAGATCCTTCTCCGAAGAGTTTGCAACAGAGAACGCAGGAATTGAGAAGAGGCTTCGCCCTGACGATGCTAGTGAAGATAAGGATGGCGTCATCATTTTTCTAGGGCCGAAAGACGAGCGTCTAGTTTTCCCCTTCCCTAATGCAACCAAAACTAAGGAGATTGCAATTCCCAACGGCCACGCGCTGCTCGAGGTGCAGAAAGACGAGACAGTTGCGGTTCCTGGAGGTGAGCTCGATGGATACCAGTTGACAAAACGCGACCAGATCGCTACTACTGGGGCTTCCTCGGTGTTCACAGCCGAGCATTCCCAGGTTCCCGACGGTGTCATCACTGTGAAAGTCCTTAAGACACGGGGACCCAAGGCAGATGACCGTCCAGCAGATGTAGCACACCGAAACGTGATTCGCCAGGCCGATGTCTGGCTGCGTGAGTATCAAAGCCAGGAAGACCTTAAGCACGAGTCCATCGTCAAGTTATATGGTGGCGATGCACGCTACTTGTCGCTATATATGGAGCACGTCGATGGCAAGGACCTAGCTGCTCGTAACGTATGGCGAGACACTGCGACAGAGAAATTCGTCGGCACTCGCACCGACGCCGTTCGTATCCTGAAGGACATAGCGGGCGCCCTGCACTATGTTCACCAGAAGAAGCGCATCCATAATGATATTAAGCCCGCCAATATCCTATACTCCAGGGACAGGGGCGCCGTTCTCTGTGACTTTGGTCTATCGACTCGCACTATCGACCCTGCCACTAATGGCGGCACACCATATTATATACCTCCAGAGTTCATTGGACAAAAGCTTCGTGGCCCCGCCTCGGACGTTTGGGCGCTTGGTGTTACCGCCCTCTATATTCTGCAGAAGATTCCATTTCCAGATGCTCGGGGGGTCCGAGGTCATCCGAGGCAACTCTACTGGATGATCGCTGATCTGAATCGCAAACATGGGCATGCTCGCGCCCCCTCCCCCGCCATCGCACAGATGCAGCAATGGCTGGGTGAAGTCAATGAGGCCAAGGCTCTACTAAATCCCCGTGACAAGATCGAGTTCCTTGTGTTGCAGATGTTAATACCTAATCCGCATCAGCGTATCAGCATGGCCAAGGTTATGAGTGAATTGCATCCAGATAAAGACAAAGTCCCCACGGGATGACTACACTGATCACCAATTCACAACCGAATCTATGAGTGATGAGTAGGCAGAGCTTCCACCACTTTCAGTGTTGGAACATTTCACCACCTGCCTCTGACCTATCGCGAGCATCGAAGACACACGGAGCGCTTGTACTAGCTCGAATGTTTACTATTCCAGATGTTGCTTGTTTGAGAAAGTTTCTGCGCTATTTCCCTATACTATCATTTTCATATGCACCTTCAAGATGGGGTAGGTATGATGCAAAAGCGATTTCATAAGTTACAAAGAGTAAGGTTGGTTGTTCTCTAACGTTTGACTCCATCTAGCTAATTACTATTCCCATTAGACAACCCTCATAAAAATTCATCAAGTCGTATAGACGCCCACTCGGCATCATTCAGGTATCAAAATCACAGCTTGTCTAGACAGCGCTTCATTCCTCCATCACAGCCATCCTTATATCACCATTATCAGAACAAGCCCAAACACCATACCCAAAACGATAGTTTGAGCGCCTCTAAAGACCACCGCGGGCGCACCATTGGAAGTAGGCGTAGGCGTCGGAGCTGAGCTTGAATTTGTCGTTGCAGCTTGTCCTACTATAGCTGCCGTTACACCTGTACTATTTGTGCATATTCCACCCGAGAGAGGCTTCGCGGAAGATTTGAACACAATGTCGGCGCACTATTCCAAAATACACATTAATATAGCTCCATTTCAAGCAGCATCAAGCTTTACTCACGTTGTACAAAGCGGACCCCGACTCGCCATTAGTGACGACCTGAAGGGAGGCTTCCTGGCCATCTGTAACAGCGGCGGGGATAGGAAGAGCGGGTATGCAAAAGTTGCCGCTGCCGGTGACGTTCAGCAACTGTGGAGTGAGGGAGATGTTGAAGTTGGTTGCGTTCTCGCCGAGTCCGAGATTGATGTACAAGTAGGTCCATGGGTGGTGCAGGTCAAGGACCACGGAGCCGCCTTCGAGCGGCCATTCTGTCTTGTTTCCAGCGCCGTACGGTACACCAGCACCTTTTAGCTGTCAGATTACTTGTTTTACAAGACCACGGGTAGAAATTGTGTGTTACAAGCATATATAGAATTAGAATCAAGAACGTACATGGATAATCCCATTGACTGTATGTCGTGTTCTCCACCAAACTATCGGACCGCCAGGCCGGATATTCGACTGCGAAGTGAGCTGATACCAGACCGGTAAGGGCGAAAACGGAGAGAATAACGGCACGCATGTTGGCAATAAGTTGGCCCTATGAGGAAGGTGATCGATGTCGTTGGCTATAGGATGTCTCGACCTTTGCTTGAACCCGACGATAGATCTGAGCTGGCGGACGTCTTGGGTAGGTATGATAGGTTACAGGGAACGAAAACTAGAGCAGAGAGCTGTATTCGGTGGTCGACGTGCAGTACAGGATTTATATCGCCTCCCAACTCCTCGGTACATGAATCGTTCGACAGCCTCTAAGTCAACGCACAAAGACACGGTCGGTAAGTACTACTGATGCTGCGGGGTCGTACGAAACTTCCGTCCTTGTTTATGCAGTCGCGCAAGATGTAGTGTACCAGGTTCCCGGGTAGCACGTCACGCAGTAGTAGGTCGTACTATTAGGTAGTAGGTGGGAGAGCGAGTGGGAGCTGGAGAGAAGCCTTGAGCAAGTTGAGCAAGTTTCCGGCCAATGATAGCACAGCTACGGTACAGATATGGCAATGGCCAGAACCAAGACACTTGTGTTCGCGGGCAAGTGGTGGCACTAACAGAGCTTCGTCGCTACTTGGCGGGGGTCCGCTCCTGCTTTGCCTGCCGGCTGGACACTGCGATCTATGCGAAGAATACTTGCTCAAATTCACTCAAAAAATCGTTGGATCGGTCGACTTTTTCTTTTCAATCCCTCGTCTTTGTCTGGTGCGGGGAAATGAGTTGTGATGGAAGTGGTGGGATGTGTGAGGCTTGCTTCTCAGCTGAGGGAGCCCGAATGTGGAAAACCTCACCAATTGCCTGGGACTATGCAGCGAGGATTCCCGTCTTTTCTGTTGCATTGCCAAGGTCCTATATATGATGAGCTAGATTTATCTTCTGGGACTTGTTACAGTCGAACTGCCCTAATGGGATTAACATTGCATTGTGGTACAGATTAGTAACAATAGGAGTCTTATGGTCATGGGGTAATAGAGCGGGAACGACTTTCGTCACGGTCCCAAGCCGGTCACTGTGATCTCATGAAATTTAGAAGGTGTAGTGAGACAATTAGCATTTTTCTTATGAATTCTACTCGCCTACATAGAAAACAGTAGTATGATCTATAAAAAAGAACATATATACCACTGCTAAATTACTACCGCCAGAACATATGAGATGTGTTGAAAGACTACTGCGTTCTTTTCTCTCTGTCTACCGTAATACCATTCAGGTAAAATAATACCTCCAAGGGTATGAAACTTAAAAGTGAGGTGACTACTTAGCGTAGGAAGTACATTAGAAAAGAAGCAACGAATTTCGAAGTTTGGACTGCTTCAAAACTGTTAATCATTTTTAGCTCTTGTATAGGAGTTAATTATATTTTGGCAAACTAAATAATCAAGTTTCCATAACGTATAAATTTTCAAGTCAACATAACGATAGACCTATTTGTCAACTCGTCGTGGCAGCTCACACAATTTACATAAAGGTAGTGAATATATTAACGATGAAGTTTAAAACGTTTACCTTAGACAACAACGCCTATGCCACTCCCATTCTACCTCAATATTCTATCAAGGCACAATGTTAAAAGCCAATGCTAATAGCTAACAAAAACCTATACAATTCACACTAATATGATTCAGAAACTAATATGTACTGTAATGGCAGGAGGTCTTATAGTATTTATTTACGCTTAGTACTTTGCACCTATCTCTACCTTAGCTATTTAGACTATCTCCAATATACAATTAGCTATTTAAATATAATTAATCGTCACTCATCGTTTTTTAACTTGATATCATTGTCATGGGACCCATTCATCATAGCATCATAAAGCCAGGAGCAAGGCGAGCCTATAGCGCAATCAACGACAGAAAAAGTCCCAGTAGGATAAGGCGAGTTGGAGTAACTACTGTGGCTGCCCCTATTGGTACATTGGAGGTTGTCGACGATGGCGGAGATATAGATGAGGAGGCCATGTTTCCATTGCTTCCACTAGGTATAGGTACCGGCGTGGGTGTCTGTTCAATTGACGAGGTGATAGGGGGCATGTCCTCCCCAGTTGGGCTGGAAGTAGTCTCCGCACTTGCAGTCGGCGTGGAAGACTCATCAGTCTCCTCAACAGGAGGAGTTTCAGTCTCGACTTCACTTGATGTGAGAGCGGTCGTAGTCGGTCCCTCAGGTGTTGTGACGGGATCCGTTTCTATCACCGTGAATGGGGGCTGAGAACTTCCCGAAAAGTAATAGTTATGCCAATCGAAACAGTCCTGGTAGCAGGTGTGTGTGCCATGGAAAACAGTATAACTGTAGTCCTGCATTTCCGCATACATCGTGCCGTGAAGATAGTCCCATGGCACGTTCTCTATCTGCCGCTTTTCCCACCCATAAGTGTTAAGTTTGGTCTGCACGGCGATGTCCTTGCCTGAGAGCTCCGATATATACGATGTTGCGCACCCAGGTAGAGGGTATCCGACATCATACGATATTCCATCGCGCTCCGTAGTGAACTTCATATAACCGCCGGTAAGATAGTTTTTGACATTGAAATTGTACTGACTATAGGAAGGAATGTGAGCCAACTATACTCTTGATAGTAATAGCCATTCGATCACTTACGTTGGGCAGCAAAAAACGTAGATATTAGTCGCGAGTCCATCAGATCGTGAGTACGAATGAGTCGAAGCTCCACTGTAGCCAGAGGGACAGCCGCTATAGAAACGGGTCTCCGCATCCACCACGGTTTGAGCCGAGTAAGGTACATAACATGATGCTGGACCGTTTTCTGGTGGTCCAAATTGCGTCAATTGGCACGTCAGCCAGTCAGGAGAAGAGTATGGGCTATTATTTTCGCCCAGCGGAACTGCGGCACAGCTGGTTACCACAACCCAATGGTCTTCCGGGTTAACGCACCCCGGGCCGGGTGTGAATTGTGCCGTCGGCGGCGAGGTGATGCTGGCTGGCAGCGTGGGGGTTGGGAAGAAAACAGTCTGAGACGCCATCCTTCTATCCTGCCAATGGCCGAGTGTGTGGGAGATCGCCGGAAGTTTGTAACTAACTTCTTGGTCAGCTACGGATAGACGCTTGATTTTATTGAGCCCTTGAAGAATGGGAAACGGGTAACGGCAACGGCGCCGATGGAGACGGGGTTAGGTAAGTCCCAAAAGACGGAGTATACGCTGTATTGAGCTCAACAGCCAAGCCAATAACTATGTAGCTCGCTTGTGAGAATAGGAAGTCCGTTATAGTTTAGCCATCGCCAAGAAGCTTGGTAGGGCTTAATCTGAACTTCGTTTATTCCTGGATTGGCTTGACCCAATTCAGTGCACCCAACAATAACATAACTAGGAAGATATCAATAACGATGAAGCATAAGTGCGGCACAGCGACAAGGGAGACAGTTGAACAGTATAACAGTAATTATCCCACTTTGCCCTACAACACCACAGCTATTTCTTTCCATTAAAAGCTAACGACTAGTTGTTAGATCGTTTGAATTTATCATGAGAATTTTCAGGTTTTAACGTCTCTCAGCTTAGATTGTTTAGCTGCAATACTGTATCAGATTTAACTGGGCAATTCTTAGTAACAACTGAGTAGGCGATCGAAATAGTTTGATCGAGGTTAAGTCGCGTACAGACATCAATAGGATTGGCATTTGGGGTCCGAAAGGCTCTTGGCAAAACCCCAGTCATTTGCCAAAGTGACTTGGATCGCCACGCGTATGATATTTATATAACACCGCCGTCCCTACTCTTGGCTTACAGATAGTTAGAATCTGAATACCTGGTATCAGATGACAAGTGCTAAGAGTGAATAGAAAAACTTGCTTGTAGTTAGGGCTTAATAGAGTGATTAATTGATTCTTGAACTACTTAAATCTAAGGGGGGTTCAGTCGCTTATATATGCAGAATCCACCAGCCGTGAACTAGTTCCCTGACACTTAGGGGGGTAGTCCGTGGAACAACTGCAGTCACTGGGGAAGGTTAAGATTAGCAAATGATATAGTTATGTCATAAATGGTCTTGGTGGTTCATAATATTAAGGTCTAGGTTGCTATCCATGGTTGAAAGAGCTCACTGTATGTGATAAGGCAGACAGCGAGCTAATAATAAAGACCAAAGGTTCAAGGTTTTTTTTTTTTTCAAAAGCCACTACGTTTGCACTTAACGTTTCAACGAAGAATATACGCAAGGAGATTTAGTAGAGTAATTAGTGTTGATAACACTTATTATTCTATTCGAGGCGTGATATCGAAGATTTAGTACGAGGTCATTTGCCAACTTATTATAGCGATGCAGTAGTCCTATCAGTCTACATTTCGACAGGCTTGTAGTTATGGATATCAGCATTCTGTTTTCAAAGAGACGATCTAGTGGCTTATTCGGATAGATTGTAGATGAAAGGCGGTGGCTTTACCTGTATAGACTGAGGCTACATAACTAGAAAAGGTGGAACAATATAAGAGGTCTAGTATAAATGATAAGTGGCGAAGCGTATAGTTCACTCTTGGGACTGACGGCGCCAAATTCCGTTAAGTGCGATAGCTCTCCAGAAGAAATACGTTGCAATTTAAACTTGTAACAAGAGCTTATGTTTCAAAGCTTGGAAGCATATTCGAATTAGGACAAGGGGGCCACGAGAGTCTAGTCCTTTTTTTTACCCTAGGCGGCGACCTGGGTCTGGGTTATAAAACTCCACAATGCCTTCTTCCTGTAGGACAAACCGCTTCTCCTCAAGTGTTTTCTCTAGTGATAAAGTCCTAGAGGACAATTTTCCAAGGCGTCTTATCGAGTTCAGAAGAGCGCGCTCAAACCATGGAGCTGCAGCTTCCCAAGACTCCCGCTTCTGCCATTCGCAGCCGATCGAAGTCAGGAAGTTTATTACGGTTGGTGGCGTCTGAAATTCTGGCGCTGTCAACTCCAAGAAACCTGCTGCCGTTTCAAGCATATTCTCGCAGCTCAAACGATTGCCTAGCTCTAAGTAGCGAAACGCAAGGTGACGACAACTTTTGAGGGCTAGCTGGTCTATAGACTTGGCAACTCCAAAATAATGTTGGATTACGGGCAGTGCTTCATCTAGAATCTCTACTCCTCTTCCACTCAGCCCCTTCGTTTCATATATCTTGGACAAGCAGCAGCGAGTGCGGACCATGGGTATGAATAGCTCGTCTTGTTCGCAGAAGCTCAGAATGTTTTGAGCTATATCTTCAAGATCGAGCTGAGAATGTGTTCGAAGAGTCAAGAGAATCTCGATGAAGCGGATTTGGACGCCAACATCGTCTTCACTCATAATGGGACCCTGGAACAGTCGTTCAATTTCAGCTTTGGGTAGACTTGCAGGCATCGCAAAGGCCAAAGAAGATTCAGGGATCGTAGGGACACTGTCAGTGTCAAACTGGGTCCAAACTTCGGCGATCTTGTACATGAGTAGTCGAGCATCTTCTTCTCTCGACCATAATCGTAATAAATCTATAACCTTGATGTAATGCGCAACCGCCATTTCACTATGTAGACCGTGCTTCTTTACAATTGCTGAATTCAACCAATTGAGAACAGCGTTTGCTTCATCCATATCATCGTTTTCGCCAAGTATACGGGCAAGGTCATAAGCCGCAGTTTTTGTGGCGTCGTGAGTTGGTGCTAGTAGTGTCTGCAAACCCATGACAACAAGTCGTAACTGGGAAATCGCTTCACTAAATTTGCCTATCGAGGCCATATATAATGATTTGAGTCGCGTTTCTTGTAGATCATGCAGAGATTTGCCTTCCCATTTCGAGTTAGTGAGAAGATCATGTAGAGAATCACGGCGAACCGGACCAGAGTTTGGATTGACTATCCAAGGAAAGACCGGAGGAAAAGGAGGATGTAAATGAGGAATCGAGTAGGCTGGGTTAGCCGTGCCCCTTTCTTGCCTCAATGATGGGAGCCAAGGAGCTGAGGAAGGCCGTAGATCATTGCTAATAGATGGGCTCCATGGACGGTTATTATCAGTCAATCTAGGTAAAGAAGCCTCCTGGTGCAACAGAGGTGATATCCAGGGACGGCTGAAGGGTGGGTTGGGTGTTTTCCTGGCGAGCAAATCATTCTGCATATTTGGCGATTTGCTTGGGGTCCTCCAATGCAACTCAACTGGGAGGATAGGGGATTCTTCACTAATGATTAGCGAGCCAAGCGCGACTTTCTTATGTTATTATACCTCACCTAGATCAAGTTGTGCCTCATCTTTATTTGCTCGATCCAACTTTTTTCTCATGTCTTCCACTGACCAAGTTCTTTGGCCCAGACGGAATGTCGTATCTTTCGGCTTCCTGCTGTCTGCCACACGGCACAACTTTGCTGCAACTTTCCTCGATATATTTTTAGAAAAGCCCCAATCCCCAAACTTCTCTTTGTACATCTGTGCTCTAATTTCGCCGTTAGTGCTGTTGGTGGCATCCTCTTAGGCATACATACGTGGCATGGAAGTCATGTTTAGTTCCCATTAACTTTCTTGTCTCCTCCAACGTTTTATCCTCATCGATGTAAAGCTTCTTGATGTTGGACTTTTGTCTGGCCCAGCTCAAGGCTGTTGGTCCTTTTGCACGGCGTAGCCTTCTAGTCTGCACCGCTGTCCTATCTAGATGCTGTTCTACAAGGTTGTGAGGATTTTCTAAAGTTTGAAGAAGGGGTGCGTCTTGGTCACCAGCGAGGGTTCCAGTAAATACATCCTCGAAATCGAGGTCGAAGTTCTGAAACAGCCCTGATGGAGTATCAGCAAAGGTTGACGGATCCAGATTGGCCCAAGAGGGATGCGAGCAATCGACGATATTTGATATCGGCCAAGCGCTGTCGGTCAGATCATCAAACCTAAGAAAGTCGTCCTGTAACTCGTCCATCTTTCGGGAAGAGACCGCATACTCAGATGACACAAGAGCTGATCGGGTTGAAAATGTATTTGGCCGGGTCTAGCGGCTCCGTTGAGAACACTCGTGCGGTGGTGGGAGCAGACAGGGGGTTGGATTACACCGTGTGTTCACAGTGGTGACTAGGCAACGTTGTCTGAACCAATCATCATATAGCCAACAAAAGTCGGAAAAGGTTGTCAAAATGGAATTGAAGAAAGTTGAACTTATTGAATGGCGTATTCCAAAAGTAGTCAGAGATATGAGAGCCTATGACGAGGGGCCTGGGGCAATATAAATGTAGCTTGAAGTTTGTATATAATGTCAAGGCAAAAATTGATGAAGTGATGTTTTCTATCCCGTTCCTTGACAAGCTTCTGCGTAGCAACATATAGTATCTGCGGTAACTCAACATGCCAAGTACTTCGTCTCAGAAGAGGGCTACTTTCAGCTCTTCAGCTGATGGCGCAATGGTATGAAATGCACCCAATGATATATGTACATCACTGCAGGGCTAACCCTTCTAGGATTGCCTATCTATATCTACACCCAATACCAAAGGACAGAAGTGCGCAGGCAATGCAACTTGGGGGCACGCTATGGAACGTTGGCTACAAGAGTCACCAGAACAAGAGCCTTTCCATGGCATTGTTACCGCTCGCAAAGGCAAGCAACAGGGCTCTGGTCCAGCCCAGGACGGATCGTCCCTGACGCATTCCCAGCGAGCTTGAATACAGGCTTTTACGAATGTTCAGACGAGGGATTTGCCTTCGTCTTCGAAAGTTGGAGGCTGGTGTAGCAACAAAGAGTATCTACCGTTAGATATGAATATATGTCAACCAATTGTATGTACCCACGGGTACCTCACACGCCGCGACCTGCATCGCACAGTGCAAGGGACGTTCTTGGCATCACGTCGTTTCGTCGCATCACATATAAACTCCCTTAGTTTCTTCATGCTGCTCATTTCAGCCCTCCCAAGTCGTATTGTAATTCATTCATTAGACCAAATTCTGCAATGGCGGCCGTTTATGTGCCGCCACTAGAATTTCTACAGTCGAACCCGGATGGCGGTATAGGAACCAATTGCGAGGTTCGATTATACGAACGTATCAAAAACAGCAAAGGCGAGAAGGTTGTACTCCGATCTGGGGCGATTCGCCCGGGTGTGGCCAGAAGACTCCAAGACGAGTGGTCTGCTCAATCAGCACTTGTGTTGATCAAGGAGATTGATGACAACGACTGTTTGCGCACTGAATTGGAAATCCAATCCCTTCACATGAAAAAAGCTCTCAAGGCTTGCGTTCCCCAATACGCAAACTTAGACATTGAGCAAAAATCTATTACTCTACATGATGAGCCTCGATGTCTCTTCCATTTTAGGCAAGAGCTGATGGATTACCATCGCCGTTGTACTCAGATGGATAATAATGAAGCAGCAACACACATTAAGTTCTTACTTGACCACATGTTCAACAACTTAAGCTCCGAAATCCGAAATTTCACCCAGCATATGGAGAACCCGTCACTTCAGCCTTCATTAAACTATTTCAATCTGTGGATGGTGTTCATTCCCGGGGACATCATCTACGCGGAGAAGAAGTCTAATCACTCTCGGAGAGACAACGGAGTTCTATTGCGATTCAGTGAAATGAATAGGTGTCCTTGTGAAAAGTCCTGGTGTCGGAGGTACTCATGGTCTGTGAGTGGATACATGATTGACTATGACGGTGAAATTTTTGGCCATTGCTCTAGGAAGTTTTCAATTGAGCCCTACGAAGGGGTAAAGGCGCTTCGTGAGTTGAATGTAATGCCACTACGATACCACCCAGATCATGAAGCTATCCGGGCAAGATTCATCAACAGGGGCAGGAGGTTCGTCCATCTACGAGGACGTCATTACCAGCATTATAAAGGAGTTGCTCACCTACTGAGTGATGGGCGACTTGTGCATCTTGCTGGAGAGGAAGACTATTTCAATCTTCGCGCTACTCACGTGAGTTTACCTTCAATGTTTTGACCATGCACGAGCACCTGATTCAGATTATCTCCAGGTTAATGGGAGGATTATGATTGACTGCGAGAAATTCTCAGAAGTTAGATCTAGTCATCAACCGTGTCTCTTGCAATACGAGAAGTTTTTCAACACTAGCCATGGAGAGCACCTGGCGATGTCTGATAACGAACTAATGATATGTGCTAACGCCGTTGCTGGGTATGCCCTCAACGAAAAGAAATGGGGATGGTTCAAAGTGAGCGCGATTCAGGATGTAGAGTTTGACGAAGACGCATTCAATTCTTTAATAATCGAAGGGTCCGTAAAGGAGATGTTGTACTCATTGGTGAAGTCTCATTGCTATCACGATCTGGATTTTGACGATGTGATTAAAGGAAAGGGGAAAGGGCTTGTGGTCCTTTTGCATGGCGAACCAGGGACAGGGAAAACACTCACTGCAGGTCAGAAAATCTCCTAGAATAACACTAGCGGCGTTCAGATCACTAACTTCTGGGCGTAGAAAGCATCGCAGATCATCTGAAATTGCCTTTATTAAGAATGGATGCTGTGGGCCTAGGTGGCTCAATCATCGACATCGAGGGGAACATGACGGCACTGTTCGACTTGGTGGAGAGATGGAATGCAATCTTACTATTGGATGAAGCAGATGTCTTGTTAGAGCAACGCAGGCCCTCGGACCTCGAGAGAAATCGCCTCGTGGCAGGTAGGTTATTCACTTTTGGTGTGATACGTCGATTTGGTAAGACTAATATATCATGGCCCAGCTTTCCTCCGCGCCATCGAATATTTCGGAGGCATTTTGTTCCTTACCACGAATCGAGTGGGCTGTTTTGACCGTGCGCTAAAATCTCGCGTCAATTTAGCGCTCTACTACCCGGCATTAGATACAAACAGTCGGATTAAGATCTGGAAAACATTTTTGTCCAAGCCCGAGTGTCGAGTCGAAGCAGGACTCCTAGACGACACCTCCCTTGAGCATATTGCTCGTGAGGATCTCAACGGCCGGGAGATTAGGAATATTGTCCACATGGCGAATGCCCAGGCAGTGGATCAACAGCGCCCAATCAACAGGCAAGACTTGATTCGGGCTTTATCCACCATGAAGACATTTGATGCCCACTGGGGAGAAGCACAGGTGAATCATGATGGAGAATCATCTAGGACTACACCAGAACGAGGCGTCAAAAGAAGGCGGGTTGTTTAGCGCTTCATGAAGCAGGTAGGCTAATGCAATATTGCTTAGAGAAGCGTGAAAGTAATAATCACAATAACAATAGTCAAATTCATGCGTCTTGATATTGAATTGATAGTTTTTTTTCCCCCAAAAAAAAACGTTTAATCTATTTTGACATGGCCTGATAATAAATTCAAGTACTTAAAACGTTTTAGAAAACAGGATAGTATAATCGAAATAAAGACTCTATTGCTGAAAGAAGACCGAAATATGGGCTTTCGAGAGCTTTCGGCCGCTTTACTTTCCTCGAAATAGTGTTTCTAGTGGAGTTCAATACCGATAGCGAATAGAGGACTAAGATCTACGGGTGAAGAAGGCAAGACTTGTGTTGAGAGCCAACTTCTGCTATCGAGGACCAACGATTACCCGAGCCTTGTATGATGAACTATGTCGCTATGTACCGTGGTAGCAGCCGAGCAAATAAAAAGACAGGCAGCGAGGACAAGGGACTGAAATTACGATGCATAAGAAGAGTAACGCAACATCTTGAGTTTCGAATGACTAAGTTATGCTCCTATAAATGCAGATCCCCGGCATAAAGGGGTAAATGCTCCAAGAAAACACTTCATTTCTTGGCCTATCACCGTAAGGTTTTCTTACGTCCTTGTCGCCCTTTTGGCTGCTATTTCCCAGGCCCAACCGTTCAATCTAGCTGACGCTTCGTTAACTATTTATCCGGATGGCTCTAGATCTTTTACAATATAAACTTCTTTCTTAATTCTTCTTGGAAACCAGTTGATGCGAAATTTAGCTAGAATGACACTAGCACCAGCAACACCTACTCTAAAACGGCGACGGGGCGAAGGACAGCTTCCCTAGTGCACAGTCTAGAATATCCGTCATTGCCGACGTTTTTCATCTTACATAGTATCCCGCCGTGAACCAGGGTAGCATCAAAGACCCGCGTCTTAACACAGGCAGTAATAGTGGACTATACTAGTAAGTAGGCATGAATGCCTGGCTGAGCTACGGTCTTTTCAACAACAACCAGCTGTAGATAGATCTCTTTATCCAATGGCTTTTACGTGTGTAATCATTTCCCAATGTCTTGTGATCGTTGATGGTAACAAAGGCTTAGAAGAGACTTCGGATTGCTAGGGCTTCAAGCCATTAAGGGTTATTTGTCTCCTTTAGCTAGGTGGGCACCTGAAGGGTATATGTATGCGAGAGCATCGCTTTTGCTTCATCGCTCTTGCTCGCTCTCGCACAACAACATTCCGAATCGGCCGGGCGACGCGCGGATTGCCGAGCAGTTGGAGGCTTATACAAGTCTCCCGCTCATATTAGCACCCCAGGCCCGGAGATCTCGGATTCCGGTCCCTCCGGTCCGTGCGACATTATGATTACCAATCCGGAACCTCGGAGCACATGCATCTAGATGACTCAAGGAGCAAGGGCTTAGGACTAAGGGCTTGGAAATATATTCAAAATTTAATAACCTTCTAGGGCGTCAAGGGGGCTCCTCCTTAGCTAAGGCAGGACATATATTAGTTGTAGACCTCGACTTAGTGCATAACATAACAATCTAGAGAATCAAGTAGTATATGAGTAAGCTATATATTAAAACCTTTCACGGAATTCAAGTCTATACTCATATAAATACATACAAAATACGTAAGTGGTAGTCTCTGATGTAGATCTCAATAGTTAGATGCGGGTAGCAGCTCGGCCGAACGTATCTACGAGAGTCTTCTTGTAGACGCCACCGATTATAGAAGCAAACTTAGAAAGTCAAGTAGGTAACTGTATCTAACGTATTTTATTTTATGTGATGTGTGAAGTGTGGTCTAGTCTCTTCCTAATAAAATTAGCAAGTACGTTTATAAGCAAATATAAATACAACTAGTTGCCTCCATGGAAATCGTGAGATTGAACCCACGCTAGCTTACATCACTCGCGACAAGTGGTGAGCCATGTCGTCATCTCATGTCAGTCAGTGGGAGCTGCCGGGAAACATCACTTGCACAACAGAGACGACGAGAGGGGTGGATAGTACTATGCCTACATATCTTAGTTGAGTCCAAGGAGAGTTAGAAAGATCTATGCATATGTATCATACATAAAGGGACAGAGCAGTCAGGTCTATTCAGGCCTGAAGGGAGAAGGTAGCTTAGTGATAGTTTGGAATTTATCATCTTTGCTCCTCAGCTCGCATCTTGATATAAATCCCGAGTGCAGCGAATTGCCGACTAGAACCAAGCGCCCACGAAACTCCCTCTCTTATATTTTCAGAGATGGGCGGCGATAACTACGTAGGAAAGATAGTTGACTGCAAAAACCTTGAGTAGGAGAAGGAAGGCTTGTTCTATATCTTTGCCTTTGCGTTTCGTTAGCTTGGTAGCATGGGCCCCTATGAACATCAATTGCTGTTATTTTACGCAATAATTCTTTAGATGAGTTTGTCTAGTACTCATACACCTGAGTCTAATCTCTATCGTTGATATTTCAACATTACGATGACTACTACGTATGGGCATATGAACTATAATTTGAAGATTAGTATATGAAGAAGACAATATCGTGACAGGTATTATTAGTAAGGTTTGAAAGCTGTATGTGCAGATGATACTCGCAGCAGTATCTTGAAGGCTGGGCGCGGAATGGGTGTATACTCGAAAGAAATACCACCTTGTATACAATATGCAGCCCTGCCGTGTTTGGTTTGGAGAACCACTATTTGACGTCTTGTCCCTGCTTTTACTATGCATTATGCGTGCGCTAGGGTAGTATCTAGCTCGAAAACGACCTTCTTATTAAAGTATACCCCACGGCCATTTTTCTAATCCTATGTATTCTCATGATAACACCATCGTGTTGCATCTCTTGATGGCGAATCGAAGCTATCTGTTGACATATACTTGCAGCGGCCATTTACGCAATTGGCGGCCCCACGAGACCGATTTACTCAAATCGGCTGCGTCATTTCACATCCTTCTGCATGATTTGGTGGCGCAGAGCGAACAAGGTGATGATGCAGAGGCGAGTATAGGTCCGCGTGCTGTAGTATGTATGTATGCTTCCTTCCTTGGACAGACACATGGCTGGTGGCTCCGGCTAAGGATTAGACTATCCGCGAAGGATTAAGTAAAAAGACTTGGCCAACGCTTCGCCGTTTCATGCACGTGCGGCGCCACTTCATCATTTTCTATTTGCTGTTGGCGATGACCACAACATCGAGCCGGGTAAAACAACCAGAATGCAAGTAATGAAAACACGTGCGGACGAAGAAACGAAGGCAAAGATCAACGTTCCAAGGCGGAAAAGCCACCGGAGAGCGACTAAGTAAGTATCCCTCGCATGAGCCAATTATCTTCCTTCTTGGTGAGCCCCTCTTACCCGAAATAGTAATAGGGTGCTCGACGGGTTGACATACTTACACTACTTCGCTACCTTCTTTATCGCCGATATGGCGCTCGCGTGGGATAAGCATGGCGGTGTGTGGGCTCTGTGGGTGACGTGAGCATACAGCATACATCTCGTTAACGCGATACAACGTGGAAGTGTTGAGATCGCCAAAAGGGTCCCAAATGTCTTTCAAGTTTGATAGATCTTCCTTCCAATACACATTCGTATCAGTATCTTGCAACCATCCTCTATCGACTATATCTAAGCCGTATCTAGTTATCCGCAGTCTGCGGTCATGTCCCCGCCAAGCCTGGGACTGGAACCCAAGTCTGGCAAGGGGCTTTTTCGAGCGTTCCCCGAGCTGGTCGCCGTCGTATCGGCTGCATGCCATGTATGATCCGTATCCCTTAAAGTAGTAGTGCCTACGTTTTTCGTCTATGTACGTATTCGGCTTGTGGGTTTCGCCCAGCATCGAATAGCTGCCGATGTCCCGGACTGTTCGTAGCTTAATAGGAATCACTTGCATACCGGGAGTTTCGACTACTTTCGACAATCGGTTCTTAAAGAATGCGCATGGTTGGATGATAAATCATGGGACATGGAAGGGGAGAAGAGTACAGCTAAGCTATTCGATTGATTAACCAACTTGATGTGATTCGATGATTTTGATCATGCCTTGTATCCCAATGGGCAGTCGCATGTGTTTAACGCTGCATTGATGGTGGGTGGCTCACCATTTTAGCTAAGTGGCCGTCGCCAAGAATCTTGCCGAGTTCACGCAGGTCAACGTTCGGCTGAAACACCGACAGGATGTGGGATGAGCTCTGTATCCTCAGCCATAATAGGAAGGCATCGTTTTCTAGAAGACATGACGTGCAGGGTGGCGAAAATAGCGTTTATTTGAGACTGTTTTGAATTTGATATTTCTTCAGCAGGATGCCGGCTGTCAAATTATTGTGAGTCGTCTAAACAGGGTACATACATATGCGCAACGCCGACAATCCTCATACCTTGCGGATGCATTGTATTTTTGCCACAGCCCAGAATAATCATTTCATCCAGGGAGTCTGATGGCCAAATTCCAGGCTTCTTAATTGTCGGGAACGTTGTACCTACGTACCTCTCCGGCTTTGAGTCTAGAATGTAGCAGACAATAGACATTAACGGGTACCTGGCCTACTTCCCGCAGTAGATCAGTGCTCGATGGTGAGAACCCTTGTGGCGAATTGGTACAAGATCCATCTAGTATGCTATGTAGAGTGTTAACAGCTTGGACGAAGATAGCATCATGAACTCTAGAGGAGTTAGTGATCCTATTAAGGTTGGCAGTTTTAATTAACACTTGATTGCTTGCCATGTGTCATATTGTAACCTATTGTAGCGGGATGAAGAACTGGCGGAGGACAAATGCTTGTCGTCGAGGGATCTACAAGGGGTCCTCTAATCAGTCATCGTCGATGGATACGTCAGACGCAACGCGCAGTTTGTTTGATAGGGCATTTATCCCCTTACGGTTAGGGGCACGATTAGGTTTCCCTTCATCAATAGCGATGTCCTAGACCATTTGATGGCTGACAGATTGACTTGTCGTAACTGGCTTTTTAAGTTATGCGCTAGGTGTACAAACGTAGTAGCCGAGTAGCATGCATTTGGCCCTGCATTGCGCTAAATAGATTTAGGCACATTTGCTACAGTATGTACTTTGCTTTCTCATAGTCTGCTCAATTATACCTAGGTATACTGATAAAATTACAGGATGAATTGTGCGTATAAAACGGATCCTAGATCATATATGGCTTCATAGGAACCTGATTGTCCAACTACGCCTTTTTAGCTAAGTTATTTTACATGAATACCTGCTGCTTGCTTTAGTTGATAGAAGCACTTTTTGTGCGTATTCGGTATGTTCGAGGTTCCTCTTTCGGCATACCGGTATGGCGAGGATCCCTAGGACATCGTGAGCTAATTTGATCCTTCGCAACTAAGACTAGACGATTTTCTGGCCTAGACAGGCACTACCAAGGTGAAGAGCAAGCTACTTTGACTTAATGCATGCTACTTAAAGGGAAAAATAGCACTATTTCATCTCTGTTCATGAAAGTTGATGTCACCTGGCACATTTGGAGCTCTTTTCGGTGACCCCTTGACCTAGTTCCTAGCTTGAAACTACTCTCTTCACTTACACGTATGTACACATCACACCGCCGTGATGAGTTGCTAATAATTCTTGATTGCTTTATTTCATTCAATTTTCCTTGAATTCGAATTTTATTTCGGCCTGAAGCCCCAGAGTGAGTGTTTAACTGGTAAAGCTTCTCCCATAGTCATCTTTGTGCCTTGCAATCAGTTAATTATTCCTAGTACGGATTTCTAGAATGCAAGTAAGAAGAATATTGTTGCGGTAATAGTGAGTGTAGGAAGAACGACCGGGCCATCCTAAATGCCACGTAATACTACTTTCCCTTCAGTTAACAGATGTCTATAAGAACTAGGATAGCATTTTAGAAACGGGAACTATTTGGCTGGGTGGAACACAGGAGGAACCACGAGCTTCTAGATTGGTGCTGAAGCACACGTTCCTTGTTTTTATTGAATCACGTTCTTAATTGTCCTCATCGATTATCTTTGTCAATGCTTCTTAGTGCTCCCTCCACCTATCACGACAACGCATAGGATTTCGATGAATGCCGTCTAGTAATAAGCTCTGGAGATGGCTGCTTTCCGCTTTACCTGTAGAAGTCTCGGCTCCAGCGGTCCGAGTCTTGCGTTTCCGTCTTTTCTCCGAGTTGTATCATCTCAAGATCCTTGCTACGCCTCTCATAGAGGATATAGATTGAGCTACTCCGCCGCCTGCCAGGATGCTCTTTCCACTAAGGGACTATGATTTCCCGTGTCATTCATGTAGTGATTTTTGATGAGCCTAGACTCTACTAAACATGGCTCAAACTTGACGTCGTCAGCATTTCTGACATAATTTGCTTCATTTATCTAGGTCATTTTCCTAATTGATCTATCTCATTGGTGACATCAGGCTTGTAAGATGTCACAGGGTCTTCTTCTCTGTCTACACCAAGATACACTGTGGTGCTACACCACCGGCCCTTCTCAAGTGACGTTGCCGCATATCGCAACACTGCTGCGATAAACATGGCCCCATATAATCTAAAGAGCCCAAAACCTACTAATGCCGTCGCATTGCTAATTTGGTGGCTCTATAGGGTGTATCTATTCTTCAACGGCTCAAGGGTAACTAAGCTACAACATTGCCACGAGGGAAAATCAATCCGGTTATAAGATCTCCATTTTATTAGATAGCGTAGGAATCGAGCACGTGGCTACGGTCGTGGTGGCGAGCAAGTAGATCATTGTACCTAAAGTTAGAAATTCAGAGAGGAGAGGGCGAGGGTGAATTGTGATTCTGAATAACCATCCATGTTGTTTGCTGACGAAGTTCTTGGCAAGTGAGATGTCAGGTTTGTTGGTATGTAGGTTGCTCAAAAGGCAGACTCTATCTGCTTATGTAACACAAACCACAGTTATTAACGGATATCACTGGTGAAAAGGGCTGAAGCTCGCCAGTTGCTGTTTTCCGTAGGGGTGCTAGGGTAGTATTCTGCCTGTACCTGTTGGAGTTCAACTCTAGACCTAACACGAACTAGACATAAGTAGATTAGACTGGGGGCTCAGGATTAGAGCGGCGTGAATCTGCTGTGCCCAGGAACACGTTCGGCATCTGGTCATAGATGCACGTATAAAACTTACCCAGGTTGGTTAGGTTATTATACCTAATCTCAGAGTACCCTGGCGGTAGGATCAACTCCCGCTACAGACCTCTGCAAAGCCCCAGGCCTGGAGCTGATCGGCACCGTTTAGTGCAAAGCGTAGTGCGTGTAGTACGTGTGCCTATCATTGTTCCACGCGTGCTCTTCTACTACCCTCGAAAGTAAAGCGTTAGCTTTACTATCTTAGCGGATGGAGGCAAGGACGAGAAGCCTACGACTTCTAAGTATGCTACCGACCTCGAACTCTAGTCGTAAATATACACCGCGGTAAACGAGTTGGCGGAGGTTACAGAAGTGGCTGACAGTACACGTGCAGGATATAAGCGATGAGGCCGTTCCTGCGCGAGCTGACCCTGGTCTGGGTTGGGAGTTCATGGAAGTTTTTCTTGCTCAACATCTTGTGCAGCGCAGCAGGCTAGCCATTAATTCCGCCCCGACCGTTACGAAGTACGGGGAAACAACTCGAATGCCCCCACAGGCCACAGAAATCGTGCTCTCGCTGTCCGGCGTCACCATTCGGGGACCTTTCCCACGCATGGGCGCAGCCGATTACCGGAAACATAACCCCCCTCTGTATGTAATGTTACAGCATGAAAGCGAATCAAACGGCGCCAGCCAGCAGTGATTGGCACGTATGATTCCCTAACGAGACAGAAATGGTTGTTCACGATAGCTGGGCAATGGGCTGATCCGGTACAGGATTCCGGAGATTTCGTCATGTCTTTGGTGTTGGTAGTGAAAAAGGGCCAGCACGGACCACCGCGGGCCTATTTGACCCTGTAACTCAAGAGGTTGATGCTTGACACTGGGAATTGAGCCCATCTCCACGTTCGAGACGCCCTGGAACCGGGGTAGCTGGAGGGGTTGCACCGAGATGAGTCTTAGCAAAGCAGTTCGCGCACTCACGCCTACAGTGTACATGGCTTTTATTAGCCTCCCATCTCCACCTGCTATCTCACGCTGGTTCACTGTAGCTAGTGTAGGGAGCAGCTGCATACGAGCTAAAGCAGAAGAGTACTACCCTCTTCTTACGAAGGATCTCACACTGTGGGTGTGGTTCCTCGACTTGACATGCATCCCCATGCACCTCATGTGTCTATCTGATCCTGCCGCTCCCGTCTTTCTGTACCGTAGAAGATGCAGAAGGAACCGCCACCACGTTTATTATACATTCTCTGGCTGGCCCAGGTAGTCAGTTGATGAGCCTGTTCTCCTTTCTCCTGATCATCATTCTGCCCATTGACTGTGCCGAGAAACAACCCCCAATACTACATTCGTGCCACTTCAAAGCGTTACGTATAAGCAAGAGTAACATGTCAGGAACATCCTCACCACGTAGCGGGCGTCCGCTGACGACCTCATACGCCGATCTGATGAAGCCGGACGAGGACTGGCGGAACCTCCCTGACGCAGCAGAGCGAAGGAAAATCCAAAACCGCCTTGCCCAAAGAGCCTATCGTATGTGGCCCTAAATACTAACTATACACTAATGGAATTCGTGGCTCTATAAAGTTTAATGTGGCTGACTGCTTCCTCTAGGACGTAACATGAGAGATCGAACAAAGGAGGTAGAAAAACTGAAGAAACAACTTCAGCAACTACAGGAGATAGTGAGCGGTGATTCCTCGACCACACCACCACCAGAGCAGGAGTTGGCCTTGGGTGGAAGGAGTCCTGTTAGCTCTGAGGGCACGCCAGCGCCTCATAATGCAGAGTCAGCTTCTGTGCCAGCAACGACAGCGGCTGCAGATGCGCCTCGGCAGATAAGCGGTTATATACAAACATGGCCACATGCTCATGGTCCCGAGCAATTGAACGGTCTTGGACTGATGTCAGACGGGGATACCCCTATGGTTTATGATACCGCTCCCACCTACTTCTCGCAAATACCGACCTCCAATGATGTTGTACCCGAACTATCAGCCTCCACCCTGGGCCGCCGGACACGGGCTGTTACCACAACCATAACTCCAAGCTCAATACAACATCACGCCCCATCTAGGAGTCATAGCTTGTCTGCGACACTTTCGAATTGCTCGAGTCCTCTTCCTTGGGGTGCTAATGGTGCTGAGGGACACGAAGCGATGCCAATGCCGACTGGGTGAGCAACAGTCATGCCAGTGATTACGTGAGAAAGCTAATCTGTGTGTTACACCAGCTTCAATATGTATGGCAACGCCGACGAAATGCCTTTGTACCATCCTGAATCGGTATACTCATTAGAAGACAGTCTTGCAGCATCAACAGCATATGCCACCTCCCCAGGTTCTGACCTGAATAGCGCAGCTGGCTGGCCAGCGGTTGACAGGAAATCAATGACGCGGCCAGGAAGCTCATCCGTCACCTCGACATATATGAACAATACTAGTGTCGGTGATATAACAGACAGGCCGAAAGCTTTACCAGAGACAACAGCACCTCTACTTCACTTTGCCATTGCTGGCGGTAATGTTGAGACTCTACGATTACTACTACTACGTCACGATGTCAACGTAAATGGGAAAGACAACTCGGGCTATACAGCCCTCCAACGAGCTGTCATGTGTGGGCGGACAGATATGGCCGCCATGCTCCTTGAACGGGGTGCTGCAGTAGAAGGAGACGATAGTTGGCGGACACAAAGCACCGTGCCTCTGAAAGCAGAGCCTTGACAGTCAAGAAATGTTACTCTTCTGTGGGGAAAGGCGCTGTTGTCTTTTTCATCTATGTGTATTCAGGCAAGGCACGGCGTTTAGGGTATTAGATCTTCGAGGATCCAGAAGTATATGGCACTATCCACGCATAGAGGATTCTGGGCGGCCATCTGCCCCATCGGATTGACCCTAGCCGGGTATCCGCTTCGCTAGGGACGGCGAATTTAGAACGTTCCATACCCCAGCGCATCGACCATAAGTAAGGCGCCACGATAGTTTACATTCACCATGTACAACGGGGATAATGCCAGCACATCATCGGTGAAGAATAATAAAAATAATTGCCAAATCCGAATCCGAATAAGCGAGACTGTGAGATGAGGTCAGCAAGGTGAAGTGAAGAGGAATTGGTAGGACTCCTCTCCTCATCCTATGAGCCAGGGTCAGCTGTGCGTGCTCACGCCAAGCTAGGGGAAACTTGCGTGCAGCAGCTTTATCTTGCATCTGAGTGGTACCGAATCTTAGGCTTTAACGGCCAGTCAATCTAGCACCGTCACGATAAGCAGTGCATAAAGCGAAAGAAAAAAAAACCCTTGCTAGGAGAACAATACTTGTCACCTGGTCTTTCCAACTGACCAATTGATGTCCTTAGCCAATCTATACAGGAATATCTAGATTAGACTACTGTGTACGCGTATCTACAACTAAGGGTAATATCAGCTACTTTGTTCTGCTTGAATTGTTGGCGATATGTATAGGACTTCGTAACATCCATATGAGATTATCTGTGGGCTAATGAGACACCCGGTTAGTACCCGGTTGAAAAGTCACTGCGCCGCACAGTTGCGCAATAGGGACTCAACTGTGAAATATGCTACGGAAGCCTGTTCGATCCTATTTGCCCCATTATTTACCCGTGAAATCCGGATCTGCGAGACTTTGGGCAAAATACCTCGTTAACCATGTCCTAGCAGCTCTGAAGAGCTAGATTGTCTATAACACTCCTATTGATAATTTAGGAATTTGGGCTTGGCATATATTTATTTGCTCATCTATATTATCATGACTAGGACTCTGCAAGTTCTGCCCTACAGGAGACATGGAAGAGTCAAAGACCAGGGGTGAGACAGGTGTCAACCCTTCTCGCTACAGGGTCCTTTGTGATACTTGCGTTGGCGCCATGCGGGAGGCGCCGGTCCAGCAAAATAAAGCCGGGCGCTGAGGTAAGCTGGTATCTTCAGAAAATGGCGCCAGATGTCAAGAGACAAACTGTTTCGTACGAATCTGCCTAGTCTAGCCGAAGCCTCGTACAACCACAGAAACAGTAGCAATTTTGAGCACGATGCAACCCCAGCCAGAATAATTGGAAGGATACGGCGCCTCATAAGCTTACATGGCGGCCATGGTAACACAATAGGCTGGCGCTCCTATGAGGCCGATAAGCGGCGAGTCGCTCCGGCCCTTCTCACACACCGCTTACCGTTCGCGACTTTTTGCGTCATGGTCCCTGAGCTGCTTGATGTTTAAAACTACATCCAGCACACCAATAGGCAAGCCCCAAGTACCCCCACAGGCCGTAGTTAGGAAACTTACTTACAGCAGCCACAAAACCCTTGATAGGCTATTTGATGCGGAGAAAGGCCCTTAGATCTTCTCCTTAGATGAAGAAAAGACGACAACAACGATGCTGACATACATGATAGGAAATGTGGGCCAGCCAACAACATACTGCGAACAAATCGCCATCTTTCTCATGAGTGGCTGTGTTTAACTAACGGAATTCAACGTGACGCAAGCGGTCGTGCCGCATATGCACAGCAACTCGCGAAACGCCTCCCATCGTCCGACTTGTACTGTATTATACTAATGGTATGTGTTAGTAACACAGTGAGCACAGCATGAGATACTTCAGGTTCTTAGTTGCTGAGCGCGTTGGTTGGTCGGTCAGAGCAAATAAATCACGGTATCCACCTCGTCTAGAAGAGCGTATTGTTGAAGGAGTATACGCACGTTGGATGGTTAGTTTTAAGTTACTCCCACCCGCTCTGTGCTGTTCTTGCGTGCCGAGTAGGACTGTCGCTACGGAAATCCTTCGGCAGTTCTTTACAAAAGAACAAGCGGATGGTCGTCGTAACTTAAACCCCTCTGTTAAATCCAACTCATTAGCTAGTTACGGGAGAAGGACTAATCTACGCCAGTAAATTTCAAGTAAAGGAAGAATGTTCAACGAGAGGCGTGCAGCACCATGTGAAGCTGCATCGCAACTCTTATTGGTGCACCTAAGATGCAGCTTAAGCCTATCATGTTATAGTACCGCGCTTCGTGAGTTTGACAATCCAGCCAATAAATTCAATTATATCACATCGTGTAACAATCATCACATAATGCACGGGATATCTCATAATTTATGCAGCCATTTCTTGTGTATAAGTACTCTTATGCTTCATCTATTATTATCACCATGTTCTAGTACATTACCTCGTAGATAGCTGATCTCGCACTATTATCATGCTAGCCAGGAACAGTATTTATCAGGGATGATCTTCAGGTACATACAACGCTAGCCTGCCCTGTCTGGTGTCGGCAAGCTGCATAACGGAGCGGTCATGCACAGATCGCATATTTATAGCAAGATGATGTGACAGCAGTATTGTACAGTGCAATCCTAATGATGCTCAATATTGTTATGTAACGTTGATATGAATAAAACGCCACAATATATGAGAAGGGAACAGAACCGAGGCATGATGTTGAACAATTCGCTTCTAGTTACGGTTTTGAGGGTTTAGGACGACCAATGCACCTAGTGTAAGTGTCAGCTCTTAGGTGCTTGTCTGCAATTAGGAAAAGGGTTCCGGGCCGAAAGAGGTAATGTAGATCTGTGGATGAAACAACCTTGTTGTGCTCACTAACGCTATCAGGGTCCTGAAGAATAAACGGGAAGCAGGTTATTGTACACGTAGCACGTTTTTGCCAGGGATCACATGCACCTAATTTGAGTGATCGCCTCCGTTGCAGAGTCTGCGCGGGACTCGCCACCTTCTTATGGAAATTTGATATGGCGATAACACTAGATATAGACTGTCAAACTGTCTCTGTCAACTACCTGCTATAAGTGGTAACATTATTGTAACACTGCGATCCCGTTGCCAAGATCTGATTTCTCTAAGCGTTGACGATCTACCTATTCGGAACCGAAGATCCTCTGTTAGAGTGGTGAGGCTCCGTTGACACCGCACTTGCGTCTCATGCTTGTGCCGTGCCGCTCAAGTCCAGAGTTATGACTTGACTATGACTTATATTTATGTAGGGTGAATAGGCATGTTGTGTACTTGCCATAAAGGAATGCATACCACCCTACGTGCGTGTAGCTGATATCATGAGAAGAAGATCCACGCAGGAACGGACGGCCTCGAAGGACCCTGGGTATAAGGAAATAAGTTACGCGTTGGATCACCCTCCGTTAACCGCCTTGGCTTTCTAGATAGGATGTAACAACTGCCATGGCGAAGGAATCAACCCTGCTGCCGAATAGCCCGGTAGCAAGAACATATAGCAGTAACATCGGTTAACTATTCGTCCGTGTGGCTTCATTCCGCACTCTGCCCACAAATGCACTACTATGTTATGATAATCTGCAACATCAACATGTGTTAGTGTCGTAGCAGCGATGGGGGTGGTCTCTATATTCCCGTTATTGAGGCCACGGCCGCACTTGAGTCAGATCTTTGCGTCACACTAGTTCAGCTGAATATGATCGCTGCCTTGCGTGCTTCCACCAGGGCTGATCTGCCTATTTCCCCTGGCAGTTTTCAACGCAGTTTCTTGGCTTTGCTCGTGGCAATTTGTCACGCCTATTCCTACAATACTACATTGCACCCAGGACTATCTTGTATTATCATGAAGCCGAAATGCTTTCTTCTCACCTTCTCATTTAAGCACTGCCTGCTCCTCTCGTCCTTGCGGACCTAGTGCCCACTAGAATCGATAGTCTTGGTATCATCCAGCCCAAGACACTAATGTCCCTTGCAAACGGTTAAAGCCGCTATAGCGTGACTAGCGTGGTCAGTGATAGAGAGCTGCCCCAGTCGTGGAGTCCTTGAGGCACTTCAATAACAATTTTCCTTAGGTTGACTCAGGATTCCAAGACGCTATTTGTTGCTATGGGATTTAGACAACCCGGTTCCGCATGTTGCCTTCACCGACTACCCCAGGTTCGCTATATTCTTACCCACTCAAGCCACCGACAGGGTGCTCAGTCAGCTAATACCATTCATCTTGTAGACAGTTCATACGCTATTGGAGAATTAATAACTCAAAGATTATTTCCTACCCTTCCAAAGGGTTGACTAAGGTATGACCAAGGTCACGCTACGTGTAACTCATGCTCTCGAAAGAATCCTTGGGAATAGTGAACTTTACATGAAACACTCATCCTAGTATGCATTCCAATTCTAATTTTCTGGAAGAGGTTGATTCGCAGCGGGTCTCGCCGAATATCATGTATGACAAGGAAAAGCTATAGTCTATGCAAAATAAGCTTTCCGGCACTTGTCTCTTACACACGAGTATACCCAGGATGTTGTCCTGCAGAATTTTCTTAAAGGTTTCGGATAGGGTTTGTCATCTTCGGTTTAGATGAGTAATTTTTATAACACATTACAATATGGCAATGGCGCAGCTCACATTCCGCCGATCTCCGCATGTTGGTCGGAGATATTGGCTGGGACGTGAGTATACGTACATCTTCGATCTAGCAAAACTTTAGACCTGGGACCCATCGTCGGCAATCCCGAGATCTTCTGGGCACTTGCATGAAAAAATGCAGATGAGCGTTTCAAAGCGGCCAGGGTTGACAATGGTAGGCGGAAATCCTTCGTCATTCTTACACGCTTCTATAGACTTCTGGGCATCATATAGGTGAAACCGGGGAACATGGACGGGTTGATCAAGAAAGATACTGGCTTGGCCCCACGAATTGCCCTCACCGCCGGGTCGCTGGGGCGATCGGATGATGCAGGGAGATCCTGGGGGAGATCCTACCTTCCCGTCTAGTATAAGAAACTATAGACGAAACCTGTATTTCAAGCTTACGACAACTTTGGCACGCGCCATGCGTTAGACGTCGATGATTACCTCGGGTCAAACTGGGAGAGGGTATACTGTGCGTGATTAGGAAGAGCGTTAGATGGATGTGGTGCGAAGTTATCTACCTAGTTATCTATACTATACTGGATCATACCTACTCACTAATTATGGAGAACCATTATAACTTCTTATTGCCATTTATCAGCGCCAATGTTAATTCAAAATTATATATGACAGGAACAGCCACATCCCTTCCCAGAGGAAAGTAGGATTTATTATGCATTGTTAATGAAGTTACCTTTTGTGTTGATATATGTCGACTGGTCATGAATGTTAACCTGTAATACATTAATTAAGTCATAAGTCTTATAGAAATAACGATGACGAGAACAGGCCACCGAGCAACGTGACTGCATCAACAGAGCCAATACTCTACGTATTCTTCTTTCTAATTTTGCTTCTTTCCCTTTACTGGGTCGTTACGACTGAAATTCATATGGGACCCAGACTCGCCTTCCCTGTGCCATATTGCTGCTGACATCAGGAAACAGAGTTAAGGTCGACTCTTTTCTCGTTTCGATCGCTAGTTCACGATATTGAACATCTAACGAAATCAAAAAGTATGGCTTGTTGACGGATTATTTATCTATTTGACAACGGAGGAAGGCTTGCCAGCGGAGACATGGATAATATAGCCAAACAAATATGTTGTCTCGGACTGTGTTCGTACTACATAGTTATTGTCCACAATGAATTCACGTTTCCGAGATAGAGTGAGTTCTCGCGATATCAAGTGCATCTCGATGTAACCTTCCTGTCTGTCGCAGATCTTTTCAGCTTACCTACGTCTACCACTGGGCATGCCACCCTTTAATAGTCTTCTATAGTCAGAGATACTCTTTTTTGGTCTACCCTCGACGTGACTTGGGTGCTTGTCACGGTCTACACCGCTGGTAGTTCCAGTAATGACTTATTGTTATTGCACAAAGAAGGAGAAGTTCTATCTATACAGCAGAGGTTCTGTAGCTGGTATATATAGGCACGGGCTGAAGGCCCGTGCCTCTATACCCACTCTGTAGCGTTCCGTGACAGTGCTTGCGCATTTGGCTGCTGTAAAATCATTAATAATATATTACTTCATTACTACCATCAGTATAAACTGTATATAGCAAGAGACTTAAAGCTGTAGAAGCACCAGATTACTTAGTTTACCTGAGTTTGTATAACTTGGAGTCACGGAACATAGAGTACCTACTTAGGCATTTGCTAGCTGCTTAATTATATATCATATGTGCAGGCGAGAAATTAGTAGCATACCCTGAGGAGAAGGGTAGTAGACGTAAGTGGTCAAACTCTTTCAACCCCCAACGGAGGAACGATTCGTGCACCAGCTTGATCTGACGGTGTCACGACCTCTGGATACTGATAGCAATGTAGGGGTAGGTCTTGAATACTTGTTGTCGCACAAGGAGCTCCAACTACTACCTACATCTACAGGCTAGAGATCTATATACAAAATCCCTTTTTTGTTGTGTTACTCTAAGGAAGCGGTATGTAGCTATAAGTATCGCGAGGCTTTGTGAGAGTCTGATAGACGGTATTAGATCCGACTCAAAGGTATCCGGATATTTAGCGAAGCGAGAATATCCTTTCTATTCATGAATTCTAGCCGACAGGCGATGGATACTAAGTATTTCTATGAGAACCTTAAAGATTACCTATTAGCTACTGTCACAGGGCATAGGCACAGAACAAAGAGATTACTGTATATAGCAGGCTAGCGTCTACGAAGGTGTTTAGAGTCCTTCGCGCAACAACGAATGTCTAGCCTACCCCAAGTATGGAGTCCATGACAGCTACCAAAGGGTTAGTGGTGATCCTGTGGAGGCTGGACCCTTAGAGTTAGCTCTAGCTAAAAGTTAAACTACGAATTAGTGGGTTCCACGTCTTGAAAAGGCGATTTTGATCAGAAATTCACCTGCGCGCGACCACTCAATTATCTTCTCAAGATGAGATAAGATGCTCACGCAAGCAGAGAGCATGAATGAATAAAAAGACGGCTTATCCAAGTGTTACTTGGATAAATATCACGTGATAGTTATGAGTGACAAAAGCTCCCCCCTGTTTGCCTTATCATTATCGGCAACGCTGTAAGCACTATCGTCCGACCAATCAGATGTCATAAAATCCGGTAGCTTCCCGTCATTCCCGTGTATGGCGACATTCTAGACTAAGCCTCACCTCAAAGGCAGTCCTCTTATTTTGCGCGTTGTTTTGCCAAGCATCGCGGTCAATGGTCAATGGTCAATTGAATCGGCCTAAAATGGCGAACGTCGAGCTCGGATTGGCCATTGGCTTCTACCTCTATCCATGTGGCCTAATTGCGACTCTTTTGCTCTCCCAACTGGTCCGGTATAGGTACAAGTACGCCGGCAGCGCGCCTCAGGCCGATGAGAAAGATGTCGAGAAGATCCGGCGATTCTACGCGAAATGCGTCTGGACAGTTCAGCTTGTCTTGACACCACTGCTAGTCCGTCTCTCAATTGACCCTCGGAAGTCTTGAAAATGCTAACCGTCCACCATAGCTGGCCAGTATCATCCTCGCCTCATATCATGCAGTCGCAAATCAGGATGCTCAAGCAAATTTCCCCTACAGCGCTTATTTGGTATGATATAAGGTTTACTTGATAGGAATATGACTAACCGTCTATCTAGGCATCCTATATCGCTGTCTTGCTTTACTTTTTGGCTGGCCTTCTGCCTGACCCTGATGGACCGTGGACGCCAACAGTGCCTCACGCCTTCGCATGGGGAGTCAGCATATTAGTCGAGGCTGTCATCGCAGCCGTGTTCATGTCTCAGCACCAGGCTATCGATGCACCATTAGAGCTACTTAATAGCCTATTTGGTCTTGCCATGGCTCGCATCATCCTTTTCTTGGTCATGATCTCTCTTGTCGTTCGTAGAGAGTCTTTGTTAAGAAAAGCGGAGTTGGGAACAACATCAGAGCGACGACCTCTTCTAGAAAATGGCGATGGTCCTACAAATGGTTATGGCGGAACTACCAATTCTGCAGCGAAACCAAGTGCCCAAAAAACTCGAGATCCGTCGAAGTCAAACTGGTTTGATTATTTTGCGGGCACTCGGGTTCTCTTCCCCTACCTTTGGTGAGTTTAGTTTGAATCCATGATCATGTAGAGATCTCTAATTATCTAACACGACGAAGGCCAGCAAATGCACCGCTCCACCAGGCAATTGTCCTTCTTTGTGTACTCCTACTGATTGCCCAGCGTGTCGGTGAGTCGCCCAAATCTAGAATAATGATGCCCTCCTTTTGCCCATTATCCTAGTCTAGGCTCTCCTATCAATAACCTTGCAGCACCCGAAAATGTTACATGCTCGTCTGAAGGTGAAAGCTACTAACTTGTGTCAAGTTAACATCTTGGTACCCTTGCAGCTTGGTGTCCTTGTCGACGCTCTTGGATACGGCAAGATCCCTTATAAAGAAGTGATTCTCTATGTGGTGTATCGAGGTCTTCAAGGTCAGCAAGGCGCCATCGGAGCCGCTCGTGCGGTCTTATGGATACCTGTTTCGCAGTCTCTGTTCCGAAGATTATCGTGCGCGGCTTTCGAGCACGTCCTTGGACTATCGATGGACTTCCACCTTAGTAAGCGAATCGGCGAAGTCACAAGCGCACTCAGTCGAGGTAGCGCTATAAACACTTTCCTGGAGAACTTCTTGTTTCAGGTTTTCCCCATGCTCTTCGATATCTTCGTGGCATCCGTCGTGTTCTTTTTCAAGTACGACGCGTTTTATACTCTCATTGTTCTCGTCATTATGTGGTCATACATCTTTATGACTATCTATATGGCCAAATATCGAGGAAAGCAGAGAAGAGATATGGCAACCAAGGCCAGAGATATGGAGGCTACAAAGTATGTGCAAACCCCCCCCAATGGATCATGTCTGTTGACTCGTAGCTAGAACCGATGCGATCATGGCTTATGAAACTGTACAGCACAACTGTGCTGTGCCCGCCGAGACGGAAAAGTATAAGGGCCATGTTATTACTTATCAGAAGGCAGAGCGCCTCGTACAGCTGTCGCTAAATTTCCTTAATCTTATACAGAGCTCGGTATTCACTGTCGGTGTAGCTCTGATCGTTGTTGTGTCTGCATACAAAATCGCCCACGGCCAGCAAAATGTCTCTGACTTCGTCAGTCTCATTACCTATTTCGCTCAGCTACAGGCACCCTTGAATTTCTTCGGTACCTTCTATACAATGCTCCAGAATAATCTTATCGAGGCAGAGCGTATGCTTGAGTTGGTAAGTTGCATTTGTGTCTTAAGATGACTTTCATTGGCCTAATATGATCTAGTTCAATGAGACATCTGGTGTCGTAGAGAAGCCAGATGCAGAAGACCTGCCTTCTGCCCAAGGCGAAATCAAGTTCAATAATGTCACCTTCTCTTATCAAGATAAAGAGCCCGTTTTACATG
Source organism: Xylaria sp. Z34 (assembly GCA_037356055.1). NCBI lineage: Eukaryota > Fungi > Ascomycota > Sordariomycetes > Xylariales > Xylariaceae > Xylaria > Xylaria sp. Z34. The sequence continues at coordinate 817,415 of JBAWJW010000004.1, read as the reverse complement.
GCATCAGCTTTACGGTTGCTCCGGGAACCAAGACGGCACTCGTGGGCGAGTCGGGAAGTGGCAAGTCTACATGCCTCAAGCTCTTGTTCCGTTTCTACGATGTGGCTGATGGGTCGGTGACGGTGGACGGTCATGATGTGCGTGATTTGAAGATCAACGGGCTACGCAAACACATAGGAGTAGTGCCGCAGGACACAGTACTGTTCAATGCTACGATAATGTACAACTTACTATACGCCGACCCTAAGGCGACCGAGGCGGATGTATATGAAGCCTGCAAGGCAGCTAACATCCACGAGCGTATCATGGCTTTCCCGGACCAATATAATACCAAGGTGGGCGAAAGGGGCTTGAAGCTATCGGGCGGCGAACGCCAAAGGATTGCTATTGCGCGTGCTATCCTGAAGAACGCACGCATACTGTTGCTGGATGAGGCTACCGCATCTCTCGTAAGAAATTTTCTCAGTCATCTTCTTCTTGCTTTGGCGAATTCTATGTAGAAAGCCGTCTCTTCAAGACGCTTGGAATGGTAATTGCTAACTTTAAACGATGCAGGATTCACATACGGAGAGACAGATCCAAGAGGCTCTCGAACGGGTGACCGCTGGCCGCACTACGGTCACAATCGCGTACGTATCTAATCTTAGTCAAATAACGAAGACGGGGCGACATCTGGAAGGCTGACACAGAGACATTACAGGCATCGTCTTTCTACAATCGTAGATTCTGACCAAATCATTGTCCTTCACAAGGGTAAAGTAGTCGAGAGGGGCACGCACAGCGAGCTTCTTGAACTCAAGGGCAGTTACCATGCTATGTGGGAAAAGCAAACGGCGACAGACAAGAAGAGGTCGGAAAAGGAGGAAGTGGGCTCTGAGGAGTAGATTCGCGGTTAATTACTTTCTCAAGTCGTTGTAAAACGCTGTACTTGTGGTGTACTTAGTATAGAAAATATGGTTTGTCTATAGATGTATCAATAGGATCAAAATTTTGCCTCCTAGCATGCGAAATCAGGTACATGTTAGATATTCTAGTAGGTATCTATACCAACTTTGTGCTGAGTGCTCCTAGTCTGCGATAGGAAAACGAGACCAGTATCTCTAATCGAAAGATAGACATTCTGGTATCCGTAGCAAAGCAGTCGAGACGCTTCGTCTGCTATTTGATCTAAGCGAGAACTGAACGAAAGCGAGTCTACCATTGTAATTTCACGGACGTGATTGGCAATCGGTTCATTCCCTAAGCGGACAAACGACTTGAGGGTATTAAGGCTCCGGCTTACGAGTATTATATCGAACATATCTATTTATACATGCCGGCCGTATTTTTGGGCGATCGCCGTATCTCATCATAGCTTAGCTTTTAAGGCCACGTCTAATGAGCATAAACCATCTCTCATTCCAACAAGTTGTTTTCTCAAAATCTTGCCCGTGGGGTTCTTGGGCAAGTGACTGATCTGCCAAACGCCACCTCTGAGCTTTTTGTAGCCACTCACTTCTTTATCGATATGCTCATGGATCTCCTTGAGTGCCTTTTTCTGCTGCTGCGCGGTCTTGAGGTGATCCTTGAGGATAACCCAGGCCGTGGGCAGCTCCGTGAGCTGACTCTCGTCCCAGGTAGCGCCGACACCTCCCTCGATAACGTGCGGGTGCGTATTGAGGTGCGCTTCTAGCTCAGTAGGCGATATCTGGAAGCCCTTGTATTTGATCAGGTCCTTCGTTCGTCCCACGACGCTGACGGCGCCGTCCTTGTCAATGGTGCACACGTCACCGGTATTGTACCAGCCTGGCATGGGGAATCCCTTCTTATTCGCCTCGTCGTTAAAGGCGTAGCCACGAGTAATGTTGGGGCCGCGAAGCCAGAGCTCGCCGGGTCCTCCCTCCGGGGCATCTTCCTTGCTGCCTTCTTTCTTGAGGCAAGCCTCGATGTTCGGGAGCAACCTTCCCGTAACGCCGTCGGGTAACGTCTCGTCTATGCTTTGGTAGGCTACGTAGCCGGCAGCTTCCGTCATACCGTATACTTGGTTCAGCTTCCAAGGGGCTTTGCTTAGGAAGCGTTCTCGAAGCTCACGCTTCAGTGGGCCGCCGACATTGATGACCTGGGCTTGCGAGAAGTCATACCGCGAGGTAGCGTCCGAGTCGGTGAGCTGGAGTACTACGCTCGGTACGCCCTGGAAGGTGGTGGCCCTGTTGGATCCTACTAATTTTATGTACTCTTCGAAGTTGTACGTCGGCATCGCGTGGTGCATCATGCCCGTCCATGGACCTAGGAATAGCGGCAGCGTTGTATTTGCGATATGCGTCCATGGCGTGAAGGCTACACATCGCGCTCGCGTGTCGAATACCTTAGGATCCCGGGCAAAGAGTTGGTAACAATTACTCACGAAATTGTGATGTGTTAATTCGACACCCTTTGGGTTTCCCGTAGTGCCAGATGATAGATGGATAGTTGCTAGCCGCGACCGTGTATCCGGGTAATGTGGGACTGCTAAGCGCTCAGGCGCGTAGAAATCATCCGGTATGTGCAAATGATCAGTTACCCGCGTGACAATGGTGATGATCTTGGGTTTCTTCCATGACACGCCCTGACTGGCAAGTGTTTTACTGGTGATTTCCAAAGCCTCTTGCACTATGGGCACCGTCGGACCGTATGAGACAACGAAGTCTGGTCGCGCTACCGACAGGCCGTGTCCTATCTCAGAGGCCTTCAGCGCGTAATTGATGGGACATACTACGCCGCCAGTCCAAAGAATCGAGTGCACAAGCTCTAGAAAGTCGACACTATTAGGAAGAATAATTGCCCACCGGGCCTGATCTGGCGGCTCGAGTTTGAGCTGGAAGCCTTTCGCGATCCTTCCAGCGCGCTCCCGTAACCGGCCTATTGTGATACTTCGGTTGGTGAGATTATCTTTGGCGATGAGGTGGGATTCGGGAAGGTCCGGGCGTGCTGATGAGTGAAGTAGCTCCGTCAAATTCAGATCTGTCGGGATCGTGATCTCCCCGGACCGGTAGATACGCATTTTGCTGCTTCGTTTGGAGTTCGGGTCATACGCTACTCAGAATATCACTAAGAAAATTTCGCGACTAATAGATGAGACGAGTATGAAGGGACTGGTAGGCTGTAAAGATGATTAATTGCTGAGTCGTGTTATTCAAACCTCGTAATTCCAGGTCCGGGATTCGCCTTTTCTGTAACGTGCATAATATCTCGATTCAAGACAACATAATTTCACCATTACCTCCGTCTCCGGCATAAGTAAATACCGTCTTGGCGGTCCATTTCATAGGACCACCTTTTAATGCGGCCTGCAATGAAGATAACCTGCGTTACGCAAGTTTTGGAATAGTGCGAGAATCTAAGCCGAACCTCGCTCGTTTCCTGGCGCTGAAGGGGCATGTAGATCCCTTCTCATTTCGATGCATTATAATTGAGGAGTTCGTGAGAACCCTGCCAAGTCAGGGTCGCTTCCGCCCAATCAAACCTTTGACCCGGAAATTTTGTTCGGTCAGATACTGGGGGATCTCGCGGCCTATAACGCACGGAAGGTATAGTCGAAACTAGCTATTTTGGAAAGATGAGCACGGATATTGGAGACAAAAGAGTGTAGTGTTCGGTACAGAAAGCCGTTTTTGTACCCGTGGAACGAACACTTGCAGGTAGCATCGTACGCTGAAGATCTCCGATCTCGATGTTGGCTGTGGACACTGTACGGCGTGCGACACCTTGCAATTATTGCGTGATGAAGTCCAGGCTACGCATTGCAAAAGATGCCAAGTGATGCATGCGCTACAATACGGAGCCAACAAAAATTTTCTCCTTTTTCATTGACTGTAGGTCCATTGGACTACTGCGAGGTTAGGCTGATCTACCTTTGGTGCAAACTACCGGTACATGTAGTGCCCGTCTAATAGTGCCCGTCCAGCTTGCTAAAAGGGCTAACAAGTGTTCATGAAGAAAGTCTGAAGGCGAGGCAATTGAATTTCCCTCTTACTAATCGGCAATTCCGTAGAGTATCCCTCTTTGGCCGGAATAATGGCAACGGTGAGTGCAAGATCTAAATCTTACAAGCTTATCCAAAGCATGCAAGTACATGAAGATCACATTTCCTAATTAGCTCTTCTAACGGAAATCCTAAGCGGATCCTAAGGTTGACCAACAGACGCTATTGAAAAGATCGCCAGGAACGATGGCCAATAACTATCGTTCCGTGTACCTACTGATATACGTATACTTACAGCATACCCTCACTACTACCCTCACGATCGTTGGTGGGATAAACAGCCACAACACTGCAAAGCAAACTTGAGATAGCCGAACAGCCTCTAAGGTTAGTTCCGCCGCTAGCTCGAACATTGTATCATATGCACTAGCCTAGAGGCCGCTACCATCCGAACATCGTTTGAGCTCAAGACAAAAGCTAATCAACCAAGTGGAGGGAGAGCGATTCCACTATTATTCCCGTGGGATTTGTCTTGAATGTGGAGAATTACCTACTTAGTATAGGCTTCCGGTACCGAGCTGACAGAAACCCGGTTCCCGCAGGTTGTTTCTAGTGTAGACTAGCCGATTTTAAGTACTTAGCGAGTTAGTTCGGCTTGGAAGTCATCAATCAACCTTGATCAATTAACGTCTCAAGGCCTATCGGCGCACTCTGGTGTTACGTACGCACAGACACTCATTCATGGCACCAGGGTAATCTTCCACTCAAAGGGGGAGTCTAGATCGTGAGAAAACATGGGAAATATTTCTTGCATGTATTTTTATCATTCACCCTGCATCCTTCCTCAAGCCACCACGTGGAAGTTTGTGTCACCACAGTATCCTTACGTCACTTCGAATTCGTTGTCATACAATCTAGCTATACACTACCACTACCACTATACTACATGCGATCATGGCGGCACCAACAGAGACCCCTCCGCCGCCAACACCTACTTTTCTAAAGCTTTCGTACCCAGCACCGAGAGTACTCTTGGTCCGAATGGATCGGCCAAAAGATCTCAATGCCATGTCAACAACGGGACAGTGGGAGATGGACTCTGTATGGAAGTGGTTTGACCTAGAGCCACGTCTTAGCGTAGCCATCATCACAGGTACCGGCCGGGCGTTTTCAGCAGGGGCCGATCTCAAAGAATGGAACAACTCCATGTCTGATGACGCAGACCCTAAGAACCGCATGGGGAATTCGCCAGCCTTTAAGCCTCTGAGTCGACGGCTTGGAAAGAAGCCGGTGATTGCTGCGGTGAACGGGCTAGCAATGGGAGGGGGCTGCGAATTCGTCGTTAATTGCGACCTCGTCGTTGCTGCCGAAGACGCCTACTTTGGTCTACCCGAAGTACAAAGGGGTCTTGCCGCCATAGGAGGGGCTCTACCACGGCTAATACGCACCATTGGGCTTCAGCGGGCGTCCGAATTTGCGCTCACGGGCCGCAAGGTCACAGCACAGGAGATGTATCAATGGGGTATTGTAAACAAGGTGGTGCCGAAGGACCAGGTGGTGGCCGAGGCCGTCAAGTACGCCGGTTTGATTGCGCAGAATAGCCCAGACGCTATCATATGCACACGTGCCGGGCTACGGCAGGGCTGGGAGACGGCCAGCGTGGAGCGAGCGGTCGAATGGACGCTTGAGAACCAGTTTGCCGAGTTGCAGCGCGGCGACAACATCCGTGAGGGGCTACTGGCTTTTGCTGAAAAGAGAGAGCCGCAATGGAAGGCCAGCAAGCTGTGATTTACCTGGCACGAGGATGGCTGTACATTCCTAATTCCGATAATCCAGTGTACACTAAACACCAAGATACCAAGATTATAGCAAGTTGCTGCTGGGGAGCCCGAGCAGGGGATGGGCAAGTTCCATGCATGTTGAGGTAGTACTTAGCGAACTAGATAAATCTGTACCTATCTACATGTACGTAAGGCTTATTCCCGTCTTGAGTCTAAAGACGTACTAAAAGACTTGCATAGCTAATGGTCGACTAACCTAATGGCTTGCCGGTTCTATTGCAGCCGATCATCCCCAGATTAGGCCAAGGAAGCTATGGCGACGGGGGCAAACTACTGTAAGCAATCTAGCCTATGTCCGCTACACTACCCTCTTTGTCTGAATTTCAGGTCGTATGCTCTTTTTTCTCCAATGTTTCAACTTTTGTACATGTCCATATCAGAGTGTTTCGGAAACAAATGTTGCATTATGCATAGTATAGTGATACTCTACCTGCTACTACACGTGTATGGTCCCGTCAGATCCGGTTACCCGAGCTTGGCGCATTCTGTATCTTGATACATACCCGCTGGAACACGTAACCCGGTGCTAGCCAACTTTCTAATACTTGTTTTATATAATCACTCTATTGTTATCTTCGCTACGAAGTTCGGGTAAATTCATGCAGTTAGCGTCGTTACTTAATGACCTCGTACTCTATACGGTCGTGCGAGAGTGCTGTCCGGGGACTAAGGCTGACCATCTCGGTCTTGTCTAGGTTTTAACAAGAGACGCTTTCCCTATATTGAGAGGGCTGTCCCAAACATGACTAAAACTGGGCAAGTAAACGTTGCAATGTTATCGTCGGCTCGCCTTCGGGCTATCCACTTCGCTTGGCCTGCAGCGCTGCACGGTTCCTAACTACATACAACGTCCAGGGTTTTTGTTCTGCAACCAGGATTCGGGATATTGGGGGAAACAGCCGGAACGTGGGCATTTCGGCATGGCGACCACATCCATTACGAACTGGACCAATAGGCCACTGCTACGAGGATAGGTTGTAATAGGTAGTGTAAGTTAACGACGAGGATCACCTAGAAACGTGCCCATGTCAGTCTAGCCTCTCAGGCCAGTGGACCTCATCTCCTACGCGCTACCGACCTTTGAGCCGCCAAGGGCAGTAGTCTCAATGCAAGAAGGTGTGAGTACATCAATCTCCAATGCACGAAAGCTTTCGTGCAGGCGCAATGAGGAGAAATCCTTTTAAGAAGCCGATCACTGCCCTAGTTGCGGTCCCCCACGTGTGGTGATCGCGGGCGCAAAAGCAATCTCACTTCCCACTTCTCATACTCTTCTTTCCTATTCCCGTTTGGTTGAGGATCGAGGGCAGCCGTTAGTTTCGAATGCCACAGAGCCGTGGAGGTTCAGAATGGTCGGCAGCATAGTCGATGAGAAGGTCATCATGACGACCGAAACGATCGTCGACTTCGAGAAGAGGTCGGAAGACCAACAGATCGTCGCTGAACGCGATAGTGACACTATCTCTGTTCGCAAAGAAGCCCTTGGTGATGACCTTCCGAAGGGATACTTCTACTCTGTCGGCTTTCTGGGAGCCCTGGCTGTGAGTGAACTCGCATCACTTGTTTTTCTTCTAATACTGATGAGATTTCCAGGGCTTCTGTCTCTCCTCCATATCCGCTTATATCTTTTTACTATTCCCCACTAACATCTTGTCATACATTAATGCGGATATCGGTATGTCCGCTCACTCAAGGGGAGCGACAAGAATTGTTAGACTGACGATACCGTCTATCTAGGACCCAGCCCCTATATCTCTTGGGTAAACATTGGTCGAACTCTGGCCTTGTCATTCACTTACACGATTCTTGGACGTCTTTCTGATCTCTTCGGACGAAGATGGTTTTTCATCATTGGCAATATCGTGGCTCTCATCGGCATCATTGTCTGCTCGACGGCTCAAAATATCAACACATTGATTGTGGGCAGCACGATTTACGGCATTGGTGAGACTGTACAATTGAGCTTCAACGTAGCCATCGGTGAATTGGTCCCGAACAAGTACCGCCCTGCGGTTCTATCCTTCATCTTTGGCACCAGCGCGCCCATCGCTGGTATCGGTTCAGTTATATGTTCGTCATTGTCTCCTTTGTCTCCCTTTGGACTATGCTAACGTGAACTGAAAGCCCGTGCGATTTATGAGAACCCAAGATTGGGCTGGCGATGGACTTACCACATTAACACGATCATTGTTGCTGTGGCCGTTGTCTTGCTTTTCTTCTTCTACCACCCTCCAACATTCGATCTCCTACACGAGCGAAAGACCAAGCGCCAAATTCTTAAGCAGCTCGATTGTAAGTCAGATGGACATTGAGTTCCTGCGATAACGCGAGCTAATTAAGGGAATTACAGATGTCGGCTCTTTCTTATGGATTGCCGGCCTCACCCTCTTTCTGATCGGTATCAGCGTTGGCGGTACAGTGTATCCATGGAAATCAGCTGCTACTCTTTCCACCATTATTATTGGCGGTGTTCTCCTTATAATCCTCTTCGTCTACGAAAGCTATGTCGACCTTGAATACCCTGCAATTCCTGTCAAGTTCTTCCGCAACCGTGGCTTTATCAGCTTGGTGGCATGTGCCACTGTCGCAACTGTAAGATAAGACTTCCACATAGCAGAGCAGTCGGCTTACTTCATTACAGATGTTCTACTACTCGGCCGTCCTCCTTTGGCCGCAACAGGTCAAAGCATTGTTCACTTCTGATATTTACTATGGTGGTTGGCTTTCGGTAGGCACCCCTTTTTTTCTTTCCACTCAGACTATCATCTTGCTAAACATCTTGTCTTAGGCTACTGTTCCAAGCGCTACAGCTATCGGGCAGGTTGCCGGTGGTTTCTTGATAAAAGGAAAAATAAACATTCGATATTGGATGATCTTCTCGACGTTCTCAATGGTTGGCTTTGTTGGTTCTTTGGCAGCCCTCACCCCCGATAACAAAGCCACCGGAATTGCCCTAACACTTATCGGACCGTTCTTCGTCGGCGTGATCGAGCTGACGGCACTAGCTATCGCGCCACTATTTTGTAAGCCCGCAGATATCGGTTTAGCGTCCGGTCTGCTAGCTTCGATTCGCTCTGCTGGTGGTTCCGTCGCTGTCACCGTTTACAGTACAATTCTGTCGAACCGTCTGAAATACACCGTTCCTCAGAACATCGGCCCTGTCGCTATTGCAGCTGGCCTACCCGAGGACCAGGTCCCAGCCCTTACATCAGCCGTTTTGGGCGGTTCGCTTGCGAAATTCCCCGGAATAACAGACTCTGTTCTCAAAGCTGTCTCCTCCGTTCTACCGACTGCCTACTCGCAGGCCTTCCAGACAGTATACTTGGCCAGTTTTGGCTTCGGTGCAATCGCCATCATAGGCTGTCTGTTCGCGAAAGATGCTCGGGATCTATTGACGGACAAGGTTGAGCGGAAGATGCACGGAGCTACGGTGGTTAAGAAGGATGACACAACAGGAAACGTATAGATATGAAAATTATTTAGCGAGCATGACGAATTATGTAACGATTCTGCAGTTATAGCCATATGAATCTGTTATCTAACACGAAGTTTCCGTTCTCCAGCGTTCGCTCTGTCGCATATACTATATTACTCACTGTATCTATAACTTTCTTCCAAACCGATACCCGCTCATTGAGATTAGCAATTCTTCATTTTAATTGTCAACGCTATTTGTTGCCTTCAGCCTTTTCGGCACAGCCAAAACTAGTCATATTGCATATAGCTCTAATCGCGTTCTTATCTTCTACTCTCAATTTATATTTAGTCTAATCCACGATTCATAGCAAGCAGTTTGAAAAGATAGTGTTAAAGAGACAAAAATAAATAAGCACTTGTGCTCCGTCAGAGTTAAGCTTATTTTCCCCGTCATTCTTATTCTCCGTATGCTAGAGCGCCGATAACCTGACCATACCGTGCCCTAGATCCTTGGTTTCGGACTTTTCGAGGAAACGGTTAGAAACCTTAACATAGCGAAGGATATGATGTCTGGGTAAGGAGAGTCAGAACCTTCAGGTGCGAATGAAGTACCCACAACCCCTACCTTAAACTCAAAAGATATGAAGTCATCGTATAGTATTTACTGTAGGTAGCATCGCCTAAGCGTGAATTAATCTCGGTCTATCTAAGACGATGTGATCTATCTTTCTCTTACCAACATCAACGAACCAGGTGATCGGTTCAGGGCCGATAAAGCCAAATCAGCATTCGAGGCGAATCTCTCCTTACCTACTGGTTATATGCCAATGCAACCATTATAGCATCTTTCTATTGTTATTCTCAAGGTCACGACCTTCCGGAACATCAGTTCAGTATGACGACGACAAACATCACATCCCAACCTTCCTATCCCGCCTAGTCTCCGAAGGATCCAAGATCGTCCCCTTGCATTGCGGAGAAGAGATGCAGTTAATGCGGGGTACATAGCTTATAAGTTATGAATCGGTTAAGTACACACCGAGTTCTCCTTGGAAATATTATACGATCGATCGGTCACCAGGTTCGGGATCAAGCGTGCATCTTAGCGGCATGGTTGTACGAAATATTTTGGTATTAAAGGCCGATGGCGTCTCACGAGAGCGGGAATTTGTACCACTCCCAATGTGCTCTCATCGTCCCGGCCCTCTGCCACAGAGAAACTCAAAGCGGGAACGCATAGTCTATTTTCTGGATTTCTGGTGAAGACATCATGAAAAGGTTATTGCATGCATACACTGCCGCCCTGGCATCCTGCATAGGACTCGCTACGGTCTCTGCCCAGGTCTTCGATCCCAATCAGGGTTCTTCGCCAGGATGGGATCCCGCTGTCGTCGGTACGAACAAGACGACGAATGCGACGTTCTCGAATCCCGTCATGACTCTCAATGTCGGTGATCCTTTCATGACCAAATATAGCGACTCGAACGGCGACAGCTGGTATTTATTCACATACACAACGAATACAAATGTGACTTTGAAACGGTCAAGATACCTCACCGACAATTGGGATCATGCGGAATCCCGCGTCATATTCAACCCAGAACCTAATTCTGGGGAACCATATTCGACTAGTCTATGGGCACCGGAAATGCACAATATTTCAGGATCGTGGTATGCGATTTTCACTGCTACTTCGGACGGCGACAATCCATTGCCATTACTAGATGCTCTATGTCCTATCAATTGCCCGGTAAGCTACGACTTTAAATAGACTTATGAGACTGTATACTCGGAGACCTTTGAATCTTCGACTTGTAGCTCAGCTTATTAATCTTTGCAGGCTATAAACCATCGTATGTTCGTTTTGGCCGCGGATGGCCCCGACCCATGGACCGCAAGCTACTCATTGAAGCCTATGCTGGACACATACGACCAATTCGCTATCGATGGGACCTATTTTCAGTATGAGAACCAACTATATCACATTTATTCATGCTGGGAGGATAAGTACTCGGCATGGCCGGCCAATCTCTGTATCACCAAGATGTCAGATCCTTGGACTGTCAACTCGACGCTTCTTGAGCGGCGCATGATCAGTATACCAGACCAGCCGTGGGAACAAGTACCCGTAAGTCCGGTGTATCAATCAATCTCCACTAGAAGCTGAATTGATAATGTTTAGTACGGGAGACCGATCAGATTAGCAACCAATGAAGGCCCCCAGCAACTCACAAACCCCAAGACGGGACAAAACTTCGTGATCTACTCCGCAGCCCGCGTCAACACACCATTCTACTGCTTGGGTATGCTAGAGCTTGTCGGGAACGACCCCATGCAATATCAATCTTGGAAGAAACACAAAGATGGCGTAAGTGATTCCCGAAGTTGGCTTCGAAAAAGTTAGGGAATACTTTTAGGCAAAATATTACATCTCTGTCAGGGAATCTTCTGACCCGGGAGTACGCCTAGGGTAGCGTTGACTAACTCTTATTTTATAGTGTGTCTTCCACCAGAACACGGTTGCTGGAGTCTACGGCACAGGTCACGCTTCCTTCACGACATCGCCTGACGGTTCGGAGGATTATATCGTGTATCACGCCATGACTACGCCGAACCCACCTGCGGACATATATCGGACAGCTAGGATACAGAAATTCACCTGGAATGAGGATGGCACGCCGAAGTTTCCCTTGGCTGAGAACGGACCTTTTGCCGTACCAGCTGGACAGAAAGAATTAACCCAGTAGAGAAAGGTTAGTGACGGTGATATAGGTTAGACATTACTAGTTGATAATTAACCGGTTGTATACTCATTTAGCTCAGGTAGCAGATATACGTTCATGGGCTACTGAGCGAGGAACGTCATCCGCTGGAAACTTTGGTCGTACCCTCTTACCATGGCCTATAAAGGGCATGAGGGTATTTTAGCATCATTATATAACGAGTTGCCCTAGAAGAGACCCTCAATAGATTTATTGATATCAATGGTGGCTCATTGGACGCGAGATGGGGATAGGCACTTTGCTGCTTTATTGAGATTATAGCATAAACCTATTCTATATATAGTCAGATAAATACAAGTGAACATGATATAGACATCATAACCGTTCTAGCAATATTGGCTAATCAAAGAAGAACTGTGATAGAGAAAGGCTATATAGCCTCTCCCTCCCAATTCCCCAAGGTATCCCTTCCAAACGCCCGAGTCCCGTCCCATCCAAACGACTCCCGAATAAAGAATTCCTCTCAATGGGTATTACAATCATAACGCCGTAAACTCAACGGGCCGTTGACCATGCTGGATATGGAAAGAACAAGCTGTCTCCTAGATCCAGAACATCCAAAGAAACACGGCTATCGTGACAAGACCAAGCAATTCAGAGCGGGTACGCACGGCAGAGTTCTCCTCTTTATCGACCTGGTCCTTGAAAGCGCCAACGACATTCCCGCGCGGCCAGTACTCGCAGGCAAGATACCATCCCCTCTCGCCGCAGAGTTTCCTCCCGCATCCGACGTCGGTGGTATTCTTCCACACGAGCTGCGTGAAATGTCCCGTCTGCTCACTGAAGCCGGGCTTTCCGAAGTCGTACTTCTCCCTCTCGTCGCCCCAGGCCTCGATGGAAGCCGTGGCGTTGGGGTACCCGATTGCCAGGTTCTCGCCATACGGCCCGCCCGAGTGCGCGAAGTTGCAGTCTGCCCCGACCTTGTCGCTGTCTAGGTAGTCGGTTGCGAACGAGGAGAGAGTATCATTCCACACGACGGCCGTGGCATTGTGCTCCTTCCGGTAGAAGTTCGTGCTGTTGAGGATCGCTGATGTGAATGTCTCCTCGTCTACAAACTGCGGTACTGAACTTGGGATGCTGGGCGCGGCGGTGACGACTATTATCGTCTTTTGAGTATATCCTGGCTGGGCGAAAAGTAGAGCTGCGAAGAGGATGGGCTGCAGGAGGCTCTTTGCGCCCCTGGCTTTAGGCGCTTCAGATGTCCGTGCCATGAGTTGAAAAGGTAGGCGGGTCGTGTTTTCGTTGTATAGGCCAATGTATAGTTCTTCAAATGAATAAGAAAAAATTCTTTCGATTGGATACCGCTATTTATATAAGAGTAAAGTCGTACTTGACTCGTAGTTGCACTTTTGATCATAGATACTTAGTTTATAACAAGAACGCTCACCACGCTCAACGAAGCCCTGTTTTTGACTGGTCAGATGGCGGAATATGGACCTCGATGTCGTTGAAAAACAAGGAGTTCAAAATGAAAGTCAATCATGAGCCTTTTGCACGTATTGCCTTGCGTCCTTGGCGCAATCGCGACCAAGTTTTGAAGCCCATGTTTCACTTAGTCAGAAGTCGCGATGAGATCTTGTTTTTTGAATGGTCAAGTGGATGAATGACGCACTGCTGGAGATCTACCTACCTAGGCCGGCGTCTAATGATCCTGCAAGCCCTCCACAAATAGCAGCTTTGTTCCTGACGTTAAGCGCTGCGGGGAAGTTGGAGAAAGTCCCCCCGCATTCAAAGGAATGGTTCGGAAAAGGAACCTATCCTCTTAATCTGATCATGATGACATTGCCTGCATTAGTTTCTCGGTAGGGCTTCCCGTCTCCCATGCTCAAAACTGAGATCTTCCACTTAAATAAAAGAAGCGCGTTAACTGACGGCGTGTGAGAATAGTCACTGTTAAGAAACATAAGCATTATAGAACTAGACTTCAATTCAGTTATTTCAGGCTAAATCTAATCGTAATCCCTCGTAAAAACTCATAGATCAACTTTTTTTCTTTTACATAGTGAGGACAGCTCTGAACCTCACTTTTCCGGAATTGCAGTGATCCATCGCCTCCACGACCTTATCTAGAGGGAACTTCTCGATCAAGCACTTGATGCCATGAGTACCGGCGAACTGGATAGCCTCCTCTGAATCAAGCGCGTGGCCACTGGGCCATCCCGAAACAGATGCACCTTTTCCAACCAAGGTGTTGGTGTCGAACTCAACGGGGCCCACGGGAGCCAGCACGATGAGCTTGCCGCCAGCCTGGAGTCCGCCTAGCAAGGGGCCGATGGCCTTCGGGTTCGGGGCCGTGGAGACAATCATCGCGGCACCGCCCAACGCCGCGAGAGCCTTGGCGGGGTCGTCCTTGCTCGTGTCGATGTATTCGTGCGCTCCGAGCTGCTGGGCAAAGTCTCGCTTCGAGCTCCCTGAGCTGATGGCCACGGTGCGGTAGCCCATCTTGTTGGCGTATTGTACTGCCAAGTGGCCGAGACCACCGAGTCCCTGGACCGCTACCAGGTTACCTTGCTCTACGTGCTGCTTGCGCATCGCGTTGAAGGTGGTGACACCGGCGCAGAGAAGTGGTGCTACCTCTGCTGGGTCGAGCTCCTTCGGCACGCGAACCACGGCCTCCTCGCGCAGGAGCACGTACTCGGCGTAGCCACCGTCGAAGCTGACACCGTTTACCTTGCCATCATCACACATCTGGAACTGGCCGCGGGCGCAAGAGCGGCAGTTGTTATCGTGGCCTATTTATAACTATTAGTCTCTCTGGCTTCCATTATATGCGGAAACCATGTGAAATCTAGAACTAACCTCCGTGCCATGGTCCGCCTACTCTGTCGCCGTTGGAGAATTTGGTCACATTCTCGCCGACGCTGACGACTTCACCGACGATCTCGTGGCCTGGGACACGAGGGAACACGTCGCCGAAAGCACCGCCGGCCACGAAGATATCTGTGTGACACACGCCGCAGGCTAGAACCTTGGCTAGGACTTGGCCGGGACCGGGTTTCTTCAACTCAAATTCTTTGAGAACTACGGGCTCGCCGGCCTTGACCATGACGGCGGCCTTATAAGTCTTAGGCAGTGAAGTCATTGTGAAAGTGTTTATAAGTATTAGACAGTAAGTTCAATGTTGCTTTAGTAGTGAGAAGAGATGATGATGATGATGATGAGGAGGGGTGGTAATCGACTTGGAGACGTGACCTCATGGTCTCTTATATACTCCCAAGCTGAAACGCTATGGGAAATACATACATATGCGGTTTCTCCCTTCCCTTCGGATATAGCCAATCATGTTCAACGTAGTGGTCTATTGGAGATGGTTATGTCCGTCTAGTCTGCGACATGCGTACCTAGTACCTAGTTAGACTGGGTTCATGGAAGTCCAGATGCCTTCTAATGCCTTCTAACAGGCCATCGTTGTCGCTTGGTTCGGTGTACTTGATGACATCGTGATGGCACGACTCACGTTGAACTGCGATTGCTCCTTGTGGTTAGTCTCTTGGCTGGCAAAGCTTAACTTTGAGATTAATCAACAAATAGGGAAAACCATGTTCTAATTTGCGTGGGATAGAGCGCCACACGTCATACCTATCCACAGCGATAAAGAGTAAAATCGTTCGTGGGGACTTAACTAAGCAACGTAGATACTGCATGTGGATCAGTAAGCCAACCCCCCTTGCCCCCCTTTCGGCGATGGGACATCGGCGATAATAATAAATGGGTGACAAACCTCAGCTCAACCTATCGGAAGCAAGCTGGTTCCGTGGTGTGGGACTTCGGTTTTGAACTCTGGAATATCTTCCAAATCCGACAGCTTGAGCCCGGATTTGTTGCTTGTGTTAACTACACGCCGGTCGGAAGCAGGCTTGATTGCATGATACGCCAATCCGAACCAAATTGTTTTGTCTCGTGGCTCTGAAAACGAATGTCTTCCGGCATGAAGATTCTTGGTGGAAAGATAATAGTCATTCTTTGGAATAATGGGCAGAGGTAGTAGTTACCTTCGCCTGGCCCCTCATGACTCGCTAGTAGCATTGCTTGCTTTGCAATGTGGTATATGCCAATATCGTGATATCGAGGGGAACCGTCCGTGAATTCGAAGCAAGCATGCCGGAGCCGTAGCTCGTACGGATCGGCTTTACAGCCTCGCGCCTGAACGCCGGCGCCTCGCCTCCGGAAAAAGGATTTCGGCTTTATATAGCCCTCTACATAATCATATGTAAACTTATCCCCGGAGCCGGAGCCGTAATGAGTGAGTCAAAGAAAGGTATAAGATATAATCCAGAGAAGCTTTCATTCAGCTCTCAACTATCATCTAACATCCCCAAGACAACCAACAGCATCTGTACATGAACTACTAAGTTGACACCACTCAAATCATCACCTACGAGACACGAAAAGTGTCTCCTAAATACAAAAAAAATGGCCAACGACAACTTCCAGGGCAAAGTAGTCCTAATCACCGGCGGGACAAAAGGAATAGGCCTAGCCGTAGCCCAGCGCGTATCCGCAGCAGGAGCAAACGTAATCCTAAACTACGGCCGGGACAGCTCCGCCGCAGAAGCAGCCCTCGCCTCCCTGCCAGGAAACGGCGGCTCTTCCGAGCGGGCGCTAGTGATCCAAGCCGACGCCTCCAGCCCGTCACAGATGCGTGATCTCGTCGACAAGGCCGTGTCCAAGTTCGGCCGCATCGACATCGTCGTCGCCAACGCCGGCATCTTCCCCGCATTCACCTTCGACAACGTGACGGAGGCCATGTTCGACTCGACCTTCGCGCTGAACGTCAAGGGGCCCTTCTTCCTGACGCAGGCGGCGGCGCCGCACATGCCGGCCGGAGGCCGCGTCGTCTTCATCAGCAGCGGGGTCGCCCGGAGCAGCGGCGTGGCGCCGCCTTACGCCCTCTACGCCTCGACCAAGGGAGCCGTGGAGCAGCTCACGCGCGTCCTCGCGAAGGATCTCGGCCGCAAGGGGATCACGGTCAATGCTGTGGCGCCAGGACCGACGGATACGGAGCTGTTTCATGAGGGAAAGTCCGAGGCTATGGTCAAGGGCATCGCGAGCCAGTCCCCGTTCAACCGACTCGGGAGTCCGTCTGAGATCGCCGAGGTTATAGCCTTCGTTGCTGGCCCAGAGAGTAGCTGGGTTTCAGGTCAGATTATTGGTGCCAATGGGGCTTCGTTTGTGTAATACTTAGAAAACGATGCTTTTATTGTCATACAAGATTTAGGAGTACTGTACAATGGAGTCAACAACTTGGGTTCTAGCATTGTTCTTGCATCTTTGGGCTAGTATAGCGCATATCATAACAACAAATATATTTGGTCTACCTATCGTATGAAGTATAGGAAGACATGACATACAAGAATCGGAGCTTTACGTTCATCGTTAATCATGGCATCATTGAAGCTTGCTCATATAGACAACCCTTTTTCTGTTGGGTTGCGGTAGGCGAATCTATTCTTATGCATGATTATGTTATTCGTACGCACGCTGTTGACCCTCACTAATACACCCCCTGGTTCTCATATAGCCTTCTTCAAATTGGGCAGTCATTGTCTCCAGATTATTCAAGGCGAGACCCGTGAGATCAATATTAAAAGGCCATTCGGCGAGAGGCGTACCAAATGATCAATAGTTTAAACGCCGCCTGAAAGGCGAAGTTTCCTCTGACCAGGGCAGCGCCATTTTCGAGAAGGGCGATTTAGTGATCTAGGATGGCAGATAGTAGCAAAGGCCGCGCCCTGCCTAAACCACGATGCGTGTGCCTGTAGTCTGAAGCTGAGTAAGTTTTGTTTGGACTTTTCGATGTGCTCTTTTTGGGCTTTTGGGTGGGTCCTTTCCAGGACCATACGTCTAACATAGTCCATAGCATACTGTCTACGTCTGTGATCGTGATTTATAGGCATAGGGTTGCCTAATCATTTCGGCACCAAGAGATTCCCCCCGCGTTCATTATTTTCAAATCCTGTCGTGGAGATTTGTATTCCAAACAGCGTTCCTCCTATTATCGAGCCCCCAAAGTAGCAAGTGCTGCTTTTAACTCTCTCACAGCTGTTGGAACATCCTCGAAATTGAGAGCAGATATTGCCCATTTGGCATGCTTCTGCGCTTGCGCCATGGCCATATCATCGTAGTTATAGGAATCTGCCGGCCCACTGTTACCACCATATTGCTGCGCGGGTGGTGGAGGAGGGGCTGGTGCTACCTTCGGCACAACGGGTTGAGTGTAGGGAGTATGGTAATTGTGAGGAGGAGCTGGGGCTTGTGTTGGGGTATAATGTTGTTGCGGAGGGATGAATGGTGGTGTGGGCGCCATTTGATGCTGAGGCGGAGGGTGGTAGAAGTCCTGGGGAGCGGATGGGACTCCAGGGGACGCATACGGCGCCGACGGAGGTACTGATGGATGGTGTGAGCTGGGACTTGGGATCTCCGGTGACGATCCGAGCGCACTACGGCCAATGGAACCAGGAGGCGGCATACTTGTGGTCGAAGGTAAATCAAGGGGGGATTGACCTGTTGTTGATGGGGCGCTAGGGAAATAGCTCCCCGGTTCCTGGGCTGGTACATCAGGAGGTGCAATAGGAGATACCGGATCTGGTACTGACGCCGTAGGCGGAAACGGTGAATTAGGAGCAGAGACTGGCGCTGGGGCGTTAAGAGAATATCCCGATGCCGGCACATGAGACACCCCTCCGTCGTCAGGCACATCTTCCACTGTTGCCGGTCGTGGTTGGGCAGAGCTAATCAATTGTACCTCTGGATCGTTGGGGTCAAGAGGCGAAACGGTCTCTTCTGGCTTAGGTTCTTCCTGCTTTGGATTTGACTCATTTGGATCCTTGCCTTCTTTGATGGCCTTTAGTATGCGTGCAGCATTCCACTTCGCATATTTAATCTTCTCTTGCGTTTCCGGGTCGGGCTGGCCCCAGATATTGACGAGCTGGAAGAATGTAGCAGCTGCTTCGAAGGTGCTGGCGGTTTGTCTGTGCTTTACGTGTTAATTGCTTCTGATGACGGCATGATGTGAAGACATCGAAAGGGTGACTGACTGGGTGACTTTATTGGCTTTCAATGGTCTAAGTGCCCGGTCGAATGTTTCTTGCGCGAATTGTTCGACATATGCTTGGCCCGCAACATCATCGAGTACGGCATCGTTGCCGGCTTGGTCTGTTTTCATCTATACGAGTGACGCACGTCAGCGGACAACTACTGTTTATATTATAGTTGGTATAGTCCAGAGAGCCGCACCTGTTCTAGCTTGTCCATGACTGTAGTGGTGAACTGGAGACAATCTCCATCGGTGTTATGAAGCTGCTTGCTGAGGATCTGCTGCACAACCCAGTAATAGCCTGAATAAGTAATTCCACTTAGCGACTGGCCGAGTCCACATGTGCGATGTTGCTTAGAGGATAACTTACACCAGTAGGCAATGACGGGCTTTGCGCTCTCAAGCTGGGCGGCGCGTATGATGAATGGGGTGATGCCCGCAGGCTTCAGCCCTTGGGGAATGTTGGCCGCCATGATGAGTGATTATCGCAACGGTCGCGCGAGCATAAATTCAGCTAGGATTTATTGAAGGAGAAGGAAGCTGCGATTGAGGATGGTGATGTAGAACGTCGAAGGTATGACCAGAGCTGAAGAACAGGAAGATGGAAGCCTATCGCCGAGGCTCGCTATCGTAAGAAAGCACGTAAGTACCTAGCAAGGACTCGCTCAGATTGCGAAGGCATCCGTCAAAATAACGCTTACTAGGTACGGATGCGCTCTGTCTGACGTTGATAGTCAGCCACCAGAGTATCTGTAAACAACCTTGAAGGAGATAAATAACAAATCTAGATGGGAGCTTGTTTCAAAGTACAGGTTATCTATCGGCTCAAGTTATAACCCCGCTGAAGTCACCCATCCCCAATCTCCCCATAGCGTAGTTTAGTTAGCATGCCGAGGAACAGATAGCTCGCGCCACAAGTTCTGCTGTAAGGAGCACCAGCCACACAAACCCCGGATTTTACAGCCGGTGACAAGGATGATAGCTTGCACATTGTTCACCTTGGAGGGGTAAAGCTCACCAATTGCTCCAATTTGCTACCTGTTCTTTTACGTGACCTGGAGCAAGTTGGCTCGAATTTCCACCGTGGCCTTTTCGCCAACAACCTCACACAGGGGCCAACAGCCTTCTTCTCTGCACTTATAATTCACTGTTGGTCGTCGAGAAAGGAAAAAGAAATCTAGTTTCCCTCTCCACATATATACTTACCAACTCTGTGGTTTGCTATCTCTCCTCTGTTCTGTCTCCATCTCTGCTCTGATACGTCAACTGTGCCTGTGACCTTGTTCACTTCGCATCTGAGTGCGCTCAACCGTACATAAGGCCTGGACTCCGACCGGAGGTGAAGTCATCATGCATTACTTCAATCTGAACCCTACCGTCGCTGTAGCTGCAGTGGCTTTCCTGTCTGCACTCCCCACTGCGCAGGCTGGCTTATACACAAAGAGTTCTCCCGTTCTCCAAGTGGATGCGAAGAACTACGACAGACTGATCGCTAAGTCTAACCATACTTCTGTAAGCTACCACGCAACATGCTTTAGAGAACAAGTATGTAATGGTCTTGTTGTTATTAATCAATATCAATTGCACTAGGTTGTCGAGTTCTATGCGCCATGGTGCGGACACTGCCAGAACTTGAAGCCCGCCTACGAGAAGGCAGCTAAGAATCTCGATGGCCTGGCCAAGGTCGCCGCCGTCAACTGTGATGAGGACGAGAACAAGCAATTATGTGGTATGATGGGAGTCAAGGGCTTCCCGACCCTCAAGATTGTTCGCCCCGGCAAGAAGAAGGGCTCGAAGCCCGTTGTGGACAATTATGACGGAGAGCGCACGGCTAAAGCCATCGTCAATGCTGTCGTGGATAAGATCAACAACCACGTGAAGCGTGTGACTGATAAAGACATCGATACTTTCCTCTCCACCAGCAACGAAACTGCCAAAGCACTACTATTCACCGACAAGGGTACCACAAGCGCTTTGTTGCGCAGCTTGGCAATTGATTTTCTGGACGTCATCTTCTTTGCTCAAATTCGGGATAAGGAATCCAAGGCAACCGAGCTATTCGGCATCGAGTCCTATCCAACCCTTGTCCTACTACCTGGCGGGGATAAGGATGGCTTGGTGTACCAGGGAGAGATGAAGAAGCCCGCTATGCTCAAGTTTTTGTCACAAGTCGGCGAGCCGAACCCAGATCCAGCACCTTCAAAGTCCAACGGTGACAAGAAGAGCGAAAAGAAAAGCGAGAAGAAGGGCAAAAAGGACAAGAAGGATAAAGCGCCCAAGGATTCTTCTGAAACTACCTCCACTACCACATCTGAGTCATCCGAGGCCACCGAAGTTCCCCCCGCTGCCGACTCAAAGCCCAAAGTGGCCGAGGTTGCTCCTCCGATTCCCGCGATTACATCTTCCCAGGCACTGATCAATGAGTGCCTGCACCCTAAGGCCCATATCTGTGTCCTTGCTTTCGTCCCCGCTGCTCACGGCGAGACAGCTGAGAAGGCGTTGACCAGTCTGTCCGAGATTGCCTTCAAGCACGCCCATGCCGACCGTCACCTATTCCCTTTCTTTGAGGTTCATACAGACAACGAGGCTATTACGCCTGTCCTTAAAGGCCTTGAACTGACCGGTGAGATCGAACTAGTCGCCGTCAATGCTAAGAGAGGATGGTGGCGCCACTACGAGGGCGATTTCGGCTCCGTAAGTGTGGAGAGTTGGATCGATACCATTCGCATGAATGAGGGCCCTAGAAACAAACTACCCGAGGCAGTTATTGGCGAGGTTGTCCAGGAATCGGAGACCACGACGAAGAAACCTGTCGAGACAGTCGAAGTCAAGCTGGAGGAAGACGTTAAGATTGAGGTGGACACAGAGCCAGAGACCACATCATGGCAAGGCGCCGAACCGACGCCAGAAGCCACCGATGCTCCACCTAAGCACGAAGAACTGTAAATAAGACTGTGGTATTAGCGCCAACTGTATAGTGTAGAAAATGTTATGAATTAGCCAGACAACTTACGGGCTTGATGCTCCATCTGAACTGCCAGGATCCTAAAGTTTGGCTGAATGATGGGCGTAGCGTCGTTGATTGACTGCTAACCTAACCTTAGACATCGATATCCATCGCCATGCTGGCACCCTTTTCAATCGCGCCCTCCGTAACCATCTTATGTCCCTTCTCGCGCACAACCTGATCCAGAAACTTGCGCACGCCCTTGCATGCGTCGGCGGCGGACGCCATCATGCCCTCGAGCCTGCTGACCTGGACACGGGTCTCGCACACTAAGACGGCGACCTTGTCGGTGGCGCCGAGTGTGGCGAGCGTTAGAAAAGGCAGCTCCTGCTCTTCCTGAGTATTAAGATCGACAAGCGGATCGGCGCCCTCGTCACCAGCTGAATGTGTCGACGTGCTACCTGCCGTGCATGCCACCAGGTAGTCAGTCATGGGTACACCGGCGTCGACGAGAGCCAGCGTCGCGGCGTTGAT
Source organism: Xylaria sp. Z34 (assembly GCA_037356055.1). NCBI lineage: Eukaryota > Fungi > Ascomycota > Sordariomycetes > Xylariales > Xylariaceae > Xylaria > Xylaria sp. Z34. The sequence continues at coordinate 794,920 of JBAWJW010000004.1, read as the reverse complement.
TAGCGCTGCGAGTAGCGAGCCATCTTGTGATAGCACGTGTAGCGAGATGCTGATTGTCGAGCGCGGGTATAGGTGGACGTGAAGGTTCGACGCGAGCGCTTTGGCTATCGTTGCTTGGAGCTCTTGGATTCGTCTACAAGGGGTGTTTAGCTTGAGAACAGATGTAAAATTTTCTAATAGATAGAACAGATATAGAGGAAAAGACGAGAAACTAAACAAACCAGTCCAACTTACTTATCACCCCTCGCCCTCCGCTTGCGGTCGACGGAACTGAAGCCTCCAACAACAATACTCACGACGACATCGGCGCCGGTAGAGCCGCCAGGCGCCGTCGACCCAGACGAAGATACGCCCATGCCTGCCCGCCGCTTGCCCGCGTCCTCGCTCGGGCCCGCGATCACGCACATGACCTTCGTGTTGCCCATCTCAAGGTACGAGGACCCGTCTGCCGCGGCCTGCGTGCGGATCTGTCCGTGCAGCCGCCTCAGCTCGTTCCAGCGGCGTCCATCGACGCGCAGGAGCGCTAGGTCGTAGGTTGATGTGTCGAGGGGCATGGTTTAGAGAGCCGAGGTTGTCTTGGTAGAGGATACCTAGCTCGCTTTCGTTGATTGGGTTGAATATGCTGGCTGTGTCGAGGTAGGCGCCGAAAATGAAGGGCGAAGATGAATGAGCGAGATCAGTCAACTACTTGTTTACAGAGATATTTGTGAGGTACGTAGGTATCTGAATTTGTACCTAGTTGATTAGAGAAGTTGAAGAAGTCGAATATGCCCAGCCGAAATTTTTGGTGGGGTCGATTGACAGCTGAAGATCCCGCTACCTAAAAGCTAATTTCTACATTCAAGACAGGTAGATACTCAATTGATAATTAAGACTACCTATGGATATCTCTAACTGCGAATGTTGATACATACGAATGTATAATACCACATTGCATACTGTTAATCGTATTGGCGAAACAGTGCAGCCAGTATCTTCATTATGTCGGCGGAGTTTAAGTCACTTCACTCTTAATGCGTTGCTCATAGTTAGCTGGGACTGATCACTCACTTTTCTATAATCATTTTCCAATACTAAAACAGAATACTTGCGACTACTTCTCAACCGTTTATCACGATGACTGTGTTGACTGACGGTTTTAGAACAGGAAAACTAGATGAGGAAACATGCAACTCACACAACTCACGCAATTCACATGGGATTTCAGGCTAGTCCTTGGGGTAGCTTTCAAGATGTTCATACGTGTTCAATTGATTTGACAATCTTTGGTTCGAATGAGCAGTGTCAGAGACTCCAAAGCAAAGCGAAAACCCTTAAGCAATCCAATCCCAAACAAGCCTCCAGTAATCACGCAATCAAATTCCCTACCCGCAGTTCCCATAATATTTGTACAAGGGGTTTCGTAACACGACTTTCAGCGCTCTTTTCAATTTTGGAGCAGACCATGACTTTATGTTCCAATCCATTAACTATTCCTATCGCTCTTCACGCCAAAACCAAAATGTTATTGGTGGCATTGAGTAGGCTATCGAGAGGCGCGTAGTTGTGTATAACGGGAGGCGGCTCGACCTCCTCTGCGTCGGTCCAGCCCCGTTCAGAGCCCCAGGTGATCTTCAGACTACGCGAAGTAACGAGGTCGATCAAGCCAGTCATGAGGGCACCCGACTTCTTGACGCTGGGCCACGCATCAAATTCCACGCGTTCTACCCATGGCATCTCTCCGAGGACACCTGTGAGAAGCTTCTTCGCGAATGCCTCGAAGAATCCGCCGGGTTGCCGGAAGCCCTTAAAAATATCGTTGCCCGGGTCGCATTCCACAAACACAGTCAGCTTCGTGACGTTGACGCACTGGTCGAGGCCTAGCGCCGGGTTCACTTCCCATCCGCGAGGTGGCTTACTCCAACCAGGACCAAGGCGGAGTTCGAGTGAACTGATACATGCCCGTTGTCCAGGCTTCAGTCGGGCGAGGAGCGGCTTCTTGGTTTTGAAGAAACGTCCAGGATGCGTGGGAAAGACGCGAACCGGATGGGTACTGTAGAAGGAGTATGAAGCTTCTACGTAGATAGTACGGCAGGTTCGTAGGATACCCAGCTTCTGGTGAATTCGCTTGTAGTTGTCTGGGTCTAGGTCAAGGACATGGCCGGTATTGATAAAATGTTGCTCGTATACTTTGAGGCGCAATTCAGAGGGGAGATCGAGAAATCGAAAGGGTCGCTGCTTGACTCGTTTCGGCTTCAATTTATCTGGCGTAGCTGATTCGAGACTAAGAGCATCAAGAGGAAGCTTTTCGATCTCTTCGTTGATATCATACTCGGCCTCCGAAGCATATGTAGAGGGATATGCTGAACTGAGGGGGGTCGGTAGGGTGGACGAGACTACCGAGGAGATCGCAGATGCAACTGGTGTAGGGCCAGAGACAGCGCCAGCAGCGCGCGATGCTCTCCCAACACCAGCCTTTCGACCACGCATCGTGTCGGATTTTCTGGGTCTTTTCAGCAATGGGCGACCGAAGGCTCCGAGACGATTGTATGACTACACAGATCGTACGGGCTCGGATAGGAGGGGAGGGCGAGGAAGATGGTGGTTGGGGTCACGCGACGGTCGGCAAATCGTGCGGAGTAGTTAGAGTCTAGTTAGAGTCGTATTCCCGCAAAGCTGCAGGCGTTTCTAGGTGATGGTATAAGAGAGTCTTGCTAGACGGGCTAATTGTTCAAGGCAACTGGTTTATGGGCGAAAAGAACATGCATCGCGAGGGTGGTGCCATCATCGATTACGCTTGACTGGACAGCCACCCTCTCTAAAATGCAGCACTCTTGAATGCCATTTTGAACAAGAAAATACAATTGAATTGGTGATGCAGATAGGTTCAATAGAATAAGAGGAGAGTAAACGGCCTAGGTCGCTATTAAACAAAACAGGCTGAAGACGTTTGGTAGGTAGTTGTAAGGAGACGGACTGATGACTCTAGGGTAGGGACTCCGGATCAGTCCGGGGTAGGGGAAGGGGCGGAGGGGCAAAATCGGCAGCAGGTCAGCTTAAAATCTTTTACGGGTGTTCCGTTTAGTTTGATAGAAGCTGTTTACTAATCGGGAAGGATTACAAGTGAGTGTTGAGATAGAGGTAGGTCCGACAGGGTTGGCGCAGCATGCACGACTCGTCCCCCCTTGATCAACGAGCTTCTAGAATGATTAGAGACAGGCTCTTTTGTCTTGTCACAAAGACCTTGACTTAGAGATGATAATGAGCATGCTGCTTCGACTTTAGTTCGAACTTGAAGTTGTCGGTTGATTATCGGCCCATTAAGATTTGGAGAACACCTAACAACCGCCGAGCTTGCTGGGTAGGTAGGTGCCAGCTAGTGAGACATGGGACGCTGTTAAGGTGCTAGGGTACGTCGGGTGCGGCGTTCTTCTATCGTTAAAAAAAGTTTCTAACAATAGCTACTATTGGTTTCCATCACATCGCCATTGCGCGCAATCCCCTCAGACTTCGCAGCAAATCCCCTTTGCTCGACAGTTATTAATTGTCCTACTTGTTTGGGCAGACAGACCTTAAGATTCAAGAATTCCTCCAAGGAAAGCTCGCAGCGTTCCAGATCCCAGGTCTGACGTCGTCGCAATGCTGTCCAGAGCCATCGCGCAGGGCATCGCCCGTTCTGCGCGACCTCTGACCCTTCAGCGGACAGCCATCTCCGTCTCGGCCGCAACGAGACTCACCATACCAAGCTCGAGATTATGGGTGCGAAGAATGGCCCAGGACAAACGTCCCAAGAGCGATAAACCCCAGTCACAACCCGAAGCTTCCCCATCGCCGACCGAGAAGTCGTCCTCTAATGCCGCCGAATCAACTACCCCTCCACCAGACTTCAACTCGCTGCCGGACCTGACCCAGGGAATCCCATCGACGCTCGAGTACGAGACCTCAGGAGCTACCAAGAAGTCGGAGTTATCAAAGCTGCAGGAGGGCGAGGAGCATGCGCAAACGGAGGGGGGTGGCCGTGGTCGAGGAGAGCTCCCCGCATCCGCCTACCTGAGCTCTACCGACAAGCGACGGGCCCAGTTCGCCAACCGCATGTATCTCGCCGTGCTAGTTGGTAGTGTTCTAGCCCTGGTGTACCTTGGTCGCGAGTGGGACGAGGAGGAGGCTGCTGTTCACAAGGACATTCCCAGCGGATGGACACCCGCTTTGTGGTGGAAGCGCGCTGTGGCCCGTCTCACCGATGTGACCGACTACTACCGTGAGCCCGCTTTCGATAAGCTTTTGCCCGACCCGCATCCCATGTTCGAGCGACCTTATACCCTGTGCATCAGTCTTGAAGACATGTTGGTGCATAGCGAATGGACCCGTGAGCACGGCTGGAGAGTGGCCAAGCGTCCCGGTGTCGATTACTTTCTACGTTACCTAAGTCAATACTATGAGTTGGTTCTATTCACTAGTGTGCCCATGGCTATGGGGGAGCCTCTTATGCGAAAGTTGGACCCCTTCCAGATCGTCGTCTGGCCGCTGTACCGGGAAGCGACCAAGTACAAGGACGGTGAAATTGTTAAGGTGAGCCTCAACTATAATAAGCACAAACCACTCTGCCAGCTACTAACATTATTGCAGGACCTATCATACCTGAATCGCGATCTCTCTAAGGTCATTATTATCGATACCAAGGAATCTCATGTTCAGAATCAACCCGAGAACGCCATTATACTACCCCCCTGGAAGGGTGACAAGAACGACAAAGATCTTGTCTCCCTCATCCCTTTCCTAGAATACATATTCGCCATGGAGTATAAAGACACTCGTGAAGTCCTCAAGTCTTTCAAGGGCAAACACATACCCACCGAATTCGCCCGTCGCGAAGCCATTGCGCGTGCCGAGTTCCAGAAGCAACTCGAAGGCCAGAAGAGGAAACGGCCCTCAGGAGTAGGGGCTCTGGGCAGCATGCTAGGGGTGAAGGGAAATATGAGCATGATGCAGCCAGTCGATGGCGAGGTATCCCCTGGCGAAGCATTCGCCCAGGGGAAAATGTTGCAGGACATTATCCGCGAGAGAGGTCAGAGAAACTACGAGATGATGGAGAAGCAGATTCGCGAGAACGGTGAACAATGGCTCAAGGAGGCTCAACAAATGCAGGAGCAGCAACAAGCCGAGGCCATGAACAGCATGAAGTCTTCCTTCACCGGCTGGTTCAAGCCATCTTCATCAAACACAACACCAGAACAGCCAAAGGCCTCATAAAGTGAGATATGGAGTTCTCTATAAAGATTCCTGTACAGATATTGGGGGAGACGAATTTTCTTGCGTCAGAGTTCTAGTCGGCGTTGGTCGTGCATATGGCCTTAATCGGGTAATTATACTCCCACACTCTACTCAACAAGGGCGCATCATGTTTCTATTCTGTCGACATCGGCTGGGCGGCTTTGCCGGGGGATGATATGGTTCTCTGCATATGATTTAACGAGGCTGGACCGATATTTATAGAATAGGGGCACCTTTCATTGTGCATATAATGTCTGTATACTAGTTGGAAGGAGAGCGATATCAAGGAGTGTGAGGGGGGCCTACAAAACCTCGACGCAACCATCTCTCTTCGCGTTGTACTTGCCCCAAGGCAGGAAAAACCAGAACTTGTACCATACATATCCAACATAGATGAAGAAAATCAATGTCAAGTACTTAATCAACCAACACATGCCGTAAGTACGACGGTACAATCTGCCTCCCTCCACTACAAATAACACCAAACCGCCCACACAGCAAGTAAATGACGGAGTAGAACGCGATCACAATTCAGCCCTAACTGGCTCGGCCTACGAGCTAATTGTTTCCTTTGTCACCACCAAACTTGTCGTGCTCGTAGCACCATTCACACCGCGGATCCGTCTCACAGTTGAAGTCGCTGCGGGGAGACGAAACGGTCAGCTCATCCCAATAGAACGGTATTCATTTCTTTATCAACGGGAAAATACGGAGAATTTCTCGCCTGTCTTTTGATCTATTGCGGAATTGGATAACATGGAAAGGAATCATTGGAAAGGCAAATCGGCCTGAAACAGGGCGGACATGACGTATGTGAGATTGCAGGGCAACTCAGAGCTAAAAAAAGAAAAAAGAAAAAAAAAAGGAAAAAGGAAAAAAGAAGTAGAAGAGGAAGGGAAAGGGAAAGGCCACGAACCCGTTGCAATTCGTACAATAGGATTCGATTGCGGGACAGTCGGGCTCCGTCATCTGGAATGTCACGAGCCCACGCTTGTCGATGTTGCGGCTTGGGGCAGCGGCCACGAGAGCGGCGAGGAAGACGCTGATGATCGTGCTGATATACATGGTGATATCGTGGTTCTTTGCCTTGCGTAGGAAATTTGATGTGCTGAATGTTGTTATGATAATAGGGTTAAATGCTGGCTGAGCCAAATTGTCGAAGAGCTAGGTAGGTAGTTGAGCAACAACGATGCTGGTTTCTTTTCCTGGTAAGCTATGCAAGATTGAAGTGATCTGGGGTAGCAAGTAGATGAAAGAATGAGAGGGTTGTCGTGGATCTTTTATATACATCTCGTCTCGCGTTATAGGGCCACATCCGGAGATGGGTAAATACCAAGCGCCGATCCAAGGCCGCCTCATCAGTATTCGTTGCATGCCATGAGGTTTTGCAACAACGTACCCCCCTCGCTAACACACGATGCATCGTCAGCCAGCCAAACCAACCCTGATATCATCCCAGCTCGGCGAAGTATTGCCAGAATCTTCGCAGCGTTTCACACGGCCTCGAACGTGACCATGTCCTTGTGGAAAGCAATCTGAAGTCTAACTCGTCATCTCCATCCTGTCCATCTTGTCTGTATCGCGCTGACAGCATTTTCGTATGAGATTGCGTGGGCATGATTATCAAGCGACGGAGGCCCGCCTTTTCCCCGAGAGCCGAATGAGGTTTTACGTACAACCCGAGCGGTGTGGAATGAGAAGTTCTCGTGTGGTGCGAGGTCTCATGAAACAAGAGTGTTTGGAAGTATGCTGGGAAACAGGTTAGAATGAGTGTGTTTTAATACGACTTGTCCATGAGAGATGCACCGCATAGAGTCTGTCCGCTCTGGACTCATTCACGACATATAATCAGATCAGCATCGACAGACAGAGAGTGGGCAGTTAGAAGATCACCCAAATTGTGTTGAATGTGTCACAGCTTAGTATTGACCTCCTCAAGCATGATATCATCTCATACTATTGTGATAGACTTCTAGTTAAGAATAATAAGGGCCGAATCCAAACGGCCAACCGACGAAGTATCTATCAGTATTTGATAAAGGGGAGAAGTAAAACGGCCCGTTGCTTTCGATTCTGTCGCATGTCGTATGTAAGAGGTACGCATTACGCTAGAACCAGTCATCATCGCGTGCCTGAAGGGAAAGGGATGCCGGCACCGGCTTCACACAGTTAGAAAACGTGGTCTGCCTTGTTCACTCTACTCGGCCAACGGTGGTATTCTCTGATATGCGAGCGGTGACAGTCAGTTTCTCAATTGCCTCGGTACGGCTACTCAGGCACTATGACTGAGTTACGACGTTGTGTGTTTGATGTGCCAGGTCCGATATTCGGGCGGCTCGACGAGTGACGACAGGAAGAGTCGACAGCTTAACGAGACTGGAAAGATACTGGCGAAACACAACAAACAGTGCAAGTACCACGACCATCCCGAACCGGGCTTTTCGTCGAGCGCGACTGCCGATGACGGGATAGGCACAAATACAGCAAGAACAGAAAAGTATCTAGGTACTTTGAATTTATATGTAGTCTTGAGCCCTCTCTCAACGCGATTTCACAGTTCAACTAATAGACAACAGAAAAAGATGAAGAATTTACCATGTAGAAAGTAACGTCAACGGTGGGCACATCTGGTAGTCAGGGCCAACTCCCGTGTAAACACGTACCTATTATTACACCATAAATAAATCACTACATGACAGTAACACATAGGAGATCGGCTTTCATGCAGGCGAAGCCGATCCGGAGCAAGGCATCCGGTGTATCGCGGGACGCATCAGCAACGATTTAGCGAGCAGGCAGCCAGACACACAAGATCTAGTATCTCAAAGAATTAGATGATTTTTAGGTACGTCATATCAAAACTTCCAGAAGCCCGCACGAAGTGTACAACAGACACCCACCCAAGCTAGTAGACGAACCAGCAAACGGCTCGGCTGATCTGACGCTGCCGTCTCACGCCAGATAGAATCTTGTGTGAGGATACGTAAGGTCCCCTACGTAGGCGCGTAGATAGAAGGTACCCATCTTGTGTAGCTCGTCCCATCATGCATTGACCACACACAGCAATATCTGTCTAGCATGTGTTTGTCCCACAGAGGTTGGCTCGTGACTTGTTCGAGCCAGACGTGAGAGGATCCATACGTCTCCCGCAAGCAGGAAAAGTCAAAGACTCAAATCCCGAGGTGATATTGATGGCCTCTAAAGGTTACAACGTCAATCCCCCACGGGTGAAAACTGCGAAGAAGTCAGGAACTAGCATAATACATGTAGTTGTTTTTGCCGAGAGCAAACTTGCCATGGCCGCCGTAATGGCACCGGTACTTTTTGCTAATTGTGTTTGAGCGTATGATAAAACTGGAGAGGAGACGGTGTGTACTCTTGCTGATGGCTGCATAGCATCGTTAATTATAATATCTTATTGCGCTCTATGGCACTGGCTACTGGTTTAACCTCTAGGCTAATGATCTTTTGTATGCCTATTTCCAGCGGTCCCCTCTCGCGACGCAGTCTTCATACACAGATTCGTCATAACACGTGTAAGGGGTATGCAGACCAAATGGTATATCGTCGGTAAACAAGGCGACAAAGCCTCATGGTCGGTGACGATTAGTCCTAAATCCAACTCCAATCCAACTCCTAATGGGCACACTTGTAGTAGTGGTGTTTCCTTCCGGGGACTGCGCCACTAACAGAAACGCCGTGCTGCTCTTTCGAAATCAAAAGACGGAAGCCCGTGCTAGAAAAAAAAAATAGCTAATCAGTCGCACACATTTTTATTTACACGCCTCCAACGCCGTTCGAGAATAGTAGGAGTGGCCATTGCATTTGGGCCGAGGTCGTCATGGTCGGATTGCTCATGCTCATAGTTCCCACATTCATGCCAGCGACGCCATCACTATCCAGGATACTGCCTGACGGTCTGTGGTTATTTGCGCCTCCCAGTGACATCAAGGCGTTTGCACTATAACGGTCTTGGCTATCAACAACAGCAGCTGTCCAGTCATGCCACGTATTTCCGCCTGAAGACTGTGGGCGCCACATCATATCAGGTTGTGTCAATTGCGTGCTCTGTGACGCAAAATTGGTTAATGGGTTGTGGTCGGCAACGTGTACTTGTGAGTGTTGAGCCTGTGCCTGGACCTGTGCCTGGGCATGAGCTTGAGCCTGTGCATGTGCTTGAGCTTGCGCCTGGGCTTGTGCTTGTGCTTGAGCTCGAACCTGCGCTTCTGCATGCGCATGAGCCTGTGCCTGAGCTGTGGCAACTTGTCCTGCTGCCTGTGAGTATAAATAGGAATTGCTGGGGGCATAAGGGATGCCGTTGGGTGCATGTGTAGTAGTATTAGCATAGCTGAGGGGTTGTTGATAAGCACTGGAATCAGATGTAGTGGCTTCGGTATAATAATTAGCACTAGTTGCAGGGATTGTATGTTCCTTTAGGTCGTTGATTCGCTCGGGCGTGTGATTTAAGTTTGTGTTGGAATTCGAATCGACGGACATATTTGTATACGAGGGTGAATGAGATTCCCGTTTGACAGTATCTTGGGGATGAGAAGGCTGTGATCGTGCCAAAGACCCATTCCCTGTGTTCTGAAGACGATCTCGTTCTATCCAGGCTATCGTGCGGTCAATTATTGAGCAGACCGCATCGCGAAGACGAGTGCCAGAACCTAGTAAAAGACTTAGTGACATGTACCGCACATGGTTGTAAGAAAACTCACCCATCAAAGTGCCAGTCTCGGCAAGGATGATTAGCCATGCTTGCATGTCTTCACGAAGGGCCTGCACCTCAGTAGCTGTTGTCTCATGCCTCCGTTCCCAATGTGCCACCAAATCGGAAAATATAGCTGCAACGTAAACAGCATTGCAGTACCATGTCGTGTCGAGACATTTCAGCTTGTATAGTTTACGCGCATGCTGGAGCATGGCTTTGGAAGTTTCCTCACATATCCGGGTATTAGTAGCCAAGATTTCTGGATCATCTGTGCCCGCAACGGAAGGATGCCTTAGACAGAGACGAAATTCCAGCGCTGACACGTCAGCATATATGGCCGACATCCTTGTTTCTTTCTCAGGCGACTGGGCATTCCCTATTCTCAGCCCTTCTGGAAGATGGTCGCGCCACGACTGCAGTTGCTTCTCGAGACCTTCGACGATAGCGAGATATCTCTTCGGGTCTTTCTTTGCGCAGTAAATGTCGGCAAACATCTCAAGATATAGAGTACTCATCCTTGATGATACAACGCCTATTTCATACTCGCACCGACCGGGTATCGACGTGTCCACACCGTTCTCAGTCAATTGCTCATCGGGGATCATTTGCGGAAATTCAACATCCATATCCTCAAGTCTGATTGGCATTGGTCTTCCCATTCGTCCATTGAGCACCACCGCCGTAGAGAGAATAACCCACCATACGCGTTTACGGAGCTCGTTCTCGAGATTAGTGCCCTCGCTAGGCTTCTTCCAAGGCCTATGATACCCCATCTCAATTGCGAGGTTTACCGCGTAAGATGCTAGTATGCTGCTAGAATCAGGTTTGGGGAAACGCATCGTATGAGTGACCAACATAGACAATGCCTGCAGGCTTTTCAGACACCTAGAAGTTACCAAGTGGAAGAATTTGCTCAGTCCAAAATGATAATGCTTATTAGACAAATCATTTAGATGAGCTCTTTGCTCCGCCGATTGCTCTCGATTTCTGATACCATATTGAAGGTAAATAGCAGCGAATACCATATGAACCATAACCTCCTCTGCAGGACTCAGAGTGTAGCTAGGATTGTCGTAGTGTTGCCCTAGCTATACAAAGTTAGCTCTTCGATTCGCGGGTGAGAAATTGGTATGTTCGACTCACAAGTGCCATGAAACTGGGTTTATGAAGCACTGGGTGGAAAGGGTGGATCATCACAAAATACCATTCAGCATAAGTGAAGGCATCTTGTCTAGGGGGCAATTTGACAGCAAGAGGTTGGTTTATATTCATGGTGGACTGCAACAACGCGTGAACAGACTTATTGTATAGGGAGGAACCTTGAGCGGACGGATGAGGCTCGTCCATATCCGGAACGTCTAGCGAGCCGATATCGATGGTGCTTCCAAGGATTGACAAAGAAGTTCCCTTGATGGAGCTCAATGGGGCCTGATCGATGCCAACACCGAGATGGGCGTCGGCGGGCCGCGAGCTAACAGAGCTATGAGAATTAGCGGCCATGGACATTGTAGCCGGTTGGTCTTTGGTCCAGACCGGCGCACACGGTCGGGACCACGACTCCTTTGTAGCCGTGTCAGCTTGAGGAGTGGGCGTCGAACCAGTCGTGTCGTTGTCATCGCCATCGACACTGCCATTTGGGGCTGGGTCGGCAGGAAACGAGGTTGAATGCCACGGCTTTACATCTATACCGTTGTTCTGGAGCTTCCTTTCCAAGTCCCGTATGTGATTGATCATATCCGTCTTCTCGCGTTCAAGCTCCTGCATATATCCTCTCCGTTCCGTCCGTCCGGAAACTCGATCGGTGACATAACACTCGAGATTCTGGTTGATACAGTGGGAGCAGCCTTCCGGGAGGGCATCGCATCGAATCTTACGAACCTAGAAGCAGCTAGGTTAGACATGGCAGACAGGCAAGCGGATGGTCGGATTACAATAAGTACTCGACAAGACAGATGTGCAGCAACCCGAAACCGAGCCCGAGACACAGTGCACTTGCACGCGTCCATGGCCACTGAAACGCCGAAGAGACAGACACCATTGATGCCATTGTGTGACATCAGCCTCATATAGATGAGGATGTCTCATTTTAGTCCCAGCCGGTCCATCATTGCCAATTATTACATGCAAACGCTGGCACGGCTGTGCCAGCACGAGCATGCAAGCAAACGGAGGCGCGTGTCACCTAGACTATATTATACACACGCATACACACACACCTTGCAACGGTCGCAGGCTTGCCCGGTCCTTGTATAGGACTGAAGCTTGCTCTTTACGACACTCGAGAAATCGGCGCGACCGGGTCGCTCGCCGCGATCTAGCCGCGGCAGTTTGCATTTCGTTGATGTCGGTGTTGTCGACGATGTCGAAGCGCCTGAGCCGTCGACGGCGATATCCGCCTCACCAGGCCGTTTCGGCGGACGGCCTGGAGGCATGGCGGTGCCGCAGAGCTCGAGCTCGTCGGAGAAGCCGTTGTTCGTGGCGTCTTCGGATCAGTCGGAGCTTTGTTTCTCGATTTTAGGGGTTCTTTTTTCTTTTTTCCCTGTCCCGTTTTGCTTTTCGAGCAAACGGTTTGGAACCAGCAACCAAAACACACTACATACGTACTGTTAAGTGGGTTGTGATAGATTGGGTGACAGAAATCGCGGACTTTACCACGACCATCACTTGGGACGCAGAAGAGATGGAACTTGCCGCATGCAGCTCGAAGAATGGTCGCAGGGGCTGTTAGGGGGAGGGTCCTACGACTCTACCTTACTGACAGCATCCACCTGTCAAATGTAAGGTACACGACCTAAAGTTTGAAGATACCCATATGTTATAGTGTTTCCCGCCAGGAAACAAAGTACCTTGCACTGTACATGTATGTACGTATCTACTCCAATCAAACGCAGTGGGATCGAGCAGGTACGTGGTAGGCTGTGCTGGGTGTGAGTAAGGCGGTACCTAGCTTCCAAGGTTCTATCCCGAAGCTTCTAAGTGCCCGGGGGCCGGCACTGCGCCATCGACCCCTAAACATTTCACACTGCGGGGTTGCCTACCCTGGCACTCCGTCCTCTAGGCCTCAAGATAATTACCGGATTGCATCCTACAGTCAGTCGACATTGTCGTGATATACCATGACTTAAAAGGTGATTCTACCTATGCAACGCCTGTAAATAGCTTAATTATTATCAAGCTCGTAATTGATGTGGTGATTCGTTTTGGATCAGACGACTCTATAAATATTTGTATACACATTTCGCCTATGTACGCTGAGCGCATGCACTAGACTAAGCGGGTTACTGATAAAGGCTAACCTAGGTTCTATTCAAATCATATAGTAAGGAAGCACGCGCTTCTACTTATGTAATGATAGGTATACGTAAGTACTTAGTTTCGCTGCCGCCCTCGTAAGGCGAGTAAGGATGGCCTAGTATAGAAGTAGAGACTAAAATACGTGCCGCTCCTAGGCTGTTGTGGGCAACCGACTCCTATTAATGACAACATTGGCAGAATGCTAGCTTGTTACTAGAACACATTTGGCAACAATTGGGGAGTGGAAACAACCCAAAGTACCCAGATGAATATCGGGAAGCCAACAGAACAGGCGGACCCAAAGGATAGCCCTTGGCAAAACGTGGCATGATGGTTATAAATGTAACTGTCACGTACGCTCTTATTGGATCATCCATCAGCCGCAATGTTCCTTTGAGGGTTTGTGCTGATGTTATCCATAAGCTGTTGCTCACCTTTCATTCGTTCTATAGACGCGTAAATACATCGAAATCTGTGAACAGAGTGAGCCGGGGCCGTTTTACTATGCGTTCGGTCAGATAGGACTTTTAGGACCCGCAGATGACAAGTTAAGTATAGCGTAGACCGGCACCTTACATAAAAACTCAAATAACCATTCAAGGCATGCCGGCACCATTGTGTGTACACCTATATCTACATGCCTACGAGACGCAGGAACGGAATCTAATATACCACTCGAAATGCCACGACTCAGTTCGCACTAAGCAACTTTTGTAGTTGATGTAGGTACTGAGGTTAATGCTTCGATGGTGCCGAATTGGAGGACATAGAGAGCGATAACATCGTAGAAGTAGGGAGCAGCTCATCGCTCGTGTGTTCGTCCATAAGGTCGGCACTTGTTAATCTATTTTCTTGGGTCGTACTATATGATCTCGTTTCGGATACTTTTAACAACATTAAGAAGGTGATCAAAGTAATACGTTACCGTTGTTAAAATTTCTTTTATTGTTCTTTTTATTTCGATGATATTGTCCGTAACTAATAATGGTTGGTTATACGGTTCTAATTTGGGTTTATTCGGACTGTTAATCGGCCAAACCGGAGAGGATATGTGTCTGCTTCGGCCGCGAGATTAATCGTTGGTAGTAATTGCGGCCATTCTGGAAACTGTACATAGTCGGCAATAAAAACTGTTTTAAATAAGAGATTAGTGCAGGATGTTGTTCTTTTCTAATCAATACTTTCAGGCCTACCAGCGTTAGACTTTGATATAACCTAGTTATAGTGACTCCAGTGTCCTGGATCATGGTGTGTCGGCCGGGGTCATTTTGTGCTTGAACCCGTACACTCTGGAGATTCTGGCTAGAGGTCTCCAGTGATTTTTTGGGGGGTTTGACATGCAAGCTTCGTCATTGTTAGCAGTACCGAGAACTATTTACCGAGAACCATTGTCAATTATTGGTATTGATAGAGGCTCGTCAAGGACTTTCGATTATATTTTGAAATTCAATAACAAGGTGGCTTATTCCAGACGGTTTCCTAGCTGTTCATCATAGGATAAAACTGATAAGCCGATCTATAACTTACGACGGGACGGAAATATTGGACGTAATGAACCTTAGTAAAGAGTTAAGGGTGAATTTATACGTTAAGTGTTAAGATTCTGTGTCTACGGCATTATGGTTTGCGTTTAGTACTATGCTACGGCTGCCTATGGCTTTTGCCGCTAGAGGAATGTGGTATCCTTTATTGCCTCATTTGCGTAATATTCTTAAAGAAGAGCTATTTTAATTGAATTTAGAGAGAGTCATTAGCTGAATATCGTCGATGAGGATCTAAAAATGGTAACAGGGCACTAAGCTTGAGTGCAACGGAATGACTACGACATCAGATAGAGACCTGATAACGAGAAAATGGATGATCAAGAAATATACTATGGTTAAACAATATTGCGGAGTGAGACATTAGAATTACAATCATTTTAAACATTGTCAAAACCATTCCTGTCACCTTAACTGACTGAGCTACACATGTTGATGTTGCTCTCTATGTTATGGTTAAAAGAACAGAGGAATAATGTGTTCTTAACTATCGCCACAATAACTATGTTCCGATGCTGACTTGCAGAAGTCGATTACAGCAGAGTTATCACACCAATGAAGTTCAAAGCAACGCTCGTAGAGATGATATCAACCGTATATCTCCATTGGATCCGGAGGCTTGAGGAAGCACAATAATAGCAATCATGATGATCAAAATAGGTACGGGTAGCTGAGTATACGAAACACCGCCTCGTAAATTATTTACATAATGTTGCCGATCTGACCCTAGTATACGGATAGCTGCAATCCTATACCTAGTGTCAGGTCCTTGTGACATGGTGTTTCGAGGTCTATTGTTCGCTACTGCTGTGCCTGAGGATATTTCATGCCGTCTTCATGCGTGCCAAAATTGCAGTGAAAGAGGTGGGGTCTAAATTCAGCTTCGGCCATGCCATTGTGGAAAATATTCTCCAGCCTAAGCAAATACCTAACTCTATCACCAAGACCAGAAAACTTGAAGATCTTAGAGACTCCAAAGCAGAAAGCGACCATCACCTTCACACCTCTGCTTTCGCACGAGAACTTGATAGCCGTTGAAGTTTGTGCTATTGCCATTTGTGACCCTCGTTTCACGAATTGGAGAAGCGAGGTAATTGTGAGGAATTGTTAGTTAGACTCGTTTACCAAAACAAGGTACCGGGATGGCTCGTCATTGCGTTTCTAGACTTCATCTAGAGAATGATAGTTGCCCGTTTTATAAACCGTATTGGGAACGTAAGGGGCGCGTCACAAACCACAGTTGAGGTGGCTTGACCTTTTAATTTCTATCGCTCTACGGATCGATCATTTCGCACTGTCATATAGTGTATAACCACATTACTGCAGGCCCCGTTAGCAGCTGGGATCTATTGGTCCTGTAGACGTCCTGTTGAAACCTGTGGCTAAGGGCTCTATTGTAGGCACTAGGCTGGTAGATAAGGCTCTCCTTTTTCCACAAGTAAAGTGTGAGAGGGATGCTGTCCAGCAGAATAACCGTGTCCGGCTACTATTGGGTTTGTTCGACTGCGGTGGTACCCAATATTGAACCATCCGGGGCCAGTTATCTTACTTGCATACGATGAGCCTCATACTCGATGTACATAAGGTTGTTTGAAGTAGTGTAGAACGGCAACTGGGTCCGAGCCGGTGTAAACAATGCCATAATGGAAATTCGTACTTCTGGTGAATAAATAAATGTTAATAAACTTTCTGATCTGTGTTCCATTTGTTCCTTGGGAGATTCATGTTTTGAGGGTTTCCGAACTTGATACCAGCCTCCAATTCACAGCCGCCGCCACTCTGATGTGGCAGATGCTGACAACCCCTCAGCACTTGCAGGCGACTGGGTTCTTATTGGCACAGTGGCTTGGACATGTATTTTTGCTACGGCATAAAAAGGGCACCAGTGACCCTGTGCTCTAGTTTCTGTCGACTTTCAAATTAGGAAGATGTTTACTCCTTCTGATTTCAACATTTAAAGGCTGAAACTCATGGATCCCTTCAGCATCGTTGCTGGTGCGCTTGGCATCAGTCGATTCGCTACATCTAGCATACTTAAGCTTTACAAATTCATCGATGGACTCGCCGAAGCTAAAGAAGTGGTGCAAGACATTGCCTCAACCCTGGATGGTATACAACGTCCACTAGCTTGCCTTGGAGAGCTTAACACTTCCAATAGAGCGATGGAGGATCTGAAGAAGACTGGTGTAGTGGAAGCTGTGAATAAATGTGGTAAGGCATGTGATAAATTTAACAAGGATCTCGAGAAGTGGACGAAACATTCTAGCAGTACGAAGCTTTCGCTTCGGGATCGTTTATCAGTCGGCGTATGGAATAGAGAAAAGATTCGCACATTCAGATTGCAAATTCAATCTTGCCAGGCCAACGTTCAATTCGCCATCGCGAGTACCCAGCTGTAGGCAAGCACTTGTGCATAACGCTTTTGATTCATACTAATAAGCTGGAAGGATTGCTCAGCATCGCTCTAAGACTGAACACAAAGAATTAGAGGATCAATTATTGGCCCTTCAGAAAGCAATCGAAGAGCATCTCGTTCTCATAAACGAACAGCATTTCGAAGCGCAGAGGCGCAGGGAAGATCTCCAGGAGGTCTCAGAGGATGAAGAGGATGACGGTGCTCAGCGGACTCTCGCCATCAAAGAGGTAGAAGAGCAGTCAAGTTTACTAGAGGATGACCAAATTTCCAGTGGATCTATCCTATCACAAGTACAGTCAAAACGGACAGGACACAGGATTGGTAATATCATAACGTCCGGTAATTCTCAGGTTTGGGTCGGAATGCCAGCGAGTGTTGTTGGGCGAATTACCCAGCAGATAGGAAATGTGACAACGACAGAGGGATCTGCTGCAAGAGTAGGAGTATTCATTTGAATATAGGAAGAATTGAGATTAGGACGGCGATGTCGATCATGGGCTACCAAGCTTCATATGTCCATGACATGATGGAGCTCTACTCGAATCATATTTGGTAGATAGCTGTAAGCCTTTTATTTAGCGGGGTTTTGCCGCCTATGTTGCAATTAGCGTTGATATGGTATTCTATTCACGCGCGTGTGCTGTTGCAGTTTTAGCTACAGCTCCTTAATGCAGGGACAGAGCCAGGCATATCACTTGCACCAGCAAACCACACGATGTCGAGGGGCATTCATAGCTCTTTACACACCCGGGAGCTGAAAATCGAGTCTTCTTGAAATGTGTAACAGTAAAGCGTTGATTGGGGCATCTTGGCGTTGCCTGAGGCAGAGAGGGTATGACTGTGATACAAAAGCATAGTAGACAGGCGCTGGCGTTGTATGTACGTTATAGTAGGCCCTGGTCTGAAGCAGCTATAATCTCTTTCATTCACGATTTATCTACTGTTGCCTGCTCAATCTCAGCTGCTTATACCAGCGCTCTGTTTCCATTCGCGATAGCGTTATTGTTGTGGCCAAGCAGCAGCTGAACAACTTCCTTATGCCCCCCTTCAGCTGCGAACGTCAGTGCTGTCCATCCGTATCTATCTTTTGCGTTGACATCTGCACCGTGGTTAAGCAGTAGCTGAACAGTTTTCTCATAGCCCCTTTCAGCTGCGAAGATTAGCGCCGTCCATCCATGTTTGTCTTTTGCATTAATATCTGCGCCATGGTCAAGTAGCAGCTGAACAACTTCCTTATCTTCTCCACAAACTGCACACATCAGTACTGTCTCTCTATCTTCAGAGCTTCTGGCATTAACATATGTACCGCGGTCAAGTAGAAGCTGAACAATTTCCTTATACCCGAAATCAGCTGCACTCATTAGCGCTCTTTCTTTCATCTCAGTGCTTGAGTTAGCATCTGCTCTGTAGTCAAGCAGCAGCTGGACAATTTCCTTATGCCCTCCTATAGCTGCGAACGTCAGCGCTGTACGTCCAAATTTGTCTTTTGCGTTAATATCTGCGCCGTGATTAAGCAGCAGCTGGACAACCGCAACATGGCCTCCTGAAGCTGCCCACATTAATGCTGTCCGTCTTTGTTTGTCCTTTGCATCAGCCCGGCTCTGAAGACCCAGTCTCCAAGCCCTCTTTTTAAGGAGATGCTGAACCCAGGGAACAATACTGAAGTAAGAAGCTATATGCAACAAAACATAAGGCGAGTCCTCGCTATAATCAGAGGAATAGGTCTTTAACCACTTCTTCCAAACGTCACTTTCATCTTTAACGAATGGACGCGATTGATTGAGGAGCTCCTTTGCATACGTAGAAGAGGACCTTGCATGGTGCATCCAATGAAATACCGCATAATCTAGTAGCGGAGAATCTTGCCAAGAAGATGAATATTTGCTGTCCGGGGATCTGCGTTGCAGAGCGCTACTCTCAATCAAATCTAGACATGTTCGTGTCAGCTCTAGATGTGCTTCTTCTGGCTTGATCCAGAACTCTGGGTGGCTGTCACGGTCTATTTGCAACAAGTACTCCTTGGCCGACTGGTGGACAAAAGTGACTTTGTCTTCAAGAATCTTGAGGAAGGACCCATATAAAGCGATCTCGTCACGAGCAGCCTGTTCAGCATTAAGCGAAGGAGAAGATTGTATGCCCGTAGCAGCTACAAGTTCTTGCAGAGTGAGAGGTCGAACAGCGAATGTAACCCAACGCAATATTAGAGCAGTGTTTCGTCTTCGAATTCTCGATATCTCGAGTAGCATTCGGCTGAAAATCGCATGCAGGCCTTTTGGAATGGTTCCGAGGGCATCTTGAACCTCCGTATATGTCCTCTTTCTAGAGAGCTCGTCCATTACGAAGCCCACCCATAGGAAAGTACCTTCAGCTTGATTTAGAAGGGTATTTTTGACATCGTTACGAAACGTGTCACTAAACCCTTCTATGCTTGACAATTCCATCACTCTGGCGGAAATGAACAGTTCGATGTCGTTGTTCACTAGTCCGTCATTATCAGAATCGAGCTTGACTTGGGGGAAGGCATTCAGTCTAGCGATCCCTGGACGGCTGACAATCACCAACTTGAAACGTGTATCGGTTCGATCTGAGGTGTCTGATGAGATGAAATGAATAAATTTTGTGACCAGTTCTTTCGATGACTCGTCGTCGCATTCATCGAGTCCATCGAGCACGCAAAAGACAGTCCCGAGATTGGGATCTTGGAGGAGCTTTCTGAATATAATCCAGAGAGCGTGAACCGATGATAATGTGTTCTTAGCTATTTCCGGGCTTTCGAAAGATGGCAACACATGCGTGGCCAGATTTGGACACTTCGTAAGCAGTTGGTGCAATAACCCTCGAAGAATAGCTACTACGTTGTTGCGTTTCTCGTCTTGATGGGTACAGAAGTAGAACAAAAGAAGCGCATTTTCTGAATCCTGACAGAATCCCTCAAACTCTTCGGTGAGGAAGATTGACAGCACCGTCTTTCCTTTGCCAGGCCCACCAGATATCCAAAGAAGCTGCGAACCACCTTGAAGCCACGATCGGTAGATGTCATTATCTTTAATCCATTCACATGTGCCAACAGTCTTCTTGCCTTTACTGCTTATGAGGCTTTCTCGATCGACGTAGGGATTCGTGAGGAATAAGGCATTACGACAGCTATTGACTTTGTCTTGAAAGGCTTCTGTGCATTCGCTATTGTCAGCGAGAATATACATCAGAGAACAAGCGATCGAGTTAACCAGAAAGCCTAACTTTGGGGATCTTCAGGCCTTGTGCATTGTATTGATCCATTACTGATATTATTGATACCCACAAATGCTTGTGAGCCGCCAGTAGTGGACGTGTTGCCGATGTGGAGTTGAGACGGGAGCGGGCCGCCCGGCATCACGTTCCGCTCCGGTCGATCATCTGGTGGGTCAACACGTTCAAATGCCATGTGAGCCAGTGCTGGTCATAATTGTGTGAGCGTGTCTCCATTGCGAAGTCAGGAGGGTGAGGCTTTTGAGTCTTCGAGAATCCTGTCAGAGCACGATTTTCAGCTGCCGCGAATCAAATGAAGGGAAAAACCCACCTGCTCGTGCGACCCTTCTCGCTTCTCATGCCATTTACAGCAAGAAGTTATAATTGTCATGAATTTTACATGTATTGCACTTGAGCACTATTTAATCTTTAAGTTAGTTTTATAGTTATGTCGATATGTTTTTCTAACTGATGGACTAAACATTACATCTCTGTCAAAGGTAGGTTATTATTTTTTCGCATAATATAAGCAAGAGCGATAATAAAAGTAGATGGGCTAGTAGGAGAGGAGTACCCAGTGTAGTGGTCAGCCGGAATTTGGCAAGGCAAACCAAGGCCAACAACCGCAAAAACATGTTACTATGCAAGCACTTGGCACTGCGCGAGAGGTCTGCTAAGCTGTGCTATTGGATACCTTATGATTGTGACTTGCCACTCCATCTTCTGAGCATATTGCGCACGGCGGTAAATACAGCCATCATTTTTGTCCAATTTTCTTAAGGTAAGGAACTTATTTTATGGGTAGCGATTAGCACCGCGAGGATAACTTCATTGGGAAGGTCTTAGTTCGAACTACTCATCATTTCTTATAAGCAAAATCAAACAGGTTCTATTATTGATTACTAGGCTGCTATTACATACTTCATAGGCCTTTCATAGCCCATTGAGCCATGGGCCTTCGTGTCCTCAAGCACAAAACAATGGCACACTTTAAGCTTGAACTTTTTGATCCCCCCTTTCCAACATATCTGATGTAGGTTAGAAAGACAAGTTAGATTTTTTGCGCATAGGACACGTCCTTCCGCCGATGCTCGAGCTGTGAAAAGTAAAACAACTGTCCTAACATATGAATCTTCTTCCTGTCCACCTTCTTTGATGCTGTTCGTGGTAGCCAAGACATAAGAACGAATCTTGTGGGCATCATATAGTGCGGAAGCGTCTGTGCGATGGCTTCCTGAATCTCCTCGATCTTCTTGAGTGCAAAGGCGTCTGTTGTGGCATCCTTCAATAGGGGCACGGCATTCGCTGTAGGGTTTGTGCTATCAGGATGCTCATCGAGATAAAGTAGGGCGGCTAGACTTGGCTCGTCTTGGCCATTGATGATTCCTAAGAGATCGATAATGATATTGTCGTTGTCTGAGAGACATTTCTTAGCTTGATGCTCTACTTCTAGCGCATCAATCCTACAGCCGTCCAGTTTCAGGATGGTGTCTTTGCGGCCTAGATACGTAATAGTGCCATCGTGGTTGAGTCTGCCAAGGTCTCCCGACCTATATATCCGTGTATGAGTTCTGTTCGGATGCATCTTGACTAGCCAAGGGGGCATTGTCTTCAGGAATCCGGCTTCTGTTCTTCGGGTCGCTGTATCGTCAAGATATCCACGGGACAAATGGGGACCTTCCACTAAGATCTCACCTACTGATCCAATGGGCATTAACTTGTTGGGCGTGGATGGGTCGACAAGCCATATTGTCCCGGTTGAGGGCCGTCCAACCTTTGCTCCGCCAACAGGGTCAGGTCTTGTGTTCAGAGCACAGCATATGGCGACTTCTCCCATGCCATATTGATTGACTAGCTTCGTAGCGCTATCACGCCATTTGGTGACGAGGTCCTTCGGCAGAGGCTCACCTCCGACACACAATGTTTTAAGGTTAGGGATATCTTGGGGCTCTAGTTTGATAGCCACGGTAGGTGTCAAGAAGATAGTATCAGAGGCCATCGAGTTGATTTCACGTGTCAGGTCATTGATTGTCTTCATCGGTCCAGGGACGCAGCAGCAACCGCCGAGTATCAGAGGAACTAGGAACTCTAAATTACTTATGTCGAAGGCATAGTCGTCGAATTGAAAAAACCTTGTGCGTGAGTCGAGCCCAAGGTCTCGGGCGTAGTTCTTAATAGCGGAGGCATATGCCTTGTGACTTTGGATAATTCCCTTGGGCGTGCCGGTGCTGCCAGAGGTAAAGAGGACTAGACAGGCGCTATCGGGTTGGACTGTCTCGCAAGCTTGGGACCCGGCTGGAAGATTCCGTATCCATTCAGGAGATAACTCAAGAAGAGTTGGGACGATCCCTTTAAATCGTTCAACGTGACACGAATCAGTGAGTAAGATACTTGTCTTAGTCCGAGCTATTACGGACTCAAGATAGACAGGGGGGTCGCTTGCAAAAACTGATATGTACGCACCGCCAGCCCGTAAAATAGCTAGGCGTGCGACGATAGCCCAAGTCGACTTTTCGAAGCAGCTCAACACGAAAGTTTCAGGGCCAACGCCCAATTCCATGAGTCGGTTTGCAAGCCGCAGAGAGAGATCGTCCAATTCATTATATGTCAAGTTCCCATCCCAGGAGCAGATGGCCATCTCGTTGGGTCGTTGACGACATTGTTCCAAGATTAGGTCGTGTAAACAGCTTTCGACGGGCGTAGGATCCATGTTTGTCCAGCTTTGAATCTTCTCCTTATCGAAGTTTGCGCATGCATCTACTTCTCGGAGAAGCGTGAGACTTGAGGAGTTCCCAATCTGCGAGTATATTTGCTGGAACGTGCGCAAGATGCTTGTTGCCATATCTGCGCTGGTATGAGACAGATTATACACAAGCTTTATGGATGTGTGCGAAGGTCCAGCTACTAGTTGAATATCTGCCTGATGTCCTGTCAGCGGTATGTTCATTCCCAGAGGTGGATTTTCGCGTAATTGCAACACTTACTTCAAAATTTGTGCCATTCTGATCATCCCCAGCTCCCCGGAGGTAGACACCGGTATTGCAGCTATGGTGAGATGACTTTTGGTCTACAACACCGATGCCGTGGCCTTCGACTGAAGTATTGGAATTCAACTCACTTCTATCAAGGCGTTGTAAAAACGACCAGATCGACTCATTAGGATCAATCCGGGTGTAATACTGGACTTGATTACTCTCATTTTCTGCCTTTAGCGTTCTCGTCTGTGACTTTTTGTCTTCATCAGGACCAAGGGGGCCAAGATACTTGAAGCAGATTACATCTGCTACAATAAAGCACTGTAGGGTTAAAATCCAGCTGGCCTTTAGAACCGTAGGGAATGAAACCTCTGAGAGAGCCAATGTATGATTCTGTTGGTCGACAGGGTCCACATCGACACTGATTGTATCTCTTCCGGCAGCAGTAGCATCTGTGCTGGAAGGCGGCAAGATGCAGTTCGAACGATCCAGACGAGGGGCCTGATCTCGGTCACGAACGTCAGCCATTATGACCACAAACTTAGGAATAGTATATCCTAATAGCAATAGAATGATAACCAAGGTCACTAGAAAGAAGATAAGTGGAAGGAGGATGAAAATGGAAAAGCAGAGTTGATGGTCAATGACGCACCCATCCCTGGCGTACCTGAAGCTACTCCTGAAATGTCCTATCCAGGCACGTCTATTATAAACAATATTCCGTGCAAACCCAAGAGCCAGTCTAGTGGTAGCCACTAAACTCAACAAGCCGGCTAGCTAGCCATGTCTCTCCTCACTTCTATTACACGACAGTATATTCGACTGACGTCCGAGCACATTCCGCTAGAATAGATAGTCTCAGAGTGTAAATACGGTACGTACTCTCATCGGGTAGTCGTTCTTTAGCCTTGTCAGGCACTCGCGTATCGGACACTGTATGGGGAATCATGTTCACCGTCTCTTCTATGGCTTCTGCCGCTACCCAGTGAAGTTGAGGTCAAAGCCAAAGTAAACTTGTACCAAGATGCAACTGCAACTGGGGCATCGGAATTTGTCGATCCTCAACAATCCCGGGTCTTGGAAGATGGTATACTAGGTATAGTATACTAAGACTAAAGTTGTGATCGGCTACGTGCGCGTCTGCAGGTGTTCACTAGTGTCTGCTGTAGTCATCAGCTAGCCCCAGAATCTAGGCGCATATTCAGCTCGCGCCGTATCGATCCGGACGTATCCGGAAACGTGAGTGGCTGTCAGCGCCCGTATTGGTTAGCTTAAAGGCTCCTGTAGCCGACTTAGGGAATCATGTACCTGTACTTCTCGCAACCTCCAAGCACATGCACCTATTGTCACGCCAATGAAAACTCTCCCTCAGCTAGCTGCCTCACTTCTTATTCTTATTGTCATCTCGTTATCCCTTTGAATGTTGTTTTTGGCTGGGTGACATAAAAGTGGAATAGCAGGGCCATTATAACGCAGTTAGCTATACCCAATAATAGTATTGTATTATCCGAGCTTTGTTCATTGTTAATTGGGTACCTAGGTATATCCAAGCTGTGTTGTGTGTTACGAAGGGAATCGCATCGCATACGCCTGCACAGCTTGATACTATCCCGCTAGGGATATGTCTTAGACTCTTTCGAATGATTGCATCGGGTTTCCCGGGAAATGCCATGTAAAATACATAGTAATGCCAGCGCACTGGTGAGGGGTATCTCGAGGATCGCCATAAAGTGTAGACCTGAAATGCAGCAAGCTGGGTAGCATGTATAGGCACTCAGCTCGTATACTGCAAATGTAACCTTGATCACATATACGTAGTAAAGTTAGGTAGCTCTGATGTGTCCTATGAAGCGTGACTATACAGCCCGCGGATTCCCCTCAAGTTTCTCGCCTCCTAGCTCATCTTTGCTCTCCCTCATCCCTTGTCATCCCTCACGCATGCTCACACCGGCACACACAAACAACTGACCATAATGAGTTACAAATATTATCCCATCACAGGAATCAAGGACGGCTGGGGCCCCAGTGGCAGAGTCCCTGTCCGACGAGATTTCGATGAGTGGAGTAAGAGCAAGGATCCAACAGACAAGACTCAGTTCATTCTCTATCTACTGGCTCTCAAGAGACTACAAGCCATCGACCCGGCTGACCGAGACTCGTACTTCCAAATTGCAGGTAGGAGGCAATTATCGCAGTAGACTAATACATTTTGGCTTAATATTACGTAGGCATTCATGGCTACCCATATACCTCTTGGGATGAGCCTTCGACCACACAGAAAGAGATTGGTAGGAAAGGATACTGCGTACATGCGAATTCGTTATTCCCGCCTTTTCACCGTCCCTATATGCTACTCTACGAGGTATTGTTGATGCTAGGCGTCTCTTCCCCGACTCCGCTCATGATGGCTTAGCAACGTATCTATGAGATTATGGTGAACGAGATCATCCCCAAGTACCCAGCTTATAAAGACAAATACCTTGAAGCTGCTCGAACATGGCGGCTCCCGTTCTGGGACTGGGCCAAAAACCCCAGGATTCCCGAGATGTGTCGCTATAAAACTATTGGAATCACTTTCGGGGGCGAGCCAAAGGTCGAGATAGCAAACCCCCTTTATCAGTTCCGCATGCCCAATGACAAGAAGATGAAGGTCTACGGGGTAGGACCTGTGGTAAACTTTGACGGCGGCGATCCTTTGGAGGTAGATATTATCATCAGTGCTTTTGGCCAAAGGTCATTACTAACGCTCTGGGTTTCCAGTATGGAGAGTGTATCGCCACCAGCCGTTGCCCGACTAATGAGGAACGTGCCGACCCCGTGAAATGGGCGAATGGAGTCGTCCACGATAATACGGCAGACGAACTATTAGCTGAACACTCGTCTGTTACAGATATGTCATACGGGTCCGCCGCTGAGCTAGTGTATCGGCTACTCACTTATCCCATGGACTATCCTCACTTTGCAACCCTTGCCAGAGACGAAAATATGACAAGTGCAACAGCCAGTACAACTAGGGTTACAAACGACATCAATATTGAATTCATACACAACAACATTCACTATTGGGTTGGAGGTGCTGGAGGCCACATGTCGCAGATTCCAGTTGCGACGTTCGATCCCACCTTCTGGCTGCACCACTGGTAAGAACTTCTCCGAAAAACCTGTCGACGCTGACTTTGCTAATCATTATCTAAATCGGTAAAGTAACATCGATCGTTTGTTCGCTCTGTGGCAGGCTCTGAATCCAGATAAGTGGTTTGAGACAGATATCCAGAGGTTTTTTGATCAAAAGATCGTCGGCAGCGGTACCTTGATCACAAACAAGACCCCTCTGCGTCCTTTTCATAAGGATACTACGGGTACAGTGTGGACACCAGACGATACTCGTGACTGGTTCAAACTTGGCTACACGTATCCCGAGCTCCCCTCTGGCAAAGAAACCCCCACCGAGCTACTTAAAATGGTCAATGACACTTATGGTATCACTCGTAAGGAAGCGTTGATGCTGGCCGAGAGTGCGAATGCTGTGCCGCCGGGGGTTGAGCTCACCGATGACGGGGCGAGGACATATGACTACGCCCTTAGCATTAAGTATTCAAAGTACAGTATCCCTTTTATTTTAGTTTCTCGCCAGCTTTCCAGTTCTGCTTATACATAACCCTAGATTTGCGTTGGGTGGCCGACCCTTTAACATTGAAGTATTCTTGCGACCCGAAGGAGAAACCGAGAACACATTTCGAACTGAAGACTTCGTAACCAACGTGTTCAATTTCAGCCAACCTCCAGAGAATGAAGACGGCGTCGAAGTCTGCAGCAATTGCAAAGAAGGGAAGGACCAAAATATTCAAGCGACGGCCTACGTTCCTCTCACGTCGTACCTCCTCAAAATGTTTCAGCAACAGCAGCTAGATAGTCTTGAGCCACCCACCGTTGAGAAGGTCCTGGCTAGGATGTATTGGAGAATTGTAGACATTGTCAGTCTTCGCTTGCACGAGAGATAAATCAATGCCTAGCTAACATTATTGTGCAGGGAGGTGGTGCCATCCCCGAGGAAAAATGGAAAGATACTATGAACCTTGATCTTTCTGTCTCTAAGACTCAAATGTCATATAGTACAAATCCTACAAAGCCAACATCATTCCCGGACCCCGAAAAGATTCCCAACCTGGGAACAGGTGCTACGGAGCCTTCACAACCAGTGTAAGTACAAGATGATTCCTACCCCAAACGGACGTTTGACTAATTGCAGCACGTAGGGGTGTTGTTGGTAATAACATCACTGTCAGCAAGATCAACAAGCTCTCAGAGGCAGTATCAGCAGGAGGCTCGATAGTCTTCACATCACCGTCCATGAATATGGCTAAAGCACCTCGCGACAACTACGGAACTGGCATAGCGCTCCTCAACTGGAATACAGCTAGTACAGCTGACCCGCTCGATACCGAGAATTACGACATCCTGCTCTCCATGGTGATCAAGACTCAGCGCCAAGTGGTGCAGTGCAATCACAAACTGGCTGGAAAGGGTTACAACCTGATCAAAGAATTTTCACCAAGCCCCTGGTTTAGTAGCAGTCCTAAGATTAGGGTTGATATCAAGGAAGGCGAATTCGACATCTACATTGATGGAAAGAAGGTTCAGTCGTACAATAGGGAGATCAAGAAGAGCGTGACACACATTCACTACTATAGTACACCATCGCGCGCGGAACCGGCCATGGCAAGGGAGATCACGGCAAATACCTATCAGGACACTGCTAGGGTGTCGTGAAGCGAGCTGGCTTTTACAACGGTTTTGCCGATTACTTAGTACGAAGATACATGTAATTTTTCGTCGAATACATTTCCATCTTCCTAATCATAGTGCTTCGGTCGAAATTGGATGAGTTATGGTTTCATTGAGTTTAATGTCTCGGCTCCTCAGCAGCTGGCTACACCCAATTAAACGATAAATAAAGCTCGGATAATACTATTGTAGTAAATGTATTTTTAAGCCACCTAGCCTCTATATCTACTTAGGTATCTAATTTATACACATGCATGTCTATGAAACGCCGCCACACACACCTCATTGTTGCAAGAGGATAGGTAACATTTTCGGCACCAGTCTTTCTCCGTTGACTCTATGCCGCAGACGAAGCACCATAGAGGGATTGCGTCGCACTTCTCCGCTTCTTGGCTCAGGAGTTGTCTCTGCTCCTTGCTTTCTTGCCCAAAGACTTGTCTCATAAGCCCCTCACGATCGGCAGAGGTGCTGCTCAACTTGGGAAGCAGTCGAGCCCAAGGGCTGCGACGCCGGATGGCGCACATGACACGATACCGCAGGGCTATGGCCCTGTCTATGGCGATCACTGCTCCCAGGCCCTGAACAGCACCCGGCTCCTTGGTGGTGGGATCTAGCTCGCCCAGCACATCACGAATAGCTTCTCCGATTCGCTCGCTCTGCTCTGGCCAGTTTTCATCAACCGATGCACGCAGAATACTGAGTGCTTCAAGAAGAATGGGTAACCTTATTGGTCGGCTCACGAGAGCACGCCAATAGCGTATTGTTTGGCGAATGTCCTCATCCTTAGTGTATGTAAGGCCCTTAGTCGTAACGCCTTCAAAACTGATTGCAATACCGCTCACGCCAATACCTTTCCCGAAGATGACAAGGTCAGGCTGGTATTCTACGCCTTGGCGCGCATACTCGGGTCTTTGAAATGCAAAGGGAGCTCCACATCGCATCGCTGTCATCGTCTCGTCCACGATGAGCAGCAACCGGTTCCGAGCGCAGCACGCCTTGACTAAGCCAAACTTTTCAGGAGTAAAGACAAGCCCGTCTTCGGTACTGACCATATCGAAGACTACTGCGATGGCACCTTTCGCCTTCGCTTCCGCAAATTGGGCGTCCAGCGTCTTTTCATCCGCTTCTCTCATGTTGACCACAATCGGCTTTGGGCCGGAGGCTATCGCACTGGTCTCCCATTCTTTGGAGGCGTGCGCCTGTTTTACGTTCACCTATTAGCAGTCTGTGCAAGATCTTTTGATTGGCAAACAACTCACAAGAGGTCCGTACCCAGCACCGTAGATGTTATCGGCAACCACAAAAGTCGGTGAGAGAACGTGTGTCTCAGTCCAGCCCAAAAAGTTCAGCGCAAAGTCGCGGACTCTCATCCCCGTCTCCTCAGGTTTCTCATCTGCCTTAGGTCTCAAGACCTCAGAATCCAACACTAGGGGACTTGTGGCGGCGGTATTGAGAATGAGGCTGGCAATAGTCGTCGGCATGAGTGAGTCGGTGGCGTGGGCGTGCATAGAAATCGGATAATAACCACCGAAGACCCTATGAAAAAGCTCGGTATACTCGCTTAGTATAGAATGGTACTTTCTATCAACTGCAGCTTTGTCGACAGCATATTGCTGCCACAGTGGCAAAATCTCCTTGTCACCAACAGTACTCCGATTTGTATACACACTTCCCCAAGCGCTATGGAAGTCATGATCCAGAGGCGCATCCAGCTTGACTCGGGAGGCACTCATTTTGTCAATGTAAGGTAGGTGATCTTGAAATGAAAGCGATTAACTATACAACAGTAGATCTGTAAATTAACAAAATGTTCTGACGAGTTCCTATATTTATTATTATTCCAATACGTTCAGACACATTAGCTAGCTTTTCAGGCTCCCCAGGCAAACTTCAGCGCCTGTGTACCTCACAGTTGGCAGTGGATAGAGATCGACAAATCACAGTGCCCTACATGCAAGGTACTTGCTATAATGCTGTGAGTTCCGATACTTCACCTACCTAGAAGCCAGTCACTATACGTAACAGTACCAGGCTTTACTTTGCGTGCCAAGCAATTTCGGAACGTTGCGGTTCTATCCGCCGGGTTGGTACACGTATGTCCTGGGTACCTATATTTCAGCTCTTGTCTCGCTTCCAGATTAGGAAAGAAAATCAATTCTACCGTGGGTCGGCGTTACATTGCCCTTGTTCACCTGAAAGTACCCATGCACTCGTAGCGAGCGTCATAGGAACCCTGTCCCGCTCCTCTTCCCCACTGCCGGCTGCCCCAGCAGCAAGGTTCATCGGATACCGACAGTAGTGGTTGGCTTCGTACTGTATAATAGGTTATGACGAAAGTCAACGATAGAGCCCAGTAATGGAACGATATTGAGAGGGAAATTGCCGTTTTGGTGTCGACTAAATTATATTTCCAAATGCTTACCTAGGTACCTATACGCACACGTATTTGAAAGCAAGGGATGGACCAGGAGAGATACGCTATCTACACATTATTGAGTAAATACTTAATAGTTAGAACTAGTAACGTCGTCTTACACAGGGTACCTCGACTAGGCTGATACTTTGGGCACAAGAGAGAACGCTCTTAGAAGACACACGTTGAAGATATTGAAAACAGTCCAAATGCTCAAGACTATAGACTATAGACTACCTATGAAATTAGATAGGAGGGATCGCGTAGATTGCCGGTATTAATTGAGCGTAACCACCGCCTTTTGCCCTGCCGGCGCCTTTGTGTCCTTGTCGTCTTCGTTATCCATGGCCTTTTGTATGGCATCGAGGCCGTTCCCAAAGACACGCGCCTTGGGGAAAATGGGGTATTTGCCAGTGGCCAGCGCATCCGGCAGAAAGTCCTCCCAGACCTTCTTGCCAACCTCGGTCTCACGAATAGCAATCGCGAAGATAAGCTTTACTGTGACCCCTTTGGGAACGTCTTTGCGAGCAAAGTCATCCACGACCGCGGCGACAGTCCTATTGCCCTGACACTTAGCAAGGACTTGGGCCATAGTTATGATCGATGATCCTTGTCCGCTCGCGTCGAAGACTCCGACGACTCTCTTGCCGGATAGCTTCTGTGCTATTGTATTGACTAGGTCCTTGTCTTTATAGTCCACTAGCTCAGTTGCGCCCAAACTTCTTGCTAGATCAAAACTTCTGGGTGAAGCCGTCACCAATACCTTGTAGCCGGCGGCATTTGCCAGTCTCACACCATGACTACCGACGTTGCCCGTCGAGCCTGCAACAATGACCCATTCATCTCGAGCCTGAGGGTATAAAACAGGGTATTCGAGGCCGAGCATGTCCTTTTGAAATAGCGCAGATGCAGCTGTCGAGATCCCTAGTGGCATGGTGGACGCGTCCTCGTATGAGAGACTCGGCGGAATAGGGGATGCCATATTCCGCCAGAGGACGGTATAGTTCTGGAAGGCGGCATGACGGTCGTCATCTGTCGCGAGGCGAAGAGCGTGACCCATGACCCGATCTCCAACACTGAAACGAGTGACTTGAGAGCCGACCTCGACAACTTCTCCAGCGACGTCGGCCCCCAGGATTCCTGGGACAGTTAAGTTGACCACGTACCCCATCTGCATGGCGCCATCGACGGGGTTTATTGAGACCGCAGCATTCTTCACGACGATTTCATTCTCGTCAGGGTATCTGGAATCAGTCTCCTCGATACTAAATGGCTTCCTAGCCATTTTGAGGAGGATTGCGCCATAATTCTCTTCCATAATGGGTTTAGGAATGAGATGTCGTGATATTAACGGTGGGCTTGTAGTTAGGAGTATTCTTCTGTGTGTGTGTGCGTGTATGAAACTAAGAGCAAACCGTATAAGTAATGATAATGAAATGAGATTAAGGTAACAATACACGAACCTCTCAAGTTGATCTATATAATACGTGCAAACTATAGTAATGAATCTGATTCGTAGCGTTTCAGTATCTATACAGATAGTAGTACGTTGCCCCTCAATCTGCAGTTGCATTCCTAGCACAATCACATATCAATCGTTCCCCCCACAAGGCTTAATGTTGTATTCATCCCTCCCCTCAGCTTGTCATATTGTGTCCTACCGTGCTACGTGCTGCGGGGGACCATGCAAGCCAAGTTACCCCAGAACATTCAGCTTGCCATTTGCGGCCCGTTTCACCTTAGCGCAATATGTCATGAACCATTCGAGGGAGTCAGACGCCAATGTCGTCAGGTAGGCTAGGGAAGTAGTATTCAGAACGAACCGGCAAGTCCGCGAACGCACGGGAGGATGGGACGCGCTTGTCAAGGCTTATTGTAAGGCATATCATCAGGTTAGCCCAATTAGGGAGTGCCAGCTGACTACATTGAGACATTATCAACTGCCGATCGGAGTGTTCGTTCGTACCAAAATTTGAAGTTCAGCCCTCTTTCGACCTGTCAGCTTCATATAATTATGTTTTCTGCACAATACTAACCGGGGGAGCCTGCAGATCAGGATTGTGGCTCGCAGATAGCGTCAATATTTCAATATTCATGCTAGCGTTAGTCAGATTCTACAGCCTGACAAGGGCAAGACCGAAAATGCGTAGTGTAGTACATAGTCCGCTGATCATTCCTGTCGTCAAGATAAACGTCTCTCGTCATCCTATATTGTCGCAGCCTGGAGGGCTCTGAGATATGCCGGGGTGCCCGTCAGCTCGGCGTCTCTTGGGGAAACGTGGGGGCTAACTTGAACTCTGAAAGCCGAGGGAGAGGAGTTCAACCTACGCCATGGATCTAGGTAAGGAAGCAATGTGCTATTCTAAACTGGTAGATAGATAGGTAGTTAAATAGAAAAATGATGCTTGCTCCGCCTTTTTGTTCATTCTCTTGATCCGCACAACTATACCCACACCTCACACAATAATTTGTTAGTACATCTCTCGGCAGTGGTAACTTTCGAGCAATACCAAGACCCAACATGAGTATCTGGGA
The DNA here is from genome assembly GCA_037356055.1 of Xylaria sp. Z34. Classification (NCBI taxonomy): domain Eukaryota; kingdom Fungi; phylum Ascomycota; class Sordariomycetes; order Xylariales; family Xylariaceae; genus Xylaria; species Xylaria sp. Z34. The sequence goes on along the minus strand of JBAWJW010000004.1, from coordinate 761,772 downwards.
CGACGCCGGGGCTATCCCGCCCGTACTGGACCCAATTAAGTTGCAGGCGTACACCACCGGCAATCCGGATATCATCAACGCAGAAGAATCTAAATCCGGCTTAACACCACTAGCCAGGGCTTTGCTTTCGGGAAACGCAACGACAGTGAAACTTCTGTTGGACAACGGCGCGAGTCCAGACAAGAAAACCAAAGATGGAAGATCACCAATGTACCTAGCAGCAGATGCTCCACGAGACAGGCGGAGGATGATTCAACTTCTCCTCGACAAGAACCCTGCCACTTTCGACGATGAAGGACCAGACTTCGTTCAAAACAACACGCCATTGATGGCAGCCGTCAGAAGAGACGACCCAGAAGCCGTTAAGTTGCTGGTAGAAAGAGGAGCTTCGAAGGAGAAGAAGAACTCAGCTGGCAAAACAGCAAGGGACCTCGTAGATGAGTCCAAGCCAAACAAGGAGAAAGTAAAGAAGGCTCTTGATATTGTCCCCAGTAAGGGCGTTGGGGGTCTTATGACCTACATCAAAGGATGGGTATTGCCGGTGCTTGCCTATTTCAAACGCTTGGGCCCGCTAAATGATATCTGGGACGCCGCATCCCGAGCCATTTTCGGTGTCGCTGCACCAGGACCACTACCTGGTGAGGTGTATAGTGAGGTAAGTATACCAATTCCAAATTCTCGTGAAATCCTGTTGTTGACACTCAAGTTAGGATATTCCCGAGCCCAAGACAGCAGAGGAGTTTAAGCAAAACCTGGAAAATATGGTAAAGAGGTATTACAAATCCAAGTTAAAATTCTTGAAATGCTGCTGACTGAAGGTTATAGGGGTGGTCTTGATCAATTCTTTCCTCCCGGTGACCCTTATGTTCAACAAGTAGCCGAGAAAGCTGCCGAGCTCAAAGATGATCCCAGTAACCTCTTGAATTCGCCTGCCCAGATTGATGCCCTCGCCAAACTCGCTCTGTACCAACCGATATTGTATTGTGGTGAGTGCCATGGTTCTTCCTTGACTGCTACGTACTGAACCAAACATTCTCTTTTAGACGACAGTGGATCTATGTGGAATGAAGACAATGGCCCTGGCACCAATAAAGGAGACCGGTGGATATCACAGATAGCACTCGTCAGGAAAATGACCGAGATCACCACACGCGCGGTCCCAAACAACAGAGGCTGTCATCTTCGCTTCATCAATAGAGACACCCCGGACAACAATAACCTAGATGCAGATGCCATCGAACAGGCCCTCAATAACTATGGTCGTGGCACCGGCTGGACGCCAATAGGAACCATGTTGAGGAAGCACGTTCTTGATCAACTTATTTATAATGAACTGGAGAATAGTGCGAAGGTTAAGTACCCGTTTCTTGTGATGTGTATTACCGATGGTTTCCCGACACAGGAACGCGCGATGGAAGGTGCTGCACCAGGCCCAGAAGACGCGAATCAGAACCAGGACGCAGATAGGTTCCGTAAGGAGCTCCGTCTGTGCGCTAAGAAACTGGACGAAAAGGATCATAAGCAGGAAGGTAAGTCTACTTATAAATACATTCACAAGGATTCAAAGCTAAAGATACTAATACCCTTTCTGTAGTGGTTCGATTCTCCTTGAGCCGACTCGGAAACATCACGGACTGGGAAGACAAACGAGACGCGGACCTATTTTGGGACGGATTGAAGTCAGATCCCGAGCTCCAAGATGTCCTTTATATGACAGAGGGTACGTAATACCATAATGGCTGACCCACGTGAAAGTTCAACGCCGTTGATAGCTGAGGAAAACAGATATTCTAGACGAGAAATACAATACAAAGCAAGATCAAAAGGAGCTCGAAGTTTGGGTAAGTCCATGTCGATACATTCAAACCGATTAGATCACACACTAAGATGCTAATAGCTGCTCACAACGCTACTGTCCCCGCTGCAATCAGTTCTCTATTAATTGCTTGTTGTGTGACAACTCAATGGTTTCGCAGACCCCAGGGGCATTTATCTTGCTAAACACTACGCTTGCATCACAGTTCTCAGTCCCTTACTATTCCCAAGCCTTTAGGCATTGAAGATTGCACGGTCTATAAGATAAGAAGTTTCTTTTCATTAGAATAGTTTATCATGGTATCGAATACCTTCAGCTACGGATCGACGAAGTGTCATGTATAGGTAATTTGTTTGGATCGTCATAGTTAGTTCGCGAGTCTCCGCTTGTCAAGAACGTTCATTTTCCATCTAAATTGTAAACCTGTCGCCGAGATAGAACCTCGTGATATTTTATCTTTAATCCACATAAATAGTCCATACACCATTCAAGAACTAGGGGTTGGTTGCACATTCACAAGTCCATGGATTGATCAGGATCTATAAGGAGATCCAATAGCCGTATAATAACTCACTCGTTATTCAGGGCTCTACGTTATATAGCAGCAGCTAGGCCAGCTCTCACGCCAAGAAATAAGATCTGAGCAGCGCTGCAAGCCAGTGCATAAGGAGTATGTCATGTGAGCACTGAGATCTGTTGGGCATAACTTCCAAGATTTCCAAGTACCGAGGCTTTTGGATATAAGCTAATGTATAACACCAGCTGAACTGCATAGAAGTGGGTGACCTGACATGAACATTACTAGACCGTGTTGTAAACTGTATGACGTTATACAAATTCCCATAGGGTCAGCTTTATGGTCTCAACCGTGGGGCATGCTATGTACAAGAGTGGCTACAGAAGTCGAGGTACTTACTCATCTTGATAACGTTCACCTTTGGTAGTTATGGTGGAGCAATAAGCTCAACTCGCTCTCGTTGAGAGATTCGCTAAATTATCAGACCCAGGATTTAGTTGACTCCTTACCCGTAAGTATCGGGATTGGCTTTACCGTCGCATAAAGGGTTTCGACGTGCTGATTAGGTGCCTCATATCTATACGCGTGTTTTTTTCCCCTTCGCTTAGAGGCATAGATGTAGTGATCAAGCAAAAAGTATATAAACACTTGTTCGGTTAAGAGTTCTTGGATAATAGTGCGTCCCCTTTTTTCACGTAGTTATTACGACTAGACGAACTCTCCTAAATTCAACCACTTATTATTACCTGATTATTCATCTGCCCTCACTAATGGACCAAGCTTCTACATTATTTAGAAAAGTGTATACAATTTGAGTCCCTTGCATATGTATTTAGGAGACTATATAGATTATAGTCTTTTTGCAATCTCCCAGACTCCCCCCAAATCACTCAGTCCGCTCCACCATTGAATATTATCTTTCATGACTTTCAGATTGCTGACTCCTCTATAGTAATTTTCCACAAAGAGACTCCTGGGGCGACGTGGACTGTTGTGATTTCTGTCGAGGTCGTGATGTTTGATTACCTATGTCGAGGTGCCGAATTCGCGCCATATGAACAGCTTTGGTTGGGTAGCATGGGATATGTTTGATTAAGTAGAGAAATGCGTAATGCTATAGATAATTGTTTTTTTGATTTTCTTTATAAATAAAGGGGGTTATTGAGACATTCGATGCCTTCCGCCGCGCAGTTGGCACCAGCTGGCAGCCATGCCCCTCCAAAGCGTCTCGATGCCCCGCGATACAAAACACCATGCAATGCAACTGACAAGTAGGAAGAGCAGCGACTTAACCAGCACACGTTATATTCTCCGTAATGGGGTTAGATATCCGGCAACCAATCCATACTCATAATAATACAAACAACTCTCAATCGCCAGACGCCGAGCTTTCTTCCACACCAACGGCAAAGCGACAAAAGATCGAGCATCAAACTCAAGATCATCCAGCAACAGCAGAGGGCAGTACTTCTGCTGATATATCCTCCACAATGTCTACTTCTCCCATACTAGAAACCCTACAGCTAGAGCATGTACCATCAACACATTCGGTGCACGTTGCTGTCTTCAGAGATCTTGAGAATGCCGCTTTCTTGCATCAGCAGCTGCTCGCACGGAATGCTGACTTCGAGTACGCCTTAATCGATGCTGGAGTGGTATGTTTATTATTCCGGTTCTGCAATCTAGAAATCATTGTAATATGTCTCAGCTATGCTGATATGTGAGAAACAGATCACGTCGCGCCTACAGGTCCTCAGCGCCGTGTTCAAGGCTATCACGGTGCAACTGGCCGGGACTATGAAGACGCCTAATGTGCACTCGGAGATCGTGTGTTCCCTGAGCCCGGCGAAAAATGTAAGTCTAAGAAAAAAATGATAACTTTTTTTCTTATTAGTAATATCCGTTCGAGTCATCGCTCTATTATGTTTTCCTAGCTTTCGCGATTGATTTATCCATCCACACCTTTTTTTCTTCCTTTCCCTTGTCTAGCTTACGCCAGGGGGTAGGTAGCAAGCGTGTAATATTGAATACGACTGTGAGTGAAAAAAATGACTCACGCATCTACAGATCGCAGAAGCATACCGTCGGCACGGCATCACACCCACAACTAGGAACTTAGTAATTGTCAGGGTCCTTGTTACATCGGCAGCAGACTCAGACTCAGACGCCAAGGCCCCATTAACTGCCCAAGATGTAGAGGAACACCTTCGCACTCATGTTCAGGGTAAACCAGTGCCCTTTACAGACGAGGCGCTAGCAGAACTCACGGACTGGGGACGCGTGCGCAAGTACTACAAATTAAATGGTATGGGCTGGCTAGACGGGATTAAAGATGAAGTTGCTAAGCATAGAGAGCTGGACATGTTGGTGATGGGTAGCATGGCGTTAAGAGGGGTATAATCACATCATGATATAGGAAGAAAGAAATTCAAAGTGATCTGTACGATTGCGATAAACTGACTGCTACCCTCAAAAAAAATCTGATTGATGCTAATACGAGCATGGATATCTAGATAGGCTATGGAATTCATCATCATGCCTTCTGGTTTCTCTCAAAAACAAAGGCGATGTTTTAAACAACAGCTCGCTAACATTTCAAGTCACGACGACTTTGACCTAACCGAACGACCGGAACCGCGGTGCGTGAGTCGTGGATCGTAAAACCATTTTCCCGCCCGGGACCTAACCTACCCCACGCCATAAAGGAAACCGAGTACGGAAAAAAAGGTATCGCTTAAGCAAGTCCGACAACAGCCTTCGCGCGTCTCTTGATCTCTCCCCAGGCGGCATCGCGCCCGCTCTTCGTCCGCGCAACAGCGTCCCTATTCTCATGGGCTCTTCGCAGGAGGTACTTCATGCACTCTTTGGTAGTGCCCCAGACGAGGTACTTGTACGCGCGGGGCGTCTCCTTGGGGCCGTCGGCCTTCTCGGCTTTGGCGACGAGGAGCTCGCAGCTGACCTCGTCCGCCATGCCCTGCAATTGGGCGATGGCGAGCTCCGTGCCGGCCGATTCGGGGCTGGCGTGGATCTTGCGCGCCTTGCACACGGAGGCGAGGTTGTGCGAGCCCAAGAGGATGCTGACCTGCGGGAAGGCCACGTCTTGCTGTAGTACGGGTCCCCACTGCCGTGTGATCAAACTCGATGCTATGCCGTCGTAGGCAGCGTCCGTTTCGGCCTTGGTGTCATGGATGACGTGGCGCGGGTCGGAGCCGAGATATGCACCACGAACAAGTTTAACTCCCAGTGTGAAACCCTCTTTTGACGCGGCAGCGAGATGGGAGCCGAGGACCTTAGGTGTCGCTTTTAGGTACGCTTGGTAAGTACCATAGATGATAGCATGGCCCGGCTTCGTGTTGTATTTGCGCTGGTATGCGAGAGTCCAGTCGTCGATGCCAGCCTGGATAGCGGTTTGCTCGGCGTCGAACAGTAGAGGCACGTCTCTTTCCACTGCCAGGTCACAGATCTCATCAATGGCCCTCTTGAGATCTTTTGATGGTGGCAGTCGGTTCTTCAGAGCATATAGAGCTTGGCGTCCAGCGCCGCTGAATTTAAGCGCCACGAAATCACCTTGTTTTGCCAATTGGAGGGTCTCCAGAGTCCCAGCTGCCCAAGGCTCGACCTCGTTGCGGACACATTCTTCAGCCAATGGTCCCTCGCCACATGATGATAAATCGCGCGTCTGTGTTTCGGAGAGAACTACTTCTCTTGCATAACCTAATATTACGCCAGCGAATCCAATTCTCTTGAGCCCATCGACTGTACGACGCACTTCGGCAGCGTTCTCACCCGCACAGAATTGAGCATAGAAAGTCTTCTTTAAGAACCAGCGAAGAAATTGATTCTTGTCCGGATTTAACAGGGTTTGGTTCGAATGTGCGAGCATGGACATGATCGCCAGTGAGGGTGGAAGGAGAACTCGTGATGAGGATATTGTCGTTGAGGCCAACGTCCGTAGAACTGTGGCTAGGGAAAGCACAGATAGGGGTGCCGGTCTCGGCGTTGCTGATGTTGAGATGGGAGGAACTTGGACATCCACAGGAAGTCCGCCAACAGGAGACGAAGCGGGTACATGGAGCTGATCGGCAACAGGAGCTGAAGAGCGGGTAGATGAGCTGTGTATTCTTCTCCTTGTTCGCGAGTCTGTGTTGAATCTCTGTGATTGTATAGACCGACTAGTGACGGAAAGGACAGATGATGAGTTCCTTATCGAGACAAGGTAACAGGGAAAGGGCAATGCCCTGCCAAACACCGGGCTCTTTATCATGATTAGTTACTTCGCACCACGTCTCAAGACCGATCCAGTGGGATGATTGATTTGATTAAGAGGCCAACGGAATGGTGGTTATTATAAGGAAGAATGTTTGTATATTGTGTAGAGTGTTCTATATCAAGAGGTTATACAGAGACACCTGGGACATACAAAGGATATGGGGTGCGCTTTTAACTTCCTCTCCCATAGTTCTAGCTGGCTTGTCTCGAACCTTGTCTATCTCCGAGTTCGCACATGGCTGAGTTCCCAGGAGCCCCGACTTGGAGGCCCGGAACGATGGGAAATGTCATCATGCTGCAGGGAGCCTTCCTGTAGAGCACAAACATCCACTAGAGATACGCTTGTTCTTTCCAATTACGATTCAATGACAAGACGATATGCTGCGGCCTCGCGGGGATTTCTTATCAGACGCAAGCAGATCACGTGGACTACGTTGGAAAGCCGTGTGTAACCGCGAGCCGATCTGGCGGCGGGTACGTGCCGGGCCAATCAAACAACATAATTGAATAAACGCCAAACTGATGTTCAAAGCCTTTTCGTAGCGTGAGAGTGCTTCGACCGGCCTAGCGTTGTTTGGTCGGGTCTGGTACGCAGTTTCACCCTTGGTACCTCCCCACATCCGCGTGATCCCGTCCGCCTGACTGCTTCGGAGCCGGCTCTTTCATCTGGATAGTGGCTTTCCAGCGGCTCAACGTGGAAATCCGTGGGGCTGAGAATGGCCGATGGAATATTGGGTAATATAAATGCTCCGATTTAATTGTTCTGCAAGACCGAAATCGCTTTGTTCGCATCGTGAGAAGCCGCGGAAGGTTACAATGATTGATGTCTCTCAGGATGACTAGACACTCTTTCCTGTAGGGTGGTCCATGCAAGCGCAGGGATTTGAGGTATATGCCGCCTCCTCTTTCCCAAGGCACATCTAACCGTCCTTGCTGCTGCAGCTTGGATCATCATGCTATTCGCCAATTCAGAGAGCCGGTACCGTAGTACGCCAAACGCGACAGCCGAGCATAAAAAGCAAGTCTTGGATTGCGGCACTCCGCAATAGGCGCAAAAACCCTCTCCGCGCGCCATTTTTGGTGGAAAAACCATATCAAGTGAAAATCATTGGCAGTCCGGGGATCTCGGCTTAGCCTGCTTGGCGAGATGCGGGCTCTTCCGTAGGCTTTCCAATCTGTTTCTTAAGGAAGGAAATATATCCGACAGGCCGACCTTTGGCAAGAGAGATCGCATCTTGAATACCTCCAAAGACTAGGCCGAATATGAGGCCTTTCTTTGCGGTCCTCGCCGTTTCTGCAGCTGAGAAACGATCTAATACTGTCAGCGAATCTAGATATATAGTGATATAGGCGTCTCGTAACCTACTCCACAGACTGAACCCGCCTGCTACCGCGAGACTTGCCATGACGGTGCTGACAAAGTCTTGACCTCCACGATAAACATCGAACAAGTTCTCGGCGCAGAACATGGCAGTGCTCAGCACACCGAGTCTGGCGCCGACCTTAAAGCCCTCCTTCAAGCCGCCAAATGCGACATGATAATTCTTGCTTTTATGATATAGGTACCAGCCGGTAGTCGTCGTAGGTAGTCGATGCGCATGTTCGGCTCGAAAACGTAGGCCGGCCATCTTGCTGCCGTGTGCTAGGCCCAAGGTCATGCCGATACCGAAGGCAGTTGTGGCGGCAGCAGGAATTCGCATGAGCGGCGGAATGGACAGACGGGAATCTTTCCAGAGCTGGGTATATTCTTCGCGGGTCAGGGTCGATTGAGGACGCCGTTTCCTCGTATCTGTCGGCTGCTCCATATTCTTGTCGGGAGAAGCACAACCTGGGAATTACTATGAATGTCGGGTAGTGAGGGTATTCGGAATGCTGTGTCTTTGGTGCGATATCGTTTCTTAGAAATGCATAGGCGTGTGCATGATCTAGGCAGGATATACAAGTACACGTATTATACAGAGTTTGAGTAGGTATGTTCAAACTCAGCCGTCCGTTGGTAGAATATTGAAACGATGGTAGAAAGCAAATGACAGCCCTGAATAAATATTACGGATCCTTGGAAGCTTCAGATATCTTCTACTGTACGGAGTATCAGTAGAGCCATTAGGTACAGCGTGGGCACCAGGCAGGGAATAGCGGTACCCGCTCGGACCACTTTTTGTACAGTAGAGGGGTTTGCAGCAGACCTAAGGCACTTAACGCGCTGCAAATCTAGATGTATGTACAATTGCACGTGTTTCCGCGCGACCGCAAGGGATAACCACAATACACTGGATATGCTAATGATGTAAAAGAAGGCGCTCGAGATCCAGCACACGTCTCATCTTACGACCTTCGAACCTTCACACGACATATTCCAACGTCCCATCCACAAGCAGCATTCATCATGGTGAGTATATCCGACCAAACCAACCCCACGCACCACCCAGAAGTCTAAACACTCACCTCATGCTAACGGGTGTTGCAGGTCCAGCGAGACGAAATACGCGACATCGACCTGTCGATTCGCTTCAAGCATGGCAAACACACCATATTTCTCTTTGTTGACCCCATGGCAACATTCAGTCATGTCCAGGAAGAACTGTTAGACGTCCTGAAGGAGAGATGCCCCGATGGTATCACAACATCTGGGTCCCCGAAGAAGACTGAACTCCCAAGCACCGCTTCACAGATCAAGTTTGCTGTGCTTAAGGACAAGACCGATCCGACACAAGGCTGGAAACCCCTAACCTTTGAGCTTGACGATACCCCTGTCGACAAAGGATTCCAGGACAACATGACGGTCGCATTTACTATTGCAGCGGATGATGCAGACGAGGTAGACGAAGCTGACTTTGAGGTCGAATTTCCGTCTTACGATGAAGAGGTGGACGATGGCGGAGACTTATGATAGGTCGAGCATTAATGATAATTTGCCATCATAAGTGTGGGTTGGAGAAACTGATTGGTTGGTTGTTGGAAAGCTCAAGCTTTACACATGGATCCACACAACACTACGGTAGACAAGTTGATAGAGTGTATGGTGATAGATGTGTGCGATGCCCTAAGATAAAAGCCATCATGTTGCTAGTTTGTCAACAAAGCGACTACGACTCGTGAATCTGAAATTGATCTAGAGCTGGTTTCACAGAATATCTGGGTGGGACAATGCACCAAAGCACACATCTACTGCGTGCATTGGTCGGCACCTGCATATACACTGCTTTTTTAGGCTCTCCCGGGGGTTAAGCAGGACCCCTATTCTGCCCTATCATAATCCATTGCACGAACCACCCTGGCGGCTCCAACCCCTGGAACTCACATGCCATGTTCAAGACTAGGAAAAGAAGCAGCACAATAGTAAAGATGTCTCTCTTGTAGTCTAGACTCTGGACTAAGTCAACAATATCTCTCCTTTCTACGTTTTTCCTTTGTCTCATCCTCCTCGACCCTTTTCAAACCTATCAACAAGTCCAGGGCCGTTTTGGCATCGTTGACGGCTTCCGCCCATGCTGCCGTCCAGATGTCACCTGCGGCTCTCCTTGCTCTGCTTCGCAATGTCGTGCGCATCCTCCCCATTGTGGCGGTAGCCTGTACTTTGCACCTGTATCTTTACCCCCTCGTCCGAGGATGTGCCTTTCCTTTGCCGTCTCCCGCATTGAATGCCTCCGACTCGGCTGCCGCTCCCTCTGCTTTTGGTGAGACCCTACGACAGCACGTCTCCGGTCCTACGGGCGTTTCTGCGCCCTTCCGCCTCCTCGCACTCGGAGACCCGCAACTCGAGGGCGACACCGCCATTAGGAATTACGGTCGACCGGCCTTTCTTCACCTCGAGTGGGCGATAAGACATCTGACGTACCAAACCGAACAACCCTCGCTGCGCAAGCGCTTGCGCCAGGTCACTCACGATCTCATCGATGTCTTCTTCGACGATATTCCCGACACGCTCGAGTCCATCCGCAAGCACATCGATCTATTCGGAAATGACTTCTATCTCGCTCATATCTACCGCACGCTAAGATGGTGGTCAAAGCCTACACATGTTACAGTTCTGGGTGATCTGCTTGGAAGCCAGTGGATTAGAGATCGCGAGTTTCACAGGCGTAGCGCCCGCTTCTGGAATCGATCATTCAAGGGCGCTGAGCGCGTCCCAGACGAGGTTGCTCAATACCCAGCTGATGACTATAATGTGACCGGCATACTTGGCACGGAGGATAGCGAGGCAGAACTATGGCAGAAGCGACTTATCAATGTGGCTGGAAACCACGATATAGGCTACGCTGGCGATTTGACTCCAGAGCTCCTTGATCGATTCGAGCTTGCTTTTGGCAAGGCCGCTTACGAACTTCGCTTCGAGTTGCCGGTCGAGGATCCTGTCTCGAATGCGACTGTCTTCGACCCAGAGACAAACCCGGGATCCAACCGATTGCCTCCAGAATTGCGAATTCTCAATATCAACAACATGAATCTCGACACCCCTGCTCTGAACCAAACTCTACAAGACAATACGTACGGCTTCATCAACGCTATAATACATACTTCTAGCGCGGTCGAGTACAAGGGACACTTTACCCTCATACTCACCCATATGCCCCTGTATAAGCCGGAGGGGGTGTGCGTCGACCCCCCATTCTTCGACTTCCATGAGGGTGGTGGAGTCAAGGAACAAAATCAATTATCAGCAGACGCCTCTCGGGGTTTTTTGGAAGGCATATATGGTCTGAATGGCGATGCCAATGCGCCAGCAGGTGGCACGGGGAGAAGGGGCATTATTCTTAACGGACACGATCACCAAGGTTGTGATACTTATCATTATATCAATCAGTCTTTACCGAAAGAAGAGCGCCGGTGGGAAGTCGCTCGCTGGGATGCCGCTCAAAACGATCAACTGCCTGGAAAGTCTGGACTACCAGGGGTTCGGGAGATCACTGTTCGAAGTATGATGGCTGACTTTGATGGGAATGCTGGGCTCCTCAGCGTATGGTTTGACTATGATTCCTGGGAGTGGAAGTATGATTTCGCCACCTGTGCACTCGGTAAACAGTACTACTGGTGGTTCGTCCACGTGTTTGACATTATTTTGCTCCTCATTCTTGTCGCCTATGCTATATTGGAGGTGGCGATTATGTCAGGATTCGATGCAGAGAAATGGCTGCAAGCAAATGTCTTTGATCGGTTTACTCAGAAAGCAGAGGTGAAAAAGTCGGCAGTGAAAGCCAATGGCCATGTAACAAAATTAGCAAGCTGACAGGATATTTGGAAAACGGGATATAACGAGATTATGAGCGTTTATTGTATACAAGCAGTGAGATACATCATATCATATTTCACGTCGGAGCTAGACTAATATATTACCTGTAATTAGTATTCTTCTGATCGATACAAGACTTGACATAGCTGAGGTGATTATCAGAGCTGAAAATCTAGTACTACCACGTCCACATCACTCCCTGACCTCGTGAACGCTCTCGTGAAGACCGAGAGAACATTGTCATGGGCCAGCCTCGCCTTATCCACCAGGGGCTCAGTAGGCGGGAATCCTTCCCCTCGCCATATGAGCTCGTATTCCGCATATCGACTCGCCTTGGAAGCCCTTAGAATCGTCAGCACAGGGTCCGCGTGATGAGGGAGTACGAGATATAGGTCTCCCTCCCGGCTCACGGCCAGCTGGCCACGCTTCCCGCCGTACACGCCTTCCACGTGAGGGAGCGCTCTCCGCGTCCAGCCGTCTATATCCATCTCACTGTCAGCTCCGGCCTGGTGGTTTCACTTTACACCCCTAGCGCTAACGATATGTCACTTACCATAAGGAGACAAGTAATAATGTCTCCACCTTGCTACACCGTCGTCGTCCAGACTGTCCCTGTTCAAAACATGCACGCCCCCTTCGTGGTCCACGGCCTGCGCCTCCTGGTTGATGAGGCCGGAACCCTTCGGGATCTCGAAGGCGACGATCCCCGGCGTGCTCGGCAGGATGCTCTCTCCGCGCTCTAAGTCGGCCACGACGACGCCGTCGCTATTGCGCCAGCGAACTCCGCCGTCAGACGACCACGCGTAGCAGATGTCCCGGTTGTTCGTCGCGGCGTTCGGTCCCGCTTGGGTCTTGTGCTTCGTGTCCAAGGGGTCGTCCCAGCCTTCGTAGTGCACGAATTCCCGGTATACCCACGTCGTGTAGAGACGGTTGCCGTCGGCTGAGGCGTCTAGGCCGTGGATGTAAGGGTTGTTGGACACGCCTTTTAGATGGGTCCCGAGGAACTTATATGTGCCCAGCTGTGTTCTTGCTGGTTCGCTGGTGCTGCTGTCTGCCGATGGCATGGTAGAGGGAGAAGCAGTGTAGACGCAGAGGTGATCGTCGCCCAGTCCGGCCTTGCCTGTCCGGAAAGTAAACAGCAGGTCCCTCCCCCTCGTCACGAAGCGAGGGTATGTGATGTAGCTGAGCAACTCCGTCATTTCAGGGGACGATAGACCAGGAAGCTCAGATATCGTCGGCGTGAAAAGCTCAGGCTCCCAACTCACTTCCTCCGGCGACGTGGCTACGCCGACTCTGGAGTGGCGGTACCGCAGCACGTCGCAGTGGTGATCGTATGATAGATGGATCGTGCCGTCCCCGGGGCATATCCCGAGCTATACATCCCTCTCAAGGAACCGTTAGATTTGCAACATCTTTGTCTTGTCTCTGACTGTGACTATCGCCTCTTCGCAGTGCATATAATCTCAACTTGGCTAGATATTTACCTGAACTGTGTTATGTCCATCATCCGTAGTTTGCGCGTAGTCCTCGAATACGAGGGTCTGCCACGGCCCACTGGGGAGTTTGCGTCTAGAGAGATGCACGAACAACGGCTCTTTTGAACTCGGCAATGGGCTGTAGAAGCATGCGTATTGCCACCCGTTGAAGGTATGGAGCGCGTTTTGTTGGAACGCGTAGCCGTTCAGAGAATGTGTACGGTGCGTTGGGTCTGAGCCCAGGGTCGTGCATGATGGTTCAGGTAGCATTGTTGTGAAATGCTGTTCCTATCATCTCTCAATATATTCTCATCGACACTCTTATGATCGAGTATTGGAGACTAGTTAGTATGATTTGAGGCGAGAAGAGTAGATGCCCCAGTTGATGTTCGGTTCAGCACTACGTATGTCTATCTAAAGGGGCCAGGCAAAATTGAAAGTCAACATTAAAAGTAGAACAGTTTCACGTCGTCCCCCACACTAAGTCTCATGTATGCTATAAACCCGAGACATCTGCTGCTTCACGGTAATCTACTATCCACATGGCCGAGTTTCTATAACACCACTCGGATACTACTCTAACACATGGTGGAGACTCACTTTTCCTGATTGTTTTCGCCTCAAATTCTCAGGTCCTGCAGGTCATCACAAATACCCTGCATGCGTCGAGAAATAGCTCTGTTCTACGAGATAGCATGAAGTTGAATGGCTCACCGTCTCCTCCCCCTCATTGAGCCTAAAGTGCTCAATGTCTAGCTCCACCAACTTAGCAATATCTCCGCGTCTGGCCGTTGGCGATTGGCTCGCTAGCACATCTCACATAGGCGTTGGGGTTGCCGCAACCCCTGTTATACTAGTTAACATTACCTATTCCGGCGTATTCAACGGTTGGAGAACGAATAGCTGTTCGTCACTCATGAGCTTCGAACTGACTAACCGGACGGGCATACGACAGTACCTGACGGAATACCTAGGATCAACGCCTGACGGAAAAAATAACGAGGCATTGAGAAGCGACGAGTTGTTGCCAAGGTGCAATATCGAAGCGAATTGATGATCACGCTCGATTTTAGCACTGACAAGAAATCGACCTTTTCCTCAACGAGCCTGGCGGCCCATGGGGTAGTATTGGGGAGCCCCCAGAAATGTATAGCTGGGGTTAGCTTCGAAGACGACTCTGTACTCTGTTTGGTGGAATAACTTTTCGTGGGTTCATTCCTTTCAACCAAGAGCTGGGGTCCCCCCATCGCTCTCCAAGTCAACGAATCTCGACTCGTCAATGAACTTACCCGGTCCCTCGAGAATCAGCTTGGGCGAATGATCTCACTGCCATGGCCGGTTCATTACCACGAAGGGGATGGAGTGCGCGCAGCCCATTGGCTCGGCGTCTTATGGTGGTCTTTTTTAAAGACCATGCAACGTGCCACAGACTTTTTGTCTTCTGATCGCGTTCACTTCTTTTACCATTGAAGGGCGTTGGCAGCTGTTCTCAACATTTAATCAACAGTTTGCCCAGGAGATATAAACGGTACAGCCAGCAGCAGAATCTATCACGCGGGGTTACCCCCATCCGTCAGCAAGATGTCGGGGCAACGGCTGTTGAAGAAGATCGTAAAAAATGAGGCGATGAAAACTGATCCCAAGGAGATATATGGCTGGAGAGTCTTCTTATTAGCGTGTTCCGTAAGTCTGACCATTTATTCAAGATTGAGGTGCCTTCTGCTAATATTTCCAAAGGCTTGTTTTGGTGCCGCCTCTTTCGGCTGGGACAGTGGTGTGATTGGAGGTGTCATCAAACTGGATACTTTTATCAAGTGAGTTTAGATGTCTCTCCTTGTTCATATGTATATTCGACGACAACTAACATACTCTTCCCCTATTAGTGACTACAACTTGGGCAGTGCAAATGATGTCGCGTCCGCGAACCTTCAAGCGAATATTGTATCCGTGCTTCAGGCTGGTTGTTTTGTCGGTGCCCTTGCGGCTTACCCTTTGGCAGATTTTTGGGGTCGCAAATGGTGTCTGATTTATGCTTCCATCTTTACGCTTGCGGGTGTCATCTTACAAGCGGCCGCGTCGGGACATCTCGAACCGCTATATATCGGTCGGTTCGTGGCTGGTAAGAGACCCTGTCAATCTCCAAATTACTGTGAGAAGTACTCGTTAACGTTTATTAAAGGTCTCGGAGTCGGAGCGTCAAGCGTTGTGAATCCCATCTATGTCGCCGAAAATGCGCCTAGAGCTATCCGTGGACTGCTTACCGGCATGTACCAGCTTTTCATCGTTACCGGCAGCCTGATCGCGTTTTGGACGAACTTCGGGGCTAATTTGCACTTGCATGGCGCGACCAAGTACATCGTACCGCTTGCTGTGCAAGGTATCCCTGCTCTATTCCTCTTCTCGCTGATGTTGATTTGCAACGAGTCGCCGCGCTATCTCGCTCGCAAAGACCGATGGGAAGAAGCCAAAATGGTCTTGAAAAGACTTCGACAATTGCCAGATGACCACCCTTATCTCCAGGAAGAGTTCCGCGAAATTGCCGACCAGCTAGAGCAGGAGAGGCGGCTCATGGGAGATGCAACATTCTGGTCTCTGCAAAAGGAGATGTGGACAGTCAAGACTAACCGCCACCGCGCAATCCTGAGCATCTTGCTGATGGTCTTCCAACAACTAACTGGGACAAACGCGATCAACGTCTATGCGCCCACTATCTTCACCAACCTTGGTATCAAGGGAACGTCGAATTCTCTGCTCGGCACTGGTGTCTACGGAATTGTGAAGGTCGTGTCATGCGCCATCTTCCTGCTTTTCATGGCTGACTCCCTTGGTCGTCGTCGCTCGCTTCTTGTTTCGGGCATCGGTCAGTCCTTCTGCATGTTCTACATTGGCATATACGTCCGTGTTGCTCCACCTAAGGAAGGACAGGACGTCCCTGTGGCCGGTTACTTCGCTCTGGCCTTTATCTTCGTTTTCGCGGCTTTCTTCCAATTTGGCTGGGGTCCAGCCTGTTGGATCCTGGTTTCCGAGATCCCAACTGCCCGCCTGCGCCCGCTGAATGTTGCTCTCGCTGCCGCAACTCAGTGGTTGTTCAACTTCGTTGTTGCCCGGACACTTCCTGTCATGCTTGCGACTTTAGGCCCCGGAGGTTACGGGTAAGTAACAGTAAATGGTGCGGGCCTAGTATAAACATCTAGCTAACTAAATCGCCTTGATAGTACCTATTTCATATACGGCAGTTTTGGCGTTATCATGATCACCTTCGTCTGGTTCTTCATTCCGGAAACTAAAGGTAGGCCCATTCTTTCATCAATCTCGCGCCGAGATTTCCCGAGCTAACTCTTTTCAAAGGTGTCTCCCTAGAGCACATGGGCGAGCTCTTCGGCGGGGAGCCGGTCGTATCCAAGAACGCTGGCGAGGAGGACAACAAGCCTGCGGCGGTCGAGGTCCACGAGACTGACGGAAGTAAGCGTGTATGAAAGGCCCACTACCGTTCCCCTACCCGAAAGGGAGGTTCGGAGTGGTTTCTGTTAGTTCCATTTAAACGTGTGGTAGAAGGCAAAATTCTGGATCACGATACCCATTTCCTCAACAAAACATAGCTGGTACCCATGGCGTAGCCACTGTGCTGCTATGTAGGATAATTTGAAAGAGTGATCGCCCAGTGAGAGAAGAACATCGCGCCAAGATGCAACATATATAGAACCAGGTGATCTGAAAGCGGCTCCCTGTGTGCGCGATCAGTCACTCTCGAGTCATAGTCCGACCTATATTACGCGTACGTTGTTAGATGAATGGTGGGTTAAGCTATCCGCATGGGTCAATACGAGCGTAGAAAAATGGAACGCATACCGCGTACAGCTGCCGCGTGTTGTCTGGATGCTCGGATGCCCGCGGACTACAGTATCCAGTCCGGTCTGTATCCACTGATCATGAATCGATCATCAGATCTGTTCAGGCACACTCGGAACAAGCTCTTGCTAAAGTAGGCCAGAGTCTGCAGCGGATACTAGGTAGTACGAGTATCGCCGCGCGGTAACGACGACTATACGATATGATATATCATATCACGGGTCCCCGCCGGCGGTTCCAGATGCGCATTGAAACCCCCACGTAAGTCTCAATGTCGCCTTTTGTAAATTTAAGTCGAACTTGTGCAACCTGAATTGCTAGTTGCCGACTAGAACTTTAGCGTGTGATAAAAAGTGCGTGAGAGAGCCTCAAATAATGATCAACCCGCCCGGGATCGTCCGGCCCACGGCCCACAGCCCGGCTTGCGGCGCAAGAGGAAGAGCTACATTCGCACTACAGCATGTGCAGGGAACGAACCGAATATCGCATCCGCAATGGCACATTAGTTGGTGTTGTGGAGTTGCACTGAACTACACTACTGTCGTGAGGCGGAACAGTTGGCGATGATGATCGCCAAGGTAAGAGATACGCCTCCCTTCGTTCGGAACGGTGCATCACTAGTTCGGCCCCGTTCCGTTCAAGACAACAGCAGTGATGACTTCATCGATAACTAAGGCATTGACATTTGCGATGGGATCCGGTATCTGCTTTGTTCGCTACTGAATTTGCTGTTTACATCCGTCTATACTCCATCCCTCTGATGAGGAGAGCAAATTTGTCATCATGGAGATGATACAAATGTTTACATCTATAACTGACAGTCCCAGTTGGGTTATACTATCGTGGCCTATAATACGATCTGGTTCAGTAATTTGTACAATATAACACACGAACTAAGTGGTCTTCTCACTCGACATTGCTGAATTCAAACTGCTCTCCTATATGAAATCACGCGAATGAGCTATAATTACTCGTGTAACATGAGTCCATCACGATACGCCGACACAATGCCGGCAACTTACAGCCGTTAGCTCGCAAAAGTTCCGATGCGGATCCCTTCTTTCAACCCCCACGGACGATCCATGTGGCACACTGGGACTCTGCATAGCTATGGAGCTCTCGACTTATGCACCTTGGCTTCTCGCAACTTTTTTTTGTAACAATGACACATCCCCACTAGGATTGTTGCTGGAGACGTGATATAGTCCAGGTAGTGTAGTATGGACATCACGATCCTCAAGACAGTCGGTCAACGAAATGCTGCGGGGCGCGTCCTATTCTCGGACCAACTTAGAGAAACAAGAGGTGGGACCGCAACGTAGAAATCAAACTCCCCTCTTCCCCTCTCAGAGTGATGAGAAAGTTGCGCACGGCTGAGACCCGCAAGGTTCTCGCGGCCGTGTTATTTTTTCGTCTCTACCCTAAAAGTTCTTTAGATACTTCTATAAGACTAGTCAGCTTAACGTTCAGAATTGCTTCATGGGGCACATAGTAGAAAAATTTCAGGCCTTAATGAAGGAAGATGAAAGGTCAATCCCGCATAATTCAGCGTCTCGCTCGGGAATAAAATATGATAGAGGAGAAGGCTGACGATGGTGTTAGTAGATACAAGTAATACGCGAGTGAGCCAAGAAATTAGTTCCCGCAGCTCGGCTGCTTGTTATCAAGTTAGTGTAGGAACGTGGGAACAAATATGTCCCTCGAGGTGGATACCCCCACTATACCAGACCCTGGTACGAACAACACGAAACTTACCAAGCACGCAGAAGGAGAACGATTCAAAGTCGGAAAAGGAGAACCACTTGGTTTGCGGGGTTAGTGGGATGTCATTGGTGTTGGCCTTTGTATATAAGACGATGGAAATCCCATTCGCTGCAGTAGCGTTCTTGGCGTCTCAGCATTGATGTTTCTATCACACTTCTATAGCTTGTTTTTAATGACATTATTATCCCATAAGCGCATGGACCAGGCCAGTATAAAATAGATAAATTGTGGTCCAAATCAGTCTTGTCTTCTCAAGCTCTATTCTATGGTATCTATGAAGAGAAATACCTCCGGTACCAACTGCTTAAAAACCATATCGTGACAGCAAATGTCGATAGTACGAATATCCATGACATGATACCGGCTATGACATGTTCCCGGACTACCTTTGAGGCGTCCATTTTGTTGTTATTATGGGGAAACGGGATATCTGGTACAGGAACGTTGAGAATTCGGCAGAGGGGCTCCCACCCTTCGCTGACATTGTACCAGAACAGCTTTTCGGGGGGCACAGTCTCACGCAGATGTTGCTCGTGTTTTCGTAGCGTGTCCTCTTGGATCTTCTCCGATTGGTAACGCCATTGCATAATTCCACTAAACTTCAACATCCAGAGCCCGTATACCTGGCTTTTGCGTAGAAAGAGCACTGCCAAGGGCAGATACCACGTCGACATCATGCTGTTCAGATGGTTCATACTCTTCCACCATGATTCCTCGTCTCTAGTTGTGGCGATCACGATGGCATCGGGGTAAACGCGCATTATCTCCGGAGTAAGTGTAGCAGCTGGACAATCCATGGTAGCTACGTAGCCATCGAGGACGGAGGACAATAACCAGTCAAGCTTCTTCTGGTCTGAAAACGATTCCGCTTTTGGGGCCAGTGTCATAATCTGCAACCAAGCGCCGATCTGATCCATGGGTCCACCGAGCGATTGAATGCCAGAGTCATGGACTGGCCCCTGTAAAAGTATCGTTAAGGCCTCGTTGAGCGTCTTGGTGCCAGTGCGCGACCTACTTCATGTCAGCTTACGTTCGTATCTTTATATGGTCGCGTCGGGCGGCTTCTGCAAAATAATGAACATAGGTATCTCTCCTTAGTCATCTTACGATGTGATTAGAAAATTTCACTCACATTCCAGCACCAATAACGCGAAATTTGGTCCCAGGTGGCCCTGGAAGCGAGGGTTGCTGCCCCATGATCCAAACGCTCAATGTACCTGGTCTAATGTCGTGACTTGGTCTTGGCAAGCGCCTGCGACCTCCCTCCGTCTGTTGTTCAATCGCTTAATGGCAGCGAGCCGTTGGCGTCAACGACAGAGGCTATGGCAACATCGTCCTTTATAGTTGTCGTGATAGCTATCTTCGAAGTACGTCATCTTCAGTGAATTACCAAGGGATCGGGAATTTTTTACATCGACAATAATGATGTCGCCTTGAGCCTAAAGAGAGATGAATATAAAATTCTTGGCACTTATTCCAACACAAGGCCTCACTGATGGGCCGGCAGGACCCTTTATGCGTTCCGTGGCGTCTACACTACAGCATACACTACCTACTATCGGATAATCGGCAAGGGGCTACGTTTGGCTTCTTACGACGAACTCTCCCCAGATCCCCACACGTCCCTGGACAGATGATTGCAACTGGTTGAACTGTGCCAAGCCGGTTGAACCCCGAAAAACAAAAAAAGATATTCGGACCTACCAGAGATAGGCGATTAGGTCTGACATCCTACTTACAGTAAGTATACTGCGTATAAATGAAACCCAGGCGCGGAGTGTAATATTACCGGTATGGATTGGTATACAAAACAAGAAGATCGACGGTACGGATGATACGGCTTCGCTCCATGGTATGATAAGTCGTAATCGTTCAGCCGTTCAAAAGGCATGATCTTCGCATTTCCATATGTCTGAGACTTCCATCAGCAAATCTCAGCTGTTTCGATCGCCCCGGCGAGAGAAATCGATCTGGCACCGGATTGGGCGATCGAGTAAGCCAGCCATGCCCGTAGTGTCGACAATATAGTGGTATCGCTCAGCCTGATGCAGTCAGCCCAAGCCTAATAGCTAAAAAGGCTCGCGCTAACAGACGCTCGGTACCGACAGCGTCGATATCCCAAACTCAAGCGCCATTGCCAATTAAAGAAGTATAAGCTTCAGCCGCTCATACTGTAGCTCGAAGCGCCTCTTAGATATTTGGTGAGAACAGATGACGGACTAGCGTATGGGGGCGCTTCGTTGACCGCTGTGTACGTACTTGAGGTGAAAGCTAGTGCCAACGATGAACGTAAGTATACTTTGCCCAGACGACAGGTAGATCGAGGAGCTTGAGTCTGGATATAGCATGCGGAGCGCTTTACAGTAATGTACTCTTGTATCTACCTACCTTATGGATGCATCCGCTCATCCTGGTTCTTCTGGCGGAGCATGCAGCACCGGGTCCGCTTGGTGGAAGCGAGCCCGGTGAGTTTTCGTCCTATGGGGTGAGCAATATTTGCCGCTTGCTTTGCCCCCGTCCGTGCAGAAAAACGACTTTCCCATTTTCACTTCTGGATGACTCTTAGTGTGCAGGCGGAGAATATTCGCTGCCGGCCGGGGGCGCGGGTCTGATAACGAACATGGGGTTGCTCTCCAGCGCTTCCATCTAATTTCGAGTAGCTGCAACCGAAATCTCGTGAGCAAGAATATTGCAGCATAATGAACCATCGTGAAGCATTATATTGAATCCATCGTTCCATTCCGTTCCTCAGCTGTTCGATTTCTTGACTAATTTATAGTGTTATAGTGGATATGGTGAGGTGGTCCGTCGATCAGGAGAGCGAGCGAGCGGTTTTTTTCTGTGTTCTTCTCGGTGCATAGATAGGATCTAGGATTTTCTGCTTTCCATTGATTCTACCGCCTGCCAATTTGACAATTTGATATGCGGCTTGGCAGTACCTGAGATGTGGAAGAGTATCGTAACAGGTACCTCTCTCCCCCCTCACTCTCACCGTCTGGTGTTTTGGGGCAGCAGAAGTACATGACATACCTAGTGACCTATAAGTGATAAGACGGCGGCTATACTTGTAGACTTAATGATGCGTGCATACGCGCTTAAACTTGCTTGCCCTTGCGTTGCTCACCGACACTGCTGGTTGCTCCCCTATAGGCATATGCCAGATAGTCGCTGTGGGCTCTATGCGGCAGGTTGGCAGGTTGGTACAGTAGCCTGGCAGTAGGGTACCAGGTCGATATGTGTTAGACATGTCCACCCAACCCGCTCTGCTCGCTCTGATCCGCCGGTAGCCTGCAATAGAGGGGTACGCCAGAGAGAGGTATCGCGACGCTAAGTTCTGTTTAGGAAAAATAGGCGGGGTCCACGTGGAAAGGGTCCTGATGCTTGGGTGGCGTGATACCAACGTTGTTGCGCCGTCGTTGGCCGGTTTGGATGGCTGCCCTGATCCGGTCAAGCGAGTCCCAGTTGTCTGTCTTCCTAAGCCACATGCGTCCGTGTGGTCTTACACTACCCTATGCTGTGCGTACAGGCCGGCCCCAAGTACCGCTCGCCTGTACACATCGTAGGAGTGAGCTTATTGTCATATAAGTAATCTGTAGATAAGTGATGCGTACGGCACAGCGTTGTAAGAGTTTGCCGGTTCGCGAAGGGGAAGCGGGAAGTTTTCAGCACCGGTTATTCATGTTATTCATAGATCAGCTAAGGCCATGGATCGGCCCAAAGCGGAAGTCGTTCTCTCGCAGTCCCTAAAAGTTGCTAAAAATGCAGTCGATTGCGGCTTCGGGCAGGTCAGTGGCCGGTGGGGAGGGTCTCATCCCAAGTTCCAGCCCATCGTCGAACTATTGGATGCTGCATTAGGGCGCACCTGGACTCGCGGGCCTGCATCGGCATCTCCCACGAGGGTAATCGAATACTGGGAATTATTGCTCCGTCCCCTCTTTCCCTTGTTGCTCGGTCGTGTAGTATGCATTGTAGCGTGTACCGTAATGGTGTAGCTCAAGCGCCGTGTAAGTATCAAGGGTCCGCGAACCTAGTTGTACTATGTAAGTCGTGCAGATGATAATGCCAGCAAATCCCCCCTCCATGGCCGTCATCCTGAGAAGAGGAACGATCGACATTCGATATCAACTTCACCATCCTCCCAAGCCTTATTCCCAAGAAGAGCTTCCGCACATCTTGTCGTAAAAAATAATACGCATCAGCATAACGAGCCATTGCCACTAAGGGTCTCCTCACCAAGTAAAGATAGCTCAAACGGTCCCGAGACATACTATCTCGCCACTCTACTTCAAGTCTAGCCACATAGGTATGTATTGGCCACCTTGTTGATCGAACACTCTGGAATAAGAAACCCCCATTTGCACGATGGAGAATCGAGGGGTCATATATATATCCACGATGCCGCATAAGAGCTCTAGATTCTGACGCATGAGAGAACAGCCTAGGCAACTACACACGCCCGCACATACACTTATATCAAAGTCACATCAACTCGTCCTAATGGCGGTATCATCAACATCAGCATCTAGATGCCCTGTCGACGCAGGGCATATGCACACATGTGGGAACTGCGGTACAGAGTATACCACCGGTAGTTGTTGGTATTGTCATCCGCAGAATCGGCCACAGATCGCAAATGAGACGGCGGCCTAGACGTACAACAACCCGGTCACGATAGTCTACACGATACCGGCGGGAGGTGGTCTCGAACCCTCCTTCCGTCACTCAGCTGGGCATCGTGGACCCGATGAAACCCTACCACGACCTACATCTGTTTCATCTACATGATCAATGGGATATCCTGCCGACGGAATGTCATATTCACTACCCTAAGAGCCCCTGGCTTTGGCTAGTCGGAGGCTCACCTCGACGTCGCGATGAGAAGAAATGATGACTAAGGGTCGGTGGTCCCTCATCGCGAGGGGGGCCCCAGGAAAGCAATTTGGAGAGTTGTTCGGAAAAAGCTGTCGCTCAGGAAGGATTCACACCACCCGTGCAGGTCACAGCACGCCGCCTCCCCATTCCTACTACAACCCAGAACTATCGAGACAATCGAGTTCATGATGACTTTATGATTTGTCGTTTTCGAGGAGCACAGCACAGCGTTTTTTTACTTCTTTCTTATGATCATGGGCGGAGTTCAGGAAAATACCACTGTCTTTTGATTGTACTAGTAGCCCCGCCAAAATCCTTTCGCTTCTGTTAATGGGGAAAAACTTCCCCTATATTTTAGCTATTCATCTAGTTAGGGCATTTGTTATTCAGGGAATTGGCAGCGCGTGGGAAAATGGGCAGCGGTATTATCATTCCTGTCTCTAATTGAAGGACAAACAGAACTACCCACCTAGGGTAGGTAAATGGAAGCTATCAACGCCCATCAATACAGACAATCAATATGAGTTTCTCCCTCAACATCGCAGTGTTCCCCAGATGATGAAAGTGCCCCTATCACACCATCAACGAGCTACCCCTACCTCCCTCTGGAATCTTGCATCATAATCGACGCATGTCGTCCCATTGAATACACCCAAATCGCCTATACCCCGGTTCCGTCCGTCCGCCACCTTACCATCAGGTATAGCAGATAGGCTAGCCTGGTCTGT
Organism: Xylaria sp. Z34; assembly: GCA_037356055.1. Lineage (NCBI taxonomy): Eukaryota > Fungi > Ascomycota > Sordariomycetes > Xylariales > Xylariaceae > Xylaria > Xylaria sp. Z34. The sequence continues at coordinate 737,252 of JBAWJW010000004.1, read as the reverse complement.
TGAGGGGGGGTGCATGCAAGTGGCTTTGCAGATTGCAGCCCCCAGCCGAACGTCCAATGACCCGGAAATTTCATGCTTCGGGACGTAGGTAGCGCATGCAAGACACATCCAGGCCAACATCTGCAGGTTCTTTTGATTGTCCGATGGAGCTATTCTTGGTTCAATCGGCATCCCGTGCGACGTGACAGCTCACATCTTCTAGAACGTCCCTTCACTAGCTACATCTGCAGTGATACCCTTTGGGCGTCGTGCCACCCTCAGAGCTCTGGGCCGAGCGGTTTCATTTGGAGGGACATTGAAGCTATATATTTGCCCGTCTCCTCTGATTCTAGATGTTCGTGTCTGTCATCTGTTCCCCTTTGCTCCTCTATTTCAATTTTGTTGTGCGTTTCTGGACCGCCATATCGCCTGTGTTTAATACCAACGGGTAAAAGGTGCTTGGGCCTATTAATAGAAGCTTCAACCATCTCATTATAGGCATGGTCATTGGAATTTGCGGATAGTCTGCTAAAATCAATATTCCATGCGAGTCATTTTAAGGTATTCGGATCAAAGTGTTACGGTTAGCCAGCCGAGTTCCCGCTGCTGACTGCAGAGGATGCCGAATGGAATAAAATGGCTACTACGGTAAGATCATCCAATTTTGCGATGCACGAAGCGGAGATTTGAATCATGTCAGCCTCATAACTCACGCCAGAACGTAGTATTGCATATATACGGTTCCGTTCGGGCTCCGGAGGGGTGATGTAGTAAGAAGCAACGGTAGTATTACTATAATGGCGAGATCTGGTCATTCATTTCCGTTATTGTTCAATTGAATATTCAATATTAAGCCACGATTCCGACAAACCACGGCGCTGGTATTGGGTTTCGCGATGTATACACTGTACCTCTGACTGTTATCTTCAATCGTTCATGAGTTCCGTATGTTCCTATGAAGGAGCACGTGAAAGATTAGTTGTTTCGTTTCATGTTCGCTCTGGCCACATGGCGATACTCCGTAGCAGTCTGACTATGAGGTTGATATGACTTATGCCCAGGGAGGATGTTAGACGCTGTGTCAGACTCTCGCAAAGCCTCGCGATACTTACAGCTGCAAACCGCTTCCCTAGAGTGACAGAACAAAGAAGGTATTTTGTATACAGATCTCTGCAAATGTAGTTGTTAGAGCTCCTTGTGCGAAAACCAGTATTCAAGACTTACCCCTACGTTGCTATCGGTATCTAGAGGTCGTGACACGCTGCGAGAACCAGTCCCTCCTGGTAGTATATTCACTATTTGAGACTGTCTCGCCTAAATTTAGCCAGCCCATCTTCAAGTGATCTTCAGCATCTAAGACATCTTAGATGTTGACGAATACTCTACGTATGTGGCTTCAATGATGTCCGACAAAAGAAACCGATAGCTTGAAGTCAATATGTTAACACCGATCATATCCCCGCTTACGGCTTTTCCCAATGACAAAACAAATACTAAACACATATTGCTTCTTCTACCAGAGCCGTAGGAGAACATAACCGGAGCTTTTACGCTTAAAGAGATTCGTGTGGTGAACTTCGAGCCGGCGATCAGCGAAGTGACATGTGCAATCGCCCGTAGAATTTCAAACGCCTCACATCGACGTGATGACTGGCTGCTCTGCTAAACATTACGGCAATAGAACAGAAGATCTAGCAATGTACCAAACTGGACACCGAAGGCTTCTTTCCGTACTTTCGATGATGCAACTGCGATCGCGTTGTTGTACGTACGCCGATAGCTGTGATAATTGAACACAGCTAAATGCTTAATCACGATAACGATTCTACGGGCCAATATCGTCAAAACAGGGGGCGACGGCTCAAAGCTTACAGTTTAACTTTGTCATTTAACATTGTTTTTGGACTCCGTGTCTAGTTGTATGAAGATAGAACTGGTATGTTCTTCTAGGCGAGGGCGAGTACTCCATCTATCTAATACCTCATGACTCATATCGCCCATTGGGGGTCAACTTCGACTGACTAGGCTTCGAAGCGCTGAAGCTATCGACCAACGCATACCTTCGACTTCAAATGCCCCCTGTGTGCGGAAGCCACAGGCCTTTTGCGTGGGCGGAGAACCGTAATGCTACATGGCCGCCGACCAGGGTATCATGTCTATTTGATGCTCCCAATTTTTCTTAACCTACAAACGCGTTGATAGTCGAATGCCAGACATATCTAGTTTTCTCGCTTAAATGGAGGAAGGGTATAGCAGAACCCTAAGGCTAGCACCAAATGACTTTGTTGGAAGAGGGACAGAGAAGCGAGCCTGTACGGCACCCGAGTTGCCTAGAAACCAGATAATCAGCTATACTAGACAATCGAATTCGAAGTCTATCTATATCATACCGTGAGGTCGGACAACCTTGCCCCAAATCTGTAAAATAAGCTATGTTTAGTAACTCGACGTTATATGCGGTGAATTAGATCGTTGAATCGCCTACCACGCGTGTGTTGGTGCCTCCTACAGACGAGCTGTTAGCATAACCTCCAATAGATAAACAGCGGGACGTGAAGTTATATAATAATTGAACTTACTGGTCTCCTTTGGCGCTTTGTAGATGAAGGCGATTTTCTTGCCGAGATAGAAGCTATAAATGTGAATGTCAACAAACCAGTGGCCAGGATGTATGTGAACATGTACATACTTGGCAGCCTCGGTGTTATCAACACCCTCGATTTTCACGAGGCTGCGGTTAGGGTGAGTGGTATGCTTGCTGCGCGTGTACCCGAGGTGTCGGGCCCTGCTCATGACCCCTGTCAGTCAGTCACATCTCACGATATCATAACCAGATCTAAACCGGCACTTGTTGAGATGCTGTGCTGGCGGAGATATAATTTGCGCGGGGTGTACTAACTTGACGTAAACTTCAAAGCACGTTAGTAAGGTGTTATAGTGTGCAATTCTGTATGAATACACTTACGTCGGTGACCAGCTTCTGTCGGCATCTTGTCAGTCGTGAGAGGTATTGGCTGGTTGAGCTGTGGTACTTAGTAAGGCCGATGGCGTAGCTCATCGAGTGTTAGAAAGTGCTAATGTGGGATGTGCGTAAGGTTGATCTTGATAAGATAAGAACAAGCAAAGTACATGTGTACTACCGGTTGACCTCATTGCTCCATCGCAGATGCCGTGCCCTAAAGAGGCAGGTTCGCAGGTCTCCACCGAACGCCGAGCGATTTGGAATCGGCGGGGGGGGAGCTTCTTTCGTCGCAGGGTCTTTTCGTTTCATACTGACGTGATTGACCTTTTGGCGGGGCTCATCCGCTAGTAACAGCTCTCGTAGGGCGAAGAAGCTGCGTCCGAATTGAGTATTCGGGGATTTGTCATGGACCGTTGAAACTGTCATCCACCTCAAGTTGGTGGCGGCGCAACGTCAATGACAATATCTTGATCTTAATCCCTCTGCTTCTCCCTTCTGTTCTCTCCTTTCCATCTGTTGCACGTCTCAAATACCGGTTGAAGTAAATTGCATGTCAACGTCGACGTCCCCGGTGCCGGACACGAAACTCGCCTCCGGATCCACAAGCGACACTAATAACAGTGTTTCCCTACGCACGGCGCTGCTCGCTCTCGCCCTCGCATTTCTCCTGATGGCCTTTACTATGCCCTCGTTCGTCCAGCGTCTCTTCCGCCCAATGTCGACCGCCATGGGTATTACCAGCAGCGGCGGCGGTTCGCCGCGCCCCGCCATTCCCGAAGGTGCCGAGAAGGCCACTGTCGGCGCCGGCTGCTTTTGGGGCGTTGAGCACTTGTATCGCAAGCATTTCGGCGATAAGGGTATCTACGACACTCGTGTGGGATACACTGGTGGCGATTCCACGAACCCAAGTTACAAGCAGGTGTGCTCAGGGAAGACAGGACGTAAGTTATCATCATTTATTGTTTCTTTTTTTTCTTTATTGCCGCAGTTTAGCTGTCTTCCGGTATTTCAACTTTTGAGCGAGGGCATCGGAACTGACAATTCGCCATAGATAATGAGGCCTTGTTGATCTACTACGACCCGGCGCGGATCACATACCGTCAACTCCTTGAGTTCTTCTACAGGATGCATGACCCGACGACAATGAACAGACAAGGGCCAGACACTGGCACCAACTACCGCAGTGGTATTTACTTCCACAACGAGGAGCAGGAGAAGATTGCCAAAGAGGTCACACAACAGGCCAACGACCAGTGGTACAAGGGCAGGATCGTAACAGAAGTCGTCCCCGCAGGCCCATGGTGGGACGCCGAAGATTATCACCAATTGTACCTCAACAAGAACCCCTGGGGTTATGAATGCCCTAGCCATTTCCTGCGGCCGTTTGAGCCATTGGAGCAGAAGTAAGTTCAGGCCTAATGGCTTGATATAACGGGTTTGGATTAGTATATATAGGGGTTTAGGAATAGATTCGACTTGGTAAAATGGAAGGCGCATTTATTTAGAAGCTACAAGTATCTCTGAAATTCTGTGAGCATATTGTGCTGTTTATAATGTAACACTGCCTGGCATTTAGAATAGGTAATTGAAAGGACCGAGTGCCGGACCGCTGATTTAGAATCAAGACATTGATAGAACACAACCCCTAATTCGATAGAAGGTACCTAAGCACAACACCTATCGCTTATCGCTTGCGGCTAAAGTTTGCGCCTTTCACTGCATTTTTAGCCACGCAACAGGGCAGCGCATAAGCTTTCAGGAAGACACGTTTATAGAGCAATATCCGTAATAATCGTACAGACGTGACTGCAACAAAAAAAAGCTAGTTGATCTCGCGAGACAAGCTTTATTTCAAAATATCTAGTTTTCAGAAGTATCTTCCCAGTTTTCATCCACAGGCCTCGGAATAAAGAGCACATGAACCTCAAAGTTTTACTAGAGAGAGAGGAAACGGAACCGGAGCCGTCGGAGTTAAGACCAAACAGAATCCCGTCCACTGTTCCAGCGATTTCCTCGGTTGCCTTCAGATGACAGATAGCGCTGGCGCATGGGCCATCTTTAGATTACATCAGCCACCAACCAGCATCGTCATTGATCACCCATTGCGAAAGCTCTCTCACCACGCACCTTAATTCTCTCCATTTCGCGGCATCAATTCCAACCAGCTTTTCTTTCTTTCTCGTGCGACAGAAATACAAAAATACACATCTAGGGATTGTTGGCCTTAACATAAATAATGTCATTCACGATAATGGTTCGTCAAGGGCCTGCGCGCCTTGCGACCAGACTTCCCGAGGTCGCTAAATCGTCGTTTCGCACCTCAGCTCCCGCCCGAGCATTCCACCGACCCGCCACCAAGCCTTCTACCTTCTTCACATCACGAGCCACCATCGCTTCCTCAACCCTCCGAAACACACCGAAGAATGTCTTTTCACAATCGAGAGCATACAACCAGCAGTCTTCGCAGACCGTGGATCAGGGCTCGCTCGTCCGGAGATTGTTGACGGGCGGTGCTATCTTTGGTGGTACCGTTGTCGCCATCAACGCCGTCTTCAACCGTGAAACCCGCGAAGATGGCGGCATGCCTGCCTTCGAGCGCTCCTACTTGAACTCGACCTTCCTGCACACCGGCTTGGGTATTGGTATCATCGGCCTGACTGCACGACAAATGATACAGAGCGGTTTCGTTTATCGGTTAATGGTTACAAACCCTTGGGCCGTGGCCATCGGTGGCCTGGCTCTTAGTTTTGGTACCATGATTGGAACCCGGTCCATTGATCCCGATAAGTAAGATCATCTCTATTATGGTGCCTTTTATATATAACATGCTAACCTCGACTACCGTAGCTACGTGCCCAAATATGCCCTCTGGACTGCTTTCAACGCCACTCAAGCCGCTTTCGTTGCACCCTTGCTGGCCTTCGCCCCAGGAGCCCTTATTGCCCGCGCCGGTCTTTACACCGTCGCTATGATGGGCTCGATTTCTTTTGTCGGCGCCACAGCTAAGCAAGAGAAGTACCTGTATATCGGAGGTCCTCTGTTGGCCGGTGCTGCCCTGGTTGCCGTTTCTGGATTTGCCCCTCTGATCCTCCCCGCAACCGCCGTCCGAACCCTGGCTTTCACCGAGAACATCTGGTTGTATGGTGGTCTCGCCGTTTTCGGTGGTTTCACTCTCTACGATGTCCAGAAGATCCTGTACCACGGCCGCATGGCCGAGCGGGGTATCATCAAGAGGGATCCCGTCAACGAGAGCATTTCTCTCGAACTCGACTTCCTTAACATCTTCATTCGTATGGTCCAGATCTTGATGCTGCAGGGAAACCGCCGGAAGTAAGGGAGTAGTAACGCGTTGGGAAGATATGAGAGTATGAGAGGGACTAATTACGTCATGACGCTTATAGCATCGTGAAAAGGAAACTGGAGTGTGTTTAGCAGCTTGGCTACACTGAATTACGAATTTTACAAACTCCTCTCTTAGTTAAGAGAAAGCCAACATCATACCCACCGGAAATAGGGTGGTGGTCCGGTGCTTTGTACCAGTATGTAACTACATAACAGAAAGGAAAAAAATTTAAGCAGTTAAAAATTATTCATCGAAGCTTCTAAGAGAGAAGTTTTTTCATGTGAGTTTGGTGACCCGCCTTACTTTCTGTTGAATGTCTGTGTGTGTTAACGCTCTTCTCGCACGGAGAGGCTGCGTCAGCTGAGCGGTGCTTAATTACCTTGTTATCGTTTAGGCATACTGTTACACAGCATCTATTATCAGAACATCATTCTCATCTAAATATGAAGTTTGCCTATACCTACCCTGCTATTTTTGTTGAGTTACTCCCCACGTTGTTCAGAATAGCAAGAAACTCGACAAAACTCACAACGTAAACGAAAGGGCACGAAGTAGCATTGCTTGTAGTTTCATACGTTGGAGTTTCATACGCGATAATAGTTGCTCTAGATTTGGAAGTAACGATGCGGCCTGATCGATGGCCGAAATTGAGCGAGGAAGAGAAAAAGAAGAAAAGAGAAAATCAATGGCCAACGGGGGAATCGAACCCCCAGGCGCTTAACGATGCGGAGTAAGAGATATTGGGTAAGTATACTAACGCTGAAGAACGCTGGAGTTTGACATCGCTAGGCCATACCAACTCGGCCAGTAGACCTCATAAGTAAATCTTAATATATAGATAGTACTCGTTGGGGCAATAGGTCTACGTTGGCTGGTTAGAGTTTAGGACACGTAATCCCGAGGAACCTCTACCGTCTCCCTATATCATCGGGTTCCTTGGCGAACATTCTTCTAGGTTCTAATCTGTGAGGCTGCTGTGTGTTAGGTTTAGGTACCTAAACCAATAGACGTAGAGATTTGGCTCTATGCATAGTAGATGTTTTGTTCACATTATAACTCCAAGTCCTGCTAACTTTCGATGAGCTACTGGACCGTACCCCTAAGCAAAGCTTTGGGACCGCAACCTGCTCTCTCGGCATATAGATAGGAAAACATGGGCAAGCCCAAAATAGCCTTTTCTTGTAGGCAGATACACTCCAAGGCACTAGAGCCATTCGATGCCGGTAACAAGTTATAGGTTATACATTTGGGTCCGTGATAGTTGCCACGGCATTAACTATCAGCATGGAAGCAACTGCATACATCAAAGTGCTCCCACCTTAATAATGTCCTTATTTCTAGAGTTAAAGGTACATAGACATCCTTGATGCTAATTCTGTATCAAAGAAGGTTTGATTTTATGAGAAAGTGTTTTGTCATTGTTTTCTTGAAGCCGCTAATAGACTCTTGCTTGGAATATGTTGATAATCGTTTCTGCGTGTTGAATCACAGATTTCATATTATGATCTGTTTTAATATAGATCTCGCGTAGTTGGTGTATGGCTGTGGAAGCTGTAGCTGCAGTTGCCTTTTGCTGAATACCAAATTCAAAGTCGGCCCGTGAATAGACGCGGGGAAAAGAGGCTTTAGTAACGGACAGGCACGAACGTCAGCCACGATGGTAACCTTGATCTAGACCGGCTAGAACGACCAGTGATAATCCCCCGAGTCTACTACTGATGACGAACAACAAATAAGCTCGACTACCCAGTTGACGACAGTCGCTGCATGCTGGTGGCTCTTGCAATCAGCAATGTGATCGCCTCACGGGTAGCGATCAGGACTTGATCTCAATAACATAAAGTACGAAATGACTCTATATATATTTATCTCCCAATTACCCCCTTCTGACCTGTCCTGCATTATACTATTCTAGGATGATTTCTCTGATTACTCTCCTGATACTTTACAATCATATCCATTCACTCAATCATCATCGACCTTTGTCATCACTAACCACACCATTTCTTGCCCCCCTTCCAAAAGCTCCCTACGTTCAGCCAATCACCCTAAGCATGACACCTGTTCATGCTACCCGCAATAGTGGCTTAGATCTAAGATGATGTATGTATGTATAAAGCTGGAGGCTAGTCCACGAAGACTTTTGCGCAATAATAGAGTCTCATATTAGAGATCTTAATAGAGCTGTAGCTAATGATGAACAGGTGAGTGCGTTAGAGGCCTTTCTTGACTACTCACTTGGGGAAACAATGGAAGATTACTGACGAGTAGGTTACGCATGTCGCTCTGTAAAGGTATTAGTGCAACGATTAGTTCAATGATGGCGAGGCGCCTGCGTTCCAAATTGTCGTGAATCGATTTCGTCCGTATTATGTCCAGATATTTTGTTTACAATCGCTAGACCATTTGTCAATAGCGTTTCTAGCTAGTTTGTTAAATAACTTCGGCGACTTATGTTTGAAAGAGCTTGTCTCGATAGCGTCTCCCATCATCTTCCCTAGCTGTCACATGTGTCGTAAAGTCGCGCATTCGTTTGAGTTGGAATTATACGCCACCTTCTACTTCCAGTCCTGTCGTCCGATATCTATCGTTGGTCATCCCGCGCGTTGTAACAAGGCCCTCAAACACAGGGATCAACATACAGATGCAGGGGACATGATCGAAGTTGGAGAAAGAGTCTAGAATATCTCGGAACCCCGGCACATGTGCTCCGGACGCAAACAGGTTTTATTCTCGAGAAGATGGGTCGACGTGAAAGGCGCCCCAGTTGCCTAGATTATTCAGATTCTGCTTACTTAATGTTTGAGAGAGTTCACATTGCAATAACTATCACGCCCATTTAGCGGACCATTAAAGGCTGTAGCAGAGATAAGTCCAAAGTTAGTTCGTTCATGAACTAGGCCAGCGTAACCCAAACCCCGAATCCCACCCGTGTTCTAAATCGGTCACGGTCACGCCGGCAGCTTATAAACGGGGGAGACGGCTCGTACCCATGGCCGAACGAAAAATTGGAGCACTGATAGTGGGGGCTGTAGTTAGATACATGTATTGTACCTGCTTCTAACCCGCTGTAGAAATCTTCTCGAACATTTGAAACGACGGGGGTTCTCGAGTAACTGTCGGGAGGAGAGACCGAAATTACTTGATGTCAAGGGAGACCTGGCTCTGCTTGCCCGATGCCTTGGACAGGGTAACGCGACGCTCGAGCCGTAATCAGGCCAGCTCAAAACTTGGCGTGGCGGCTCGGGCCTCAATCGTCATCATAAAGCCAAGCGGGTCGTAGTGTAAACAATTCAGAGGTACCTACGAATCGTAGTATGCGTAGGGACGGTCAGATAGCATTGACTAATTTTGGAGTTTCAGAACCACTATAAACTAGATACGTATATATGGCCTTTGCAGAGCATACGAGATGCGAATCATGATGTAAGTAGATTTGTACCTAGGTAGTCATTCAGAGTTTATTGTGTGCCGCTAGACCCAACTGTTCGGCTCATGTAAGCCTCCTCAATCTCACTTCTTGTCAATCTTTTCCCGCCTCCTCGACAACGGGTTCCTGAGGCTATGCTTTGCCATAACATGTGCCGCAATCGGCGTTATGGCGCGCTCCACGTGGCTTTAAAGTTTGTAATCGGGTTGTTAGATGACAGCGTGACTCCGAAGGAACTGAAGAACTCCACCATATGATGTTATTTGATGTCAGACAAACAGCTATCGATGTTCAGCCAAGAGCACAGTGTGTTGTATATAAAATGTATCAAGCCGTTTGGCTTAAAGCTGAGCAGATTTCTTGCAAGCTAGTGCTTGGTATCATAAAGGAGCAGATGCATATCAATTTTGACAGACGCCATGAAGCAACTTCGTTGTTAGGGGTTTCTTCTAGCCCGAAATCCCCTGACTGGAGTCCCCCTTTGTCCGCTCTCCACCCAGGATGCACCTACACAAAAATGTATACATAGGTTGCATTTTAAACAAGTATGTCTTCATGAGATTTATCTGAAAATAGCCCGTTCGCCCCAAAATCCCATGCTGCAATCTGCCTATTCAGTGAGATTAGTTGCATACAAAGGGCGGGATCGGCTACGTTATGCAGACAATCTGTAGTGCTGATTCAGCGGTGTGTTACTGATGGTAAGGTAGTGGCAGCAATCGATATTATGCATGTTTGATCCAGTCAAAATTTGAACCAGCCTGGAAGATGATATAGGGCTTACCTGCTCAGCTGGCCTAATAATAAGATACTGGGCAAGGTGGTCCCCGATTATGTTCTCAGCCGAGGTATTACGCATCGCCCTGTACGTCAGTGGCACTACATAGTGACGTCGAGTATAAGCCACTACACGGTAATGAGGAATTGGTCATGTCTCTTTCACCTTCTTATGTCCTCAAGAGTCTAGGTAGTTTAATTTATACAACAGTCTTCTGAAGTCATAAAACTTTGCGTGTAGGCCAGGGGCCCCTCGCTATGCTCACCCTTGTCGCAATGACCTTCTGCACGCAGAAAAAGTCCAAGCCACCCCGACGCGCCATTACGGATCTACAACGCGCTAAGTAGTGCATGTCAGATTACTGTCGAGCCAGTCTGTGCTCCGTGCTGAAGCTCCCTGTTCCCCACGCATGCGTTTCCCCATGGCTGGCATAGTATTCGCTCAGTGCCGATGAAGGTGATCCTAGTTGGCAGGGCCCATTACCCCTCGAAAGTTGCCCAGTGCTATGAAAAAAGGAACCAAGCGATGATAGATCACAAAGAAGTTGAGTACGCAACCTAGATACCTCCAATAGTACACTAGAAATTAGGAGAGGCTGCATTACATAGGCACATGTAGTATTTGAACTTCACTACGAGCGACGTGTAACAGAACTGCCTAATTCATGTAAGTAAATACCGACCTAACTAAGACTGCACGGTACCTCTAAGTGGGTGATATGGTAACATGTTAAGGTTAGAAATAGATGTACCGTCGCAAGCGTTCCTCCCCACCCCCGGTACCCATGATCTACATCTACATCAGCCCAGCGTCTGTCTCAGACGGTTTTAGCTCATAGCAAGTCCCATCCCGACAAATCTGACCAACCAAGTCAGGCTGTTAGGGGTCTTGATTACGGAAAGTTCAGTCCTACAGCATACCTAATGTTCGAAAGTCGGAGCAGGCAGGTGGGAGGGAAGCTTCTCTGTGGTCATTATCACGGTCATTGTCGTATTCCGTTCCCCTCAGGCCTTTCAATTCACCCAGCTTCACCAGCTGACTCTCGTACTTTACTTGTGTATCCCCTTGTTGCTATACAGCATACCATTCACTGGGCTACGTTGTCGCACAGATCCGCCGTACCCGCACAATCAACCCCCCTGTTTGCGCTGCCCTTCCTCCCGTACCGCTGATGCGCATGCGACAGGCTGCATAAACTCCAAAGAAAGAAAAGCGAAATCTTACTATACTTTAAAACAACTTCTTTCTTGAACGGGGCACAGTTCAACCATTACCCCCTATAGGCCCAGATCGGTTCTCTCCGACCACTCTGCAGCATAGTATTACCATTTGTAGAGCCAACTTCCTCTTTTACGGGTTGGACTCAAGACCTGGCGCGGTCCAAATGAATTTTGAATTCCTTTCAACCAGGATATTACCCAACGGCCCCAGTCCAAAACCCTGAAAGAAATCCTATCGTGCCGTGTTCTTGCGATATCTGCGATCGACCGTTGTACTAGATTGGCACTTTTACGAACAACGACTACGAACTGCCTTGATTTTGGACCATTGGTTTCGGGAGCGGATGAGGGAAAACGGCCGGCTTTCTTACCTGTTGTCTTATTGTAAGTCGCTTATCCCACAACTTATAATTATTGGGACTGCCGCGGCCGTCGCACTTATAATGGCATAATGACTGACCAAGGCTTGTTAGTTTCTAGTTTTGCTTTTCGAACGAGTACCGTCTGAAATCCAGTCCATTAGTATCTCCCACTCCTGCGATAGTGCCTCTGCGACTTCCTTAACCCTTTATCGGTTTCTGGCCCGTGTACGAGAATCCCTCTAAGCTTGAGGCACAACCAATCCACGGCGATCTTTTGTGTCAGCTGAAGTACTCCGGCTTCTTGCCCCGTTTCGAACAAATTGCTGGTGTATCACTTCCCAAATGAATACCTAGAACTAGACAGAGTTTCGAACGTCGAGTCGCGTGCCAATATTCATTGTGGGGGACTTCACGATTACCCCAGGGTATAGCATAATCCATTGCTTGCCTGAGGTATATCCGTTGGCCCTGTATCCTTAACGACTAAAAGAAATTGACTGTTTCTGGTTGGGGTCAGTTGACTAGTCGGAACCGAATCATAAAACGCTGTATTACTGGGTACATTCAGAGGTCATTCGCCTGTTAGGGGTTCGTAAGCAATATGAGGCGCGCAAGAACTCCCCCGTCGCCCTATAGGGCACTGGCACACCATCCAGCGAATGGCCAGCTACCAGATTCAGCATCCTTGATTAGGTCCTTCAATGTTGAGACAAACCCGGCACGGCCGATACGCCCCTCACCACTCACAGCATCGACTTTCCCAGATATGCCATTAGATTTAGTTGATCGCATGAGATCGTTTCCACTATTCATGTCAGCTTCCGACGATTTCTTAATAGCGATTGGAAAGTATTTAAGACCACAAGTTCATTCGGCACATGACCTTATTCTGACAGAGGGAGATGAGGCGAAAGCTATGTACTGGCTTGTCCGTGGCGTTGTCGCTGTGACTTCTCGAGATGGAGAAGCTATATACGCTGAGCTCAAACCTGGGTCCTTCTTTGGCGAAATTGGCGTCCTTATGAATGTGCCTCGAACAGCCACAATTATTGCGCGTACCAAATGCCTTTTACTTGTCTTGAAGAAAGAAGACCTTCACATTGAGCTCCCTAAATTTCCTGATATGGAAAAAGCGATTCGCCACGAGGCCCATGAACGGTTAGCGGTCACCGAAAAAAAGCGCCGGGAAAGCGGTCGTGCACCTAAACTCGAGAATCCCAAGATTCACGCACGGGACGCCGCACCTGGCGAAGTCACTACTGGCGATGAAGGTGTTATTAGAAATGGGGGTGTGATAAACACCAAGAAGAGAAAGTCTCCTAGTCCAGGTGCCCTCGAAGATCTAACTGCAGGTAGTGCTCTTGGTAGCGGCTTAGTCAACGTGAGACAGACTCTCAAGGAACTTCCTCTCTTTTCTACGCTGCCACCTGACATCCTTCATTTTCTTGGTATGAGTGCGCAACCAAAGACATATTCTCCGTTTACGGATATAATTCGTCAGGGGACGTTAGGAAATGAGATTTACTTTGTTGTGCGTGGCGAAGCAGAGGTGATACATGAAACACCAGAGGGCCAGACACAAAAACGAGCAAAAAGATCATCCTTAATCAGACCACGGCTGAGACAAGGCCAGTATTTTGGCGAGGTGGCCAGCCTTGGTCTTTCTCAAAAACGAACCGCAACAGTGAGGTCTATTACTGTCGTCGAGTGCTTGATGATTAGTGGTGAAGCTCTTGATGAGCTATGGAAACGGTGTCCGAGCAGTCTTAGGGAACAAGTCGAAGAAACGGCTAGGAATCGAATCAGAAAAGACGATACCGAAGATATTGAGATGGCCGACGCCGAGAACGCAACAGGAGACATCGTGGCAGCAACCTCAACACGGGTAACTCCTCAGGTCATTTTCACAACGCCCTCGAAATCAGTATCTCCTATCAAGGACGAGTCGGAACAGCTGGTACCCAGAGATCCTGACCCATATCTCAGCGTCGATATGGAGAATATGAGAAATCGTCGGCGGGCATCCCTCGCTCCACCAACGCCCCCAAGCGATTCGCCCAGCGTCCCGACTGTAAATGGTGCACGCCCGCGCATGATCGATACAACTACACCGGTGAAGCTCACTATGCCACCTATGCCGTCTCCTGACTCCGAAGGACCTACGAAGAGGGCACGACTCTTGGACACACCATCCTGCTCTGACGACGCAGAACAACAGAAAATGAGGCTCCCTAATGACATACTAATAACTATATTTCAATATCTAAACGCCATCGACTTATTCCGCCTAAGACGATTATCTACCCACTGGCTTGAAGTACTATCGACTTCGCCTAAATTGTGCCATCGTGTGGACTTATCTCCATACAATCGTCGGGTCACTGACGACATTCTAGTCAACCGGCTAGCACCTTTCCTAGGTCATAGACCTATCTCAGTTGATGTGAGCAACTGCTTCCATATAACGGACGAAGGGTTTTCGTCGTTTTGGAAGCTCTGTGGTAAAAATGTTAAGATATGGAAAATGAAATCTGTTTGGGAGGTTTCGGCCAACCAGATCCTTGAAATGAGTGATCATGCTAAGAGCTTGGAAGAAGTCGACTGGAGCAACTGTCGTAAGGTTGGCGATAATCTACTGGCTCGAGTAGTAGGATGGGTGGTCCCTGATCATTCTCCACAGAAGCAAGTTGTCATCGCAAGTTCAGCCGCGCGTTTAAAAGGCCAACGGCAGCAGACGCAAACCGTAACATTACCACCTCCAGGAACTATCATTGGCTGCCCCAAGCTCAAGAGGCTCAATCTCTCATACTGCAAGCATATCACAGATCGCTCTATGGCTCACATGGCCGCCCACGCATCACACCGTCTACAATCGCTTTCGCTTACCAGATGTACATCAATCACTGACGCCGGATTTCAATCGTGGGCGCCTTTTCGCTTTGTCAACTTGTCTCATTTATGCCTTGCTGATTGCACTTATTTATCCGACAACGCTATCGTGGCTCTTGTTAATGCTGCCAAGGCCCTCACTCATCTTGACTTATCTTTCTGCTGCGCATTATCAGATACCGCTACGGAAGTGGTTGCCCTTGGGCTACCACACCTACGAGAACTCAAGATGGCCTTCTGCGGCAGCGCAGTGAGCGACAATAGTCTCGCTTGTATTGCTTTGCATTTAAACGACCTGGAGCGACTAAGTGTAAGGGGATGTGTACGAGTAACTTCGGCCGGTGTGGAAAGTGTTCTTGAGGGTTGCGGCCAATTAGCGTGGACCGATATCAGCCAGTGCCGCAATCTTGAGAGTTGGGTTAATAGCGGCGGTGTCACACGATGGGGTTACGATGAAAGGAGCCCCCGCATAGCAGGCTTGGATATGAAAAACATGAGCATACTTCCCCCGACTGGCGCACGTAATCGCCGTGCGAGGCGTCCGGTTGCTTTTGTGGTGGAAAAGGGACCCGGCGAGCTACGATAAAGACATGACTGACAACTTCGCATAAATTAGCGTGAGATCTCGGTACCAACGACATAAGACGGCTCATTATACCCATTCAAGGCGCATTTTGAGATAGATGTACAACACGCATTGGACAGCATCATATGTATATACATGCATGGCTTTTGAGTAACACCAAATCACGATTAACGACAACAAATATGTACAACTGGAGTTCTTGTATTCTACGCCCTTGGTGGAATGATATTCCTTGCTGTGTCTGTGGTTTATAATAACAGGCTTCCCATATGACAAATCGATCATCTGTCAAATTTGAATCATGTCGAGGCGATGAAAGAAAATAGTGGTACATCGTATAATAGTGGGTCTGGAGTTCGTCTATCACTATTACCATTCATCGCCTCGGTGAAAAAAATTGTTCCCATGACGTGTTAGCTAGAAGATTGTAACATCTTTTTGCCGACCATCGCGAACGCCACCGAGCTATCCCCCTTCTACAATGGTAAATGCTACTCTAACCCGACTATATATGTAGGTGTCGTAAAAATTCAAATGCACTCGGTTGGTCTTGTCTACGCTTCAGACTTCTATTCACTCCTCCGGACTTTCAACCACCGTAAAAGAAGCATACTCGCTGAAGTTTTCAAAAAACAACGAGACGATGAAGCAGTGGTTTGCTTATCAAAATGGGCTGGACAAGCTCAGGATGGTAGATGTGCCCGAGCCCTC
Organism: Xylaria sp. Z34; assembly: GCA_037356055.1. Taxonomy (NCBI): domain Eukaryota; kingdom Fungi; phylum Ascomycota; class Sordariomycetes; order Xylariales; family Xylariaceae; genus Xylaria; species Xylaria sp. Z34. The sequence goes on along the minus strand of JBAWJW010000004.1, from coordinate 720,992 downwards.
TGAATTGAAGGAGGGCGAGGTGCTAGTCAAGATCCATAGTGTGTCGTTGAACTTTCGGGATACTGAAGGTAAGTCTACATGACTATATTTGTACGAGAAGCCGAGAGATATACTGACGGAGCTTTCAGTGTGCATGGGTGTCTACGGCAATCATAAGAGTGCCAAACAGGGGAACGAGGTTGTGCCGACGTCCGACTGTTGTGGGACAGTCGTGAAACTTGGGCGAGGAGTAAGCGACTCGGGGCTAAAGGAAGGCGATCGCGTCGCATCCATTTTCAACCAGACTCACTTGACGGGTCAAATGGTCGCAGAACATTTTGTCAGTGATCTACAATCCTATTGACGTGTCCCGCGAATAAGATCAGAAAGCTCCTGCTCTTGTTGCTCCAGTAGGCACTTGGAATCATAACGGCGCCTACTAACTTCAAATTTCTGAAATAGGATTCCGGCTTGGGATTGCCGCTTAGCGGATGTCTAACGCAATACCGCGTTTTCCCTGCCTACGGCCTCGTTAAAGTACCGCAGTACCTTACCGACGATGAAGCCGCTTGCTTACCTATCGCGACCGTGACGGCGTGGATGAGCATCAATACGTTCCAGCCGATTGATCAGCCGCTTCAAGGAAAGGATAAGGTCGTGCTGCTTCAGGGGACTGGTGGCGTGTCGATCGCAGGGCTGCAGATTGCGAAAGCATTGGGATTGACGAGTAAGTTATAAATTCGTTTTATTGTTTTCCTGTTTCGTATCCTTTTCATTATCATGGGTGTGCGTATGAATTATATACATCTACGATATAATAGGTCTGGAAAGCAAGAGTCTAAAACAAACCACACACAGCAATCATCACATCGTCGTCAGATGCGAAATTAGAGCGCGCAAAGAAACTCGGGGCCGATCACACCATCAACTACAACAAGGAGCCGAACTGGGACGAGGTAGCTCTTAAGCTTACTAATGGTCGTGGCGTGGACGTTATACTCGAATGCGGCGGCGCGCAGACGTTGGCCAAATCGTTCCGGTGTGTGGCTTTCGGCGGGCTTATCAGTGCCTTCGGATACCGCTCGGGCAAAGAGGACGCAGCCGGCGATCGCGTCAACACAAACGTGCTTGCGCTTTCCCGTAATGTGACGCTCAAGGGCATTCTTAATGGGCCGAAGGACCGTTTTGAAGAGGCGCTGCGCCTCTACGAAAAGGAACGGATTCAGCCTGTTATTGATCGCGCGTTTGAGTTCGAACAGGCGGATGAGGCATTCAAGTATCTATTCAGCGGAAGCCATTTTGGGAAGGTTGTTGTTAAAGTTCCATAGTCACGCACGCGTTAAGCCGTCGTCATTTATTTGAGTACGATTTCGATTGTCCTCGTAATGTAGACGATCATCCAATAAATACACTAGGACTCTCGACAATTTTCAAAAAGCGAGCTTGGAATCCTTAGCTTCTTATTTACTCTGTAAAGAAAACCAGAAATCGACAAGTCTCATATGAACGTTAGTAAGAAAGAGCAGTCATGTTCAGTAGCCTTTGCCCCCCCTATCGTTCAGTCTTATCAAGCAGAGAGACCGAGGGTGAGGATATTTGGCATATCATCGGTGTGTAGCAGGATAGCGACCTGGAAGACACCTGGTTCCTCCTAAGTTGCATTCAACCGGTAAATGCTAAGAATCTAGATAATGTACGCGGAAAACCGAACCCTACGCGACAAGCGTTCCCCTCCTGTTTCCCTAGGTATGCAGGGTTTGCCCCCAACTTTGAACTACTGCTGCGGGGAAGTCTTTCGGCTGTGGTCGTATGAGCCAGGCTTTTTGCTCGGCAGTGGAGTTATGGTAGGATAGATTCGGGCCCACGGGAGTATCTGGCAACTGCTTCCTTGCCAATGCGCTTGAATTACCCGGGCCCTGTAGGAAGTTTTGTTATCGCCGAAGAAGAAAGATAATCTTGTCTTTTCTCTTCCAACTTTCTAGTTGAGTCTGCTTCGAACAGCTCAAGGTTATCATGGAGCGCCCATTTAACAAGGTAAGATAGAAGCAAGTGGATAAATAGGGATTATCAGGACTAGCAGGCGATTGTCACTCAAAAGGATGGCTGCTAACAATCCTACAGGTCCTTATCGTCGGCGCCGGCCCATCGGGTCTACTTCTAGCCCTCCTCCTGTCTAAACATGGGATTGCCGTTGAGATCTTCGAGGCCTCTCACGAACTAGACAAGCAACCGCGAGCCGCCATCTATGGATCTGCCGCTGTCCCGGAATTACGGCGCGCTGGCATCGTTGACGAGATTCGGCGGCGGGGCATGAGCCCGACGTCTGTAAGCTGGCGGCGGTGGGAGGATCATTCGATAATCACGGGCATGGACGGCTCGTCAATGGCCGATGTCGACGGTGAAGATTTACGCATGCTATGTCTTGTTTTGGACCAGCTCGATGAGCTTATGCTCGAGGAATTCTTGACGAAGTACAACGGCAAGATATACTGGAAACACAAAGTCACAGGCACTGGTCAGGACGAGACACAAGCGTGGGTCGATGTCGATACACCAGACGGAAAGAAGAAGTATTACGGTGATTACATTGTCGGGTGTGATGGCGCAACTAGTCAAGTGCGAAAATCGCTATTTGGAGATGATTTCCCTGGATTTACATGGGAAAGACAAATCGTTGCTACGAACGTAAGTTTCAAGGCGACTTCGCAATTAATTGCATGATAAAATATATGTGTTGCGGGGGTCGGTTAGAGAAAAGGGGTAATAGATAAAGCGCTGACATGCTTCAGGTGTATTACGACTTCACTAAGTTCGGCTGGAAGGATTCAAGTTTCATACTGCACCCGGAGCACTTCTACGTAAGTTTGCTATTAGAAAGAAATTTGCATACAAATATCTGATGCGGACTCATCTTCGCAGATGGCTGCTAGAATCTCGCCTGACGGCCTCTATCGGGTAACCTACGGCGAGAGCCCTGGCTTGACGTGGGAGGAGATGAAGGCACGCCAAGCGTGGAAATACGAAATGATGCTACCAGGGAATCCAAAGCCAGGCGACTACAAGATAGTTATGCTGTCGCCGTACAGGATGCATCAGCGTTGTGCACCATCATTTCGAGTAGGTCGGATCCTGCTAGCTGCCGATGCGGCACACCTGTGCAATCCATGGGGCGGTATGGGCATCACAGGAGGATTCGTTGACATTGGTGGGCTTTATGACTGTCTGGCCGGGATATGGGATGGTAAGGCGGATGAGTCGATATTGGATCTCTACAGCGAGAAGCGCATCGAGAAGTGGAAGAACGTGATAAACCCGGTGTCGAGCGATAATTTCCGTCGTGTCTCAGATAGTGACCCAGACACATTGCTGGAGAGGGATCCCGTCTTACAAGCTTGTAAGAATGCCGAGAACGATCCCGAGGCTCAGAGAAATATGGCTTTGGCGGCGTTTTCGGTGCGCTATGACTTTACCCAGCACTACAATAAGGCGTAATCTGCTTAGAAGTTTGTGATTCTAGGGAAATTACAGTGTGATGATTTAACGCAATGCAGACAGACCTTGTAGCATTGGTGTATGCGAATATAAAATTAGATGGACGATAACTACACTTGCTAGAATTCCTCCTATTTGAGGCGGAGACAACTCAGATGATGAAGACCATGTGCTCATTGTCACTGCCGACCTCCAAACATTAATATTAGTGATTCCTATAAGGCCAGATCTATGCACATGAAAATAGATCCAAAAACGGGAGCAAGTTAAGGTGAGTCTTGTGATGTAGGTTGAATACCAAGACTAGCAGAAGCACCTAGGTAAGCGAAGTGAGTTTCCAGCAGCACCTCTGCTAGGCCAGGGAGAAGACCTAGCCCGAATGAAACTCTTTCTGATTAAAATACAAGATTTCTTGATATTGTGGCTAATATAATGATTGAAACGCCAACAGGATGGGGTATCAGGGTGATTCATTAACCGGGCCAACGAAGAGAGGGTTAGTGATGTTTATTAACGCATCTCATCATTACTTTACAGTTCAGAGCAGGTACACGATTATAGACTTGCTTTCCCTCTCGACTCAAAGGGCAGAGTTAGGACAATAACACCCGCCGCAATGAATAGAGCGCCACTGACATAGACTGGCACTGATGTTGTAAGATCGCCGTAGATTGCGATGATGGGGGCAAAAATGCCAAATATACGATTCGAGGTGGCAGTTAAAGCGTTTCCAGTCCCTCTGTCCTGAGTGGGAAATACTTCTGGTGTAAAGGCATAGAGCACGGCGTACACTATAAGCTTGGGTCAGTAACTAATGAATGCTCATAATTCTAGCCTTAATAGGAATCTTCAAATTCTTGAAATTTGTGACAGAGATAAGAAAAGAGCCGAGAATTACTTACTAATGTTTGATGTGAATGAGTATGCTGAATTCCAACCGAGTAAGGCTTCTGAATTTGTTGCCGTGGTACTAGCGAACAAGAAAACACCCGTAAGGATGGTACCAACGGCGAGTGCTCCTTTCCGTCCCACGTTTGGCAGCTCAGCCAGCAGGGCACCGATCAACGCACCCGGTACGCCTAACACCTGTTGCATAATGTTAGCATTGGCCAAGAAATATCTTTGGTAGTAGATCTTATTAAGGATAGTAACAGTATTCTCGTTTGTCGTCTAAGGTTGAAGGAATCATATGTCTTGGAGGTACTTACTGAAAGGATCAAGTTATTTCTGTAAGTGAGATATGTTGACCCATCACCAAACTTGGCACCACGAATGGCTTGGAGATATGGAAGGTAGGCGTTGAATAGTGGGAAGGCCAAGCCAATCCTAGAAATAGGTACTATTAGTTTCTATCCTTTGTCATATAGTTGGAGTTTTTGAGAAAGTTTTGTACATCGCCTTCCGCTATTGCCTATAAATATCCAATAATGATATATTGAACTTACAATGCCCACACCAGCATAAGTGCTCCGGTGCTATATGCAAGCTTTTTGGTTGCGAAAAGAGCGCGAATATGGCTCAAGTTAATAGATTCTAACTTGCGCTTGACTGCGTCGCTAGCCGCGGTGCGCTGTTCATGTCCCTCGACCTCGCAGGCCTTGAGGTGCTCGATAGTCAGCCAAGATTCTGTCTTATTTCGTCGGGCGACTTCGTGGACGACGCGAACAGCCTCTTCATCCCTTCCTTTACCCATGAGATATTTCGGGCTTTCGTAAATCTTGAAGGCAAGGAATCGGATAGCAAACATGATTAGAGTAAGACCACCGACTGTAATCATGAAATAGCGCCATCCGAAATTCTTGGCTCGTGTGCAATTAGTATCGGTGACATCGCAAGTGAAGTTGCTTAATAGCCCCCAAGCAATCAGGTTAGCAATAACTTGAGCTAAAGCCCAGTCGATCGATAGAACCGTCAACAAATACTGGTGGGAAGCAGGGAGGAATTCCAGGAATATAGCAGAATCGACGGGTAGGTTGCCGCCTACGCCGAAGCTCCACAGGGCGTCAAAGACACCTATCGCGGCAAAATTGGGACTGCTAGCGGCGATTAGTCCCCAAACTGCCGTCAAACCTAGCGTAAGATTAAATGCCCAGCGGCGGCCAAAGATGTCACAGCCGAATCCCCAGAAGATAGCACCAGCAAGTAAACCGATGTTCTGGGCCAAGCTCAATAGAGGTGGTTTAGGAGGATTAAACTCGGATTTAATAGGAGTCTAGGTTTAAATTAGATGACAACAATATAGCGGAGAGGTGGAAATCAAATATGCCATTGGAGAGACTCACAAAGATGAGTGAGGTGACAACAGGCCAGAGGTTATCGCTAGCCCAACCGAAACCAATGACAATAAAAAGTTGCCATTGATACCTTCCCATGCCAATGTCTTTAATAGCCCGGTTTAGCACGATAGCCTTGCGAGCGTAGGTAATATCAACAGAATCTGTTGGTATGACGGTATCGTTATCCAAATCTGCTAGGATCTCCTCGATAGTTGGGCCCCGTGCTGGTTCCTCCCGCAAACGCGGTTTTTCGTCGGTAACCGGGCTATCCATTATCACGAGTCAGAAACCAAACTGAATGCCACTGGCCGCCAGAAACAATCTGTCGATGGGAAGTGGGACAGTAGCCGCAGTTATAGAACTATCGTAAACGACAATGATTTCCACAATACAACATGAGAGAGATCACGCCGCGAGCTACGCTCTTAGTACATAGGCGACTTCGGTGGGTCAAACTTAAAAGCTGATTATGTTCAGGTTATTTCTTAATCATCAACCTTAGTGCTAGACGCCTTTTTCGCTGTAAATGACGTGCTAGCCAGCCCTTATCCCACTGTAGTAAGTGCAATATGACCCTGCTGCAGGACATTAGTATCCTAGCCAAGCTAACATGCATAAGTGCGTATATTTATCGCTATTGTACCTACTATATAAGTGTGCAAGAAACTTTTATATTGTTAAACCTTTCCCAATACTGTGAAGAGAGTAACAAGACTTGTGACGACTGAAATATAAATAATATGCAGGCGAGCCAGATTAGGGCTGGGATATACACAATGCGGCTACATACCCCAGTAGTTATATCATGGTATATGCCGGGGTAACTGGCCGGGGTACTAGCTGGGGTAATCAAGATTTCCTATTAGCGAAGGATCGACCACTTAAAAGCTGGTCTAATGTACGCCCCTATATGAGGGACGCCGTACCTTACTGGCCTGGGTTGGTCTCTTTGGAATTATGATGGTGATGATTAATGGCCAAACGAAGGCTAATCCAGAAGCTACACCAAGTATGAGGAATTTTCTTGAGGGATAATTTGGGAGAAAGTCACTGTGGCCTATTAATCTCTATTTCTTTAGTAAGCTACAAGAATGGATAAGATGAGGCCACTATGAGCCATATAGTGCACCAGCTTGACACCCTGTAGTTCTTGTAACAAAGTACGATGATGTGATGCTATTACATGTTTCATATGTCAGTAATCAGTCTATTACGGTCATATCTTGTCCCTTAGCCTCCAGAACCCAATTCTCCATATCATCTCGGCCAGATGGCAAAGGAGTACAAACTCGATGCTGAATCTCGACGTCGCCAAAATGAATCTCCAAACCGGTTTGTCGAGTCCCAAAGCGTCTGGTAAGCTCGACTACAAGAAGGGCAATCATCCTTTCGCCGAACCCGGCCGCCGCAGGGCATATGTGTTTCCCAACACCAAAGGGAAAATAACTCAGTTTTTCCCGGTCCTTTGCATATACACCCGATTGGGTAGCGTGGCCTGACTTCTTGGTGGCATCCTCGTCAAACCAACTATGAAAGCGTGTTGGTTTAAACTGGAGGGCATCGGCACCCCAAACTTGCTGGTCCCTGTGACAAGCTTCTACGTCGGCAACGACAACGCCGCCCTCTTCGTCCGTGGTAGATATTGCTCGATAGATACGCTTTGTCGGAGGATATAGACGCAAGCCTTCCTGTTATCAATCGTCAGTCTTGTTATCATTTACCATGGTACCAACGCCACCAATATCCTCTTAGTCTGATAAATATAGGAGAGAGCCACCATAAGATTAGATGAGGCGAACCTTGGCAATTGCTAATGCTCGCATCTCGGCTTCATTATTCTTGCAGAAGCACTGCGGCACGTTTTTCACTGCTTTCTGAAGCTCCCCCAATGTGCTAGGGCCAACAGCCCGGCCTGCTATCGACACGAATGTTAAGAGAACGACGCGCCACAAGGTTTCGTAGGCCGGCATGATCAGGTTCAATGGGCCAGTGCAATTATCGTGCAGAATCTCATCCGGTAATATTCTTCCCAAGGCGTTATTGAGGAGCGTTTTATCATACGGGGATGGTATGGAATGGCAGGTTTTGGACTGAATCCACAGGCGGTTAATGGCATCTGTTGCTTTTCTTGCTTCGTTGAGATCGATTGTCGAAAGCTCAACATCGAACAGGACACGAAGTACGAGGCTGAAACTGACGAGTCGAAGCACTTTAACGCTGTTAGAACTTCTCTCTCAACTGTACGAAGCCTCGGATCAAAGATGTGCATCAGTCACTTTGAATTATACTTACTTGGTGCCAGAGGTACATATGGCAGTTCATCAGTGAACTGCTGCAGACACAAATCTAAGGCCGTTCTGGTATCCTCGCCGAGCTTGATCCAGTTGTGAGTATGAACGAGACGAATAGCATTGTTCGCTGTTTTCAGAAACTCCTGATGCACTTGTCGATCATAGGTTGTGAATGAATTATTAAGACCGAATGCTATGACAAGGCGGGCATTTGGCTTTGCCCTAAGTCTGAGCCGGTCTTCGAGCGTCTTCGCGTTCAGGAAGGAGAAGTCAGCAATCTGTCGAGATTTTGTTACCTGGCATCCGATGGGGCGCTGATATATTGAGTGTCCATGATACCACTGAATACAACGGACGATTGAGGCTGAGGCGACCAGCGCAAGAGAAATTGCAAGAACGGAGACAGAGTTCATTGTTAGAGACTATGTCAATAGCAAGTCGATAGGCCACTCTCCTCTCCACAGACATTTCTATGGCTCGACTCAGACTTGTCTCGAGGTATGCTGTCTTTTATACACAATAATCTTCTACTGCTTCCGGAATTACTTATCTTTTTGGTTTACCATGATTGATTGCTCCCTGTTGCCTATCATGAATCAAACTACACGTTCCGAAACACAAACAAAAAGACACATCATCTTCCGCAAACCGGCTCCCGCAAAGGCAAAGTATAGAAAAGTATAGAAGCGCAAAGCTACCCGAGATCCAGCCTGCTGATTCTCATCTGGGGGCCTAGTTCGATTTCCATCAAGATTCAGTATTTGAATGCGACAGTAAGCTGACCAGCTGCCACTGGATTTTGAGTGATTGGTTAACCAATAAAACAGGGCACGTCCTCGGGTGCGTTCTCCATTGCTGGAATATGCTACTGGTTGTTTCGGAAAGCACGGTAGGAACGCAAGTGGTCGCGTGCAGAAAGACACGTCACGTTCGTTGGCTTTGCCTTCTCTGAGAGTCTATTATATTCTAAATTAATCTAATACATGGCTGAATACGCTTTGCACGAATAGCAATTGGATGTCTGAATTTCCAACACAGTCTCCTACTTGTTCTTAAGTCCAGTATCCCAACCACGTTGCTGCAGCTGCCCCTATCATAAAGTTATCACGTCGTAATAAACATGAGCTGTGGATATACTAGATCTAGACACGTAGCAAGAGTAGTTATACATGACTTGGACTTCTAGCCTGCTTCTTGGAAACTAGGTACTGACCCATACTTTCCCAATTCTAGGTTCATGCAACAAAGATCTTCAGACGGACTATCGACCTGCGCAAGCGGCTGGAGCCAACATATCATTATCAGAAAATATTTCTCTCTACCAAGTGATATAAGTCAGTATCGTTCAATAGTTAGCCGCCTAAGCCCACACAGTCTGGCGTTAGGCAATCATGTAAGTCATCCACTAAGATTAATACACACGACAAAAGCACGACAAGGCAGTTTGAATTGATTCCTGCTTGCAGATAGCAGCAGATATAACACGAGGATACTCGTATAACTCACGTTACATATATAAATATACGAACTTCGTGTTAATGTCTAGGATGTACAGAGTTCATGGTCGTTTTGGTAATCGACGACCTATAGCCTAATGTAACCGCTGGTAGTTGTATCTTTCGAGCCAAGCTAGATCCATCAATTTTAAGAAGCGACAGGCACTTAATTCATGATTCATGACTTCCAAGCGACCCCCTTAAGCCTTGTGATTCTCGGGTTTAAAGTCATCATGATTTTCACATCTGGTACACTCTATTTTACTATTATTATTGCATAAGGAGGGATGTCCATATATCTAGCAGAATTTAAAGGGCTAGTATATATCAACGGGCCGGAGGCCCGTGCCCGATACCCCCGGCCTCCGGAGGTGATTCCGTAGTGTTCCGTGATAACGCAAAACCATTCGGGCTCGCTGAGAAGCACCAATGAATATTATTGAAATTCCACTTGATATATGACTTCATCTAGATGAATGATGTGATTTCTCGTGCATAATTTGAACTACTAGGTGGGTTCATCTTCTCATATATGACATAGTCGTGACATCACGTCAATGACATCACCTACTATCGGAATCTATAATAGGAGACAACTCGACCAAGCTATTATAATAAATCTAGTATCGAAAGTCCATTCCATCCGCTCAAATTCATTCTAGCCTCAACAAATAACATCTCCTTTACATCTCCCTATCGATCTTCTATCACAATTACAAAAAATGTCGAATATCTCGAACCAAAATGCCCACCAAGGGGGTGATCTGAATCAAATGGCCAAAGATGGTACAAAGAGTGAGTTTTGTTCACCAAGTATACTAATCTTCTTTTCACGGGTTGCTGGCACATTGTACTAAAGGACTTTATATGTTTAGTTCCTGGCGATGCTGGAAAAATGAACACAATCCCGTCAAAGGCACCACAACAAACCAGCAATGACTTCGGTCACACATCCTTGAATACGGCCGCCGAAAACCCTGTAGGCAGAGGGCCGGCCGAGGATGATGCCGTCACTGCAACCGGACACTCTTTGCCTTCGTCGGCGTTTTCAAAGCATAGTGGAACCGGTGGAAAGGACGAAGTTTAAGGAGAAGTCCACGACAAGATAACCCTGATGCGCGTTAATATGGACTATAACATATAATGACTCGAACTGGCTGCATTGCACTCGTATTGGATCATAGCCGAGTTTCGAAGACACGACCAACGATATTCTACATACCCTTGATATTTAGCTAAAGTCATAAATGACAACGATATCTAAATTATGCAATTTTCATGTCTGTGTTTCGCACAGTCTGCTTCCCTATGTTTAGGTTTATTGATTGTAATGTCAATATTCTGATCGCGTTCCTACGCCTTCATCCGTTAATTGCATAGACAGACGGCATTTGCTCATTGCGGTGGTTTGAAGTTGGTGATATAGTCGTTACAGTCCTTGGGTCTAATTTGCCAAGCTAATTACCGTACCCATCTGATTCGTCCAGAACACCCCCTGCTACATAACCTATATTTGACCTATATTTGACCTGTATCTGCTTGCATTGCCGGGAGGGCTGTTGTACTGGTCGTACTGGTCGTTACTGTCTTCCCTCTCCTCCTTATTCTCTCTTGAGTTGCAATTTCAATGCTGATATAGTACCCACCGTGCGGCTCATCAACTTCGCTCATGCTTCGCCCTAATATCTCAATTCGTCTGATCTGGGCCTCTATATAGTTCTGCCCTGGGAACTGGTCAATTCTCGGACTACATGGCAGACCCCGCCTCTACATGGAGCAGAGCGACCAGTGCGCGACTGGCTCGACGAATCCAAGGTCAAGAAACTCCGGACAGCTCCAGTGTAAGAGCCTCCTGCAGTAGCCCCATCTCAAACCTGGATTAATAGTGTTCAGGTATCTGGAACATCTCAATCTCAGGGTATATATAACTACACATCATTGAGGTCTACCGCTTCGCGTTTCTCGCTGAACGAACAATTCGCTTCCACTAGGCGGGACTATGAATTTGGCTATGATGATGCATCATCTATCTGGGAACCTTCTGAACGAGGTACTATCAGGTCCCGCCAATTTGACGAAACGGATGATGTTGGTGTTCCTTTCACCAAATCTGAGGAGGCATCAGACCTTGACCTCTTCGTTACATCGCCACCTCTTGGGGATAGCGATTTCTATGATACCCTGTGTGTGTCTCACGAGAGCTCAGCTGAGGATATTCGACGGGCATATCTTCGGCTCTTCTCGCTGCTCGATCCGAATATGCAGCCTCTATATCTTCGTCAAGCTGCTGAGGACTACTTCATGACTGTGCAGACGGCCTTCGAAACGCTTGTCAACCCTTTGAAACGTATGAAATATGATATCGAATCCTATGAGGGGGCCTTGGCGAGTATTCATGCTTCAAAGGTCCAAGAAAACCATGACCGGATCGCCCATATGAGGAGACGCCTCGCTATTATCGAGACTAGATTGGGTATTTGGGAGCTGAATGCTATATTCGAATCTCAAAGAATCATGTATGGGAAGCATGATACCAGGCGAGGAGGGAGTGCGCTTGAACTCACATTCATTAAAATGAATCATGTCGTATCTATCGACATGACTGAACTCGACTGGAAGATATATCGAACGGTGCAGCGACTACAACAACATTCTACAAGTAGCGATACAGTAATGAACAAGGTGCCCAGGAAATACCCAGCAGCTAGGCGACTTGGTGGTACGGTTATGACGCTTAGAGGGTCTGTTGATGGGCTTCTACGAAGACACGGCCCTGTTTCATTTTCATTCGAGCAGCGCGGCTTGCTACAAAATGTGTGGATAAAGCCGTCACTTGCTGTTAACTTGCGCCACGTTATTCCCTGCACTTATCTTAATCACTCGAAGGCAGGCGTCATGCAAACATCGATATTGGAAAATGGCCCCTACCAGGAAGAAACAGTGGTTGAGGTTGAATCGAATTTGATACTTCCGTATCCGACCACCACGGCGAGGCTGCAGAGATCAATAGTTTTACCATTCGACAAACGCAGAAGCTTCGTATTATTGGAAGCGGAGCGAGGCCTACAAAAGGAAAACCTCCCCAGACTGACCACCACCTTAGAACGACCGACCGCAGGGGGTTGGTTGTTATTTCGTATAGCTTGTGGCGATTGGCGATGGCAGCCAGATGAGACCAGTGGCTACTTTGCCGGTTTCACAAAAATCAAGAGATCTTTCCCTCGCGGACCGCTACATCTTGGACTGCTGAATGGAATGCCTCCCCAAGTGGAGATTGCCTTCAAAAGTCGTAGCAGCTTTGAGTCCCAAGAGCCTCGTATGGTAAATCCGTCACGCGACGAGGGTATCTGCGCTTTAGGTGTCGCATTGGATAATGACGAAAAGGGCGCTTGGACTGTCTCTGCTTCAGGCAAGCCTCAGCACTACTTGATCTCCGCCAAATACTCACGAGATATCGATCTATCTGCCCTTTGGACTCGCCGTTCTCGTGCAGCATCACCAGAAACCCACCACCCTCCATCAGAGGTGGCTAACAATACTGCTCGCCGTCGGTTTTGCGCCGAGGCTGAGATTGGAATAGGCTCATATAACACCCGTTATCTTGCGTTCCGCTGTCTGAAGCGTGTAGGGCTGCTCTCTAAGGTCGGCTTCGAGATGGGTCTTAGTACGCACTCGGTGCGCTTATCCGTGTACTGGTCACGCCTAGGTCGACGTATCAACGTCCCATTCTTCCTATGTACGCGGTCCAGTACTAATTTAAAGACTCTACTATTAACTACCATCGTCCCTTTTGCGAGCTTTGCGCTATGGGAGCTATGGGACCAGTACCGCTACCGAAAGCGGCGCCAACAGCGGGCTGCCACGCTTCAGGGGTGGCAATATACACAGAAACGCCGGTCCGAAGCGGACACGTTGGCGTCTCTCATGGCGCCTGCTGTTGAGCGCAGGCAAAAGTCAGAGGCTAGGGAGAATGGTCTAGTCATATTGAGCGCCAAGTACGGCGTCAAAGCTCGTGGTGCCAGCGATGCGACCGCTTGGGGGGCGGCAGAAGTTGCCGATGTTACCATCCCTGTAGCAGCATTGGTCGATCGTAACCGGCTACTCATACCCTCTGGGGTGCACAAGAGCTACATTCCTGGATTCTGGGACCCAGACCAGGCGGAAGAGAAAGTATTACATATCCGATACTCGTACCAAGGAAAAGAGGCTACTATTGAGGTAAGGGGTGACGACGAGCAGCTGGTACTGCCGCCTCTTTCGCTGTTGTAGGTAAGTTGATGGAGTGAATTTTCAAATTCTCGCAGATATCTGAATTATGGCTAGTTTGTAGAGATATGTCACCTTCCAAATTATGTAGGAGCGGCCGTGTGCATTTAGTTACTTGTGCGAATGGTGGAAACGTAGGATTTCATCATCTATGTCGCTTATTATCAACTCATGAATTGACGTCAGATTCACCCCCTTTTCGCAATCTGTTATAACAGAAGTATCAATCACAGCAACTCGTAAATTCAAGAAGACCTCAAGCCGTCTTCCCCTTAGCCTTACCAGTAACAGCCTCAACACCCCTAACCATCATCCAGCGAACCATCATGGCATGCAACCATCTCGAGACCGTGCCTTCGAGCAAGGTAGGTTTCCCATCCTTCCTTCTCCATAGAATAGTCTCATTAACGAACCTCACAAAGCTTTCATCCCCCTTCTTCTCAACAACAAACCCGCAATCCAGCACACCGCTAACAACCGGCCCCTTCCAGCCTTCGGGCGGGCTCAGATCAAGAAATATTCTCATCCCCCTGGGGTCGCGAACGCGTTCCCGAACACGATAGACGCCGCACACTCGATCACCAGCTTCGAAAGTACACGCATCCAAATACGCCGTTGAGAATGTATTCGCGTGCGCGGCGCCGCCGGGAAGTCGCGAGACCATGGATTTCATGACGGAGGCTTGCGGCGTCCACGCGAACATGCGCATGGTCGTCGCGAGATACGTCTCCAGAAGTCCCCTCCTTCCACTCTTGGTCCCAATACCACCACTCCCCTTATCTTGCAGCGGTATCACCAGGATGCTATCCAGCGGTATAGCCTCCGAGACGATGCGTTCCCTCGATATAACGTAATCGTCTGGCGCAGCGAGGACGGGAGGGATAGCCAGCGTATCGCTTCCTCCGTCTTCTTCGCCTGTCTCGCTCTTGCCCACTAATGGGTCTGGTGGTGTAGTGCTCGCTGAAGCAGTGGTCCGTCGTGCGCTCTGCCGCAGAATGTATACCATGTATGCGGCGGGAAGTACGATGGGCGCAGCAGCCAGCAAGGCCAGGGGCAAACATCGTTTCGCGCTATTTGAGCTCCATGGTATCGACATTGATAATCGCGGCATCGCGAGGGAATTATGCAATCCCATGGCGATCCCTGTAATCAAGTCGAGTATTGTTGATTTAATGAATGAGAACGTGAGTAAGTTAGGAGTTTATTGCTAGTCGTTGTCGGAAGCTTGGCGAGCTTGGCTAGATGGTAAGTATTCTGGGTACGAGTGAGGGTGCTTATGTTTCTTCCAAGGCGGATATAGTAGTAATGAGGGATAACTTCGGCCTCTAGATTTACGTTTCAATGTCGATCGCATGTTTCAATTTTTACACCCTTTAAGTAATGATTTGTGAGTCATGGCATAGCAGGCCGGGATTCAGTTTAAGTCAATTACTTAACATGTCCTAAATTCCAGTTTCGATGTTATTGGGCGAACAGGCATAGTGTATCAGTGCTATACTTAAAACAGGTGGTATTGCGATAGGTTTTTAAGTTAGGGTTGGTATATACAAAATGGAATGTTATCCAAGGTAAATGGAAATTAAACATGAACGTTGCTAACAGCATCCAAAGCATTACACCATTCCTCGTGATGCGTAGCATGTTCAATTCAGACTTCATGCATCCGCATGGTCTAAAGTCGCCAAAGGTACGTAGCCTTCTTCCTTCTGGGATCTCCTGCCTAATAGGGAGCCGGCGAAGCCCTGGACCCGACTGACAACTCTGTCGAAACCCCAACCACGTCCACGCTTCTTAATACCACCCTTCTCCGCAAGAAGGGCTTCATCCATCCAGCCAGGTCGTTTCCAGAACTTGAGAAGTAGGGAGCTCACAACTACGCTGACACTGCTAGTAGCCATTGCCGCACCGGCAGCCATAGGATGCAGATGAAAGCCCAGGGGTAGGAAAAGACCCATAGCAAAAGGGAGTCCTATTAGGTTATAAACACATGCCCAGGCAAGATTGAGCTTGATACGAGTGAATATAGTGCGTGCCAGACACAATGCTGCCGGGACGTCCATCAACTGATTGGGACGCATTAAGACGACATCCGCGGCTTCCATAGCAACATCAGTTCCGCTTGCCATGGCAATGCCCACGTCGGCCGTAGCTAATGCAGGCGAGTCGTTGATACCGTCACCAACCATAGCAACGCATTCTCCCTTCTCCTTGAATTGGAGAATGATTTCTTGCTTCTGATCAGGGGACACGCCAGCAAAGACGTCATCAGCATCAATGCCAACTTGAGAGGCTACGGCTAAAGCGGTCGACCGCTGATCACCAGTGACAATAGCCGTCTTGATTCCCATACGATGCAGAGCAGCGATGGCCACTGCTGCTCCATCTTTGATGGTATCCGCCAAGCAGAGATGACCAGCGTAAGCCCCATCGATAGCAATAAAGATGTTTGTAGTTCCAGCAGATAAAGAAGACTTGTTGGTAGAATTCGCCTTCGTGTTGATGGCCTCGGAATCTTCTACGGCGGTTTCCGGTACATCAACGCCGCAATCACGAAGGAAGCGAACGCTTCCAATCAGAACGTTATAACGTGTCCGTTCGGCACTTGTTGCCGGCTCTACGATAGCACCGACACCTCGTCCAACGGCAGCTCTAAAATCACCAATGGTGCCTTCGATGGCGCCTTCGTAATCAAGGCCAAGTTCCGAGCGAGCGGCCCCTAGAATTGCCTTGCCAATTGGGTGCTCACTGCCAGTCTCGGCCAATCCCACTATGGTCCACCATAATCGCCGACGCCACTCGTTTTCTTGCCACAGAGATGGCAGTTTTGAAACAGCCACACTCATCTTGCCGTGGGTGATAGTCCCCGTCTTGTCGAGAACAACCTGTGTTATCTTGGTACTCGTCTCTAAGGCCGCACCACCTTTCACGAGTATTCCATTCTCCGCACCGACTCCAGTGCCGACCATGACTGCGGTGGGAGTAGCCAGACCCAAAGCACAAGGACAAGCAAAGACTATCACAGAGATGCAGAGCTTGACACAAACGAACAGCTTACCACCGCTCTTCTCCTCGAGGAATATCTTCGGTGGGTGCTTAAGAGCATGGCTGAGAATCATCCAAACGACGAAGGTCAAAATACCAAGGATAAGGATCGTGGGTACAAAGACGCCAGCCAGCGTATCAGCAAGCCGTTGGATGGGTGCTCGGGTTGTCTGGGCATCCTGAACCAGCTTGACAATTTGGCTAAGTTGCGTGTCTCGGCCGGCTCTCGTGACGCGGAAATCAACTCGCCCATGACCATTAACCGTCCCGCCAATGACATTGCTTCCCTTCTTCTTCTGAACTGGTATAGCCTCTCCAGTGACCATGCTTTCGTCAACATATGTTTCGCCTTGAATAATGGTTCCGTCGGCGGGAATCTTATCTCCAGGGCGAATAATGACAATATCGCCAACAGAGATGAGTTCGGTAGGGATAACTTTCTCTTCTGTCGCGTTGCCCTCGTGCGCGGTTGCTTTGGTGTCTCCTGAAGCGGGCTGGGATTCCCAGGCTTCGGCCGCCTTTGCTGCTGCAATCGGATCTGCATAGACAGTGGCCATGGACGGTGCTAGTGACATAAGTCTGGAGAGCGCCGTCGATGTTTGACCTTTCGCCCGGTTTTCTAAGAATCGTCCCAACGTGATAAACGTTATCAACATTGTGCTGGTATCGAAAATGGTACTGGGTCGTGAGTGTGGTGGGAAAAGGAATGAAATAACCATAGCAAATACGCTGAAAAAGAAGGCCGCAGATGTACCCAGAACAACTAGAACATCCATGGTTGGAGATCCGTGCTTGAGAGACTTATATGCTGAAGTATAGAAACGCTTTCCTATGCCAAACTGGATGGGTATCGTCAAAACTAAGCAGATAATATCACCAAGGAATAGGCCAGGCAAAAGTTCTAGGCCACCGAAATCTAAAATGGGGATGAGCATTGGGAATACCATGCCGATAAAGAAGACCGGAAGGGCAAATGTAAGCGAGACCTGAAATGCTCTCCGCCACTCCTGGATCTCCCTGGTCTTTGCCAAAGACTCTAGCTGTGCATTGTTATCGTCGTTGTCAGCAACTAACGCGTTGAAACCTAAACTCTCGACCGTCTCGACAATTGTGCGAAGGCCAGTGAGACCGGGTTGATGTGATACGGCGAGCCTCGAAGTAGAAAGGGTCAACTTGGCCGAGCTGACGCCAGGCAGAGCTAACAAAGCCTCTTCGATGCCCTTTGCAGCCGCAGCATCCGGATCTCCGTAAATTTTGAACTGAGCAGAGGACGTGCTCTGGTCGGCGACATCAAGAACAGTAGACAGTATCTTCGCATCGAATCCTCTGTCTTCAATAATCTCGACAATTTTCTCTGGAGGGATCTTGACCGGGTCGTGTGTAATAACGGCTCTCTCTGCTAATAAGCTGATATTGAATCGTAACATGCCATCTAAGCCAGCAAATCCACCCTCCACTGCAGATGTGCAAGCACCACATGTCATTCCCTCGATGGCAACCGTAGTCGTTGCAGCGGATGGCTTCACATCATTATCCTCAGACGCAGCATCTTTCCCAGCTCTTGTCTCCACACTATCAATTAACGTTGCGCCAAAACCTCGATCTTCAATAATCTCAACGATCTTGTCGGCGGGTAGTAGCGTAGCGTCATGTTCTATCACCGCTCGCTCAGACAATAACGATATGCTGAAATGCTTGACCCCACTGACATCCGCGAACCCTCCTTCTACGGCAGATGTACAGGCGCCGCAAGTCATTCCTTCGATGGCAATAGTAGTAACGGTGGTGGTGGGGCCGTCGTCTTCCCTTTGCTCTGTAGAGGCGTGTTTGGTCGTTGTCGTCGATGAGGGTATGTCGGTGGAAAGCACCTCGGCTTCGAAGCCACGGTCTTCGATGATGTCTTTGATTTGCTCGGCAGAAATTAGTTGCGGATCGTGCATGATCACTGCGCGTTCCATCACCAAGCTGACAGACACATTGCCGACGCCTTCGACTCCCTTGAAGCCTGCTTCAACGGACGAAGTACAAGAGCCGCATCTACGGGCCGTTAGTTTCCTTTTTCACAAACTCAATTCATGGGCTTCGGGTGCCGTACGTCATGCCGCCGACTCTTAGAGTCGTCGTGGCCCATCGAACGGGTAAAGGACTCATGGGAGGGCCCGAAGGCTCCCTCTGAGAAACTTGGGCGTACGTCGGAGCCATGGCGAAATGCGCCGGGAGGAAGACCGACGGCGGGAATCACGCGGGGGATCGGCGCGAATAGCGCGAACAGCTTTGTAATCCAATTCTGTATGTACGAACTATGAATACAGCTAGGCGGAGAACTGCATTATGGGTTGAGTATTACTGGGTGGAACAAGGAACAACGTCTACGGAAACAATGGACAGACGCTGGAATGCGCAGTGACCAAATCAAAATAGGTCGATGAAGAGCCAAGAATATTGTCAGAGAGGAGACCAGCTCGTGGGTGGGATGGGATGGGATGGTGTTGCTTAAAGAAGATGACCAAAAGAAAGAAGTAGCGGAAAATACCAAGCGTTTGGAGGACGAATCGAGTCGGATGATCCAAGGCCTTCTCGGGTTTGGCGGCCGGGACGAGAAGATCATGTACCTTTGTTACTTGCAGATTTAGTGATAGGGCTCTAGCGTCTCTAGGTATAGGTACGTTCCAGGACGCCGCTAATGCCGCACCTCTTTTTAATGAGTTTGTAATCCATCCAAAGTCATCTGGACCTGCATGGGGCAACGACGATAACCTCTTAATCAGCAGCAACTCAATCGTGACCTTCTTGCTCTTATCTAGTATTACGTACGCATTCCCCTTGGCTCATGAGTTCCGCGAAGCGACCTGGCCAATAAATAGACCAACCCCTGTAGAGAGAACAAGATCTGGCACACCTGTACGAGAGTACTAGGTATTCTATCTCCGATGCATCCCGGCGGTTCACAGTTCCAGCCCCAGCCTCATGTTGCGTTACTACAACCAATATTTCCAGAAGCGGGAATCCAAAGCGCACCGCTGTGCCGTTCGTGTACCTATTGCCCGAGGGGACACGTTTGTGTTCCTGGCAAGTCCTTGCTATCGTGATCTCGTGGCTATTCCGGTGATGTTTTGTCGTCAGCGCTGACGATATTACTGAGCAAATTAATTGACAAGGTAGGTGGACGAGATCATAATCCGGATAATTACTTCGGATGAAATGGAGTTGATGAAAACGCCGTGGTTGGTATTAGGGGTAGGTAGTTCAATTTATTTGCTAGAGTGTCCCTTTCGGCATTCCAGTTAAGACCCCTTCAGCAAGCTCGGGAGCTATACCTGCGTGTAGATAGCGAAACGCAGTGCATCTGTAAGTACATGTTCACAAACTACAATACCTGGATTCCAACGTGATACGCATGACCTTCTTGCTGAGATAAGCTTTGAATCTTGATCAGCTATTTCGTATCACAATAATTTTCTACAATGATTCAAGCTACTAAGCCAATAATGGTTGGATATTGCGAGTTATGTTTACCATAACTATTCACCTTATCAAATTCATTGGTTCTCTTCTTTCGGTGTACGTCCCGCGCCGATCAGCCCACTTTCCCCAGTATAACCCGTGGCCCCGTAGCAAGTCTTGTAGCCCCGCGTTACGGAACAACAGTGGTGTTACGAGTTCCAAACAAGTATGATACCATTATTGAAACAAACAACCATCTACGCATCCATAGAATCACTTTATTTTGGTTAGAAACAACATTCTTCCCAAGTACTCCACCATATGCCTCTCCAATCGGACCCAGTACACCAAGTTTTGACACTGTCTGCAATACCCAGGTACCTACTCAAAGCGCTGCATTAAGTTTTGCCTAGGTACTCACTTGGCACACATCGACATCCTTGGACATCAGTGCCAGTTGTCGTCGTTCCGCTTTCTCCACGGTTGCATCTCGCAAGGCTACCGATATACAGAATAGCTCGGCAGCGGCATTAGCCTTGTAACCTAGACCCTGGACAGGCTGACCCTAGCCCGGCGTAGTCAACTACGGGTCGTCTTACACGCCATAACATAATTCACGATGGAGCAGACGAAGGCCTTGAACGCCCTGGAGGTGAGTACTCTACCTAGGTATCTTACTTCGTAATACTTACTAACTGTCTGTCTGTCTACTGAAGCCCTTCCTCGCTCTGACCAAATCGGCAACATCACCCCGCGCAGCAGCTAACCTGATCACCCAAGCGACATCCAACCCCAACACATACGTCTTCACGGAGCTCCTCCAGACGCCACAGATCCAAGCCCTCTCACAATCGTCCGAGCATGCGTCCTACCTCAAGCTTCTCGAGATATTCTCGTATGGCACATATGCCAGCTACCACACATTATCAACGACCCTCCCACCCCTCAACGACGCCCAGGCCCTGAAGCTACGGCAACTGTCCCTGCTCACCATCGCCAAGAGCCCACATAATCTAACTTACGACGCGTTGCAACATGGCCTCGATCTCCATAATCCCCGTGCCGTCGAGGACCTCGTCATCAGTGCCGTCTACGCAGGCCTGGTAGACGCACAGCTCGACCCCCGCAATGCCCGCGTACACATCTCCTCTGTGTCACCCCTCCGAGATCTGGAACCGGGCGCGGTCCCATCAATGCTGAATGCACTGCGAGAGTGGTCGGCACGCTGCTCCACGACGCTCGTGGACCTCGACGAGCAGATAGCATCCATCAAAGCGGCTGCGTTGAAGCGCCACAACAACAAGAAGGCATGGACTGAGCAGCTGGCGAAACTTGTAGAGGAGGAGCGGGTTTCAGACCAGGGCGTGCACACACAACGCCACGGAGCCATATTGAATCGGGCCTTGGCCAGAATGCAGGGCCAGCGATTTGGCAAGCGGGGCAGCGGAAGTCTGGACGCGGGTGCGGAAGACGACGAGGCAATGGACGTCGACGAGGATGAACCTGACGACGGAGAGAGCACGAATGGCGCGGGAGGCTCAGGGAAGAAGCGGGCTAGTCGCCGGAAGCTTTAGGGTGATTTCACGTGCTGCTGCGCGCCCGTTCGAGACACGAGGAGAAAACGACGTTAGGGCGAGAGTGGGACGAACGCTATGGCTTATAGAAACCGGCGGCAAAACGGCGGCGAGCATCATAATTTGGCAATTCGTATAAATTCGCATCCGCACGGCACCAATAGAGACCCCTGAGAAAGGAATTCTTAGACGGCGTAAAGGGGTATTAGGAAACGCAGTCTGCCAACCCGTAGATAGCGAAGAATCGAGGACGGTTGTCTAAGTGCCACGGGACAGCGGTAGAGATCGCACCTAGCACCATGAGGTACGCCCTGGCTAGACTAGCATAGGTACTTAGCTAGAGGGAAGTCCATAAGGCCAGACATTGCCGACAGAGAATGAATAATGATCACAACACTACCAAGATAAAATTTATGAATGAATTGAATTCAAATTTCGAACCTCGCAGCGCACTATGACAAGTCTGGTACAAACACTATGAACGCCGGCCATGACTCCTTCCTTCCTTCCTTCTTCCCCCGTGTTTGTGATGCTACCAGGCTCGCTAATCAGCGTAGCGAAAGAACATCAGAATTTTGCAAGTGTTCTACAATTGTGATGATGATAGTAAATTTTGACAAAAGAAGTGTTTTGAGTGAGTACGAGCTGGATGAAGCCTAGCCCTGGGTATTGAACAATGATGAAACCATGTTGCCTCCGATCGCAACCTATCTAATAATTAACTCCCTTCAACAACAAGAAATCGATGACGGCATCTCCATTATTCAGAACATGGTGACAAGGGAACCGAACCGAAGAAAACCAGACCGGGAAGAAAATACACGAATTAGGCGAATTTGATCATGACGTCGTAAATAGGGTACAGATCCGGTTGCGGGGCTATAAGAAACAGAATATCTCTCAACCGACTGGACCGACAGAAATATTCCGTTTCTTATAGGCGTTTCCCTGGCACAAGAATAAAGAGCACCAGGATAGCGGCGTCGACCAGAACTGTTACAGCAAGGACGGTGATCGAGCGCTTGATAAGCAACTTGCGGACATACGGCTCCCGAATTCGTACGAAGGAGAAGGGCGTATACTCGGTGAGACCCAGTAGGGCCATGATAGGGTCCAGAGAGTACTGGTATGACGCAAGGCAGTATACGCCAATCGTGAATGGTAGAACCTCCTATTCAATATTGTTAGCAAGGTGGCAGGCTAACCAGAAGATCCAACGAGTAAACGTACCCAAGCTCGAGTGCGACGTGAGGCATCAAGAAATATGAGGATGAAAGCAGTCCAGAATCCACCAAACATAGACACGAGGCCAAGTATCAACCGGGCAATAATAGTAGGTGGGATGAGGTTGCCTAGAGCGCGAGCCCTCAGAAACCCGGGGAATGCGTCTCGCTCCATGGCCTGGAAGACGTAATCCTTAGCCACATCGAATACCTCAGGATCGTCACGTCCGTCTTCCTCAATTGCCGTGGTGATATCTGTGGTGATGGAGCCGGGTAGCGTGATCTCGCGTTCGGCGCCAGGGAGGAGAAAGGTGTATAGGATCTTCTCGGCCGACGCCCTGATATCGTCTCTCGCAACGGCGTGTGCTGGCGAGTTTGAGTCCGAGGTGATTCCTTGAGAGCTCAGTTGTGTGCTGGCCCTCGTCCGTCGTTCCTGGCTGGTTTGCGGCGAATCGTGCAATATGCTCGCGCTGGGTGCGGGCTGATCTCGTAGGTATGCGGACATCTGGGCGTTCTGTTCTCGTTCCTTCTCCGTCCCCATCGAAGGACCAGCACTGATATCGCCGATCGCTTCCAGCGCCCTCGAAGATCGCTTCGATTCCTCTTTCTCAAGATCTGGGGTTCCAACTAGTACGGATCTCCGTAACTCTCGCACGTAGTGCCGGCATAGTGACATGTGTTGCGCGACATCGAGCCTAACACGGTAAGTCTTCTGCGAGAAACTTAGAGTAGTCTACCATAGACTTACCAGAAGTCTAAGTAATCGACTGATCGTTGTTGATCGCGCATATAAATGTAGAAGGAAAACAGATCGACCGGTGGATGGGTCCTGCGGCTCAGAACTTCGAAAAGCGTAGGCAATCGATTTCTCTGGAGGTCGGGCATTGGCGAAGCGATTTGACTCTCTTCTGGAGGACCACGGCCCTGGAACGCCATCTTGACGAATTGACGTGTGGAGCGGTGCGATATTAAAGAATTAAAAAGTTTTCCGTCAAGAGCCCAATACCACCGACTACTGGCTATCTTAGTAAGTGTTGCTTGCGATGATATTGATTATTGTATTGAATGAGGCCTTCGGGAGGTTGGTGTTGTAGGAGGAAGCGACCTCAAGTATTACGTTATTCTGGCGTTTCTGTAGAACGGTCGACCTTTCGTATATAGGGCTCAATTGGGAAGCCCTTGGCTAACAGCGGCAGTGAAGCGAACGAGGGAAACTGCGCGTCGCGCCGGGTGATCAGGATCCGAACTGTGAGGAGTTTGGTCAAGGCATGAAGTCACGAAATCGAGAGATTCATCCCAAGGGCGGACCAACTGTTTCGAGCTTGGTGCTGCGGTTGCCCCCTGAAATTACCCTCCATTTGGCACCCGGCTATTCGTGTCCAATCACAGCACGTTATCGGCTGCACCGCGACACGCAATTCACTGTTGCATTCATTTGCTCTACGCCACTGGCTGTCCAACATGACGTTCAACACCCTGCAGCAAATATTATCACTATTATTACTATGGAATCTAAACAGCTGAAAGAAACAATGATAAACAAGAACTGCTTATTCAGAGGAATAGTGGCGTTTGGCATGCTTCGGTTCTGTGAGTTATATTGGCGCTAAGCATGCGTATGCACGTGGGTACAACAAGGGTGCGCAAAACCTCGTAAAAGATTTTGTGCAGTACTTCCCTTGCCGTAATGTAACCAAGTTGGGCGTAGCGCAAATATCCACTTTTGCTATACTACATACCTAATCACCTAGCTCAAGTATTGTTGCCCAGTTACGAATCGTAACTTACGATTCGTACCAGGTTGAGATATTGGGAGGGGTCTCCCAATCGTGACTTTGATCCCAACTAGCAAGTAGTACGTAGCCCCCGCCATTTCTCTATCATAGGCCTGATCTGAACGGGATAAGTAACTTCTATCATAATGTTATACGATCTCAGATACAAGATTCTTATTACTGTGACACAGGAATCCCCACTCCGCCTCTGCCCGAAGTGTCACTCAACGAGTGCTCCAGGCGTTGAAACTCGGACTCGAACTCCTCCTCATTGTCACATTTTCGCGCTGACTCGAAATCAATAAGGGTCACCTTTCCGTCGCGCACGAGGAAGTTATGTTTGTTGATATCGCCATGTATTATGCCCAAAGAATGCAGCTTCGCCAGTGCGCGCTGGCAAGCTGATAGGTCTGCCAGTTCCGCCGTTCGAGCGCCCTCCACGTTTTCCACAATGAAGCCGATGCATCGCCCGGCCTCCATGATGTGGCCGAGAAATTCGGGCCCGACTCCTTGGCCGTTAACCCACTCGTACGCGGTTGTTTCGGCCTCGAAGTATGACGTCTGCCAGGGAAACTCGGTAAACTTGGCGATTACCGGAGACTTGAAGAGTGGATATGTGACCAGGTGAATGTACTGACGTATACGGTCCAGCTTCTTCAGTTCTAAGTGGTCGATTTGTGTATTGTGCCAGAGATTTTTGACTCCGGGCAGGTTGCTTTTCGCAGTGCGAGAGAAGAACGGGTGTCCGGTATGTAGGTCTTTAGAGATTTGACCCTCATTCCAGTCCCCTGGAGGAAAGGGGGGCAACATCTCAATTAATACTGGTGCAAAGGTTCGATCATCCTTTGGAAAAACACCCGGATCAACGGTAATATACTTGACATGTTTATCGTCGATTAAGATACGGTACTCGCTCTCCTCTTTGTCACCAAAATCGACCAGCGTTGCCAGAATTTGAATCTCGCTTTTTATTTTAGACGCCATTGAAGCATCTAATTTGATGTTTTAGACGAGCTCGTTGATGAAAAAGTGGCAGCACCCAAGAAGACAGGCATTTTACAGTCTAGGGACGTATAGGCAAGGCGCTAATGCCGTGTAGTCTTCACGGACACCAACAACAAGTAGCAGAGCCCATATCACTCACATATAAGAACCTCCAGTGAAGCACACTAAGACTTTGTCATGCACAACAACGATAGACTAGATAACCGACATTAAATACAATAAGAGAATCACAGGTATCGATTCTCGTCACCGGCGGCGTATAAAAGGGATTGCTTACAGATATAGGAAACTCACTTACAATGAGCTGGAGTGGCATCATCCATGTTTCGCCCGCTGATTTCCCACTATTACTGGACCGTGCCGTTTGAAATAATCAAGAATGCCGTCTTTTGTAAACTTGTTCCTGAAATGCTTCGTAGTCTCTTTATTGTCTCTGCAGCCAATGCAATAAAATCCCCAATCCGCTGACTGACCCGATGACCCGAGGCAGGGCGCGGAAATAATTGACATGTATCGTCGAGCCTCTCTCGTAGTGAGGTCCTGTTGCTGGGTCCGATGATCGTATTGGATGGAAGTATCAGATGCCCAGCTGAGTACAGCTTGCCGATCAAAGAGCAGAATTCTTTTCTTTGATACCTTGGCGAATGCAGTGTACTGTCCAGGTAGGCTAACGACACACGGTAGACGTTTACGAAGTTCATTTCTTAAGATCCCGGTATACTCGATATTTGATGTGAGCAAAAATAGCATACGCGTTTGCACGTAATAAGATAAAGGTAGGCGCCAAATCGGTGGCAGGTCTCCCATTTATTGCTAGAGAGTATCTTATAAAGGGTTATGCAATCAAAGGAATCTGCGTCGATGCTAATAATAACGCGAATAATATTTGGGTAATGCTTCAAGACCATTCTGTACTGATGTAACAAGTCAATAAGACTCATTGCGCGGCGATTTACGCGCCGAAAGTTAGTCAGTGTTGGTAAATCTAGCGCAAGAAGTATGTTGGTAATAATCTCTAGCGGGAGGGCATCCAGTTGGCCAACCGAATACCGCCATTGACATGAACGTTGTCGACCATTGTCGAGAGGACATCGAGTTTCAAGACTGGCGTTATCCAAGGTAAAGTCGACAATTCTTAAATCTCGATTAGTGTAAAGCTCAAGTTGATCTTTTTGGCTATATGAGTTTTTCTTCTCCATTATAACGAACAGTTAAGAGAAAGCAACGACGCAAGAGAAGAGGTCTAGGTGATAACTGGTTTATAGCTTTATAAAATGAAAAAAGAGAGCCTGTCTGTTCGTACCTTGACTTCGCGATAGTGGAGCAGGGGACAGCTATCTTTGTGGCTGAGTTCGATTGTCCAGCCACACCACAAATGATAACAGCAAAAAGCACGAGCCATTCTCAAAAACCCCCTCTACCCTAGGATTGATTGGCTCGTTTACCGAAATTTCCCCATGCCCTCAGCTTCCCACATTTGGCCTGGGTTTTTTCTCGATTTCGCAAGTCAATCAACAACCACCCACCTCCGGACATTTCTCGACAACTAACCACAGACACCCACAGCGGTAAGCACGCTGCCTACATGAGACCTCGCCAATCGACCGAAGTGCTGATTTTCTAAATTGCAGAAAATGTCGTCCAAGGGAAAGAAGCCCGCGAAGTCCGCCATCGAGCAGGTCGTTGCTCGCGAGTACACCATCCACATGCACAAGAGAGTACGTCCATCCGCCCGGCACGCAAACGATGACGACGAACTGTAAAAATATTTATATATGAGGGCGAATTGCTGACGTTTTGGAAAGCTGCACGGTGTCACATTCAAGAAGAGGGCCCCTCGCGCCATCAAGGAGATCAAGGCTTTTGCCCAGAAGGCTATGGTACGACAACACTCCCATTACGCATTCTTCCATTTGCACGGCCCTCGCGATCCGTATCGACGACTTTCGCATCCAGTGATCAATACCGGAGCAAATGACTGACATGCAAATCCGCAGGGTACCTCCGACGTCCGTCTGGACCCCCAGTTGAACAAGAAGGTCTGGGAGCAGGGTGTCAAGGGCGTTCCATACAGACTCCGCATCCGCATCAGCCGTAGACGAAACGACGAGGAGGACGCCAAGGAGAAGCTCTACAGCTACGTGCAGGCCGTCAACGTCAAGAACCCCAAGGGTCTGGTGACGGTTGTTGTTGAGGAATAAGAAAGGGTGGCCGACCAACGATCAATCAAACGAAACGGCGCAAAGCAGACAAAAAACAGGGTCTTTTCTTCGTTCGAGATAGGAAGATGGATGAAGAAGATACCGGATGGGCACGTTCATGTAGGGCATGGTTTCGGAGTTCCTCCTGGCTTCATGGAATTTAGCCTCACTAGTCGATGAATCAAGACATGTGAGCACCTACGAGCTCGATGAACACCCAAAATGCTATGTGATTGGCAGGAAAACGGCTTATACCTACTCCTGTTGTGCCGATTGTATGAGATAAAGCCGACCTTGGACAGGGGCGTGGTAGCATTTGGCAGGGCATTTGCCCAGCTCATCTATCAAATGTTGTTGGGGAATCTTGCCAATTGAAATCCTCTAGGTTACTATTCCAATGTCACAATACATGCTCAGAAGGTCTATGCAATTTAAAGGTCATGGCGATGTCATTGATAGGTAGACTCATAGTCTCCCATCTTGTGCAGGTATGCTAACGAATATCCACGTTAACCGCGCCAACCCCAACCATAAAAAACAAAATCCATAAGCAATAATCCCCAATACGGTTATCCAGACATGCGCCCTCTGCTCATGCAAGGGGTAAGGGGTTATCAAATCAACTCCTGTTCTCCAATGCTAGTGAGTAAGCCCTCGAAATTCCAGTGAACCAAGTGATGCTCAAGACCCGAAAACCGGTCTATAATACAATTGCTACGTTTTTCACGTCTAGTCGTCATCGATGTCGCGGTGACGACCCATCACCTTCCGCTTAAACTCTTCGGCATCCTTGTCCCAAAGTTCAGCAGCCTCGCCATTCAGCGGCGATGAACTACACATATATGGTCAGTACGAACGTTCCTTGAGACGACCGAAGATGAGAAGAGTAGCAGTATGGGTAAATACTCACTTGTTGGGCTCTCCGAGAAGACTCTGCAGACTCAACAGGACTGTTTGGACGTTGTAGGCCGCCGTCCACTTATCCTTCAGGATATCAAGACAGATACGACCCGAAAAGTCGACGTTCGGGTGATAGATGGGCGTCTTAAACAACACAGTCGGTGGCGCATAGGGATAGTTTGAGGGGAAGGCGAAAGACAGCTTGAAGGTGAGACCGGCATAGGGAGTATCTTCGGGTCCCTGGATCGTCGCCACCCACGACGTCAGATTGCCGTCTGCCGAAGGAAAGGCCGAGATACCGGGAGCTGGCGAGGTCATCAGCTGCATGAGCTCTGTCTGTAGTCTGTAGATCGATGTTAGAATGGGCGGGTTCTCTGATATGGGAGCATGTGATAGCGCCAATGGGACCAGAACCGTCGTACCTCTTGGTGACACTCTGTGCATCAGATCTCATCTGAGTACCGCCGAGCTTAGCAGCTGGGACGCTACCCGGGGCCGAATTTTGGGTATCCTCCATTGAGTAGTCCATTTTTCTTTTATATAGTGTTGATCGTCCGTAGAAAACTCTGACGCAGAGGCGCGTGATGTGGTTAAACGAACGAATATATGCCTTTTGCTGAATTCGGAGGTTGCGATAGTGTGATGAATTGGGAACGTAAAAGCTGAAAGAAAGGTAGGAAACACTGGAATGCGGTGGCTGTCAGTATGAAAGATCCATGTTGCTCAGACAATTGCGAAGCCTGTTCAATCTTGTAATTAAAATTCCACTTCAATTGGCAAACAATGACAAACAATTGCCAAGTCCAAAAAGATGAGGGGTTGTGTGCTCAAATGCGAGGTTAGGGCTGGTTGTACAGACCTTTATACTATATAGAGCACGAACTATTGCCTAGGGAAGAGAAATGTCTTTAAAGTCGTAGCAATAGGAGCCAGTGATAATACGAGGAAGAAGTTGCAGAGAAGGCCGGTCAAGAACGAATCGTGGTGCAGCTTCAGTTTGGGCCGGTAAACAATCAGAGCTCGACAACAACCATCTTATTAATGATTTTAGCGTCAAACCCTTGTCCTGCACTATTTTGGTTGTCAGCCCCGCAGGGCCCTTAGCAACCGCCCACCAAAGATACCTCTGGTGCGTGATAAGATCGGCGTCAAACACCATATAGCTACGCACTACAGTAAGTAAATGCTCGTAGCTTCCTCCAATAACCAATCATACACCTGCATTTCGAGGCAAGAACTACCTAAGATTACCCCCAATGGAAAAGTTGCAATGGAGCAACATCCACTGGGTGAGTGCCTGCCTAAAGTACAGCTGGGTTGGTGATACAAGACCACCTGCATAAAGGTCGACCCATCAGTGAATGCTCTTGAAGCGCCTGCCTCAGGACCCGGATCAAACAAGAGCTTCAGAACCAACGAATACTAGCAAAGTGAACTTGCCCTCAAACAACCTTGGAATACAACGACACTGGCCTGGCCCCATCCTTACCCTAAATTTACGTGCTTAATTGATTCCCAGACGCGTCTAGACGCGTCAGCCATATCTGTATAGGCAACATGGTGAGTTTGAGCCACTTCCACTCATATGTATAATTGTTTCTTAATGCACTGCTTGTCGTCTGTTCCCCTTTGCATATTGTATTTGCTGGGTTTAATTTCTTCCTCTCGATTTTCCAGAAGTCTGTAAATGTGAATGAAGTAAAGTGGTTTTGCTGCATTGACTCAAATACTTATACTAAATATGGAACAGTCTCAGTTAGACCCTCTGCCGAACGATTTACCATTTAGAATAGTATCACAAACCATAGGAAGAGGGGCATATGCATCGTGAGGCGCTTTCCTGTTCTTCCAAATTTTGGTCAGCCTGCTAACGGGTTTCTCAGAGTCAAGAAAGCTATACCTCTGGATGCACCAACACCTTTATTCGCCGTCAAATTGATACATAAGGGTTATGCACTCCGCAATGGCCGCATCTCTGCTAAGCAGATCGCTATGGAGGTATCACTCCACTCCCATATCGGTCAACACCCAAACATAATCGAATGGTTCGCAACCGGCGAGGATCACGTTTGGCGATGGATAGCCATGGAGTATGCCGAGGGAGGCGACCTTTTCGACAAGATCGAGGCTGACGTAGGAGTCACCCAAGATATCGCGCACCTCTATTTCCTTCAACTCATCAGTGGCGTGAGCTTCATGCATTCAAAGGGTGTGGCTCATCGTGATCTCAAGCCTGAGAACATACTAATGTCAGAAAGCGGCAATTTGAAGATTGCGGACTTTGGCCTGGCAACAATGTTCGAGTACAAAGGTCAGAAGAAGTTGAGCGCAACCATGTGCGGTAGTCCACCTTATATCGCTCCCGAAGTTCTTGCCTGTGCCAGGGCAGATAGACGATCAGATGAAGCATCCAAGTACGCCCCTGAACTAGTTGACATATGGTCATGCGGTGTCATCCTCTTTGTGCTCCTTGTTGGCAATACACCATGGGAAGAGCCGACAGCACAGAGTTGGGAGTTCCAGGAATATAGGAAGACAAACGGCCGTAGCTCCGATAGCCTTTGGGAAAGGGTTCCCGCTGAGGCTCTCTCATTGCTTAGAGGCATGATGAGTATTGACCCCAAAAAACGATTCTCTTTTGCCCAGATACGACAGCACCTCTGGTACACCCGAAACAATAGCTTTCTTGCGGCTGACGGCCAGATTTCTGATCCAATTAACGTTGCAACTAAGATGCTTGAGAACCTTCACATCGACTTCAGCCAACAAACCCCTGCCTCACAGCCCACCCTAGATGCTATGGATGTTGATGATAACGGCTCAAGTCATACCAAGCTGGCTTTGAGTCAACCCGAAACGCCCATTAACGACGTTCTCTTTGACTGGGAGAGGCCAGCACCGCACGCCATCTCCTCCACACAACCAACTGGAGCAGACGCATCACTTCCACCTGGCACCACACAACCTTCCACGTTCTTTGATGCGCTTGCTGAGGAACCTTCAATGAGCCAATTCTCACAGACACCAGGTGTACCTATGACGTTGACACAGCGTGCGAGACAGTTTCGAGATATTGTACCAGCACATTCTTTCACACGCTTCTTCTCTCACATCCCCCCACAATTACTTGTTCAAATGTTAAGCGACGCATTGCATAACCTTAATGTACCATTGCCATCGGCATATCCCTATGTTGGCCAGGGAGATCACGTGGCTACGCTCAGGGTCAAGACTATGGATGACCGCAAGCAAGGGATACACGGCGAGATTCTGATTGACAAGTATTATCTTCCCGGATCTCAGGAATTGCTCGAAGTTCGTTTCGTCAAGCTCAAGGGAGACCCCCTAGAGTGGCGTCGTTTTTTCAAGAAAGTTGTGCTGTTATGCAAGGACGGAGTGTACAAGCCTGAGTCTTAGAAAGTAAGGCATCGTGGTCTGGACGTTATCGGTGCAAAAAATAATGATAGCACATTGGCCCATCCTGAATAAAGGAGGCGATTCATGTATTATTGTCACAATAGGTATGCTTCGTTGTAGATATAGAGTTGCTAATGAACATAAAACGTGCTACTTGATTGTGTCTAGCCTAAGGGTCAATGCAATACAGAGCACTTTGCTAATGTGCGTTGTCTTTTCCGCAAAGGACAAAGGTCATGTGAATATCGGACCATGTATGTCATCATCGTGTCTCATAGCAGCTCAGAAATCTGGAAGATGCAACAACGCACAGCAACGTTAGCCAAATTCTCCCCAGCCAATAAATATCTGCAAGTGAAATAGCACTTTATAACCCCTGATCATGCAAAGTTAACTCCCCCGTCCATACGTGCAAATAATTAGTTTCGTGCTTGTAATGTCTCCTTCACTTCAATCCTCCGTTTCTTGTGTAGTGGTCGCAATCAAAGCTGGTGATAATGGGGCTTGTTGGTCCTGGGCACTGGTTCTTGGCCAAGGTAAGTCGCCGTTGGTTGGCCAAGGCAAGCGAGGCTGCGAGGTAAAATACTGGCAGTCTTTTGGCGTTAGGTCCACCGCCACCCAAAGGTTGTTATTCATTTGCCTCTGAGCCTCGAATGGTAGGTTGAGTTGAGTCAACGACGACTCCTTGGAGGATTTGGCGGGCTTCTTTGCAATCAACGCCTGGACGATGTCGCTGGTTCGATCAAGCATGGCTTGTTCAACCCTCGTGGCGCCGGCCCGAGCAGCCGTCATGTAAACCTGCGTGCCTGGCTCTCTCTCTTCGACCGGTTTCATCTCATTCGCTGTCCGGTCTTGTTCCGGCTTTTCCTGGTCCTTGTCCTCCGAATCATTCACGTCTGACGAGTCTTGTTGTTCCAGCTCTTCCTGCTTCTTCTCTGCCTCATTCACGTCTGTCCAGTCTTGTCCTTGACTTTCCGGTTTCTTGTCTTTTGCCTCGTTCGCAATTTCGACCACACGTTTCTCATCTGGCTGAGAAGACGGTTCGTTGTCGCGGGGAAGGCTGCGTGACTCCACGATGTGTTTCTCTTTCTCGTAGAGATTCATGAGCTCATCACAACGAAACCACCTGAAACCCTTCTCGTCATGTTCTGCGGCCTGGGGACATGCGGCTCCCGCAGCACACATGTAACTGACCATCTCATTCATAAGCCCGCTGAGACCGACGCCCCAGCTTCGCATCGTCTGATCAATGCAGTCGATCAGCATCAGGAAGGTCTGTCCGTGTCCGCTGGGGCCGCATGTATTGTTGGAGTTACGGCAGCACGTCGGGCACTGGCACAGGTATAGGTGGACGTACGCGTGCACCATCTCGTGGATCAGCGTCTGCACAAAGAACCACAGGGGGGCGGGGTCGATGTAAAAGGTCGAGCCGGCGAGGTGGATCTCCGAAATTGGACCGTAGCCCCGGACGTGGCGATCACGCGTGAATCCCCACGGCATGATGGTCTCGAAGAACGGGCTCACGTAGCTCTTCGCAAATCGGTCTTTCTTGAGCCAGACGTGGAGGAAGATGCGTGGACGGCACTTGTTGGTCATGGCGCCGAAGAAGAAGAAGGCGTCGAATAGTCGCATGAATTCGTTCAGCTCGAGCGGACCGAAGGACTTATCTCTGAGTTTCCCGAAAAGCTGGATGATCTTGCCTCGTGCCACGAGCTGCGTTGGTGTCAAGTTGAGGTGGTCTTTGGTGGGATAGAAACAGGCGATGGTATTCTCGACGAGACAGCGCGATTCGTACACTTGCGTTCCGAGTCTGAACTTGAGCTTGTTTCCGATGCCAGTGTATCCAGGCCACTCTGGATGCTCTCTTGGATGAAGTACAATTGGCTCGATAAATATCCAGTTGAGTACAGGTTTTGCCATTCGTCTGCCTACCTGCCAGGCCTTCTTCTTGACCGCTTCCTTGGAGTCCTCGGTTACCTTTTTGGTGTGTTTCCAAAGGCTGTTCCGTTTCTCTTCGAGTTTTTCGGGCGCCTGAAGCGTGTACGCGTCAATCGCGGTCTTCAGCTCCGTGATTATGGACTCAGCCATAGCGGATACAGCCATGGTGCAGTAGACGGTCTCAGACAATCGTATTTAGAAGGGGCTTGGTGCAGGACAATAGACAACAAGTGACGATAAGTGTATATATTACGGGGAAACTATGCAGGGAAGATGGAGGGCGCGTGAAGATGCAGACAGCGCGACACTTGTGCGCATACAATGCCTGGTGAAACAACTGGAGAGAGATTCTGATGCTGGTTTCTTCACAGTTACCTGTCCTTGATACTAATTCCAGTCTTTCAAAGCAGTAAGGGTTCTTTTGAGTAGAGAAAGTATTCGATGTTGGAGAGATTATGGTGGGTGTTTTGTGTTGAGACACCTGGGAATGGGATCATGGGGTCTGCCACAAACACGAGTTGGAAATGGGACACGGGGGCCTGTTCCTCCTTCCTTCTGTTCAAGTTTGTGCGAAACCACCTGTTTCCTTCAGACTGTCTAGCGCCATTGGTGTACTTGATGGGTCAACTCGTGGCGTACCTTCGGTTAATACGTGTGAGCAAACTCCTATCCGATTAAGCAACCGGTTAAGCATGAGCTACCCAATGCCTCACGTTCTTGCATATTTGTTAATAAAACGATATGCCAGTCTTTGGATGTGTGGCTTCTTCAGCCATTCTTTGTACCCCCTGAGAGGGATTGCTAAAGGCCTTCAAGGAAAGAACAAAATCAGGAGGCGGTAGAGGCTTGAACGTACTATCCTCCCCCGCCTGTTACCTGTTTTTGAACTCTGGCTACCTGTACTACACTTATAGTAACATGCCTATGACTCAGCAAAAGATAACTGCGAGACTACAAAAGAGCGCTAAATATGTATCCGTACAGGTATTAAAAAATATCTCGGCCATGGGTAGCTCGGGATAGAAGCTTCTATGGTTGCTATCTACAACATTCGCGAAAACACCATAAGGGACGGTGATTTTGGTGTCTTTGCTTCCACAGTTTAGATTAATCTAGATTCGTCTCAGTCGATCTGGGTTGTTACCAACGTTACATGGCGCATGGCTAATCTCTATAAAACACATCTTATCCCAGTCGTCCAGTAGGTGTATTTTTGCGATAGTACAACATCATCATAACGAGCAGCATCGATATACCCACACTGAATCTGCACTCAAGCTTAAAACACCCAGATACCATAAAGATGTCCGGCAAAACCAAGGAAACTACCCAGGCAAAAGATGTGAAACATCACAAGCCATATGCATACAGGACAGGGGACAATGTGCGCCCATCTTTGCAACCAGGTGTATACAGGGCACGAGAGCTTCTGAACTGTACCGTGGCAAGTTTCTATGAGATCGGAAATAGCAAACTCACGCCACACCAAAGACAAGCTAAGACGGACTTCATTAAGCTTTTCGACCGCCAGATAAAGACACCACTCAAGGACCTCAAGGACCCAGAATTCGATTTATACGGCACCCTGATGGTACTGATGGGACATTTGGACGAATTCTTCTTCTTTGGATCTCTCACTAATGGCTCCTCGCCTTTGATCCAAAAATTGGTATTGACGAATCCCCCGTCCGACGTGGATCATTTAGGATTCTGTCGCAAAGTAGACGACAAAGAAGGACTACCTCAATGCGTCATCTCCATATACAGAGATCATGAAGATCACCAAACCCTCTCAGCATTGGTTAGCACCTTAGCTCATGAGATGACGCATGCTTTCCTCATGGCGTTCGTTTGCAGCTGTTCTGTATGCCAAAGAAACGAGATCAACACAGTGGGCGTCAAATCGAGCCATCACGGTCCAATATTCCGCGGGCTAGACTATGCTGTGATGGCTAGTATGGCTGACTGGAGCACAGAATTAGATAACCTTTTCAAGGGTTGGGTCGGCGACACATATATCGACCCTGTGTCGCTGGACATCGAAATACAGGGCATCGAAGACGCTAAACAGAGAGGTGATCTAAAGAAGATGGAGATGAGGCCTTATATCAAAAATCCTAGTCCCAGACTCCTCATACGGATCTCGGAGGATCGAGTGGTTATCGATGTGGAGCGACTCAGGGCCAATGTCAGAAGAACTGCTGCATTGGTGAAGCCTGCTCGTGCCGCAAAACAAATGAAAGAGGAGGTCTCGTCTGAGCCAGGGAACCTGGTGATTAAACCCGCGATAAAGTTGCCGGACAGCAGGGAGAAGAAACGCCCAGAACCCCCGTCATCATCATCGTCGTCGTCATCGTCATCGTCATCATCTGACGATGATTCTGATATGGATTGGGCCACCGAAGAGTCTGAATCTAAGTCAAAGTCAGAGTCAGAATCAGAGTCGATCCCTATGAAGGACGAACATTGAGGCTACCTTAGTTAGACTATGCGGAACTGGCTATTTGTATTTGCTATTTAGGCTTTTACTACAGGCCAGGATTGTCATTCCACGGGAAGTTTGGGTTGTGACTCTCTCAACGGATCAGAAATTTCATAGATGTATTTTATCCATGTTAAGAAACTCAACCCACAAGAATAGGTGGTACCTTCTCGTATAGCTCTGCTATCTTGATATATTTACTTGAGCTCTGAACTCCCAAAATTTGTGACCCATGACGATATGTAGAATCTTTTTGTGAAATGAGAACATTTTGTAAGACTAACCACTCTGCTGAACATCGATATCGAGGGAAGACCTTTTCTTAACCATTGACATCACGGATATTTCTAGAAAACAAACGTACCGATCTCGTATGGTAGTCCTGTAATAGTGGTAATGGTAGTATGAATTGAATATAGGGGCTTGAATTTTCATTTCAAAACCGCCTGCCAACCCTTCCGCCCAATATATCCAACCACTCCCTCGTCTTTCAGTACTTCGCTACCAAGTCGACCGGTAACCACACTACGCTCATGCTCGACACCGCGAACGTAGAATGGGTAGGCTAACCGTGGCGTGGTAGCTTCATCTTGATTTGAATTCTTCTTATTTCCGCCTCTAACTGCCTTCTGACGGACCCCTGCTGCGCCTCCCGAATGAACGTCTGTGCTTTCCCAAACAACTCTACCCTCTCTCCGTCGCTTTACAAACCCACTCGCCTCGCGGTCCAGAGATAGATACCAACGCCGCTGGTGCACGCTGCCGATAGAGTTGATTGCCCCAGGATACGCATTGGTCCTGCGAACCTCCTCATCCTCAAGCTCGAGCAGTTCGCGCTCGGTTGCTGAAATATTTTTCTCGTCACCCTTGGTCTGTCCGGCGGGAGCATGTACAACATCATCATGAGATTCCGAGTCAGAACTCGTAGCGTACTCGACGACTTTCTTTCCTCTGGATCTGGTCAATCTGCCCGAACCCGCTGTCGGAGCACCTCGTCTCCGTCGGGTTTTGGGGGTGCGTGTGCTGCGTGCCCGCCCTGCTGCATCCTCCTCGCGCGTAAGACGTAGGTTCAACACATACGGTGACGGTAGACGCGCGCCGTGAAGCTGTAGTCTGACCTTCCTTGCTGAAAATGCCTGATGCAGCTTTTGCTGCTCTGTTAGCTGTGGTGAGCAGCTATCTTCATCTGTTGAGGATTGCGAGTCATCTAGTGGACTCTTCTTCTCCGCTGGTAGGATGGTGTAAGTTCCTGTGTCCCAGATGAGGATTGAGCCGGTGGCGTGGGAGCCCGTTTCAATAAGATGGTTCTATTAATCGTCAGTATATCTATCTGTTGATATTTTACAAGCACGCTATAGCTCTCGGGATAAGAAATAACGTGTTCTTACCCATAAACAGTGAATTCGAGTCTCGGTTGCGTTTCGATTCAACCGATAACTGTTCGGGTCCCCAGGTGGCCCATACATGATGGCCCATGACGCACTGCTCGTCTCATTGATTTGCAGCCGTAGATCGTAATGCGTGCCTGCGATTGGATGATCATGCTGATGAATTATGAAGTGAGCTCCCCGGGAACTTCCCGCATTGGCCTCATATAGATCCCGATAACCTTTCACGGACAGATGAGGGGTGTCTGAAGGAAACGGCGACAGGGTGGTCTTGGCCAGAAGTGCGCTGAAGTAATCGAGATGATCCTCTATGCTGGCTTTCCCAGCTTCGATCGCGGAGGTTGTTGGGAGCTGCTCATTTTGGTGAAGGGATTTCTCGTCTTCATCGGAGCTGCTTGAACTAGCGGCGTCGTGGGGTAAGCCAGTGATGTCAATGCTCCATTGTAGATTTCTCTTCTTAATAAATGGATTTGTTACTAATTCTGGGCTGCGAGATCGCTTAGTCGGCATGACGAATCATCATGAAAGCATATAAAGATTGTGTTGCAGATGGGAATCTGTTAGTCTCATCCGTGGAGTAGAATGAATAAATAGTATGTATTAGCTGGACAAAGAAAGTACCAACCAAGGCATACTAAATGAGCTGTAAAGATCGCAAGCAATACCTACCGTGGACTCTGCGACCGCTGTCCACCAACCTTAATTCACTACAGTAGACACACAAAAAGAATTGAAAAGCTAAAAGGAAAGTTCAACATAGTATGATGAGAGTGGGACTCGAACCCACGCGGATTGCTCCACTGCGAAATTTGTTCAGTTTTACCTGAACGCAGCGCCATAACCACTCGGCCATCTCACCGTCCAATTGTTGCTGTTGAACCGTAATCGATACCGAGCTTGGGAGGTATGTCTGCCCTTGATTGGGGCAAGCGCTACACATAGTACACAGAATAACATGGAAGTTTCACCCATGGGAAAGCAAAAAAGAGCAGGAGCGATGTTTCTTATTTATTTAGTCAAATACATCACTCACATACCTTACCTCGCGAATACTAGCCAACCAGTCTTGGGCATCCTGCTCGCTCCTGTCAGCGGAACCAGCCCTCCAGATGCGCATCGCGACCTCATTTGTGCTCCTGGCCAATCTACTTGCAGAACCGCACACGAAGATCTTTGCCCCATGTCTAAATAGCTCTCGGATCTCATCTCTTTCTTCCCACATACGCTCATGTGTGTACTTATACTCGGCCTCTCCCCGCGGCCCACGGCGTGAGAACGCAGGCCGAACCTGCACGGCGCCTAGGCTCTCCCACTTTCGTAGTTCATCCGCGTATAAGAAATCCTTCTCGAAGTCGCGACATCCGAAGTAGAGCAACGCGGGCCCGAGCTTGTTTCTGCTATTCTTTGCGATGCATGCACGTTGCTGGATGAACCCACGCATCGGTGCCAAGCCCGTTCCGGCCGCAACCATGATGATAGGGATCTCGGGGTCCTTGGGTAGATGGAAGCCCGTGTTGGAGCGACGCACAGTACACGGAATTCGCGATCCGACAGTTCGACTTGCCAAATATGTTGATGCAACGCCCTCAAACAGACGGCCGTTGCCGCTCAGCGCCGGCGCCGAGTGTACGTCGTACGTTATTGAAGCCCGTACGGGCTTTTCCGGTGGCGTCGCGAGTGGGGACGACGAAATGGAGTATTGCCTTGGCGTTAGCGGTCTTAGCATGTCAAGGTAAGCAGCGAAGGAGAGCCTGGCGCTTGGATAGTCCTCGAGAATATCGAGCACTGACATGCATTTGTCAATAACCTCGCTTTTAAAAGTGTCTTCGGAAGAAATCAGGTCCTGAAGTTTGTGCTGCTCGCTTCCTTCCGCCGTCTTTGCAATCGCTTCGATCTGGCGTTTGGAGGCCAAAGTACCCAACTCAACACGCCGGCCGAGGATCTCAATAACGGTACTCGGTCCACGGCCAACCTGGGTTATCAGTTAGTTCAACGCGTAATGGGATATCATGTAAGTCACGCACCAGAAACGCTTTGCTCGTGCCCTTAACGGTTATGACGTCCATGACGTTCAGACCAAACCGTGTAGCTACACGGTGTACCAAGTCTAGGGGGTTTGTCGGAAGAACAACCAAGTAATCTTGCATGCACTGGTCAGATTAGTCTCAACGAAATTTCTTCTCGCGGACTTACCTCCAGGCTCATACGTAATCCCTTCGGACAGTTCTATCTCCGTATGTCTCTTAGCAGATCCAACTTCAGTTCCGGCAACTTGTTTGTTCTCCCTGATAACTCCCGTGGAAACTGTCTCCACAGCTAGCAAGGCAGCTGTGTCCGACTTTTCGATAGTCACTTCCAGGTCAGAGGCAGTAGTAGCAGTAGCGGATTTCGATTGACCGCCAAGGGAAGTGAGCAGCTCATCCCGCCAGTCTTCCCAGGGACCAATGAAGTCTTCTTTGACGTTCACAAATTTAGGCGAAATAATTCTCTTCGCCCCAAGCTTAGACATCACTTCATCCACCAACTTCGGAATGCGGTGGAATGTGCTCACCCATTCGATGTTCCCTGCACCGAATACAGCGTACTGCACATCTTTAAGATTATCGGGCTTACAAGCTTCAAGCCATGATACAAACTTTCTGGCGTTGTCTGCAGGCTTGCCTTCGTATGACGGAGTGATGATGACCACCGGAGTATCGTTCGATAGTCGTTCTGTTCCTTCATCCATGGATCTGACCGTAGGTTTGAATCCACGGACCTTTGCCGCTGTTTCCAAGTCCTCAGCGAAATATTTGCACGTCCCAGCGTTGGAACCGTAAAGGATCATCAATGGTTTACTAGCTCGCTTCTCTTCGAGTGATTCATCATTAGTATCATATCCGCTATCAGAAGCTTTGTCGGCGTTCGCCTGAGGATCACCTGGGATCCCCATCATCAGACTTCTTCCCGGTCTCCTGGTGACCTTAATACTAAACCCATCAGGCTTGACGGTCAACGTGCTCTTCATGCCTACAAATCATTGTTAGCATAATAGGGGAACGGAACGATCAGCCCCACTAACGTAAGTCATAACTTGGATCAACCATGGAGACCTGGAATTGCTGTAGGATCATTGCTGTTGCTATAGCCATCTCCTGCTCTGCGAAAAACCGCCCAATACAAGCTCTTGCTCCGTCTCCGAACATCTTCAAGGCATTAGGTGGCAATTTCTCCATGCGCCCATCCATAAGCCTTTCTGGGCGAAATTCATCCACGTCCTCTCCCCATATTCTGCGGTCATGGTGCAGTCCTCGGATATTGACTGACACAACATCGTCCTTGCTAACCCGGTACTTCCCGCCGATTATCGTATCTTCGAGGGGTTGACGATTGAGTAGTCCGATTGGACCTTGAACTCTCATTGTTTCCCGGATACAGGCTTCGATATACTTGAGTTGAGGAAGATGCTCTGGTTTCAATATGCCGTTACCGACAACCCGGTCAACTTCTTGCTGGGCTTTGTGATATGACTCTGGATGTTTGAGTAATTGATAGAACAGGAAGGATAAGGTACCGCTTGTCGTCTCATGACCGGCAACCTATTCATAACAATAAGTATCATGAAGTATAGGAAGTTGCTGACAGCCTACCAGAAACGTAGCCATGTTGAAGCGAATGTTTTCGTCCGAGAGCTTCTCCCCAGTGGTGGGATCACTAGCATTCAGCATGGTATTCAGTAAATCTCTCGCATTGGGCTGCGGATTCCGCTTCCGCTCAGCAACAAGCTCATCACATAGTTTCCACATTGCGTCAATGTTTTTCTGCATTTCCTTAGCCGCATTGACGCGCAGGTAGGTTTCCAGAGATGAACGGCTTGATCGCTTTCCGGCCTCAGTGAGCGCCGCAGCCATTTGCTGAGCAAACGGATGAATGTCCTCTCGATAAAAGCTATTGAAGCGGTATCCGAAGCCACAAAGCCCGATCACATCAAATGCCAATCTGTGAAAGAAAGTCAGCATAGACTCGTATTTTGCCTGTCATAGGATATACTTATCGTGAAGTCATCAGAGGGTATGATCTCGTTGTCTGGCCCCATTCTATCCATCTTGAGTACTAGTTGAGATACTAGATCATGCATCTCGGGGAACATTTTCTTAATTTGCAGCGGACCAACAACAGGCATCAAGATACGATGAGCCCTACCCCAATTCTACAAACGTATCAGAGAATTACTTAGGCCTATCGAATCATATGGAATCGTACCTCTTCGTCTCCGTAAGCAGTGAATAGGCCATCGCCTAAGAGAGCTCTCAATTCTTTAGTTCCACCTGTTGGACTCTTCTGAAAACGGGACTCATCCATAAGTTCATTCGAGAGCTCATAGGAAGAGACAAATACATTTTGTCTCGAAATGAGATTCAGTTTATAGATATCTCCAAATTCGTCCGCAAGACGCCATATAGACGATAGTGGAAAAGACGGGTCCATCTCCGGTAGGTTTCCGATGAACCAGTGGGCAGGAGGCTGGGGAATGGGTATAGTCTCATTCTCCTTCACGCTGTGTTCCTGCTGCGTTGCAGCCGAACTATTGGGTTTGCAGGGACATTCCATTTTGAAAAGACAACTCAGGAGGAATTAGATTGAGGTGATGTACATTTCCCGATGTATTGGAATTTATTGTTAAAAAATATAGCTTCAGATAGAGGAGAGGCAGAATAGAGCCAAGGATTTCGAACTTATATCATCAATCAATTGATTGGTGTTCTTACTACAGCAAACGTCCGCCGTTGTCGGCTCGGCTAGTACAGAGCAGGATAGTTGATAGACTGCAGTTAACAAGGATCACATGTCAAAGAACATAGAGCTTATGGTCTAATAGCCTTACTCCATACGAAGATCTGCATTATGTATGTAGATCTTTAAATGTAATTACTACACCTAGGCAGCAATACATAGATAAGCTAGAGGTCTGAGTTCTGTATACGAAAATCGTCATGCCTAGCTATCACCCACTACCTACCACTTTTAAATAATTATAAGAAAGTTAAATGATGATTATTTATTCTACGTTTTTCTTGGTGCTAGTTCAATGCATCATCTTTCTACTCATGATGACTTCACACTGTAAAACACCAAATTTAGGTTTCGAAAGTGGCTGTATAGTATAAATGGCGTCGTGGTGGTGGTAGCTAGGCTGACAATTCTCGTATATAGCACTCGGATGTTTTATCATTGACGAGAACCATCTAAAGGTAAGTCCGGTACAAAAACCAGGGTTCAAACAGGGGGTTAACCAAACTTCAAGGCTTATGGAACTACCGGTTACCCACTAAATCAAAGATATTTGT
This sequence comes from Xylaria sp. Z34, assembly GCA_037356055.1. Classification (NCBI taxonomy): domain Eukaryota; kingdom Fungi; phylum Ascomycota; class Sordariomycetes; order Xylariales; family Xylariaceae; genus Xylaria; species Xylaria sp. Z34. The sequence continues at coordinate 677,476 of JBAWJW010000004.1, read as the reverse complement.
TATGCTCACCTATATGATCATCGATATGACCACCTGTTACGATCACCTAGACGACAGCACATGTATGTATATAGCTAGAGACTAGTCCATGAACATGTACAGACTTCTTCCGCAACAACAGGGTTCGTATATTTCCTATGATCGAGATGCTGACTGTCGGGGACTCCGTGCTTGGGGTAGGCAATAGGCATTTATTGTTGCGCGAAGGACTCTAAACACCTTCGTAGACGCTACCTAGCTATATACAGCAATCTCTTTGTTCTGTGCCTATGCCTTGTGACACTGACAGTATCTCGCTGAGATCCTGAATAAGTGTCCGGATACCTGTGTAAGCTTTCCAGCAAGCCTATACTGTCACGGTACGTAGATAGCTGCAAACAGCCAGGTGCCCGAATTGACTATATCTTACATTTTGGTTGTGCCTTGGTCTAGCTTTGCAGTTTTAGTTCCGTGACAGATACTCAATACGGTATAATACGGGACTCCACACCAAACTAAGCTTTTATATCCCGGAGGTGTAAGACGCGCACGGCACTTGCTTACATTAGTGTAAGACATGTAGGCAAATGACGTATGTAGTAGATCTCTGCATCGTCCTAGACTCACTTTGGTCTGCTTACCCAGTGGGGATGTTGGAGCAATTACTAGACGAGGCGATGTTGTTCAACATTGGGCAATTGTAATGAGGTGTCACACCGCCTTGCATATACGACATATTCTACGTAAGAGTATGAAACTCTGTCACTCATGGCCGCCGGATGGCCTGTCCCACAATTCGTAAATGCCGATCCGGCCCCGAAAAGATCACGCCTGATATCAACTTCACATTGATATATAAACCTATACCAAATATGTTAATTCACCATCGCGTCGCGAACTCTTTCCATACACAAGATAGCCACGGCTACAGTAACCTCAAACTCCTTGGTTTCCCATTCATAGTATTGTTTAACCTAACGGGAAGATATCGTGGGACCCCTAACCCGGATTCTTACCCCTTTACCGGCTGGTTCGGCCCCGCTATTCTAGCTCAAAGTCTCGGAGCCGGGACTAGCCGACAAACGGAAAGGCCTCAAAATACCGAACGAATTGATGCACAAGCGGACCTGGCTAGTCTAACGATCTGCAAGAACAATACGGATATCGGCAGTCGTTATCTTAGGGCCATAATAAGCTTTATACGATGGGGCTTTGGGTCACACCGAAACTCGGTAGATGTTGTCGGCACGATCCGCTATGACTCTTGGCTCGTAATGTTGATATATTTATAATCCCGTGGTGCCCAATCGGAACTTCTCCTTCACTCTGTCAGGCGCGGAACTTTTAGATCAACTACGATAAGCGACGTCTTGGGAGCCCTATCTGTCTGAAACATACCCCCTGTATACGACGTACTCTGAACTGAAATACGAGAGGTCAGCAATTACCCTCTTCGTCCGAAAAGCGCTCAAGGAGGCGAATAAAATTTCCTACCAAAGTCGTCCAGATAAACACTATGAGATTATCGTTTGATGAGTTCGGATCTCGGATCTGTGACGACGAGGCCGTATATCCAGGCGATACGACCTTCCTACTTAGTGAATCGGTGGGTAGTGGTATACTTAACGTCGTGGAGCAGCGGTACTAGGCCTCCCAGGGGCTCGCAGCGTGAAAGGCTATTTCTCTATGATATAGGCCACATTTTCTCAATATCTCCCAGCTCACGCCCGCAGGCGTGCGTAAGTGTCAAGCCGTACGATAAGTACATGTCGCTAAGATCGTGCTCGGAGTTGCGGATGCAAACGGCCGCTTACGAGGGAAGAACCGGAAAGGAATTTGGTGGCAGCATTGATCGGCTCATCGACCGGAGCCGAAAATTCTCAACCTATCCGAAGCGGCAACCTCTCATTGTCTCACAGACCCAAGAACTAAGGCCCTTCAGTCTATTCTAATATCATGTACATAATCATATGATCAGCATAGCTTAGAAAGGGCCTCGCTATCAGTATGCCTCAGGCGATCGAATAAGATAGGCAATACGAGAGCGCTTTCGCATATATAGACCCTAGGTCGCCACTTGGCTGAAGTGGAGGACCAGATCTTGACAGTTCCTCGAAGTCCTACATGATTGTTGTAATTCGAAGTCTCTTCTAAACTCTTGATCTCAAATCCTTATTGCACCCACTGTACCTCGATATGCTCACAAGGAGGGCAGTCTTGACATGCCCGTCTGTATGATGCTCTTCCCCGCCTTAAGGGGAGTGGTGTCCCGCTAACTTTCTTACGTCAGAATAATTATGCCGTTGTGAGATGGGTAGGGGTGAAACAGCTTACTGTTTTCTACAAATGATTGAATAGTTCTCTCGTTTAAATGCACACCCAGACCATGCTTACCATATCTCTCGAAGATATGTGGTGATCCTGTCTGTTGCGAGTGGGCGTAGAACTCGGTAACTCCGCCTAGGGCATTTAAATGACTCGAAGAAGTAGTCAGCGTCTCCGCGTCTATTTGGTGTTATCGACGCTCGAATTTCCTGGGGTAGCGGGATACGCGCAAGTTGCGGACGCCACACTACCAGTTGATAACACATTGGCACAGGATTCTTCTTATTCATCATACAGGCCTCGTAATAGCCGCCGTACCAATTCTAGCCTGAATAAAATCAAACCCCTCAGCTTTGGCTACAGCCCTGCTATCGGCAACAACCCCATTGCGAGGAACTGATTCTATATTCATCAGAGCCGTCTGGCGGGAGATGCGTGGGTCTTTGGCCTAGGTTAGTTCGCTATAGGCTCAAAAGAATCCTTTAAGTTCAAGCGATCATCAGTACTACTAGCAAAGACATATGATTTGATTTATACATAGTACTATAGTCAGTTTTCGAAAGGTATTAGTATTCATCCACGTGTCTAGCTGTTCTGTTGTGGTGTATTTGTTGTTATATCAAGAGCCCGGGAAGATATTTGAATTGTAATGATCTAGGTTAGGCACCAAGGGGACCATAAAGGCTTAGCCCCAGCAGGTGATCTACATATTTCTCGATCGACCCAACATAGAATCACTGAATAATCAGTTAAGGTTTATGAATGACTTGGCTAATCAATCCTCCATATTGTAAAATGTCTGGGACTAATTATTCTGCTTGATTTTTGTAAAGAATGCTTTAGCTTTCCATCGTAAAGACGATACAAAGAGGCCAAAGGAGTCCGGAGGCTTATACGGATCGCTCAACACGTTTTCTATCTTATAAGTAGGTGTTTAGACGCTTTCTTACCTCTTTTAAATGTTTTCGGTGGAGTTGACGTAAATAAAACAGACCATTGGTTTGCATATAATTAATTAGAAATAATGAAAATCACATGAGTTATTATATCCTAAAACATTCCGATCCATGTCAGAAAAAGAGATGGTCTAACAAAAGTCATCAGAGGCATGGCTCTATCGCCGAAGTCGATTATAGTATATGGAAGCCACGAAGTATTCTGCCATCCACACTCATATCGATCATTGTTTTGCGCCTATCATGCTTTTCTGTCGTCGCGCATCTCTCACGAGCCTTCCAGGGTGAAGAACCGCGTATATGGCCATGACCAGCCACATCGGCGCCGCGTCGAAAACGTAGATGAAGACCTCGTGCGAAATGACGAACCCCTCCGGGCCTTGCACGTATTCGACCGTTCGAACAATGCTTCGGACTATGATGAACAGCGTCGCGAGCTGTATGGCTCTGAAGTGGTTCTTCCAATTCACCAAGGTATCGTCATTGAGTAATATAGCTGGCGTGGACATTTGCTTGATCCGGTTTTGGGTGAACCGGGCAATGATGATAAAGATGGTTAGGGCTGCGACTTGAGCCAACAGACCGCCAAGCACAAGTTTCTTGCTTAGCTCGATGGCGGATGGATCTCCAGATGCAGGGAGAACGGAGCCGGCGAGTTGTGTTGCCACAACGCCGAGATCGAGAAGGACGTACAATGGCGTCAACAGCTTCGGACTCACTGGCACACAGCGACGACAGTCAACAGCAGCGGCTAGTCTCCCCAGTGTCATGTAGATCGTTGCGGAAACCAACGGCGGTGCTGTGAGAAGTAGCAGATTTTGAAGAATCCAAGGGCCGACCTCGTCTGGCTGGTCATGAGATAGTGCACGTCCATAGTAACCAAAAACCTCGGCTGATGAAGAGTGTCAATATTGAAGGTTGCTGTCGTCATCAAGGAGAATAGTCACTTACCTACTCCACCGAGTATGAAAGGTATGAACCACCAGGCTCGGAGAGTGAAGAGGTATACGATATGCGCGAGGGTGGCAATTGCGAATAAAGCTAGGAACGCATAACCAGCAGTCTGGTTCGGCCGGTATTCGTAGAAGACTACGACCATGGTCCCGTTGACAACGGGACCGAAAGGTCCTTGGTCACCATCCATCATATAAGTAAAAGTATCGTATCAAGATATCGTAGTGCTCAGGTAATGTCGTAAGACCGGTGAGGGTATAAGTCAGGTTGACAACGGTGATGTGGCATTTCCCTCAGGCTCAACCAGGCAGACAAGAGCCGAAGATGAGGGTTTAAATACATCGAAGGCAAAAATAACTTGGAATCAAAGCCGCGCGCCATGGCTCGTGTGGAGTGAATGAAAGCACCCCTTATTCCACGCCGGCAGTCACTATCATGACATGCTGGGGCCGGAAGCTATCGTGACGCAGGTGGATTTTCGTATAGAAAGCGAAAAAAACGACGACCAATCATTTTTACTTGGTAGCCAGATCCAGCTAGTTGGGGCAAGTGGAGAACCGCTAGGGACCAATTCTGTTGCCTACATACATGAAACGAGTCAGGGCATTCGTTTACAGTATATCTGCGCGTCTCATCATGCCCACGTCTCTCGGACCTAGAATACGAAAAATACTTGAATGGCCTTCTTGGTCTGTGTTTCACGTGGCTGTGTCTCTAGCCCTAGATGGACAGCGTATAGGAGAATAAAGGCTCATGCAAGACCGGAAAGATGAGGAGAAGACGACGATGAGAAGGCCCCATCGAAAATCTCGAAACGGCTGCAGCAATTGTAAACGGCGCAGGGTGAAGGTTCGTCGTCATCATCCCAATCTATGTGATTTTGTTCGAGTGCCATCTGTTGCTGATGATTCTTCCTCTCACAGTGCGACGAGCAGCACCCTCAATGTTCTCAGTGCATTCACTTCAAGATTCGTTGCACCTTTGCACCTCATCTTGTGTCGTCGTCGTCCGAGGCATCTACAACTACCGCTTCTGACAGTAGGTCCAGAAGAGGCCGTGGTCGACCGCGGAGAGATTGGCGCCATGAAGACATCGATCAGGAGACCTCGGCATCTGAACAGTGCTGTCGTAGCACACATGTCAGCAACACCCACATCAACCTTGATGACGCCGAGCTTCTACTCCATTTCACGCAGCACACGGCGGAATCAATAAACGGTAACGATGCCGCGACAGATCGTTTGTTTCGCTTCTGGTCATACAACGTTCCCCGGATCGGGCTCACGCATCCTTTCGTCATGCACATGGTCTATGCGTTCTCAGCCCATCACAAGGCATATCTGACTGCGCCAGACCATCTCGCTCAAAGACAAAAGTTTAAAGAGTTAGCCAATCATCACATGTCCTTGGGTTTGCCGCAACTCACGAGCGCTTTGGCTCATATCGATAGTGCCAACTGCGGAGCGGCTTACATCGCCGCCACATTGGTGTGCTACTCGAACTTTGCTGCTGGCCCTGCCGGCCCCGGCGATCTTCTCGCGTGCAATTTAGACGCAGAGCAAAGTGTGCCGTGGGTTCCAATGGTTCACGGTGTGCGTTTGGTTCGAGCTAAGTTCGACGACGACGAGCTCTTCGCAGGGCTGATGGAACCCATGCATCGACGGAACTTTGAGTTATCGCCAGGGACCCCGCTGCCACGATGCACTAGCGAGCGTCTCAAGCGGCTGGACTGGGAAAAGGCGCTTCAAGCGCTTCGGGACATGGTGTCCTTGCAGAGATCTGGCGATGCAGCGGTCTGCTTGGGCGAGCTTGACAAGCTGATACCCATATACGAAGCTACGTTTGGTATTGATCAGGATGGGAGCTTTCACGGGCCTTCGGAAAACCAGTTTGTTTTCGGATGGCTTTATAGGCTTGAACGGCCCTTCATCAGCCGCTTGCGACAGAGGGATTCGACGGCCCTCATTATATTGTCGTACTTTGCCGTTCTTCTGAAGACCATGGAACATTTGTGGTATATAAAGGGCTGGGCGAACCATCTCGTTGCCATGGTCAAAAGACTCGCACATTCAGCTTACCTAGTTTGGCTGCAGTGGCCGAGTGAGGCCCTAAGTTACTATGATAGTTGTCAGGATGGACTTGAGTGAAAATCGACCCTTTTGATACTGCCGAGGAGACCCATGATTTCTGTCGCGATCATTCCTTAGAAACCCTCATCCAGCAGATCTAATACCGGAGATGAAGTGCGGAGACGCCTATTGTGGTTGTTTCTTGTCAGATTTCCTGACATGCTAGCTAATGCGTTCCCTCTTATTTCTCGGTAGGTGACAGCGGCTCTGGGATATTGATAGCCATCAGCTACTCGACCTATTCTTCAGATTCGGGCGATGAGAACTCGCGACGAGAAACGAAAGATAAGACAGAATGTGCAAAGTCGGGTCGCCCTTTTAGACTATTTATACAATATTTATCCATCCTCCGTGTCTTTTGTCCTAGTTCTGACTCTCGAGACTCATTCATAGCGACGTGCGGTCATTTAATATAGATTACCATGCCGGGCGCGCGAATGTAGTGCCACTTCCGCTAAATCTTAGAGATAAAATTTATACTTAGAGTAATAAAATATTACTGTATAAAGTAATACATTAATTAAGAACTAATTAAACTATTTACTTAGTAAGTCATTCAAAATGAAATAAATCACATATATTTTTCTTATGCTGCTAGCAACTATAACTACCGGGTTGTAGTTGTCATTCTAGCTGCCCTGTTAACCACTATCAAAAGATTCGGCAATAATATCCCCAAGTGGGATACCTCCGAGACTACGAGACCACAGCCCAGTAGTCGTAATTGCTAGCAGCGTAACAGAAGCAGTATGCCCTAGTATTTTCCATGATCAGAATTATCGCTGCATTTTTTAGATCTGTTAACATAGTGTTTCCAGGGCACTACTGCATAATACTATTATGACCCCATAGTCGTCCGTCGTAACAACATAACTTCGTATGGAGGTTTAGCGATAGTGGCACTAAGTCGGACTAGGTATCGTGGGAGCCGGGGTAAGTAACACCTCGCCTCAGCTCAACGTTGTCACGAGACCAAACTAACATCGGCAATGCAATGTGAAATAGGAGGCCTTCCAGATTTGCCACGGCCCAGCCCTCCCCATGATGGAGCATCTCTACTCGCTAGCCGACAATAACAGAGCACCGTGCCCGCAAATTCCACATCCTCCACGCCACCACCAAGCTAGCTATTGACGCGCTGCAAGCCGGCAAGCGCGTATTCCCAGTGAAGCCCATCGCTATCGCTGCCCGTGGTGCGGTGGATCGTTGACGCAGAAAACCGCGGGCGGCAACCTGTTACACGGAATAGCCCTCAGGTAGGGGAATGCAACTACCCGCCTACCAGGGCTTGGTCGGCAATATCGTGCAACCAATCTAGTCAGTGTTTAATCTGCAGGTCGGAGTTTGAAATAATTCAGCTACCCGTGTTTGCTAAATGCTGCGAAACGGACCTGAATTATCTAGGCAAGTAAATGCGAAGCTATTCGTATATATACAGACCTAGGTTCGCCGCGAAGGGCAAAAGGAAAGCAGACTTGTATGCCTTCTTGATGCCCAATAAGATTATCGCAATATTGAATACCCTTTCCTCAATCTTCTAATCCCTCTGCGCACGCGTCACGGATTTATCGGGATTCACGACTCTGCATAATGCTTTGACAGCCTGTGCATCAGGGGCCTACCGATTGCAGTCGAGGTTGACGATGTTAACAATGCTGGCGAGGTGCAACACAAATCAAAAACTGTAGTCATACCAAGACGCCATAAGGGAATTCAAAATCTACGGCATAAATGTATAAGAGCTGGGCGTGGTATTAATTGGTGGCGGAGACGGAAATAGATAAGAATTCACGTAAATTTCTAGTCGAAGTTGAAGACGGCCTGGTTTCTGAAACCAAGGGCCATTTTCTCACAGGTATGCAATCGATCCCATACATTTCTAGAACGACTCAAACAATACGATGCATGAAAAGGTGGGGGGTTACCTTCCTTTTATGCCTACGTGAGATGTAAGAGTATGAAGGGAGGGCTATCTCATTGGCCTCATCCCCGCTTGTATTCGTTTGAAGATAGTCATAAACCTGGGTAGGGTTAACCCTGATCGTTTCTAGTTCGACACCAAGATCACTGGGAAGATTAGGTTATGGTACGGTTGTGATGATTGTGCCCGACTGCCTTGTTGACTCTCATAACAATGGTGCCTAACTTGGCACGGAGTGCTCTGCTGATTTATTGTGGTGGTACGACGTTCCGAGGACTCTGCCATCTCCGGTTATAGTAGTCCCCTAGTTCTCCTTATAACATAGCCTGACTTTGGTTGTATAGACTACGTGGTAATTACATCGTGTAATGGTGCCGTGGGGGTTACTCCCGAACTAATAACATGGCAGGTATTTTTTTGGGACGAATTATCACAGAGCTTATACCCTTATAAGACCGGGAATTATGGCTCAGGAGCACAGGCCATAAATAGCTCTACATATTTAGACTAACAAGTGTGTACCTTGGGAGAAAAGAAGAACATGTAATGACGATAGGCCGATAATACGAGAACAATCAGCAGTGAAGACTGTGACACTGATACATTGTACGAGAAGACCCTCTATCCAATGAACAGTAATATGATTGACTATCACTATTTCGCTTAAAATCCCCTTCCCCCTGTTTCTTTTTCCTTTTTCATTGTTTTCATTGTGTTTTTTTCTTTTTCTTTTTTTCAATTTGCGAACATATCTTGACGGCTCTCAGGCTCCTTGGTCTTGCTGAGCAAAAAGTCCATGACAAACTCAAACGACGGCATTAACGAGTAGACTTGGGCCTTTGGCTCAACTTTGAGGACCTTGTACTCTTCATGCTCATCTTTAGCATGACTGTGCATGTCTCTCATGTCACGAATATCCTCTGACTGGACAACATAGTCGGCCGGGTCGTTGTGATAGTTCATCACGCTCCTGGGATTGTCGGGTCCCATGTTAACCGACTTCAACTCTGGGATCTCGGAGCCGTCAGGCAACATATGCTCATCGAAGCCGTGTCTAGAGCCGCCTATGTGCCCGGCCTCATGCCCCATGTAGCCGGCCATGCAGTCGATATACTGCGGGTGGAAGGCCAGTAGGTACACCCACAGAGTGCGCTCCTCCGGCTGGGTGGTGCTGGGGAAAAAGGCCTGCGCGAGGACGCTGCAGTCTAGATCCTTGGGAAAAAGAGAGAAGGCGATGCGGAAGTGGGCAGGTATGCTACGATCAACCTGTTTGAAGATCAAGCCGGCCGCAGCCCAAGGGCTAGCGCCTTCAAGGAATGCCTCGGCAGCTTTGTTGGCCCATTCTGGGGATGGAAAAGTTTCGTCACAGCAGACGAACGTAATAGGCTCGCCGCTTTCAAGGTTGTGAAGGACAATCGTTTTGTCTAAGCCGAATCGAAGAGCGGCTGTATCGGCCGCAGGCGCCCCGCGGACCCAGCACCTAATCTTAGGAGCGGCTCCATCAAGTACTTGCGTCATCATTTCGAACAGGTAGTCGACAACCTTGTCCTTGGACAAGAGGTGGGGATTGTATTGAGGTTCCGCCGAAGCGGTGGAGACGCCGAAGTAGGCGACGATGCTTGAAGGGCATTGTTGGCAGAAGGTGCAGACATCTCGCAAGTTCTCCGGGTTCAAGACTTCTTTTATCTGCCACGAGCTCAACATGTTCAAATCGTATATCATCGTGTAATTGAGCGAACCTCCATCCTTTGTCACTGCGCTAATTGCAGCAGCAATAGCAGCATGGGTAGGAACTAAACCACTACCCAAGCTGGAGCCGGAGGATGACATGTCTCCAGGGCTTAAGTCGGTCACGGAACTGTCGGTGTCTTCGCGGGCAGGATATGGTCCGTTTACAGAAGCCCGATCATCTACAAAATCCGGAGCGTTTTCGGGAGCACCCTCCCAGTGGGGAGATGAGTTCATACTTGGCGTAATAACAGGACCACCGAATGAGTTGCTAGTAGGGTCGGCTATACTGTCCTCTCGATTGATGTCTATGGTCGGCAGATTTGAGACGGGTTGCTTCGGTGTATCCGGAGTTCTTTCCAGGTCGACGATGACTAAATCGTCGAAGCTGGAGATAATGATCGTCTCCTTTCCATCGCTCTTGCGTCCCTTGGATGGTGGCGCAGAGCCCGTTGGTCCCGTAATGACTGGTTCATTGCTTTGACTGAAGACAGTCTCGGTCTCGGGGCTGTGTATATAGATGGTGTTGACACTTTTTGTAGCGGATCCTAGGTCAAAGTCGGCATCGTGTTGGTCGTGCTGATCGTACGGCATGGGCTGGACGGAAGCAAGGAATAAGCCCTCGATTTCGGGATGGGGATGCATGTCCCCGGCAGGTCCATCATCTGCAGTAGGGTGGGAGCGGTCTATACAAATAGGAGGTGCCATCTCGCGGCTTATGTCCGGTGACAAATTTTGGGGGCCGAATAGATGTACCCAAAAAGGCCCGGCTTAATGAAGAGATGGAATAGGAAGTAATGTCGGCAATCGACTGCGGGAATGCTTATATAGATGTAAACTCTCATGGGGTGTTCATTGGTTGTCTAATGTGGGGGATGTCGATGGAGGGTGGATGGAGGGCAGCTGGGAGGATGTCGGTGATGGGTGTAACTAATCGAGATGCTGTATTGTTACTGTAAGATCTCCAGTATGGGGTACATATGCCATATTGTTGTTGGGTAGGGCCTTCATAACCATCGCAGGCTGGATACTGACTATTCACATACATACTTCCGTTCACATGGGCATCGCAACAGCCACTCACAACTGGCCTGGCAACATCCTCCCATTGCGTATTTCTATAGGGTCTATAACACCAAGTTATTCCTATATCGTCTGCGACTGACCTCTCAAAAACCGACTCCGACCGTTAATCCCACCAGGTGCCGCTTTCCTGGTACTTCGCCGCACCCTATCTTCGTTTCTTCGCCCTCTCCATAAGCTACTCATTGCTTCGCTGACCCAGTATTCCCTTAATCTTATATAGCTTTATACGACTTGCCAGCGGAAAGTCACAAAAGTAACGATTTGTGCCGATAACCCCCTAAGGAATCCAACACGTCTAACTTCAGAGTCTCCCAGTAGTGAGTTAGACCCCCCCAGAAGAAGAAATCAATAGAGGCTCGGTTGTACCATACGACTATAAAAGACTAGGTATACGTAGCCGATGTAGGTAGTGAGTTGAAAAGAGTTTTAGCAGATATTACCTGAATGTCGTTTGCTTATAGTACCCACACAAGCCCTATGCAAAAGGCCCTTATACGGGCCCCTTCCGCCACAGGTCTGCTGTGAGACAATTTTCTCACCATCTCGCTTTTCCATCTCCCACGAACGGTGTGATTATCAGTGGTGGTTGAAGTCTTTTTATGCCTCCCCTTAGCTTTGCGACCTAATACGTTAGATATTAAAGCGCCTCTCCCCATCAAAAGGAATGAATGAAAAATATTTAGGGCATAAGCGTGGGCGGCTGTTCGAGTCCTGGTTTGAGGTGGCTGGCTGAACAGCGTACAACACGCGATGTAATACACCACTAAGACCTCGAATAGCAGCTCATGCTCATGCCCCCCAATATTGATAAGAGCATGGTCAGTCAGTTGACTGCCCTTAGGTCTTGGACAGCTTCTCCACAAACCAAGCCACTAGATGATTAGAGGTTGGGTGACTCCAGGTGAGAGTCGGCGGCACCTTTACCTTCAACACACTCTGCAGCTTTCTCCGCAGCGTGACCGTCATGACGCTGTCGACTCCCAGGTCCGCGATGGCGGCTCGCCCGTCCACCTCATCTGCATCGCTGAGCATCAGCACGCCTGCTATGATCTCCCGCACTTTGATATCTAGCCACGCCTTGAGCTCTGGTCCACCTGACGGCATGTTGCTTGACAATCCAGCATCAGCACCCACCGGGTCCGCGGTTACAGTCGCCGACCCCATCCTTCGGACAGCGATGTCCTCTAGGATGGGCACGGGCAGCATCTCGCCCTCATCGAACGCCCTGCTTCGTAGCACGACGCCATGATCTATGTCGTACTTGCTCAGGTGCTCCCAAGCGCGGAAGCCCTCTTCAACCGTAATATCTGTGATGCCCTTGCTCTCCAGCTCAGCATTGATAAATTCCGTACTCGCTGCCATCCCAAGACCACGCCAGCTTGTCCACTGAAAAGCGACGGCGTTATCACCTTGCTTGCGCCTGTGTGTCGCGAGCGTATCTAAGAACGCGTTGCCGCTGGCATAGCTGCCCTGTCCAGGAAAACCAAAGAGCTGCCCGCACGAGCTGAACAACACAAACCAGTCCAGCGTGCCGACTGGGAACGCCACGTGAAGCGCGAGCGCCCCAGGTACCTTGGGCGAGAGGACACGCGAGAATGACTCAGTTGTCGTTTCCTGGATGAGTTGGTCTTCGAGCACACCGGCTGCGTGCACCACCCCCAAGACTGGTGGCAACCCAAGTCTGTCCAATGTCTCTTGCAGTCGCACATGAGCATCTGGAGCCTCGATACCAAGCGCTATGGCATAAACGGTCGCGCCGGCATTCTCTAGAGCCTGGATTTGCGCGATGGCAGCTTTAGACGCGTGACCGTTCTCCAGGGCCGCCCATTCTCTGCGGGGGGGCAAGCTACGACGCGATAATAGCACGATTCGTCGGGCGCCCTTCTCGACGAGCCATGTCGCGACCTCAATCCCTAGAGCGCCCAAACCGCCAGTTATGAGGTAGGTGCCCTCTGGCTTAGGAAGCAAGGTGCGAGATGTTCGCTCCCTGTCACTACCATAGGCGGACTCTCGCGGTAATGGCTGCAGGCGCGCAACCCGCGGCAAATCATCATCCATGCGAATCACGTCTTGGTTGCTTACGTATTTCATGGCAAGAGCTGGGAAAGCGGTGCCTGCATCGTCAAGATCGATCAGCGCACCCCATTGGTCTGGATGCTCAGACGCGATGATCCTACTCAGGCCATGCAATGGGGCGTGCGCAAGCGCTGTCGGCGTAGTGGCTCCGCTGACAGCCAACGTCAGAGTGAAGACCTTTACATTGCGGACGAAAGACACGTCGCGTGTTGCCAGCTTAATCAGGGTCAAGAGTTCGGCGACGAACGACTCGACCTTCTTGGGTACCTCAGCTACTGAACCGACTTGACCGGGGCAATAAATTATGGCAGTGTTTGAGGTTACAATCAATGAGCCGTCGGCTGCCCCCGTGGCTGAGCGTAGCTCCGAGATTTTCTCAATCCCAAGCCTTAATTTCAAACTCAATTGCTTCCTGTATCGTGCGAGGACTGCGGTATCATCGGAGACTAGGATCACCCTGTCCCACTGCATTGCCTTGCCTACTAACGGCGCAGGCACCCACGCCAATTTGTGAACCAAACTTTCGACACTTCCGCTGACTCCAGGCGTGCCCTCGATCTCTGAAAAGCGCATTGTTTCAAACTTAGCGATTACTTGACCGTCGTCGTTACAGATGCTGACGTGCACTGCTGGAGCGCCGTTGCGCTCGGAGGCCTTCTCGACATGTAGGTAGCCGGTTCTTGGCGGGGGTTTACTATATTCTGTGTAGAAGGTCACCTTTTCTATGTGCGCCGGCATTCGCAGCTTTGGGTTGTTGTAAAAGATGGTTGAGCCTACAGATGTAGCAGCATCCAGCAACGAAGCCCAAGACGAAGGGTCCCACGAGAGCAGTTCCTCGCTCACAATGCCAGGCGCAACGTCTACACGCGCTATCATCTCCGTTAAATTGCCGTAGTGCTCCTTCACCGCCCAAGGGAAGCCCATTGCTGACACACCAACCTGATCAAGGTACTTGATCGAAAAGTCGTGCGGTAAGACCGTATTGATCCGCTTTTTGATTGCCTCCACGTCGATCCAAAGTTCTGGGGCAAGACTGCCGGTGCTATTCCAACGGCCTGTGGTGTGAGTAATCCATGAGTGACTCTCTTCAGACTCGCCGCTCTGCAAACGTGAGGTGATCTTGATGGTGTCATCAATCATCACAACTTGAACGTCACGAGGGGCGTTAACGGCTACAGGCACGCGCAACGTAATGTTAGAAAGTGAAGCACTCTTTGTCGCGTGTCGGAATGTATTGACCAGAACGGCCGCTGGTACGATCTCTGTACCGTGCAAAGGGTGGTTGCCAGGAAACGGCTTGTTACTTGGATCCAACTTTGTCGTGTAAAGTATCGTGTTGGTGCCGCTGACTGGGTTGCAACGGCCCAACAAGGTATGTCTACTGACATCGTGAGTGGATTGGGCAACGGAAATAGGAGTGCTCTCGACTTTTCGCCAGATAGGCCTATGCAACCATTGTGTTCCCGGAACATGTGGTGACCAGTGGTGGCCAAACTGCATCCGGAAATCAACGTCTGCCCCTTTGACATGAAGGGATCCGGCGGCTTGTAGCACACACATCTCCGCGGACTTGTTACGGCGTAGGGTAGGCAGTACAGCAAACTCGTCGTCGTCGATGCCAGTATCCGTGATCGTTTCATGGATCGAGTGAGAGACGATAGGATGGCTCGATACCTCCAAAATCAACCGGAAGCCGTCTGAGACTGCAGCACGCACTGCTGAAGTGAGATGCACAGGGTTTACCATATTACAAACCCAGTAATCGGGGCCCCGAAGACCGGGAAACCTGGTATTGACATCGGATGTCGAATAGAGCGGAACCTTGGGTGATCGGGGACGGATATCAGCATCGACAAGAGCCTCTTTCAAAGGCACTATGAGAGGGCTGAGCATACTGGGCGCGTGGAATGCAATGTCAGTAGCTATTTTGATTGCCTTGACTCCTCGGCCCCTCATTGTTTCGACGTAAGCCATCAGTGCTTCAAGCTTGCCACTGACAACACATGATGAAGGCGACGAGTCGATCGCAGCCACGACGTCTCCATCCTCGCCGAGCTCCCTCTTTACCTCCTGGAAAGGCAGATTTACTAGAAACATGCCACCTTGACCCTTAACGGATCCGTATAGCTTAGCCCTCCTGCAGACAACCAATGCACCTTCTTCGGCTGTAAGGGAGCCCGCAGCGACAGTGGCAGCTATTTCACCCACCGAGTGGCCGATAACAGCAGATGGACAAACCCCTTTCCTTATGAGGACAGCAGTAAGCCCAACCTGTATGATGTATGTTAGGATCTGCACTATCTCAGACTCGTCGACAAAATCGCCGCTCTTTAGCGCTTCGATAGCAGAGAAACCATTTTCAACCTGCGTTATGCGATCGAGTGGTGCAATGGCCTGGAGGAACACCTGGTTTCTATCGATGAGCTCTTTACCCATATCCCTCCATTGGGCTCCATGACCAGAAAAGACCCAGACGACACCATTGTTAACCTGGGCGCCAAGTTTGACGTCTTGATACACCCACTCTTGAGTTTTACTCGCTGCAAAACCGTTAAGTACCTGTACGGCATGTTCGTGATTCTCGACAGCAAACGCTACCCGGTAGTCATGTTGAGCTCTACGTGAGGCAAGTGTATTTGCGATCGCTGTCAAAGGTGCTCTCTTTCCGACGTTACTAGTGAGCCATGCTGCTAAGGCTTTGGCTTGACTAGCAAGCCGCTTCTCTTGGGGCGCCGACAGTACAAAGACGACAGGCACATCGCAGTGACCTTCACCCTGCAGCTCGTTGGCGAAATTCGTCCTAGAGGCGTATTGCTCGATGACCGCGTGTGATACTGTACCGCCGTAGCCGTAGGAACAAACTGCAGCTCGCCGAGGATGTCTAATGGGCTCATGCCACTCCGAGGCTTCCTGTACGACTCTTGTACCCGAAGCCTCCCAGTCCACCTTAGAGTTGAGCCTCTTCAAGTTAGCCTGGGGCGGATACTGAGCCTTGTTCATAGCCATGACGGCCTTGATAAATCCCACTGCCCCGGCTCCTGCCTCAAGATGGCCTACGTTGGGTTTCACGGAGCCAATGGCTACCGGTTTGGTCCGGCTCGTTCCATGTCCGTAAACAGCTGAGATTGCGCTGACCTCGGTCGGGTCTCCAAGTGGTGTCGATGTCGCATGTGCTTCGACATACTCAATTGTACTCGCGTTGACCTTCGCCTGCTGGAGTGCTTTCCGAGCAACGAGCTCTTGTGCCTTTGCGTTCGGCGCCATGATACCATTGGTCTTGCCGTCTTGCGCTACTGCCGCGCCTTTGAGCACAGCGATAATGTTGTCTCCATCCCGTATCGCCCCGTTTAAATCTTTCAACACGACTATGGCAGCTCCCTCGCCCCGTCCGTACCCGTGGGCGTCGTCATCAAATGATACTATGGTATTTGAGGTCAGCAAGCACCGTATAGAGCGAGATTAATACTAGCCGCGAAGGAATTGCTTACAGCACGAGCCCTCCGGCGAGACAGCTCCGGCTTTGTCCAAGACCCGTGTCAGGCCGGGACCACAAAGTGCATTGACGCCTCCTGCGATGGCGACTTTTGATTGTCCCGACAAGATAGCCTGGTGACCATGATGGATTGCTACCAGTGAGCTGGCACAAGCTGCGTCAACTGCCGTGCTCGCGCCCATTAAGTTCAGGTGATATGAGATCCGGTTCGGCACTCCACAATAAGCCGTGCCAATACCCATCCACGCGTCAACGTTGGGCAAATCCTCAAGTAGCAATTTGCCATAGTCATCGGAGTTGACCCCCATGAATACAGCAGTATTTGAGCCCGATAATGACTTTGGGTCGATACCCGCATTCTCGAGCGCCTCCCAGGCAACTTCGAGTGACACCCGCTGCTGCGGATCCATTTGTTCAGCTTCTTTGGGTGAAATACCGAAAAAGGCCGGGTCGAAGTTCTCGAGGGCGTCAAGGAAGTAGCCGCGCTTGGTTGTCTTCTGAATTTCTGCCGCGTTGCGCACGTCGCGGTGCCGGTATGGCTCCCAACGCCAGGGGGGTATTTCCGACGACGCGTCGCGCTTAGCCAGGATGCATTCCCATAACTGCTCGGGACTGTGAGCACCTGCGACACGACAGGCCATGCCTATCACAGCTACATCATTCGACTGAACCTATGTGCAGTTAGCGCCAGCCAAGTTCCCCTTTCACATGGTTCGCTCATGCTACTAACATTCTCACCAATATCGCTCAGTGCACTTTCAGAATTATCGCTACGTAGAGGCGTGGAGGTTCCTGACACGTTCTCGCTGCCAACAGTAGAACTCATGGTACTGGTGGATGTCATGGCAATTCAATTGGGTGGTATAGCCGTATCAGTGCTGTCGGTGTTCGAGACAGAATCACATTCGCGGAACTGGATGCAACTTTATATTCTTCGATTTCATCTCAAACTCATCTGTCCTCGTCTCCTCTACTCTAACCCCTTTCATAGCGACATGTCCTCAGCCTCACTGCTCCCGAACTTGATTTTACCAAGGAGCGACGTCGGCGGCGTCATAGTAATATTTGTTAATGATCATTTTTGATCGCCGCTCCCCACTTACGAGTTCGTTCCATCCGGAGCCGTCCTATCTCGGGGTCTGAAGCTCCTACAGGATACACGCCAAATCCAGCAACTCACAATCGCGAGAGACTTTCCATGGCCCATCTACCGCAGTGTCAGCGTAGCACCGTTGCGCAAACTTAATCCTCCGCGCTTATCTCGACCCGAGGCCGGTGGCGTTCGGCGTGATGCAAGGCCAAAAGCATGAAAGCTGCTACGATGGAGGACTACACGTGAGGAGTCCGCGATCAAAAAGCGTGCGCTAGAAGGCAGCAGTTCGACTTCAGCCGCAAGTACTTAATCCTCACGATAATATTTCTGAGTGACCGTACAAATGAAAAGGAAACAGGGAGTATATGGCATCATTTGAGGCTGTTGGTGAATGCATGCTGGTGAAACAAGTATTGTCAACGAATGGAGGCAGAGACTCATTCTAGCTTACTCAAAAACCTATCTACGATGCATGACAGCCTTCGAACTAACAGACTGATATTAACAGGAAAGGGGTGTGAAGTGTTCGGCCAACGCATAGTGGCTGCATATTAATGCAGTGCGACTTAAGTTGTGACATTTTACACACCTAACGGAGTTTCTCGGACTTCCTTTCGGGGACTTCGTAGAAGTTGGTGTAATGCGCAGGTCAATTGTGATGCTGACCACATATGCATGCTACACAGATATAGTTGATCATTTACCAAGAATTGGCTGCAGCTTAGCCCGTAATGTCGATATCGGATTCCGCGTCGAACCAAATCCTAACACTGTTTATATGTGGTAAATCATTCACTATTGTTCACATTCATAACTCATAACTCACATCTCATTAGCCAATTCACCTCACAGGAAGGGATACCCACGATGCCGCTTTTTCGTCCCTTCGTACCTTACCATAACTCGGCCGGACAGACAACCATCGTCAAGTATGCCCCTTCTAGTAAATCGCAACCGTGGAAACCGCTCTCAACTCATATATGAATCTACAGATTCGGCGGCCTTTTGACGACTGAGTTTCTCGAGCCTCCACCTGGTCGCTGCTTTCTTTTCCGGCAGACCTACAAACAGAAGCTTGATGGGCCAATTCCCGACAATCTTAGGCGGCTGATTGAATCGGCTGGGCGGCCTAAGGGCCCGCTGCTGCACTTTCATCAGTTTCAAACTGAATACTTTCGAGTTGAGTCGGGCATAATGGGCATCGAGCTCAATGGGGAGCACCGCAAGGTCTACCCGGAAGATGGCGAGATCTCCGTCAAAGCTGGTGGTATTCACCGTTTCTATATCCATCCAGACTCGCCCGGCCCAATGACCGTCTATCTCAGCGCATCAGACAGTGGGATGGACTATCAGCTCGATCGCATCTTTTTTGAGAACTGGTATGGCTATTGGCACGATGCTCTGCTTCACGATGGAGGACTGGACTTCATCCAATACCTTGCTGTGAGTATCATTTGCCGAAGGGATTTTCATGGAGTTGACTAATGCAAACACCCACACTCAGATTCAAGATGGCGGTGATGCGTATTCGGTGCCTCCAGCCTGGGTGCCCTTCCGCCGCTTCATTGGCTACTGGGGCAGTGTCATACTTGGCAGGTGGATCGGAGGATTGTTGGGGTACAAGCCTTTCTTCAAGGAGTATACCACCGATTGGGACTATGCGGTGGCTAAGATGAAGGGTTCGTGGTTTCAACGCCATCTAGTGGAAGAGTCATACAGCAGTGCCAAATCATGGCCGGAGCAGGTGGCACTCGATCAGGGGAAAGCGCTGAATGCCGAATACGAGCCTATGACGACCGATCTTACAGCGCATACCAACGGTGCTAACGGTGTGAAGAGTGTCAATGGTATTAATGGTACTAGTAGTGGGAGAGATACCGCGAACGGTGATGATTTCAGTAAATTGAAGCTGAGGGCAGCTCAGGTTACCAACTCGCACTGAAATTGGCGGTTCTGTATTTACATACAAACATGTCTGGGAAGTACCATAGGGGTCTATAGTAGATTAAAGGAGTCGCAAATATACGGCAAAAATACGATTTCTGATATGGAGCACTCCGCACAAGTTAGGAGAATAAATTCCGTTACTGATTCTCAACCATTTAGCGAAACGGAGCGCTTTGAGCCAGTTAAGCCGCAAACTTACCGTTCATGCAACTGGGGCGCTTCAAAATATTTCTAGAATTCAGCTCTTCCTATTCTACTACGGGGTATACTGCACGGTTACAACAGAGTCTACCTATCAGAATCATAGGTTTTCCGCTACATCTATGGAGCTAGGTCTACGGGCGGAGAACTGCAACTTGTACACTACGAAACATATAATTGCTCGAGTTTAGTTGCCATTGCATTAAAATATCTAGGTGGTTCGTTGAAGTAGAAGGCGAGTTTAAGCCAACGTCGTTCAGCCGTACGGGCGCGGAGCCAGGTTGGAGCGTCCCACGGGCTGGGGCGCGTGAAAACTCAGAGCATATTTACCGTCCAAGCCGGTCAGCGGCTTCAATCCAGAGCGTTGGAGAACAGACTCTCTCGCTGAATTAAATGTAAATATGCCGTTTAGTATTTTGAGCGGAATATTTACAGCCCCTCCAACCTATTATAGTATACCTGTCTATACGTCATGTGCGGCTGACTATTGATACAACCAAATTCTTGCCCTCAGAAAGTCTTATGTCTGAGTAAGCATGAATGACAGCTCGCCCATTCTAACCACCCATGCAGTCTAGAATAGAGTCAAGGTAACCTAAATTCTGATGGGCAGCCCACTTAGGTGATGTGGTTTTAGCCATTTACGTTTTTGGTATCTCGGCACGGATATGCATAGCGGAAGCCATTTTCATGCACGGTCCCAAGGCGTCGGAGTCCGGCATGTGTCGCAACATGTCCGAAAGGGGCATTCGGAGTGGGACGTCTGATACGTCAAGAGTGGAATCAAACCGCTATCCAACCCAAGACAAAGATATGCAAGTCGCAGGAGCTACACTATCTCAAAGCGTGTGAGGATATTGCTGGCCGAATCGGAGCCGGTCGCTGATTGATACGTTAGGTAATCATGTGTGATATCCAACTTCCCCCGGAAGTAAATCAATCAGTGAGATTATGACGATCTTTGAGCTCAGGTAAAAGTCAAGACATTCTGCCTCGTAAGCGGGACTGACTATTCTCAAACTGATGCACACTTCTAGAAATATCTATCCAATTATTGATTACACTTGGGATGAACAATATCAACGATTATACAGATAGAGCGCAACGTGATGTTTATGGCTTCATCTTCGTCGATATGGCTTGTATGCCTAGCATTGGTATTTTTCGGGCTGTATAGCCTTCTTATGTCGAATCGCCGTGACCCTAGGATGCCGCCAGGTATGGAAATTTTGAGACGAACGTGCCATGACGACGCTAAGCATTGCCGTAGGTCCTCCAACAAGACCCATCGTTGGGAATGAGCACTTGATACCAAGATCAAATGCTCACTTTATGTAGTCATAGTTGTCCTAACCTTTGAAGATGCACAGCTGATAAGAGTAGTTTTTCTGAGTGGGCAAAGCAGTATGGTGGCATCTACACACTCAAGCGCTTTAACAACACGACCGTTGTGATATCCGATCCGCACGTGATCAAAGAGCTGCTCGATAAAAAGAGTAGTCTGTATAGCCATCGTCCGGTTTCCCACGTCGGGGATCTAATTACGAAGGGGGACCATCTTCTTCTAATGCAATACGGTGAAGACTGGAGACGCATCCGGAAGCTGATCCATCAGTACTTCATGGAACCCATGTGTGAGAAACGGCATATTCACCTGCAGAATGCCGAGGCAACTCAACTTATATACGATTTCATGACTATGCCACAGAAACACATGGATCATCCCAAGCGGTATAGCAATAGCATCACCAACTCGCTCGGTAAGTTCAACATGTGTCGTTAGTAGCAATCTTGAACTGACATGATTCTTCATCAAAATAGTATTCGGAATCAGAACAAAGACCACAGAAAGTGACTATATGACCCGCCTCTTTTCTCTCATGAACGAGTGGAGTGAGATTCTTGAATTCGGGGCAACTCCACCAGTCAATTCCTTCCCACTTTTGAAGCTGGTACCGGAGAGACTCCTTGGGCGATGGAAGTCGCGTGCTATTGGCGTAGGTGAACTCATGACCGGTCTTTACACGGAGGTTCTTGACCAGGTCCATCTCCGGCGACGATCCGGCCTCGATCGGGACTCCTTCATGGACCGTGTTCTGGACCAGAACGAGAAGAATGGCCTTTCACCGAGCCGCTTGCAGTTTCTTGGAGGCGTGCTCATGGAAGGCGGATCAGATACTTCTTCATCGCTCATACTGGCAATGATTCGTGCGTTGATCGAGTTCCCTGACGTCCAAAAGAAGTATATGCTCACTTTGTTCGCCCCTTTATTTATCCGTTTGTTAAGCTGCACTTGAGTTCTGACTTGGTTATTTGATTACTGCGACAGAGCCCAGGAAGAGATAGATAGAATTATCGGAGAAGATCGTTCTCCTACATGGGCAGATTTCTCTCAGCTTCCGTACATCAACATGATGATCAAGGAGAGTCACCGGTGGCGCCCAGTCAGCCCTCTCGGCGTATCGCATGCTGTAGCAGAAGGCAAGAACCCTTCTCGCATGAAACCGCATCTCTACGAGCCAATACTAATATATGCTGAGTAGATGATTGGGTCGGCGGGTACTTGATACCCAAGGGATCTACGGTAGTGTTGAACGTGTGGGGGATGCATCACGACGAGCGGCGATGGGATAGGCCTGCCGAGTTCTTGCCGGAGCGGTACGTCACGCACCCTAGATTGGCTTCCCAGTATACCAGCGACGGTCCAGACCGCGACCATTTCGGCTACGGCGCAGGCCGCCGAGTGTGTCCTGGCATCCACCTGGCCGAGCGCAACCTCTTCATTGCGATGGCAAAGCTCCTCTGGGGCTTCAACTTCGGCAAGAAGGCCGGGGATGACGCCAAGGTGGAATCGAGTATTGGCTTCTTGCAGTGTGTTCGGGACTATGAATGTGAGATCACAGTCAGGTCTGCAGAGCGCGCTGAGACAATCAGGAGGGAGTTTGAGAAGGCTGGGGAGATATTCGCCAATTATGATTAATTATAATCATGGATTCGGGTAAGTTGCTCAGCATCAAGTAGACTACCACACACTAAAATTTTATTGTCATTAAGCAAATCTTGAAGTTGAAATTTTTACGCATGACGAAATCACTGTGATCTAGCGCAAACAGAGCAATATTCACTGCTATGTCAGGGGACTATATCACATCAGTGTTGAATACTAGGATATAGCTAGATTTCCATGTATATATACAGCCGTTTAGCCCCCTCGAACCTTTGAAGGGCCAGGAATCAATTCATCTGAGTTATCGAGCCCTAGAAAGTACCTCGCTGGTATCCTCCTGGGTATAGATAGGTCGTCTAACCCATCTAACATGCTAGTTATCTTAGCTGTCTATAATTTAACTACGGCCGCGAAGTCAATCATAATGAACAAAATCTTATATATAGAATTCAACGCATTATATTGATATGAGGGCCGAGACAATAATGGACTAGATATCGCAATCACGATGAGCCCAAAACGCCAGACAGGCGGGGAAACAGCTTCAAAGCCGACGCGATATTAATGGAGTACACGAGATCCTCATCCTTCCCTCCGTACTCATCAAGTAATCTGTTCATATGCCTAATCGCGGGGGTCGGAGCGTATGGGAAGTCACTGCCAAACAAGATGTGCCCGGGCTGCGCGAAGTCCTTCAAAAGAGCCAACTGTAGAGGCGAGGTTGATAGCGCAGTGTCAAAATAAAAGCTTTGAGCATCCTCAATAAAGTTGCTCGTCATTTCCGTAGCAGACAAACAACTTCGCTTTTCCTTGCTGCCATTCGTAACAGGCATAGTTTCAGACGGAATATAGGGGAGCATGGCGGCTGGGCGCAGGGCGAGATAAGGTAGGGTGCCTCCAGCGTGTGATAGGATGATCTTGACATTCGGATGTGAGCGTATGGTACCGGAAAGAATGAGATCTACAGCGGTACGGGTGGTCTCATGCGGGTAATCGATCATGGGTTGAGGGAGCGACGCATTTACTAGTGATGTATCCACGGGATGCGTGGGATGGACGAAGATGACGACACCGCGGGACTCAAGAAGGTCCCACGTGGATTTGAAGTCGGAATGGCCGAGGTAGTGATTCCCATGGCCATACCGAGTATAAAGGATGATTCCGTCAGCACCCAGCTTTTCATGGGCGTATATGATCTCGGCATGCGCTGATACGGGGTCTAATAATGAGGGAATGCTGGCGAAGAAGCCGTAGCGTTTAGGATGAGACGAGCAAATTCCGGCTGCGTACTCATTTGCCTTGCGACAGAGCCTGACTTGCTCCTCATTGTGTGACAGAATACCTGCACCGGGTGCAGTGATGGTTAAGAATGTGAATGCGATATTCTCTTCGTCGTTGAACTGAATATCCTTTTCTAAACTCCAGTCGGGTATAGTCCAACCTGAAGGGTCACCACCTCCTTCTTTCAATGCTAAGGTATGTAATATTGGTAATCTAGAAAACGATCTGGATGATTGGGTGACTTGGTTTACTTACCTTGCGCATAGAAGGGCGGGACGAAGTGATGATGAACGTCGATGCGCTGCTTTACCATGATTTGAATTGTTGTGATCCGGTGGCGTTCAAGGAAACGTAGTTCAGCGCATGGCGAGCGCCCATCCTATGTAAGAACGTGAAATTACATGTCCGAACCCGATTTTCGAAAACCTCAAGCTTGTTTACATCTGTCGTATAACATGTCTTACGAGTATCATTGCTCGTCGAGGCGTGCGTCCACTGAGACACGACGCCATTGCGGGGAAAGACTGCGGCAACTCCTTCGGTATCGGAGATCCGTCCAATTGGCCAACCACTCATAGCTTTCTACCTACCAGGGTAATTTCTCCAATTCTGGCGTCTACCACTGTTGCCTTTAGTCGCTCTCCCAACCACAGGCATGTCAGACGCAGTCTTCCAGCGTCGAGAGTACCGCTGATAACTGCTTCGCTTATAGATGTCGGAAAATTAGATCAGTACCGAGACATAGTCGCAAGCTCGTCGCAACAAGTCACTTGGAGTTTGTGGAGAATCGCGACGCTTGTTTCTCTGGTCCCCCTAAGATATATGACCAAACTTCTACTTGTAAGCATTTACGAGGAGATACCAAGTGAAATTAGGTTCCCGCACGTTGGTACACTACGTAGATAGTATACTGATCACGGGGGCCAATACCTTTATCATGCCGTCTATCATTATTCTCGCGGGGCTCTTGGCCGGTGGTCTATACACGGTGTACGCTGCTTTTACGTACGGCCACCGCAGGAAAGACATGCCTACTGGTAAGTTACGTGGATCGTCTTTCCCCTAATACATAGGACTAATAATAACAAGGCCCCAAAACTTTACCCTTCATTGGAAACCTTCACCTGCTCCCTAAAAACTACACTCACATCAAGTAAGTTACTGCTTCGCGTCCCCCAAGACCAAAGGCTCACGATATGCGATCAGATTCACACAATGGGCCCGTCAATACGGTGGTTTATACACTCTCAAGCTGGGAAACGCTACGATGGCGGTGATCACCGACCGCAGCATCGGCAAGAGCACCTTGGACAAGAAGAGTAACATTTATAGTCACCGTCCGGCTTCCTATGTTTCGCATGACCTCATAACCAATGGTAATCACCTCCTCGTCATGTTCTATGGTGATAAGTGGAGAGCATTCCGAGGACTTGTTCACCAGTACCTGACCGAGAATATGGTTGAGCGAGAGCACCTGTCTGTCGTGAATGCCGAAGCCTTGCAGCTTGTCCGGGATTACATGATGTTCCCAGAAGACCACATGCTTCATCCAAAGCGGTTCAGTAACAGTATTAGTAACTCTATCGGTTCGTGCCGGTCCGCAACTCGCCCAATCGTCACTAATTTAGTTCAACAGTTTTTGGCATTCGCACTCCACATCACAAGGCCGAATACATGAGGCGTCTGTATAAGATGATGGAGTCATGGTCGGAGCTCATGGAAACAGGAAATACGCCACCCGTAGATATCTTTCCGTGGTTGAAGGCGCTTCCGCAGCAATTATTCGGTAACTATAAGACGCGCTCTCTGGCTGTCGGGAAGCAAATGGAGGACCTATACGAAGATGTGCTACGGGATGTGCTCAAGCGGCGAGAGACGCGTAACATCGGATCCTTCATGGACCTCGTCCTGGACCAGGAGAAGGTCAAGCTGCCGCGCGATCAGCTCCGCTTTATTGGCGGCGTGCTAATGGAAGGGGGCTCTGATACGTCGTCGTCACTCATCTTAGCCATCGTCCAAGCACTCATCTTGAATCCAGAGGTGCAAGAGAGAGCCCATGAGGAGATCGCGTCTGTCGTCGGCTCGGATCGCTCTCCTCAATGGGCCGACATGGAAAGACTGCCCTATATCAACATGATCGTCAAAGAAGGTCATCGCTGGCGGCCTATTCTGCCACTGTGCTTTCCGCATGCTCTGGGTCAGGGTAAGCTCTGCCCGCCGGCGTGAGACAACATCTTCAAATAATGACAGCGCTGATGTGGACATTGCAGATGATTGGGTAGACGGCAAATTCCTCCCCAAAGGCACCACCGTCATCCTCAATACATGGGGCATGCACATGGATTCTGAGGTTTGGCAAGACCCCGAGAAGTTCAACCCGGACAGATACAAAGACCATCCTCTTCTGGCTACCGATTATGTCGCACGTGGCGACTGGATGAAGCGCGATCACTACGGCTACGGGGTTGGACGGCGAATCTGTCCTGGGATGCATCTAGCCGAACGTAACATGCTGTTGTCCGTGGCTAAGCTGATATGGGCGTTCAAATTTGAGGCGCCGACCAGGCCGGACGGTACCCCGGAGCCTATCGATGCTGATCCCGTCACAGGCTATCACAACGGATTCCTGTATTGCCCCAAGGCTTATGGCTGCAAACCTGTGCTGCGATCTGAGAAGATCCGCGAAACTGTGTTGCGAGAGTTTGGCGAGGCGGAGAGAGACGTGTTTAGTCGGTTCGATGGCAATTAACTCTAACCTCAAAGACACCTAGTTGTATCTCAAAAAGTACTTCGCTTCATAGATGACTGTATCAGACAGAGAGTGATGCGTGTGTATAATGGCAATGTGAGCGTGGTGGCTTTGTTGGGTGGCTGGTGGCAGATAAGGGGTTGACAAAAGGGGAAATCAATGTCTGTATTTTCGTCCGCCTCGGAGCCACATGTCATGACGTCAGTGTGACAGGGGCCGCAATACAATTTTGCCTTACAGACACGCACATCATCATCAATCGGTACTGTACCTACATTATATCTGATAGCTTGAGCCTATCTAATCTGAATCAGGTGATTGCTCCCAATCAATTGCTTCCCTTTTTTGGTCCCTCCATCGGCGGGTCGAATTCTGCGAAAGAAGAACTGATATCTAGAGAAGAATTGATACTTACAAGAAGCTACCTAGAGGGTGTCCCGGGTCCACAGCCGCTCCATCGGCTTATCCCGTACCCATTATACTAAAAAAGGGTTAGCGCAGTGGTACCTTACAGTTGCGCCTTACTTCTTTTGGAGCAGTTCTTGAGCTCCGGATAGACAGCCTAACTTGAACTGCTTTTGGTTTAGCGTCCGATGTCCCCCTTCGTCTTCCAAGTTGCCCGGAATGCACGTAACTTGCGTATTGCGGTTTGTAATCACCATGATAGTAGTTACCTACCTAGGTAGGGTAGGGAATGTTTGTTGAATCGGCAAACTGAGTCGCTGTGATGGGCAAGTCAACAAAAGACCTAATTGTAATCAAAATCACCGACAATGGTTTCGTATTTGACGCCAGCCCCTTCACCACACTTGGGGTCTAACATCCTCCTATACACACGCATCGACAATGGATGAGCAACGCAAACCCACCGGAAGCCTCGTCAAGCAATTCTTGGAGAGCCACGCAGCGGCATCTAGCAGCCGCTCTGATGTACGCTTCAACAACCTGTCTGTGATAGGTAGTGGGCGAGGTGTGAGTGAGGCGCAGCGGCGTTGAAGTAACGCTTGAACTAATACTGGAAGACAGATCCAAGCGGCCCCTACCGTCTGGACTACCGTCAAGTCGTGGGCCAATGCCCTGAACCCGCGCTTTCACCGCCAGGCTGAGCCTGAGCGAACTCTTCTCCATAGCTTCTCCGGGTCATTGTTGGGAGGGGAGATGCTACTTGTCATCGGTAAACCGGGAAGTGGTTGCACAACCTTCTTGAAGGCACTCGCGAATATGCATGATGAGTACAAAGGCGTGAGTGGAAACATCACCTACGGTGGCCGTCCTGCCAATGATCGCGACCCAGATGGTGTGCGGCTCACCTTCTGCGGTAAGCCACCCACAAATCTTTTGCTTGGCTCTCACTAAACCAGCATCTTAGCCGAGGAAGATAGTCACTTGCCTACACTCACAGTAAAGCAAACTCTTGAGTATAACTCCTTATGAGCTCCGCCAAACCCTTGGATAATCCTCTAACTGTATCCTACAAGGTTTGCCATACGCGCAACGTGGGATGCCAAAACCCCGAGAGCTACAATCGATGCCTCCGTTGTGAAATTAGCTCAATGTGTCGGACTGGATCATGTGCTACGAACCAAGGTCGGGAATGCCTCCATACGAGGAGTGAGTGGTGGCGAGCGGAGGCGCGTCTCGCTGGCTGAGGCCATAGCAACATGCCCCGAGTGAGTAGCTCGAAGCTTGAAGTTCGTAACATACACATTATGCCGTGCTGACCGATGATACTCCTTGGCCAGCACCCTCTGTATTGATAATCCAACCAATGGTCTGGACTCATCTACGGCTCTCGAGTTCGTACAAACGATGCGCGAGTTTACAAACCGACATGGATGCTCTACTGCCATGAGCATCTATCAGGGCAGCGACTCGATGGTGCCTCTATTTGACAAGGTTTTAGTGATCAACGGTGGCCGTCAAATCTTCTATGGTAAGGCTGTCGAGGCCAAATCATATTTTGAGTCTCTTGGATTCGTCTGTCCTGATCATACCACTATCACCGACTTTCTGAACTCGATGAGTACCTCCCCCGAGCTGCGCCATACCCGAGATGGCTGGGCTCGACGTGCACCCTCGACATCTCTCCAGTTCCAAGAGGCGTTTCGCCAGAGCGATCACTACGATTCCGTGGAAAGGAGCGCTGCTCATACCGACAAGCCCCCTGTGGGACCACGTAGAAATCTGTATGCTCTGCCGCTGTATCGCCAAATATTCGAGTGTTCAGTGCGGCAGTTTAGGGTTCTCGGTAGCGACACCAACACTTGGATGACAGAGGCGATCACTATCATTGTGCAGAGTTTGGTCCTAGGGACACTGTTCCGTGACGAGCCCCGAACAACAGAGGCACTGTTCATCTTTGGCTCGGCTTTATTCAACGCTGTTCTCGTGCCCGCGCTCCAGTCAATGGCCGAGTTCAACAACAGTTTCGCTGAGCGGCCCTTAGTCATCCGACAAAAGCGGTATCGCTTTTATCGACCCGCTGCCTATGCCTTGGGCCTGGTGCTCACGGACGCTGTGTGGAAGATCGTGGCAATCGCCTATAACATTCCGCAGTATTTCCTTACCGGCTACCAGCGGTCTGCAGACAAGTTCTTCACTTGGTTTTTCATCGTATACGTTCTCCACTTGGCACTATCTATGGTGTTCCGCGCCATTGCCGTTATGTCGCCGACCGTGGGCCGTGCGGTACTTCCAGTGGGTATCATGTTCAATGTCTTCGTCCTCTACACTGGATTATACGTCCCTGGGCCTCAAATGCAAGTGTGGCTCTTTTGGATCCGGTACCTGAATGTGAGATTATTTCCCCGCCATCTCAAGTAACCGTGTGCAAGAAATTGGACTAATCTGTTTCCCACATAGCCGCTGTACTACGCATACGAGTCCGCCGTGGTAAATGAACTCGGCAATCTGAATTACACATGCATTCAAAGCGACTTAGCACCAAACGGTCCGACCTACGACTCAATTGCGAATCAGGTATGCGCCATCCCAGGTGCGATGCCTGGTCAGGCGTTTGTATCTGGGGCGGCATATGCTCGTGAACAATACGGCTTCTCTGTATCGCATCTGTGGAGGAACGTGGGAATCAATGTTGCTTTCTTTGTGTTCTTCGCGCTTTGCACTGGGTGAGGCTTTTCTTTCTTAGTGCTTGCTTCAACATTTATCTCAACGTCTGTCTGACATTCTTAACTAGCTTCGGAATGGAGCGGTACAAACTCCCCGCCGGTCGCCTTGCTACAATATTTTACAAAACCGAACCGAAAGCATTGGCCTTAATGACAAGCCCTAACGCTTCAGATCACGAAAAGGGTTCTGTGAACAATGACGACGTGCCCCCGAAGGGTCCCGAGCTGGCGGCATCGTCCCTACATGCAGTATCAAGCCATAACGGGCGATCGCTAGCATGGAAGAATATCAATCTGGATCTCAAGGCCAATGGTGAGGAGAGGCGCCTCCTTCACGACCTCAGTGGTAAGTAAATCTTTGCATTTATGCTAAGATATGATACTAATAGAACTCCTAACGCAGGTTCTGTGGAACCAGGACAGCTGACAGCCCTAATGGGTGCATCGGGCGCGGGCAAGGTGAGTTGCAGCACAGTAGTCCTACTGCTTCAGTGTGCATTCTCTAACTATTATCAGACGACGCTCTTGAACACACTCGCCGGAAGACTAGATTTTGGGTCCCTGTCAGGCGATATCTTCCTCGACGGAGGCCCACTGCCAAAGTCCTTTCGCCGTTACATGGGATACGTACAGCAAAACGATGTCCATCTACCCAGTCAAACGGTCCGAGAAGCATTACAGATGACTGCGCGCCTGCGTAGGCCTCATACTGTGCCTGAGGCGGAAAAAGATGCTCACGTCGAAGCTGTCATTCGCATGCTTGAGATGGATGACATCGCTGAGGCCCTCATCGGTGTACCAGGCGCCGGGCTCAATCTAGAACAGAGGAAAAGAGTGGCCATCGGAGTGGAACTATCAGCAAAGCCAGACATCCTTCTTCTTGATGAGCCTACTTCGGGGCTTGACGGGCAGTCGGCACTCATCATCGGGCGGCTCTTGCGGAAGCTCGCTGATTCGGGCCAAACAGTCTTGTGCACCATCCACCAGCCTGCCGCAGAGCTGATGAATGTTTTTGACCATCTCGTTCTATTGGTGCCAGGTGGACGGCTTGCCTACGATGGTCCACTTGGCGACGGTTGCTCGTTGGCCCTTGAATATTTTGCACGTTATGCACAACCTTGTAAAGCAGACGAGAATCCAGCAGAATACCTCGTTCAAGTAGTCAGAGGGCCCGCGTCATCCGGTACAGAGAAAAACGAAGATCGGTATCCATTTGCCTCCATATGGCTCTCGAGTGGCGAGTGTGCCGCCCAGAATAAGCAGCGAGAAAACGCAATTGCTGGAGGCCCTGGCGCGCGCTCGACACTACATGCCGAGCACACTTATGCAGTATCACTCCTTGCACAGTTTAGGGTCACGATGCGCCGTACTTGGTTGTGCTACTGGAGAGATCCGGACTATTTCGTCTCGAAGCTTCTCATGAACATTGGCAATGCCTTGATTAACGGGCTAACCTACCTAAACTCTCGCAGCAACCAAGCCGGAGCTTACAACCGTGTTTTCTCGGCTTTCATGTCGCTGATCGTCGGCCCGCCGTTAGGTCTTCAGACTATACCACGCTTCGTGGAGCTGCGCGACATCTTCACATTGCGCGAAAAGGCTAGCCTCACCTATAGCTGGATATGTTTCGTCGTGCCTTCTATCCTCATAGAGCTGCCATATGCTTTCGTCACCAGCACCGTATATTGGCTTCTCTGGTACTTCCCCGTCGGCTACTTTACCGAGCCGTCTCGTGCGGGCTACAGCTTCCTCATGTACCAGCTCTTCTCCATCTTCGCCCACAGCCTGTCCCAGCTCTGCGCCGCGCTGATGCCGAGCCTCAACGCCGCCTTCACGGCGAACGGCTTCTTCTTCATGTTCGTCAACCTCTTCTCGGGCACCCTGTCGCCCAAGCCTCTCACCCCGAGCGGCTGGAAATGGTACTACAACGTTTCGCCCCTCTTCTACCTTGCCGAAGGCACGACATCCGACATGCTCTACGGCCTCAACCTGGACTGCGATGCCTCCGAGACGTCCATGTTTCAGCCGGCGAACGGGACGTGTCTGGACTACGCTGCCAGCTTCTTGGGCACTGCCACAGGATACCTCGTTAACCCGGATTCTCTGTCCGACTGTCTGTACTGTCGCTACAAGGACGGCCAATCATACGTGAGTTTAACTTCCGCCCCATTTTTCATCAACATCATTCATCATTCATGGTTCACTGACAGACAGACCTGCCATATACAGTACACACGATGGGGTTACGACTTTGCCAATCGCTATAGAAACGTCGGCGTTGTGATTGGATTCATCGCGTTCAACTTCAGCACCGTCATTGCGTTGACGTATCTTCTCAAGGTTAAGAAGTGGAAACGGAAGCATTAAGTTGCAGCTCAAAGATTTGAGGCAGAAAAGTCTCGGGGACAGCCTACGGAGAGTCTAGCTGTATGTTGTATGTTAGTTGCTGCTTCTCGGCGAGACTTGGCGCCGGATAATTAATTGTGGTAAACTCACGGACGCGGTATGGGTTTTCTGTGTTGTGGATTCGTAGATTAGATCACTTATAGACTTTCATATTCAACTACCTACCTACTATATCCTCGGATTGTGTTAGAGTGGGATTGATTCACTGATCGCAGGATTCTGCGGACGACGCGAGAGATCACGATGTATTGCACGGCATATAATAAAGCTCGTAATATCGAGTACGCAGATTGAATGTATCACCCACACGGGCCCATTAATAGGTCAAGGGAGCCGTAAATATACAGCAAAAATGCCGGAGCGCTCCGTAGAAGTTAGGGGAATGAATCCCGTTGATTATTTTCAACCGTTTCGTCAAAACGGAGCGCTCTGAGGTGGTTTGGCGGTATAAATACAGTGTATCTAACAGAAGCGCTCTAGAATATAGAGCGCTCCAGTTTTCTAGTTATTTGTATAAAGATTTATTTTCAATTGCTCGTATTTTACTAACAACGTGTTAATGCCTTACAGGCGTGGAGCTAGTGGCAGGAGATTTGACCACGAATAATTACTTCAGGCCCCTTAGGACAGGGTACATGGTTAGCTCAATTGGCAAGCTTTGCCTACCTGGTTCTCAGAGCTAGGTTAGAGCGCTCTACGAGTTTAAAAATGGTATTGGAGCGTTTTCTTTACGGAGAGGTAAATTATACGGCATATATACCGCTTAATATTTTGAGCGGAATATTTACGGCTCCTTCGATCTACTATCGGCCGGTATGGAGGTCTTGCAGCCGGGTCGTATTGGAGGATATTCATGAACAGATAATGAGAGAGGTAGGATCAGAAATTATGAAGCCTTAAGGTCCAAGGAATTAGAAATCTTATTTATCCAGCAAGCCTTGCAGCCAGTTCTATTCTAGTAAGCGAGCCAGCGAGTCGTCATTATGTAGCCACACATGCCATTGCGCAGCTAGAGTAAAAACGTCCGCGCTTGCTTTGAGTTTGCAAGCTCGTCGACCTCATATCATAGAACCACCTATATCCACCCACCGATCAATATTTGGTACGTCTCCTGGGTCCAGGCTGGCCCATAACATGTCTATCGATTGTATATCAGCTCCTTCTTCGCCTAATTGATGCAATGGTTCTTGACTAAGCATCTTATCCGTGGAGGGTACCACCGTCATGTTCCAGTCCTGTTGAACTAGGGCGGGATCAATCGCGGGAACGAGGAGCTTCGAGACAGTGGGTTGTGGCGCATCTGATACCGCTGCTCGACCTCCTGGCGTTGGACAGTGTGGTAGGACGGGTGTCGGCAATGATGACGTCGATGGCAAGGATGTCGACCAGCTATTCCCTGTGCCAATGTTCCCAAGAACAGAGCTCGCGTCTTCGGCAAGAACACGACCGATGGCAGCAATGGGTCCCGCTTCGGGCAAGATATCTCGGTACATTTCGATGACCGCGATAGCCATCTCAATGCTCTTGCGCGTAGCGATGGCTGAGCCATTGATGGGAAACGTGTAGGCAAAGCCGAGCATGGTGAACAGGGCATTCTTCTGGAATCGATAGACGTGATAGATCCCGCTCAAAGCCTCCGTATTCGTCAGGGTCTGATGTATCATACTTGTTAACGTCATGGCGTGAGCCAGCGCGGCTGTTGCTTTAGTATCGGACACGGGCGTCAATTCATTCGCCGAGGACGCAAAACAGATGAAAGGTTGATATAGGCTCATGCAGTATTCATGGTACTGAAGCTCGAGTAAAAGTCGCTGGCGTTGGCAATGAATGATCATATTGGCCTCGAATATGAGGGGTGTGCGGTCGGTAGAGAGTGACTGGCCGTGATGGCGAGCGACGAGGTAGCCGCCGGGAACCTGTCGTGCCCATTCGTCAATATCTTTCATGCGCTCAGTCAGTAGACAGGCGCATTCCTCTCGCGCGACTGCGTCGCTGACGAAGTCTTTGTACCCGTTCGAGCCGACAATACTGTCGTATTTAGCTAGGAAAACGGATCGGACGGAAAGTACAGCGTCCAGCAGGCGCAAGGTCTGCGTTTGAAAGCCCAGCCATGTTGGACAACTATCGTCGAAAGAGTAGTGAGGGCCGAGCCACCGAGCCACGTCGTTCGAATCCGAGGGCAGTTGGCACGTCGAGTGCGAGGGGCCAATCAGAGGCGGCCGGCCGACTTCCATGGAAAGTTTGGCGTCCAAGATATAAAGACTCCACCAGGTCCGGCGTGCGACTTCTTTCTGTGGTTCCGGCTCGCCGGCCTGCGGTTCATTCGGTAACCCTAGAATCATAGCCATCATAATGGCTTTGCCCGCCGCGACATGGGCACTATTCAGCAGACCGGCTTCGTAGAGGTAGACAATGCTGAAAATCGAACATTGCACGTGCTCGATGGATGGGCTCTCTGTCATCTGATCAATGGCATCCTGGCAGCGTCGGTAATATTGAAAGCCGCCGAGCGACGAGGTATTATAATTGGGCGACAGCCTTTGGCCGTGCTGATTTCTATCATCAGAACCGCCTGCCTGGCCTCGCTGGCGTACTAAAAACCCACCTAGTTGAATACACAACGCGGTGACGATGTCGACGAGCGGC
The DNA here is from genome assembly GCA_037356055.1 of Xylaria sp. Z34. Taxonomy (NCBI): domain Eukaryota; kingdom Fungi; phylum Ascomycota; class Sordariomycetes; order Xylariales; family Xylariaceae; genus Xylaria; species Xylaria sp. Z34. Next base: position 642,431 of record JBAWJW010000004.1, on the reverse strand, counting down.
GAGGCCTTCCGTGGCCCTCCGCCCGGGCTCTCGTCCCACAGCGACTTGTATTCCCGTCTGAATTGTGCTTCATTTATGATGGGGAAGCCGAAGTAGTGCGTCTGCCAGAATAGGTCGAGAAACAGACTCTCCTGAGCGCGCGGTAGGTAACCATCTGCAGAGCTCTTGATTGTGTCTTGGGGTGGATTTATGTAGTTGACGAGTTGGATGGGGGTCCGGGAACTGCGTGTATCCCTTGAACTCGAGGTAGCATATGTGAAGACATCGAGATCCAGATCAAGCTGTGGCCGTTGCAGTCCGGTCTGCAGGAACTGGTCCATGCGCGAAAGGAAGAAGGGCATCGATGTGACGCCGTAGAAAATCGAATCAACCCAGGCGCCGTTGCGTGAGCCTGAGGGTGGGGGGGATCTATCTGTCACGGATTTGTTTTTGGCACAAGAGGATACTTCCGTCGTGTCGGCGGGTGGTGACACAGCGACAGCAGGGGCCGTTCGCCGTGGCTCCGGCTCAGCTCGTTGAACTGTCTGGTCCCGTCGGTGCACTTTCTCTACTAGTGGCTGTTCACGGAGGTCTGATGGGGCCTCTTGCTGGTGCTTATCAGGTTCCTTCTGGGACTGCTGTGGTGGTGTTTGCTGTTCCTCGAAGGCGCGGACCTGAGCACGCAGTCGCTTGACCTCACTGTCACCATAAGTTCTCGCTCGACAGGCAAAAACGATGGATGGGCACATACTTGACGGCTTCGGCCATGTTTCGGAACTGATTGTCTCCGCTGACGGTGCAGGCGCGGTCGGCCTGGCGACAATGGGAGCACGGCCGGTGATTGTCGCACTTGATGCGCATCAACTTGCACCAGTCACAGGCGCGACGGACCTGACTTCGCCTAGGTCGGGTCGCGCTCGGCTGCGGAGCCTTGGAGGTCTCGGCACTGCCTTCGTCGCGGCCGGCGGTGGCCGGTGCCATGCCATAGAAGGTGTTGAACATGTTGTCGCTCGTCGCTTAAGCAGGCAAATACGATACACGCAGGCTAGGTTAGGCAAATGTGTCAATCCGAGTCTTCAACGACGTCCAGTCTCGCCGTTGTATCTAGGGTCAGGTATGTATTCATCTTATGGCAAGGTGTAGGTGTAGGTGTAGGTCCCGGCGAGTTGGCGGCGACTACCAAAAGCATCCTTTGTGCTTTCCGTTGCACCTGCGAGCCTGCTTTGCTCACTATCACCGTTCCATCTACCGCATAATCTGAGTAAATTCGTAACGAAACTAAAGCTACCCCAGATTTCTAGACGAATCAGCGGCGTTCATTCCAAAACCTTTTGTAGCCCACCTGCGTCTGCCACCCTTTTGGCTGAGGATGCTACCAATTCCCACCTGAACAGATGATTCAGCAGCCAAAGCAACTTTGCCGATAGCTAGATTATAATAATAAAAAACAGTGGCATATGTTTAGCTTGGTGGCATCCCCAGCCAAAAAGGGTGGCAGGCGCAGGTTGGCTAATCTTGTTATACCAAGGCTCTATGTGGGCTCCACTTCTTGTTACCATCCAATAAGAAGTCTTCAAGTGCTCTTGGCATCAGTAGTGTCGTTACGAATTTATAGAGATTATACAATTCGGTATCCGAACCATGCGCCCTGCCGGCCATGCTATCCGCGAATCCGGTATCAAAAAGGCAGTCGTATCGCAGTTTTAAATATTCTTCAGCACTGATACAAATACCTGTCCAAGAAACCAGATAGTATACTCGGCCAAACAGCGGTGAAAGATAGGTAGATTTGAAAAATGCTACCTGCTTAGGTAGTACCACATTATCTCTCGACACCGTATCTACTGCGACCTCTTGTCGCACTACAACGCGTCTAACTGCTGTATTACAAGAATTAGGTAAGATATGCATAACCAAGATTGCGCATATCTACCTAGGTACCTGTCAATCTGATTCGTGGTCCCCTTAAATCTAAGTAAGATCAAAGACTCTGTGCTAAGCTTAGGATTGCCATCCCAGTCTCCGTGCCGGCTTATATTGGGATTGCACTTGCAAGCTTTCGGCCTGTCTGCCTCTTCAGGCTTGAAAGACGCCACTTGGCTTACACGCTTCGTAAGGCTCAACACTGTCAGATCCTGAATACAACTGGAATTGTCACTTGGTTTAACTCGATCTTGCTGCAGCCAACTCCGGTTGATCGAGCATCTCCTTTAGTGTCTCGGAGCTGATGGTAGAATACCGTTTCTAAGAAAGTAGGGAAGATGAAGTTCATAAGTAGGAAGACCTCGAGTTGAAGCAACAGCACAAGAGGTACTTTGAGTGTTAGTGAATTCATAATCAACAGTGTGCCATGTACTCCAAGAATCTCTTGGTGGCCTTTTCCGTCTGCTTCGGCGTACGACAGTCGGTCGCATACCTCACCAGTAACGCAGCGTGCAAATGCATCCCAGGCGACCCATGTTGGCCCAGCGCAAAGGCATGGTCGGACTTCAATGCCACTATTGGGGGCAGACTTGTTACTCCACGACAATTAGCCTCTGTTTGCCATAATCCCAACTATGACGAGGCTGCCTGTGCCTATGTTCAGGAACAATGGACAAGTCCCTTTTTGCAGTTCGTGCTTAGGCCCCCTTTCGCCCGTATTAGGGTCACGCACTTGACGCTGACTACTATTCATAGCGATGACTCTTCGTCATCAATCATGGCAGCAGCCGTGGCAAACGAAAGTTGTGACCCTTTTACTGCACGAGAGCTGCCGTGTCAGGCTGGTGATTCCGTCACCTATTCCGTCAATGCCACAAGTGCTGGAGATTTTGCCAAAGCAATTGCTTTCGCTCACCGAAATAATATCCGTTTAGTAGTCCGAAACACAGGCCACGAGTGAGTAGATAGCCCTAGGTGGAACAATCCGATACCTGGTCTGACAATGACACAGTTACCAAGGAAAGTCTACTGGCAAATGGGCATTATCTGTGTGGACGCATCACATGAAAAATACCAAGTACCTGTCCAACTATAATAGCACGAGGTATGCTGGACCAGCAATGAGATTAGGTGCCGGCGTGCAAGTCGAAGAAGCGTACCGGGCTGCCTATGCCTACAAATCCCTTGTAGTTGGGGGCGACTGCGCCACTGTTGGCGTCGCGGGTGGCTACCTACAAGGCGGCGGCCATTCTGCCCTTACCTCGCTCTATGGTATGGGCGCCGATCAGGTTCTCGAGTGGGAAGTTGTCGATGGCACAGGGAGGCTGCTCGTAGCGGCGCCGGAACACAACGAAGACTTGTACTGGGCACTATCCGGTGGCGGCGGTGGCACGTATGGCATCGTGGTCTCGGTGACCGTAAAACTGTATGCTGACATGCCAATCACGGGGGTGCAACTGCAATTCGATCTGGATCCTCGGAAGCCCGAAGCCTTTCACTTCGCTGTGCGGAAGTACCATGAGCTGGTTCCCACCATTACCGCCGCTCCATACCACGGCATGGGTATTGCTGAGATCTCCAACACCTCGTTCGTGTTGACGCCCCTGACTTTGCCAAACGTGTCGCGCGGCGATGCCGAGACTCTCCTGGCCCCTATCGTGCAGACACTTGGTGACCATGTCTTGAATTACAGCATAAATATCACCGCGTCTCCGACTTGGCTGGACCACTGGCTGAAGCTCATCAAACCGAACCCAACGCAGCTGGTGCAGAACGCGCAGTACGGTGGATGGATGGTACCACGGGAGGTGCTCGGTAAGCAGAGCGACGCACTTCACTCAGCTATACAGGAGATTACCGGGGCTGGGTGCGTCTTTGTGGGGCTTGCCCTCAACGCGTCACAGCCTAATCTTGCGCAGGACCAGAACTCCATTCTTCCTTCATGGCGTGATGCCGCCTTGAATGTCATACTGTCGACGTAAGTGAGGAACATTGGCGCCATATGCTCCGTTCTCAGCTCATATTTTCTGCTACATACATTCCACGTTCCTCATATTTGGTTACTAAAAACCTCTGATCACCAGACCGTGGCCTAACGGCGCCAATTTGAACGATATGCATAATCTGGCTTCCACCATGACGCAGACGTGTGTGCCAGCTCTATCCCGTCTTGCCCCTGAGGCGGGCGCATATCTCAACGAAGTGAGATTAACGATATCCTTCGTCACGAAAGAACAGACTCTTATTAATTGCATACAGGCCGACCCAAACCAGCCAAACTGGAAAGAATCTTTCTACGGTATTAACTACGAGCGGCTTTTGGCTGTGAAGAAAAGATACGATCCTCATCACCTTTTCTATGCCCCAACAGCTGTCGGTAGTGATTATTATGAAATTGATGATGCTGGGAGGCTTTGCCGAGCGATATAAAGACAATATTTATTTTAAGTAAACATTCAACAAAAGTGACAGCATGGTGACTTATGTGGTCGGCCACCAGCCCCACCATTCTGTCAGTCTATGTATAATTCTGTAGAATACCTTATTTTCTTTCTTTTCTTCTTCAGCTTAGATGTTTGGTATAATATAGTATATATTATTGCGCAGTCCTACTTTTGTTTATGTGCTATATTGTAGGAAAAATCTAAGCTAATGAAAAAAGGAAAGGAAAGAGGCTATTCTACACCAACCACAGAAGCCATTATGTTGTCACTAAAGCTATAAAAGCCATCAATTTATACAGATCGCTGATAGCTAATGGCCACGAATACACATGAATGCCGGCCCTACGGCCATGTGCCGTAACTAACAGCCGGCGCGTGCACCACAGGCCTACCCTAGTGAATGTGTCGATGATAGCCTGCAGGCCCACGCGGTAGCATGTGCCCGCCCAGGGTAGTATCTCGTGTAGCATGGGGTTGTCCTCTGACAGGGAGACGTAGATCGCGCCGAAGGCCACCAGCTCCTTGATAAGATCCGGATCTGGGTTGGGTTGGACGTTGAGGATCTTGAGGAAGGTGTCTAGGTCCGTCTTGGTTTGGTTTAGTGGGGTTGGACTGTTGTACCACCGCACCCGTAACCCCACTAAAAATCAGTCTCAGACGGGACTCCGGATCCACAAGGAGTTCCCGGAGATGGAGATGACATCCCGAAATGGAAATTATTGATACTATTAGGAAATCTGGAAATGGTCACAAAGTCTACCTACGCCTTCAACTTCGGGAGGTAAGTGTAGAGTGCCAGTGTCAAGTATAATCACCTCGAGCAGCCACTTACTTAATAAATTGTTCCCGTACTTCAATCTGTAAATGACAGGACTCATCAGCATCAATCATCAGCATTTAGACCAACTCCAACCCCCGGCTCTAATTCCTTACCATGTCTCCAATAGATCAGCCAGCTATCCCCAAAGGGTCGACTGTGCTCGTTACAGGCGCCAATGGCTTTATAGGGTCTAACATCGCCGACCAATTGCTGAAGCTGGGCTACAAGGTGCGCGGAACAACCCGTAGCCCCGCCAAGAATGCATGGGTCACCAAGCTCTTTGACAGCAAATATGGACTTGGAAACTTCGAGTTTGTTGCTGTCCCGGACATGGCCGTCGATGGCGCTTTCAACGAAGCTGTGAAGGGTAAGCCCTATCTGTTTGTGCCGCAAGCTCGTGATTGCTAAAAGCTACCACTGGAGGCCACGAATTGCGTCGTGTATTTTAGTGTTGAGCTGATCGTGACCACAGGTGTTTCTGCCATCATACACACGGCAGCAAACTATACCATGAACCCGAACCCTCACGAAGTCGCCCCTGGCACAGTTAAAGGCACTATTGAGGCGCTCGAGTCGGCGGCTAGGGAGCCGAGCGTAAGGCGCTTCGTCCTGACATCGTCATCGGCTTCCGCCATTATCCCCAAGCCAAACGACCCCGTCCGGGTGACGACCGATACATGGAACGACTCTAATATAGACTTCGCCTTCCGCGACCCGCCTTACGAGCCCGAGCGGGGGTATCCCGTCTACGCGGCTAGCAAGACGTTGGCCGAGAAGGCAGCTTGGAAGTTCATGCGCGAGCAGAAGCCCAGCTTCACCTTCAATGCTGTCCTTCCCAACCTCAACTTCGGTGCCAGTCTCGACTTCGCCAACCAGGGTCACGCTTCGACTTCCGGCATGGTTGTCGCACTATTTAATGGCAACTCCGAATACTTGGCTGCGTTGCCGGCTCGTACGTACTGCCCTTGCCTCAAATTCACCGTATGCCTTCCAGCTAACAGACCCCGGCATAGAGTATTTCGTCGACGTGCAAGATAACGCATTGCTCCATGTTGCGGCTGCTATACACCCGGGTGTCGAGTCGGAACGTGTGTTCGCCTTTGCTGAGCCCCAAAATGGCAACGGTATTCTAGCTATCCTGCGTCGGCTTTACCCGGATCGTACCTTTCCTCCCGACTTTCAAGCCGAGCAGGATCTAAGTGACATCGTACCACGCAAGCGCGCAGAGGCACTCTTGAGAGATATGGGGAAAGATGGGTGGACAAGTCTGGAGGAAAGTATAAGGAGGAACACAGAAGACCTCGTATGAAGGGACCGTGAGTTTGGAGCCGAAGGGGGGGTTTATAATTGATGACTTGTAGGTTGATGATAATGATGACGATTGTTTCAACGTTTGGAAGGAATTCTAACTGCCTAAGCATCTGCTACGACTCCTATTACATATACAAAAACCTAGCCGCCGCAAGGGCATTTTACGTAGCTAGCTGTCCGTTACACAACAGGTATAAAAGCTATTATCTAGCCTTAATCAAAGTGCTTTAAATTATAACTTTACATTTGTTTTTTAAAAACTATTATTTTTTTATATTATATTTATTATATTAAAACATTTATTTTTTTTACTAAGCTAATTATAGTTTAAACAATAAATATAAAGGTAGAGTTAAGTTTAGATGTATGATGTAAGTGCTATAAGTATGCCTACGATAGGGGTTGGACGGAGGAATCCTTAGACTTTACAGCTTATATGGCGAACATGAAGATGCTATGGGTCTTTAGGTGCAGAGGTAGCTTGAACTTGTAGTTTGCCACTGGGGCGTGCAATATCACGTAGATCTGCGCTATCCTAAGAAGCAAGGCAGAACTCGTAGTTTATAGATGAGCTGGATTATTACTGTGTCAATACAGCTAGTCTTGCGTTTACATGACAGTTGCCTCAGAAGCAGTGTCAGGATCATTAATACGGAGTACGTTTGAGCTCAATTGTTGTGCAAGAAGTTACATCCTCCTTTGGCGGTCCCTAGCTATGTACACGGATGCTCTTTGCTTAGGGTGGTCGTCACGTACAAGAATTCTCGTTTCTTCCGTTAATCTACAGTTCGTGGTCAATGCTACTCATGATAATAACCTTTGCTTCTAATGCAAGTCTCCCCGTGTCGTCCTCAACGCTAATGGTCACAGCTACTTGATCAAGACTATTCTTCCATGATAACCAGGTATCCGTATTGAGTTCCTTCTGCGTGCCTTCTTTGCAAGTTTAGTAGATTCGGTCTCCTGCGTTGGCTAGCCAACTGAGGACGGCTGGAACGTACAAAGCCGTACGAACCGGCGGCGCTAGTTAATCATCCACTCCCTCAAGTGCATCTTCCATGGCAGGCCAGGAAAAAAAGCCAAGAAACCAAGAAACTATGGAGAGGTCGCTAAAGCGGTGGCCGCAAACGATGTTGCATTGTAGAAGTGAGTCTTTTGCGCAAGCCACTCGCCATTCATCGGGTTCAAATCTGTATTATCGGATGGTCAGGCGACGACCCTCAGGCATATGAGGGCTGTTTGTCGAGCTTACCAATACCATATTCTCTGAAAGTCAAAGCATATCCACGTAAATCTTTCCAAAAGTACCCACCCCAGTCCTTTCTGATATTGTTGCCGCCTTCACCTTTGGTTTCGATTTTTTCGCATTGTGTCTAGCATCTGAACACCTAAAAGACTGATCAGCCGGCCGCTTTATAGTTCCCTCGCCAGGCCGAAGTGATACGCAGGTCGGCGGGTCAGCCTTCATAAGAGGGTATAGCTCATCGTTAATGCTGTAAGCAGCATCGGCCGGGCTTGTCTTGTTGATGAACAACTTCTCGGAAATAAGCCTCGACGCTTTGGTAATTATTTTGGGCGCGTGTCTTTAATGCACAGAACTGAGCAGGCTCGACAAACATGGTTGCGAATAGAAGGGTTACTGATGGGTTGGTTGACTTCGGCATGTTGGAAAACGGAATCCTTATGCCATTGTCATTAAGGATGATGTAATGTAACCAAATAACACCGACTACGGAAGCAATAGGAGGCTCATTGAGTCACTCGGTTAGCGAACAAAATGACACTGCGGGGATAGACACACGGCCAAGAGAGGCGCGCATAGTCCTTCTCATTGGGAGCTGTCGATCAGAATTCTGGTTGCTGACAATATAGCCCCACAGATTCGATTCTCTTATACTTTCACAGATCATAGCATTGTTGCGAACTATGATCAGTATTTATAAGGCCAATTACTGGCATCGTCATGAAGTTGTTACTTGTTAGTTCTCACATTCAGCGTCGCATTGCATAAGTCATACGTCTTACAGCCAACAATACCCCCCACGAATCCCAATAGGCTCTCCCGCTGTCATAACGTAGTTTCAGCCCTGCAAGCCACAACCAACAGCAAGACTCCATCGCAATTACCAGCACCAGCAAATTGACGGATTGTTCAGATAGGAGAGATAGACATTGCTTGTAAAAACCTCGGTATGGGTCCCTCCGTGGACGATCGCGGGACACCATGGCTACACACAAGAGAAATGCTCGTATAATCTGCTCATAGACGTTCTTTCAACGGATTTTCATGAATTCAGTCATAAAGGTTTGATGAAAAAGTGCTATATAAAACCCTGAAAAGTGCAGATCTAGGTAGCTATATACAGCCTCAAAACAAAAGACTTGAAATTGAAGAGCTCAGTTCTGCACTGCCATCACAACACTCAAAAGTTTTAGATTATGCTTAAACTTCCCGTTCCATCATGTATTTCACTAAAGCCGCCACAGTTGCCTTGCTCCAGATTGCACAACACTTGTGGATGCCGATGATGGAAAGACACGTGTGTGGATAAGTAGACAATGACAATTCCGAGCTGTCATGCAAAGAGGGTTCAGACTACACCAATCAAGTGCAGCAGACTTGCATATCAAACGGAAAGGTCGGATGCACGTTTACCGTCAGCGACGGGAAAGCGAAGTACAACGAAACACCTTCGTTGGGCTTTAATACCATAGGACTTTGACTTGCTTTGTTAATGGACGGCCAGGGGTTTACATATATTTAAATACGCAATAACTACCAACATGGCCTCAACTCGTTCGTTCTCCACATTCCAGCTAGCATCAGAGACGGTTCTCCAATATCAAATAAAAAACGTAGATGGATTCTCGGTTGCTGGTCGTTGTGCTCCATCAGAATTATGGTAATTGGAGAGGAAGCTATGTCTCGGACGCATAAATTGTGATATCCTGGTGTTTCGTCACATATTACAGTCAAGAATATCGGAAAGGATTGTGGGAGGCATCTAAAACTGGGTCATGCATCATTGGAATTACAACGCAGCATGGATATCAGACTGTGCCTCGGGGAAGCCTATTGCATACGGCGTAGCAATCATCATTACTAGAAATACACGAATTTCACAGCAGTCGTCATGATCATGGAGTTTCAAATGATCCTCCCAATCAAACCCATAAAAGTCCATGCAAGCACGGGGAGGCAGAGGCCAGCACTATTTTTGGATTGAATTCAATCTACATGGTGAAATTTGTAAGTTCATCTCTTTCAGTTGCCTAAACCTACACATAGGAAGATGTCAACCTGTGGGACCTCTTGTGTGCTGATAAACCGGTCGTAATAGGGCTCTACCTTTACACCTACTCAAAATGCATAGTAATCGAGCAATTGTACTGGGCTTTTTTCTTGTCGTATGTACCACTCCGACTCGCATTAAGCTAAGCATAGTCACGTTCTCAAATTGTTAAACATTATCTAGAACGAGAAACCTACTATACCGTCTTATTCTAATTCTTTTTTCAAAGAGAGAAGATTGCTGATCATACCTTGAGGCAGTAGTACATATTGCTCCTAGGATATCTTCGGTCTGCATGCTGGAGAGACCCAACGTCTTTCTTCTACAGGGCCAATAGCGCGCATAATCCTGCGTACTCTACATATCGGATTCAGCAAGCCATTGAATATGCTGAGTCGGTTGGCCACGACTTGGTTAATGGAGAGCTACAGCGACAAAAACTCCGCGCGAATCCACCTAAGTTATGTATAGGAATACCCACGATCCAAAGACCCGGAATTTCGTACCTCAAGTCAGCACTCGGCTCGCTTCAACACGGCCTCACCCTCAAAGAGCGCGATGCCCTATACTTTGTCGTGTTCGTTGCCCATACTAATCAAAGCAAGCACGATGAATATAATCAGCCTTGGCTTGTTACCATGGCTGATGAATTGCCCTCGTATGACAGCTCTTGCCCAGACCATGAGTAATCGGGGTCACGAGATCAAGTCTAAATATGATTACTCGATTGTTTTGGAGGCGTGTGCAAATACTGGCGCACCTTACGTCTTAATGCTTGAAGACGATGTTCTATTTCTTGATGGATGGTGGCCCCGAGTCGCTCACGCATTAGACTTAGCCGCAATCAAAACTTGGGAGGCAGGACACATAGATTGTGAGTAACTACATTCGGACTGTGCCATGGATTGAGACTAGACACACTTACCTGTCAAGTGCCTTTGCTGATTCTCTTCTCGCCTAAACCAACGTAGTCCTCTACCTAAGGCTATTCTATTATGAGGGGCTTCTTGGCTGGAACCGGGAGTCATGGCCGTTATATTTAAGCTCATCACTTGCTGTTACCGCCACAATCCTTTCCGTCCTGCTCATAGCCCGGCGCTATATGGTGACGTCACGGCGGTATATCACACGATTTGTCCTAGCTTTCGTCACTCTTGTTGCGACGCCTCTTTTGATCATTCTCTACTTTGCTTCAGGGGGAAACTGCGTCGCCCCCCGGCCAGCAGGTGTCAATCTAATGCCCGACCACGCATGCTGTGGACAGGGGCTCGTGTTCCCCCGAAGAAAAGTTGTCAACGAGCTTTTACCGCTATTTCGTAGCAATAGGTGGTCTGAGGTGCCTACAGACAGTTTCATCGAAGTGCATGCAGATGTAACACAAGGCTTGCGTTGGGCTCTGACGCCCGTTGTCATGCAACATATCGGCGGACAAAGTAGCCATGGCGTCATCGGTACTGGAAATTTGGTGACGCCAAAGGATATATGGAACTTCGGGTTCGAGGAAAACAATCCATCATTTCTGGCTAATAAGTGACAGTGGCCTTTAGCCCCGTTCCAAATTCCGAACCTTGACCCCCTTTGAAATAAGTCTTACGTTCGTGTTAAGATTTTATTATCATATTTCTTAAGCAGAAAAATTCCGGCTATAGAAGGACGAGCTGATACCTTTAATGCCTTCGTGGCCTAGGTAGCCCCTAAAAATGGAGGCTTTCTTGTCTGTAGGTAGAACAGCATCGAATTTATCAACAATAACATTATTAACCATGAACTGGCTACATAATGGTGTGTTTGATAGATGGGTCATATCTCCGTTTATGACACCTCCCATTATTATATTCTTTTGCAAGGCCTTTTTTTCCCTCTTGTTAGAGTAATATTCTTAAGAAATAAACCTATGTTTTGCACTTACTTCGCTATCACTGAAGCGTGCCATCATTGTTTATGATATAAGGATTCAGGTCAATGCTTACGTTGTTGAAGGCGCGAGCGAAAGGGGAACACCAACCAATCTCGAGGAATTGGTCTAATTGTCTGGTTGTTAGACAAGTTTGAGCTTCTACAAAAGATAGACACGATCATCTAACTCTTTATATCAATTGCTAGTGTTCAAATTCACAGAGACAAGTACTTTTTCTACCTCGCGTGGCGGGCGACAAAGTTTATAGTTGAATCAGTAACTCTGCAGATTAAAGAAATGGGTGGCAATCGCCGAAGGCCCTTTTTTTTTTTTTTTTTTTTTTTTTTTTTTCAAGATGTAATCGTCTTAGTTAAAGTTCTTAATCGCTTTCTTTGGCCACACGTGAATTCTCCTCCGTTTCTTCACCTTCACGACTGAAGTTAAGGGATGATGGACCTTGGAGGTACATTTTCAGGGACAAACAGTTGGTCCGAGCGAATCGGGGTAAGAGATTGCCACTGGTAGAATGTTGCAGTGTTTATTCCAAACCAAACCAGTAGGTCTTCGCTCCCATGTAAAGTTAGTCACCTTTTCTTAAGACTGACCTCAGAATATGCCGCGCCGTTAAAAGGATTGGTGGTTGCTAAACATATGATGACATACTAGCGGTCATGCTTAAGTGAGGCGATCACTTGTGAGATCGAAGATTAATCGTCTTGTTGAACATGATTTCGCCCGAGGTCGAGCTTCCCTGGACCTTACGAGCCAGTTTCCCGCTTGTTACTCTACCTGCTGTGCCAGCGAATGTAAGGAGCACCATGTCCTCCAACTCTAGCATGATCATCTTTGAAAGCTCAGATTGGGAAAATTTGTCCCGGTTGGTTACACAGTCCACATTTGCGCTACTAATCTCATATGAATCCAATGAGCAGTTGTCGCAGGGTATTGCATCCAAAACTAACATGTCAACCAAGAATTAATACAGATCTACATCCTGCCGAAGGCCACGTAATAAACCAATATCCTAGTTGCCTATCGCCACTTATTTCCCACGAGTAATACCTTATGAACGAATTGCCAATGGTTAACCTAGTTGGGGTCGATATCACTGAATCTACCGAAATATGCCTATGACGTCTTTCTGACAAACATTCAGAGCAGCGATTTCCATGGGAACAACACAGCCCTCCATGCTTACGTGAAGTAAGCCGTTCATCGATCGATCGAATAAAGGCATCCTAGCCAAAGGTAGGCAGTATCAAAATCTTGATTTTGTCATGTAGTGGCTGATACATGTAGTTATTTCTAAATTGGGCCCCCCTTAGCAACTCAAATATGTTGCAATCTTGACATTATTTGACAACATCGAAGCTTCTTCACTTTCCTTATTACAACAATTCACAATGGTACTATTTTTGTTGTTCATTCATCTGATATCCTTTGCCTTTGCGGCGAAAGTCCAGGACAACGTAGACATTTACCCCATCACGAGGGCCAATAAACCTCACTTCTCTGATCCGTACCATGTCCCTTACGAAGGTAACCAGGGAATTTACATCACGGGCACCACATCGGACTACCTAGAGTGCGACAACTTTCTTCAGCCGAGTTGCGCCTCTCGGCAGGCTAATAACTATACCAGCGGCGAGGAGCTGTTGAAACAGAAAGGCGACAGTGCATACATATGCAGTGTCGCAGGAATTCACCCTTTCGAAAGCGCCAACAAGTCATGGGACGCAGCTGTAACGCTTCACGTGCAAAATACGTCAGATTGCGATGGCATTAAAGGCTGGAGTGTCATCGTGCATGCGCACCCGGAGAATTCATCCGCAAGCGACTTTCCACCGACAAAATGGGTCGGGGACCAGCTGCTGATAGGGTCTTTCTCGACACCTGAAGATGCCAACTATGATGGCAAATACTTCAGGACGCCCGCTGGGCAACTCTACCTAGTGTATTCGAAACAACAGAGTCGTAAGCCGAAACGCGACGGCGTGGCCGCGTGGCCAATGGACAATCCTCAGACCAAGACGCCCAACAGCAATGCCACGTTTCTGCTAGTGCCTGACGACGACCTGAACTCAGAGGACTACATTACAGGTAACGATAGCTTCAAGCTTATGGAGACGGGGAACGTGCGAGCTATTGATGGTAAATTCGTGATGGCCTACTCGGCTGGAGCATACTTCAACAAGACCTACAAAGCGGGCGTCGCCTATTCAGACACATTCCTACCTTCCCAGAGCCCCAGCCCACAGTATTATCGCAAGGTGATGAAAGATAACCCAGATCATCTCTGGGGCACCGCAAAGTCAAAAGAGGTTTACTACCTCTTGCAGAGCGACCAGAACCACACTGGCTGGCGCTACGTAGGCGATACGGTCCTTGCGCCCGGCGTCCCTACCGTAGCCCACATCGGCCCTAACGATGGCTGGGTCCTGATGTTTGCCGGGTATAATCCCGACGATGCTCCGCTGAAACCCAACACGAGAAAGTATGTTGGTAGCCACCGCCGGCCCTACTTCATCAATATCAACGTCAATGTACCTAATGATACTTCGGTGGAAAAAGCAAGCGATGCGGAGCTGCAAAGTTGGATCGTTCCTGCTCACGAGGGGGGCGGCACTACTTCATGAAATAATAGTATAGGTAATTAGTTGTGTAGGAAGTCGTCAGACTAGCGGGGCTAGAGAATGAATAATATTGAGTCCTTGCCTAGATACACTCTAAATTCCAACCAGTCCGCGTGTGTATGCGATATAGTGTTATGGCTCGAAGCAAATAAGCAAGGATTAAATAAGAAGCAAGTGGATGTTATAATGATTAACATGAAGACTCCGGTGGTAGTTTAAACTCTAGCGGTAGCTTAAGATTAAGTGTTCAGAAGGGTGCTCACAATAGCGCTATGTTCTAGTCTTCCCCTTCAGTTAGGCGGCGATCAAAGGTCTATATATCTGAATGCCTGATAGAAGTCCTGATCAGAGGGGTCTTGGATGCAGTCCCAATCCCTTGAGTATTTGACATTAACCGTGAAATCTGCTGGCAATCTAAGTTAAATTTACAGGATCGTAGGACTTTTGGTATTCGCTATTCCTTTTGAGACAGATATTCTAGAATAGGTAAGAAAATCTTAACTTCTTTTCTATTTAAAGAAATTCCCCAGACACCGTCAGCCCTACACATTGAAGGCTAGCGCAATGCCGCCATGTATGCCTGAGACTGGGTCTTGCTCATGCCATGTGCTAGACGTCGGCTCTTAGCTCAACTGTCTTGATCTAATCTCCCAAGTAATCTCTACGAAAGCGAGGCTACTCGGATATAGGATCTGTAGATCTCCCCCTAACTAAATAGGAGTTAAACCTTCCTGATCCCCTTGACGTTCAGAAGATTATCGCTATTTCAAAGCCAGTACCGAGCATTTACCTACACAAAGCGTCCGCGATTCATCCTTGACCCAATACAGTTTTGTGACAGATCTACGCCTTCACCGTAATTTCTCAACTTCCACGAGGAACATAAGAACAATAGCAATCAATATGCAGCACAATAGTAAAGTTAGCTCGCCACCCATCGGGGAACATGGCCTAGGCTTAATCCTTTGCTGTCAGCCTGAATAGTGGAGTCTGCACTAAATGAAGATGGACATTAAGGGTCCTGACTGAATAGAGGCTAACTCTTGTGCCTCCTAATAGATATTTTAAGCTTTTCTTGTTGTATATAAATCTCCCGAATATTTAGCCACTCAATGTGTGATCATCGGACATGGAAATGCGGTTGGTGAGAGTAACGCAAGTACTTCGATAAGTGGTACTGTCACAAACCATAGCAAACTATGTCGTCTCACACGGTTCCTCGCGTCATGAATCTCTGAAAATTGCATTTTGGTCCATCGGCATGGATAGTAGATATTAGATAAGCAACTTGCCATCTAAACTGCCGCCTGTAGTCATTTGCGAAGATTGACTATATTATTGAGCGCTATAGAGGTCAGCGTTGCAATGAGATTCCTGACGAATTTTGAAACGCGATGAGCCACCCCCGCATATGACGTGACCCGGATCGCAACCGTGTTCTTGGCGATATCCGAAAGTTGGCATATGTAGCATTCATCATTCACGGTGACAATGTCCGTAGCGAATGTGTAAATTAGGGTATGTGTCGCATTACAGAATTGGGGCCAACAACTTACGGCGGAGTGTGCTACCCGCGTAAAACAAAAGCACGATCGATAGACGCTCAGCAACACAATGTCTCAGCCTCTCAGACACCCAAAAGAGGTATAATGAGAGGATTTGGGTGATGGGCGGGGTAATAATGCGCCGACAAGTATCTAGTTCGCGATTAATGACATTGACATCTTTCAGCCGGCACCTCTGTGGCAATTTGAGGCTGGGTGCAGAGACTACTTAGGTGAGTCAAGGCCAGTGAAGCCAGTGAAGCATCGCCACGATGGAGGAGTAACTCCAGAATCTTGTCTAGATTCTATACCACGTGCACTATTGGTTCCCAGCTGAAGCTCTGGCCAGAGGAGTTTCAGATGCCAAGCTCCTTGGCATCCTGGGCAATGCTTGTTTCGCAGGTGGATACCGATCCTTCTATTGTCGGTAAACTTGGCTAGATCGACATGCTATGTATGTACATAGTCGATACCTACTATTACTGATCAATTAGCAGGCATACGTCCGTATGCTTAGACTCAGTCCTGATCGTGACAATTCTACCAGCGTTAACTATTGGCCTGACCCGTATTCATTCTTTTGAAGAACTGGTAGCGAGAACGGTTCTTCCCGTGCCTGTGCCACTCTGTGCCCCTGGAGCCAAGACGGGAAATCTACGATCAATTCTTGGTAATCCTGCAACGACAACTGCATACATAGTACGGAGTTAACTGCGTTATAATGTTCTTCGATATACTCAGGCAAGATTTTCAGCATTATCTTTCACTTTTTATTGACGAGACGGGATCAATTGAAAATTATTCTGACAGTGTCTAAATATAGCCTCTAGAATTAATGAACTAAGCGCTACTGGATTAGGGTACTATGCAGACAGGTATCTAACTCAGAGAAGAAATGGGGGGGATCAGTCAGCAGTTACTTTGGTAGCTCAAGCGGCTAATCGGCGCCTTTGCAAGAAAGAAGTCGCCCAGATCACCCTAGGTCTGCTCTCAACTTCTCGGGGCAAAACTTAGGATTGTTTTAGACAGCGTCTTACCCGATCTGAAGACATCCGTTACCTGGATGACTTAGCTGAGTGTAGCACATGTCTTCGCCGGCCAATTAAAGCTTGTAAAGATTTCCAAAAAGGGGCTGAATGACGCTGACTCGAGCAGCCAATCGTAGGAGAGCTTCTACCGCTTTGGCACACCAGCCCGTAAGTGTCGTAGTCTGATAAAACCAGAAAATTTGACCAACTTCGCCTGCTAAGTATACCAAAATCTCACCGAAGAATTGGGTTTGGGACCCGATGGCATCCCATCAGCCCTAGGAGATTTGGTGCTCATTTACAATAATGGAACATTATCCTAAAGGAGATGAATTCTTCAGATCTATACATAGTTGTGTGGGCCCTAGCGCACCTGCTGTTCAGGCGGTGCCTCGAGGGGGCTGTCACTGCGGGGAATAGCTGCTTAAATTATTAACCTAATTACTTCGTACAGTAGGACTTTTCAAGTCAAGTACTTGTACGGATATACGGCAATTCTATGTGGCATTACTCGGAACCGAGAGAGAAAGAGACAACTTGAAAGATAGTTGAATTCTTGATGGTGTAGAGTAATGTATTGTGGCGCACTCTTTTACTTGACTCGGCGATGGCTCTAGTACTTACGTCGATGAAGAGGTCGTAGTGTACCCTCGTTGTACTGTACATGACGTTGTTCGAGCTCAGCTCACCACCCCTGTAGCTGCTAAGCCTTCTCTTTGGTGGCCTCCACTACGGCAATGGTTTCATGCCGTCTTACCATGTTATAGATAAAAGTCTCTTTGTCCGTCTACTGCCCTTTCCTTCTTTCTCTCACCACTCCAGACTTTCTCTCTTGGACTCTAATTTTCGAGAGATTTTCCACTTTTCCTTAAGTTTCTCCTTGCTTATTTTTTCTCTTCTTTGATAGAGCACGTTGTTACTGATCCATTGGGTCTTGTCTTGGCTTGTATACCCTCCATCAGCATCTCGGCGATCGTTTGCTCCACCACCACCAACCTGCCGGTATCCGCGTGACGTATACACTTGACGTTGCCAAGTTTAGGGTACTAGTGGCATTATCATCGTTGCTCTTATTTCCGTTTTATAACTATTTGCTGTGCTTCAATCCTTGCTTTCCTATTTTCCTCTCGGTTTAAGACACGATCAAAACGCGAAGATGAGAAACGCTGCACAACTGGCGACGAGCGCCCTGCTTGCCTCGGGTGCCTCTGCCCAGGTCGTTCAATGGGATATTGAGAAGAGAGTGGACACAACCGCACCCAGGCTCAGAAGACGTGCAGGTGTCACAGTTGAGGAGCAAATCACGAATGATTTGATGCACGGCGGCTATTTTGCTTCGTGCACCGTTGGAACACCCGCTCAAAAGGTGACGCTACAACTCGATACCGGATCCAGCGATATCTGGGTGCCTGCGAGTACCTCTAGCATCTGCCAAAAGAGCACATCGCAAGGAGGAGGTTGCACTCTCGGTTCTTGTAAGTATACCATCACGTTGAATCGAGGAGTTTCCCACTAACCGCGGCTCTTTCGTATCATAGACGACCCCGACAAGTCGACCTCGGTCGAAGTCCTCACCGACAACTTTAAGATTGGTTACGTCGATGGAAGTTATTCCAAAGGTGATTACGTCTCCGAGACCTTCGGAATCGGAAACGTGAATGTGCAAAACGTGACCATGGGTGTTGGTCTGGACACAGACATTGCCTATGGTCTAGTCGGTGTTGGTTATGCGTACAACGAAGCCTCCGTATCCCAATCCGCGCAGATATACAACAACCTCCCTCTCGTGCTGCGTAACGACAACCAAACCCGGACCGCCGCATACAGTCTCTGGCTGAACGATCTGGACGCTAGCAAAGGCAGTATTCTCTTTGGCGGCATCGACACTGACAAGTATATGGGCGACCTTATCCGCGTCGATGTCCAGAAGGACGCGAAGGCCGAGCAGTACACTGCATTCACCGTGATGATGACATCGATGTTGGCCCACTCCACGTCAGGCGAGGATACGCTCTCGTCGTCATCTTTCCCTATTCCCGCTGTGCTCGATTCCGGTACTACGCTGAGCTACCTTCCACAAGATTTGGCTGAGCAGATCTGGCAAGAAGTCGGCGCCACATACGTAGCCGGAGATTCGCAGGGTTCTGGAGTTCCGGTTATTCCTTGTTCTCTGGCCAATAACCAGAACTACTTTACCTTCGGTTTCGGCGGAAAGGGGGGCCCTGCCATCAACGTTAGCATGACTGAGTTGATCCTTCCTCTCGGCGGCTCTGGAACTTTCGACTCTGGCCCGTTCAAGGGACAGCTTGCTTGCCAGTTCGGTATCCAGAACTCGAGCGACGACACCAGCTTCTTGCTCGGTGACACATTCCTCCGATCAGCTTACGTGGTCTACGACCTCGAGAACAACGAAATCGGCATTGCGCCTACCGACTTCAACGCTACGAGCACGAACATTGTGCCATTCCCTAGCCGTGCGGCTACGATTCCGTCATCGACGCCAGCGCCGAGCCAGAACGCCCTCGTATCAGGGTCTACCACTCAGCCAAAGTACGCTGCCCAGTCCGGATTCACCAAGCTAGGTAGCAGCAGCAGTGGTAGCGGTAGCAACAGCGGCAGTGGAAGCAATGGCAGCGGCAGCGGCAGCGGTAACGCCGCCTCGCTTACCCCCGCCCTCGACTTGACGCAAATGCTCGTCATGGGTGCCAGCATGGGCCTGATGATGGTCGGTGGCGGTGCTTTCCTCCTCTTTTAAATAAATAATTGCACTTTCGCTTGGATATTAGACATGGATGGTTCAGACTAGGGGTTTAATTGTTATTTTATTGGATACACATGTTGAAAATCTTAGCTTTGGTCTCTTGTACATGGACAAAATTGTTAAATATTTTGAAGACATATCATAGAAACAGCGAATTCTGAATAACTTGTAACATACGATTTCGTAACTTTGAAATGCGAAGTATGTGAAATATTTGGAAGCAAACATGCTGCGGATTTGGGCAACTGGTCAATCTCTGCCTCCACTTGTCTAAGTGACTAGCACTTGATAGACAGGTAGCTATCAGACTGTGCCATATGTATGTCTTCAAACACATGATTGTTTGAAATAGAAGTTCAAACTGAGAGCGACCTGAATGTTATTTTAATAGTTTACGTTTAACATATTCGATATAGTAGTACCCTTGATTTCTGTATTTGAGGTCTGCAATAAAAATAATCAGTGTCTGGATCTTGGTGGATAGTGTTGTGCGTTAGCGTTGTCTGATTCGCTGAGTCACCCATGTAAACCCGCTAAAAATTTCAGGGACATGCGATATGGAAATCTTGAGCGGCACTGAACCACTTATCGATTTCCTGCGCCCACTCCCGTCACCTTTGCCATTGGCCTTGTTGCGTTCTTTCGTTTTCAATTTTTGGGTTGTTATAGATTGCTTATTCTACGATGAGGGTGCAACGGGCTATCGCTGTCCTCAATGACAGCCGCATCCTCGCCTCCAAGAGCGGCGTGTCCAAGCTCAATGTTACCGCCAGGGCCTTTACCACACAGACTCCTAAGCAATTCATCGTCGCCCCATTGCGTGTCGAGGGGAGGCGGTATTTCAGCTTAACGAGGCCTAGATATGCAGCTGCGAGCGCAGCAGCCGGTGCAGCGTATGGAAACATATTACCCTTTCCGTGAGTATTATACGTTGCGCTAACTGATCTCTTGACTTGCAGGCTTAAGCGCGCTGCCCAAGAAGCGGCAGAACTCACTCCCGAAGCCGTTCTCGAGAAAATGAGTCCTGAGGAGAGGAAGCGACTATCGAGAGTGCGAAACATCGGTATCGCCGTACGTGCCTCCTTATCCAATGTCGACTGGCTGTCGACATGAGCCAGAAATCGCCATATACTGACCGGAAGGACTTCGTAGGCACATATTGACAGCGGCAAAACAACAGTCACCGAACGAGTTCTCTACTACACCGGTCGAATCAAGGCGATACACGAGGTTCGAGGTCGCGATGGCGCTGGCGCTAAGATGGACTCTATGGAACTCGAGCGAGAGAAGGGCATTACCATCCAGTCTGCTGCTACCTTCTGCGACTGGAAGAAGGTCGAGAACGGACAAGAGGAGGCGTATCATATCAACTTGATTGACACTCCCGGTCACATTGACTTCACAATCGAAGTCGAGCGTGCCTTGCGAGTGCTTGATGGTGCCGTGATGATTCTCTGCGCCGTGAGCGGTGTCCAGTCCCAGACCGTAACTGTTGATCGACAAATGAAGCGCTACAACGTTCCGCGCATAAGTTTTGTCAACAAAATGGATCGTATGGGTGCGAATCCTTGGAAGGCAGTCGAACAAATCAATTCTAAGCTGAAGATCCCTGCTGCCGCCATTCAAGTTCCTATTGGTGCTGAGGACCAATTCAAGGGTGTCGTCGACCTTATCCACATGAAGGCTATCTACAACGAGGGCCCGAAGGGAACCATTTTAAGGGTAGAGGACAAGATTCCCGAAGATTTACAGGCGTTCGCCGAAGAGAAGCGCCAGGTTCTGATTGAGAAGCTGGCGGACGTTGACGACGAGATTGCCGAGATTTTCCTTGAAGAAGGTACACCCACCCCCGAGCAAATTATGAACGCCATACGTCGATCGACGATTGCCCTTAAATTTAGCCCTGTGATGATGGGATCTGCCTTGGCCGACAAATCTGTACAGCCCATGCTTGACGCTGTCTGCGACTATCTCCCGAATCCTGGTGATGTCAGGAATTTAGCGTTGGATAAGAGTAAGAAAGAGGCGGAGACTCAGCTCGTGCCATACAATTCACTGCCGTTTGTCGGTTTGGCGTTCAAGCTGGAAGAAAACAACTATGGTCAGCTCACATATATTCGAGTATATCAAGGCACCTTGAAGAAGGGTACCTATCTATTCAACTCGAGGAATGACAAGAAAGTACGAATTCCTCGTATCGTGCGTATGCACTCAAATGAAATGGAGGATGTCAACGAAGTGGGCGCAGGAGAAATTTGCGCCGTATTTGGTGTAGATTGTGCTTCTGGTGACACCTTCACCGATGGAAACTTGCCCTATACTATGTCTTCTATGTTTGTGCCTGACGCCGTTATGTCGCTGTCTATCAAGCCCAAGCGCAGCACAGATGCAGACAACTTCAGTAAGGCAATGAACCGATTCCAACGCGAGGATCCTACCTTCAGGTTGATGGTTGACGAAGAGAGTGAGGAGACGATCATCTCCGGTATGGGTGAACTGCATCTCGAAATCTATGTTGAGCGTCTCCGCCGAGAGTATAAGGTGGAGTGTATTACTGGCCAGCCACGAGTTGCATACCGTGAGACCATTGGCCAGAGAGCCGATTTCGACTACCTTTTGCGAAGGCAGACTGGTGGCCCCGGTGATTACGCTCGTGTTGTTGGTTACATCGAGCCCAGCCCGGAAGCCAACAAAAACATCTTCGAGAACCAGGTTGTCGGTGGTGTCATTCCCGACAAGTTCATCTCAGCTTGCGGCAAGGGTTTCGAGATTTCGTGTGAGAAGGGTCCTCTGCTAGGCCACAAAGTCATCGGCACCAAGATGGTAGTCAATGACGGTGCGACTCACGTTACGGATTCTTCGGATTTCGCTTTCAGCTTGGCGGCCCAAATGGCTTTCAAGAAAGTGTTCCACGAGGCCGGTGGTCAGGTCCTCGAGCCCCTGATGAAGACCACCATCATGGCGCCCAACGAGTTCCAAGGTAGCATTCTTATGCTTATGAACAAGCGCAACGCTACTATCATCGACACTGAAATCGGCAGCGAAGATTTCACCTTGCTCTGCGATGTCAGTTTGAACTCCATGTTTGGTTTTGCGACACAGCTGCGTGCTGCGTCGCAGGGTAAGGGCGAGTTCAGCATGGAGTTCAGTCATTATGCTCCTGCGCCGCCTCATCTACAGTAAGTTATGACCCCCTCCCCTATGCTCTACTCTCCCAATGAGTGTATTTGCTGTTATGTATGGTAGTATGGTTCACGCAGTTTGCTGATCTGTTTGTTTCAATAGGAAGGAGTTGGTTGCAAAGCATCAAAAGGAGATCGAGGCTGCTCGTAAATAATCAGTTACGGCAAGGAGCAACGCCTCCAGTTGCTAAATCCTTATGAGTCTGGAAAACAGACACCTCCAGCTTGCTCCCCTTCATTAGTGACGAACAGGTCTAGGGGGCTTGGGAATTGGCGCACTTGGTGAGTCTCATTACGAAAAAGGTTATATGTAATAACATTATGATGAAAAGGTCTGTCACTCGGAACAATGGATGATGATATTCGGAGATCTGAGAAGCAGGTCTAAATGTAACGTGTAATAGAATTGTATAAAGACTATGACGGCGCTGCCTCGATAAACTGGGAATCTAGACGGCCAGCGGAAAAAAGAAGCTATTACGAAACTATGAAATATATCAGACAAATTACCACTCCTCGCCTCTTTGGCCTTGATTGATTGACGCTGTGCGTAAGGCTGAGCATGGGGATAAGAGTGCCGCTAGAATTGCAGTGAAGAGCTTGTCTTGGGTGGTACACTAGATTTTCTTCACCATTCCCGTGAGGGCTAAAATTGCAGTGAAAAACGACTCATACTTTCAGGTTTTTTTTTTCTAATTTTATCACAACAAGGTTATTTCGGGTATGCAGGTGCGGGTACCTACCTGATACAACCTTATGAAGCCTCTCCTTCAACCAATATGTGTTCGATGCCACCACATAAGACTTCCTTACCGTCCCCGTGAGTGCTAAAAATGCAGTGAAGCGTACGGTACTTTTCTGCCCTGTCATTTTCTGCGGCGTGGGGAAGTTGGCCGACCTGTGTCTGACATGACCCGCCTTTCTGCGCCTCAAACATAAAGTAGGTACATAAGTAGCTATGTCTAACTTCACCTTCATCTGAGATCGAATAAGGCATTGGATTCAACTCGTATGCGTCCAGTTCAAATGAAACGGTTGATTTTTCTGGTTATTGAAAGCATTTTTGTCTATTTACTCTACAGATCTTTTGAACTCCTCATCGACAAGTCAGGCGCCCTTTTACGGGTGCCTTTGAACTCTAGACTTCGATAAATTCAATCTATAGGTACTTAGACCGACTACCGTAAGGACTTGGCATGTTTCCCTCATTTGGGTGAATCTTTTTTTGCTGTTGTCTCTCAGAGACATTTTCCCCGGTACCATGCCACTTACAATCGTTTTAGGATATCATTGACAACCTCTTCCGTTTTAGCCTTACCACCTAAATCAGGGCTCAACAGCTTGCCAGCCTCGAGATTCGCATCGACAGCAGCGTAGATCTTAGCAGCAGCCTGCTCCTCGCCCAAGAACTCAAGCATGAGCGCCGTGCTGCGCAGCGTAGCAATAGGGTTCGCGACGCCCTGGCCCTCGATGTCGGGGGCGGACCCGTGGCAGGGCTCGCCAATAGCGAAACCCTCGCCGACATTGGCGCTGGGTACCAAACCCAGGGAACCGACAAGGGCGGCGGCGCCATCGGAGAGGATGTCACCGTAAAGGTTGGGCGCGACGATAACATCGTAGGACCCGGGCTGCCGGAAGAGCTTGTACACCATACTATCGACGATTTGCTCCTCGACGGCGACGCCAGCGTCAACGAACTGTTGCGCGGCTAGCGCCGCCTTGGCGCAGGTACGGAAGAGCCCGTCTGTTTGCGACAATACGTTGGATTTATGCGTGATGGTCACCAGAGGCGACTTGTGGATGCTGGCTACGCCTGACTCGCGCAGCTTTTGCCGTCGCACGGCGATCTCGCCGGCCATGGTGGCGATGCGCGACGATGCGCGCGTCGAGATCCGCTTGATTGCTTCCGCGTACACGCCTCCCTTTGCCGGGTCCTCGAGCGTCCGCTCCTCTTTGACGTATAGGTCCTCTGTGTTCTCGCGCACGATGACCATGTCGATCGGGTTCGTGGCCGTCGCGACGGTCTTCACGGGGCGCACGTTGGCGTATAGATCGAGTTTCTTGCGAAGAGCAACGATGGGCGACGAGTATCCCTTGACGGCCGTAGTGGGCGAGGAGACGGCGCCGAAGAGGGCGCCGTCGCACTCGTTCTTCAGCACGTCGACGGTGCGGTCGGGTAGTGCCGCGCCCGTCTTCTGGAATGTCTCGAAGCCGGCGTCGAGGTCGGTGAATTCGAACTTGAGGCCCAGCGACGAGGGGAGGGCCTCTAGGATGCGCCGCCCCGCGGGGATCACCTCGCGGCCGATGCCGTCGCCGGGTATGAGACCTGCCCTGCCGAGTTAGTCGATGGTGGCTTGCCGGTCCAGGTATACTAAGAGTCAATTGGCTACTAACCGATTCTGAGAACGCGGGACGCCATCGTGGAGATCAATTGGCTATTACGAACGAAGCATTCGTGAACCAGCACTCTTCTCTTTGGCGAGCAATGACGACCAATCGAAAAATTATTGGGTTGTCGCGTGCGGTTACGGAGCTATGCTGCCCTCATCCGAGCTGTGGTGGGGTTGCTTCGGGAAATGCATCTCCGGGGATCGGAATGGAAAGAATCCCAGTCCAACACGTTCGAGAGTGCTGCAGCAGGGGTTGTAGGTTGTCGTTGCTGGGCCATCAAAAAGTTTAAATTAAAACAGAATTATCTGGCTTAGACCGCGCCAAGTCTTCCATTCATTCCGAAATTTGATGGCAATTTCCCCTTCGTTTTCGGCTCCCAAATTTATTGAAAGTTACACTCTGTGGTTCGATAGTTTGTGGAAGAAGACCCAAATCGAATCGGTTCGTCGGCGCACACATTTCTGCTGCGTCACTTTAACTGGACCTCCTGTGCATGCCGCAGTTTCACTGGCGAATGCAACCAAGCTGCATCCTGCATGGTATTATAGTATACCTCCTATAAAACGCGTCGAACGAACCGTGGAATCGTAGGGGAATGAGAGCTCGAACTTGACCTAATATCCAGTCAATAAATACCACGTAAGACAAGCTCCGTCTTGCGAGATTTCTTGTCTGTGTAAATTGAAAGTGGTAAGTAGACACCTCTCCTGCTAGTGCTACAGCAAGAGTCTGGTTCGGGAGGCAAATCTGGGGCTCCGAAATAACATCATCACACAGACTTCGATAGAATGAATCTTGAACTCATCCCTCATGTGTTTATTGGATTTTGCCCGATGCGACATGTTGAACCTACCTAAGCTTTCACGTCTCCGTTGGATATAAATAACAATTCTTTACTCCACCCGTTCTATACTAGGAAACCATGTTTACTGTTGAAAGCTCCAAATGAAAAACACGCTTTTTGTCCAGTCAATTCGATCGTTTCAGATGCATCTCGAGCACCAATAGGAGTTGACGGTCTGTCAAACAGTAGCGAATAGCGCATCCTCGGCACACCCTATAGCTCACGATTTTAGGGGTCGTTGGTGTGTAGAGACTGGTAAAGAGAGAACGAAAGGGAGCCAGAGGACGAACCAGTGGTTGCTGCAAGCCCCTGAAGCCAGTGTCACCCATGAAATTATCTCCCTAATTAATTAAGGCGGACCCTCTCCCCCACGGCCCAGGTCGCCCAGGTTCAATTACCTACAACATCCCACCACACCCGGCACCATCGCATGAATCTGACCAGCTGTCTTCATATGATTTTATTTTCCCGCCAAACCACCGTAGTACTTTGTAATCCAAGTCTGCTTCCCCAGTAACCTTCATCCCCTTTCGCTATCCCGTCGAACCTATGTATTTCATCCACCATCGCAGCATCGTCGAAATCAGATTTACGTTGTGTAGTTGACGTCGGAACGCGGTACTTTTACCCCTGGACTAGCGAAACGAGCTTCGTTTAGGCCGACCTGCCGAAAATCCACCACTCTCCTCTTTGGGGTCTCTCAAGACGCGACCACAAAAAGCAATCGGAAGCGGAGCGCGCCTGCCGAAGACGACCAGCTTGTTCAGCGAATATTCATAGGCTACTGCTGCTGCGAGGCGGTAATCGCTTTGGGTTATCGAGCAGCAAGCGTTTGCTCCGATC
Organism: Xylaria sp. Z34; assembly: GCA_037356055.1. NCBI lineage: Eukaryota > Fungi > Ascomycota > Sordariomycetes > Xylariales > Xylariaceae > Xylaria > Xylaria sp. Z34. Next base: position 615,538 of record JBAWJW010000004.1, on the reverse strand, counting down.
GGTGGGCAACAGGGACCGAACACGAGCTGTAGCTCGGATTGACTTAGACCAGCAAGCTGTCAACTACCTCTTCAGCTACCTCAGCTACCCACACTTTCCGTACATCCTGACTGGGAACACGTTGCGACCATGTCGGGCGTCAGGAACCTGCGTGCCATGTTTGAGCAGAAGGGCGACAGCCTGCCAGACGACAGGGGAAGATCTCCCGGTCCTGGTGGTTTCGGTGAGGCTCTTTCTTTTTTTTCGTGTCAACGTTCTGGAACTGGCGATTGCGCTGCGCTAGTTCTCTATACCTGCTCAAACACCGACCACCTCCTGTTCGGGTCGCGTGCACCTAACTCTTGCCTTCTGTGTCTCAAAACCCAATCTTGTTGGCTACGTCGTCATCCCATTTTCGCTATATACCCTAAGCTCGTTTCTTTTGTTTTAATTACCCACTTCAGTTTTAGATAGGGATCTTCAACACTTGTTGTAGATAGCCTACGTCACAATAGGGCTTGCATCAGAAGCACCACTTTAAAGCTATCTATCTTTTAGGCCCAACATAGCTAACCACAAATTCTGCGCCACCAGCATCACCCTCTCCTTCTGCGTCACCTCGCCCTCTATCTAAAGTTCGAACTGCTTTCGTTGCAATCGAGAAAGACGGCAGAATAGGCCTCAGAAGAGAGCCTAGCAGAGACTCAGAGACTGTATCAAGTCGAAGATTCAGCAACGACACCGACACCAGCACACCTCAGCCCCTTTCTGAGAAGTCCGACGTCTTTTCTGACAACATGGCGAGCACCGTTGCTTCCTTCAAGACGAATCTGACTCATGAAGCCATACCAGAGTCTCCAAGACAGGATACCCCGGTAAAGTTTTCTCCCAGAAAGGAGCTTAAACCATCTCTCCTCGAGCCAAATGCAAACCCGGACAAGGTCACAGACGAGGAGGAGCCTAAAACCAAAATGCTGGCTAGCAATCCCACTGAATCATCTGCAACCCGATTAGGCGGCACCATCCTCAATGGGGGGATTAGTGATGCTCTAAACGGTACGCCTTCTACTACCGCCAAAGCTAAGGCTCCTGGTGCCTCAAAGTCAGCTCCCAAGACAGCAACACCTGTCTCTACAGCTAAAACCACCACTCGAGCGCCGAGGTCACCCCTGCCGAGCAAAGCTGCCGAAGGAAAAGAACCCACTAAGGCTGCAGTCTCGTCTACAGCCCCCAAGAAAGTCACCACTACAAAACCGGCAACCTCAAAGGCAATTGCCTCGAAGCCAGCGGCGCTCGACCTGCCCTCATCCGGTACAGGTTTTGTAAAACCAAAGCCCAAATCGCCTACTCGGCCAGTCAAACTGCCATCGTCCCTCACAACACACACAGCCTCGTCGGCCCAGAAGACAGGAGCTGGCAATGCAGCGCCTGCCCCAAGACGATCATTGTCACGAGCCTCCGGCAATGCTCAGCACTTATCTGTGAACCCGACACTACACAGATCCCCCAGCCACAATAGTATCTCAACTGCGGGTACCACGGCAGCCAAGACCCTCAAGCATAAACCTTCCAGTATCAATGTCGGCCGTTCCCGTCCTAGTCTCGGTCCTCCGCCCAAGCTAGTCGCCAAAGAGCAACCTGCTCCAAAGAAAGAGGCACAGGTAGACGAGGGCTTCCTCGCTCGTATGATGAGGCCGACAGCGAGCAGCGCTAAAAAGACTTCAGATAAGGCGCCTGTAACCCCACCTCGAAAGCAGAATGCACCCATCAAGAAGCCAGATACTAAGGAGGCTGAGAAGCCCGTGAAGAAGACTGTAGCTAAGGCTCAAACGCCCTCAACTCCGGTAAAGACGATAAAGAAAGCAGTCAAGGAGCAGCCTACAGCAAAAGAGATTGCACCCGCTGTTACCCAGGCCGAAACTGCTGAGGCAGCTATCGAAAAGGCAAAGCAATCTACTGATACCGCTGAAGCTCCTGTAGTCAATGAGAAGGTGGAGGCCGAGGCCGAAACCGCTGCCAAGGATGACAGTACTACTGTTACGCAAGAGGAGGCTGTTGATGACAATACAGAAACTGTAGCGCCCTCCACAAACACTGCTGCTACCCCTGAAATCCCCCTTAGCGATGAACCGGAGGTTGCCCAGGTTAAACCCGTTTCTGAGCCAACCACAAGCGCAGAGGTAGATGGAACCAAGCCAGTCGCGTCTGTTCCGGCCGTCAGCGAGGATCCACTAAAGGTTGATGATGTCGAGGACACGGTTCAGGAAGCCCAGGAACCAAGCCATCAACTTCAGTCTACGGAGTCCGCAGTGGAGGTATCTCAGGAAGATATCCCTGAAGCGAAGGACCTAGTCTCAGCAGAAGAACCTGTTGTTGAGGTTGTACAGACAGTTGACGAGCCGTTGAAACCAGAGGAGACGGCTGAAGAAGCTAAGACAGAGGCCCCGATAACCTTTGATCCCCATGATACTGCAGATCACATTGATGAGGTAGCTATCAAAGACGCGGCGGCTGCAGCTCTCTAGATACGAGGCAACCTGTTCCCTCATCAAATTCGAAAAAGGGGCTACCATCGAAAAGTGGTCTTCAACACAAGAGCCACGTCTCCGCAACGGAGCTTCTATTCTTCTTTCCTGGACGAGAGATTTATTTGATACCCGTTACTATCTCGTCATTTCACTTCCTGTAGAGCAGGACACCCGCGCCTGCTCTTTCTTCGCGCACATTGAATTAGGGTTCTGGGAGCATTTATCATTCTTGGGGGAGTTTGACAAGGCTCCCCGGTTTGTCATTGGTGTTGTTGTTAAGTCATTGCAGGAGTAGCTTGTTCTGGATTCCTGAAATCAAAGTTAGGCGTTTGCTGTAGAATAGACAAATGGGAGGTTGAGCTGTGCGATGGGCAAGAGATAGCTGCGAGCATGCAGAAGAGTAGGAGTAGGAGTTGGAGAAGAGTGGAAGAATAGCATGGACACAGACATAGGCATTGCATGTAGAACTTAGCGAGAATGGATATCCTACTTGTTCACTGCAAATATGGCTCGAGTTAACATGACTCGTCAATCATATGAGGGATTGCTGAAGTTCAGTGTTCATGCCTTGTGACAACTACGAATATCCCCTAGAGCAGCACTTCACCTATGATCCATGGAATGTTCTCACTTCCTCGATGACTCCCTGGTTACCCGTTATGAGACAATTGTCATGACCACATGTCATGGTTCACATGAAGTAAATGTGTAATTTTTTTTTCTGGCTTAGTCAACGGCACCGAACTGGCCCCGTAATGATATCGTACAGCGTACCTCCAACCTCCATGACCCATTGCTATGCCAAGATAGTCCTCGTGCCTCGTGAAGGAGAGCCGTTGGAAATGTATATACATGTATATGTACAAAGCATCATACGAGATGTCGAGAGCAACCACGGCTGTCTTTCAACAAGCTTATTTTTGGAATGGATTTCCATGCCGGGTTATGCCTCATTCCCTTCCTCTGATCCCGTCCTCGAGCTTTTTCATTCATCTCTTCGAGAGAAGCCGTCTCGCCTCTTCATCGCATATAGCCAGCCTTCTATACTATCATCCGCTCTCATCCACCTCATCAAGGCCCAGCACGACACAAAAGCAGCCCACCCACCTTCCTCTCGACCGCCTCGCGAACCTCCAGTGTTCCACGGGACGTGCTCACAAACATGCACTCGCCCAGATTCAGACCCCTCTGATGACTCGCGTCGAAGCCGCGCGCGAGCCTCTCGAGGGCGCTCAGGTTCGCCGTGACGTGACGTTTGGGGGAAGAGATGGGCGACATGGTCCGCAGCACGGGCTGGTTGTTGCTGTACTTGAGACCCAGCCACAGACGCTGCTTGGCCGCGTTTGCCGTCGTCAGGGGCTCCGGCTCGAAGGTCCCGATGCTCGCTGGGTCGGGCGGATATGGGCCTCCCCGTGTCACGAAGCTGATGAATCCTGCTCGGTGCAGCGCGAGGGCCACGGATAGGTTGTATTTTGTGTGGGCGACGGAGGTTAGACCCAGTCGGGCGCGCGATGCGTTTTGGAGGTGCGAGGCCATGTGGACTACGCTTAGGATACCCATTTTGGCGGCTGTATCGGTGGTTGTGGGATTATTGTGGCGGTAAGGTGGAAGACTGAGGTCTTTGAAGACGGCTCGAGACCTGGGACGTAGAGAAAAGACGTCTGTCTTGCCCAATGGGCCGTATATCCGTGTCGCTCGTTTCTTATGGTATCGTATCTCGAGAATTTTCGTATGCCGCTGTCGTGATCGAATCGGGTATGTGGTGTGGTCGTTTTGAAGGGAATTAGGGGCCCTGGATGAGACTGAAGATTCGGTATCTTCCGATGCGTAGTTAAGTTCGCTGGATGAAGCTATCACGGACTTCTCTAGTTAGTCCTCCGGAGCCTCTAAAATCCACCATTGCGGATTGGAAATTTGGTCGGAAGAATTTCGGCGCCGATAATCTTGCCCGAAACCCCTTGGTCCGCTGGTGCACTGACCATACAATCAATCTAGGTAGGTATTAGTCCCCAATTGGCTAACCCCGCCAACCCTCCAAGCGTCCCCTTGAACAACCCATCAACCCCACCATAGCAGTCGTGCTACGTGGGATATTGGACAGTTAAGCGCCGACAGCCACGCTCTATGGCGGTCATGCGAGAATGAAATGCGTTTCTATTTGAGGAGCGGCAGTGCTAGCATGTGCCGGGGCCATGTTTGTGACATAGAGCTATAGCTTAGTACCTAAGTGTATTTTCTCTTTCGCAACACCTTTTGCTTCCCTTCACGTTGAGCTGGTTCTCTGCGCTTTCCTCATTTCCTAGACTTTGCTGGGCTCTGGCTCACACCTGCGATACTCCTTGATTATTCTTATCGTGATCATTTCATCCAATTCGCTGCGTGCTTGTAGCACCTCAGAAAGATGGCTGTCCGCCCGGGTGAGGAGAACGTTGCTACCCTGTAAGTTCCTGAGCTTGATCACAGCTTGAGATGATGACGTGCAACTTATTGATGAACTTTCTCCTTTTACAGATTTGGTGATATTCATTATTTCTACGGGCCACCTACTGCTAATCCCCCTCATCATCGTTTTGACAAGGGGTCGTATGTTTATCTTTTCGAGAATGCGGAGCACCGCCGGGCGCGCATCGAGATCGCAAATCAGCCAGGCACCGATAACCAAGACGCGTTTGACGGATGTAAGCGCATCCCATGCCTATAGACTACATGAATTAAAAGGGTTGTATGGGTTTAACAGGAATGCCAAAACAGTTCTAGATAGAACGCAAGTACGTTATTCATACAACCAACAATGTCTCGTCAGCATCACCGTCGAGGGTGTTGCAGGTCCACCGATAGACCCGAGCCAGTGGCATCTCCCTACATATGACCCACGCAACGAAAACAAATATCATTACAAACTACACTCAGTCGACATTTACTTCTGGACTCAAACCGACGCCCTTCAATTCGTTAACGGCGTCCGGAGGGTATTGCCCGCCTCCCAAGTTGAAGTAGCAGACGAGCCGGCGCCGCCTCCATCACACGCGCATAGCTACTCCCAGGACGTAAACCCTCTGGTCCAGAAACTGGAGAAGGCAGCTATATCAGATCCGAGAGTTCAGCAGCAAGGCGTCCCATCGTTCGCTCCGCCGCCAACGAGTGGCCAGAATGACTCTCCTCAAAGTTTTGCGCCAATGGCGTACAACCCAGCCGCGCCCCCTGACGCAGAGAAATATCAGCATAGAGAGAAAACGCCACCGCCGCCCGAAGATGATGGTCACAATCCTCTAGCCGCGGCGTTAGCCCGGGACCAGGCGGCGCCTTTCTCCCCTGCTTACGGGCAGACCACGTTCTCCGCTCCGCCAGGTGCTCCGAATCTTCCAGGGCCGCCGGGGCAAGCATATCCCGGTCCGGCTAACCCGGGCATAGCCTCACCCGGGTTGACAAGCCCCGGGTACCCGTTTCCGCAAACGCCGTATGCGCAGTTGCAGCGCTCAGTTACTATGCCTGTCACGGGACTAGCATCGCCCGGTCTAGCAAGTCCGTATGGCGCCAACTTCCCCGGGACGCCAGGCTTCGCTCCTCCCCCTCCACCATCAGCAGCGCCGCCGAGCCAGCATCAGTCCACGCCTCCTCCCGCACAGAACCCGAACATGCCGGCACCGCCGCCAGGAGGCTACTCGCAGTTCAATTACAATAACGCGCACCAGGCGCCGGGCGGCGTGGACTACAGCATCCACCAGCAGCTGTACCGGCCGACTGAGCAGGAGCACGCGGCGAAATACGGCCAGTATAAGCCCAAGGTCGAGGGAGGACCCAGTAAGCTTGGACAAAATGCGGAACGTATAGAGAGGGGTGTCACGGGTATGCTTAAGAAATTCGAGAAGAAATTCGCATAGGGCTGTTAGTGGGGCTTGGTCTACCTACCTACCTAGGAATCTAGGATACGTAGTAAAACGTGTTTCTTGGTGGTAAGACCAACAGGGAAGAGAATTTGGAATATGGTCTTAGGAACGGCACGTGCCGGTTAAATCATATACCTACCTACCTACCTATCAATTTAGTGCAAATGTATTTACTGCGATGTAGAAGATGTTGGTGTAATATGGAATACCTAGTTTAGGCGATGGTGCTTTGTTGGGCATGTAAATGCATGCACATCTCGTGCTGGCCGAGAAGAAGATTATCGTCTTGCAGGGGTTGCCTATTTGGGGGTCATATGTAGTTGTGTTGTAGCGCATGTGGTGTCTTAGACCACTGCAGATCCCCAGCCTACCTATCGAGCCTATCTCACGGGTATTTTGAGACATTGATTTCTCTCTTTCTGTTCTAGCTCGGTCTTTCCCGATAATGGAATCCCGCTTTCTCCAAATCGAGGGGGGCCACGCGAAGACGACGCCACGTTCATGCATTGATTTTGCCTTTCTGTAGAAATATTACTTATTCTACAGCGGCAATTGGTATCTGAAAAGGCAGATTCGTAGAATGCGGGGAATGGCATGGCGGTGCAGAGTAATGCAGGCCCTTAAGGGCAGAAATATCAGATCAGCGCTGAAGCAGTATGCCCTTCGTTGCGTAAATATGTGACGACGTGCACCCAAGGCGCAGCAAGCACAAGCCACAACTAGATCAGTTGTTATACCGAATTGTTAGTTAGGTAACCCGGCTTCTTCATTCGATAAGCATAGCGGCGTTTCTGGAATTCGTCTTTGCAGCCCTGCGAAGCAGAGCGAGCGTAATTATGACGGGCGCTTGCAGGAACGCGTTGAAGTTGCGATGGCCCTTCCGATACGAATTGCTTTCTAGTTCCAACACGATGCCCGTTATTATTAAGTACCGGGACTACTACGGTACCCCGCTACGATCTAACGGCGAGCCAAACTTACCATGCCCATGGAAGCAGAAGTCGGCCGCTAATGTATATTTAGGCTTCGCTCAGTGGGAATCTCAAGGATGTCGAGATATCATTAAGGTTCTGTCTATGGCTTTAGAGTTGCTTGATCTCGAATGACAGGAGTAATTTCACCTTTGTGATAAGACAAAATACTATGTACCCAACCTGCCCTGTAGGAGGAGTGGGGGTGATTTGGCAGCTAAAGACACGATTCTACGGTATTGGGTTGTATTTACTTACCTAGACAACCTCAATACCTATCCAATCATAAACTCGCTCTGCGTAATGCTCTTCTCGATTGCTACATTTATTGTAAGAATTCTACAGCACTTAGGCCAAGACGTCATCCAAAAAGCTCATAGAAACAATTCCCGAGGATGCGAAACCCAAGGGATTCAGGGAGTCCTAGCTGTGACCTCATATCTCCAATGGCTCTCCTGTATCGGGCCAAGCGACGACATAAGTATAGCGCAGTGCGTGGGTACCGACAGGGATAGACCTAGACTAGAGTCAATGATGGAATAGACTGATCTAACCTAGCAACCTGTACCAAAATTACGGGTTCGCACGTGTTATGTGTGAGGGTTGATTCACTCATTCTCATAGTAGTTTTGTCTTGCTATGTAATACGAGACGCAAAGTAAGCCGGAAACCCATGTGTCCGGCCGCGTTCCCATTCTCTTTTAGTCGTCGGCTCGGGTATCAGAAAACAAGGCAACAACGACCACCTACCGTCCTACCCGCCGACACCACAACAGCTGAGCACTTACCACTAACATTTGGCCCTAGCATTACCCAGCCCGCCCGTCAAAAAAGGCCAGCCCAAATCTGACAGGGCTCATCGGGCTTGGCTGCTTGGCTTGGGTTATCTAAGTAGTCTACCTGGTCAGGTACGTGCTTAGCGCGGGCTTCCCGGCTGTACGGCTTCACATATGCGTACCCGTACCCCCAATGCTGGCGCTTCTTGTCAAGGCTGCCTCTGCCCACCTGCACAGATTGATGTGACCTTCGATGCAACTCTGCATCCTATCTAGACTTCTTAGCGTGCAGCACCTACTTTCCCGCCTGCTTGTGTATCCTCTGCAATTCTCCCCTTCTCGACCTCGTATCCGAAAAACCTTGGTTGATTTTCTTGAATGTTAGTGGTCGGCTTATAGTAGTTGTCGTGAAAGCTGTTGCGATTACTCAATAATCTGTATTCTTCTCCAACTCAACACTGTCTGTGGATTCGTACGACATCATCGGCCTCATTACGCTGACGACGACGACTACTACTACTACTACACGCTCGCAAAGCAGTAATTAACCATCCACGGGCTTGCCGCGTGTCACCGTCCCCTGAGCTGAGTGCAACGAGCGCTTCACTCCACCACCCCCGCGAAATTGCGGCATCGCGGATTGTCTCTCTTTCTTAGATATACTTATTTCGCCACCAACCTCTGCTGTCGCTACACTTACTGGTTCAATTGGAGATTACGACAACCACAGCGAACTCTACCAGCTGTATTGAGCTGGTCCATCCGGTATTCTAGTGCATCTGTCTACCTGCGCACAATTCCATCTCGAGCGCCCCTCACCAACTCACGACGGCGCTTCTCGCCTTAACGTATTAACAAGCCTAAAAAGAACCACAACACACGTGTATAACTAGTGTTATTGATCGAGCTGTGCAACCATCGTTAAAACGCTTCTCTATACGTGGTGCGACACCTTCGACGTCTTAGACCTAGGTCCAATCAGCATACCACACTACTCCATCTAATACGCTGTCCACCTTGTTCAGCTTGCTTTAGCCTACCCGCATTTGCTTGTTTGGCCTGGGCGTGCCTTGTGCGAGAGCACGCCGACCTTCAAGCGCTCGCTCAATCAAATATACAAGACGTTGTCATAATGCCGGTTCCGTTTCGCATACCGATACCCATTCGCGGCGATGGCGGTGACGCACTGGAGACCCTTCCGATTCTAGCGTTGCGGCAAGACCATGGTCCACCACCACCCAATGATCGCGACAATGGTAGCGGGAACCAAGCGACGTTAATTGTTGTTGTACGTCACACTCAGGACTTAATTTTGCACTTCTGTTCTTATAACCCGTTTCTAACCGTCCCCTAGATTGTCCTTATAGTAGCCGTTGTCATCTTCAGCGCCGGTGGATTTCTCTTCCTAAAGCGTCGAGCCGACTTACGTCGCAAAAAATATCAACAGGCTAGTGGTCTCGAGCCCTATAGTAGTGCGACGTCCGCACGAAATGGCAGCCGCCGAACGGGTTCCGGAAGCGTCAATGCCGTCTCAGAGACGAATCGAAATAGCACTGCATCGAATATCGATCGAAATACCTCCATCCGCTCTATCATGACTTTACCTAAATACACGAACATAGCAAATGAGGATGAGCAGGTGTTGGGGCGTGGAGGCGAGCGAGATGGTATCGATGTGATTCTTGAGCTACCCTCAGACGAGCAGCATGAGGCTCTCCGGGACGAGGAGATGGAGACCATGTACCAAATTCGGCTGACTAGAAGACAGCAGAATGCTGAACGTGAAGAAAGACGGCGGCTTACACAAGAAGCGAGAGAGCGCGGTGACTTGGCGGCATTGGAGGAATTACGTGCTCGTCGGCGCGCCGAAAACGAGGATACTACAATCGACGAGCTCCGCGAGGCACAAGGTCAGATCCGCACGCGCCGAGAACGCGCCGTCTCGAGCGTCAGTTATCACGACCTGGGTGTTGCACGGCACGATGGCTCGCGTATTCGTGCTAATAGCACGGAGAGCGAGCGTGTTGGCCTATTATCTGACGCTGCGAGCATAGCCTTATCAACTCGGTCGCCATCTGCCATGTCAACTCGCCGAGTCTCAGAATTAGGAAACATTGCAGTGGACACGCGCTCGCCATCAGCGCATTCACACCAGCGCATGCATAGCGTCAGCTCCGTCCTGAGCTTTGACAATGGCGATGTCTCACCTCGCTCCGGCACAACAACGCCACAGCCAAGTGGCTCCCACACACGCGCCGGCTCAAGTCCTGAGATCGTAACCGAGGCAGATCTAGGAGACAGTGGTATGCCGCCTCCCGATTACGAAGATGTGAGTCTGGACGATGTGCGCTCCGGCACCACAACGCCCATGTTCCATGAGCCCCCGCCGGACTATTCTGGTCCTAGCCATAGAAACCTTAGTAATGATAGCGGCGACCTCGCGAGTCCTCTCGATGACGATAGAAGTAGACGGTCCTCGCATCGGTCGTCGAGAGGTGTCGGCGGTGTCCCGCAGCTCCCAAGTCTGAGAATCAGAGAGTTGCCACAGATCGTCATCGAGCCTTCAACTGCACACCCAGGCGAAACTGGGCGGTAGTTTCTTTCGCTGGTTACCTGAATTTTAAGTTTGTCACTAATCAGGTGACTAAGCGGCTCTCTGAGGATACTATAGGGAAAAGGTTAATGAAAATTCATATACCCCATCAGGCAAGGGGATCTTGCTCTTTTTGGCCTGATTATTTGTACAACTGAGACACCTGGGCTACACAACCCGGAGGACAACAGGCGTTCCGGAACAACCATTTCTACCGAATAGAAGCGACCAACAATACTCTTTGTCACGTTTAAATCGACAACTATATCACGACTTAGTTCTGATTTTAGGACTACAGGAACAGCTTGGAAAATCAAGGGCATTAGCTTCGACCGGTATTTATCATTCCTATATCGGCAAACAAATTCATTTAAGCGAGCGGCGCTCTCATAAGTAGGAGCATGATTAATTTCAAATAAGCGGGCTGAATGCGAGGATTTAGACGGAGTGCTTAGTCCTCCTGGGATTTTGGATCGATCTTAATAACTTGAAGTGAGATGAGGCTCAGAACGGCATTGGACGAGGCTCCGGTATCATCGATGAGACCCGCGTTACATAAGGCGGGTGATATTGGAGACGCGAAGGAAATACAATGGAAGGGAAGGGGATATCAATTGAGACATGTATCTACTACCTGTATACGCGAATATGATGAATGTCAAGATATACTTGTTGGCTTTTGAGATTCGATCGATTAACCGATTAGATATATTCAGTAAGAGGCATACCTGGAAATGAATGCATCCTCATGAGTTCACACCTTCTGAGCCGTGCCAAGTTTGTTTGCCTTTGTCTACTATTCTATCCGCTTCGAATAGTTCTAACTAGGTATACATGGTCAATCCCGGTCACTCACTTGTTGTCATGATGCTTAGCTATTATGCTGTAGTCTCGTAGGCAAATTTGTTTATCTGTCGATTGAACAGCCAATCACGTACATAGTACACTCACTATCTACTGTAAGGGAGCTCAACATCCCAGCCGCTCCGCTCTTTGATAAATGATAGCGCTAGATTAGTAAGACTATTAATGATTTTCTGAGTAAAATACGTTTGTAACAATGAAAAAGAAAAGTTCTTTGTTGTTGTTTACTTTTAACTCAATTGCTGTCAATTTACTCACGCAGTTCTAAGATCTTACTATAGTAAACTGGCAAAAGAAGCTTTCTTTCAGACAATATCGTGAAACCTACGTTCAATGTTCTTCACGTTGCCAAGACCAGACTTTGGACCGCCTTGATCCCGCTCCGATTGATAGAGTAAGGAGCCACTAGAAATGCCGGGAGCGCCGGTAAACGGCTAGACTCGGTGTACATACGCGTAAGCATTGTTTCTGCTTGAAGCTGAACTGTGTTACTTGGGCTTGAGACTTGCAGTCTGTTGTGATCTATCTCGGAAAACTTAGCCGGATCCGTCTCATTACAGTGTGAAAGGACCGCTGCGAAAGAGCCGTTGTCAAAGAAACCGTCGTACTGGTAAGATTAGAGCTAATTAGGTTCGACTTGAAAAGGAAGGCCGACGATCCCACTTTATGATAGCTCGTTGCAATTCGATTCCTACGATGATGCAATACTACAATTCAGGACGCCACAGCTCATGACCTGAAGGAATACTGTAACTAAAATGCACTTGTCAGCTCTACTTGAATGAACTAACGTCAAATTGCGGTGCCATCATCTGCACTACTTACGTATATCCAGGTTTACCACGATAGGGACGAATGACCCTGGACTAGCCCCCATGTCGCCATACTCTTTCCGTTCGCTTACAGATGTTACCCCATCAAGGCGCGTTGGTCTCGATCAAATAAGATAGCATGAGGCCCTGGACGTCGAGCTTGCCTTTTTCCTGCGCTTTTTAGTCTCTGCTGTGGTGGTTCGATCCCAAAGCTTCTGGTGTTGAGTAGACCGTGAGCGCCCGTGCCAAAGCCATCTTAGATTGCGAATATTTTTTTTCAATTGTAACAATTGAATACCGCCATGCCGTCATTCGCTCGATTGGCTGCAGCGGCCTTGCATCTTGGCCTGCTTGCCCAGCCGGGATTCGCCAAGCCATGCGCCAGCAAGGACCCGAAGCTAGGTGCCGTCGCATCTGAGAGTTCGGTTTGCTCTGAAATTGGTATCGATATCTTGAAGAAAGGTGGAAATGCTGCCGACGCTCTCGTGGCTACCCAGTTCTGTATCGGGGTGATTGGCATGTACCACAGTGGAATTGGTGGTGGTGGCTTCATGCTGGTAAGAAGCAAGGATGGCCAGTACGAATTCATTGATTTCCGCGAGACGGCTCCCGCTGCCGCATATCAAGACATGTACAATAACAACACCGCTGCCAGTTTGTACGGCGGATTAGCAAGGTATGAATCTCACTCCATAAGCTGTCAGCGCATGACTCCGGTGCTTAAGCTTACACGATTACAGTGGTGTTCCGGGTGAACTGAGGGGCTTGGAGCGCCTTCACAAGAACTACGGCTCCCTGCCTTGGAAGCAGCTCGTACTACCTGCTGTCAAGGTGGCTCGGTATGGCTTCAAGGTGACGGAAGATCTGGTTCATTACATGGATACCGTTACGCCGAACGGAAATTTCCTGACTGAGGACCCAACCTGGGCAATTGACTTCGCACCGAACGGCTACCGCGTGAAGCTGGGTGAGACCATCACACGGAAACGATATGCCGACACCCTAGAGACGATTGCGAACGAAGGCCCTGATGCCTTCTACACCGGCGCAATTGCAAAGGCTACGATCGCCGCACTAACCAAGGCGAACGGAACGATGACCTTGGAGGATCTGAAGAACTATACCGTGGCGATCAGGAACCCAGCCAAGATCGACTACCGGGGATATAAGCTTACGGCCACGAGTGCCCCTTCAGGTGGTATAGTCGCCTTGAGCGCATTGAACATCGTGAGCGGCTATGATGAATTTGGTGATCCCGCTGCGATCAACCTTACTACCCATCGTTTGGACGAAGCTATTCGATTTGCGTACGGACAACGCTCCGAACTTGGCGATCCTCTGTTCGTCAAGGGCCTAGACGCATACCAGAACTCTTTAATCACCCCCGAAACCGGCGCCGAGGTCCGCTCCAAGATCTCCGACTTCCATACCCTGAACGTCTCCGCCTACGATCCCATGGGTTTCGAGAGTCTGCCGACCCCAGGGACCAGCCACATCGTAGCGGCGGACAAGAGCGGTCTGGCCGTCAGCGTCACGACGACCATCAACCTGCTCTTCGGCTCGCAGCTGATGGTCCCCGAGACGGGCGTCATCATGAACGACGAGATGAACGACTTCTCGATCCCGGGATCCAGCAACGCCTTCGGGTACATCCCGTCGCCGGCCAACTACATCCGGCCCGGCAAGCGGCCCCTGTCCTCCATCTCGCCCACGATCGTCGAGACGGCGGAGGGGAAGCTCTACTTCGTCATCGGCTCGGCGGGGGGCAGCAGGATCATCACGGCCACGATCCAGAACGTCCACCACGTCCTGGACCAGAACATGACGGCGCCCCAGGCCCTCGCCCAGCCGCGGCTGCACGACCAGCTGAGCCCGAACCAGGTCTCGTTCGAGTACGCCTACGACAACTCGACGGTGGCCTTCATGGCCAGCTTGGGACATAACGTCACGTGGGTCGCGCCTGGCCAGAGCACGGCGCAGGGCCTGCGACTGTTGCCTAACGGCACGTTTGAGGCTGCCGGGGAGCCGAGACAGAAGAATTCTGGCGGCTTTGCCGTGTAATTTGACGAATCTGTAGTTTAATCTAATGATAATTTATGTAGTAATGAATTGAGTTCAAGCTCAACAATCATCATCTACCCAAGCTAGTACTCAAGCCACATTATCTAATCAATTACTAATAGATTGAACTAACTGTCTTTACCACTATATGAAACATGTCTAGTAGTCACTCAACAATGAAAGCAAGGAATCCCTATTCTTGTCAGTTTTTTTGGTGCCAATGTGTCCACTGGCGTGACTGTATCCCCAGTCAGCGATGGCACGTCAGATGAGTAGAATGTTAAGTGCAACATATGGGTTGATAACTTTTATTGTCAAGCTCGCTTCTGGCGAAATTTGCAGTTTCAATTGCTAGAATTGCGGTTATCACAGCAAAACGTAAACGTTAGCCTTTCCTAAATCAACTCGATAGTAGTATTTGAGGAGAGCACTGAGAAGCCTCTCACTATGGAGCAGCCGTCCCTTCTTCATGATATCAGTTTACTGCGATCTATAGTGGACGGTTATAGACCTGACCTGGCTACGTACGAAGGATTTTATCGCCAGGTTCACCAAGACCCCGAGATCTCGGGGATGGAATCAAATACTGCGGTACTCGTCGCCCCACACTTGAGAAGACTTGAATTCGAAGTTCATACTGGAATTGAAGGCCACGGCGTAGTCGCAGTGTTCCACAACGGCCAAGGCAAAACGATTCTGATGCGAGCAGAGCCTGATGCTTTTTGCCTATTCTCGAGGAGACAGATCTCCCTTACAAGAGCATCAAGAGGATGATTGATTGTTACGGAAACGAACACCCGATCATGCATGCCTGTGGCCATGACATGAATATGGCTGCGCTCTTAGGGGCGTCTGCTCTCCTAAAAGCAGCGGCGCACAAGTGGAGTGGCACACTAGTTATTGTCTTTCAACCTGATGAAGAGGAAACTAGTGGCGCACAAGCAATGATTGATGATGGACTGTATACAAAAGTTCTCATACCTGATGTAATGCTCGGTCAGCACATCGTTCCGTCCAAAAGCGGAACGGTAAGCATCCGTTCCGGGCCCGTCCTGGTCGCCGCCGATTCTGTCAACGTCAGAGTCATCGGGGGTCCGTGTCCGGGAGTCAACCCACAGCAATGTGTGGACCCTATCCCCGTCGCGATGAAGATTATTTCGTAGTTGGAAGATGAGGTGCGACGGGAGGTAGGACCGCATGAAGACGCCACTGTCGCATGTTGGAGTTTTCATGTCGGTGTCCCCGGAAACTATGTTGCTTATGCCGATTTCCTGCTTGATGTGAAGACAGTCAAGCCCGCCGTTCGAGGGAGGGTTCTCCGTGTGATCAAGCGTAGTATTGAAGATGGATACAAAGCAGCAAATACTCCGCAAGAACCTATTATTAATTTCACGGTTCGCGCGCTCCTGACTGCAAATGACCCTTTGGTGTCTGGAGCAATCGATCATGTTTTCAAGGGGTATTTTGAAGCTATTGCCCTGGAGATGCAATCCACGCATGCATGTGAAGATTTCTCGACGCTCGGCGCGAAGCACCCTGTCCCTTACGCATACTGGAATTTTGGAGGGAGCCAGATAACTGAAGAGCCAGTACCGACGAATCATTCACCATTCTTTGCGCCCGCTATCCAACCAACATTGCAGGTCGGGACTGACGCTATGGCCCTCGCGGCTTTAACATTTTTGGTAACATAGATTGCATATAACTACTCCAATAACAATACAAGGCGTTAAGTTCTCATCTTCTCGTATAAGTTACAACCTCAACGCTGTGTTGAAGGTACATCTCTTAAGCTATTAGGCTCCGGCATGTATGACGCGTTATGCTTAGGGGCAAAGATTTGGGCCAATGTGGCAACCTTTGTTGATGTTTTTTGGGGATGACATGAGGTATCAGCTATAGAGATGAGATGGTGTTAGTAAGCGACATACGATGTTGTGAGACATCATCCCCGCATTCGCTGTCCGGATTTGTTCTGACGTAATGGCGATGTATGTGTGATTTCTTCCACTCCGAAACTCCGAGCTTTCGATTTATAGTATTTCGGGGAATAGGTTTACTCGTGCACGAAGTTTCACAATACACAACTGAAAGCCGGTTTCTACTACGATATTATACGATTACACAGCAGCCATGGCAGCACATCACGTTTTACTATTGGGAGGCAGCGGCAAGGTCTCACAACTCCTGACGCCTATGCTCCTTCAGCGATCGTGGACCGTGACGAGCATCATCCGCAATCCCGACCAGGTAGCCAACCTCCAGAAGCTCGGTGAGAACCAAAGTGGCAAGTTAAATGTGCTAGTGCGGAGTCTTGAGGAGGTCAAGAGCGACGAACAAGCCAAGAACATCATTGATGAGGTCAAGCCCGACTATGTTGTTTGGAGTGCCGGTGCTGGCGGAAAAGGTGCCCCAGAGAGAGTAAGTTTTCATCGCAGCAGTATTAGACCGCGTTTGTGCCGAGAAATCCAGTCTCGTACGTCTGGAGTGACTAAGTATAGGCTGACCTTTTGTACCATCGCAGACTTGGGCTATTGACCGTGACGCGGCATGTCATTTCATCCGCGCATCTGTCGCCACACCGTCCATCAGCAAGTTTGTCATGATCTCATTCATCACCTCGCGGCTTGAGAAGGCACCCTGGTGGACGGACGAGATGTGGAAAGAGGAGAAGGAGGTCCGGTTGAAGAAGTTAGAGCGCTACTACCAAGCGAAGGTGGCCGCAGATCAGGTGCTGTACGAAGAAAGCAAGAAGAGGTCTGACTTTGCGGGTATTTGCTTGCGGCCAGCCCTCCTGACAATGGAACCTGTAGGAAAGGTCACGCTTGGGAGGACCTCGGTCACGAACGGCACTTCGAGCCGCGCATCTGTTGCCTATCTTACTGCTTTGCTCCTTGATAACCCCAAGTCCAAGACCTGTTGGCTGGATATGCTTGATGGTGATGAGGATCCCGAGGCGGCTGTTAAGAGATGTGTCGATGAGGGAGTGGATTGTATAGAAGGTGAACCTTATTATCCCTAAGGGGACTGAAGGCCGCAGGCAAATAATTATAGGACAATGATACTGACGACCTGGGGAGACTGTAATGAATGAAATTAATGACAGTTTATGAGCGTTGCTTGAACAAAAAACTTGTATGCGATATTTCCTCTACTAACCCCTATTTGTCTGTGTGAATGACTAAAGCGACCAGTTTTAGCTCATTCTAGTGCGTAGTATTGGTGGGATCACACTCATTTCACATTAATTTAACTATAACACGCTGTTCTGGTTTACATATACCCTAATCAAGTACAAATCCACGAAGGGTATGTGTCGACAAACATTTTTGCAGTCCTGTTTCCTTTAACGCCTATTCTCACAGCCAAAAATAAATATCACAAGCTTAAATAATCCAACTCGTGATTGCGAGGCGGAACGATGGGCCTTTTGTTCGCATGATTCGGCTCGGCTTTCTCAAAGGCCTGCATGAAACCTGCGGGGTTCGTGGGAGTGTGACCCTCATCATTCACCCATACGCCGCCCGTATTTTCGCGCTTACATACGGATAGATCTCTGTTGTCAAGGGTGGAGCCGATGTCTGTGCTTAATGGTGCGTTTGGATCGTGAAGCGCTGCTGTGCCGCTGAAATTCCCGGATTCTCCTATCCAATCTGGCATTTGAGAATCAAAGTCTGAGGTGGGCTGTGATGGTGGGATTGCTGCATGTAAACTGTGAAGGCCCCAGCCCTTTGCCGATGGGGCAACTCGTAGGTAGTTGTCTGAACTGTATCGGCTAGCGCATACGCTATCCATACCTATAGTAGGATTATAGAGAGAGTTTAGATAGAAGGACGTGTCTGGCACGTCCGAAAAGCCAGGCAGAATGCTAGACATAGTATTTGATTGATGGTAGAGTGAGGTTTGAGGGTAATAAGGACTGGGCGGCACATGGAAAGGGGGCAATGGTCGAGCAGATCCAGGAACAGCCTGGACTGGGATGAGACGGGGACGCTCATAATTTCGTGGGAAACCATCTCTGTCGTCGTGCTCTTGACATACTGGTAAGAAGGGAGATAAATCAGTGCCGTTAAGTTGATTTCCACTACCGCTCTTGCCATCATTGGTGCCTTGATCAGAAAAGTCCCCATAACCCTGTGGAGGGTCGCGTGTATCGCGGTGCAATTGTGCAAGAACCGATTGGATCAAATTCTCCATTCTCGCTGCAGGTTCGTACGAGCGGCTTATAATCCGAAGAGCGTCTGATAAGGTTTCTAGGGATGATAGGTAAACCCGTCGTTCTGCTTCGTCGTGGCTGTATGTAGTCGCAGCAAGCAATGCAATAGAAGCAGTTCCTGCGGGTTGTAAACTAGTGCAGCATGTTTTCTCAAGATCGTACTTCTCCCTATATTGGGACATTATTTGGGCGAGCTTGGTGGCTGCTTGCGTACAAACATCGTGTACTGATTTTCTGCCGTCATTGCTAGTAAGAGACGCTGGGTTGTGTAAATCCCTCGTTTGGCCATCAGCAGAGAACGCGGTTTCGGGACTCGAAGGTGATTGTGAAGCCGACCTGTCTTTGAGTACTAGTCCATGGGCTTGCTCTGAGCGATATAGAAGAATAGATATAGCATAGTATTGCTGGTGAAGGAGAAAGTAACTGCAAGGTGCAGTTCTAATATTGTCGGGTCCCCAGCTCAAATGACTTGGAAGTCGTCCATACCAATCCCGGAGCTGTTGGTCAAGTGTTGATATGTCCATTGGAGAATTTTTATCTGCTTCATCCACTGTTCGAGAAGTGGTATAGGCGTCGTGGCTGTATTGAGGCTCGCACTGACTCTCGACGATTTTGCCAGCCAGATTCATGAGCTCAACAAGCTGTTCATAGATTTCTTCTTCCACCGTGTAGTTAACTATCGTTACTTCAGGGCTGAGTTCGGATGAATAACCTGTAGCTGTTTTGAATATATCTAAGCCAAGATCCTGACGTTTGATACTCGTTGGCCGCCCAAGGAACAGTGCCCAGAATCGATCGTATAGAAAGCAAGCTTTCATAACCCTTCGCCTCACGCTCGCTTCTCGCTCGGATAGCCCGATCTTGCTACTGTCGACATGTAAACCTATATCAAACGCCATATGATTGGCCATGCCTATGACAGAAAAGGTTAGCATACTATCAAAACTTTCCTTGTTTGTCGCTAAGACCACTCACCAGCGTACATCCAACCTGCATTGTCTCTGCCAACTCCACACTCAAGATCTCCTAAAAGTAAAAGCGACTGCACGCTGGGAACACCCGTTGGCCTTTCTAGTTCAACATCGAGCATGTATCTAGCCTCGCGATGCAAAGTGCTCTCGTAATTCCCTAGATTTATCCTAGCTATATCACAGTGGTCTTTGTTGGCACATCGCCATCCTACCGCCAGTATTATGATATGTAGGAAGTATGAATAGTATTTAGGATTTTCGGATCCCCTATCTGCCTCAAAGGCAGCCCTATCAATAACCTGTAGGACACTGTTGTGGTACTTCCAGAAGCTCTGCATCAAGTAGTCGTGAGTCTTGGGTGTAAGTGATCTGATGACACGTTCGGCTCGACGGATTTGTTCCGGCGATTCTCTGGAATGGTATCTGCTGGGAGACTCGGCATGCACATGGCAATTTGCTGTTGGGCCGAAGAATCGTAGTGTACCTGAACGCCGGTCACACGATAGACCTCCATTGGGAAAAAACAATCGGCGCATAACATCTTCCTCCTTGAGATCTAGCGTCCGGAGTGGCGAATGCTCCTTCCAAATAGGTTCTTTTCTTGGTGCGTTAGTGTTAGCAAGATCCTCCGCAGGGCTCTCGTACATAGCGAAGTCTTCATGAGAATACGGCGGCGATAGCATGTGGCGAATGGGTGAAGCAGCATCTGATTTTGATCGTCGTCGAGTCTCGATAGCCGATATTCCAATCTCGTCCCCTGAGCCCGCGGATTGTGCTTCGTGTTTCGTCATTGGCGGATGCGTAGCTGACGGGACAGCCACACCTTTCTCTTGTAGCATGCTTTCTAGCATAGCAATGCGAGCGGATAATGATGACACATAGGCCTTGGAAATCGGTCTGCACTCCATCAGTATTTCTGGCGTCTTGCAGTCAAAGATAGATATGGTATTTGCTTACCTACGACGTTCATCATCCATTTTTATCACGCACTCCGTCCCAGATCGCTTGCATTGTATACATCCTGAACCCCCTTTAGGAACTACACATCGTATCCGGCGATCTCTACATGAAAAGCAGGCGATTGAAGCTCGATGTCGAACTTGCTGCTTGCTGCGACGTCCCAAATTGCTGGCACGCTGAGAAACATTCTCCTGGTTTGAGATGTCTATCTCTGGTTCCTCGACCGGTTCTTTGATGGAAGAGCCCGCCATTTTAGGGGCGTGAAGGTCGCGCGATCACACGTCTATTACTCGAAACCGTTCCTGTTGGAAAACAAGAAAGTGCCATGTGGACCTGTGCAAACCAACTTCAGGGTCAATCAAATGGAATAAGAAGGGGAACATTGGCCAATTATCACATATGTGACAGAGCAGACAGCTATATGACAAGGCATGAATGGCATGGAAATATGGAGTCACGGTCCCCCACAAAGCGTGTGTACCAGCAGACATGAAGAGAATGGGCCCTCCTCCACGTTACCCCCATCTATGCTTTAGGCCTACGGGGCATCCTTAACGTGGTTCTTGGACCCAAGCCCTTGATCGTCAGGTCCGAATCTGGAGAAGAGCTCAATGACGCACGGCCATGGTTTTTACACTCGACTACGTATCCTTACTGGTGATACGGCTAGTTTGAAATGCTGTGCGTAACTAGCCAAGCTAAAATGAAATTAGAAAATGATTTGCGCTCATCTCAACGGCAGTTAGAAGGCAAGCTATTAACGGGAGTGCTTTGCGAGCCCTTCTATTTAGTTAACATCTTGTGTGAACAACGTTGGAGGGAATGACCTGGTCCAGACCAATAGCAGTTTTATCTCGTAAGGTCGGTCCTATATCGGTGGCGAAGTGGAGGACAACATCTTCGTGCAGTAATGCATGCAGGCGAGATGGAATGAACTGCTTCAACTATTTCAGACCGAGTTTTCCCCGTAGCTTGTCTCGTGCATGTATTGACACGAGAATGGAGAATCAACACCATCTGAATGACTATCTGCCTTAGGTAACCAAGTGTGCTTACATACCTAGTGGCCGGAGTGATATTGGAGCTAACTCATTTAGTTTAGAGAACTGAAGGACCCAACGAGCTGAATAAGATGGGGCCGGTCCGAGGTAAGGAATACCCTTGAGTGCTTTCGATGGGACTGCTGTGAACCAATTCGCGGTCCGTCAAGACTATAACATATTACTACTGACATATAGAATTGTTTTAGGACTGGATATACCACGTGCTACTAAAATACTGTACAGCAAAATCGCCGTCTATAGAGCAAGCACAGACACTAGCCCAAGAGAAGTAAGTTTTACAGTTGTGCATAGCCGAACAAGTCATCCATCCGTCTTTATAGCGAATAGTTAGATCCTTTACGGCAAGTACCGGTATGTAATTCAAAAGGGAGACAGCAAGACGCTATCGACTGCCGATAACCAGGTTTCGTATCAGCACTCCACCAGAATGCTTTGGGGATGCGGATCAGCGCCCGTAGTCAAACAGCGCTGATGAATTGACCAATGCTGACTCGCTAGTGCACCTAAATTCGGCGTGCCAAAACCAGGCAACCCGGGAAAAGCGTGCACTCTACACGTGTAGTGTGGAATAGCATAATAAAGACCGGGTCCTACCCCATTCCCCCACGAAGCCAGAATATTCGTGCGGTAGCATTGTGTGTGCAATATGGGCAGGGCAGCAGACAGTATTGCGGAGAAGCATGAACTCGTGCGGGGAATGTGTTCTTGCTCAGACTGCCGAGATCTCTGTAAGCAAGCTTGAAATCAAGTGACCCGGAGTCGGACAAGTCGGGCAATTCGGGCGGGCGGGAGGCGACATGTGTATTGGACAGCCGTGATAGAGGGTCTACCTGGAATCCATTCAGTTGCGTGGCTGGGCTTTAGTGCAGGGTGTAAGGATGCGAATCGGCGGAATTGCCTTCTTTTCTACAATTTCCGGTGGGACCACTTCCCTCTCTTCGAAGACGAAAGGAGAATCGGAGAACATAAATTAATTAGCCCGTATCTCAACTCGTAGGCAAACGCTCGTACTTAGAGAAAGGTAATATATTGACCCGCCTTTTGTTCTAGAAATTGCCGCCGGCGAAGGACTGCAAACCGAACTTCTTGATCTACGTTGATATGCCGATCTGGTATTAGTGCTTGTGTCGTCGGTTCTTGGCAACTTTCAACGAAATGAACGATTCTTGTTGGTCCAACGTTGATGTCAACCGATCCCGGATTGCACGCAGTAGCGTACGATTTTATGTGGCTTGGGCAGTGCCAGGGCTTGTCTGCTGATCTCATGGCTGAGAAAAGCTTTCGTGTCGGCTCTTATACACGGCAATACCCCTGAACAGGCTATAGAAAATTGCCATTGCAAACCGTTGTCAATCTACTTACCTGACCGAGACTTTATGACCCTTGAGCTGCGATATCGTGAACACAACCGTATCGCGTAGTGTCTTACATAACGTCGTCGTTTTACAATTAATATAGCATAGGACAATAGCAAGAAAATCCACAGCTCTCCTGACAAGAGCTAATTCTTCAAGATGCAACCCACTGCATAGCAAAGTTGACGTTACCGAACTACTCCAGGTTTTTTTATTCAATGCTAGTTCCCTGATACCGCAATATCCAAACAAACTTGAATAACATCAAAATTTGAATTTCTCGCGTAGGGTTAGGATGTTAAAAAATTTGTCGCCCTATGTTAGGGTCTAAACTGTCAGTACTCTGTTCCTAGGGTAGGTAATAGACACCTGTTGTTACCCGAAGGACTCTAAATACCTTCGTAGGTGCCATCTAGCTATAGACAGGAGATTACTTTGTTCTGCGCCCGTGCCTCGTGACATAACTTATCTGGTAATTTTGAGGCCTTCAAGTTCTGATTGATTGACAAGCTATGCCTGAACCACTTTAATATGTTTCGATATTTTCAAGATGTAATCGAATTTAGCAAATTGATAACATAAACCCTGGCGCCTACGTATTGATAGACCTTTAATCAGAGCATTACTTCAACTTAGTCTCTTCTACAAAGTCACAGGCCTAATATAACATTCATTTTACCTTTCAATCCTTGCCATTTGTGCCCTTCCAGGCTTCGAACACGAGTGCCTAATTCTAAAGCGGTAGGTATTAAGTATTCTGGTGTTCGAGCGCGGCCATCTATCGGCCATACCGTGAAGCTTGTATCTCCGTTATGGCGCCTCCGGCCTTCTCGTGATAAAATCGCACCATCGTGTACTTCTAATCGGGCCTAAATATGCATTTATCCTTATTGTGCGCACATTTTCCCTTATATATCCACTTCCATGATTCTTCTGGGGCCGGTATTTGCAAGGTTGAAGGGAAATTATTGATTTTTGCGTGAAGATCTATAAATTAAACATTTGGGCTAATTAGTCCTAATTAAAGACATATCGCGTTGTTTGTTCTACAGACGCGATGTCGTGACACCCTCAAACCTTGTCTCGGGGACCACTGTCAATGCAATAATACTATAATAAGGAATATATTGCCCCGTCAAAGTTGAATCGAGTCTTATTTTAGAGATAAAGCGAAGGCGAAACTCAATGTTTCTTTGAAGATTCAAGATTGAATATCAATATGGAAAAGTAGATTCTTATCTTTCAATCATTCTAAGATGATGTAGCTGTTTCTAGGTCACATGCCTTAGTTGTTCTATATCGTTTTCATTTTCTGATGATAAGAGTGAATGGCAGTTGTAAAAGAAATCTATTACCAAACGGAATTACCTCTGGTATAGCAAGTCGATTTCTTGAAGCTCGAGAGTTAGGATGTCATTATGAACCCAATACGCTCACAGAAACGAAAACTAAAAGGAAGTATTTCTTCTATCTAGTCTCGAAACTACAATAAAAGCAAAGACTAATAACAAGCAGAATCGCCCCACAAATTGCATACTGTCAAGAACAATGGATGAGCATTTGAATTGGGTGATATCGGAATGGTTCAACTATAAAAGGAAACTAACTAGGTTGAGCGTTTTAGAAGCATAATACCCAAAGTGTAAAGAGAGAAATTAAAAGAGACTCGACTTTGATACTACTTCCGCCAGACGAATTCTGAACGTCTTGTGGTCTTTCATAGTAACAATGCGCAGTCCTAGCCCCCTTTCTTATCTTTGACCCCTTGGAATACCATGCATTATCTCATAATACCAAGTTTATCTACTTGCTTTGGCGAGAATCCTATATGAGAAGAAGTTTATGATAGTCAACTAGGCATTTGAGTTATGAAATGTAATTGGAGAATGGGGAGACGGAAACTTTTCAGTAATAGCGCAGGTTGTAGAATCTGTTACAGCTCAGTTCAAGATCATAAGCAAAAAATAGCAAAATTAATCAGAGAATGAGCTGTAGGAGGTGAATGAAGATAGATTAGTGTTAGATGAAAGTCATAGGCTCCCTTGTTAGCCTTGCTAATTGCATGTATCTTATCACAACAAAGACTTTGCTTGGTAGTCTTCTTAATTAGTTAAAGTCTCGGCAATGAGGCCGAAACATGATCACATCGAGATATTGATGTTATTATCAAGTAGTCTTTGAATGCCAAATCTGTTGTAGGTAGCTCTGGTAACATATACGTAGCAACTTTTGCAAGGCCATGACCAAGAATATACACACACATGCAAATAGAGACCT
This sequence comes from Xylaria sp. Z34, assembly GCA_037356055.1. Classification (NCBI taxonomy): domain Eukaryota; kingdom Fungi; phylum Ascomycota; class Sordariomycetes; order Xylariales; family Xylariaceae; genus Xylaria; species Xylaria sp. Z34. Next base: position 590,224 of record JBAWJW010000004.1, on the reverse strand, counting down.
AGCGATTGAGGATGACTATCAAGTCCCTTTGATCATCCACGACGATGTCGCCAATTGAAACGATAATAAAGCAAAGCCCTCTTATATTAAAGCCGCGGGTGATGGTCTTCACTGTCGATGACGCAATATATATGGATCTGAGATCATACCTTGCTTTAATGCGTAAATCATAGATATTCCGTCGATCGGAAATAACATCAACACGCAGTTAATGCACGTCGTATAGAGATGCATAAATGCGGAGGACTTCACAGATAAGAAGCACGCTCATTGACCATATCAAGTTACCTGCCTATTCTTATGGCCATAAACGAGCTTGGCACCATGTATGCTCCGAAACAGCCGGCACAGACCCCGCGTTGCTACCTGCACGGAACATAAAGCGGAAGCGTAAATCGTCGGATGCTCTTATGAGTATAATGATTCGTTGCAGCTATACGGAACGTCTTGGATCGTGCAGCTTAGTGAGGTGTGACAAGAGAGGGGCTCGCCGTGGTTAAATCCATGAAAGACCAGGTCTGCGGGGAAGCCAGATCCCTTTCTTTCACAACTACAATATGATACGTATTTGATCACACATAGTCTGTCTTCTGAGATTAAGATACCTGAGACGATGTCATCATTCCCGTGGAGCGGGTCAAATCTGCCCAAACAGCTGTTCATCAACAACGAGGTGTGTTATCAACATGGCGCACAATACTTATTCTAAGCTAACAAGATGCTAGTATGTTGAATCAAAGAACACTAAGAAGCTAGAAGTCTATAACCCTAAGGATGGGTCGCTATTGGCCAATGACGTAGCGCTTGCTGGCGAGAACGAGGTTGATGCTGCTGTGGCCGCAGCTGAAGCGGCATTTCCCGCATGGAAGAAGATCAGCGCAACGGAGCGAAGAAACCTCCTTCTAAAACTCGCGGACCTGATTGATGAGCATAGCGACGAGCTTGCGAAACTGACACGATTGAGCCTGGGCGCACCATTTGCGTCGTTTGGGTCGCGTGAGATCAAGGGAACAAGTGAAGCATACCGATACTTTGCTGGCTGGTGTGACAAGTTTGCTGGCGAATCTTACCCTCAAGATGATGGATTCCTGAAAATCGTACGGAACGAGCCGCTGGGCGTGACGGCGGGTATCGTCCCGGTAAGTAGATTCCCGAACCTACAATCGTGTTTTTGGCTATTGCCATACACGGCCTTGGATGGTTTCTTCGTAGCTTTCCCCCTTTGGACGCATCTTATTGAAGAGGAAACCTCTGACTCCAAGTATCGCAGTGGAATGGTCCAACGGCTACCGCGGCTCTGAAGTCAGCTCCTGCACTTGCTACGGGTAACTGTTTCATTCTCAAACCGTCTGAGAAGACACCTTTCGGTGCACTAGCACTAGGCAGCCTCATTAAGGAGGCGGGCTTTCCGCCGGGCGTATTTCAAGTACTTTCAGGTGATGGATCTACTGGAGCTCTCTTGGCCAGCCACATGAAAGTACGCAAGATAAGCTTCACTGGTTCCACAGCAACGGGCCGTAAGATACAAGAGATGGCAGCGAAGAGTAACCTGAAGCGCATCACTCTCGAGCTTGGTGGGAAGAGTCCTGCCGTTGTATTTGATGATGCAAACCTTGAGAATGCTATCTTTTGGTGCGTCAATGCCATCTGCGGAAACACCGGTCAGATATGCTTCGCGGCGTCACGAGTTTACGTCCAGGAGGGAATCTACGACAAGTTCTTGGAAGGTTATAAGAAAGCAATGGAGGAACGAGGTAAGACTATAGGCGACCCAGATGCAGCTGAAACTTTGATGGGTCCAATTGTGGACAAGCTACAATTCGACAGAGTGTCGGGATTTTTGGAACGAGGGCGGAGTCAAGGCACGTTGTTGATTGGTGGCTCTAGGGTCGGCGATCAGGTAAGTATGAAGTATGGTAATTGCAACGATTCAATCTGACAATTTTCTTGTCATAGGGTTACTTCATCGAACCGACTATTTTTGCTGATGTGCCTGAGGATGCCGAGATCTGCAAACAAGAAATTTTTGGCCCCGTCGCGATTGTCAACAAGTTCAAGACTGAAGAGGAGATTGTCGCCAAGGCCAACGACACCGAATATGGACTGATGGCTGGCGTCTTCACGCAGGATATCAACAGGGCGCTGCGGATCTCGTCTGAATTTGACAGTGGTATGGTTGGTGTAAAGTAAGTCAGCTGATTTATTCTCCCTTTTGGCATATCTCAGAGACATGAATTGTCTCGACGGGAACATTATACACTCGCTACTACTACAAGATCTTGAAAACCGGGTGATTCTTACCATAAATGGATACTGATGACTTCAATGTTACAACAGTTGCGTCAGTCTTGCATTCCTAACAACACCCTTTGGAGGAACCAAGCAAAGTGGTACTGGACGAGAGAACGCAATACATGTACTGCGTCAGTATACAGAGCCTAAGACTATAATGGTCAACATGACGTATTGAGGAGATATGGCTTTCTAAGGAATTTGGTGAGACAATCTTGGTCATGGCAAGGAATTTTGTAGGCAGTTGACCTAGTGCGTTATTAAATGATAATGATATTCATCACCACCCCAGAACATAGTGCATGGCTGTGACTCTCTCATGTCACTATCGTGTGCTGCCGATGGGCCAATACATAAAATGAGTGGCCTGGCTCAAAATTCAAATCCGTAATGCCTTCTACTTATGTAATGGGGATCTCTAAGTGTATAATACTACGTATTCTGGTTTATGGTTGCATGATGGGTTATGCTTCAAGATCATTCAAGATACAACGTTGTTCTTCTGACGGTCTCGGCAGGGGCTTTACAGAGTGTCTCGAGACTGTTAACCGGGTGAGGCCTATCATAGCTAGCTACTTGAAGTCAACCCTTTCCCCCATGGTATAATTATAGTTCTGTAGGCTACAACATAAGTATAATGTAGGGTAGTTGGATTGAGAAATGAGAGCTTAGACTACAGATTCCCAACCCATTGGGTAACATTGGTTACTCTGTAATGAGACGTCTGAACGCGTTCAAAAGGGGTTTCAATTTTGGTAGATACGAGGAATATGAAAGAGTAGATATCACGATTGACATTTTACACCGAATACGTTACTAGCCTTCCTTCGGATATTTCTGTTTATAACTATTGAATAGATATGGTCTAGAGCGAAGACAGATTACTGATAAATTAGTACAGGGACTAAAACTCTGTGTCATTGATTTCTAATCCCTCCTAGCTAATTGAGAGGATTTGGGTCCAAGTATGACTGGAATTCTGACTGTAATTACCCTAGGGGCGCTAACTAACTTGATGTAACCTCAATGCCTCTCATTTCGACCTTTGTGTTATCTTTTGTGCTATAATAGCTTCGCAGACCAAGAATCTGCAATCATCAAGAATTCTAAATCATATAAATAAACAAAAAAAAAATTGACGAAAAACAACGACGAATTGTCATCTCAGTAGCTCATGTTTACAGGATGTTTCACATTATCCCTCCAGACTCGAAACAGGTCGACCGCAACACCCAGTCAACACCAATGGTACCCTCACTCAATTGAAATGCGGCTTCAGCGGCAGCATCATCCTGACCTAGGTAGAAATTCTGCATAGACTCCCAATTGAAGAGTTGTTCGAGCCCATCGCTCGTAAGAGTGCTTTCGTCAGTCGCCAAAAAAGAATCTTCACTCGGATCATTCGCAGCTTCAGACAGATGCTTATCATTCGGGTTGGTGGGGAGCATCATGTTATATGTCTGTTGAGCTGCTTCTACCGCACTCTCTCGACTCATGTCGTGTCGGAGGATTGCCAAAAGTTTCCCGAAAGAGTCGCGTGACCAGCCAGGGACAGGCCATTTCTTCTCCAACAGGCCGTATTCTTTGGACATCAAAGATTTCCAAGCGTCGTTTACGGATGGTCGAAGGAGCAAGCCCTGAATAACCTTAGACTGGTCCCATTCCGCTTTCTTGGACCCCTCCTCAAAGTGATTCGCGAGGTGTTCATATCTTGCTTCCCAGCTCTCCAAGAAAGCTATGCAAAAACCGCAGCCCCAGGCTGGTTTGGCAGATGGTCCCACCATGTAGTTTGGATCATTGCTATGGGTGCAGTTCACGCACCCGTGATCTTCTTTATGATGCCGTCTGAACCGGGTACTGTCCGAGAACCTACGGTTGCAACCAACCGAGGAGCAAATCCACTCTTGTTGGGGTTCGTGAAGGCTTGCTTCATGCCGTATCCAAGAACCTCTTCTTTGATAGGCCCTGTCGCAAAAGGTGCACGAATATAAGCCACGGTTCTCCTCGGCCGAGCTCTTTTCTGCCTTCTGTGTCATCGCGACGGGCAATGATTCGGGTTTGACAGCCAAATCCACTTCCCCTTCCGTGTCGGTTGATATCGGCTGCGATTCTTGACACAGCTCGAGCCATTGAGTTATTTGGGCGAGGCTAAACCTGCTTAAGTATTCTATATGCGGCCTGGCATCAAGAGGGATGGGTCTTGTCACTCGCATGATAGGAGTCAAATGAGAACTAATCGATTGACGACGAGTCTTCTGTGGAGTACTATGCCTCGCTGAAAGAGGTCGTTTTGGCATGATCAACACAATAAAAGAGCCCAAAGAGAGCTGTGATTACGGCGCTAAAACGACTACAGAGTAGGGGTGATTTTGTGATGAATTGAAAGGTGAGTGGAATGGTATTGAGCAACATTCTTAAGATATCCGGCAAACCGACTCATTTAAACAGGAACGACGAAGGTGATTGAGTGGCTGATGAGAGAATTGTGTGAAGATATTTTCAATGTTTGTGTTCGAAGGCAGCCACCCGGCAAAGCGTGATTGTTTTGGGTGTCACACGGACTGACCCAAGGTTTTAGAACTGTATTGAGCATCCAAGATCACGGGCCCGGGCCGTCGATATCATGTAAATAATCATATGAGCGGCGGATTGCATATTCAGCTACCCGTGCTTCTTTCGTGTTTGCCGAATCGCGAGAACAGGCAATACGGAGCTAAAACGGCGGGACTGATCGTATCTTTAAGTTCCTTAACGCCCTAGTGAGTTATTTCAAATCGAAGTTCCTTCCAAGCCCCGGCAACTCGGTGGCTACTATTAGGATCAACAGACCGCCGGAGGCGTGTTTGTCAACGTTGTCTTACATGCATGCTCGGTGTTTGATAGAGGGGAATTGATTCATGTCATGAACAAAGAATCGAAAAGCTAATTTCTCATGCAGGTATCTCTTCTAGACTTCTAGCTCTTGTTACATCCGAAGGTGTTACACAACCAATCATTCTTCATAAAAAAGGCCAATCAACGGCCCCCTGCGTAGAAATGCCCCGAACGTGGCGCAAAAGGACGTGTAATATGCACCGAGCGAGAGTGGCACGAGCCAAATCTGCAGAGAGTCGGATAATGCCCGGTCTTGCTGGGAGGATTCGTAGAATGTGTAGTGCAGGGTTTGTAACGAGCGTGCGTAGCTGACAGTTCTACGGTACATCGCAGTCGCGACTCAAAAGACGAATGTTCCTATTGATGTAACTACCTGAAATCTAAGTAGGTAGTTGTGATAGCAGATCTATATCATGGGAATCGGCGGCGTCGGTCCACTGCTCAACATTATTGCTCATGGTCATTGTGAACATTGGCCAGGTGGTTCCGTCGTTTGCCTGCTCCAGCCCGGGGCTAGTGAAATCATAATCCGACATGAGATCGGAGTAGCCTATCAGCTGTTAGATGCCAGTTCCCTGGGAGACCAAAGATGCATATAATTTACCTGGAAAATAGGAGACGGCCGCGGCCGGGGCATGCAGTATGTCCTCAAAAGCATTGGCTTCGGATCTGACCCCGGAGTCGGCTAAGACATAACGAAGGGCCGCAACTGCTTTCCGAGCCTCTCTTGAACTAGCACATTGCCGGCTCCAGATGGCTTGTGAAGTCTTCAAGACCTGTCTGGTTTTTGTCATGTACACTGACTTAAGCTCCCCGTCTCCTGGGTTATCAAGTTGTTGCTTCTGTTCATCAGTATAGTTTTGAAGACAGACGCATAAGATGCTTGTAGCGAGAAGAAAGGTGTTAATGAACGCGGAAGACACTCTCCATCGGCTGTAGTACAATAAACCATCTGCCTGAGTTTCCTCATCAACGAGACGCTGAAAGTCTAGAATCTTCATCGCAGCGTTGAAGCATGCGGACCGTGAGATGCCATATTGCTGGTGGAGGCGGGATGGCTCAAGGAATTTCTTGTGTAGGATTATTTTCAGCTGCTGAACGATTACTTCTAACCAGATTCTTTGAATGATAATCTCTGATGAGACGTTGAGAGATGAGGCAAGGCCATCCCACTTTAGGCTAGAAGGAAGCGCATTTCGAACCTCGGTAATCTGCCTGTCAAGCTCTAAAACCTTGTCATATGAGTATAGCTGAGGTTCAGTGGCCACGTCGGCAACCTTGGCTCCCACTGAGATCAGCCGAAGTTTGGCTAGCACGTAGAGCGTAGGTGTTACCTCCGTCTCCGGACGTGAAGCAGGTAGCTCGGGGGTATGCTCGTCGAAATCCGAATCGTATATGTTCCGCGGTTCAGCAGTATCGGTCTGGCTTTCTTTGATCAATCTGGGCAACCCCAGCTGTGTCGAGATACTGAAGTCCATTTGAACTACGATCGACCACACACGTCTTCGCATCTCACCGGCAAACGGGGATATGTTAGGAAAATGCTTCGCATCACGATGATAGCCCATCTGTATGGCGATCTGTACTATGCTGCCCACTAGGGTCCATATGCCAATCTCCATGTCTTTCAGGTGAAAACATTCAACAAGGAAATAGTGAACCAGCGTCTCCAAGACGTAGGTTCCACCTTTTGGGTACTGGCCCAGAATGAGGCACCGTATCACATTTTCTCTGTACCTGTCTACTGCGACCTGGCCCTCGGCGGCCTGCGGTGGCATTTTCGACTGTCCGAATGCAGAAGAGGTCTCGGTGAAACACGGAAAAGATTGCTGATGCTGTGCTGACAGACACATCATACTATATAGAAGACCAACCCACATGATTGGTGCTGCATGTGGCGCTTTCCAAAATTCTTCGTACTATCATCTAATATCAGTCGTAGTTCAGGGGCAAGAGCAGTTCCAATATGGGAGCAAACCGGCAGCTTCCACTATGAGGTGGCAGGGTAGACGTACTTCTCTGAGGAAGTGGCTACTATGCACAACACCTAAGCTCAAGTTAGTCAGGCTTTCGATCACGACGTTCTCCAGGACACACGGAAGGGTTAGATAGGCTACCGGGTGCTATGTAGAGGACATTCAAGTAACGAGAGACTAATCTGTCCACAACGGGCCGGGGTGGTAATGACTTGATAATCGAGGCTTGGGTTTCGTATACCGGGTGGCGATAGAGCAGTTGAGGTTTGGGGGAACTTGTTGGTAGCTGGAGTGGATCAGAATCTCGAGGATACGTTTCTTCCTCCTTTGCGAGATGATTACGTAAATCGGCGATACTATCAAGGACGGCAGCCCAGTGCGAGCTATTGACATAGCTGACGGTCATCTGCTGAATCTTGATGCTGCCAACATCAGACGGCGTTGGCGAGACGTGACGCTGAGTCTTAGGTGTGGCCACAACGACTTGCTCTGGATGTGACTCTGGTGGTGATGGACCCAAGCGCGGGCGTTGGTCAAGGGAACTCGGCGCAGTTTGGTGCATGAGGCTCAACACTAAGTTCTCTAGCTGATCAACGCGGTCATACATGTTGGCAGCCGTCCCATGATGCTGGCCTGGCGACGTTGCTTGCGCTGTACTAGTGGTGACTGCATAAACGCAAGAGGAACCAACCCCCCTATTCGAGCAATTGGTGCATGGGTGTAGACGATCGCATCGTACTCTAAAGATTTCAATTAGAGCCTGGTAGGTTGATATTGAATGATATCCACAGTAGAAAACAAAGCTAGTGACACTTAATAGTCACTCACTTTCGTCGCCGACATGCATTACAGCTGAGTTGGGGCTTGTCTCGACGCCTGGGAGAAGGAGGACGAGCCCTGTGACGTGGGCTGTGCGTGAGCGCTGTAGGCTTCTGAGCTGGCGCGCTTGTGCTGCTGTAACTTGACATGGATAATTATGGCAAAGACAACAATGCTACTCCCGGTCGGATGGTTGATCTAGTTCTCGGGTATCGTCAGAATATAAATGATGCAAAGTATTTCGGTATAATAATCTGTTGTCAAGTCCGTGGACGTTGTACGTCACAGTTATAGGCTCGGGGAGCTAACGATACAACCGTTTAAGACCGAATCCTCCATCGGAGCTTCACGGCCTGACATGCATACAGATAATCGCAACAAAGACCACCAGAAGAAAAAAACAACAATTCTCTCCGCGGCAGGTATTCATTCATATGGCACCTAGGAGTGCGATGACCATCGCCTTCAGCTTTGCAGTGGAGGGCACACCAATCGCAATTCGCAATTCGCTTCTCAGGCGCCGCATAAACCACAGCATCGCGTAGTTCAGGATCGAGTAAAGGTCAAGGTTACTGATCACAAATGAAGCTGCGCTCCTAAGTATTACACGCCTTCATGGTTTCCGATGCAATATCACGTTCGCTATCGTGAATGACAATAAAGAATAGAGGCTGTGCTTGATTTCGGACGTCTGTCATGTTGGCGCCTTTAAGGCTAGTCACGGCGCGAATAACGCACACCAATTACGCGTTTGCTAACATGTGTAATGCAGTTTTGCGACGCTATTCTAATCGATAAGGTTCTCCAAGGAACAGATTGACAAGGGAGCCCGAGTCTTTCGCGATGTAATGTTGCGGGCTGGACTTTCGGAGGGTCGGTGAGATGTCCGAAGGGACAGGGGTGCTTTGAACACTAACCAATACAAGTTAGCGGCTAATGCAGCTCGCACCTGCGAGTGGATATTGAATTCAGCACAGCAAGGTCTTCAAATGTTCTACCAATTGGAACATACCTACAAAATCTGCCTTACTAGGTAGTTCGGCTACAAGAAGAATATAGATGCCATTATGAAAAGCTTTGAAAGAATCTCAGTAAAAGGTTATGTAGTGAGCAAGCCTCGGCACCTATGCTAGAAGACTTGTGCAGATCTATCTAAAGCGACTCCCGGGTAGGGACTCTGCCCCTATTCTTTCATGCCGTGTTGAGCCTAGCACCCTTGTGTTGAGCAATAGCAAGGACATAATGAATTCGCCTAGCATTAATCCCGCTGTTGATTTCATTCTTCCAATCATTACGCATCTCACTACCCTATTTTTGGACCTCTTCTCTGCCATACACAGTCTTCGCTGGCTATCGTGCGATTAATCCTCTCATTAATACCGATAGTAGTATAGCTTAAATCAGATATGTTGGTCATGTGCGATAACGAAGTGGCAACCGGGCCTACCGGGTCTCAAAGCGAATGAGCTTTCTTCCCCTCCCAATCTATCTCGTCAACAAGAAAGTGATAATATCTTTGTATGTCATAGCCCGTATATTACTGACACTTGAGCAATTATAATTTGTAGCCCTAAGGTGATATCCCGCTATCAGAATGCCGTATTCGGATCATCAAGTGAAGACACCGTGTCCGCCTTGATTTTTCGGACGCTATTTTCGAAATTGCGAGGGGCATATCATGACTCCTGATGAACAATAGTCGTGAATATAGCCCTTATAGGAGCTCATAAAGATGGGATCAGAATATGACACCGTATATAATACTAGCAGATATGAATAGCATGGCCAGTGGCATCTATACATTGCTGACATAAATGACCCTGCCATATAATGATCGACCTCTGCAGCATCTTGCTATGTTGACGTAGGACTGACACCAATGCCAGTCTCGCAAGCCAGTTATTTGAGGAACGGACGACAACAAAACCATCCGGCACATCGAGTACCTGGTCCCAGGTCTCAATTGACAGCATAGCCACTTTTGCTATTGGTGTACGATCGCTATGTGTGCAATCTTTCGTACGAATAAGCTGACTGCAGCCTGGACCCAAAGCTGCGTTTATGTTCACATCTGCAACCCATCTACCAGAGTCACGAACGGATACGACGGCCTCGATTAGATTCACGTTGGACTCCCTTTGTCCGATACTTTGGACCTGGATAACTGGTGCGGACCACTCAGTGAAACTCAGGTGCAACGAGGTGCTCTTGAAGTAGTCCACATACGTATCGTCAAAAGGAGTGGGCTCGATCCTCCATGCCGCTGGATCTATCTCACGCGCTCTCAAGTTTGCTGGTATGCAGAAGATGGAGAAGCCAGGGTGGCCAGTATTCCCAAGAATTCTTGTAAAACTGTGATCAGAACATTCCGCCCCGGGATCGTTAACCAGCTGCGCAGAAGCCCAGACATTAGCAATTATCCGTTAACTTTTCTTGCCGCCCAGTATTGTGCTTATCAGAATATGCATACCTTGCTCAAGACGAAGATCGAATCACCTCCACCGAGGCCTATAACCCTGGAGTCATGCTTCAAGCCATGGTCAATATCTTCCGCTGTTTCGAAGTATCCGATAAGGCGGAGGACTGTATAACGATTGATTTTTAGGCTGTTCGCTGCGTTCAGCCAGTCATCCGATTCACCCAAAATTGGTGGCTGGAATGGACGGTCGACTATCGCTGAGCAGATTGTTGCGCCACACGCCGCAAGATCTTCGTAAGTTGAGTAGATCGCTGACAAAACTTGTAAAAACCCGAAAGCCGGTTCTCGCCTAAGGACAGTCTCGAGACGTTCAGAAGAAACTAGGCCAGATTCAAAACACCATAGCACGTCCTCAAAAGTCAGTTCTGGAACAGAACAGTCTTGAGGGGGATCTTCAGAGTTGCCGTAGCCTCGGCAGTACAAAGATGCGTGTTCGCATACTAGATTGTGATCGACAGATTCACAGTTGTCCCTTTGGCCGATTAAGTATCCGTATGACCCATGCGAATATTCAAAAGTAACAGTTTCAGTTAAAGTATCATGGAACCAAGGTGTCGTGTCACCTTCAAAGTCTTTGTTACTCTCTAGGTACTCCAATTTCTCGTGGCGATGCTTACGCTGAAGTCTGTCGAGATAATCGTCACAAAATTCATCAAATGATGTGACAGAGATCGGCTTCTCATTAGAGGATGGTGTTGAATCAAGCTGAAGCATCTGATCCAAAGTCTCAGTACCATACGCAGAACCTCCATAATAGTCATTCGCAGCATTTTTCTTGGTGATTGTGTGCACTTTGGCTTCATAGTAAGCTTTTGGGCGCTCTATCCATCGATGATGTCTTGGTCCGCTTTTCTTAGAAGTTTCAGAAGGTTGGTCTTCCAGTGTTTTGGCACAGGCGCTGGCGAAGACGACGTCTTGCTTGTCACGTGCTAAATTAAAACATAGAATGATACTATTCTCGGAGTTTAATGCAGCCACTCTAGAAGCCAGACGTCGTAATAATTGGATCTTGTGTTCCGTACTACGAAGAAGATATAACAGCGTCGGGAGATGAGCTAGTTGGAAGAAGGACCTCCGATTCTGCAGTATTTTGGCAGGGATGAAATTGGGGCGTCGACGACCGAGTGACGCCGCGAGTACGGCCTGCTGGTTCCCATCATTATAAGCTTTGAATGGGCGATTTATGGCACTCGTGAATTTCCTGAAATCTGCTCTTACTGAGTCAGACATAGATATCGAAAAGGCTTGGATAATCCTTAATACCGTTCCAGTCTCCTCTATGGGAATCTTCCACGAGCTTAGGAGACTTCCAATGCATACAAGTATAAACTCATCCAGACTTAAACGTGATCCATCTGAATCGAGCCGCCGAGTCTGCAAAGTTGGTTTGCCATAGAAGGTATGATGTGCAAGTGACAAGGACCAGTATACACCTTGATGCTCGTGAGGTCCAAGATCAGAGAAGCCCAGAGATAAGACTCCCCCATCCTTGATAAGGACATCGTTCATATGTACTGTTGTGCTTCCCGATTGTCCATTGAATACCACCATATCGGGGAATATGTGCCACGCAGACAGACCAAGTAGAACCGGAGCATCCCGAACAACATGTGGACGGCCCAAGATAAGATTCTCCATTGTTGATAGCGCGTTTTTCCAAACATGAAGAATATTGGAATACAAAGATTTACTCTGATCGTGAATGGCTACATTGACATTCTGAGCAATGAGGAGGAATTGCTTGTATTGTTTTTGGCGCACACTGTCGGCGGACTGTAGCCAAGCTCTTGTGCTGGAATCCCACTTGGACAATTGCTCCCGAGTAATCTCTTGTTGGACAGCGGATGATACTCCAGGATGGAACCAATCGCCTTGCTCTACTCCAGCCAGAATTTCGCGTTTTCTCTCGGCTATGACTTCGGTCCACAAAGATGTAGCTTCGGCAGGCTGCCACATTCGGGCGATAATGCATGCAAGCAAATGCACGGGCAGAGCAGCCTTACTGGAAGTCGCAGCAGCCCATATCGACGTGGCATCAATTCCTCCATACTGCATACGTATCCAGTTCTCGTCACGAGTCTGTCGCGTCGCCTTAGCAACTTCTAGGGATATCTCAGATGCGCGCAACCCATATGCTCTAATGAGATTCGGTGTCTTGGGACAAACTCCTTCAAATAGAGCCCCCAATCTCCTAGCCGTCGCATGCAGACGACCTGTCTCAGCTTCGTGCACACGTGAGGGCGAAAGGGCTGTCGCTATATCTCGATATTCTGGCGGAGCTTCAACTTTCACCAGAGTAAAATCAAAGTTGAAGTTGGCGGCCGCAATGGTGAAGTCTTGAGTGGCCTGCGCCAAGCTGGCTTGTAACCTGCCAAAGGCCAGGTCGCTCGGCATGTTAGCAGACGGATAGATAGTTTCACTTAATAAAAAAGTTGAAAGAGAAGGAGATCAGTTCCACACCATGAGGAAGGCCTTTAAAACCATCAGGCCTGCCAAGATGGGCAGTGCTAGCCAAACGACCGCACGCTAAATGAATACACAGGGGCGGTGCGTCGGTGTCAGATACCAATCATGATGCGTATGAAGGGGCGATGCGGCGCGACAGGCTAGGGTGAATAGTATCAGTAAACTGCTTCCTTCCACTACGTGCCCACCATGTCATTACGTAGCCGCACCATTTCTGATAAAGTACCAGCTATAGTGCCGCTTACACATAGAGAAATCTAACGAATTATCAACTAAGGGGCACGCACGGGTTTAGCAGATGCTGGTGTGTTGTCAATCTTATTTCCAGAAGCGATCAACTACGCACGTCGTAGCCTGCATTGGCTTGTCAGATTTCGTAGCCCACCTGCGTCTGCCACTCTTTTCGGCTGTGATTCCACCAATTTCCCGCCTGTACAGATGATATCCTTACATACAATTTAGAGCCGAAGCAACTCGGCAGTGCCTTCTTAAGTCCTGTATTCCGTGGGACCAAGTTATACGACGCAAAAAACTGCATTTTTAAGTTCAAATGCACAGTTAAGTGCTTATATAACCTTTAAACTACTAGGAAACATACTACTTATACCGATAACCTAATTATAGTAGAAAAACAACACTGTTGATTTATTACTCAAATTACTATAGCAGCTAGATGCACAAGCACTGAAGTCACCCAAATATATAGCCCTTGCCGTAAGTCTAACTGTATACGACTAAAGTGGCGTATGTTGACTATATAAATTGGAAGTTGGTGGCATCCCCAGCCAGAAAGGGTGGCAGACGCAGTCGTGCCACAACTTGCACGCTCGAAAAAGGCAAAGCTTATTTTACTTTCAGAAGCAGCTAATAACTAAAGAACATGGCGAAAAGTCATTCTGTGGTTATGTTTGGAGATTGTATTGAATATCTAACTACAATAGTGCCTTCAGGTGCCTTATACTGGAATAGCATCCAAGGCCAATGGGGACATCTAAAATCGATGGGGAATCGTATTATTACGTAGAACGGAAGGCGAAACAGGTAGATTGGCAGAAAATCAACGATAAATTCAACGAAATGGAAATGAAGGCGTAGGTGTTTAGTTTACCTGTGATTTTTTATCCCAACAAAAAGCCTCATTGCCGACCTCCTTATATCGAAAAATCTAAAAACTGGCTTAGTCCGCCGAAATCTACCAGCACTATTTTAGTACACATGACAAATGATATTCGGCATATACTGTAGCTCGTTGAAGACTCAAATTGAGATCTTCTTCGTTCATTAAGAGAGTATGCAGGGAAATTGTGCGACCCTTAGCTATCGCCTCAGTTCATCAGGGTTATGTTGTTGCTTCTCGTCGTTATATTCAAGTTGAGAGGATGAGACCAAATCACAGATATGAGACCTACCCAGGCTGTCACTCAAGCAATAACTCAAGATAACGACGCCTTGGGAGCATATGTGCGCTTAACCCTCCGGAATATTTAGTAGCAATAAAAGCTTATCGCTACCTTCACATTCGCTATCCTTAAATCAATATCGAGATGATGAGGCCGATCAAACCGAACATATAGGACTAATCTACGGAAGGGTGAAATACATTCTAGCATAGGATCCATAATGAAACAGTTTTGAGGAAAAGACTTTTGAGGCATAGTTGACTTTTTCCACCGGAGACTCAAGAATTCAGGGGGAACATACTCTCTGACCCCGTGAAGTATCTCTATACCCAAATCTAACGAAATTGAGGTCAATAATTCATAATTAGTCGTCTCCTGAGATGTAGAGAGCAACCAGTCGTAGTTTCGAGTTGCTATTCTTGCGGAATTTGCTATCAGTCTTATTAGGACTCGAATTAAGAAAAGGAGCGTATAAAAACCTATCTGATCTCAAGCAATATTAGGAACTCAGTACGAAAGCCTGTGCTGACTCATTATACCGACTAGTTATAGCGGTGCGGCGAACCCGTAGGTTCCGCTATCCCTTATAGCCGCCGTGACTCCTTTTAATATCAGCATTGCCTTCGTTAAGCTGCCTTTTTGAAAAGTACTTTAGGCTTATTAGCTAATCTTTTAATAAAACTGCTAAATCAACCCGTTGTTTAGCGTCTTGCACGTTCATATAGTTGCAACAAAGAATCGCGTTCAGTAACAGGAATGTTCCCTTCTGTATTAACTCCTACTCTCCTGGTGCCTGAGACACCCATCATTTCTCCGAACGTGTATTTCTCGCATGGTGGCTGTGTGGGAGTGAAATTCGACACAACCATATCCTGTATTAATTGCGAGTCGCATATATAATAGGCAGTCCCGGCAATTGTCCGAACGTCTGCTGGAAACGGCGGCCACGGGACAAAGAACGAACCCAAGATGATGAGCACCATAGCCGCCATGATCCCAACAGGAATCCAAGTACTGAAAACTGCAGCTTGATATTAGCTAAATGTTGCTCTCACAAAATGAAGAAAAGTCCACATGTGATAGGTTGAAGTAGATGTTAAATAATTGAATACGTACGGTGAACGTTCAGAGTTTGCGTTACCTGGTAAGGAACGTTGCTAAGAAGAATGGACAAGAATTCAGATAAAACTCCAAATGAGGATACGAGACTCATATAAGGATCGCGTTCGAAGACAGCCGAGACAAGGCCGGAGAAATAATTGGTGGGCGGTGATATCTCTATCGAGTGCTGAGCCGTCCGAGGGGATCTTGCCATCCGCCTGTACACGCTCAAGTGCGCCATCGCTGAAGATACTTGGAGTGAGCTTATTTATCTCAGACAGTTGGATAGTTCTCCAGATTTATTCCTCACCTGTATGAAGCTCATTCCATGCAAATGTGATGATGACGCCGAAGACAGTGAAGAGCAGACGAACAGCAAAAGACTCGCTATCGAGGAAGATCTCAAAGGAGTGGGACGTTCGTGGACCATTATAATACCCTATCAGAGCTATCACGCTTGACAGGAACAGAAGGGTGATGGTGCGCCCTATGATGCTCAATGCGAAAAACGGCTGCGCACTTCCTCGTCTCCTCAGGCCGATTTTCCTGAACTTCCCTGCAAAGCCGTAGCAAGGACTAAACAATGGCATTTGTCTCTTTATCACACCAGGCTTTCCCTGTCTACAGACCACAATACCATAGTGCATCTTACCCGCAACGACGAAGTAGTCTAGTTTGAAAGCGTATGACTCCAGCTCGCGCTGTACGACGGCATTGGCTAGCTTTGTGCCCCTCGTAGGTAACATGAGGAGAACCTCGCGAATATCTGGGTGGCCAAGGAGCGAAGCAGTGCCTGCGATGCTCCAGGGGCTATTTTCGACGCCGGATCGCCACTTTCGTAGAAGTAAGAGCGCCAGAAATATCAGTGCCGCTATAGAGAAGAAGAAGGCTTGCGTGATACGCGCTCCAAGGATCGCTACCCCGATAGTATAAGCACAGTTGCTCGCGGAACCTTTTCCCCTGTAACAACTTCCGTGCAGGACGAGCACGAACACCTCGGATGAAAAGGTCGTTGCAAAAGCCGAAAGAACAACCATCACGGTCGTTAGAAGTGTTAACGAGCAGCGACCTCTGAAAAGAAGGCCAACGTCTTGAATCATACAGTGCAGACTCCCGGCTTCTCGACACAGCGAATATGTCGCTGTCGTGCCACCAGAACACGCCAACTCATGGAACGGCTGCAGGCGCTGGGCGTTGAGGTCTATTATTCTGATGGGAATCGAGAGCACCGTGGCTACAAGGATTGCCGCAAACGTCCCAAGGAAGTAGTCCGCCTCAGAGATGAAAAAGAATTCCGTGGAAGTAGCTGAGCTATCCCCAGGCTCACTCGGAGATGTGGATGTGGTGTTCTGCCACCCTGTTGTACTACTTGGAATCGAGCTTGTTGGAAGTGGCGACAGCGGGACCAGTGTCAGGGTCCGCGTTAGTGATCCTTTAGCGTTCGTTATTGTTACTAGTCTTGACGTGACAGGCACAGCAAGCGTGGCGGTAGCTGTTGGCTCGCCCCTCTGGTCGGTGAGTGTAGATACGATCAATGTCAGTTCAGCGACCAGAGTTACAGTTGCCGTCGGGGTGCCGTTTGCGTCTGAGAAAGTTTCTACGACAGAGCTGTACATATTCAACGTTGTGGTCGCCGTCGGTGTGCCGTTCGAATCGGTAAGCGTAGAGGTAACCGGTGGAGGGGCGATTGCTAGCGTTATCGTCGAGGTCGGAATGTCGGAGGAGACCTGCACGATTACGACGATAGGTGTATCGGAAGATGCCCTCGGAAATTCTGTCCCTGATGACCTGGTCGGTTCCTCAGGCTTCGGATTTGTGGTTAAATGGTCGAGTGTAGTACGGAGAGAATGAGGGACCAGAAAACTTGCAGGAAACCCTGACGAATGAGCAGCTTGACTAGAGGCTAATGTTGTCAAAAATGTTGATGACAGGCTTGAAAAGCTATTGGTGGCAGTAACAGGAACGCTACTCGACAAACTGAGACTTTCAGAGAGAGTGATAGTCAATGTGGAATCAGGTTGATCATTGCTAGTGCTTGGGGGCGTTAAGACTGTCGAAGTCTGACTACTCGAGTCTGAGGTAATTACAATGGTCTGTGTCGGTGTGGTTGTAAGTTCACTAGACGGGGCAGGACGAGAGGAGAATGTAACAGGAACTCTTCCAAAGGAGCCCCATGCCGAATTCGACGGTATTCTCGGTTGTAAAGGCCATAGATGTTCCCCATACTCACGCAGCGGTCTGTCTGATGGCTCTTGCGTCCTCTCTATTAAGGGGCTTGGGCGAACCAGAATTATCTGCTCAGTACTTTTAGTCCATGTCGCGCTAGATCTGGTATCCTCAGAACAAGAGTAAATACTTGAAAGTGATGTAGTCAACATGGCATGGCCTGTCGAGGAATTGGGAAATCGTAGTTCTAATAGCGAATCATTCAACAATCTGGTCCCATCACTGTGAAACGTATTTGCGCCTTTCCCATCATAGCCTCTCGAGAAAAGAGTGAGGCCAGTTTCTTGTACGGGAAGTCTGTGAATCGCCAACTCGATAAGCCCACCGAAAGTGGCGAAGAGGATTCCCAGGCCAGTCAAGAACCACCACTTTACTACAGGAAGGCATATCAGTCTCAACACTACCAAATACAATAGGGATGCCCGGGGCAACCTTTGGGGAAATAAAGTCAATGATTGCAGCGACTTACAGACGACAGGCCGGTAATCCGGTACACTGGTAGATGGTTTTTCATCGTCGCTTGACTGTTCGTCAAGACGATCTGTTGAGCTATGTTCGTTGTAAGTACCGTATTGGGTAGACCCCAACAACCCAGCAGAGTTAAGAAACGAGGCTCCCTCGGAATTCATGGACTAACCACGAGGGTTGTAGGGTGATGGAGTGGATTAGCTGGCGTGAATGCGAATCGCGTTACAGAGTTTAAGGGAATATAAATAAGAGGTAAAAGATACGTAGTATCTAGTGACGGAAAACTTATATCGAGTAGAAACGAAGATTAGACGTCGAATCGACCACCTGTTTCTCATCTTAACAGAGGATTCTACCCAACTATATAGTTCACTGTGAAACGAGAGCACTTATTTTGGGAATTGTTACACGGAATAGCCCCAGGTAGGGGAATGCAACTACCCGCCTACCAGGGCTTGGTCGGCAATATCGTGACACCAACCTGCAAGTCGGTAATTAAGCTGCGGTTCGGGGTTTGAAATAATTCAGCTACCCGTGTTTGCTAAATGCTGCGAAACGGACCTGAGTTATCCAGGCAAGTAAATGGAAAGCTATTTGTGTATATATATAGACCTAGGTTCACCGCGAAGGGCAGAAGGAGAAAGCAGACTTGTATGCCTCCTTGATGCCCAAGAAGATTATCGCAATATTCGAATACTATTTCCAAGCCCTAGATACTAGCCCTTGTGACAGGAATCTTCATGGCGCGAAGCTCTCTCAATCCTCCAACCCCCAATATGCAGGGGCTAAGTACTACGTGCAGAGTGTTCTTATCTCACCAATAGGGTCGTCCGCGATCGGGGTCAACTCATGTAGGGTCCAATACCAAGAGCCCAAAAATCCAATTGGGGTTCGGGCTTTGGAGCACCACGTAACCCAGATGGTTCGTGCATCCAAATTGTACTAATCGAGTACTAACCTATACCTATATGATTTTCTATTTGCTTTCATCTCTAGTAGATTGGGATATATGTTGGTTTGGGTTATTTGGGCCAACTCAAACCCAAAATCCACGCCGTATAAAAGAAATCTGATGGGTTGGATTTCGGGAAGCCCTAAGCTCATACCTCTAAATTTAGTCCTCTAGCTGCATAATAGAACCTGAGACTAGATTTGAATGGGAGCCTGGCGTCGGTTGCAGAAAGCTACAACGCTCTCTTTTTAGTGTAAGGATCCAATTTCGGATGCCAGAACCTCCAGTCCTGGAGGCTTTCTGTACCAACACTACAACATTTATATACGATAATATGCGTCATTATATTTGTCTTTCAAGGCGTGTAATATTGAAAAGAACGACGACGACGACGTAGTTAGAAATAAAACAGTCCAATTTATCGGGAAAGTCAAAACTTCCTCGAAAGTATACACAACATATATTTTTGGTGTACAATAAACTAAGAAATTGACAAGGGATTGCTAATTTTTCATTTCTTCGACTTTCCGCTTTTGTGACGGTGTTTACGATGTTTCCGTCGCTCTTCGATTGGATCGTTAACTACATGTTCTCCGCGATCGTTCCTATCTTCCCAGTCCGGCGGAACGTCGTGTGGAAGTATCCAATTTCCAGGAACTTCGGTATATTGTTGTATAAAATCATATGCATGTTCTGGCACTAGTCCATGTTTCAGAAGATATTCGTTCAAGAAACAATCCGGCCTCATGTGATGCGCTGTCAGTCCTTCCTCTAAAATATGGTCACGGATGTGCCACATTCGGTTCTCGAAGTTTGCGCGGCGGTCGCCAACACTCTTATAATCGAAAATCCAATTATCGCAAAACCAGCAAGTGACCTTTTTGGGCAGATTTCCTTGGAGATGAACCGAAAGTATGTGCTCAATCCAGTTGCCGACATCGTCTAGAGCAAAGGTCTGATCACAACCGCCGTATGCAACAAACTCACACGGTAGGCAGCCCGCGGTAAGGGTTTCCGTCACCGTCATAGTTGCCGATGTAGAGCCGACAGCAGAACGGGATAATACTGAGCCCATGGATGAGGAATGTGAGCTTCTAGATGTGGACGTGTTAGACGAGTGGGAGAATGCTGAGCCCATGAAGGCTTCATGGGAGGGTATGGACGCGAAAGACGAGTGGGAGGATGTTGAGCCCATGGAGGCTTCATGGGAGGGTATGGACGCGTAAGACGAGTGGGAGCCCACAAAGTTGGACGCGGTAGGGGAGAGGGGCAATATTGAGTCCACGGAGCTATAGCGCGGGTTTGAGAGTGAGGACGAGCCCGAGCTGTGTGAGGGAGGGGAAGGGAATGGGTTTGACCGAATGAGAGATCCACTAGCAGGAGTTTTCTTCATTCTACCATCTACCCGGGTAACGATGCTAACGGGTTTGCCTATCCGAGCTTCAATATCTCGGAAAATATCTACCGCCTGGGCGATATACGCCATTTTCGTCCCTGGTACTCCCATGACAATATGGCCATAAAGGTTCCCGCTTGACTTGCGAAGTACCGTTGATCCAGAATCACCCTCGAAAACTTCACTCTCGAGCTCAACCTGGACTAGTCTTTCGAATTGACCATGGCGATTCCTGTAGGCTACCCTACCCGGGATCACGACTCCTTTGATTATGCAGGAATTTGTGGCAACGATTATGTTGCGCTCTTCATGACCAACTTCTGCCACCTCTTTAACCCGTTTATGGACTTGGGCGATATAATTGATTTTCTCGCCCAAACTCTCAATGAAGTCTCTAGAAATGGTAATGATAGCATAGTCTATCGGAGCCTGGAATGATTTTCCGCGAGGTAAACAACCGACTGGCAACCTTAAACCTGCCGTGGAGGAGTTTGTTAGAGCCTTGGAGTCTTCTCCAACTGGTTTCGGCATTCTTCGAGAAGCTGAATTATCGCCGCGTCCGTGCTGGTCCTGTGGTTCCTGCTCCAATAGAGCTAGTGACTTATCTCGACTCAGACCACGCTGCGTCAAATCCTTGAGTTGCTGCCTCGCTTGGGCTAATATCCTTGATGAATCTATGTAGCTTGTAGAGCCACTCGACGATGATAGGGCTTCTTCCGGGGATACACTGCCTCGTCCCATTATTTCCGATTCGTGATCAGAGTCCTGTTCGTCGTGATTGCTCTGCCCGTCAAAATGAATTTCATCCAGACTCATTCGCGATTCTTCTTCGTCAGATGTATCGGTGCTTTCCTCGAATAAGTGACCAACCGTCAGCTGATAGTAACTTTCGCCAACCTGGATGACAACTCCGGCGGTGGCGTAAGGGTGAGAGGCGTGGTCGGCATCGGTCGGGGCAAATACACGTCTTCCGACCAACGGTTCAATCGACGATGCGAAGACGATCGGGACGGAACTGGCAATATTGGGTTCGGTATGGCTAGGAAGTGTACCGATGATGAATGGCAACCGGTTGTCCAATGGGGAAGAATTTATGGGTTTGTCCGGCAATGGATCGGATAGAGGACCGGAGATGAGATTTGATAACGTGGAGGATATGTCATTATCATCGCGTTCGCTACTTTCTGCCGATGGGTTTTGGTCTTGAATGTTGGGAGACAAGTTGCGAACGGGGGCTGGATGCTCTAGTGGTAATGCGGTTCCCCCTAGGCCAAACCCTTTATACCCGGCCAACAAGCTGCTTTCTCGTATGGTGGCTTCGGCAAGGTTTCGAGCTTTGCCATTTGTGCAACAGACCATGACGATAGGATTTGCGCTTTCGGCTTTTCGTCCTATCATATATAGTCTGATAAAGAGGTCGACATGACCTAGTTCCACCACTTTAAGAATGTTTTCAATTTCGGGCTGAATAGATTTCTCGAAAGTTTCAAGCGCTGGTCCTCTTGGCCACCATACAATACGGTTACCAACTCTAGAGGATGGGATCTGTCGCCCAATGGATTCTTGGGGGTTAGGCCATTGGGGAAGAGACCTCAGGATAGGCATGCTGCATGGTCGTTCGTAATTGGTCTGCTAGAACCTGTATTGTAAGAACATTTGTCCTGGAACGAAACAGATATGAAATGAATTAGATTCGGCAGAAAAGGGCCATAAATTCAATTAAGTGTCAAGCATTCAAACGGAACGCGAGAAAAAATGCCTACCCCGCGCTGCCGCACATCTTTTTGGTCAATCCTCATGCAGTTGTATCCAAACGCATCCAATGAGAGGACGCAGCGCTTCATCTACATTGTATAGCCACAGGGCTTAGAATTGCACTTTATCGTTTCGGTTTAGCTGAGAATCAATGGCTGTCGCTCTACGAGGCCTTGAGAATCGAAGCAGCTCTGTCGGCGACGCATTCTCTCCCCAACTCTCTCACGTTATAGAGCCAAACATGATATCCTTCTTAAGGAATCAGAGCGTTATTGGGGGCTCGATGAGTTTTCCTCCAGTAGATCAAATCATATGTACCTTCTGGGGTAGACGAAGCCCACAAAAGAGACTCTTCAATGGCCAACAGAACCAAGGTCTCGACATGTCAGCCTACGAAGACTACTTTTGGCGACAATGGCATGCGATAGTGACTGACGCGGATGGACGCCACTCGACGGTACAGAAAGTCGAGGACATCTTTGAAATAGTTCAGTCCCTTATCCAGGGAGATCAGCGAGATGCAATCGTATCACGATTGAAGCAGACTAACCCTATGGCTACTGATACTGCCTGCGAAAGCTCAGTAGACCTTGCGATAAGGCTCTTGTTAATGCTCAAAGTCGGCCTTGTCAGGCACCAAGCAAGCCCACGTCACCACCTGAAATGGGAAAACGGCAGTCTTAGAGACTTCGTACGGGACCGTTTCAACGAAGCCCCAGCTCTTGACTGTCACCATGTCAGGCTGCCGAAATCTTTCGATGCCTGGAGCATCAGCACCATCGGCGGGCTGAAGCTTGAGTTTACGGACAATTTAGCAGACCATCTCCTGCTGATTGACGATGACACCACTGTCCTAATATTCCATCATGCATCATTCCTTGAATGTCAAGCCAAGTAAGTAGTGACTTTGTCCAATGTGGATGCCATCGTTCTGACGAGGATAGCACCCTTTATCCGGAAGGTCTGATTGACGAAACACTTCGAACCTTAGCTCTTCTTTTCCCGCAATCCGATTTCAGCTCTTCGATTCGGCATCGCAACAAGAAAAGAGCATGGTTCCAGAAACTGTGCTCGGCATCCAGCCCATGCCTAGTTGATCCTCAAGTGGCGCTTTGCGGCAACCTTCGAGCAGAAGAGCGCCAGATAGAACGATTCGCGTTCTGGAGAGACCGGTTGATCATTATCAAGCAGATCTATGACGATGCGACGCCAAAGACGATAAAGCAGTGGTGGCATGACAGGCGCAACGGTGAGCGGTGGTTCACATTCTGGGTGGCCGTCCTTGTTCTGATGATTACGATTACGCTGGGTCTCATCCAATGTATCGAAAGCGCCTTACAGGTATACAAGGCATATTACCCAACTGTCATGTGAAAGTAATAGTCGGTCTTTTATCCGAATAATTAAACAGAGCCTGTTTTCGCCCACCGTCATTTTCAAGAATCCAGCGTCATGGCAAAGAGGTGGTCGTCATGAAAGATTCACGCGCCCCACTCGCTGTCCAGCTTCTGGGATGTAAGTCTCGGTACACCGGATCGTGCATTGACGTCCCCGGCCACATGCTCGAGGCCCATAGATACCCGCCCGCGCCAACGAAACGAATGTACCAGCATTGCAACGTGAGAGTTACGTTGCGGGTTTGCATTACGCAGATGCTGGGATTGTTAGCTTTGAGGACGTTAGACATCTGTGTAGAAAGTGTTGACGCGCGATAATAAGATTCTAAGAAGAGCTTGCTCCCTTTCAACATAAACTTGTGGCTTGCGCATAGTGGCCAGAGGCGTGGTAAGCACGAGAATGATCCGAGAAGCGCAAAAGCTGCGACTTACTATGAGTGGGGGCTTTCTGGTCGATAACGCTTGGGTAAACCGGCGACGTCGACCAGGGTTGCGATAATGACATTTTCCACTTCACATGATCTGTGAATCGAAATGTGGATCTCGAGCTATTTCGTCATGATTAGGTAGATAAATCTTGCTGTATCATACGATACGATAGCTCGACCGTGTCAGAGTGAGTGTCGCAGGCAGTTATACCGGAGCAAAGTCCCAGTTATCGGAGCTTTATCATGCTATTTGACTTGGCGTGAGATCCGCCGAGATGGAGACCGGACGACCCGAACCATCAACACTAAGGACCTAGACAATTTACTAGTGATGGCGCAGCAGAGGTTTTCCGCCCAAGTGTCGACTGCCAGCCATTACACGCACACTTCATGCATAACGCCGTATGCTATTATCGTGCTTCAGGTTCTGCAGTCCAATCCCCATACAGCAGCGGAAGGAGCCGAAGAAAGGGCTTCTGAGAATACGAGAAATGCGTGGGGTACGGAGGGCAAATGCGGAGTGCTAAAGACTTTCCCTATATGGCATGTGGTCGTGTAGTCTGACCAATGAGCGGCTTTCCAGCAGCGAAGGACAGTAGCCTAGAAGTAGTGGGAAGTAGTGGCAACAGGAGGGGCACGGAACACGAGACATCCCACCTACAGTATGAAGATCGAGGGATTTGACAGAGTGCTGAACTTGTCATTATTCCATTTGACAAAGTTTCGGAAGGGATGTAAGAAGAGCAGGAAGCCTGCATTGAAAGACCGGAGATTATGGGAGTTAAAGACAGGTTATACCATACACGGAAAATCAAAATTGAAGTCTGGGGGAATGTTAATTTTCAGCATTAGCTTCAGGATGCCCATTCCAGATTCGGATCGCAGGGGACCTTAGCCTAGAATATCTGGGTTAGTGTTAGATAGCGGACCCTGACACAGTGCTAGTAGTTATCGGCCGAGAACCGAACTGTACGGACAACCCAGAAGACCAAACCATGGGGAGTAGGTGCAATCGGCGCCTTCCTGGTCTGCGTGCATGTACTTGGCGAATGTCGTAAATATGAAAACCCTAGGACTGGGAAAGACCTGGAGTGTATTTCAATATCATGTATATCGGTGATTAAGCCAGCAGGTTTTTTTCTGCTGTTTGGGATTCTTTTCGTTTGCACCAATGCCAATAAAAGCCCCTATTACAAGTTGAGGTTAGCTCTGGAACTTGGCACTGCATCGCTGAGCACTAATAAAGCCACTCGCTGCAATGACTAGCCTACTTTGTCCAAGATGCAAGGGTTACTGCTCGCTTAGACCACACAGTGTCTAAAGCTTCTACGCTAGCATGGAAGCTCCAGTATCCCAGCCCGGACCATCCATGCCTGAGCTGTTCTTCTCCATGGCGGCGAGTTGATATCAGTGTATATTCCCGGAGCCCCTTGACGGTTGGAACTTCTTTGACTACCCCAACCTTCTTCTTTCGTTGTCTTCCTGCCAATCTTGACCTGGTTGCTCTCGTTATAAACTCTGGTCCGTTGGCATCTCAGGTTTTCTTCTGAGACTTTATTTAATACTATTTATTTTAATACATATTCGTGATATTTTATTGAGCAAGCTTGCCATTCGCCTTCGTTTGCCCTCATCCGCACAAAACATTCCGTCCAACACAAGCAGCAAGATGCCGTCCCTGAATACCGTCATGGCTGCGGCCACTCTTCTCCTATCCTCGGTCAAGGCTCAGGAGCAGTACCACATCGAACCTTCGACCGTTCCTCTGACCACAAGGAGTAAGATAATCTTGATTGCGCACAGAGGAGCCCGACTCTAACTTGATTGTCTAGCAAATTGGTGTCAACAGGAGAAGAGCACATGCCCTATCATTTGCCAACAAATTCCACCAGGAGGCTACCAGGTCAATGACTGCGATCCTGTATGTCCTTATCCCATAAGTCCTCGAACTAACCAGTGAAAGTATACTAACCTGAAGACAGATGACCTTGACTTACGGCTGTGTTTGTGAAAATGGCATGTCGCCAAACCTTTCCGAATACTCACTCACCCTCCCATTCTTCGAATGCCAGGAATGGGGCAATCAGTGCGCGAACAACTGCAATGGCGACAACGCTTGTGCCAGCGACTGCCGCGAGAATCACCCATGCGGTGCTTTGAACCCCACACGCGCCAACACGACGACTTCATCGACTCCTACATCGACAGGGGCGGCTGCGACTAGCAGCGCGGGCCAGATATTCAACGGTCTGGGTGATGATAGCGGCTCTGACTCGGGCAACTCGAACAACAAAAATGGAGCCGCACCTCTGCTCCAATATGGCAGCCTCATTGGTGGCCTTGCCCTGGCTGCCTGCGTTGGTTTGGGCTCGCTCATCCTATAAACCTAATTCCGTGGGAGAATTCATTCGTTCCTGAAAGATTGGCCGAGTGATAAAACCAGATTTGCTTCGCATTACGTTTGCTATTAATTATAGCAAACTTGATGGCGTCTGCAACAAAATTGATTTTGAATTCAAGCGACTGGCGTTGGGAACAACTGCGAATACTTATTAACAACATAAATATGGCGTTCTACAGATTTATGGACATGCATGCTATTATGATAGCGTTCCACCACTACGGGTTGAACTACGACACCTCCTTAGTCGACAGAAGACAAGCTACGTCTCATCCATAATAATTACAACGTAATACCCCTGCTATCGAAGGGAAACTCATTTTTCTCATGCCATTTTCGTCTGTGCTTGTGTCACTTGCAATCCGATGCATTGTTGTCTTGGCATAATTCCGCCGTTGAATGAATCGGACGCAGGCCAAATGTAGTTCCATCTTTAGCCGGGCAAGAGTAATCCGACCTGTCACATGTCAATAAGTATTCATTGGTTTGGTGGGTCTGCTACTAAGTATGCCTGTCTATATGCACCGATCAAGTTGATCAGGTGGGCAGACGAAGCACCTTCGAAGGTAGTTGTGTGTTTTCAAGAAACTACCGTGGATGCCTTGTCTGTTTAAATCCCAGATCTCACTTTGTCGAAGATTCTAAGAAACCTGGACAATTTACTTGTAGAAGCTGGGGCGAGCGGTGAAAGTGGCCTAGCACCAAAAACCAAAACCCACCGAAATACCGGTGGTTACATTCAATGTGCGGTGAACTCCAGGCTAAAACCTTGTATACGGAGGTAGGCCACCTAAGGGGCCAGAATCCCGCGGCTCAACCTCCTTGCATGTGCCGTCCCCCGATCTTACGTATCTAATTGATCGACCAGCTTTCCACGACCAACCAATTGCCTACTAAACACCAAACAACAAAACATCATCCCTATTTCTTCTTTTCTCACGAGGCTCTATGCTCGTGTGTACGCTCGTACTTTCCAGACAACGCTATATACACCTAGATTCTTCTTAGTAAAACCTTATCTCATTTTAATGATCTACAGCTGCCCCACGATGTATTTCCCCTGAATTAAAAAAAAAAAAAGCTTAATACGTCAACCCCGCGATCCGATCTAGCAAAAGCTCTGGACTTGTGCTTTTCGACACGTAACAATTCCCGCGTTCGCCTTTCCCCTAGTTTCTATCGATAATACTTTGCGACGGCATATCAAGCAGACAAAGCCAACACTATGG
This sequence comes from Xylaria sp. Z34, assembly GCA_037356055.1. NCBI lineage: Eukaryota > Fungi > Ascomycota > Sordariomycetes > Xylariales > Xylariaceae > Xylaria > Xylaria sp. Z34. The sequence continues at coordinate 562,565 of JBAWJW010000004.1, read as the reverse complement.
CGCCTAGTAAAAGTAAGAAGCTATGCACCGGAGGAACGCTACGACCGAGGACAAGCTAACCTCGCTTTTTCTTCTACAGAGACGGCCGTGGCCGAATGTGTGTCCGACGACGCGCTCATCCACCTCCGATCGTACAAGTACTCGGCCGTCGATAAATCCCCCATATCCAACTACATCCTCCGACCCTACGTACGTACCCATCGCCCGTCCGCGCGCGATCCCTGATGACGGACGAGTGCTGAACAACTGTGGTAGTGGAATGCCTTTGTCGAGCTCCTGCCGCTATGGCTGGCGCCGAACATGGTGACCCTCTTGGGGTTCTGCTTCATCCTGGCTAATGTTGGGCTCCTCGTGATAGTAATGCCAGATCTTGTTGGCCCGGTATGATAACCTCCACAATATCCTCTTACCCAGCTGCATGGCTGACAGCTAGGTTTCGAATGTTAGGGCCCGTCATGGTTATATCTGAGCTTCGCTTTCGGTCTTTTCATGTACCAGACTATGGATAACGTCGACGGCAAGCAAGCGAGACGAACGGGAACCTCGAGCGGACTGGGCGAGCTGTTCGATCACGGAATCGACTCGCTGAACTGCACTTTGGCCAGCCTGCTGGAGACCGCCGCGATGGCGTTGGGAACTTCGAAATCGGGCGTCTTCACAGCACTGTGCCCCTGTCTTGCCATGTTCTTCTCGACCTGGGAGACCTACCACACACATACTTTATATCTTGGCTATTTCAACGGCCCCACAGAGGGTATATTGATCGCATGCAGCGTCATGGCCATTTCTGGTATCTATGGACCGGGGATTTGGACCGAGCGAATCGTTGATCTTGTCGGCGAGAAGAACCTGCTAGGCTACGATCACCTTGTTGGAGACCACTCGATCCGCGACATCTGGATCCTGATCATCGTCATCTCTCTGGTTTTCGGACACATGCCGTTCTGCGTGCTCAACGTCGTCAAGGCCCGGCGGCGCAACAAGCTGCCCGTGCTTCCCGTGTTCCTCGAATGGATCCCCATGGCCGTCTACACGCTGTCCATCGGCGCGTGGCTGTATTCTCCTCACTCGACGCTCATGCGTGAGAACCACCTCGTCCTGTTCTGCCTGACCATGTCCTTCGTCTTCGGGCGCATGACGACCAAGATGATCCTCGCCCACCTGACGCGCCAGCCCTTCCCCTACTGGACCGTCATGCTAATCCCGCTCGTCGGCGGCGCCGTCCTCGGCAACCTCCCGCGCTTCGGGTTCCCCGCCATCTCGGCCCACCACGAGCTCCTCTACCTCTGGGCCTACTTCGTCTTCGCCCTCGTCGTCTACTTCCGCTGGGCCTATCTTGTCACCACCAGCATATGCGCCTTTCTCGGCATCAACTGCCTCACGATACCCCGCGCCAAGCAGATCGAGAATGAGCAGAAAGCCCTGGAGGCGAAGGGCTTAACAACTGCAAATGGGACAACAAATGGGACCGCAAACGGGAAAAAAACGCAGTAAAGTTCGATGGTGTTGATTTCGGGAAATCCTTTCACCTCTTTTTCATTCGCCTTTGTTTTCACATAACGTACGTGCGGCACGAAATCGCCTTGGAGAGATTGAATTCACTCTCCTCCCTCACCTCCGCCTTCTTTCATGTATAGTTTATATTTTTGTAATAAATCAACCCCGATCGGAGTAATGCAGACCGAAGCGTAGATGCCGAATAGACAGGCAGGCAGGCAGGCGGACGTGGACGAACCATACCATACTAGAACGGGGATACGGGACAGGCGATTAGAGCTATCGAGGAAATACGGAACAAAGAATGAATGAGGGAAGGAAGGAAGATGATGGAATGAATATGGTTGATCGCCTGGTTGGTTGCTTGCTTGGTTATGTATTACTTGTACAAGTGAAAGCGAGTGAGTGAGGTATATAATAGACGGATGAATAGCGAACTTCAGAACCAGAACTAGCGATGATATTCATGTTAGATGTTTCGCCCTATATCTTTCATCTCAATAATTGATAGCTCGAATACCAATGTAGAATTGGATATCGCTGTGTGTTTGTGTTATGTGTAGATGGTGAGAAAGCTACCTAGGGGAGGGAGGTAAGCATGAAAATTGGCGTGAGAGGAATTAAACAACGCAGTCAGCAAAAGGTGAGATTTTGAGCTAAAACGTGGATTTCGAGGCAATACTGCTACACAAATGAGACAAATTAGGGATTCGATCAAAATAAGGTAAGATTCAAGACTTTTTGCTTTTGTTCATTGTACAGTATCTCTAGTCTATCTGCACATCTCATGCATTTTTCGTAACTATTTTAAAATAGCCACGTTAGAAGAAATCAACTCAAATCAACCAGTTGATGCCCTCTTGTATTTTCCCCTCCTATCTCACACCTTCGTCTGGCGAGATGATCAAATATCTACAAATTCCGCTCTGGCACCTTTCCCGCTACACCAATCAGGAAATGATTACCGGTCTCCGGCAAGTCGGCGGCCCTGCACCTCACCGAGGGCCTTAGCACCGCTGAGGAAGGTGGCGGCGCCGACAACGCCGATGACGGGGAGGACCTGGAATAAGCTCCAGCTGACGTAGTATAGGTAGAAGACGCCCTCGAGGGCGACGAGCGAGCCGAAGAAGACGCCGTGGGCGATGGGGGCATCACTGAGGGCGCGCTGCATGTGAGAGACGTTGGCGCCTAGGGCAAGCCACTGTATTAATGTGTTAGTCTAATTGATCAAAGGGAGAACTCGAGACAGTATAGAGAGGTAGAGAACGTACACCAACGAACAGAGCGGGCACAGTAGCTAGGACGGCCAGCGCGAAGAAGGCCGAGATGATCTTGGGCGGGTTCTTGGGGTCGTCGCGGAACGTGTGGTGGATGGGCTCTCGCTTGCCGTAGCGCAGCGGCTTCTCGTAGATGAGAGGTGTTGCGTTGGGGTCGGTGTTCACTGAGACGGAGAAGGCGGGCTTGTTCAGCCCTTGCGAGGATCCGAAAGAGGCCAGCACCACGGATGCCTTGAGAGGGGCGGTCGAGGTCGCGAGTTGGATTGGGAGGTCGGTGAATTTCTAGAAGTAAGGCGGTTAGTTGGCTGTTATATGAAGCCGGTAATAGGTAATGGGCAGGATGACGTACGATGTCGACGACGGCCTTGCCGTTCTCCTTGACCGTCATGGGGAACGGCGCCTCGAGGCCGGATAGCTCATCTTGCAAGACGACAAATGCCTGGTGTGGTCGCTTGCCCTTGCCACCGTCCTTGGCTACTAACAGAACCTTGATGCTCTCCGTGTTGCTGATGGTGATGGGTTGTGATAGCGGCTTCGTTTCGGAGAACCTATTTTCAATGTGTCAGCCACAATTGAACATGATTCCTCATGGTGCTTCGTTCTCCAGCTGCATTGATTGGATCGCAGAGGTTTTCCCAGTCTCCGGCTCCTGCAAACAAGGGGTTGCAGGTTCGGGAACGAGAGCCACGTACTTCTCTTTGGTACCGACGGCCTTCTTGGCATTCACCTGGACTGTCGCATCGTCGAATCCCCAGGACGAGGCGGCCTGCGCTGCGCCGGCAGCCAGGAGCACCAGGGGAGCTACAAAAGAGTTGAGGAATCGCATGGCGGGTCGTGTAGCTCTGGTAGAGTTCAGTGCATCGACTACACAACGAGACGAGGCTACGATAATGCGGTATGATGGTCGTGGCCGTTTCGTCAATTGAACACCTAAGCTGGCCGCAGTGTGGAGAATCAAGGTACCCACATTAGGTCCCGGTCCGTGGCTTGGCAAGTTGCCGTGTACAGTACAAATAAAAATGGCTAGCCTATTACGTACTGTAGATTAGCTCGTCTTGTTCTCCCTTTCTCGCCAAAGTTACCCTGGAATGATAGAGATAGTAGATAGTGAAATATTGGTTCATTCATCCAGTATCAAGCTCCTCTACTACAGTTTGGGCAACCTTAATTGAAGTAAAAGACAAAGATGTCATAGAGGCAGTTAGTTCATATTCGTCCTTGAGTTGCGTTGTCTACGGAGTCTCATCATGAAAACATGCCGCAGATAGTTGATTCCTGTACTTAGCCTGGATGGACCAATCAAGTATCTCAGGAAAATTTCAATGATAAAAAGGTATCGGGAGTAGAAAGTGGCAATACGCGCAAACCAGACATGCTGTGTAGCAGGCAAGGCAGGTACAAGGTACCAAGGTACACAGGGGAGTTGCGGCTCGCGATGTGCTGAAGAGCCAGAGCCTTCTGACCAATAGGAGCAGAGATGGCTTCAGAAGAATATAAGCCTCGATATGTGCGCACCACTTCAATAAAGACGTTCCCGAACTTGATCTATATGGTCGAGCGGTAAAGTAGTCGGCAGGACAAACCCTTGTGTCAGAGGCAGGGCCATAGGCATTCAAGGGCTTTCCGGTCCAGCAGTAAAGGCACGGTAGATCCTGCAACCTGGATTCTTTTTTGGAATTTTTTAGGAGGGCAGTTCGATTTTTGATAGAGTTGTTGCTTTTCGAGCTTTTTCTTTGAAGAAATAGGTTCTTACTTGTTACTTACTCTCTCATCTGCCCTCCATTGCTGCTACTTTCATTTGATCTATCTGTTGGCTGCCCATGCTAATATACTTCTGAACTCCTCGCTCTCTTATATAAGAAACATGGTAGTATTCCCCAAGGTGCTCGCAACCCTCTTCACGCATGCATATGTAGTCATCGAACGAGATTAGTATAGTGTTATTGTAAGATTGCGATCTCAAAGAAGTGAATATTAAACGCGACAGCTTCTTCAATTAGGAAAGTAGGTTCGTTACATGTCATAACTCAGACCTATCTCTAAGTTCCTGCCTCTTCTCCTTAGCAGGGACTGTGTGATGCATGAATTCATCTAGTTCTAGCCATTCCGCAGCGAATGCAGTGATGATCTTAGCCCAATCGCCAATGCTCTCCGGGTCAAGGTGATCCGCATCATCGTCCATCGTATGCCATGTGGGCGGGAAGGGCGTCGGGATGACATGTAATATCGGCACGCCACGCGCCATAAAAGGGATGTGGTCATCTGCAATAAAACCACTATATCGAAACCCATCCGCCGTCTTATTGCCCTCAGGTAGAAACGGGTTCTTCGGTTGCGTGGCCAATAGTCCTAGTTCCCGCATTCGCGTCTCGATCTTCGCCATGCCCTGGTATGCCCAGTGCGTCGTAGGGAAGTACGAGGGCACGTGCGGATCTGTCGCCCCCAGCAGATCTAGCAGAACGAAGAGATTGATAGCGTCAAGAGGTGTCCGGTACGTCGATTGCATGGGGTACATTTCTGTGTCCCACTTCTCAGCAAGAGACCTGTAATGCAGATGAGCCCTCGTCCTCGCAGCTACGGGATATACCTCATTTCTCGTCGTATTTGCACACGTACCTGGCACCATATATAGAGTCGGTGTCCGACCACGTTACCCAGGCCTCCTCCCCGTCGAGGAAGATAATCTGGACACCCTTCTCGTCGTCCTCAAGCCCCAGCCCCGCGTCGCCAGACTCCTCCATCGACTCCCACTTCTTTGTCAATACCGCATCGATACCCCGCGCGACCTGCATTAGAATGGCGCATGGCGCCGCACTGTCGGTCGCGCCGATGAACCCGTCCGGTTTATACAGGGAATCGTAATGCGCGACGAGAGCGAGCCGTCCGACGTCCCCATTGCCCTTCGTCCATGGCGGATCACGTGTGAAGACGAGGTTCGTGAAGGGGATGTCTGTTGATCCGGTTGCGGGGGTGCGGGATGTGGAATTGTGCCATTCGAGATGCCAATGCGGGAGCTGGTGAGTAAAGAAGTCGACGAGGTGGCGCTGCACAGCGACAGATCCAGGTGTTCCCGGGACTCGGGGAATCAAGATCGGGGAGAGCAGAGAGCCGGTATGTGGGTGCAGGGCTTCGGTGTCGCTGGGAACGTTCCGGAGGGCGGCATCAGAGAGTTCGGCATAGGCTAGTGATGGCACGACAAGTGTCAGTGTCAGGAGGCTACGAAGAGTTTGCCACGACGGCAGAGCCAACGTCCCTGGACCCATTGCGATGTGCCTTGCGACTGGACATCGTGCCGGCAAATGCTCAGGCTCGGGCACATCGTCAAGTAGACATCGAAATTGGGTTTGCATGGACAACCTGTCAACTCGAAAACCGCAGAAATAGGACGATCTGATTGGCCAAGAGCAGGCCAATGATCTTAGCGCGAAGACGGCTAATACAGTAAACCTGATACTGCCTACCTACGCTAGGCAGGGCCCGCTCGACTACCTAGGTACCTACATGTAGGTAGGTACTATGGGGCGGTGGGCCGAAGACACCCCATACGAAGACTTCCACCTACCCACAACCATTACAGTACCTACATCATATCGGCGAGTTTTTGTCCTGTCGTTTTACTCCGGCTCAACCAGTAACGTTCCGCGGCTCGACCGGGCATGATGAGTCGGCAGCTAGTTCGCGAGCTGCAACTCTGCCTTCAACCGTCATTTCCCTTCAGACTAAGATCTTACTTCGAAACAGCAAATCGAACAACTAACTTAAAGTAAAAGCTATTAGCAACAAGCAATGTCTTAAGGCATATATTTTACGCTTTCAAGTTATCCAGTTGTTGTGACTGCTATGGACGCAGAGCCTCGGGTTTCGCGCTGACACAGGCATCTCGCAAGATCTCATCCTCCCTGAGCCAATCGTCTTAGAACACAGACCTGGCTCCATACAATCTCAACGGCTGATGTGGAGTCTCGCGTGTCAATGTCGGTTGGGGGAAATTATGTACAACATTTCGGGCATATTCTCAACTCCTATATACTGGCTGATTCGAAAGTCTCAGTTGATTGACACAAATAACGATGCTTGCGGTCAAGTGTACCGAGCCAGTGGGATATAAATATGTGCTACCCACCTAGCTGATATTCGCAGACTATCTCCTTCAATTTACATTTCCTGTTTATGGCATTCTAGGCCTCCTTAGACCCCCTAGTTTTATTCGAAACTCTGGTTATCTTAATCTTCATGGCGTCTAACCTCCCCATCAGCGTGCCTCTTCGGGCTCTTGAAAGTGCCATTTGTTTCGAGACCACACTTGGCTGTTTCGAGGTACAGAGTGGTTTTTCAACTCACAAAACCCAGACTGACACGCCGTGCCCACCAATTCGATCATTGTGTGTCGACACGTCCCTGCTTTGGGGCGAGGACCGACCACTCACCGTCTCCTTCCTTGGTTCTTGCACCACGTCCTCCTTTACCGACGAACAAGTCAAGGGCTTCGTAAAGGATGGCGCACACGATTGGGCACGGGGCACCAGCCTTCGCTTCAGCTTTCTCAATGCGGACGACCCTAATCAGGATCAAGCAAACATTCGAATATCGTTCCAAGGAGGTGGAAGTTGGTCGGTTATCGGTACGACATCGATGGAGTTTGGGAAACCGACGATGAACCTGGGTTTCAAACGTGATATTAAGAAGGAGGAAATCACGCGTGCGGTATTGCACGAATTTGGGCATGCCCTTGGATTCCACCACGAGCATTCCTCCCCTGATTGTCCTCTTCACCTCGATCGCGAAGCCATCATGAAAGATAACGGCAATTTTTCACCTAGATGGTTCATCAATAACTTCGAAAAGTTAGTTATGAGCAGTACTATTGAGGCATCGTGTTTCGATATAGATTCCATTATGATGTATACAATCTGGCCTAGCTGGAACGAGGAAGAAGTATGCATTAGGGCCAAATCCATTCTCTCGAAGACGGATAGGAGGATGGTGCGGAAATGGTATCCGCCACACAGCACACGGCAAATACGATGCGCGTCTTAAGGAACATGTGGCTCTCGATCGTCGACTCACGTCATTGACACAATATGGTGCCCCAACATCATCCACAACTTCGTCTGCGTCAGCTGCGACAAACCGAGTGCCAAATGAAGTAGTGTCCGTTACATGGAGATAAGAAACGGATACAGGAGCAAGGTATATGATAACATAACGAGATATGATAACGAGACATGATAACGAGACATGATAACGCGATATGATAACGAACGATATATAATAGCCATGATAGGGGGTGCTTGGGAAACAAATAGGCGAGAGAGACATTTTGCATGTAAAGGCATCAATTCATGTATCATCCCAACATATGTTATTTTCCATAAAGGCAAGATCGGTTTATAAAACTAAATTCCTACAAACGTTTTGTTAGGTATCTGTTCGATGTTCTCCCAAAGAATGACCAAGGCGAAAGTGAGAGAAGAACGTTGAAGAATTAAACAGAAAAAGGCGAGGTTTGTTAGGGTACCGAGCCTAGAGCTTCAGAGCTACAAGTTTCGTTATTCTCATGTGTTTCTTACATTCCTTCGTTCTGCCGATCACATTATATCAAGACAACCATTCTGTCATTATTAATTATTTGTGTTTTGAGTGTGCTGTCAAACATATGATCGTGAAGCCTCTCATGCGGTTAGCCATCTCTAGATGGCTAAAAAGCTCTCCTACGCCGAGGCACCCTGTTTAAGTATTCTGATATACAGCAGTATACAGCTATTGCATATGGGGTGCGTTGCCATCCTTAGAACAAGGACATGCATGTATTTATAAAGCCGGAAACTAGCCCACGAAAGTATTGACCTCTTCGCGCATCATCGGAGTTCCTACCCAACATTCTGATAGTCAGGATTCATGCCTAACCAACCATTTGTCTATTAGAAATATTCCTGGTGGGTTCTGATTCGTATGGTGATCATTCAGGCAAATTATAACAGTGATAATACTGTTGATTAAAAGGTGCTTGTGTTCTAGAAAAGCTGATTTGTGGGCCGGCCTTGGACTGGTCCACTGACGCCGCATCTGAATTTACCCACCAGCGCCTAACCTACCTACCTACCTGAAAGAAAGAAAGTCATCGTGGACGAAAGAGCATTGAGCCATCCAATTACGTTAGCTTTACCTACTATGTACAAATGGATCATTACAAGAGCCTCGAGCCATATATGTATGAAAAGCAGCCTCTTGTGCCTCTGCATTGGCTGAACTTTAACCATGAGGAGCACCACATCTGTACCTTCTCCGATTATCTCATCATACGCGGTTGAAATCAAACTACGCTTTAGGGGGGCTCTGAACAGTAGAGAGGGAAGCGCAAGCCCGGGATATTTCGGAAATTCTTTCTGAAAAGCAGTTTTGGTGTCTTAAACTGGGGAACTGCCAGGGAAACGGTGAAGACCTTCGCAGGGGCAGTTTAGTAGAGGTTCATCAACCTCCGGACGAAGTTGACGATGTTTTGCATTCTTCTTACTTTAGTCGGAGAGATTATCAACTGTCAGAGAACTTTCCTGGCAGAATCGAGAACTATCAACCGCGGCTTTAAAGGGTGCTATACTGCCGAAGGCGAGAATCGCTTGATTCACAGGCTAGTTGCACATGGTTGGTGCCCATCTATGGTGCGTGTCCTTTTCACCTATCATTATTCTGTGGCACAGTACGCTCATTTCTTTAACACGAGAGAGCCCGCCTGGAGAAGTCATGGAAAATGGTTCACTTCTTCGTTGTATCGCATACAGCGTAGAAGAAGCATTTACGAGCCTCGGCATGCTGTGTTGGGATGTAACTGCGCTTATGTGATACCACCATTACAAGAAATCACATCTCGGCTAAAGCAGGGAATCATTCCAGTCATCTCTATTGACAAAAGTGACCACTTAACGGCTGGAAGTCTTGACTTAGGAGGATTCAAGCTTGTCGTTACCAACGCTGATGACATGAAAACCCTCTCTGGATATGTTGCATTCTCCCATGTCTGGTCAGACGGTATGGGAAGCAACACTGAAAAGGGTTTACCAACTTGTCTTGTCGCCAGCCTTTTTGAGAGAGCCCATGCTCTCGGTATCAACCATACATGGATCGATTCTCTACGTGTCCCCAAGGAAATTGATGCCCGCATTCAGGCCATGATAATGATGAATGCAACTTACAAGTATTCTGCTGCTACCATTGTCCTTGATTCTCATATTCGACAAAAGCATTTCGATGTGCGATCGACTCCGCTAGAGACCATTCTTCTCACCTTGGTAACCTCGCCCTGGATGCAGCGTCTGTGGATTCTTCCTGAGGCAGTTCTACCCAACTGTCTAGTTTTTCAATTCAAGAATACCTTAGCAACCGTAAAAGATATTTGTAATGCTATAATGGATCACTCACAGCAAAATTTCAATACGGTCATTCAATGTCTGTCCATTGCGATATTCAGACTGACTAAGCGCTCTGATTTATCGGCACCTGAACTTGAGAGGAACTTGGACCTGGCTGAAATGCTACATATACTACGCCTGCGGAACACATCGAGGGCGAGTGACGAGGTCGTAGCTATCGCTGATCTCCTTGATCTGGATGTTAAGCCCCTTCTTGTCGTCAAATGCGATCCCGAGGAGCAACGAAAGTTATTCCTCCAGCCAACGGGACCCACACCCCTGACTATACCTCCAGCCACCTGCAATTGATTCCAGATGCCAACACGTACTATTAATAATCTTTGATAGAGTCATAAAAACCGTAAAGATCTTGATCTATCTACAACTCTCACCGGGGCACACACACTACGCGAATCGAATAGTACTCGTATTAGGGAGAGCGTGAGCCTTTCCAGTTAGCTTTCGCCGCGAAGCCGTCTATCTAGCCTTTGGCTTCAATCTCGTGTAGAATAGGCTTTAAAAGCTAACTACAAACTGCCCACTACTAGCTAAAAGCAAAAACTAACAAATGAAGCAAATAATAACTTGAACAGTTCAAAAGTGGCAGTAGGAGATGGCTGGCGGGTACAAACCGCCGAATATTCGCGTCGCGTGTGCTTCGAATTCTGTGGTGAAGGGTGGTAAGTTGTGTGGTGGGTCCCTGAACCTTGTAGAACACCCCATTTTTCTATTCCCGTAGAATAGCCCCCCCCCCCCCCCCCCCCCCCCTCGTATAGCCACCCCGGAATGATTTAGAAGATTCAGAGAACAGATGGAAACTGAAACTTGAGGACCTCGGGCGAATGTTTTGATGACATGGTTTGGAGGAACATATGATAGATACATATCCTGCGTACAGTCTTCTCATGTATACTGGTCCTTCAGTTTCTTAAGATGCTTATGAATAGCGGTATTGGAGATAAACTCTCACCAAATTATATACCAGAGCACCCTGCCTTATTTGACCCTTCGTCTGTAATGTCAAAACCTGTCATGTGGATGACTTCCGAAATAGGTTCATTGAGTCTATGAGCTGAAGAAGTACTGTCATCTCTCGAGCGGCCCTTCCATTCCGGCAAGTTGCTGTCCCCGCTTTGCTTGGAGAAGGAGCGTATCGGTATTTTGCTGGCGATACTCCGAGCAATGAGCCCGGGCGACAAGCCTGTAAGGAGCGAGTTCAATGTGGGTAGAGAAGCGCAGATAATGGCCACTTTGGTGGTTCCCGGGTCAGCATATCATACGGCGTTGTTTTGCGATCAGACATTATGTTGGCGTAATACGGCTCCTTACCCGCTGGGGGAGCGCCACCAAAGTTTTAACTTACCACATGCATCTAAATTAGTCCAGTAAAATGCCGGGGCCGCAAAATCTGGAATTTGAAAGAACTCTGGTTATTCTTATGCCCTCTAATTCCATTCACGGCCGAATAAGATCAAGACAGGGTGAAGCTCGGAAATACTCACATGCGACATCGTAACCTTTTTTAAGCTTCGGGTCGACATTCACATCGAAGTAATAATAGACTCGCGCACTACCGATACCAACGACGCTGCTCTAAGTCAGTCTGCGCATATAGGATGATAAGGCATTGTGTCTCATTTGAGAATTGGATGTAGTAGCAACCGAGATAGAATCAAAGTGAACTCACACAAATCCTAGCAGGAATATGAAACTGACAGCGACCCGTTGTTTTAGTGGCATCTGTAACTTCCATACAATGGGCTGGGGCGTAGCTAGGATGGCAGTGTCTAATATTCTGTGACAGTCAAGATTAGTAAATGGTCTAGAAAGTCGTATAGATGATTTGAGAGAATGAACAATGGGTCTCGGCTAGGTGTACAATAATCATATAGAAATAGTAGGAGATTGATCGGACATGTAGGGTGGAAACCCGTCCAAGAATACTTACAAATTTACAATGGCCATTGCCTGCACAACTGGGCTAGGGCTATAACAGGAGCCAGTCCTATCCATGGGTGGAAGCAATGCCTGCGAAACGGGTTTGCATTGCAGCAGTATAGCAAGAAAGAAAGAAATTCCCCAGCCATAAATAGTGCCCAGTAGTACAGTAGTGATAAGGTAAAAGCGGTTGCCTCGAAATATGCGTCGATAAAAAAGGACGAGTGAGGCTTTGATCAAAGTGAACGCAACGATAGATATCAATTGACCTAGCCATTCGACCTACATCAATGAAGCTTAGTTGAGACTTGCTCATAAGCCTAAGAATAAGATGGGTATGTACCTCATAAAAGTGACGAAGCGAATCACCATAGTGAGGTATCCCTTCTAAGTTGGTAGGCACACGCTGACCAAGATGTCCGATGTATACCTCTGCGGAAGTCGTTAACTCGATTCAATAATCACAGAGTTACGAGTGAGTCAGACAATGTGAGTACACGATGCGACGCAAAGAGGAGAATGGAAGAATAGTAAGAATTCCGGACTTACCGATGACAGTACAAGCACCTAAACCCAGAGTGAAGAGCTGCATGTACAGAATTAGACAGCAACCTTAAAATTTCACAACCGACAAATTGTCAAGGGCGTCGCAGTAGGTAGTCTTACCAAAGCTGGTAGAAGTAAAAAGTCGTCATACGCCAAACCCGCGCTTTGCTTGACCCGTACCAGGAACCTTAACGCGACCGAAATGAGAGCAAGGATAGAGAACACGATAGTTAAGATAGCAATATCTGTGGCTGGGTGTGCCATATTGTAAAAATCAGAATTTGCAGAATGGAAAGCGGACAAAAACCCGACATGCGTGGGGGGCACTCAATATAATGAGGACAATATATTACAAAACCATTTCTAGGAAAAAAGTGGAGGCTGATAAGATGCCTTGAAAGCTAATCGTCATCGTCCTCACTAATTGGATACATATAGGATATTACACGGACTGGCCCCCAGGTAGGGGAATGCAACTACCCGTCTACCAGGGCCAGGTCAGCAGTATTGTGTAACCAATCTGCAAGTCGGTATTTGGGATATTCAACAATTACCCGTATTTGCTTGATGCTGCGAAGCAGACCTGAATTATCTCGGCAAGTAAGTACGAAGTTATTCGTGTATATAGACCTAGGTTCCCCGCGCGAAGGCTCAAGTGAGGAACGTAGGCCTGTATGGTCCTTAATGCCCAAGAAGATTGTTGAATACCATTCCAAGCCCTAGACATCATCTATCCCTTGTTACATAGGGCACGAGAAAATTCCCCCACACCGCCGAATCTCTAGAGTACCACAGCCCATTCTCTGGCTCTAAGTTGGATTAAGAATAAGGATGCTATGTTAAAGCAGCAAGGTAACGTAGGATAGATCACGCACTTGTTTCGCCATCTAGCCTACATAAAAAGTGGCGACCGCTCGGGAAGGGAATGCAAGAATGGGTGACACGCAAATTCCTTTGCGACTTTGTAGGGTATCTTTGTTGGATGGCGGTATGGGTAGTAGTCGGAAGTGTCGTTGGAACTATGGCGGTGGCAATATGATGCAACCATCAAATCCTGGAAAGCTGGCTCGTCTGGCTGCGGTCACTAATGTGACCTTTAAAGCGAGTCAAGCGACACGTGCAGGTCGGCCAGCCTGTCATATCATCGACGGTAAATGAATTCTGACGTGAGGCTCTGCCACTTCCTTAATATTGACCTGTTAAGCGTCTGATCCATGTTGTAGTTTTCACTGCTGGTATATCCAGTAATAACTGCTATTATTGTCTCAGTAAGAACACTCTATCTATATAGCATAGACCATACTGCTAGTATGTACAGGTACGGACCCAGAGTCTGTACCCAATACCCATGGTCTTCGGACATTTATTCTGTCACGCCTCGTGACAATTCCTATCCGATATTCTTGAATATTTACGTTAACCACGCTGCTACCGATACCTATTCCCATATATGTATTTAAGAATCGAGGAAGTGGACATGGCCATTCATTTCATCGCGGTAAACATGTACACTATTTACGGGGTCGTGATTGGCTATCAGTTCAGGTGCTCTGCACACCAAGCCACAGGAGGCAGTGAGTGAAGAAGTGTGCTTTAGTACAAGTCCTTTCCCATAAATGAGCGTTATCATAAGTATGATCAACCTAACTATATCCAATAATGCATTTTGCACAAGCCAATGAATAATTGGAGACCTTAATAATACCGAACATTGAACCCAATGAAATGAGCTCAACGTTTCTGTACTGCACGCACCACATAATCATATATTAACTATCCCTGGGCCCAACCTATCATCTTGGGCTATTCGAACGAGGTTCTCAAAGCTCCTAGTTATTCGCGGGAGCCTCGTCGTTATTATAAGCGTCCGGATAGACCACACGGTCGTCCTCATCTATATTTGTAAGTATCAATGCAGACAATAATATTGTGTTTTTAAATGCATGTAATGGCCTTACCAATTGCCTGATAGTCAATTTCAGAAGAGCCTGTTTCCAATTCAGAAATCAAGAGATTCAAGATTAGGGTTAAAACTTACCCTGCGAAGCGAGAGGCGCAGCCAACGCCACACAGATTAGAGAAAAGGCGGTGAAAATGGTGAGCTTCATGGTGGCGTAAATGTAGTGGACACAGAAGTCTTTCTCGAGCTTGAGTGAAGTAGAAGTCGTTGATGGGTGAAGTTAGAAAGGCGTAGAGATGGGCCAACTGAGAGTTCTTTAGAATGTCACGGGGAAAAATATCCTCTTAAGTATACTTTTCGGGACTGCCGGCTGTGAAGCTTACTTTGTACCACATTTGGCTATTTGCTGTATTGGCATGCTATTTGCACCATCTAGCCTGCTTCTATGTGATCTTTAGATCCCTGTCGTTCAACACTAACTGAAACCCTCCATGAAAACCTGGCCTAGTACTTTGTCGGCAAATCTTTCTTCTCAAAGGGTGTGGGACTGACGTAACTGAGATCGAGCCGCGCCGCAGAGGTACATCGAAGACAATATTCGCCTACAGAAACACCACCGGTCCAGTCGAACCTAGTTATCATTGTCACAAGGGCTAGTGTTTAGGGCTTGGAATAATATTCAGATTTGCAATAATCTTCTTGGGCATCAAGGAGGCATACAGGTCTGCTTTCCTTCTGCCCTTTGCGGTGAACCTAGGTCTATATATACACGAATCGTTCGCATTTACTTGCCTAGATAATTCAAGTCCGTTTCGCAGCATTTAGCAAACACGGGTAGTTGAATTATTCAAACCCCGAACTGTAGCCCAAATCCCGAACCGCAGCCCAAACACCGGCTTGCAGGTTTGGTGTCACGATATTGCCGACCAAGCCCTGGTAGGCGGGTAGTTGCATACCCCTACCTGGGCTGTCTCCGTGTAACAATCATCATAAATGCAACCATACAGACCAAACCCCATAGGCTGAAGGGCGGGCAACGAGTATGACTTGATTAGCCAAGCCCCCGACACCCTAATGCTGCTCGATCCCACTCGTTTCATTCTACGATATTGTGAAGGGAGTTTATGAGGCCTCATCATCTTCAGCTTGAGCTTGATAAATACTAAGTTTGCGCTATGGCTCGTATTCAGGGGGTAGATGAAATAGCAGCACAGGAGGAGAGGCCTTTTCTGTTAACAGATGGGTATCCTGACGATGATTCACATGCGTCTGCTCGCAGAACATCACCTTTCAATATGTGTCTTTTCAGTGTCTGCATCCATTTCATATGTATCTCAGCATACACGATCGCATTCTTTATTGCTTTAACACATTATCGACAAAGCGAAGCGACTGCAATACATCGTAAGGAGATCGCCTTTAACAAGATAGAAGTTGCTCACTTCAAAAAGCCCTCCCAGGTCTGGTATTCAACTACGTCGCCCAGAAGTATATCCACGTCGAGGAATCGTCTTTCGCTGGGCCCCCAAGCCTTTCGGTTGACAAAGCTTGGCATGATCTTTTGAACTATACAACACTGCGAGCTTCTGCCACCGAACTAGAGCCAAGCAACCAAACATCTGTCGAGCTCCCTGAGGGCGGCTATATGGTATGGCTAGCTGTTTTCCACCAGCTTCACTGCATCGTATGTCTGCTTTCCTTTATTTTCCCCTACCTTTTCAAATAAACGAAAATACAACTGTGTCTCCCCCGCTCCAACTCTTTTGCATACAGAAAATGCTTCGCCAATGGAACTACCGTGAGCACTACCACCCGAACATACCGGAGGAAGATCGATCTCATTGGGAGATTCACCTGGGTAAGTCCTCTGAAACATGGATATCTATTGCAAGGTACTCAAGCTCGGTAGATCACTGTCTCGATCTTTTGCGGAGCTCTGCCATGTGTCACGCCGACACAACATTGACTACATTTAGATGGGCAGATCAGCCTAAGCCAATGCTTAATACGAAGCGCGTAAATCATCGATGTATTGACTGGGAGAGTCTGATGGACTCTATAAGATACAGAGTAGTGGATAATGGCGAATTATCTCGTATGGTGCATCCCGAATTTAGGACAACAGATCACCATAACTAGCTTAGATTGCAGAGTGTTTAGTCACGCAAAACCACGATTACACACATTAAAAATCAATTTCTTTTGAGTTCAGCTGCTTAGATACTTGACTGGTGATCATACTCGTGTTCTTGCTGCTGGTTTGTCCACTGCTTCAATTGCTCCCAGTCTATGCAAGTGTGCTCAATCCCAAACCCATGCACGCCGTTCACCCTCTTATCGACTTCTTCAAGTGTGGTGTCTCCAGTACACATAAGAGCTTGTCGGATAAGGTCAATACAATGACGCATGTGACTCGGGTGTAGATGAGGAGGAAGGTTCTCGTCGGTGAGTTTCTCCCCTCTCGAGGCAGCTTGCTGATTAGCCCAGTAGCCACCACGTAGACCGTCCTATGTCGCATCAGCATGTATCTTTGATGAACGGTCCTAGATCAAGAGGCCATACCAGACAGTGCAATTGATGATAAACAGAAAATGTTGATCTGGCCGGTGCAGTTGTAGGATGCACGAAGAAACTCCCGCGGATGGGGAAT
The DNA here is from genome assembly GCA_037356055.1 of Xylaria sp. Z34. Classification (NCBI taxonomy): domain Eukaryota; kingdom Fungi; phylum Ascomycota; class Sordariomycetes; order Xylariales; family Xylariaceae; genus Xylaria; species Xylaria sp. Z34. The sequence goes on along the minus strand of JBAWJW010000004.1, from coordinate 545,351 downwards.
ATCTCACTCCAGGCGCGATTTGTATGGTCGGAAGGTGGATTGGTGAAGCTTTTGTTATACACAAATGTCTGATAAACTGTACCAACTTTTATATAAATCAATTTTCATCCTAGAGTGACTGGATGTGGATCGTCGAGGGACTTACTGTCGGCCGCCCTGGCACTCGATGGTGACACACTAAACCCCCATACAAACCCCAAGACCAAGGAGATCAAGACGGTTAAGATGTACGAAGTAATTTGAAAAATTGAGAACGGCGATCGATGTAGAACTTGTGACCATTTTCCTGTTGCACCTGGAATCAATACGTACGAGCCATTCTGCGACGGCGACATCGTCATGCGTATCGGTATTATCCAAGTTACCTGAAGATCCAAGTTTCTTCAGGTAAGTTTAAGATTTAAGAGACAATGTTTTATTCAGGCACTTCAGTGCTATCATAGACACATTCCTGTTCGTGTAAGGTATGATGGAGGTAGGTTGAGTTCTCTTCTGTTTGATCTCCACATCAATTGGCATATCTTGTGATGCAAGGAGGGTGACTTCGTTACAAACGTAAGGAAACGCTACGTTTAATGCTAATAAGTCCTATATGCAACGTGATATCCTCTGGATGCCTAGGTACTCGAGAAACTGCACAAAAGACGAAAATAGGAATCATCAAATCTACCCGAAAAGGATAATGATAGTTTATACATAATAAATGCGGCTTTGAACCTCACCTACAATTATTGTTAATTTCAATTGACAGACTCCATCTTCTAATCATTTGTAGCTAGGTATTGGCTTTTTAGTTTATAGATTTTAGCTTAGATATGGTAGAAGTGCCGACTGCAATGGCTGATATCAGGAGCTCGCAAGGCTCTGTAGTTTCAGCCCTTCCTTTCGTTAAGATTGAAGGCACAATATCTACCCATCAGCGTCACCGAAGCACAGGTTTCACTGCGTTCTTAGGGGCGACAGCAATCCCACACTATGTTTTATGAGAATTGTGCTGCCTAATTGGTCTGACGAATATGCCGACCGAACGTCGAAATATTCTGTTTCCGCCATTAAGCATGGTGTTATAGCTTTGAGTAATGAGGCGTGTTCGGAATGAATTACTATGATTTGACGACAAGAACGAATTTCTACTCCAAACAGCGGGAACAAGCGGCTAATCCCAGGTCCGGATCCGCTGTCCCGCCGTTCCTATCACAAAGCCTGCTTGGGATAATGATACAGTAAACTTGAAGGGTTACGGTGCAGAAAGTATGAAACCCATATGATAACGAATCATAATTTGCCAGCCTTCTGACGCAGCTTAGTAATAGAAATCATATGAAGGTGTACTGGGTTCATTTGCGCGACAACGGTGATGTCAACCCCACCTATAGCTGATTCTTCAGCAAAACATGATAGAAAGTTGAAGTAAAAACTGCCGAGCCTTTTTTGAAGGACTGTGGGCGGTTGCACTGCAGTTACGGTATTGCATTGTTGTGCTACGCAGCCCTCTGTAAGTTATCACAGGAATTTTGGATGGTCACTAATATTGCACAGCTTGTTACGTTACTGACTTGCCAGATGCTGCAAAGGACCGACTTCGTCCCTACAATGCATAAGGTTTCACGACCTCTGGATACTGAAGGCAACGTAGGGGTAAGTCTTGAGTACCTGTTGTCGCACAAGGAGCCCCAACAACTACATCTGCAAGCTAGAGATCTATATACAAAATGCTCTCTTTGTTCTGTCACTCTAGGGAGGCGGTGTGCAGCTGTAGGTATCGCGAGGCTTCGCGAGAGTCTGACATAAGGGGTTGTTGTAACAACGGATACATTTCGATATGAAGCAACCTATAACGTTGTCCAGCCGAATAAATCTATGCTCACTCGATTGTCATATGCGAGCCAAAATTAGCACCCTTTACCCCTCACGTGGGGGCCATTGTACGACACGCCGCTATTAAGCATCAATGATAATGAATGTACTTGTGTTCAACACCCTTCTATTGAAAATGGGATGCAGAGACCTGTTACTAAGTAAGGCAGTGGAATACAAACGGGTGCAAGAGTAACCGCATAGATACACGGAATTTCCATTCTTGATAAGCCCAAAAAAGACGATACTAACTTATCATCTTGATCATTTGCGCGCCGAAGCCCCGTAATGTCAGTCCCACGCATTATTGAGTTGGCCCAGCGTATCGCCACTAATACGGCCAAAGTGAGCGAGTACCTGGCTGTCAACAATCTTCCGCAGCCATTTCTCGATCTGAATGGCCCTGTCGATGGGCCGCTACCAAAAAATGCAGCGCCAGAGATCGTGGATTTGCGTCAGTCCGTGCTTGAGGACACTGTCGAGCTGCGGCATCTCATGTTAGGACCAAGAGACTACCTAATGTCTGATTTCCCTGTAAATTGATCTTAGTCCTTTGTTGGAACTTGAGTATATGCTTTAAACTGATCCTGTACTCAGCATAACGCACTCCTTCCACAGCAAGTAATTACGCGGTTCGGCCTAGCCCGAAACCTGCCTATCGGTAGCGAAACAACTTTTGCAGAAATGGCTGCTTCTTCTGGCCTGGCAGAGAGTGATATCCGTAAGTTGATACGTTACGCAGTGACTCAGAGAATCTTCGAAGAGAACCGCCCGGGAGTGATTACACACAGCGCTGCATCGCGTCTACTAGCTGAAGACTCCGGAGTGCATGATTATGTTGCCACCTGCTCAGATGAGCTTTGGCAGGCAGCAGCCCAAACTTGCAATGCCATGGCGCAGTTCCCCGGCTCCCAAGAGCCCACAGAGACTGTACGTGCCCTCGAGTTGATGGAGGAGAATACATCGACCCCTTTGTTGACCGTATTCTCAAACAGGGCTTCTCTCTAGCCAATAAAACTGACAAGTCGATGTATGACTTTCTCTCGGGCTATCAAGAGCGCTCAAACCGGTTCGCAAACATGATGCGGGGCTTTACGAGTGGCAAGATGTTCGACCTCAAGTACATTACGGACTTCTACCCGTGGGATCAGCATAGCGGTGGCACTATTGTCGATGTATGTTCATGTTCCGGAGCTAGATTCTTGCTGATCTAACGTTTACAGGTTGGTGGCTCCCAAGGATTCGTATGCGTGGCTCTCGCTCGCAAATTTACCTCGCTGTCTTTCATCGTCCAGGACCTTGAGCCAGTCATTACGGATGCTCAGAAGAGTGTCCCCTCCGATGTCGCCAGTAGAGTCTCATTCATGGTTCATGATTTCTTCCAAGCCCAGCCTATACTCGGAGCAGACGTGTATTTCTTCCGGTGGATATTCCACAACTGGTCGGATAAGTATTGCATTAAAATCTTGAGAAACCTCATCCCTGCCATCAAGGATGGAGCTAGAGTTATCATTAGTGATGCCGTACTCCCGGGGCCTGGCGGAATTCCAAGGCAGCTAGAGTCTCAGATGAGATCCTTTGATATGGTTATGACCGCAATACAAAACGCAAGAGAGAGGGAATTAAGTGACTGGGCTGCGCTATTTCGAAGTGCAGACGAGAGGTTCGAGTTTCAGGGTGCTACTCGTCCTCCCGGTTCTAATCACTCGATAATAGTGGCAGTCTGGAGAGACAGTTGAAAGCAAGCCACCGTATACTTGAAACTGCACTGCGGGCTACGCGGGCTATAGGGTAGATAGGCTGTTGAGGCCGGAAAATTTCAATACTAAGCTGGCAGTAACTAATGTGTTTTAACTCTTTCTTCTTAAAATATGCAGACAGATTGGATTATGTTTGATCAGGTGTTAATTTCTTAAATTACGGGTCTACATTAGAAACTTGCTCTTCTGATCGCGATCTCTGGGTTCATCGTTGTTGTTAAAGTAAAACCTCCTGATACTCCGGAGTCGCCGTTATACATCATGATAGCGCAACCTTTTTGCCTTATTATCGACACGCCGCATAACTAACAGAACTACTGGGGAAGCTAGTGGCAGCGGTAAAACATCTAGAGCAGGTAATGACTATTGTAGGAGCATTCTCAAATACTCCGGTCTGAATAGACTCACCCCCTTATAGAGGAGCTTTTTGCATATTGTATGTGTCTTTTGTTCATTCAAATTAGCATACTTCTGCTGTTGCATACCAAAATTCTTGATTTTCATAGCTCTTCGGAATCACTCACGGTGGCCAGAGGCGAGGAGAGCTTGTCCCAAATAGCATCATTGGAGGCCAATGGTTATTAGGAGCGGGGGACATGCATAAGCGTGGATCTGGAGCTCACTATAGACCAAACTGATAGCCAGGAACTCCCCTCCGCAATTCCCCCGCACTCGTGCACAATGACTTGGTGAAAATGGTTACTTTAACCGATCTTGAATTCACAGGTTACGAGAATGTATGGGCAGCCCGCAACATATCCCGTATGGATATAGGGTCTTTCTACGTAGCTAGAAACTTTATATAATAGGCATTTAGTTTATTTGAAGTCAAGCCACCCGAAATTCTACTATGAAATATTACAAGGCCGGCGAAGACCCTGCGACAAAAAATGACCGCCCTTCGCAACTTACGTTTTAGGCACCAGCCCAGGATACAAATCGAGGCACGAATACCCCCACAGCAATGCGGGGTTGGCCGGCTCGGCGTAGACGACACTTCACGGGTGGATGACAAGCCACATACACAAATGCTTGTGCTGGATTCACGAGAAGTTGCGTAGTTGTCGAAGCGAGACATTCACCAATTTTACTGCTACTCAACCTATAATAACAGAGCTAAATAAGGCGTTGCCCAAGAAGATGCGGCTCCCCTGTAGGGCAGCGGGAAGTTGAACTATTTTATGTTTTGCTGCCGATCAACTAAACGGCTGGATCCTTGTTAGCCTTTTCAATCAGAGCCTCTTTTGTTATATTAACTATCCCATAGAGGCATTGCTGGTGGACAGTGTGGAGCGGTGAAAGAATACCTACATCGTCCTAGAAACGCGTAACTCCTGCCGTCGCAATATGGGCAAGCCTATGGGAAAGTCGAGATGTATCTGACAAGGGTTCTATCACTATCATTAATTAGCTCCACCCTTTTATGTATCAACGGACACCTTCAAATAACAGCTTCAACTTCGAAGAGGCAACGGACTTGCGTCTCGGGCAACACGACAGACGCAAGACAGCTAAAATGTGATAGAGTATTAACAAGTAGTTAGTAGTATGATAATTAATTTACCAGGAAAGTATTCTGTAAGGATGAGGTCTCCCCAAGACATTCCCTGCCTTATTTAGGGCCAGGGTGTCTTTTCGAGTCCTACATGTAGTGCGTGGATTGGCCCGACATACGGAAATGAACTTCTGCCTGCTATGCGAGTAGTCTCTTGCCATATTATTAACATTCTATTATTTGGGACAATTCGTCTGCGGTCGGGCATGGCAACCTTGCAGTAGTATTGGCAAGAAGTGCCTTTTAAATATCTTAGTTCCGCACAGGCGATACCGCGAGTAGCGATCCTTCCAATGCATATATGTACAGATAACAGCCAATATTAACATTAAGAACGAAGCACTTAGTTCGGAGACAGAGATGGAGACGAAGGTTAGGGCGTAGTATGGGAACTGACGATAGCATTCAAGGATCAATGTCTACTTCATATAGGAGTCGCAAACTATTACAATATTCATAGTATATCAATAAATCGCCAACAAAACATGCGATAGACCGTATATAATATACCGAATGATACGTTCTTATCTACGTAGTAAGATTTCAGCAAATGAGAATGCTAATTTCCCGAGCGCGTGATGGCTAGGCTCCCCGGCGCCGCTGGCGAGTACAGCGGCTATTTTATTACGGCAACTCTGCTAGAAGCCCACTCTGGTGAGACCTTAATGCAGCCGGAGTATGACGTCTTTTCCTGAGTGCTGCTACCTTATGTTGCCCGTAAGGAGTCGAGCGTGCGCGAACTCGGTCACGATGAGAGGTTCGACTTCTTACCTATGCACTGCCTCTTTGGACAACATTCTAGTGCCACTCGGTTGACCAGTATTACCCTTGTTTTTAATCTTGTTCCCGGGCTTCGTACTGAGCGCGAACCGCTCAGCTTCGAGATTCTAGCTTTTGCTGGACGGTTCTTTCGTACAGCTACCGCCTTACAAGTGCTGGATGTTACTTTTATAGAGCCCGTCGGATCTATACTATTTTCACGACGGTTGGAAGACAGGGGTTGGGATCCATATAATGACGGGGCCGAACCTTACCGTTTAGATGACCACGACAGCGCCCTCGAGGACGATGATGAATTTGGGGAAAGAGACTATTACCAGGACTACATCAATGACACAGAAACATGGCGGTGGGCGTGCGAAGCTACTAAAACGCTCTTGGCCCATGCTTATGGCGCGGCAGAGACTCTAGCGTGGTTGTTTCTTCGCTTTTAGAGCCTTGTACAAGTTCCTATCTATATAGCCGGCTTTATTGTCTTGACTAGGGGACATGCTGACACGTTCAGCTAACTAAGCCTGGGAGAATACGAGCTAGATGGTTGAGATTTTAGAAAAATTGCTTCTATAAGAAATCTACGGCTTTTTTGATATAAATGTTTCGTGACGGTATTAAACCGAAATGCACCGAGACATTTCTGCTTGGGTACCTCTGCAACGAATTCGACGCAGGCCGAATCTTAAACTACGACGGCTGTATTACTACTTATAAAAGAGTGTGGGACGATGGTGAGCGGGGACTACTATAGGATGATGCTTCGAGCGAGTGCACTTTGGACGATTATCCCGGCGAGAGGAAGAAGAGACTCGAATCGTATTACCTGGATGACTTTACGGGCGAGGTGGTATACTATGACAATCTAGAGGCCGAGCATAACTATACGAGTGACGCCGACGCCGACGGTACGAGCAACGCCGGCTCGGTCGACAGCCAGGATGCGCGCGTGGCGACGGCTCCGCGCTGGAAATTTGGCCGGTTCTTCGCCTCGCCGTATACTAAGTTAGACCGGGATAGCATATGGTGCTGGCTCGTCCCCAAGGAAGAGCGAGACGGGCACCGTATACAGGTGTGGAAATTTGTTTATCACAGCGGCCGGCGCGCCTACGGGACTGAACCCCTGACCTTCTTCGAGGACTGGGATAGCGCGATCGACACTGCAACTCCCACACCGAAAAGCAGCGCACTGTCCCTGATCCTTTACTACATAAAGCTGGCCCGTTGTAAGGATTGCGATTATAATCGCGGACGTTGTGTCCGATCGCTTCTCTGGCACCTTTCGCCCCTCCCCCAGGGGCGGTACGATGGAAGAGGCTGGAAAGGGAGACGTTTGAAAGAAAAGGCAGTCGAACGGAAGCGGCAGGCCTGCAAGCGGCGGGCGACGCGCATCTCGATGTTGGCGGACAGCCGCAAGCCTCGGCGCCAGCAACAACAACCGCATACGAGGGGCGTTTGAGGCGGCCGCAACGCGCACTGGACTGGATCAGCAAGAGGTTGCCTAAGCGAACTAAGCCCGACCTGCACCCGCGCTGGAAATGGGGCGTGTTTTTCCCGCAAGGCGAGGCACGTCGGCCATGGGAGAGCAAGCACCTCAATAACATGTACAGGAGCCGCAGGGACTTCAACATCTACTACTGGCGGGCCATGCCAGGTGATAACGGCGGGTCGCCGATACGGGTGTGGCGCTTCGGCAAAGGTAACAAGGTCCGATACGGGCGCACGCCCGACCCACAACGGGGACACATGGAGCCGACTCCTTTCTGCAGCGAGCTGCGACGCTTCCTTGACCAAGATGTGCACTGCGACTGCGGCTGGTGCAACTGCCTTTTTGACGTGCTCGGCCAGACGACGTGTATTCTGCCTCTCCTGGAGCCACCGGAAGGGGCAACCCTGTATTATAGTTGGGACGATGCTCTTCGCAACAGCAAACGGTTTAAATGGATAGAGCAGGATTCCAAGAATGACGGGAATAATGACAGCGGGACGGATGAGACGTGTATTTGAGGTAGGTACTTAAGGATTGGGAAACAGTTCTGCAGAGTTCTAGGAATGCCGAGCCCGTTGGAGATCATGAGTTGGATGCATGAAGGAATTGGTTCACACTTGTATTGGTCGTCTGGTTTCGGTCGGCGACGACAAAAGTCCTGCACTTGTCATTGTCCTGCTGCACTCCGAACAATAAATCCTGTTGGATTGTCGTTCTGCGTATCTCGACGGGCGCTGATAGGTTCCAACGTAGCAGCCACTGTAGCACCGGGTACTACATAATAAGGACAAACTGCAACTTTGGTGCATCTATTCATACCATACCCTTGACCATTAGCATACAATAGGCCACAAGGGAGTACTTACAATATTCGATTCTTAGATCATGCTTTTAATTAACCGAAGTAAGCGCCCTGATTACTTCTCGCAAACCCCACTCAAAAGGGCAAATGGTTCACTGGCCCGATTCTTTGGTACTCTTGAAATGCCCCAACCATGTCATATAAGCTACAATACCCAACACTGCTTCTATACAATAACCAGTCCCAAGATGCAAGCCATACATGCCGCAGATGAAAGCATCAATTCATCGGAGCAGGAATCAAATCCCGATTCTTCCAAAGCAAGCACCCGACCCGCAACGCCAGAGCGTGGTCAAGCGGGGAACTGCAGTAGCCCTGATACCTCGCCGGAATCCATCAATAACGTACCTAGTTATCGCAAGGAGGCGCCTGTGTATCTAGATTATCAAAGGGATATTGGTCCTGTGACAACTATCTTATCAGAGATACCCTCGACCGAAGAGATCGCGGACGCTACGAGTACAGATCGCTGCTCGCAATACATCAATTCATTAGAGCACTACAAGGAAATTGTAGATGAGAGCGATCACCGCTCGCATTACTCTGCTGATAGCGAGGTCAGCGAAGAAGCATCTACAGCCTCGTGCCCGGAGCAAGAAGAAATCTCTTCCTTGCTTGCATCGCTACGTAACTCAGTTATCAGCTTATTCAACCTGGCCCGGCAACGTAACTCCCGGGCAGATGCCCGGGTACAGGATACGATCAGATTGATCAAATCGCTACCGACAATCAGACGTACTCGTATCAAGAATCCAACTAGAACACTTACTCCTAGCCAGTACAAGCAACTGCTGGAAATAATACAAGATAGCAAGGCCTTTCCGGGCAAACTACGGCAAGTTCCCTTACTATATGTCGTAGACAATACTTACGTAGTACCATAGATTTGAGTATACACACTCTACACAGCAGTTCGAAATCCGAATGACTACTGAGGTACATGAAGGAATAGTGGGCCTATTGAATGAGCGGTTTGGAGCGTGGAAAGCTAAACTTATAGACTCGAATAATTCTGAAATCTCTAATGCCGCTAAGACCGTCCGACTACATGGCAACAAACATATTAAACTTCCTGCTTCAGAACAAGCGAAGGATCCGAAATCGCCTGATGGCGGAATAAAACATGACTGCGAGCTTACGGGCGAGCTTACGTGCAGGGATCCAGCCTTGGTATTTGAGATCGAATTTTCCCACCTCGATAAAGAAAAGCTAAGAGATAAGGCTAAAGCATATAGTAAGCTTTTCTCCTAAAGATACTAGTTTTCTTTATTAAAAGTAGAGTTAATGTTAAAGTTATGTGGTTATAGTGTTGCATTTTTTATAAATTATACTTAATGTAGCAATAACTAACTTCAAGTAGTAGAGCGTTCAAATGGCAAAGTCCGCACCGTTATTGGAGTATATCTGCACGAGGTGTATAAAGCTGAGGGCAAGAATGAGAAAAGGCTAAGGAAAATGTACCGCACCAACGAAACGAATGAAAGCGGACCACAGTCTTACTCAACCGATGAGAAGAATATAACCGGGGAAGCTTCGATTTTAATATGGCGAGCAACGACCCAGAAAGATAACAAAGTAACAATTGGGCGCGTCCAAGAAAAGGTATAACATTTGCAAATATTAGTAGTAAAGCTTAAAAGTTAATATACACTGCAGAAATTCCGAGATGCAACAGGCAAAGCAATCCAACCAACGCCACTACGCATTTCTTTGGAGGACTGTGTTTGTGGGAACGATATAGGCTCGGTGGGAAAGTTAAAGACACCCTTACTCGAGGTATCGTCGGAATCCCTTTGCAAGGTCATTAAAGAGGACCTTAAAACTTACCGACGGGAAAGAGCTGAAGTAATACAAGAACAGGTGCAAAAAGAGAAGGAAAAAGAGAGAATTGAGGAAGAGGAGGCGAGGCAGAGGGAAGAGGAGCGACTACGAAGGGCTGAGGGGGCAGGGATGCCTGGGAATAAAAAAGTATTGGGCCGCGTTTTCAACCCAGTGAAGAAAATTTATTTCTCTGCTAGAAACCTCTAAGGGGAGCTCGAATGAGTACAGGTTAGGTGCGAGGGGACCGGAATACTTGAAATCAGAGGGACAGAATGTGGTGGATAATCTTTCAGCTGTGCGGAAGGTATTAAATACGTCTATTTGATTGATTGATTGTGTCCGTACACGGATCTAGGAAATCTTCATTGCTTCCCCGGAGCGGTACCTCCCGTACTGTCAGATTTGAGCCAATTACCTGAAATCTGGTCAGAATTGTGTGCTGTCTTTTTGTCTCTCTACGGCACCTATTTCTTATGGCTCCCTTTCTAACCTATGGGTGGTAGGAGCACTCGTCGTACCATCATGATACGTTATAATGGCGTGGCTCTATGGAGGCAATCGTTATATCCAGCACAAGGGCTCGTATAAGGGGCTTGGGACTTAGTTATATTCAACTAATAAAATTCTAAGGGTCTTTTATGGCCACGGTCCTCCTTCTTTTCGTTAGGGAATTCTGGGGAAGAAGTAAATCTTAGCGACTCGACTTGTTAGGCGAAAATGCCTTCGGGTAGCAAAGGTAGCAAGCATTAGCTCTTTGCTTTAGGTGTTTTCGCGCGTCGCCTTCTTCGCAGGCGCAGGCCCGTTAGCACCTAGCAGAGGGCCTAGCAGTTGACGATAGAGCAGGTAGGCCTTAAAAAATCCCAGATAAGGTGTTAGCCTGTATTGCCTCAACATTAGGTACTAATATAGTAATGTAACACGCAACACTTGGTCGCCTTCAAGAGATAACTTGTACAAAGAATTGTGCGGAGTGAGGCCCATGTCACTAAATTTATGGCGCAAAAGGCTGATTGAATCGCAAAAAACAAAGGCGACTCATCGAGACCCGACAAACTAAAATTATCAAAGATAACGGTCCCGGTGTCCTGATAGACTTATAGAATACCTTGCTTTCATCAAGGCGGCGGTAAAGAAAGACATGGCTATTTTCGCGGAGGTCTGGAATATAGATTCAAAGAACAAGAACGCTCTTCATATACGATCAATAGTAGTGTGTTCAGATGATCAAAAACCTCTATTTCATATAAATCAAAACTTCAAAAAGTGCCTGTTTGTATAGGGGAACATTTCACCCCCTCCATGTCAACCATGTCATTGGATTATTGAAGCAGTGTAAGAGTCTTGGCTTACGTAAATTGCAGTTTTGAGGTTCGTGAGGGGCTAAGGGGTAAGGGTGGTATTAGTGTTTGTTATTGTACTGACTTTGCGATGGATTCCAATTTTTCTTTGGACCTCACCACTCAGTTGTTCTTTGAATTCAATCGTTCCTTTTCCAGATTATTGCCTGAATAATTTTGGATTCACGTGACAACGCAGTGCCCCATTCATTCAGCTGGACTTTATCAGTCTGGGATGCGTAACTTTTAGATTTCCCCCTCGGCTGAGGTTCACGAGACATGCAGTCACTCGTAGCTATTTCACTATCTGAGAACCAGCCTTAGTAGCCCGTATCTTATCATAGTTATCATGGAATTCCTTGGCCAAATAATCACGTAGGCCATGAAAGCTATTTTTGAATGGGATCAATAAGTGAGGTACGAAGGTACAAATGTACTGGCTAAAGGAGAGACGAGCCACTGTCTGCCGGCTAAAATCTATTTGAATGCCAACACCAAGACAAAATCGTAGGTTACCTCTAATGGATTATAATCTTAAGTCAATACATCTTGGCCTCTTTAGTAGGTATTCTTAGATGTCGCAGAAGGGAAAGAAAGATCATGAAAAAGGGGCAGGATCAATAAGTAGTCCAGCCGTGGGATTCGGTATTGCTAGCTTTTTGGATCATAAATGATAGTCCATTCTGTCGCAAAGAGAAGAGCTCACGCCTGTATAAACTTTCCCCGTCGACCGAAACAGCCGGATGACCATAATACCCGGCTGGCTGGCTACCAGAGCCGGAGCGATGGGACCGTGATGTGGCCATGGGTATGGGGAATGCAAGACTCCGCAATGCTCTCTATATAGACAAACATGATGGCTAGCCGCCCAGAAAATAAGATAGATGGTCTGGGAAGGTAGATAGTGTAGTTGCGATGGTTTCCTCACAAAACCCTACATCCCTAGTGAACTTGCGGCTCAACATGGCTCCTTCAACAATCGTCAAAGTAGCTTTCACGGGGCTTCTTCTATCCCTGACATCAACCGCGGCGATCATACCAAGTCAGGATAACCTGGTATCGAGACAGGAAGCAGCTTGCGCGCCTGTGCCCTCGCCATCCAAGTACCCGACATGGTCCCAACTACCACTACAGACGACGATTCCCGACCCATTTCTGCCGCTCGCGTACACGACGACAGACAATGCCGGCGGTTCGGCCACCTTCGCGCAGGACGTCATGACGGGCAAGGGCAAGAACCGGATCCAGACGCCTGAGGAGTGGTATCGGTGTCGTCAGCCCGAGATCGTCCAGATGTTGCAGGAGTACCAGTGCGTCTTATCCATCTTCTAAGATCGCCACAAGAATACTCTCTTAGAGCTCAAGAACTGATCTGGACTAACTCCCTACCTATTCTTATCTGAAATAGGTACGGCTACTACCCGGACCACAGCCAAGAGACGGTGAAAGCCACTCGCAGTGGAAACACGGTGAACATAGAGGTGACGGCAGGTGGCAAGACGGGACGGTTTAGCGCGACTCTTTCACTGCCGTCAGGCGCCTCGGCTTCGAAACCCGCTCCCGTCGTCATTAACATCGGCGGCATGAGTAACCAGCCGTATCTCCAGGCGGGCATTGCTATTGTTGGCTTCGATTACACGCGCGTCGCCTCCGACAGCAACGCCAAGACGGGTGCCTTTTGGGACATCTATAGTGGCAGGGATATTGGTATGTACTTCTTTTACAAGATCGATGGATCGGGACGAAGATTAGTGCTGTCTCTCTCCTCTCTCATTATCTCTTTCCCCCTTTTTTTGAATTACGATGATTTGAGGTAGGGTAAAAGCTCGACGCTCAGCAGAAAACTAACCAACTCTCGTCACAAAAGGCTCCCTAGCAGCCTGGGCCTGGGGCTTCCACCGCACTCTCGACGCACTGAACGCAACAGTACCAGAGATCGACTCAAATCGGGTAGGCGTGACGGGATGTTCGCGTCTCGGCAAGGGAGCGCTAGCAGCGGGACTGCTCGACAAGCGGATCACGCTGACGATGCCGATGAGCGCGGGGGTCCAAGGGACGGGGCCGTACCGGTACCACGGACTCAGCGGACAGGACGAGACGCTGGAGAACTCGAAGCAGGGCGCGCCCTGGTGGAGCGACAACACGCTCGGCACCTTTGTCAACCACGCCGAGAACCTCCCCTACGACGCCCACACCATTGCCGCCGCCATCGCGCCCCGCGCCCTGGTGATCGATCAGGGCACCGGCGATCAGTTCACCAACAGCAAGGGCACTGCTGTCATCGTTTACCCGGCTGCCAAGCTTGTGTATGATTTCCTGGGCGCCGGGGATAAGATCGCTATGTCGGTGCGGAGCGGTGGACACTGTGACATGAGCGGGTTGTGAGTATTTCCTTGACTTCGTGTTATCCCCACATTACTTTCAACCGGGGTACGAGTTAGATGCTGACAATAATGGCCTATGACAGCAATAGCATTCTCCCCTTCGTCACTCACATTCTCCAGAACACCACCTTGACAAAAGACTACAATGATCTGGGCAGTTACGGCTCTCCGATGACGACCGCATACCCCTGGGCTACGGCCGTGCCAAAACCAGCTTAGCGGATCATATTGGGCACGGGAGAAGGGAATATACTGGTGACATATTAGTGCGAGGTGCGGGATATTAGAAGAAAATCCTGACATAAAATCATTCTAGGCTGCCTATTCCACCATAATATACTACCGTAACGCCGATAAGATGCTTGAGCCCACAGATCCCGTGTCTATATACTTCAACCGAAATAGTATCACAGTGAATATCCACGAGGTGTACGTCTCCGGGACAGTCTCGTCAATTCCCGATAAAATGAATGAAATGAGCAATATCCCTTCTAGGCAAAAGCGCCTACAAGAGCCATGAGCGCGGCGCCGGCGAATACCGCTAGACCTGCGTTCCTCCTTTTCTTTCCTTTCAATGTCCTATAGCTCTTCTCGGTGAGGAAGTCCTCGGCCAGGAGCTGTACTAAGCCGGCGAATAGCAGAAGGCCGCTTGATACGGCGTTCATAAAGCCTACCATCAGCAGCCCGGTCTGGCTCTTCGGATCATAGAGGGTGTGGACACCCAGCCCAATTGCTTGTCCCAGAGGAGTAGTGAGCCCGTAAGCTAGTACCATAAGCCACGGCCGGATCGATGAGCGGGGAAACTGCACTGCTGCTATCCGCGAGCCGAGGGCGAGGCCCTCAAAGGTCTGGTGGAAAGCAATTGCAATTAGGAACACGACGAATGGTGGTCCTGTCGCGACTGATACGGCCATGCCGATGAAGACACTGTGAAACAAGATGCCAGCTTCGAGTAGCATGCACTGTAACATTCGCCTTCTTTGCTCTTCGGGTGTTAGCGGCTCCTGGGACGCTCCAGTCTCGGAAATGTGCCTTTGATGGTTTTGGTGGCTTTGTTGAGTAAGAGGTTGCGTATGATCATTCGTAGCGGGATCGAGCTCATTCAGATTTAGTTCCAGATCGTCTTCATCGTCATCGTCGTCGTCGTGCCCATTCTTATTAGAGGCAAAGAGCTCCTTTCCGTTTTGCTTCGTTGGCACGGTTGTCGGTGTTGTTTCGGGTAGAGGGGATACATCGGTCATTAGACCGCGACTCGCGCCCACATCGTCGAGGGCGATGTCTGCTGGTCGGTGACCTGTTATCCGTTTCGCGGCAAATCCGCCGTTAGTTTGAGCCTTAAGATCTGTTCCGTCCTCCGATTCCGAATCTTCAGAATCCCAGCCATGATTATGCGCATGTGAATGACCGGCGCCTCTCGTTGTCAAGTAGGATTCGAGCGTAACAACGGTCAAGGCGGATACCATGGCAACGAGGCCAGCGGTTGGTTGGTATCTCGAAGTGAAGAAGTCGGGTAGGCATGGATCGGTAAGCGATACGAAGGCGGTGGGGAGGAGGTGGACGAAGGCGGTTGCGATGAGGACGCCAGTGCCAAAATGTTGGCTTAGGAAGATGATTGTGTTGGCGCGACGACTACCTTTTGACGACGTCTGACGGGAGAAGAGAGGGAAGCCACATGCTAGGGAGTTAGACGATTAGTGTCGAGCCCGATGCATAGAGATACTGAGACGCAGAGCAGAGACGTACCGAGTGTGCTGAGAGCGAGGATCAGGAAGAGGGCGAAGACGTGTAGCGGCGTGTCGTATGCGCCTTTGTCGCCGGAGCCGCAGGCGGGTTTCTCGGAGACGCCATCGCTATCCTTTCTCCTCGCTAACTCGGCACGGAGAAAGTCGGTTGGGATCGATGACCACGAAGCATCTGTCCACGCGGGTTTAGCTTATACTCCAGGCAGCTGTCTAGGTTAGATATGTTTATTGATGCTCACCGTTCAGAAGATCAGACGGTCCCATGGCAACGGACAAATCACGGGTTTCGATAAGATTAATTATGTATATTCGAGAGAAGGGAGAGCAACATCATTACAATGACTCCAGAATTAGACAAAGGCGTAAAATGTCGAATGTCTAAATTAGGCAGTGTTAGACTTTGGTTGACGGTGGATGCATGTCATAAGCACCCGTTAGGATGTCTCTGGGCAGCGCTTTGGTAAGGCTGGGGGGCTGAGCTTTGACACATGCGCTAGACTAATTACAGTTAGAAAGCTATTATGGTACAGTAATGAGGTCGATCCTCCCCCTATTTCATTGGCTACGTTTTCATAATTATCCCCTTGTCATTTCTTGGCAACTCAGTAGTGGTACCTTCCTCACGTATGTTTTATCCAAATACTTACTTACTATACAGACTATAACGTATGCCTACAGCTTGACATAAACAAGAAGTTAAGAAGACGCTTCATTAAATGAGATTCTCCGATTGTTTTATGAGCAAAAGCTGGATTAAGACAGACATTTTATCTTTAAAGTCTCAAGTACCATTACTCACTACCTCACCACGCTAATTTACTTTTTTGGCGGGGCAATACCGCGAATTATCCAAGGCTCTTCTCCCATACACCTCTCATTCTCAACGGATAAAGGAACCAAAGGGGTAAAATAGATATAGGATGAACTGGAAATGAATCAGATGAAACCGAATTAAAAAGGCATTCAAACTGTGTTTATCTAGACTATGGGTGAAAGTGGAAATCAAGTGCTGTACCTAAGTACCATCACGTACTTACAAAATCGTCACCTATCAAAGCTTTCTCAAGCTAAGTTGTGATAATTAAAACATCTTATGAACACTGTTATTATTTAATTCAGTTTCATATCATCAAGTCATCCTCAAGAATCTGCTTTACCTGTTCCAAGATCTCAAATATAAAGTATAGCCAAAAGTGAACCCACGATAATGATCCTCTTGATTATTTAAAGTAAGTATTGCATCATATATTAAGAATAGCTTTCAAATACTGTCACTCATAACCTTCTTAAGTGCTCAGTTTCTTATAGATATATAGATTGAGCAAAGAGGATGTTAGATCTGAATTTTGCACCCTTTGTTACCCGGAATCATGTCAGTCAGGCACTGTACTGTATGTACTATCACTGTACTCTATATCTTTCACACAGATACTCACCCCTCAACCACCCTTCTAATTACGTATCACAAGGGCTTGGAACATAGACTATTCAACTAACAAGTCTCTAAGGTTTCTAAACGTCTATGGGTTTCCCTTAAATCAAGAATCTAGCCTTATATCTATGCTCGAGTTCTAGCGGCCCAGCCTGTTCAGTCTGCCCGCGTCGGACTTCTCTGCATTATTGTTGGTTTTTAATTGCAGGTGCAAGTGGTCTTCTTGATTATCGCCGACCAATATCCATCTGCACAAACATTACGGGAATTGTATGCTGTTTGTATTGGGGGAGCGTAGGCCTTTTCGATTAGCTTTCGCCGCAAAGCCGTATATCTTTCAATATAGAGTAACATAGGTATTGAGATCTAACTAGAAAATGCCCACCACTAAATAAAAGTGAAAGACTAACAGGAAAACAAATGATAATTGAACAGGTTAAAAGTGACAGAGCATGGGACGGCTGGCGGGTTAAAAACGTTGAATATTCGCGTCGAGTGTGCCTAGATTTTAGTGGTGAAAAGGGGAAGTTGTGTGGTGAGTGCCCATTATCACTGACTGCAACATTTTTGGCATGCTTGTTTAATTACGACTCTAGACCATCATGCCAAGCGGAAAAAGTCACGGGAGTGCGATGACGCCGAGCGATGCGTCCAGAATTCAATCTTCTCAGGTCTCTCGAATTACAACACTCTGCAATTGACCCCTTCAATACACTAGTACTGACAAACATTGTTCAGGCTACAGGCGGTGAAGATAAGTCGTCTTGTGGGCTCGCAGCACGAGCACAATCTGCCGGAGCGCGTAATGAAAACTCGGGATACTCAGGAGGTAATAGCCAGGCTGCTCAGGGTGACAATCAATCGCCTGGCTTGGCGCGAAAGTAGCTTGCTCTGTACTAAGTCTCACAAAGGATAGGGCTTTACGCGGTAGGTTTAATATAAGGTTGTTCAGATGGAACGTATAAAAGAAGAATGCGGAAATGATGTTTAAATATCGATTCCTCGTATATGCTGGTTCACCGATCGCGATATAAATAATGCAATAAAAATGTTCTTCTTGATGTTTTCTTCCGGTTGAGAGGCTTAAAGGATCTAGTAAAGTGAGTACATACCGTTGATAGCGTATATTTTCTTCCCACCTCTTGATACTTTATGAAGACTTCTAAATGTTTATTATTGTTTAATATACTAAAGCTATTCATTGTTCGCAGGCATTCCATAGACTCGTCATCTAGACTTACTACTAAGAATAACAGTCACGGCCTTGCGACCACCCTTCGAGCACCTGGCGCTTGGTGCAAAATATGCCGTGATTCGTCATGTCATGGTCGATTACTTGCACTCGGCCAAAGGTCAAAGTACCGAGACGAAAGAGGACTGAGACCGCTGATACGGAGCCGAGATCATGATGGGCTATGGAATTAATAAGTCTGCGATACTGCAGAAAAATGAATTAATTGTGTGATATTCGATAGTGACAGCGGGCAAGGGCTTTTACAAGTATGAAAAATCTCTTATACAGTCGTTAATTCGCGTTAAGCTACCTAGGTACATATTGTCTTGCTCATGACTGACAACTAGTACGATGTAGGGCTATAGGTCATTAATGTGATTCACAAACCCTATGCTCGAACCTATATTATTATCCTTTTTTTTATTTGTTTCTCGTATCTCAATTGAATTTGCGCGGTTCATAAATGAACAACTCCACATCCAAAGTAAAACTAGAACAATTACCGCATGGTTTGCTCTGACCTGTCATGGGCGCTGTGCGTGACGTGGGTTTGGGTACTGCCCATTTCGAACCCTTGACCAGTTTCGGCGTCATGTATTTTATCGTCGCGTAGCTTTGTAAAGCTATTCTGGTCGTATGCTGCGCAGTCTAGCCCCTGGGAGCTAGACTTGCTCCGAGTAGTCGTCTTTTGTCTTTGTTGAGATAGGTGTCTGAATAAGAGTGGGAATAGGGGAAAGCAAGCAACAAGGATGATGCTCGCATATTCGATCTCCCTAGAGTCACGAGATGATAGGTAAGCATTGAGAGAATGTGAAGGGTTGAACAGGGATATGACTTACGACCAGTAGCCGAATGGTTCAACTACGTATGTGGTATCTTGGCTTTTAGTTAACTTGACTGTGTAGTAGAGCCGGACAGCGCTTGCGGTGATTGCACTAATGCTATTCATCAGATTAACTTGAACGCTTCAGGGAAGAGGCGACCTACAAGACACCAATTGCAAACACTCCGCCAACCTGAAGCCTATTCTTGGTTGACATTTGCAATTTGAAGATGGTTGCTAATGGTACAATGAGAATTGCGGTATCGGAGACAAGATTAATCCCACTCGATGAGATCAGTGCTGCTGAATTGTCGATGCATGTGCCTTCCGTCAGAAGGACATTCCAAATCTTCTCACGAGGCGTGCACGCGAAGATAAACGAGAAAAAAAAGGCTGTATAAAAGAATAAGTTTGTCCAGATCAAAGCTTGAAGAGACCAGTAGCTCCAGCTCCGAGACTGGTGCTGGAAGAACGTCGTTTCGATCTGTCGTAGGACGACATATTTCGCGAAGAATACTAAGGGCGGGTAGAGAATCTCTAGTGCGTTGATGATCTGTCCCAACCCTGCTCATTAATTGAAATGCCACCATCGTCAGTCTACAATTGGGTTCACCGACCTTTAATAATTCCATGAAGTCACTCAATCGCACGTTCCATAGATGATGGCCCTGCCCGTATTCACCGGTTTTTATAGCGAGCGCGACGAATGCGACGAAGATTGACTGAAGGCGTTCAGCGTGACATCAGTGCGACTATAAGGAGGAACTTACAAGTGACAGTAACAATGAAACTAAAGTGTCGACACACGTCGTTTGATTAGCAGTGGCTCCAGCAGAAGCACAGGTGCGACAGAGAGACTACTCACCATCGGTCAAATCGAATTTCTTCATTACTCTCGCCCTTACATAAGTGCGCGCAGCTATCGTCAATGTACATATTGCCAAGGCCGCCGACGCAACGGCAACCTGCTGATAGTGGATGCTGTTTGGATCGTCAAAATCGGTATGGAAGCCTTCGGGAGCCTCAAGGGCCGGGATCTCGTGAGGGTCTTCTCCCGACATCTTGAGCCTGTGAGTTGTGATGTCGTGAGTTTCGTGGAAAGGATGTGAGAAGACAACCAAGGTATGATACGGTTGAGTAGATCGGACTTTGTTGTATGATAAAATTCACTCCGACTCTAACTTCCGCCTAGTTCGGTAGGTGGTCAATTATTTTACGCATAGAGCACGTAACCGCCATTGTCGAAGGATCCGGCGACTGATGCGGCGCGGTTCTTAGCATGGGTTGTTGGGTTGCACCAGAGGATGACCGTCAGCAGGCAAGGGGTAATGATGCCAATGATACTCTGGCTGGGTATTATATCAATCGTCAGAACCGCTTGTGTTACACTTCAGCTCTCTTTCCCTCTTTACCAAGCAGACGACTTATCTGAGCTTGTTCGGCTCTCCATCCACGATGTCGGATGTGTACACAGATCATATGACGCGCGGTGAAAAGGAGGCGCAAAGGTAATACTCAAGAACCGCGAACTTGATGTTTAGCTGACTTGGATGGAAGGCTTAATAAACAATGTGATCTGATGACGGAGTACGTTTATACGAGCTTTCTTTTCTCTTGTATTCCATATCTTCTTACTCATACCGACATAGATGCATTGGATACGTTCTGAACCCCTCTATTTCCTTACCTAAAGCACCCCGAGTCGCAGACATTGGTACCGGGACTGCTCGATTCCTCGTTCAAGTTCATTCTACGGTGTCTCCTGATGCAGTGCTCGAAGGCTACGACATATCTTCAGCTCTATTCCCTCCGAAAGATGCTCTGCCGACAAACATAACTCTGGGAGAGCATGACGTGAAGCAACCTTTCCCCCAACATATGCATGAACAGTACGACGTAGTGCATCTACGAATGCTTGTCGCGGGAATGGACCCCGATGATTGGGAGGGCGCCGTGAATAATGTTGTTCAGCTCCTCAAGCCAGGCGGATACTTGCAATGGGAAGAGTGTGACTTCGTCACTGCGAAATGGATTAGCAGCAATAACGATTCCGAGAGACCAGAGGATGTCGGAGAGAAATTGATTCGAGTGATGACAGGGTCCTTGGGAAAGAAGCTGGAAAACGGATGGAACACCCTTCCGAGTCTCATGCAAAAAGCAGGTCTCACGCCGATCGCCAATGATATAGCTACTACGGACAAGACTTCTGCTACGCGTGAGGGCTTCACTGACATCATTTTGACTCTCACGCTCTTATTTGCACGTCTTACTGCACAGAGAGGCAAGCCTGCTTTCGACCAAGATGCCGACGACTTAGAAAAGGCAGCTTACGAGGAAGTCAAGTCGGGCTGTTATTACCCATACAACATCCATGTCGCATGTGCGCAGAAGCCTTCGACGAAACTTGATCATGACTCTAAAAACGGCCTTATCTCCTGAACTTAGGTAGTGTAGCATTAGACGGCTTAGAGGATGTTCATCGGCCTATTCCCCCAAACCCTACCTACCTGTACATTTTAGATCCCACATCATCATTCGCAGAATAGAAACGGGGATGGAAGAGATCTTACTGCATAAGTCCTTCTCTAGAGACCCTGTATTTCGAGGTCCTAGGAAAAAGTCCTCTGCATTGCCTTACTACCCTCTAGTCAAATATACTCCACTTTGGTGGAACTACGGCAAGGGCTTATACCTCTGCGTGAGTTAGGTGATTGGGCATTTGACTATTGTAGTGTTATTAATATTTGGCCTTGATAATAAGATGTGTGTTAATAAAAATAAGCACTTAAGAACTTGAAATTTGTATGATTTGGGCTGCGAACTATAGGATACTTCGGAAAGTATTTGGTGGGCTGCTCAACTGTGCTTGTATATATCATGTGCACGAGTGGGGGTGGCAGACGTACGTAAGTGGTCTAACAAATCTGCGTCTCGTTCAGCGCTATCCGTGATTGGCCGTTAAGTAATGTATTCAGCACATATGCGCCGCATTGAAGCATGAAGGAATGATCACTTCGGAGTGGCCCTCATACGACCAACCGAGAACCTGCGTAAAAATTGCGCAGACACGCTCAGAACTCTGCTCAGAAGTTAGAGCCACCATATAGGGTGCTAGGCTTGATCAGGCCAAATCGAGGCGCGATCGGGCCCCGGATAGCTGTCAGCGACGAGACTAGTGGCCCGTCCCGTCTTGGTAATTAGTGTGATTTTGAAAGGTTTTGCGTTTCTTCAATGATTAAGTACCGAGAGAATGCGATGCATTGTCTAGTATGTGATAGTTGCACAGCGGAACAGTCTCGACAGCTGAATATATAAGTAGCGCGCAGTTGGTTGCAATGCCGCATGTTTCATTAAACGAGACCTAATAGCTGCAGGGCTACCTATGTCTGCCATCCTGCAGCCCTTTATAGTTACCTAGGTCTACCCCACTTAGGTAGATCTTGGTCTCATAATTGATAGGCTGGGATAGATCTTTCGACTGAAAGGTTAACAGCGTTACAGACAGTAGTTGCTAGTAGGTACAATCCGAATCAGTTCGAGGGCTTAAAGTATGAGGGGGGTTAAGAATTAAATCAGAATGTAGGAGATCGGTGTTAACTGCTAATTAAAATCAGTTAGCACTTGTAGAAGTGGGAGATGAGTAGCCGTAATAGCTAGAAGGGGTGGCAGACATAGGTGGGCTAATCAGCTGATGCTCGACGAAGGATTGATACAACTCTGCTATCACATCAGACTAGATTCCGTAGCATTGCCTAGAATTACGACGTAACCCCTGCTAAGCCACGCCACATAATCTCCAATGTTCCATTGCAACGCGGGTCTCGTGCCGCGGCTCTACACACGCGGACTGCAGTGAGAGAGTAAAAAGGAGGTGCGTTTTAGTTATGCCGAAAATAGGAATAATTTGCCGGGTCGAAAGCTCGAACCTGTCTCGGAATAATACGAAAACAAATGGTTCAAATGACAACCATAGTGGAAGCGGCATCGTGGGGGCCAGTAGGGTTCGACCGTTCCGTTTCTTTTAATACGGTGTCTTGGTGTGGGGCCAATACACCGATGACAAAACGGAGGTCCGGCCACTAAGAGAGTGCGGGATCGCCGCCACCACGGTGAGTCAGCAGCCGGCTTCGTACCGAGTATTCAACATTACTTAGTTTTTGCCAATATTACCTCATTTTTTCCGCATCTCCTTAAAGTATTACCCTATGTCCTTTTCTAGATTTTAATTGCCATTTAGAGTTTGTTTATTCATCTATCGGCGTTATATAGTGTAATCGATTTCTCGGGTGGGCTCGCTTACTTACCTCTAAGTCTTGACCAAGGATATAATCTGACTGCTACGCATCCATGACTAATAAACATTGATATATCCAATGTAGAATCAATTGAAAAAATAAACCCCCACTCGGTTGAGAAAAGATAGTGTCAAAACTTTTACAAAAACTAGAGTGGTAGACTAAGCTTATTATTAATTAGTGGGTAAGTTGCCAGAATCCTTCCCCGTGAAGACAGGCTACTTATCCTCCCCCTAATATTCAAAACATGAAAACTAATATTCTCCTTGCTAGCTAAGTGTGCGATTAGCCACTCGCGCTTCTTTAGCACGCTTGTAGGTGATAATGTGCTCCTAAGTATGATAGTGTCTTCGGTCGAATCTCAGCTATTGTTAGGGGCGCTGTTCCTATTTTCTAGATCTGCTTCTATATAAAACCTAGGCCATAAATATTGTAAAGGCTCTTCAAAACAGGAAAGTTTCTCTTGACAGGGGAGCATGGTTTCTATGATGATAAGTATCTTGACGCAAATTGACTTTCTCAGCGTGTTGAATACCTCGGTTCTTGTCTATAAACTAGTGTACTAACTTCTACTACTATTCAGGGCTGGAAGAATATCTAAACTGCACAGCCGTAGGCACGCTCTCGATCATATTGATGGAGCGGGGTGGAAGGTTGCGTCGTCTTATATCGTGATCTCAAAACTTGTTTCAAGATAGGAACGCTGAAATTCATGCTAAAATCGCCTGTTTCTTTCATCTAAGCTGCCTGATCTGTGCCATGAGAGTTTATCGTCATAGGTTTGCAAAGATCGAAACCTAGTATCTATAAGGAGCGAATAACTATTACAGGAGACTACATTACCTCGAGCCGCGGATCAGCTGGCGCTAGAACGAACCTTATACCGTTCGCATCGATCGCGCTGACCAGTGCATGAATGCATGTGCTTTAGCCATACGTATGGAGTACTCACGGGTATCTAACTCTAGCTCTTCCATCGAATTAGCATGGAACTCGAAATTGCGGAGGATAAAGTCAGGGAATGGTGAGTTTTTGTAAGTTTCGCACTGTTCGGCCAGGTATAGTCTGACTAAACAGTTGTTATTGTCGAGATCATTAGGTACTTATGGAAGGGATCAGTACCGGTGGACAGTACCTGTGGATGGGGTCATGCTGAAAGTTTACTGGCGGCGACAGGATACGTTCACTTAATAGGATATTACAAGGTTCGTATCCCTTCGGAAAGCGACGAATAATTTCCTTCGAGATTTATGGCGGGAAATAGCCGCGCCGTAAGGGTATTTCGAACTCGCGGACGCTTCCAGATCTGTAAGCTGCCAAAAACTGATGGATATCAGAATCATTCTTTAAAGATCTGCCAAATCTGTGGTCTTCTCGTTTCATTGCAAAACTCGTCTGCGTAGGAGGTTTGTCGGACCATACTGAGCCGCAACTTCCTACACCTATACAATATAGAGGCTCCACCAGCCCCCTGCAGATAATAGTGTTCATTGGTAGCATTGGCATACAGCTGTGTCTGCGGTAGCTGTGTCAAAAAGAGTACCAACGTGGAGCTTTGCTGCTCAGTGATGCCTTTCAACAGTGAGTAGAGAATGGACGCGTGATGAAGCGAAAACAAAAGCTTTAGGAGAACTAGAATCGTGATAGAGAGAGGCGGGGGGTACGGAATTATAATGTTCGTGCACAAGTTCGGGACGCGTAAGTCGTTGGCCATATTTCACTGTAAAATGGTACACAGTATTATTGGTCTTTAGAAAAAGAACTTTGGAGTGCTCAGTGAGATTATAGAGGCGATGGGTGCCGACCCGTGTGATGCGAACCGATTTAAAACATACAGTACATGCAGCTGACTAGCGGCTAGTAGCAGCCAGCAGGCCTATTAGATGCCGCAAGTAGTCACCCTTGGGAAGCCATATTCATACCCAGAAACGCGAAGAATGCAATATCCTTCAACCAAGCTGTACCGAAGATAAAATTTCGGACGAACAAATTCTGTGACGGAGAACTACAAGGCTCAGGTATGCTCAATATTTATATGTTAGTCTGTCTAAAGGTCTAAAAGCAAGCTTGCCAGCCTATTTGACCGGATCTGTTCTATTCTATTAATGTTGGGCAGTCAGGCAACTTGGCTGCCGAAGAATACTCGTACGAAGTGGTTACATCTCCCACTTTGTATAGTAGCCTTGCGAATGGCCTCTGATTGAGCTGATATTAGATCTTATCGCGCTAATTTACGACAGCTCCAAATTCTGAACAGGTAATAAAAGACCACCTAGTATGTTCAAATACTAAAGGGTAAGACTTGTGCCGCGGGGAGCTTAATATTGTCTCGAAGTTGTTCCAGCCTGTTACAGACTTAGATACTGACCAGCTTTGATCTTTAAAATCTTCCTAGACTTGATTATAGCCAAACTCTTTATTGCGATACTAAACAGTAGGTATGGAATATTTTGCTAACTTATCGTAGCATTACAGCAATTCTCCTGATTCTACCTTATTTTACTGACATTTAAATTTCATTGGGGCACCACATCAAAAGAAGCAAGGTTGAATGTTTAGACAATTAATTCCATCGACTTTGTTCATGTTTTACAATATTCTAGGCATATTTAATAGAGTTTGAAGTTGCGATATTAGAATCGTTTACCTATATTAATAAGAAAGATGTTAGAATCTCTTCGTTTCCAGTTAAATCGAGTGTTTGGTTTAGCTTTTATTTAGATCTTTGTGAAGATTGGCACTTTTCGTTAGCTGTGGAACCTACACTATTGCTGCTTAGTCCTTGGTCTCTGCTTTCCTACTGCTTTTCTTATGCCGTCACTTTTGTCTCTTTATTATTTGCCTAGAGATGAACGGCGTTCCAACGTACTTTAAAAGGTATACATCTTTTTGTGTCGACGGAGAATCTAACCCCCGCAGACTTTCGACATGTCAAAAACTACCAGCTACTTTAAAACATGACAATATTGGATAGCCGAAGGACGAGCTTCACAGTTGCACACCTTAGTCATCTATCTCAAATGGTAGACGATATCGCAAAAAAACAAGCAAACTCCCTAGGCTTTAGAGGCTTCTAATAGCTGCTGAATTCTAGAATGACTCTTGACGACCATCGCCTCTGCGCTCGTAATTATCTCCACACTTCCTCGCTTAAGCCCTATGCGGTTCTTGAATCGACCAAGCAACATCTGAAGGTCCGTCAGGTGCTGATAGGTCATATTATAGACCAACGAGGCTCTGATCTTGGGGACCTCGACCTGGTACCCCCCAAACAAAATTGGCCCATCGAACACACCTGCAGTCCCGTCGACGGGCCTATTATCACTGCTATTGTTGCTACTGCTATTAGTATTTCTCGCCGGGCAGAGTTTACTTGCCACGCTAGTGGCCGCGGCGCTCAGGCGTTGCGCCACTACTGCGATCAACATTCCGTTCTCTTCGCATATATTGCATCTAGCACATGATAGAGCCTCTTCATACGCCTTGATTCCGCAGCCGATACTCATAAGCAACATATCGATGCCTTGGTCGGACCATTGGTCCTCCAGCAGCTGTGCCAAGGTGTGTAGACAATGGCAGTCGGCAACATATGTCCGCGCACTGTTTTTCGGCATGGAAGCCTCCCATGCTGGGCCGGATGATACTGGCATTAGCTGGTCCACGGTGGTGGGAGAGGGGGGCGACTGGCTCCAGCTGGCGAGGGACGGCCACAAGACCGTATCTAAAAATGGGTCAAAGCCTGGTGCGTTATCAGCGACATCGCCGGTCAGGAAGCCCTGAATGGATTCGACATCTTCCTCCTCTGCTTGATTTAATAACAAATCTGGCTGCTCTGTGCGCGGTGGTTGTCCAACAATGACAGTAGATTCCTCCAACGTCGTGTGCGAGGCAGGGTCAGGTTCCCACAACTCCTCCTTGCTATTCGCTTTCTCAGGGGCAGATTGATGCTGCAATCTTCGCCGCGTGGGTGGACTGTTCGACGGTGGCCAAGGCCGTGACGTAGAGCGTCTCTTCGAGTGTCCCGAGCCCGGGTACGTATAGGTGCAAGTGAGCATCATGGTCTTGCACCGCTCGCAGCCATCGGTGTCACCGCTGCATTTAAGCTTGAAGTCATGTAAATGCGACGGTTGATTCAAATTAAGGGGCGTGGCAAACCTTTCTCATACGGCAGGCCTGGCAGGCTCGGCTTGTATACCCCCGAGCCTCGACGCCGCTCGGACCCGTGAGTTCGACGTGCTCGTGACCTTTGGTGACACTGTTGTATCTCAGGGTTCCGAACATTTCATGTAAGCTATCTCTTTTAGCACTTTGTCGATGGTATAGTTATTACTGTCGGTAGTTCTAATTTTTATTACTGTTATTGCATAAGAAGGTACAGGCACCTATCTATCCAGTCGGACTAAGAGGTTAATATTTATATACCGGCCGGAGGCCCGTGCCCAATACGACGGCTGGCCGGGGATTGTTCCGTATTGTCAGTGCCTCTTGCCGGCGTCTTGGCTTTGCGTGGTGTGGCTTGATATAACGTGAGCAATGAAGATAACTAAGCTTTCCCCAAGGCAAATGGCGTCAGGGTTTAGAGGGTAATCATACAAGGTATGAGCCTTGGCATTTGTTATATGCGGCCCTGCTTATGGCTTATGTAGTGCATCGTGAGCCGACAATGCGGAGAGAATTGGAATTACCCCTCATATCATCAGTTGTAGTTATAGTTGGTACCACAACAGATAGGTATTCACATGCAACAAATCGGTAATGCCGAGTAGTGATCGATATTTTAGGGTATAAAACCAACACATAATGAAGCTCTGGATTCCCAGGAGTTGTGTCTAGGGCCTGAGGGCTTGAGGCAGGGGTGTATGTTCAACTACGTACGAGTAGTAATAATTCTCCTTTAATGTAACCTTGCCTTTTGCCTTCCGTGTACACACGTGCCATAGGATCGGCAGTTAGACCCCTCTTTCCGTTGAACACCCATTTTAGGCCTTTCTTGCCGACAGTCAGCTACGTACCTGTGATCCTCGTCGACCAATAATCGCTGGCCTCTAGCTACACGTCTTGCTTCAGGGCTTGGCAGGCTTGGCCCTATGGCATGGTTTGGAGGTGTGCAGCTTTATGGCTGGACCGGTGTTGCCTCGAGCCTCGCGTCTATGCGTGATATAGCACAACAAAAGTATCCCTGACGTGGTCCATCTGACTCCCGGTACCATGGTTATAGGCAAAATCGAACTACGCTGTGGGTTTTCACTCCACCAAATACGTATCTGTAGCCACTGGAACAGGCAAGGAATCTGCAGGACTTTCCAATGGGTATGAGGTGGATTAACAAGATCATGTTCAAAAGAACTGCACATATAATCTACAATATCTGATACCTTGTTCTTGTTGTGTTGTTTGATAGGTTAGAATAGTAATAGCGTGTTCGTTAACCATGATGGAGAAAGGTCCTGATCTAGTATCTGCGCCAAGCGCGCTAAAATGGTCCAGGTCAAATCCCTTCGAGTCCAAATTTATGCACTTAGTAGAACCATGTTACTACGAATTGTGTTTCTCAGAGCCGGACCTAGCCATATGTTAATACCTATTAAAGATCACAACAGACTACCTCATAAGGGGAATGTTTGACAATTAGGAGTATACAACCACTTTCTGCTGCTGACGAGCTCCACTGCTTTAGATTTGCCGGATCGCTTACGCTTTCCGTCTTACAAGATAAGCATTAAAATAAGCGACTGAAGATGCATAAAGACTTAAGTGGATAGAAAAGAGTATATAACTTGGTGTGGGGGACCTTAGGTAAGTATTTAAGTATTTAAACCTACCTAGGTAACTGCATGTAGCAGGATCGCGGGATGCCACTGTGGGATGTGGGATGTAGGATATTTTCTAAAATGGCAACAGCCGCCCCCTGCTCAATGCGGCACGATCCGAAATTCTTTGGAAACATCCTTTGGAAACATCACCAGGAAATGTCCTCTTACCAAACTGACTCTCGGCGATCACCCCACAGGGTGTCGTTTTGAGATGAGTTACGAAAATGGATAGCTTGTAGGGAACAGGTCTCGACTGCTCCGGCTTTATTTAGTGATGGAAGTTGCGAGACAAATTATCCATCGCCCGTATTGATGGACAATTATCACGGCTGCGATGATTAGCAGAAGTTGAAGAATCATGACTCACTCTGACTCGTACAATAATAAGGCATCGCACCCTGGCGTGCCGAACGGAAACGGAACCAATGGTGTTCACGGTATGAACGGCGATTATGATGCAATGGGTCCCGGTGCGAATGGTGCCCACGCTTACACAAGCACCGACCCCCCGGCAACCCGCTCCGGCGACCCTATCCCAATTGCCATAGTGGGTATGGCATGTAGGTTTGGGGGAGGCGTCACCAATCCCTCCGAGCTATGGGAGCTTTGTGCTGCTGGGAAAGATGGCTGGACCCCCATCCCCGAGCAGCGTTTCGATGTCAAATCCTTGTACCATCAAGATAAGAACAGAATTGGTAGAGTATGTTTCAATAGTCTCACATTCTTCGTCTCTGGCTCGCTTAGCTCCCAGCCAGTGCTAACCAGCCTTGATAGTGCCATGTCGTTGGTGGATATTTCATGGACCAGGATGTCGCCGTTTTTGATGCGGCCTTCTTTAACTTAGCTTCTGACGTTGCAACTGTAAGACGGCAAACAAGTTACACGAATGCACCCAATGATGTCTAGCTGACTGGATCCCACAGGGTCTAGATCCTCAATGTCGTCTGCTCCTCGAGACGGTGTATGAGGCCATTGAAGATGGTTGGTCAGGTTGTTCGATGATATGAAAACCCCCGCTAACTGACTCCTGCACAGCTGGAATCCCCATCAAAAATCTCGCTGGTTCAAACACTTCGGTATACACAGGCACATTTAACAAAGATTATCATGAGATACAGACCAAGGATGCAGAATGTCTCCCCCTTTCCTTCCTCGCAGGCACTGGCACTGCTATGCTTTCCAACCGAATATCACATGCGTTTGACCTACAAGGACCTAGTGTATCACTCGATACAGGATGTTCTGCAGCCCTTGTAGCTGTCCATCAAGGCTGCCAGAGTATACGCTTAGGAGAGTCTGATATATCAATTATTGGCGCGTCCAGCACAATCCTGAACCAAGATGCTTTCATCTCGGCCTCTACTATTGGGTGAGTACTGTCGTACTTGTCACTTCCGTAATGTAGCTAAGATTGGATAGTGCTATCGGTGCCGATGGTAAATGCTACGCCTGGGATTCCCGGGCAAATGGATATGGCCGTGGCGAGGGCGTTGCTGCCATTATCCTCAAACCACTCGACTCAGCTCTAAGGGATGGAGATCACGTGCACGCCGTTATTCGAGACACAGGTCTGAATCAAGATGGAAGAACCACCACTATTACGTCTCCCTCACAAGATGCTCAAGTAAAGCTCATCAAGGAATGCTACAGACGCGCAGGCTACAACATCTCGGACACTGGTTATGTTGAAGCACATATGACCGGGACGCCGGCTGGCGACCCTGTAGAGGCGGAGGCCATAGCCAGAACCTTTGGCGCCAGCCGCGAGTCCCATGATCCAATCATTGTGGGCTCAGTCAAGACTAACATTGGCCATACGGAGCCAGTAAGTGGCCTTGCCGCTATCATAAAGACAGTATTTGCCTTGAAGAATGCACAGATCCCACCAAATATGAACTACGACAAGCCCAATCCAGACATTCCTGTAACCCAGTGGCATCTAAAGGTGCCGACAAAACTGATGCCATGGCCAAAGGATAAACTTCTTCGTGCCTCGGTCAACAATTTTGGTTATGGTGGTACTAATGGGCATGCTATCATGGAACCTGCGCCTAAGTTGAGTGCTCGTTCCAATGGTGCTGCGGCGGAGAATGGGAACCATGATACCGACCAGTGGCGCGTATTTGTTCTCAGTGCCAAGGACTCCGTCGCATGCCAGAATATGATGCATCGTCTTGCTGATCACATTATCAAATCACCAATACCTGCTGCTGATCTAGCATACACGCTATCGGAGCGACGGTCGCTGCATTCTTGGGTATCTGCAATCTCGGCTAGAAATGTTGGCGAGTTGGCCAATCGTCTACGAGAGGCAGTACGCAAGCCGTCGAACGCATCAAGACGACCACGCCTTGGATTTGTATTCAACGGACAGGGAGCTCAATGGCATGCAATGGGTCGAGAACTCATTTCTGCCTACCCAGTCTTTGATAAAGCCATACAAGAGGCAGACAGCATACTCAAGGCTTATGGTGCTTCGTGGTCGTTAAAAGGTATGTTGTTAACTCACTGTTTCCATGTAAACTCTTGCTGACGAGTCTGTTCGATTTCAGATGAGCTCATGCGAGATGCGACTTCGACACGCGTCTCTGAAACGTGGCTGAGCCAGGCTAGCACTGTAGCAATTCAGCTTTGCCTCGTCGACTTACTCAACTCATGGGGCATTACACCCTCAGCCGTAAGCAGCCATTCCAGTGGTGAGATCCCTGCCGGCTATGCCACAGGGCTTCTGTCTTTCAAAGAAGCGCTCGGCGTAGCTTATTACCGTGGCGAAGTTGCGTATAAATACCAAAAGATATCCCCCCTTGCTGGCGGAATGTTGGCGGTTGGGCTCGGCCCGGAAGACGCCGAAAAGTACCTTGATGATTCCAACCGAGAGCGCATTGTTGTAGCTTGTGTCAATAGCCCCTCTAGCGTTACGCTATCTGGAGACTTGGAAGCTCTTGAGGACGTCGCCCAAAGATTGGAGGGTGATGGCATCTTCGCTCGAAAGCTAAAGGTTCCTGTGGCATATCATTCCCACCACATGTTACCGTTGGCTCAGGAATACACGAACCAACTCGAGGCCATTCTCCCCCCTGAACCTCCCACGGAGGGCTGGAATAAAGTAGTTTTCTCGTCGTCAGTCACGGGCGGGATCGTCACATCTCCTAAGGTATTTGCTCCTAGGCACTGGGTACGAAACATGACCAGCCCTGTTTTGTTTAGCCAGGCACTTGAGAGTATGTGCTTCAATTCGACCGACTCCAAAGGCCCCTCAGTCGACATGATCTTAGAAGTCGGTGCTCACGCTACATTGTCTGGTCCTATAAGGCAGATTCTGAAGGCGCGAGACGTTGTATTACCATATGCATCGTGCCTTAGGCGATCTCATAACGCGGTCGAGACCATTCAGGAGCTAGTTTGCGAGCTCTTGGCCTCGGGATACCCAGTTGATCTACAGGCGGTCAACTTTCCTTACGGCTCAAGCCATGCAAAATTTGTCACAGATTTGCCATCGTATCCGTGGAACCATACGACACGCTTTTGGGTTGAGCCTAGGGTGAGCAAAGATCAGAGGCATAAGAGATGGAGTCCCCACGAACTTCTTGGTACCCCTCTTAATGGTGCGAATGATTTTACACCTACCTGGAGAAATTTCATACGTTTAGCGGAGATGGAATGGCTCAAGGATCATCAGATCGATGGCATTACCGTGTTCCCTGGAGCAGGCTACATTGTTTCTGCTATCGAAGCTGTGCGTCTTCTTACGGACCCTTCCGAGGAGACAATTCGCGGATACCGACTACGGGATATTGACATCATGAAAGCCCTTGTTATCCCCGAGTCTGTTTTCGGCGTTGAGACTCATTTTTCGCTTACCAAATGTAGCGAGAATGAGTTGGACCACGAGGGCTGGTATGAATTCAAGCTATGTTCCTTGGCAGGTGACACATGGGTCGAAAATTGTAAGGGCTTTGTATCAGCTGAGACTGGTGATCCAATCAAGGTAGCCACCACACGCGAGAAGATACCTCCAAGTGAAAGTGACTTCCTGGATTCAAAGGCAGAGGTGACAGACGTCGACATCGAAGCGCTATTTGCTGGTATGAGAGAGAGGGGCACTTACCATGGACCAATCTTCCGGAATCTGATTGACAGTCGCGTAGCTGGAGAGAAGGCGATCACTAACTTCAAGGTTTCGGACATCGCCTGCCAAGAGCACAACTATTTGCTTCATCCTACGACTTTGGATTCGATCATGCAGACCTCCTCGCCCATTTTACCAAGCGATGTGGACAAAGATGCCATGGTTCTCCCTAGATCTATCGGCTACATGCACGTGCCTCGGGATCTAAGGAGGCGACCTGGTGACAAGCTACGAGCCTTTACTCAGTTAGTGGAAGCAAGCGCCCGAGGTTATGCTAGTAACATCGTGGTGACTGGTACAGAGAGTTCCGACTCGATTTTTGAGATGGAGAACTTCTTCGGCCAGGCCGTGCCTAAGCAAAACGACGATACAAACGATGATCTGGAAATTTGTGCCAAGAGTTTGTTTGAGCTTGATATTCTTCATAATGTCCCGAAAGAAATTAGAGACACTATGCTCACCCCCATCGAAGAGCACGAAGTCAAAGAACAGAGGGATCTTCTCCGAGTGTCCTATTACTTTATTCAGGATGCCTTAAAGGAACTCGAAGGTGAAGATGTCAACGCTTGGGAATGGCACTTTAAGCGCATGTTTAGTTGGATGCAGCTAGTCTATTCTAAGGGCAAGCGGGGAGAGCTGGGCCATGGTAGCGAGTCGTGGTGCAACGTGAGCCGCGGCTTGAAGAAGATGCTTGCAGACGAACTGAGGGCCGGTAACGCGGCGGGTCGACTGACAGTTCGTGTTGGTGAGAACCTCGCCAAGATTATCAGGGGCGAACTTCCACCTTTCGAGCTAATGATGGAGGGCGGACTCCTCAATCAGTTCTACGTAGACCACGAACCCCTGAGGCGTCTCAAAAAGATTGTGGAACTCTATGCCGTCAAGAACCCCGGAGCAAATGTTTTGGAAATTGGAGCGGGCACAGGTAGCGCTACAATAACGATGCTCGAGAGCTTCAGTACAAGAGGCGACGGTAAAGGATCTATACTTGGCCAGTACACCTACACAGATATCTCGGCTGGTTTCTTCGAAGCAGCCAAAGATAAATTTGCGGCGTGGTCTACTATGATGGACTACAAGAAACTTGATATTGAGACGGACCCCCTCGAACAAGGATTCACGGCGAATGCTTACGATATCATCGTAGCCGCATCGTGTCTTCACGCGACGAAGAATCTTCATAAGACGATGTCACACGTCCGGAAGCTCCTCAAGCCAGGAGGTAAGCTTCTAATGGTCGAAGTTACGGCAGATCGCCTGGCAGGACAGGTCATCTTCGGTACACTCCCAGGCTGGTGGCTGGGAGAAGAGCCGGAGCGACAGATGAGTCCGAATGCTCCTTTAGAGATGTGGGATCGAGTGCTCAAAGAAACGGGTTTCACAGGTGTAGAGTTCGAGGTGCCCGATTGGGTGGAATCGGAGTTTCACAGCGCAAGCGTCATCTTATCTAGCGCCGTAACAATGGTGAAGGGGCCAGTCTCCATCCTCACGCACAACACTGCTGTTCCCCAACCGTGGCTCGATCAACTTTCCCGGGTGATCCAACTACAGCTAGGAACAGCACCCGCCATCGAGACACTAGAGGGGTTCACTCCCCATCCTGATACAATATATATCGCTATGGCTGAGATGGAACGCCCCTTCGTGGATGGAATGGATGCCACATCGTTTGAGAATCTCAAGAAACTTCTTGTTAATTCTTATAACGTACTCTGGCTCAGTGCCGGCAGTATAATAGACGCCAAACAGCCATCGTTTAGCGCAACTGAAGGTCTTCTTAGGACGATAAGGCAAGAAGATTCGAGCAAGCGGTGCATTAGATTGGACTTCGAGCACAATGTTGACCCGTGGACAAGTGACAAGATCCCTCATATCATCCACGTCCTACAGCAGAGCTTCGATTACGACATAGATTCCACAGATATTGATCGGGAATACTACGTCAAGGACAATATGTTACACGTGCCTAGAACATATCCGAACAAGCTCTACGATATAATTGCTCGAGATCTCAAGATCGAACCTGAGCCCCAATTAGAGCCCTTCCACCAGCCGGGAAAACCTCTCGTATGGGAGCCACCGAAACCAAAGTCGGGCGTCTCTACTATCAATCCATACTTCGTCTTCGACGAAGAAATTGCTAATTCTAAAATTCCTACTGGCATGGTAGAGATTGAAGCTAAAGCGTTTGGTCTTAATTTCCGCGAGGTCTTGGTCCAGCTTGGTCAGCTAGGACAGCCTTTAAGGGGCCACGAGGTATCTGGTACGATCGTTGGTTTGGGCCCAGATACGGAAGCTAGCGGTTTCAAGATCGGAGATAAAGTCTGTGCCCTGGTGAGAGGTCCTATCGCTAGTAGAGGCAGGACTTACTGGACGTCGGTAGCCAAGTTGCCGGACAATATGGCCATCGCATGGGAAGAGGCAGCGTCAATTCCCGCTGCCTACACCACATCTTATACTTGTCTGATTAGTATCGCGAGGCTCCAAAAGGGCGAGACCGTCCTCATCCACGCGGCCTCCGGAGCTACGGGCCAGGCCGCCATCGTCCTGGCACAACACGTCGGTGCCCGTGTGTTTGCCACATGCAGCAGTGAGTCGAAACGAGATCTACTCGTTGAACGTTTTGGTATCGATCCGGATTGCATATTTTCTAGTCGTGACGCGAGCTTTGCTCCAGCTATCATGGCTAAGACGGGTGGTCAAGGTGTTGATGTTATACTCAATTCCCTATCAGGCCCTCTGCTGAAGGCTTCGTGGAATTGCATCGCTAGCTTCGGCCGTTTTCTAGACATCACTAAGATGGACATGGAGGCTGGCAGACGTCTAGACACTGGACCCTTCAACCGCTCTGCTCTATACACAGGCTTTGATCTCGTTTCACTGACCCAGCACAACGGTCGGCTGACTCAGGAAGCACTTGTCAAGAGTCTTGCTATCTGTCTGGAGCGTAAAGAACCCGCCGTCTACCCTATCACCTCATTCTCGATTTCCGACATGGATAAAGCTATGCGTCAGATGCAAGGTGGAACCCATGTGGGCAAGCTGGTTCTCGTTCCATACGATGGTGATCAAGTGCCTGTAAGTACCCTTGATAATGAGATATGTTCGAAGGCTAACCACTGTGTTCTAGGTTGTGACACACAGACGACCCATCTCACTTGATAACCCTGATGCCACCTATCTCATTGCCGGCGGGATGACCGGAATAGGATTAGCAACTGCCCGGTGGATGATGAGCAGAGGCGCCAAAAACCTAGTACTAGTGTCCCGTCATGCGACGACACATCCCGCAGCCAGAGAAGTGTGCGAGGAGGCTAAATCAGCCGCCTGTCGTGTTGAGATTCTAGATTGCGACATAGCAGATGAAAGCAGTCTTGTGAAACTTTTACGCGAATGCTCCAAAATCCTTCCGCCCATCCGCGGAGTTATTAACGCAGCCATGGTGCTCGACGACACGGTTCTAGAACGCATGCAATTTACGCAATGGAGCAACGGCATCCGACCCAAGATCAACAGCAGCCGCAATCTGCATAAACACCTCCCTGATCTATCTTTCTTCATCATGATGTCTTCTGCAGCGGGTGTGGTCGGCCACATGTCTCAATCCAACTACGCCGCAGGAAACACGTTCCAAGACGCTCTCGCCCGTCATAGAACCGCACACGGCCAGCCGGCTGTCACCATTGATCTCAGCGCCGTCAAGTCGGTCGGCTACGTGGCGGACAGAGAAGCGAGCGGTGACGAGCGCCTGAAGGCTCGCGTCGAGTACGTTGGTCTCGGCTCCATCGACATCGAGGCTGTGCTGCGCCTTGTTGAAGATGCGATTCGGAACCCGCTACGCTCGTCTCTAGAGGATAGTCAAGTCATCATTGGGGTGAACTACCACGGCGTCATCAATGAGTCGCCCATACGCGGCGATAAGCGTTTCGGTACACTGCTCATATCTAGTCAGCAAGGGCTGAAGGACACCGCTGGAGAGTCAGACAAGTCCTCCGCTGCAGCCCTAGCGCAGGCCCTTTCAAAGCCTTCAATCACCATTGAACAGGCAACAGCACTACTAGTCGATGCCATCGCCGCCAAGCTAGCTGACATATTCAATATCCCCCTCGCCGACATCGATCCGGATCTACCTCTATCCCGCTATGGTGTCGACTCGCTGGTGGCTGTGGAGATACGCAATTGGCTGGGAAGTGGCGCCAAATCCAAAGTCTCTGTTTTTGAAATTCTGCAAAGCGCATCACTTGCTGATTTCGGGGCGTTGGTCGCTAGCAAGAGCGAGCTGATCAAAGGGGAAAAGGATGGTGCTGCGAATGGGGGATCCTGAAAAGGGGTCATGGAGGCGAAGATAGTTTGCGGGCAGGCATGTCATACGAGTTTATTATTACGATTTTAATACCTACTATTAAATCGATTGAAATACTGCTTATATGGATTATGGCATATTTATGTCAGTTGCGATGCTATTTATGGGGATGTTTCGAATCAATGAAACATCTAGTCATGCCTCCTATTTTCACTAAGCCGCCACGCGCGTGTCGCCATTCGATCCTTGGGATTCCCTGTAAGTTACCTACATGACCGCTCCTATAATGATGTGAAGTTTTCTTCTATAGTCACCACAAGACTTTAATGCCTCGGGCGGGAATAGCCTTTATGACCCTCTGAGGTGAGGGAGCACACAGCAGATCCAAACCTAGCCTGCTCGCGGGCTAGCACCAACCAGGTTACTTGAGTATCGGGAACCACCTTTCAATATTTTTCAGATCAGATTTGAGTTTGTCGCCAATCTTTCGCGGCCTGCCTGGTGTAAACATGCCTTTGATCGATTATCCAGGTAATCGCTTTATACATAGCACTTCAGACACTGAAATACGTAACGCAACGAAGATGATATATTCTCTAAGTTAAACTCTGTAGAAAGCTTTATACCTAGGTATAATAGACTTTATTAGTAGCACAGCCACTGGTTAAGCCATAAGCCACTGGTTAAGCCATACGGGATATGATGTTGATGTTGAAATACTTAAATAATCAAAATAATACCGGCCGGTGGCTGTGCTACTAATAGAGTTTATTATAGCTAGGTATAAAGCTTTCTACAGAGTTTAACTTAGAGAATATATCATCTTCGTTGCGTTACGTATTTCAGTATCTCAGTGCCGATTTCGCCCGGGCGCGTCCTCAGAAAGAATTAAGGAGTCCGTGTACACGACTTCCACCACCAATGCTTGCCCCACTAACTAGCATCGCATTGCTACCCTTCTATCTCAAGTGCTCTGTGCTTATCACCACTTATCTCAAAATACTCTTTAACCTTCGCACGAGCAATCTCGACAACAGCTGCATCCTCTACCGTACTAGGTACCACGACGTCCCGAGAAAACTCACCGCGGACACCGTTCTCGACGAGCTCTCTTAGTACTCGGCGGAGTGTTTTACCCGACCTCGTGCGGGGAATCATGCCCTTGCCCTGCACAATGCCGCCTAGTGACGCAAAAGCGCCGACCTGCCTGCGCACGAGTAGCTGGATTTCGCCCGCGATGTCGGCGTTCGGAACGGCGGACTCCGGGTGGTCCGTGATAGAAAGCGTGATGAACGCCAACGGGAGCTGCCCCTTGAGTGAGTCGGGGACACCGACCACGCAGCACTCTACAACGAG
The DNA here is from genome assembly GCA_037356055.1 of Xylaria sp. Z34. Lineage (NCBI taxonomy): Eukaryota > Fungi > Ascomycota > Sordariomycetes > Xylariales > Xylariaceae > Xylaria > Xylaria sp. Z34. The sequence goes on along the minus strand of JBAWJW010000004.1, from coordinate 506,388 downwards.
CGGGTGGGATGAAATGGCCTGCTCGATAGCCCCTGTAGATGTCTGGTTAGTAAAGTAGCTTTTGCGTTTTATGTTTTCGAAAGGAGGGCCTACCACTCGATAATCGGTAAGCGCTGACGTTTAGCACGTCGTCGTTTCTGCTCATCACGTACACGTAGCCCTCTTCGTCGACCCATCCAGCATCTCCTGTATCGAGAAACTTCCCCTTGAATCTCTCCAGATAGCTCTTGTAGAAGCCCTGTTCGTTTTCCCATAGTGTTCGGAACCCAGTCGGCGCGAGAGGTAACCCAAGCACAATATTGCCCATTGACCCCGTCTCTACCTCCTCGCCATGCTCGTCCACGACGTGGATATCGAACCCTGGCATCGGCTTGCCGGCGCTTCCGGGCTTGATCCGCGGCGGCGCGTGGTTTCGCACGCTGGTCTTGCGGTCACGCCCCGAGTGGGGCGTGAGGGCTCGGGCTGTTATTGGTGATCCTACCTCCGTGGACCACCAGTTGTCAATTACGTGGGGATACGGCGCGCCATATTTGTCGAGGAGCTCTTGGTACATGGATATTAAGCTCGGTTCCGAGCGTTCGCCCGCCAGGAAGAGCGCTTTCAACGATCGTAGACCGCCGCGCTCGCCTATCTCATTAAAACAGTCGTTGTTGGGGTCGTCGTTCTTGATAGCCCGGAGCGCCGTGGGCGCGCACAACATGGTCTTGACGTGGTATTCCTCGACCACACGCCAGAAAGCCGATGCATCGGGCGTCCCCACGGGTTTACCCTCGTATAAGACGGTGGAAGCCCCAGTGAGCAGCGGCGCATACAGTATGTAGGAATGGCCGACAACCCAACCAATGTCTGAGGCCGTGAAGGACACGTCTCCTGGACCATGAATGTTGAGAATATAGCTGATCGTGAGATGTAGACCTACGGCATGCCCGCCTGTGTTGCGCAGCACGCCCTTAGGGGCCCCAGTAGTACCAGAGGTGTGCATGATATAAATAGGATCTTCACTCTTCGCCGGCACGCAACTAGCCTTGATACCTCGGGACTTCGCTCCTGCTACCATCTCCTGCCATGACAACTGCCGGGTCTGGATTGTCCTGTCATTGAAAACAAGTCGTCGCCACCGCGAAAGCCAGCTGCTTCTCCTGATATTCCAGCGTAATTGCTCGCGCTGCCAAACCACGACGCACTCGAGCTTATGCACAGACAAATGCATCGCTTCTTCTACTAATGGCTGGTACGCGATAGGGGGTCGATTGCCGACGATACCGCACGACGAAGTAAGGAGAAGTACAGGCTTGCAAGCGTCGATGCGCTGCGCCAGGGCAGCTGGCGCAAAGCCGCCAAACACAACCGAGTGGACGGCGCCGAGGCGGTTCACGGCCAACATGCCGATCAATGCCGCCGGGATATTGGGCACTAGAAAATTCCATCACTCAGATCTCATGGCCGGGTTGCTTGATTACGGCGAGAGATTTTCTGTACTATAATAGGGGTTCACTTACTGTATAGCATCACCACATCACCCTTCTCGACGCCCTCTTTCCTCAGGGCACCCGCTAGCGTCTCTACCTCGGCGAGAAGCCGACTGTAGGTATACTTTTCTTTCGTGGCTGTTACGGGGCTATCATAGTAGATGGCCACCTCGTCTCCGTTGCCTGCGGCTACGTGTCTGTCGACGCAGTTATAGCATGTTGAAATCTCGCCGCCGGGGAACCACTCCCAAGTAGGATGAACCACGCCGTCCTGGAGCGTCTTCTGCCCTGTGCGGAGCGTAGCCTCGGGTTTCTTGTGCCAGTGAAGATGCTCGGCTTGGAGAGCCCAGAACTCCTCAGGTTTCTGTAAGCTCTGTTGTAGAACTTCATCCTGCAAATGGGGTTGTGTGGGCGATCCGTGATCCATGACGAAATAGAGAGGAAAATATGAAGGAAATATAGTAGTAGAACTTGTTGTACGTTTGAGCCTTTAGGAAATCAGTCGTATTATATTCGTAGGATAAAGCGCCCAGGATATTTAGTCAAAAGTGACCATTGATATATGTTATCTTATGCCCTTTAGTGTTCAAGTGACTGGGTAGATAAGGGCCCTCTTAACCGTTGAGGTAGCCGACGTACCGACCTGTTACTATAACGTGGCATAGGAGCGATGCCAGCCCATATGCCATCAAATGAGACTTGTGCTGGTACTTGGATTGCTACATAGTTATACCTAAGTTCCTATACTCTCTATCATTACTTTCTTGGTATCCTATTCCTGTACATGCCGAACAGGTATCTGGAATACCGTAATTAAGGTCATTTTATCTAGATCAGCCCCCTTGGGTCCCTTTTTATAATATTTTTTCTGTCTGATTGCTACCATTATCACGGGCACTAATAGTCATAGCTAATAAGTTAACCACGATAGAACACGAAAACTTTACACAATTAAAGGTTAGCTGACCCGATAAGCTTAACATTACAAAATACAATTTATTTACATGGGATGTTGAATCATTCCACCAATTTGACAAAAGTTGCAGATATGAGTCTTCTAGTCGCTCTCTTAATAGACTGGGCTAGAATTACTATCCAAGCTGAATCTGAAAGATTGTCGATATCTTCACTTTAGCCCATAACAGTAGTTATTATTCTGAGGGAGTGACATCTATGAAAGTCGCTCCGAATAATCTGGTCGCCGCTTCCGGCTCGCATTATGCCCGTACGAGTTCAAACAGCTCGGATGTTCCTCTACTCTCTCGTTGTCAGTTCAAAAACGGTTGTCTCCTTTTGGTCAAGCCTTCTAAGTGAGGATCACGCTAAGCTATATTCGGAAATACCAAAATTGGCAGGACCCCTACTCCACTCTTGAGCCACTACAGTCCGTAGTCTGCCCCAAATTATAGTGAAGCGGGGTAGTTGACTAGGTAGGATGCATACCACCTACCTACAGAAGAAGACGAAAAGTCCTGCAAAATTCTACATAATAATGCTTGACGGGCAGACTAAGCCTTTAATGGAATGTGGGGAGATATTTCCAGGAAGCAAACCGTGGTGACTCTTATAGCCACCGTCCAGTTCTAATTGCATGCTGACGAAGTTTTTTCGCCACGCAATCAAGGTATCATGCCATCATGTTTTGGTGTCTAATCTCTGTGCTTCTGTTTCTTAGTGACCGGTTTCTATATTGCCAAGTGCCATGGCTTCGGCGTAATACATTACGTATTACTGAGGTAGCTATATGTTTCCAACCAAGCGAGGCTCGTCTGTTAGGAAGATGTTGCCAAATTGTACAAGAATGATCTTTTGGATTTAATCTTTACGTTGCATTTAACAACTCAAGCTGTTGATGATCGAGGTATAAGCATTTTGGGGCTAATCATGAGTGCATGGAATCATCAACGGCCATTTCTAGTGCGAGGCACACTATAGAGGCGAGTATGTAGTAGTCCCCCTGTATCTCACCTACAGTATCGTTATAGCGTTATTTTCGATAAGTGCCAATCAACTACTACTACCTTTCTACCTGCAACTATCTCGCCCCCTCATTAGCGCTAGGGGGGGGGGTGTACGAGACGATCACCGTGATTGTCACCAACCTTATGACCGTCTTGTAATTTTTAATATTATTTTAAGCCTTGGACAGAATCACGGTGATTATCTTGTAGTAAATACTACGTTTTGCGTAAAAATAATACTTAGCTTGCAATAATTTCGTATATTTGTGACGGTTTTAGAACGCTGTGACCGTTTCTGATTTTTGGAGACCATGTTGGCTTTTGGAAACCATTCGGACCCCCCCCCCCCCCCCCCCCCCCCCCCCCCCCCCCCCCCCCCCCCCCCCCCCCCCCCCCCAAGGGGCACTGCCCTTAACCACCACTTGCAACCACCCATTTGCAACCACTACTTGCAACTACGATTTGCAACAACCACCTGCAACTACCTCAGCCAAAGACCTTATAATATTTAATTGCAGCGCTTGCTTTCCACGCGTAGTAGCCCGTAGCGTAATTGTAATACTCCATAATAATAATCGTAGACCTGTAGTTCAAATCCAGCTGTAACCACGTAATCGTAGCCCGTAGCCCGTAGCCCGTAGCCCGTAACCTGTAACCAGGTAGAAAAAAAAGGTACAAACGGATAAATGAATATTTCTTTTGTAGGTTAGACTAGGCCGCGGAGACCGTTTTAAAACGGAGACTATTTTGATCTGGAGATCATGTTAGCAGTAAGACGTTCAAGAGACTATCATACGTTTGAGACCATTTTCAAAATCCGTGACCGTTACGGTGATCGTCTCGTACACCCCCCCCCTAGCGCTAATGCTGGAAGATCTTCCTCCTCATTTTAGTCACGCTTTGTTTCATTTCATACTGTTTATTGAGCCAAGTTTGTGTATTGTGAGTCTCTTTTGCAGCATCGAATGAAATACTTACGTGAACTAGTTATACAGCTTGGCAACACGGTCCTTTACTCGCAGTCTGTTGAATGAGTGAATCCAGTAAGTCAGATATGAGCAATTTGGCAGCCCACCACAACAAAACTGTTTAGAATTTCAGTCTAGTTGTCAAATATCTACCTCACGGCCATGAATCATTCCAATCCAAGCTTTGTGTCTCTCAACGCCAGGCAATTTGCACTATACGGCCGCGCCTGTACGGGCTGTGCCAAGGCGAAGTGCAGATGCATAGTTCGCGATGCCGCCGAGCCCAAAGGCTGCGAGCGTTGTACACGATTAGGCCGTGAATGTCGACTCTCGGTCAGCCCCAAGAAGAGACAAGCTGACGATGAACGGCGACCCGTCTCAGAACGAGTGACAAAGAAGAACAGGGCTGATCGGCTGGAGGAGAAGCTCGAGAATCTTATCGACATCCTTACGTCACAAGCAGCCACAAGCAACCATGAAGAGAAGAATAGCGGCGGCGGAAGTGAAGAATCCAGTAACGGTTTCAGACCCCGACCTACGGATTTAAGGATCGAAGGAATTCAGACAAGCACTGCCGCAAACACAAGTGATGCGAGCGTGTCTCCTCAGTTAAGCACCTTGACATCTCCCGGCCCGACGCTGACCCTGATTGAATCCGGGGCCACAACGCGCGCTGAGGATTGTGATTCCTCACAGTCAACCTCACCGTTGCGAGGGCCACCCGCCACTAACATCACTTCACCTCTCTCGTCAACACAGGCTGAGAGAACTCTCGTTTTATTTAGAGACAACCACCTCAAGATGTTCCCATTCACGTACATAAGTTTAGACACAACAGCAGCCCAATTGCAACGCGAACGGCCGTATCTCTGGCTTAACATCCGGAGTCTTTGTACCAAGTCCCCTTCCCAACAGTCAGCTTTGTTTGGTCAGTGTCGCGAATTGCTCTTGAAGAAAACCTTCATAGATGCGGAACGCAACCTAGATCTACTACAAGGTTTGCTGGTACTCTTAGCGTGGAACATGCACAATTTCGACAGGAAGCCGTTTTTAAGAACGGCTATACATATGGCTATCGCTATGGTTGATGACATGAGATTGAGGAGTCCGGTCCATGAACATCTAGGTAAGGAATGTAATTGCCCAAGAACGTATTCTTTCCCGAAGTGCCATATAAGCGTGGTGAGGACCCCGGAGGAGAGAAGGGCGGTTTTGGCGCTATATACAATCTCCGTATCGTAAGTCTCTCATTTCCGATTCATGAATCGATAAAATACCTACAGATCTCGTTAACAATATATCAGCGCTTCTATGTTTTTACGAAGCGAATCCATGCGTTGGACAGATCATATGGGAGATTGCCTTCAGAAGGTAGCCGACAATCCGGAATGTCCTGAAGACAGCCTCTTGGTGACGATAACCCAGACGCACAGACTACTCGACGATGTCGCACAAGTGACTTGGCGGTCCCCTCAAGCCGATGAATGCGGGTCGCAGAACCAATTCAGTATTAGATATGTCAGTTCGCTGCGCCAAAGCCTGCAGCAGATCAGGAATATGCTACCAGAGTCCTTACTAGGAAACAGTGAGAAGCACCCATCATATCTTCCTGCCGCTGACGGCATACGAGCTTCCATGTACACACACTAATCACATGCTATTTCAGAAGTCGTAATCTCATACATAGACGCGGCCGACATGATGATATGCAATCTCCCCTTCTGGAATAGCCGCTCCTCTACGGGCGTACGGCCCAATTCCGCGTCGTCGTCGTCCAGCCGCGATAACCATAGCGCAAGTGAGCCCATTTACAACCCCCCTGGCCTCGGCCGGATCGAAGCATATTATGCAGCCATCTCGGCAGCAAAGACGGTATTAGGCAATTTGGTCTCGTTCGAGGCGGCCGACTACGTGGGCTTCTCGCTCCCCATAGTGCTACAACTATTCCAGGCAGTGCAAATTCTCTGTCGGCTGGCTCTGACGGAGGACCATACTATACGCGACAATGCCGACCTAGCCACCATGATCGACCAGATTGCAGTGCACTATGCTCAAGCCGCTGACATCCATGGCTTTGAGGCGGAGCGTGACGCTGCGGGAAACGAAGTCACCAGCTTCTATACCAAGTGCGCCTTCATGCTGCGCACGACAGTCCCCATCAGGATGTCGGCTAGGGGGACGGGACCGGGGTCGGTTTAGGAGGTCGACTAAGTATCAAATTCCGAGAGGAGAAATTTAAGTACGTATCAAGTCATGTTCTGGAGTGCTCGGATCAACTTAGTTTAGGGATGTTTCCCATATCAGCAGACTGTGGTTGACATATCTTATTTCACTGGAGGCAAGGTGAAAGTTTTGAGTCTACAACTCTATCAGAGCACGGCTTTCATCTTCCAAGCCCAAGTTATTACTGTGTCACGAAGCGATTGAAGGAGAGAGAACCCACTTGCTCCTGCTATACTTCTCTCGCCATATACCACTTGCATTATCATACATTTTAGATAAGATAACTTGCGTTCAAGTCCTAGTTATGCTTCAGAGTAGTACTATCGTCATGTTAAATTATATTTGTATATCTGTTAAAGCTGGACTATCATGTGTGTAACTTTAAATGTCAGGAGACAGGTAGTAGAAGTTCTTATGCATGTAATTATGTCTCGAGCTCCTGCTCCAGATTCTGGGATATTAGGAAACATGCTTACACATAAGTAAAACTGATCGATTAGCAACTAGTATGCTTCCCAACCTACTACTTTCTCATTACCGTCGCCATAGTTTAACCCTATGGGCTAGGTGAGGCCAATCATTAAATTCCTAGCATATATGTCCGAACCAGCCATAACTCTAACAAGGCCTCAATCTACTTTTCCCACTTGACATTTAGATACTAGGTCCTTGAAACTGGGTACTGACTACATTGGTTGTAAGTAATCATCTATTCATTCCAAGATATAGGTTCTCGTATAACTCTACACTTGCTTGCTTACTTTGTGACGTATGTAGGATTACCTGCAGTAAGTCATTGCTCAGATAATCCTCTTTTTCCAGACCTTTACTAGAGTGAGAGTGTGTTTGGGTAAAAGCAATGATTCTGACGTCTACCTCTTGGCAAAGTTGAGGTAGCAACGTCCATGATGATCACGAAGCAGATCTTGTACGGAACGAGGTATGATGATGCGATCGCGCTAATGTATAGGTTACATACGACGTATGTAATCCCACACACGGGCTGTGCAGTAAAGCACAGCAACCATACACCACAAAGCGAATTGAACAAGCGCGGGGTTCGGTATTGCTATCATTGATCGGCATACTGTCGGATTTCAGACACTGCAGCTTCGGGATCCAAACCCGACGAATCCCAACACATACATGCCCCCCTTTATGTCAGCGTCCGATTGTAGATGGAGATAGATTCTTCTTTCTTGATTCGTCAAAGCCAGAATCCGATGCAGTGGACATTCGAGTATCAGGTGATGCTGCGACAGCAACTACCACAAGGAACATCCGTTAAAACCTGAGTAGATAGACTTATTTCTCGATTCATGCATGTAAGAAACTTTCGGATGTGTTCAATTAAGGAAAGTTCCGCTATATAGCTTCCCGATTAGCATTTCAACCTGATTGTGAGGTAAGTGTAACTGGTTTCTGTGAGATAAACAAGCTGTTTCCTTTTGAGGTAGTCTACTCAAATAGGAAACATCCGGATAAACAAAGGTTTCCCAACATTGACACCATGTAAACACAACGAACTGACTATTGTTATTCCACCCGACGTAACAACCAAGTAATGGAGTCCCACTAAAACACCCCTTTCTTATAGTTGGATAAATCATGATCGTGAGTAGCAAGGCCAAAGTAATAGTGAATGGCGCGAAAGTATCGCAGAAAAAGGTTCACTCAGCCAGCATCGTATTAGGCATACATCATATTTGCTTGTCTTGCTGAATTTACACTAGTGCCCGAGCTTTTGAGCTATACCGCTTTACTTAGAAGTAGACAGTAGTCTTTTTAATCTGGCATTAATCGTAATTTAAGAGAGAGGTTTTCGAAGCCTCTTTTACAGCTTCTTAACCCTCAAGAAGAACATGAGAGACGAATGAGCATTCTTTTTTAGCATTAATGAATGCCTACAGTGAAGAAAAATAATAAGGCTGAGAAACGTTATAAACTCTCTCTTGTACCTACTAAGTCAACTACATGATATTCGATACTAGCACTCATGATTGCGTTCAAGGAGAAAAGCACAAGAAGGAAAAAAGGGGTTAATGCCTTGATCTCGGAACCCACATTTCGGAGTGATGCAGATTTAGCCAGGCATTCGACTGAAAGAAATTGATAGGGGTAATTTTGTAGCGATTTTGTGCATATCCGAATCAGGCTGTCAAAGCCGAACTCGGCGGAGCATGAAAGAGATCGCATCTATCTAGAGAATCAGACAAGTAATTATCATGAGTAGCCGGTTCCTGACAATTTCGCATTAGCACTTTGCCCAAAGATCTTTGATCCCGGCTAACTCTAACCCATCATGGAATTTCACATTCTGTATGCTCTGGCATCAGCGGTAGTATGCCTCGCCCTGTACAGATACCTCGGTCTCATCACCAGGGACCGAAACCATTCTCCTGAGGAGCATACCTTCACGCCCGCGAAGGCTCGTCACGTCGAGAATAGAGAGAAAGAGCGGCATACTGAATCACCATACCTCATCGACGCGTTCCCTGGAGGTAGAAACTTCGAGACTGTCTATGGCACTATTCAAATATTCGAATTTGGTCCAGAAGAGGGAGAGAAAGTGTTGATGGTCCATGGCCTTAGTACCCCGTGTATAGCATTAGGCAACATGGCAAGAGAATTTGTCAGTAAGGGTTATAGGGTTATGATATTTGGTGAGTTCGAAGACTTTCCTTCTTGTCTACCATATTCGTGATTGCCTTTTCTCATGATACCACCGCAGACCTCTTCGGTAGGGGTTACTCAGATGCTCCGAATGACGTGAAATACGACGCCCGCCTCTACACGACCCAGATACTTCTTGTCCTGTCCTCTTCCCCTCTGTCTTGGGCCGGTACCTCTGCCTTTCACATGGTGGGGTTTTCTCTCGGGGGCTCAATCGCCGTGGCGTTCGGCGCATACCACGCTCACATGCTGCGCTCCATGACACTCGTCTGCCCGGGCGGACTGATCCGCAAGTCGCTGATGAGCCGTCGCAGCCAGTTCCTCTACTCATCTAGGCTATTACCGGAGTGGATGCGCATACGGCATATCCGTAGCAGCCTCGAGCCTCGGAACGGCGCACCGTGCGCTGACGTCCCCGAGGAGAGCCACCACGCAGACATCGACTTCGACGACGTGCCCATTGCGGCTGATCAGCCGCGCGTGAGAGTCGGTGATGTGATCAAATGGCAGCTAGAAGCCAATCCTGGGTTCGTGTCCGCTTACCTGAGCACTATTCGCAGTGCTTTGGTCTATCGTCGTCATGATAGGATATGGAGGGTGCTGGGTAGTGAATTAGCTCGTCGTAGAGGGATAGATGCACCGCCCCCTGGACTCCAAGGTGGACGCATTCTTCTGATCCTGGCGGAGAGGGATGTCACGGTCGTGAAGGACGACACCATAGAAGATATACAGACTGTCCTATCCCTGGAAGATGTCGACATGCATGTTATGAAAGGGGGTCATGAGGTTGCCGTTTCTCAGGGCAAAGGCGTAGCTTCGGTAGCTATGCAATATTGGGACAGACAATAATAGATTAGAAACCAAATTAACTGGAGAAGAGAGTTGGGGGGTTTGAAGATTATTCATACGCGTTAACTCTTAGAGAAACATGAACAAGAATAATTGGCCCCTTGCACTCATTGAAACGCAATCTTCCGAGATAAAATGAGCTTGAATTGAACAAGTGTATATGAAATAATTTGCCATTCTGGCAATATCTTGGCGTCGCGAAGGCATCTTAGACACTCCTTTGCTCATTATCTAGTGAATAAATAGAAAATAATACAGCAGCCAACCATATATCAGACGACCTGATCTAGCTTTAGAAATTGGACCCGTGAATTGCAAAAAAGTTCCGCCCTATTATACATCAATCATATCCCACTGGCCCGCCAGAGAGTAAACCGGATCAGTAGAATGCCATATATATCACCAATAGTAAATCTTCATGTTAGTACAAACCTAAAAGGAAATAAGTGCGCAGGCTTAGAGCCTAGTTCTTGAGACTCCTTTGCTACGTAACAGATCAGGCTACGTTCTTTGGCTTGCGGTGCTCTACGCCCAGGGCACCAACGACAGAAATAGCAGTCAGCACAATTGGAAGACGCCAAGAATTCGTCAGGGCATTGTTGATGGCGCGCAGCACGGCATTCTTCGCATCACCCGTCAGGCCCTTGGTAAGGTCTGTTATCCCAGTAGCCGCCACGGTGCTTGCATCAACCCCTGGTATTGCTAGCTGTCGTAGGTTGCCGGTCAAAGCATTTGTGAATAGTGCTTGGCCTACTGATACAAAGATTGAGCTACAAAACGCAAAATTAACCGTCAGTTCCTGTTCGACATGGTGTGTGCAGTTTTCCCGAAACCAAAGACAACGTACCTGCCTAGGAGTTGTGCAAATGTAACAAGGCTGGTGCCAACGGGGATATCTTTAAGTGCAAGGCGGCTCTGTGCTACGATCAAGGGCGTAACACTAAATAGAGACGATCCAATGGCAAATATGATCTGGTAACCAATCCATTTCCCTGTGGTTGTGTCGGGCGTGAATGTCGTGAAGAGCCCCGATCCGACAGCCCCAAAGACGGAGCCAACAAGCATCCAGACGTCAGGGTGGCCGAATTTAGAAATGACTGCTCCACTGCCTAGGAGGACAACAACGCTGGTAATGAGCCATGGAAGGGTATACACCGACGAAAGGAGGGGGCTGACCCCTTTAACTCCTTGGAACCATCTGCCGCGCTATGGTTAGTACACAGCCAGTAGGCTTATTAAAAGGTACCCGATGTAAGAGATTGCTCACTCAGGAAGGTAAAAGGTGAGCACATAAATAGCTCCGCTTGTGGCAAAACCATAGAACGACGCGTAAGAGATGGAACGCTGAGCGAAGATTCGTGAAGGTAAAATTGCTCTCTCTCCCTGCCAGAGCTCGATGGCCACGAAGGCTATTGCGAGGACGCCGGAAAGCACCAGTAACGCGATTATTCGGGCATTAGACCAGGGATACTCAATGCCGCCCCACTGTAATGCTAGAAGAAGGGTGACAACGGCGGGCATCAAAGTGATGAGGCCAGGAACGTCGAGCGTCTGCAAAAGATCCCTAAATGAGGTGAAGGCGGTGGCTGTAGTTGCTGGCGGAGTGATAAAAAGGAAGAAAGCGACGTAGATTACGGCGCCAAGGGGCAGGTTGATGTAGAAAGTCCAGCGCCACGAAGCTTTCTGGGTTAGTGCTCCCCCTATTAATGGACCAGCAGTGGCGGCAATTGAACGTGACATGGAAATCACACCGAGGGACAATGCGCGCTTGTCGGGCGGAGACAGAGTAGGGATAACGGAGTAGGCAACTATTAGAAGACCAGAGGAACCGAGGCCGGCGATAGCGCGCCCAACAATCAGTGCAGGAGAGTTGGGCGCGGCGCCGCATATGGCGGACCCGACGAGAAAGACGAACATAGAGCCCGTATAGATCCAGCGGATCGAGTAACGTGACGCTAACTTTCCAAACAGGAGCTGCGACATGCAGAGGGTTATCAAGTAGATACTACCGTACCAACCAACATCCTTTAAGGAATTGAATTCGTCGGTGATGTAGGGGATGGCAGTTGCTACAATGGTGCTGTCCTGTCAACGAGCAGGTCAGTAGGAATTGGATTCTCAAGTTTACAAGAGCCATGATCGGACGCACTAGGGTAATGAGGAATACGCCGAGGCATAGAGTTGTGAGAGCAAGCCAGTACTTGACGCCCGAAGGATATAGCGGGACAGGCGTTGGAGAGGTTAGCTGTTGTTGCTCAGCATCTTGTTCGTGGCGCGTGTTTTCGTCCTTGCTAGCTTCTCCAGCGCCCTTAAACGATTCCAATTCGACGTTCTCATTACTTTCCATCTTGTATTGTATTGTTTTCTATGCAAAGATGAAGAGGAATAAAGTAGAAAATCGGATGTGTCTATCTGGAAGGTAGAGACGAGTCAAAACAAGAAGAGAATGGAGATGTTGCTGTATTGTCGTTTGATAGCGGCGAATAGAACGTGCTAAATAAATTTCAATGCAGGAAGAGCTTCGTACTCAAGTAGCAGCATCTGTCTAGAAGCAAGATATACCTGTATAAAACGTTGCTATATATTGCCTACTGTACCTACCTGATGTAATACTACAGTACCTAACTACGCGTGAGTGGCATAAATAAACATGTTTTGCTGACGGCAAAGCTACGGGTGTAGCGCGTGCGCTCAACCAACAAATAGCTGCGGCGCAATTGTCACTGGCATTCTTTTATAATCAGTTCCTAACTACCTATAAAAAGAAATAAGTCTATTATTTCTGTCTGCTTGCCTCCCAACTACGTGACAAAACTAGAATAAAGTCTTGATGTACAATGGGATTGACCTAACCTATTCCGGTTAGTGTAATTATGCAGAATCGAAGGATACGGGATTCGGATTGCGGGATTGAATTCAAGTCCGAAGAAATATCTACCGAGTAATAGTGATTGTCGAATTCTTTACACTGACCACCCATTAGAGCAGTCTTGCTCAAATGCATGACATGTTTGGCCTGAATTGTTTATTTACATTGTATCCGAATAGAAATATTTTTGCGTCATCAACCGCGCTGACACGTCCCCCTAACCTTGTCGAACCTGACTGGGTAGGTACCTAGTTGTTAGTCCTTCCGTAAGCAAGGCGATGTCTAGTCGCGCTGAGAAAGTCATAGATGAAATTAATCACCCGTTGCGTGCTCAGCTAATGTACTGGATGCCTACCGAACTGTAGAATGTTCGTCTGTTGTGGATCGAGGCTGTACTGTTTATGTAATGTCGATCTCCATTGCGTTCGCACCACCTACATCCTGCTTACTGGCGCATTCGGAAGTATCCCTATCAGTAAGATCCCATTGGAGAAAGAAGACTTAAATGGTAACATATCCCATAAATCATTATTCCTACGTGGATAATCTTTGTTGGGAGGAATTTGCATATTGATTCATTTCAACTCGCACCGTGATACACTTGGTTCCGTCCAGCTCAGGCTGATGAGAGGATCTGTGAAATTTATCAAGCAAACACAAACATTCTAATTATGGCGATGGCTTCAGATCGTAGCCCTCTTGGACCACTAGACCACATCTCCCCGCATAACATACCTCAAAGCGTGATGTATCTGAAGCTGAAGCAGGATGTAAGGGCGACTGATGCATTCGCTCACCTACAGGAGGGACTACGCCGTACTCTTCTACAAGTGCCATGGCTTAGTGGGTCTGTTCATTGGCAATGTCAAGAGACACCTGGATGGCGACCAGGCAAGCTTGAGATACGCCATGGGAAATCGACTGTCGATGCCTCTTCCTTGGTACGATTTAAAGAGCTCGCTACGCCTAAGTCGTACACCGACCTTCGGAATACCGGATTTCCTTTAGATGCATTCAATGACGAAGAGATGATATGGACGAAACCATGGAATCCCGACTACGAAATAGGTGTCCCAGTCTTTGCGGCACAGGCTAACTTTCTGCCTGGAGGTTGTTTTCTGGCCTTCTCTATCGCTAGCCCGGCGTCTGATGGCACGGGAATGCTGCAAATAATCAAAATCTGGGCCGACCATTGCAACAACCTGGGCAAGATTCCGAATAACGACCTGATCAAGGTTTTGCCCCTGGAGACTTTTGATCGTAGCAGACTGGATGAAGCTCTGGTCCGGGAGAGAGGAACTCCTGAGCGGGTTCCTGTTGAAAGCAAAGAAACACGGCAGCTGATTGGCCTATACTCAGGGCAGAACAACCAAGTCAGCGATTCTTCTGCTGCGGGTGGGGCTAATATGAAGCATGCCATCTTCTATATGCCCCACAAGGCGTATATGGCACTTTTGAAAGAGTGTGTTGTAGAGTTTGGAAGCACGAATATCGCAGGCAATGATCTCATCAGCGGCTTAATTTGGAGGAGTCTAATGAGAGCTTGGGTTGCTACCAAGTCCAACGATGTTTTAGAGCCAATATCTGAGCTTCTGAGGCCTTTCGATGCACGACCCAACTTCGCACAGTCTTTTAAGACCATGTACCTCGGCACATTGAATTTCGAAAATAGAATCACCATGCCCCTAAGTACCCTGGTCAGCCAGGACACCAGTATTGCTTCAGTGGCCAATACGATTCGCGCAGCTGCAGATAGTCAGGCTACGCAGGAAAACCTGCTTGATGCCTACGCGCTACTGCGCGATATTCCTGACTATAATCAAGTCCAGTGGCAAGCTACACATACATCGGGAGCCTCTGTGGGCATTCTATCCCCTATCGTCCTCCCTTTTAACGACACATGCTTTGGGAAAGATATCTTTGGGAATGAAGGAAAGCCTGATGCGTTTCGCCCCATCATGGGCACCAGTAACCGCGGGTTTCGTACATGCTTCGTCATACCGCGTAAGAAGCATGGCGGCCTGGAGTTCGTGATGACTTTGTCTGAAGAAGAAATGAATTTCCTTGAAGATGATATCGAGTTCAGTCGTTATGCTTTCCCTATAGGTTTACCCTAGGCACTATCACGGGATAGAAACGACGCCGTTAACACTCTGTGAACAACAACGGTATAGATAGGCTCCACGACAGATATTATGTAGACCAATTCAATAAAGCTTTGATCCATGAGTCCATATCGGTACATTTAAATGTTCAGATTTTGTATTTCAACTTTCTTGTATTGAGTCTCTAGATATTAAACTGTAGCAATCATCACGCGAATGCTTCTTCAGATGCCGCTTCAATTGACGATACAATTGCTTTCACATCTGACCTTTTGAATGGAATATCATGTCCACCTCCATGCGTATGTACGTGGACCATAGAGGCCATACACAGCCCCTTGGCTACCCGGGATTGCTCAGCAATGGCCGGTGTATCCTTGTCGCCAGTGACAAAGACAGTAGGAGTCCTTATACGATCTGTGCACAACAAAGGATGGAGCAACCGTGGGATAGCCTCAATCTTTCCCTTGTCAAAGAAATCGAGTCGCGTATTGGGAAGGACCATTCCGACCATTGAATGCATTGATAGGACCGTCTGGAGGTATACCGCAAATGTTCTCTTCGCTGCTGCGGAGGCGTCAACTCCTACATCTAGCAGAGGCACGAAGTTCCCGTCCGGGAATTCTGAACGAAATGGGGCATGGTCATCATCTAGCATCCGCTCTACGAGCTCTTTGCAGTATCCGCTATCAGGCGAGGCGATGAAAATTGGCGAAAAGAGAATGGCAAATGAGAAGGGACAGGCAGGTTGTCTCGATTGCTGATCAAGCATATATGCCATAGCTAAAGCAGACCCAAGGCTGAATCCAAGGACACCATCAAAGGGCCCCTTCTCCTTAACGAACTCATCTAAACGGGTGAGTGCGTCTCGTACTTCGGGGGGGCTGAAGCCAGTAGCATATGAGTAGAATGGTCCCGACGCCCAATGAGGGACCCCTATTATGGCTTGTCAGTCTCAAATGAGTTATACACAAGGGCAACAGTGGGTAATCTAACCTGGCCCTCTTCTACAAGGTACCGCTCCATCAAGGAAGGTAAATTGGTAGCTTGACCCCAAGTCTCTAATGAAAGGGGCAATTTGCTCCTTGAGCATAGAGGCGGACGACCCAAGACCGTGCAACGCTAGTATCTTCATGACAGGCGAGTCTATAAAATCCCGTCGCAGATTTCTAAACCTTCTAAGCTTGAAAAGAGCATTTGTCGATGTTTAATTTCACCGTCGGTCTTCAGTTGGGCCAGCAAGGGTGACATTGAAGACCAATCCGCTATCAGCCCGTCACTCTCCGCGGCTGTTACCCAATCTGTGTTTTCCGAGAAGTGCATCACGCACCAAAATTGGTATTTCTTCTTAAGTCAATTTCCATCCTTAATCCGCATATATCAATTCAATATATTTTCTTAATCAAGATGCCCTTACTCCCTATTATCACACAAATTTCAAACTACGCGCATAAAGCCTTTCAAGCACATGACTATCAATCATGTCTTTAATTCTAATATCAATAGGCCTGTTTTTTGCCTACGTCATCTTTCAAGTATACTTCACCGGCCCACGGCTTCCTAAGGGTCTTGCCATCATCGGCGCCAAGAAAGGTGACTGGTTCCCCTTCTGGCAGGCGACATGGCGCAACTCGTTCAACGTCGCTGGCGGCGTGATGCAAGCATATAAAGAATACAAGGACAAGCCCGTCATCATGCCAGTCATGGGTCTCGGAGCCGCCACCTTAATCATGCTCCCGCAGTCCGACTCCAGTTTCATATCTGATCAAGACCCGAAAGTTCTCAATCTACGTGAGGTCATCATTGACGGGCTGCATTACCGATACACCCTTTCGGATAAATACGTCCTCACTCACCCACTACACAAGAAGCTCATCACTACGACGTTGACGAACCAAGTCGGGCCGCTCCTACCAGAGCTAGCTGACGAGACTATTGTCGGCTTCGAGAGTCAATGGGGCAACGACACAGATAATTTCCGCGAAATTTCTGTGTGGGATACTGTCGGCCGCGTTATAGGATGCGCGACAAACCGCGTCTTCGTAGGCCTCCCCTGTTGCCGTGATCCGAAGCTTCTTGACGCGGGCTACGCCTACGCCCGGTCCCTGCCAGTGAGTGCGACGCTGCTGGGTTGGGTATGGGAGCCCGTGCGACCGCTGATGGCTCCGCTGATCACGTTGCAAACACGCATGTACGAAAGGCATTTTGCTCAGGTGTTGCTGCCCGAGATCGAGCGCCGGCTCCGCGATTATGACATTGCGGGGAAGTCCAACAAGAAAAAGAAGAACGACTTCTTGCAGTGGAGCATAGAACAAGCCAAGGAGAGTGGCGACCCAGAGATGTGGAAGCCTAGAACATTGGCGAGCCGCATCCTGCTCATGAACATGGTGTCCATCCATACCTCATCACTCACATTCACTAACGTCCTACTTGACTTGGTCTCGTCCAAGCCTGAGTACATAGAAGAATTGCGTAACGAGGTGGCGACAGTGCTAAATGAGACGGGAGGCGTGTGGACCAAAGCGACGCTTGCCAAGCTCGTCAAGCTGGACTCGGTATTCCGCGAGAGCGCACGTCTGAACACGTCGGTAGCCGTCGGTCTGCGCCGCAAGATTATCGCACCGAAGGGCATCACGACACCGTCGGGCGTCCACATACCGTGCGGCAATGTCGTCGCTGTGCCCAGCTTCGCCGTATTGACGGACGAGAAAATATACCCGGATGCGGACAAGTTCCTCCCGTTCCGGTTTGTTCACCAGCGCCTTGAGATCAACACGGGCGATCGGCCCAAGGACCACACGGATAGCTCACGTCTATCGTTCTACGCGACGAGTATCAACTACCTCGCCTTCGGGAATGGTCGGCAGGCATGCCCTGGGCGTTTCTTTGCCGCAAGCGAGCTCAAGCTCATGCTGGCTTATATTTTGATGAACTTTGACCTTGAGATGTTGGACGATAGGCCGAAGGGAAAGTGGATAGGGGTTTTACGAACACCGGCTACCGGTGCTTCCATTCGAGTGCGGAAGAAGAAGCACCCCTTAGCTCAGTTTTCGTCATTTAGTTTTGACGAAGAGTAATTATGCATTGGTTGAAATCACATTTGTAACCCCACGGTACATGGTTACCCGCGACCTGTTTGAACTGTTCGAGGATATTGAGACTAGAAGGAGAGATTCCCACAATGAAAATCAAGATTTTTTAAAAGATGTAATTGTATTATCATCGGACCCAAATTTCTTTCTCGTTCAATAATGACCTCCGAAGGACCTTAGGCTTCGGCTAAGCGTTCATATATATGCCCTTTATCTGAGGGAAATCCTGTGCCTCCTACTCTACTGTCACAACGACAGAGCTAGGGTAATCTACATAGTTCAGCGCCCAGCGTTACATACGGCAACAACAAGCACCCATCAATCCATCATGGAATTTCCAATTTGGGAAAACATTAATTACAAAACAGTCACATATCCATAATCAAATATCTGCTGCCTTGCTACTTATTAGATTATGAGCGAATATCAAATATTCGTATATTGATCAGCATCAGGAACAAGTCTAAGTGTAGCAGCGTCAGGTGGTGCCTGAATAATATATAACAAATGTGTATAGGACGAAGTACCCAGCCACCGGCTTTATGTACCAGCCGCCGAGTATCTATGGTCGTGTGAGGTAATCCATCAATTCATCAGCCTCATTCTCGTTTGTCTCCTGGTGCGGAAAAAGCCAATGAGTCCGTGGCACGACAATATCCTCCAATTTCACTTTCTCTCCTGACTGCATTGCATAATAACAAAGATTTTTCACTTCAAGAACCGAGAATACGCGCCAATTTTTCGAAGGGTCCTGTCGAACTACATGCTCAATCCTCCAAGGCCATTCGCCGGCTTGGTGCACACAATGTTCGACAACTTCACATCGCACTCTTCTGGGTTGCTCATTTTTTTGCGGGGGTTTGTCGTAATATTTTCTGGGCGATAATCCACTAGTCGCAGACGCCAGTGTTTCATGATCATCTTGCTGTTTATTGGTTTCATCTTCTGGTTCACAGAACTGATCATGCCCGGCCCTAGGCTCTAGTTCTTGAGTTATCCGTTTTCGCATATTGCGGCCACTCTGATAATCACTTAATGTTTGTTTGATAAACCGAAAAGGCCATATGGCAACACGAGAGGGCCATAACATGCTATGATCCGTCTTCATCTTGGCATTATCATCGCGGTGATGTGCGGCTTGCTCGTTGCTCATTTTATCGGCTGATCCTTTACGATGATGTGAGGTTGCCATGTTTGAAGATTCGATAGGCTTGTGACGGTGTGCTGCATTCGGCGCTTTGGGTCGGTAATGACTCCTATATAGCTCGGGAAAATAAATGTGGGCTGTGGGCATAGGATATTAATGGCTGCTTCACATGGTACGTTAGTCGAGATCCGACTCACGGCTTCTTTGTCCCTCCCTTTTAGCACTTCTAACCAATGTTGTATCACGAGCTATTATTGGGTTACAGTTTTGCAGTAAGTCTAAACTCCGGTATTTTGAAAACGCTCTTGTGAATGACGTATATGGTGATAACTTGAAACCTTATTTCGGGCGGTGCCGCTGCAAATGCAGAGTAAATAGAAATGTTAATCTATTTATCACTCTGCGATTAATTTAAAAATTTTATCTTCTTGTTTTGTTCAACTGTGAGGAGAGCGATCTAGTTTTGAGAAGCACCTAAAACAGCGGACGAACGCCTAAACACGCCAACTACTCGTAAGATATCATATAACAAACCGAATTTTCCCTGTTCGAATATAGCCAATAGAATTAGAATACACGAGATCTATCACGAATTCAGCTATGCTTATTAATCCGGCGCTCTTTTCGAACTGAACCGCTTATCTCTTATGTAAGAACCGTAGCTCTAATCTTCCCTTTATTTGTCCAATTTTTGATCGCGTTAAAAAGTCGAGACCTTGAACCCAACTTTAATGATGAGCTAAGTAGGTTAGTGACGTTCACTCATACTTTACAGCGACTAAGAGAGAATAATATTTCACATGCGACTAGTATTGATCCTATAATTGACCCCGAAACACCTTATCAAGTACTTAGGCCTTCGAGGAAGAGCCGAATTGATCCTAGAGTGCAACTAATCTGACATGACAATATCTTGGGACCTTGAGGATACGCTGGTGGGCGGCCATACTGGCTAGCTCTCCTGGAGGCGGTTCGAGCTTAAAGTTCAAAACAATCATCGTGAGGTTAATACGAAATTCCTGCATTGCGAGTATTTTCCCTGTAGATAGGAGTTAGCAAAATTGGCACTTCTCGCGTAATGGCCAGAGACTTGCCGTAACAAACTCGCGGTCCAGCTGAAAATGCTAGGCGAGGGAACTTTCGGGGGTCAAAAGTCCCATCATCTGCAAGCCAACGCTCCGGCTCCCAGTTATCCATTCCCTCGGGATCCCAGTGCGACTGGAAGTTGTGTTTAGACTGCTGAGATGTCCTGCTGCGCACCTCCTCAGGTACTTCCATCGGCTTTCCGCCGACGTACGGACTGAGCGTGACTGAAGCGCCTTTGGGAATCTGGAACCCAAGAACTGTCGTGTCCATGGTAACAGTGCGCGCAAGCCGAGATGCTATGGTTGAGCAACGAAGTGTTTCTTCCATGCACGCATCCAAATACGGAATTGATTTCGTTAAAATGTCTTCTACAGATGGTTGGTCACCATTCAATCTTTCTGGGAATGCTTTCCACAATGCCTCTCGAAGCCTATCCTGCTTCCCTGGGCACGCCGTTAGATACTTGATAGCCCAGGAAAGTGCTCCTGCCTTTGTCTCGTGACCCTAAGAGAGTAAGTTAGCATTGCGTTTCTTTCTAGACCTTATAGGTAAGAGACCTACAGACATCAGAAGCATCATAAGCTCGTCGTGGATCTCTTGTTGATTCGGCACAGGTATACTCCCCAAGTCCCCTCGTTGAGCCAAGAGTTGCCGTCGTACACCCATGACCACCCCACTAGTTTCTTCTGTCGCTTCCAGCTCATCTCCGGACAGTTTGACCAACCGCAAACGCGTATTGTCGATGATAGCATCTACAGTGCGTTGCTTTGACCCCCATTTTCGCCTATATTCAGGACCATGTCTGATCAACCAGTGATTTAGTCGCTGAAAATAAGTAGTAAATGTTTTCTCAATCCCCTTGATCACGAAACAGATAGTCTCGTACATCTCGGGCTTTGGGAGTATGGGCATCTCAGCTATGGAATCCTTAGACAATGGCTGCTTGATCGACTTGCCAATTCGAGCGATCCCCTGACGCTCGCTATTGACTCCGTTGAGATCAATACCAAAAACAATCTTCCATATCGCGTCGAATGCTGCCAAATCTAAGTCGCCAAAGAAATAAATTGGTCGCCCATCGGCTATGGCAGCTCTGGTGCGCAACAGCTCAATCAACTCCAAAGTCACGCGGTACATCTCTGGCGCTGCAACACGTCTCATGAAACTCAGGCTCATCAACCCTTCCCATAGCCGTCTTTGGCTTTTGAAGGCAGGACCGGTAACCTTGACTAAGCTGGAGTGCCGGAGCATGGGGCGCAAAGTATCCTGCGCCTTGTACGAGCGATCCATTTCTCTCGTGCGCGTGCTTAGGATATCCTTGACCTCCCTTACATCCTCGATGAAAATGGCAGGTTTCGCAAAGGGTCCGAAAAAGAGCTGGACAACGGGCGAATTTAGTTTTTTACATTGATCAAAGGCGTACTTTGATGGGTCTTCTGTTATTCTGATCGTCCTCAGCATTTCTGGAACGTCGCCCCAAACCCGGCGAGCCGAGGCTTTGTGGTAGGGGATGCCAGGATATGGTCGGGGAAACGCTCGCCTGTAAACTTGATATCCTAGTAAAAGCGCTACAAACGCGAAGAGGTAGAAGGTGTCCATGGTCAACTATGACAAATGAGTTCCCGTATAACAATGATTGCAACTCCCATTTACTGAAACTGTAGGGTCTCAGGTGTAAAAATCAGCAGTGGTCAAGTGAGTTCCAGTACAATAGTGTGCTCTATGATTAATTACGGAATTCAAGACATGACTAAGGGAATACTGAAGCGTCTTGAATTGACCTATGAAAGTGCTTACATTGGAGGCCAGTTTGGGTAAGAGCCGGTCGGATCTTACTTGATAGGCTACTCGCTCCATCAGTCAATCTTGAAGCTGATAGGTCCGAGACGTGAAGAACACAAAACAGGTCGTCTAGAGCTATTCAAGTCGGCCGAAGAACGCATAGATTCATCTTGAAATCACGCGAGAGGAAAACTAGATCTTACGAAGCACCTGGAGTATCATTGCAACATGTCTGACATTGCATCTACCTATCGCAGCTGGCTAGACTGCATCAACCGGCGCGATTGGGATGGACTTGTCAAATACATGCATTCGACATACATGTATAACGGAAAGGAGTTCACACCCAATGGGTTCGCCGAGTTCGTCCAATGGGAGTCCAAACGTTTTGCAGGCTATACCATTACGGTTGATACCATCATCGTCGACAACGATGCCCAATGTCTTGCCTGCCGACTCTACTCCAAAGGCGCGCCGACGGAAAAAATGTTTGACAGTGAGCCGACAGGGCAGGGCATTTACTTCGTGGAACATCACCTAGTTTCGTTTACGGGGGGTAAAATATCCCAAACACTCTACACGCTCGACATACGCAGTGTTCGACGCCAGCTCCAGAATCCCACAGAAGAGTATCGGCTCGAGCTTGTGAACCAAGCTCCGGTCCCAAAAAACAGACCCTTGTCTAAATCAGCCCTCGAGGATGCCGTCAACGCGTTCTTCAACAGCATCAATAACCGAACAATGGCATCAGAACTGCCCAAAATCTGCCATTCGGAGCTGACGCACAGCGGCAATAAGTTGACGTTGGATGTGTATTTGCGGCTTGCCGAGAAAGGTATGATGGCCGTGCCGGATGTACAGCTTGCCATTCAGAACGTGGTAGCCGATCCAGATACGCAGCGCGTCTTTGTCCGTGTCGAACACAACTGCACGCCCGTTAAGGAAATAGAGGGACTAGTACCAGATGGCCAATCTGTTAAATTTGCGGAAACTTCCGTCTATCAGTTTGATGACGGAAAGCTTAGTAGGATGTGGCCGATAGTGGACTGGGAGGGAGCAAAAAGGCAGATGGCGGCTAGATAATTGAAGCCCAGTGAGAACCACTAAGCTTGGTCTTAGAGATGGTAATTAGCAGAGACACAATAAATTCAAGTCAAAATGGTTTCCATAGGTCATAAATTTGCAGTGTTGTGAACACGATCCTCTTTATCAATGTAGATGGTATTGTAGTGGTGTGAAAACCAATAGGGCGGGAACTTATTTGTGCCTATTTAGGATGAGATGGAGGACGACACTGTAGCTACTGTGAGGTATACGTACAGAAAGCTACATACTTATAATGGGTATGTACGTGTATGTTTAGCCCACCTGCGTCTGTCACCCTTTTTGGCTGGGGATGCCACTAATATCCCAGCCCAAGTACCTTCTTAAGTACTGTACTCCGTGGTTATTCTGTGGTTATACGGCGTAAAAAAATGTGTATTTATAAAGTCAAGCATACTTAAGTACTCGTATAACCTTGCAATAACCTGATTATAATTATGGGGAATTACGGCCCAACGCGCCTAGACGTCAGAATTCAGGTGGCCTATGCAGCCTACCTAGGTACCCTATACCAAGTGTAGAACAGCCTTCCATGTCTTAATAGCCTATTACATGACATTAAATACATTTCGTCCATCCATCCATTAAATCGATCAATAAATCAATCAATTAAGCAACCAAGCAGAGAGATGGACATCGATTTGCACGACAGAACCATTGCGAGCATCCATTTTCTAGTTTCACCATACCCACGCATAGATCACCATGTTTCGGGTCCGAACACTTATGCTCTTACTCAAATCCAGGATTGAATGGCGACGCACCCGTAAGGTCTCACCATCGCTCAGATTCAGGGGCCCTTCGGTATGCATCCAACATTGTCCATGGAATGCTATATGCCTACGAAATGCGATCACGGGGCGTGGAATCTTGGAAAGGACTCACTTGGGAGCCCAAAGAGAGCGCATCGAAAATTCAAAACGAAACTTACTCAGGTTCAGGCTGCAGGGCACACGCATCGCGATTTACGCAGGGCGTGGCCGCCACACTCTACCAGCCATCCCACCGCCCTTCTCGAAAACGGTACGGCCCTGGTTAGAGGAAACTTCGCCTTTCATGAGGACTATTAATTATTTGGATTTCTCTCTCGCCGAACGACCTTTTAATATTGATCTCAGGAGTCTATTTCTTACCTTGAACTATCTAACAAGGAGTTTCTAGTTGGAAGAAGGCTATATGAGAATACAGGGGCTGGAACCGGGCAATACGAGCGAGGACCAACAGCGAATAAGGCCGCTGGACTATCTGACTAACTACATACTTCGAACTCACTGGACTGGGCAGCGCAGCTGACGAATCCTAGGGCAAATCTTCGTGTGAGCATAGAAGAATAACTTCATTGCAACTCCTAGTCACTTCGTCGAAGCTAACTGCATACATGTAGGTAGGTACGTTATGGACCCCGGGCATCTATCGATTACGAGCTGAAGACCTGTACTGTTCTCGTGGCTGCGATCAGAAGGATACTCCTCAACGCATAATAGGTAACGCACAGAAAACTATTTCAATCAGGTATAATCAGATAATACTGCATGAAACCTGATTGGTTAAGTGGCGTCATCCGCCCGACAACCCCACTAAAGCTGCCTCGGGTCGTCACATACATTGAATTTTCCAATTATTATATAAGTATAAAACATATTTACTAGCTGTATCCTTAATCATAAAGACATTAATAATTAAATAAACCCTCGCTCCACGCGCTGATATGGCAGTTAAGGTGCTGTGACAAGGTGACTTTAGGATGCTAGTGTCACGGAACAGAGTTGCAGCACTATACCACAACACTACCAAAAGATAGAACAATGTCAAGTCTCCGACTTGGCCGTCTGCTGTCACTTATGTAGTTGGAGCCGTAACAGCCAGCGCCACTTAGGGCAAGGAAAAGGAGACTCACATTGCTTATAATCAACCTTCATCGCCATTCCGCTCCGAGTTGGTTTGTGAAATCTTGTCACGATGCACAGGCCCATAAACATAGAACAGAAATACCTCCCGTAGATAACCAGGTAGTGTCCATGAAGGTGTTCAGAGTCCTTCGCGGAACAGCAGGTGTCTATTGCCTACCCTAAACAGATTTCGACCTGTTTATCAGATTTTGTTTCGAAGTCCTGTTGGTTAAATCTGTGAGAAGCATCAATGTAACACATCTCAGATGTCCCAAAGATTCTCAATATAGACCTTTGAGGGAATCGAACCCCCACGTCCTGATTAGACGATACCAAGCGCAAGTATGCACCATAAGGCCGAAAAGTGCGGCTTGCGCCAAACATTTGGTGTATGTGAGTGCGACTTTCGTCAAGCATGTGGTGTATGTAAGTGCGGCTTGCGCCTAGCATGTGGTATATGTGAGTGTGACTTTCGTCAAGCATGTGGTGTATGTAAGTGAGGCTTGTGTGAGATTGCATCAAGGGATCAGCAATAGGAGGATTGGTCTGTTTACGAGATCAGCCACATCAATTGTGTCCCTTTCACATAAAAACCCCTTCGAGTATCCCGATCTTAGTTTTTCTTAGCCTCCTTGTCGTGGAGAAATTCGTACAATGTTTTTGGCGGTTTGAAGTCCTTGAAAGCTTCTTTAAGCCGTGCGCTGGGTGTTATGGTTATGGTCGAGTTGGGATCGTCGGCGTCCACAAATTTAAAATCGCCCACCTCTTTGGCCCAGTTCTTCTCTTGAACCATATCCAGGGTGACTCGGCGTCCATACGATTGCTACTCGGTGAACAAATCATAGTCTCCCCATCCAAGACCAATGCCCTTGGGGATACGGATTGTTGGAAAGTGGCCGGGTGAGGTGCCTGAAACCACCTTTTTCCACTGACTCGGGGGACGGAATTTTTTGGCAGTAGATATGTTATCCTCCTCGTCATACTCTCTGTCCAGAGGCATGCCAGGTTTCCAGTTGGGAGGTGCGGCGGTTCGTTTGATTAAATCAACAATTTCGGGATCGAAATAGAACTCAAAGTCTTCGTGTGGCCGATCGGTGGTAATGACGTCTTGGGTGAAATTACACCGGCGCTGGTCTTTTCCATCATCGTCAAGCGGGGGCTTAGGGCATTTCCAAAGCTTCCAGCCGTGCACTTCCCGTCGAGGAACTTCGGCCAAAGGAACGAGATAAAACTCTTCCGTTCCATCCAGACTGGCAGCCGTCATGTAGACGCGCTCTTCTCTTACAAACGCTGCGTCACCAGGGTGAGGGCCTGCTCTTTGTATAGAGTGAAAGCCCTTTTCTTCAGAGTCAGTCCACAGGCGGAATCGCGGGCGGATACGCTCCTTGGTATATTGAGCATCGAGCTTTTCGTAGTACTTGAACATGCTGGGCGCGCCAGACTTGGGATCTTCTGAGGGGATCCATTCGGCCGGCAACTCATGAAATGGCCGTCTATTTGTCTCATCCGCCTGCAGTCTGTGAGCATAACTTTCGTTTCCAATGTGATCATCAACCTACCACCTTTTCTACGGCCTCTTCTGGCGGTGTGATGGATGACGTAGCTTGAGACATGTTGCGGTTGCTGGTGGTTACTGGTGTTGGTATGATGGTGGTAGTGGTGCTGATGTTGGTTGTTGAGGTGGCAGTCGTGAAAACAAGGTGGGAGTTGGTGTAAGGCTGAATCCTACCGAGGAACAAGAGAAAAATTAGAATAGAGCAACTGCGATTGGTTTGGTTGCCTAATGCAGGTACGAATACCGTAGGTACTTACCTCATGAACCAACCAGCCCTACAGCGCTAGAGGAGGTCTTGAAAATGGTTACTTTCCTGAAAACTATGCCGGCAGCATGCTTGCTACTTTTTGTACTTCAAAGTCGCTGCTGCAAGTAATTATACAGGAAATAATAGTGTATACATTGGCTTTTCCCGTCGAAACGGCTTGTTAAAGGTTGATTTCAAATTAGGTAGTTAGGAGGGGTGTGTGTAACATGCGTCCCACTACTTCCCCCTGGTTCATTGGCAAGGATATATTTTTGATTAACCTGCTCCACTATAACAACGATAGCACAACGGTCGTGTGGTCTGATCACTCTGATCTCTCACTAGACTGTTTGTTCGAATCGAATCCGTACCATATACCACATGTTTGGCGCAAGCCGTTCTTCTAAATACCGCATTTCCATACACCACATGTTGGCGCAAGCCTCACTTTTTTGATCTTATAGTGCATACTTGCGCTTGGTATTGTCACACTTTTTTTTTTCGGCTAGTGATGCCACTAATTGCCCGCTTGTACAAATAATATACATACATATAAATGGGAAATTGGTGGCATCCTCAGCTAAAAAGGGTGGCAGACGCAGGATAAACCCTATGTTAAGAGTCCGAACGGCATCCTCGATGTTTCTATCAATGCTGTTGGTTGATATAATTCATACTACTATGAAATACAACTTAACGAGCAAGCCAAGATTGCAAAAACCAACCCGGAACAAAGGTAACGAAGCTTGACTGCAAGTTGAGTGAGTCTTTTTCCCTTTCTTCAAGCTACTCGTCACGGCTTACCAAGATATTCGTTCTAGCAGAGCATGGTGTTTCTAAGCCGAAGAGGAAATGAGACAGACTCTGCTTGGAGTCCAGTTGGCAAGGATAAAGGCATTATGAAAAGTTTAGCATATTACTTAGCCGCACGGGCGTGCACACCTTTTCAATTGGACGAGATTAAATCAAATGAATAGCTAAAAGAGGTCGAGAACAGAGTGCCAGCGACTACGGCCGCTTGAATTTTGAATTTATAGATCTCATCAGGGCTTAACGCTAGCTAATGCAGCCAAAATTGCGGGGGTTGCAGGGGCAGTTATCTATAAGGGCGGAACCCTGCCAATATCAATATCCACTTCGTCTTTCAATGGTTCTGGAATCATTTGCTAGAGGGAGGAGCTGAAGGTTGTACTGTGCATTCTTAGGAAATGTGGGAGGTGTGGACAACAAGCAGTGAGGAACAATCATCTTCTAGGTAATTGAATCAGCTCTACGTTATTAATTTCAACAGTAGAATTTTGAGAATAATGGGTGCTATTTTAGAATTCGAGTTTATGAATGACAATATATGAAACGTGATCATGAGTACCTAGTAGCAATGGGATTTCGTGTGTAGGTACAGGTAGATAAGTAGGAGGTACCTACCTACCTCTTACCCCACCAGAAACCCCGCCACAGTCACCGCCACATAGCCCCTCATCAAGTCCCTTCCGAGGGCGCGTCGCAAATAGCACCAATTATTTTTCAAGTGACTCACACTCTGATGAGATCATTTGTTAACCCTCTGCTCACCTGCGCACGCGGGATCGTATCCCCACGATCACTGCATACCATCCCCAAGACCAGCACCAAAATGGCAACAACTATGACCACCCTGAAGGGTCAACCCCTTGACAGGGCTGCTGTCGATGGTCTATTACGGAGACGAATGTTCTACACTCCCAGCTTCGACATCTACGGTGGTATCAGCGGTTTGTTCGACTACGGCCCACCGGGCACAGCCCTGCAATCCAACATCCTAGATGTCTGGCGCAAACATTTCGTTCGTTCGTCGACCCCGTGACATCATGTCCAATACCTCTGCTAACACATTGCAGTCGAGGACAACGTTCTCGAGGTCGACTGCACTGTTCTGACCCCTCACATCGTCTTCAAAACCAGCGGCCATGTCGATCGTTTCTCCGACTGGATGTGCAAGGATCCAAAGTCTGGCGAGATTATGCGCGCCGACCACTTTGTCGAGGATGTGCTAGAGGCCCGCCTCCGAGGCGATAAGGAGGCCCGTGGCCAAGCGGCGAATCAGACACAGAAAGATCCAAAGCGAGCAGCCAAAGCCAAAGCCAAAGGCCACACAGCTGTCAAGTTAGACGATGAAGTGGTTCAGGAGTATGAATCTGTCCTGGCCCAGATCGACAATTATGACGACAAGGGTCTGGCTGCGCTTATACAGAAATACGACTTGCGATGTCCTAGCGGCGAACTACCTACACCACCGGTCGCGTTCAACTTGATGTGTGAGTGATGCACGAGACTGCCCACCAGACTCGAGATTAATGGGAAACAGTTTCAACTTCAATCGGACCAAGCAGCAACACCCCTGGTTATCTAAGACCTGTAAGTCTTGCCCCCTCCAGTTTGGAAGCTCATTAACCCCCGTGAGTAGGAGACCGCCCAAGGTCAGTTTCTCAACTTCGCCAAACTCCTCGAATTTAATCAAGGCGTTATGCCCTTCGCGTCGGCCTCCATCGGGAAGTCCTACAGAAACGAAATATCGCCCCGCGGTGGCCTGCTCCGCGTTCGCGAGTTCCTGATGGCTGAGGTACCCTGCTGTCCGCTCTTATAATGTAATGCTAAATGTCTAACAAAATCCATAGATCGAACATTGTGAGTTCTGTCAAGCTTGTTGCGTACTTTAAGTATGCTAGCTATTATGCATAACTAACTCATTAGAAGTTGTCGATCCAGAGGGAGGCAAGAAACACAGGTACAGGGCGGCATACTCCTAGAACTGTCGAGAAGCTAGCTGACATGGGTTAGTCGTTTCAATCAAGTCGAGAATGTTGAGCTGGAATTCCTGCCACGAGACACTCAGCTGAGTGGGAAGACCAACACCACTAGAATGTCTATTGGCAAGGCTGTGGCAGACGGTATTGTGGACAACGAGACTCTAGGATACTTCTTGGCTAGGATAAACCTTTTCCGTGAGTACAGTGTTCTTATTCATAGAGCTTGGGCAGAGATCTGATTGTTCTTGAAGTCCAGAAGATTGGCGTTGATCCAAAAAAGACGAGGTTTCGGCAACATTTGGTACGTTGCATCAAATTTGTTGCATCATTATTACGATTAAAAAAACTAACAGCTGCCAATAGTCCAATGAGATGGTGAGATTGTTGGATTAATATTCTTACGTTCCTACTAACCAACAATAGGCTCACTATGCCTGCGACTGTTGGGATGCCGAGCTTCTCACATCGTCTGGCTGGGTGGAATGTGTCGGATGTGTAAGTGATTGGCAAAGATGATTTGTTTCAGTAATAGTTGACCAGGTCTTGTCCAGGCCGATCGCTCCGCCTATGATTTATCCGTTCACAGTAAGATACCTCATCACCAGGTTGTCTGAGCTATTATCTCAGTTTGAGCTAACTGAGTGCAAGGTAAACAAACGGAAAAGCCACTCCTGGTTCGCCAACAACTCGAACAACCGCGCACCGTCACTTCTTGGGAAATCGAGATAAATAGGAAGTTGTTCGGTCCTCTTTTTAAAAAGAATGCTAAGGCCGTCGAGGCGGTCCTCCTAGCTGCGAGCCAGGAGCAGCGTGAGTCATTTGGAAAAGAGCTCGAAAGTACAGGTAAAGTCGTTATCGATGTGGCCGAATTAGGTCCTGTTGAGATCAAAAATGATGTCCTGAAATGTGAGCTTCGCACCAGCAGTCTAAACGTTCGCGAATACATTCCGAATGTCATCGAACCGTCGTTCGGTATTGGCCGGATAATCTTTGCTCTCTGCGAACACAATTACTGGGTTAGGGAAGGGGATGAAGCTCGCTCTGTAGGTTTAAGGTTCCATCATATCTCAGGCCACTATAACTCACCTTCGCTCTAGGTTTTGTCTTTCCCCCCCATCGTCGCTCCTACGAAGGTTCTCATCGTTCCTCTATCAAACGACAAAAGGTTCTTGCCATATATGGACCAAATCAGCCAGAAATTGCGAAACGCTCAGATTTCATCAAGAGTTGATGTCTCTTCTGCTACAATTGGCAAACGATACAGTCGCAATGACGAGCTGGGAACTGCACTAGGTGTCACTATTGATTTCCAAACTCTGAAGGACGGCTCCATCACATTAAGAGATCGCGACACAACGAGGCAAGTGCGGTCAGACGAGGATAAAGTTCTCGTGGCAATCCAGGAGATCGTAAATGGCGGCAAGACCTGGGCGGATATTGAGAAAGACCTTCCTGCCTTCACAGGTCAGGATCAATGAGTATGAGGCTTCGTTAGCTCACATGTGTGAGATGATTCGCTATGGTTCACAAAAAAGATGTCTATCAAGTCGGTCGCACAGTATCAAAGCCCGCCCTTAGACAGCGCTAGACAATAGACGAGAGCTCTTTGGTCATTCAGCCTGCTCAGTGCACACAAGGGCCTAAGTAATGATGCCAGCAATAGAAGAAGGTGTTAGCTTGCTTCGAAAATACTAGCATGACACATACTTGACGCCGAGGATGATGCGGAATCTGAATCGGGACTTAGCCAAACTTGGGCTAGGCTATTTACCAAAGAGCTCAAAGGCATTCTGATCATAACAAATGTTAGATTCGCTTAAACTCTAGATAGAAAGCAATTATGTAATTTCTTTTCGAGACGATCGAGATTGCTCTTGGAAGTATCGATGCGGGTAAAATAATCCAATGGACCTTGCTACATTCCTCCCCTATAATATCGAACTAGCATTGTGCCCTTTGCTTGTCATAAGAACGTTCGAAGCGCAGAGTGTAGCAAGGGCACCATTCTAAGATTTGATGCCAATATACGAGGATTACTGAATTGACCCAGGTGACTTACTGTCAGACTCTCTCGAAGCCTCGCGATACCTACAACTGCATACCGCCTCCCTGGAGTGACAGAACAAAGAGGGCATTTTGTATATAGATCTCTAGCTTGTAGATATAGTTGTCGGAGCTCCTTGTGCGATAACAAGTATTCAAGACTTACCCCTACGTTGCCTTCAGTATCCAGAGGTCGTGATACTTACCTACCCCTAAGCCCTAACCAGGAGGTACTCCGTATGCAAGGCTATTGAAAACTCAGGTGGTAAACGAAGTGTGTAGGTGTAGGTGACTACATTCCGCTAATTCTGCCTCGGTGAAATCAGCCCCTTTTTCTCATTGGCTCAGTCAGTAGTGTGCTACCACTGTGCAAATGACCTTGAAAGGTTCCAGAAGATATAGCTGCTAAAAGGTTATTATTCCGTGATAGAACGGAAAAACGGAAATTCACGTTCGTGGAAACAACTTAACCGATTCTACGAAATGAAAAGCGAGAAGCTAATTTTTTTCTCTGAAGCAACAACCCTCAACTTAATGACTAGCACTACTCCTCGAGCCACAAATGAATGTCAACGCAGGGATCTGTCTAGAGAAAAGTGTTCATGAATTAATATTGCTATTCTATAATTCCAATACACAGCCGCAAAAAAGAGTTAAACCCAGTCAGCCACATTTTCTTAGTTCTTTTAAGCACCAGGGATTAAGCTGTGATGAAGCATAAGAAATGATCTCGTCTTAGACATTTTCTAACTTGCGGCGATGGCTGCTTATACATGACTCGGAGATTCCGTACTTTTTTGTTTATGCAATGTTTTGTGCCACGTGCCCTGAATCGGGCGCATTCCGTGGCGTCCAATGCGGGTGCATGATTCCCGGTTTGATAAGTAACACACGGATCAGGATTTCCGCAAAAGAGCCGGCGGGGCTTTTTGCTTGTCGTTCGCTTCGGGCTTGTCGCGGTGACATGGATCTTGCCCGGCCACCGTATCGGAGGTTGGCCGCATCTGGAACATAAAGTGATACTGAGACACGGGGTTGTGGTACAGAGAAACGCTAACAACTGAATAGCATAAACGCTACGGAGGGCCATCCAGAGATGCTCATCATATCTAAGTATAGTATGATAGACTGAGGGATTATGTAGAAGTTCTTATAACGATAACGCTTCCGTATTCACGATTGAATTTACGTAGTAAGCTCCTTGTACAAATCATGTCGTCACGTCTCCTTATTTACAACAATCTACAGCCCTTAGAGACACTGAAGATAGCGATGTAGTTCTATTCAAGGTAAGATTCCTGTATCTGGAGTGACAAGCAAGTCTGGCTTTTGCATAACACCGCATCCCTCATCTTGACGAGGGGTTGAGCTCAGCTATCAATTCAATCCTGAAAGGGAAGGCAGTTCGGGATTCAAGACGCATGAGAACCCTGAGGGCGTCTACACCTAGCTAATTGATGTTGTTGGTCCTGAGCGTGATCTTTCAACCAACCTTCACAACCACCTCACTTGCTTTATCATGGTTGGTGACTGAATGTTGGTCACAGCTAGGTGTAACCCGCCCCATTTCAAACGCTAGCGACATCATGGTTGTAAATATTGCGGTATTGTATCGCCTTGGCATTAAGTTCAACTTTCTGCCAAGAGCGTTCGATAGGACCGTCCAATCATGCGCCACCCTGACGATGATAAATGTCCGACATAGGTTGCATCACCCATCCCAACTTTGACTAGGAGTATCCCGCATAAGTCCAGGTCTCTGTGCTTGATGCATGTTGCTCCTATCAGAGTGTTGTTGCAACTCCACTAAATCTTAAAATGCATCGTTGGTCGGATAGGGATGCCGACCCGGTGTATGATCCATTAAAGACCACAATTTACCAAGAAATAACAACATCGCCATATTGTACCACTTCGATGAAATCTCAACTTATTCGCAACAACACTTAAAAGGGCAGCTGTGAAGTTGATTCAAGGATAGCCAAGAATAGGCCAAGAGTTATCAACCTGTTAATCAACCGCACTTTTTGAGGTCCCGCCAATCACTGCCTGCCGGGCCACTAGGTTATCATTTGGCTAGCGCCGGAAGGGTGTGACTTCTTCTAGGCCCATTCTTGCGTGATATGTCGGTTCTCGAAGGAATGGAGGAATGCACTAATATCGACGCCATCGTTACCGTTTGTGGAGAGGTTATTGCGCATGGTACCCCGACCTACTACCTCAAAACACCAAAAACGTTCATCTCCGTAGTCTAGCGCAGAGGCATATGTGTGAAAACGATACTCAGAAACCCAACCGAGCTGTCTGATGCTCTGTGGCATGGTGCCGAGCCTCTCCATCTGACCTGTAAGCGAGTCCGGTCAACCATACGGGCTTAATAATGAGACCTCAAGCTTTTGAGGCAATGAGATTCATCTCTCACCCTGGGTGGGTCATTGAGCCTTATGGCTTTCGATGTCCTTCCTATCTGAGAGCTAGTCGAGTTGCAACACTAGACCTTCTGTACGAAAATCCCTATGCAAAACAATGGCCATCCACACACCTGGGAAGCATTCACTTCATGTGTCACACAACGAGCGCCTCCCAGCCAGCCAGGTGGCTAATCGGCATGGCTCCGGGGATATTGTAGATTGGCAGGAGTAGCTGGTAGCGAGACTTGCTGATCCGGATGCCTCCGAGTAATTTTGTGACTATCCTCGCGTTAAGCATTCAGGGATGCCGCAAGATGATCAGTTCGCACTTACTATGTACTGATGAAGTCGGACCTCCAATGAAATCTTCTGGTCGCCAGCACGTCTATCATGTTACTCATCAGTATTAGGAACAATGCCCGGCCGCTGCTGACGGTGTCGCGCGGCCCAACTTCTCTCTCCTCATGGTCTACTGTGCCAAGAATACGACTTGAATGTTATCGTCGCCTGACCATCGCCAGTACTGTCCTCCACTCAGCCTCTCTGCTTCACTCCTTCCTTATTCTGATTGGTATCATGAAGCTTACGAGATTTGATGCGCCTGAAATCTTTATTGAGATAGTTTGGGAAACTCAACGACTCTTGGCCTTGCGACGAGTAGCTTGGCAGATATTGCGCAACATCGTCTTTGACATTCTGTCTCCAGGCCATCATGAAGCTTCAAAATCTATATAAAGGGGGCAGCTCAACCACATCTACGTGATCTTAACCTTGCAATCACAGCTCCCGCTTCACAGGCTACAGATAAAACTCCTCCAGTCCTATTCACAAGATGCATAGCTTTCGCAGTTTGGCTCTCTTCTTCGGAGCTCTGCTCCCCGCCGCCTTCGCTGCTCCCGCCAGCAAGAAGGCCAGCGAGCCTGAGTACATTCCCAACAAATACATTGTCACTCTCAAGAGTGGGATTAGCACCACCGACTTCGAGAGCCACATTAACTGGGCCCGCGATGTCCACGCTCGCAGCTTGAACCGCCGCGACACTGCTGGTGTTGAGAAGACCTACAACATCAAGGACTTCAACGCTTACGCTGTCGAGATGGACGCGCAAACCCTTGCAGAGATCAGAGCTCATCCTCAGGTACTTTATGCGACTCTATTATAACCCAACGTTTGCTAACTTTTTACAAAAGGTTGCAGAGGTAGAGCAGGACCAGGTCTGGCACCTTTTCGACGAGCCTCATGAACTTTCTGAGCGAGCTCTGACCACTCAGAGCGGCGCGACCTGGGGTCTGGGGACGATCTCCCACCGAAGCAGCGGTTCTACGAGCTACATCTACGACAGCTCTGCTGGTGCCGGTACTTACGCGTACATCGTCGACACCGGTCTCCTGACCACTCACAACCAGTTTGGTGGCCGAGGTTCCTACGGCTATAACGCTGTCGGTGGCGCCAACGTCGACTCCAACGGCCACGGTACTCACGTTGCTGGTACCCTCGGTGGTTCAACTTACGGTGTCGCCAAGGCTGCCACTATCATCTCAGTTAAGGTTTTCACTGGATCTTCGAGCTCTACCTCCATCATTCTTGATGGGTACAACTGGGCTGTCAACGACATCATCAGCAAGGGCCGCCAGAGCAAGTCCGTTCTAAGTTTGTCACTTGGTAAGAACTTATACCCTTACTCCACTTGAAACCGGATACTAATGTTTCTTAGGCGGTGGCTTCTCTTCCGCATTCAACAACGCTGTCAACAGTGCCTACAGCTCCGGCGTCCTCTCCGTTATTGCAGCAGGCAACGATGGAACAAACGCCGCGAACACTTCCCCTGCCTCTGCTGCCAATGCCCTCACGGTTGCCGCCATCGACTCCAGCTGGGCGTTCGCCTCTTTCTCCAACTACGGCGCTGTCGTCGACATTGCTGCTCCTGGTGTCAGCGTTCTGTCATCTTGGATTGGTAGCAACACCGCCACTAACACCATCTCGGGTACTTCGATGTCTACTCCCCACGTCGCTGGTCTTGCTCTCTACCTGATTGCTCTCGAGGGTCTTTCGACCCCCGCTGCTGTCACTGCCCGCATCAAGGCTCTGGGCACCTCTGGAAAGATCAGTGGTATCCGAACCGGAACTGTCAACCTGATCGCCTACAACGGCAACGGTGCTTAAATCTTCAAAGCCACGAGACTATGGTAAACTGGAGCCGTCAGGCATTGTTTGGATCTTATTGTTTCGAAACTTTGGATATATCATGTAACTACGAGCGTGACAGTCCTCTTTCAAGCCCAAGCGGAAAATGTGGAAGAGTACCTAGTCTAGAGCAAAATTAGCTAGTGTCATATATTTCACGATTTACCAGCACTGCCCGCATCGCGTGCATGATAATGCACACTAATGAATATGAGGCCATGTTAGCAATGAATTGTCGTTGTAAGCAGTCACAAGACGAATTTCCTCAGTTGGGATCTCCATCGGAAGCCAATTCGGACTAGATGAGGACCATAATTGTCGCGCGCATGGGCTTGAATACGATTTTGCAATATTGCTGACTATATGTCACAAGGAGTACAGGCAGATAGGTAAGACACTAAATGCCTAGACAGGGAGGCTCTTGTATGAAGTACGTTAGTATGCACGAAGCTGTTCGAGAGTCATTCGCGGAAAAATGATGTACCTACCGCAGGTTTGTATCAATATCTACATATTGAAAGTGGGTTCATAATAGTCTGGTCCTATGCTCTCTTCTTGTATTATTCACGTGAGGGGCTAAGGGCTAAGGGTGGTATTAGTGTTTATTATTGACTTTGCGATGGATTTCAATCTTTTTGGACCTTACCACTTAGTCTTCTTGTAATTCATTGACGGCCTTTGCCAAAAAGATGGCTTGAATGCATTCAGATTTACGTGATTATGCAGTGTCCTATTGATCCAGCTGAATTTTATCAGTCTGGGATGCGAGATTCTTAGATTTCCTCCTTACCTGAAGTTCACAGGACTTACAATTACCCGTGACCGTGTCAATGTGATAATAAATAATAAAAATGAAATTTGCCTTTCGTATTTACCGATGCTGCTTTGGGATGGATCGTCAGTTTTCGGGTTGATTATGGGCTGACGTACTGGTTTCACATCACATATTCGTAATCCTAGTAAAACTCTATCCCATTGGCCCCGGAAAATCATTATTCACGATTGCGGTGCGTGAGTGTGACCTCTCATAAGGAAGGATATGTCAGCAGGTGATTTAGCCTCATAAGACATCCCGGCTTTTAGACGAACCCAACAAGCTGTATATTATATGTGAAGTTTGAACTATTTTAGAACAGCGAATAGCATCATCCGGATAAACTCACAAACGAAGCATGCTCCACAATGTGACAAGTCATATGGCAAGATTAAGGGAAAAATGTTGTTCGTGCCGTTGCACCTTGCCGACTACCACTGCGACGTCTATCGCAGTCTGCCGATGAAGACTGCGAGTATCGTGGATCTGTATTCTTGGCAACCACATCAGGAATGGATGTAATAAAAATGAATCTGAATGTCCGTTTTCTAAGTGACCAGTTCCTAGCTTAAAGGGCTAAGGCCCCGAGGAGAGAAAGAATTAATGACTGGAAGTCCGACGGTAGTTCTCTGAGTGAATATCTTCTGTCAGGAGTCAAGCCTCGAGAATGATATTCACATCGTCGTTCGCAGCAAGCGTGGCCGTGGTGCTGTCGCTGGCCTCTATGGTCACGGCGCACCCGGGGGAGCACCTCAGTGCCCGCCAAATCGAGGATGAGATGGGAAATGCTCATGTGGTCAATATGCTTAACTCAAGGGCCTTAGAAGCATGCCAGAATGATCCAGAAGTCAAAGCACGTAAAGAGCGAGCTATCGCTCGCCGAGCGGCAACTTTTGCACGGTTACGTCAAGAAAGAAATCTTGAGGAGGGTAAGCTCACATATCTGAATCTACTAAGGTAGAATAAGTTCAGGCACTCATATGCGTTCAGCAACTTGGCTTCACCGAAGAGATGCCGCCTCGTTCCGAAAATGGGCAGCTTTGAGCCACGACAGAACTGGGTCGGTCAACTTCACCAAAGAATCCACGAACGAGGAGATCTTTGGGTCAAACACCAGCTGTGTGCTGACCCCGGACAATGCAAACGGGCCGTACTTCGTGCTCCAAGAACACATCCGTTCGGATGTCGTTGAGCAAACAGTCGGCGTGCCAATGCATATCGAAATGCAATTCATCGACGTGAACACCTGCAAGCCGGCTACACAGCTTCTGATCGATACATGGTCGTGCAATGCGACCGGCGCATATAGCGGCGTGAGCGCAAGGGGCGAAGGCGGCCTCGGTACCACGTTTCTGCGTGGGGTCCAGCCCACCGATGCTGATGGCGTCGTATCCTTCGACACAATATTCCCAGGCCACTACCAGGGACGCGCGACGCATCAGCACGTAATCGCACACGTCGGTGCCACAACACTGCCAAACGGGACTTACACGGGCGGTCGAGTCGCTCACCTTTCACAGCTATTCTTCGACGAAACCTTACGCAGCGCCGTCGAAGCCACGGCGCCCTACAATACAAATCGCATCCCTAGGACGACCAACTTGGCAGATGGGTACACGGGGTATGCCGCCAGCGCTCAGTATGACCCCTTCCCGAATTATATCATGCTCGGCAACGGTCTTAGCAACGGACTCTTTGTCTGGGCTGAGTATGGGCTCAACACTTCGTCCAACTGGGACTACTATGCCCCGTACGCAGCTACTTGGAA
Source organism: Xylaria sp. Z34 (assembly GCA_037356055.1). NCBI lineage: Eukaryota > Fungi > Ascomycota > Sordariomycetes > Xylariales > Xylariaceae > Xylaria > Xylaria sp. Z34. The sequence goes on along the minus strand of JBAWJW010000004.1, from coordinate 467,363 downwards.
AGAAGGCGGTGGTTATAATAACCCTAATTTCAACTTCATTGCTGTGGTAAATCCTCCACCCACTCACGGTTAAAAGTTGTTGCGTGGAGTAATGGTCGGGTGAGACGCGTTGCTTTATGCCATTATCACAGAAGAATCACAACATTATCAGGTGGCGAGATGGGTTTCAACATTATCTCGGCGAGTTGACGGGTTGCTGTGCTGAGAACGAAACATTATTCAAAATGCGGATATCTCCAGTTCATGGCCTAAATAAGCTGTTCTTGGCTGTAATGCTAAGAGAGTTGAAAATATGATAGCAGTTGTAACTACGGGGGTAGCAGTTCATTGCTTATAACCTCCTCAGACGTAACGCTCCAAGTTTCAATGGGACGCTTCTTGTTTCATATCGCATTTAGTAAAATGACTTAGGTTACTATGTAAAACGAGTTGTTGGCCAATCTCGCTTCAGCTTTGTTACACCAAGTTTGCTCTTGTCACCCTACCTCCTACCTTCATACTACCCATACAACGTGCTCCCTTGCGTAAGATATTAAAATTGTTTCTAGGGATAGGCAGTGGGGCCCTAACGGGTCACCGGTGGTCTTTTTTAATCATTAGAGGCAGAAGTAATTGCTACTAGTATAAAGATTGGGAACAATTGTTCCGCTCTTAAAGATTACGCGAGCTCTGGTCACGGTTCTCGAGTAGGCTGAAGCTGAATTCGGTGATAATCAAAACACCATGGGGATTGCATATAGAAGATGTAGAACCGCTATTAGCTGACGACACGAGATCCGAGCTGAGCTGTAAGGGGGAGCTAGATCGAAGCTTGATCGGAGAGGAAGGAAACTGCCGATTCTAAACTTGCGTGTGAAAGTAGAGGGCAAGGGAACGATCGTTATCCTCAACTGTAAATAGAAGCGAAGGACCACTTTGGGCTCCAAGAGATTGGTTGTTCTAAGCCCTTGCCATAACTAATTTGCCAAGTCACGATCGCCGAAAGGCATTCTTGAAGTATATTGTTACAGCCGGCCCACCTCCCTTGGAAAAGCTTTCCCAGGTAAACATGGCAACGGAGAATACTCAAATAGCCCCATAACTTCCGGGTATAAATTTCGATGTTCGTTCCTCTTCATATTCATTTTTACTTACTCTCTATTGCCGGTCTATGACTTGAACCTTCCCAACACACGCCATAGCCCCCTAACATCGATACGGCAGTTCAACTCAGGCAGCCAAAGTGGTATCCCTTGCAGCAACAGTTCGTTGATGACTGAAAATGTCAGAATCTGAGGAGTCTTCCTTACCTGGATCCCCAGATCTAACCCCCTCCTTCCCCCTATTCCCCAAATTACCAACAGAGATTCGACTAGTGATCTGGGAGCATTTCGCTCTACCCAAAAAACTGCTACGTAAGCATGCTTTACTTTATAGCTTGGTTGATATAACATACAGCTGTCTATACTGACGCGGGATATCATTTTAGACTTTGTGCGGTTTGGATATGGCCGTGTGATCACAGAACTTATCTTTAGAGGTTGCGAGGGGTTCGAGAAACGTATGGACATTAGGCGAATCATGCAAGTTAACGCAGAAGCCAGACATGAGGTTCTGCAAGGACATCAGCTTGTGGTATGGAAAAAAACCCAGGACCAACTAGGCCGTCCACAGCCCAGCCCATTCTTCTCCTTCGTAAATTGGGAGCTAGACCTATTTTCCGTCTGGTTTAAAAACCGTCCCCAAAAGCGATTCCAGGAAGAACCTTACAACAAAATCAAAAACCTCGCAATCGGGATTTCAGGTTCCTTTGGCTCAAACTATAAGCAGTGGTCATGTTACTACCATTACAAGCACGAACCAATGAACGTATCGGGATCAGTAGAGCGGGTGGTATTTATCTTGGAGGCTGAAAGTGTGTGGCTGGGAATGTGCATGTGTCCTCCTAATGTTCTGGGGGAGATCCATGCGTATCACCGTCTCTGGGAGGGCGTCCCTCGAGATGGTCGAGACCTGCTAATAAATGAGTACGGACTGCACACTGTAGTCGACCCCACAGACCACATTTACGACGGATGCACAAAACCGATGAGAGAGGAGCGTTCCTTTTCTCGATGGGTTGAAGCAGCACTCCCTTTCTTCACTGATAATCATCCTGGGCTTGAGTACCAGATAATGTTGGATTATCTTGGATGGCGACAACCCTACTATTCATTGCCAGGAGGTCCTAAGGTAGAAACATCTTGTCACAGGACCCACGAGGGGCTACCGTATTGCTCTGGCGAGAGCAACCGTTACTACACATATCATATGTCACACGACCGGACCTGTCAAGACCACCAGCAAGGAGACTCATAGCCGAATTAGGACGAACGTAAACAGGTTCATCCCTAAATTCTTAGGTAAAGTAGAGGGCGAAGAACGCTTTCGTGCTTGAAGGAAACCTAAACCTTTAGGGCCCTTTAAGCCCAAAGAGAGTCATTAGTTGAATTGAACATATTACCTGTTCCAAGCCCTTGAGTACAAGCCCTTGCCACATCTGCTACATTGAACTTAAAACTGTGTTGTATATATAGTCTTAAAAAGATGTTCGACGATAATATTTTTCTACCCTTCATCACCGTTATGGGGTTCACAGCCTGGTAATTTGCTTCAATGGAGACTAAAGACGCATCAACGCTAAGTTAAGCACCTTAGGGACACAGCTTATACCAGGAGTTCGGCGCTGTTCCCAGTATCAGTCTGGCGGGGACGCATTGTAAAATCTGGTGAGTTAACTATATTAACACCGGCACCTTGATATTTTCTTGAAGCATCGGCATCAAATCTCCTGAACAATTCATCAAGGAGCGCGATTAGTAATCGCTGATGTCTTGCGTCATCCGTCCAATCTTCAAGGCACACCTCTCCCCTCCCTTGTGGCTTTCGCCAACTCCGACTGCGCGATATCATCAGCATACTTCTTGTAAATAGGGCGATAGTGTTCCCTATCACTAGTGGTCCTCTTCACACTATCCCGCTCATTCACAGCATCAAGCCAGACACGCCAGCGTTCCCACTTGTCATCGTCCTGGCCACCAGCCCCCTTTTCCGGAATCCCCAAACCGCCTTTGAACTCGTCGAATACCCATAGCCGCGCAGCCCACGGCAGTATCGTGATATCCACGAGTCCGATGTTCTTGCCCGCAAACCAGGGCCCCTGAGCCGCATCAGCCATTTCGGCAGCGAACTCGAGCAGGCATTTCCGGAACTCCGCGCGTAGCTCGTCGAGTCGTGCGGCCCCGTCGCCATCGTAAGACGAAGGCTGGAATTGTAAGAGGCGGTGGAACGCGGGGATGACCCGGCTCGTCACGTAATCCATCCATATACGCGAGCGCGCCCGCTCGTAGTCGTCTGACGGGAACAATTTGGGTTTGTGGTCCGGGTAGTGATCCTCTAGGTACTCGCAGATCACCGTGCTTTCGTATAGTGACTTACCGGGTGCCACTTCCAAAGTCGGCACGAGACCCCTCGGGTTCGAGCGCATGAGCTCGGGTCCTTTATGGTACGGGTTGACTGATTCTGCGTGAGCCTGTGCGCGTTTTGTATCGGAAGCTCGACACAGTATGATGACTGACTTTCAATATACTGGTACGGAATCCCCTTCTCCTCGAGAGCGAGCCAGGCTCGCTGAACGAAGGGGCAAAACCATCCCGAGAACAGCTTTAGTTCGTTTTCTGCTGCATGATCCTATTCTATATAAGTACAGATAAATGAACACAGTTGATCTGAGGGAGTCTTACGTCGACAGTCTGCTTCGCGAGACCAGTCGCGACCGGGTGCAACTCGGCATCTGGGATAGGCATATTGGTCTGCAAAATGTCAATGGAGCTGTCAAAATTTCAGTATAGATTCAGCGAAATGAATTTAGCTATTGAAGCTGATGCATTTTGTATTTACAACAGAGATAGTTTACCCCAACCTGCCTTGCGAATATAGTTCTATCTATGACGTGATGTCCCGAGGTCAAGGTATTCAACTCCGCACCGAAGCTATCCCCACCTATTTTTGATGGATTACTGGTGGCAACCACAAGGGCCAATTTTGACATTGCGCAATTGAGGCCCTCTTCGACTCTAGATATATAAGCTAGAAGACGTTTACAGGATGATCCTGTGTACCCGCCTGCTTGCCTGTCGGATCATTCCTTTGTATCAAGCTGCCATATATGATGGTAAACGCAAATTAACTCGGTGAATTATTCTGCCTTTACTAGTCACAACTCGGGGATATTGCATACAAATGTTGAAGAGTAGCCAGAAATTAGATCAGACAAAAAAAGGGACACATAAGGAGCAGGCTTAAAGTTACAAGTTACATCAAGTATTAGTTGTGTCTAATTGTCTAAATCTATGATCTACCGAGTGAAAAAAACGCCAACAGCGTAAATCAAGCCGAAACATTGTCCCAGGCCGCATCATGAAAAATCACACGCCATTCTCGACGGCCACAATCCTATCATCGTCATCCCCAGGCAACTTGATAATATCACTCTTAGTGATCCCGCGGTACTTCTCCTCGCAAATTCGACCCAGCCCGCTTTCAGCCACCTTACCACCGCCCAGGCCGTAGAACTCCTGAAACGACATGATGAGCGGCCGCCACTTGTCAGGGTCGACGCGATTCGGATATCCTTTCATTCGCAAGCTCTGCAAGATGTGGACACGGAGCACCCGGACTTCAACGGCCATAATGAGACCTTCACGATCGGGCAAGTCTTTCCGGAGCCCCATGTTCTGGACTACCTGGCACTCCATCTGGACGGGGCACTCGGCGATGCGCGGCGGGGCGACGAAATTTGAGGGTTGCGGGTGTAAGCCGGTTCTCGTCCACTTGTCCTTGACGTACTCGTAGTTCCGCGACTGCTTGGACTCGGAGACTGGATTGGTGCCCGTTGTGTAGGCCAGCTTGTTGACGTAATCGGCCATGGTGTCGCTGGCTAGATTGAGGACGCACTCGTTTGTGCGGAGCATGTTCTCAGTCGTCTTGGATGAGGAGTCGAACCCGAGCACGCACGAGTGACCGAGCCACCATGCAGATGATATGGGCGAGATGTTGCTCGTCCCGTCTTCGTTCTCGGTTGTGACCAACACCACTGGCGTGCCCCAGTAGAGAATGGCGGGAGAGATAACGGTGTGTTCGTCTGACGACATTGTGTCAAGGTTGATCGGTCTCTGTACTTTATGGAAATGTGAAAAGATGAAATGCTAGTGCGTGCGAGAAACTCTGATGTGTCTTATTGTTGATGTGTCTTATTGTCGAGATAGGTCTACACTGGCGATATTCGAAGGTTAAATACTAGAAGATCCGACCTCTAAATCAGATTTTCGCCGCGGAGGTATTTGTTTTCTCATTGCGGCGTCGAGTCATAAATCATCTATAAACAATGCCTTCCTCCTTTTCTGATCGATTGATTGGAACCAACAATTGTATCTTGAGTATCTCCGCTGGTCCCGGTAATCTGTGTTGGTACTATTGCTGTGGAAGTCAGTCAGATTGGATGCTTGATTGGCTACTTTGAGAGCAATGCTGACGTCGACTCCACTGAAAGCACTGCCTCATTTCAAATCCTCTTTCTGGCCCTAACTCTTGCCGTTTTTTTATCACTCTCAATTCTGTCGGCCAACTATTAATTTCATATAGAGGAGTTTATCTCTAATGGAGAAAATCAATAAGGCGTGCACAAGGCCGGAGCATGCCTCGTTTTGGTAGAACTGGCGATTGCCTGGCGATCGACTCCAAGGCATCAATTCCCTTATTGTAATGCCATAGACGCTCTTTCGATAATATGGTATATTTCTACATTCATAGCATGTGGAACATACAAGACTAACATTCTCTGTCTTCTTTTACCAGAATCACCAATAGCTTATTATGAGCTATGGCGGTATTGTCTAGGCCAGATATTCATCGCGGTCTTCAAACCACCAGTGACAGGCAAACCAGCATGGACAGTTCGTGTATCACCAGTACCGTTCGGGAACAGATTGACCCAAAAGAGGGCGTTTCCGGCAACCGGCTTGAAGGCAAGGCCACCATCTTCGTGCTCACGCCATAATCGGCCTTCGTCACCTTCCTTTGGCTGTGATGATATAGCCTTGATAAAAGGAAACCAAGTCTCGCCCCCCGTGCATGTATCTTGCAGAATGACGAAGAAACTGGCAACACGATTGAATGTTCGTGGCGACTCGTCAAATGCTGCCTGCGGTATCCGCATCCAGTCGTGATGAAGGTTGTATTCTTGACCTTCAGTGTATCGCACCAGCTGCGGCACGCCCATTTCATCCTCGCTAGGGTTAAGGATAGTGCCTAGAAACTTTCTCGATCTCTCGAGCACGCACTCTACTGCTGGATCCTCAGCTGGTAAGGCGGCGCTCCATGAGGTACGATACGGGTTCTGGACCATCTTCCCATTCTTATGCACTACCGAGGGGTTAAATCGGTTCTCACCGACTTGTATGATGTTGTCGATGTCTTTTGTATTGAAGAAGTCGCGAATATAAATGACAAGCGGATCTAGTGAAATGATCTCAGTTTTGTAGCTCTGGTCTTCGCACATCACATCACTAGATGATGAATTCGATTGCGATAGTGGCGGCGGTGATTGTACTGAATTCAACAGGGACCCTAGTCTAGGTCCAATCAGCCACGCGGTCAACATGATACATATTGTAGCAACGGCAATTGATGCGATTGATGTGGAGGTGGTTGTGCTGCCAGTGGCCGCCGCCTTGGCAGTCGACTTTTTAGCCATTTTCAAAGATAGGAGAATTGTTGCTCGTAAACATCTGTTCTGACGACAAGCTCAAGATAGAGCGAATGAAAAATGAGATCCTTTGAGGGGATCCAAGACCAGAGATTTTGGATGTGTCAGGACACCGGTGTGTTCCATTCCGAGACGGCAAACAAGTCCGACCTCCTAGGTAATTTATCCGGTGATACATTACGACTTACCAACCAGCGCACAATATTCATGGCGATCAGAACCTACATATTTTGAGCTTTTAAAAAGGTGGCTTGCGCCTAACATTTGGTGTGTGACTTTCGTCTAACATGTGGCAGCAAGGGGGTAGCAATATGGTAGCAATGTTGTACATCAGCAAGGTGGTAGCAATATGAGTACGGCTTGGATTCGAACAGACAGTCTAGTGAGAGATCGGAGTGATCAGACCACACGACCGTTGCGCTATCAAGGTTATAGTGGAGCAAATTATTCAAAAATATATTCTTGCCAGTGAAGCAGGAGAGAGTAGCAGGATGCATGTTACACCTACCCCTCCTAACTAGGTAGATTTCCCACCTAATTTGAAATCAACCATTAACAAACTGTTTGGAAAAAGCTAATGTACCTAATATACTATTGTTTCCTGGAAGGTACTTTACAAAAAGTACCGAGCATCCTGCCGGCATAATATTTGCTGTAGGGCTGGTTCATGAGGTAAGTAGCTCATTTGCTTTAATGTTACGAATGAGGTTGCATTGTCTTTGAGGTAACAAATCCAATTACTGAGAACCGGTGCATGAAATGAAAACGATGGGGCTTCGTTCCCCACCTCTGGAGCTTTTGAGTTCCTTATCGCGTCTTCTTATCGCGCCAGCCAAATTTCTATAGCTCCAAGAGACCATAATCCGGCATCCAGACGTATTGCCCACGACAATCATCAGACGATAAGTACGCCATGTCTTCCCTCCGAAACGCCGTAAACCGGCGCGTGCACCGCGAGCGAGATCAATTACAAGACCGCAAGAACCGATACGGTCTACTCGAGAAACACAAGGTGTGCACCCCGTCCAGTCGGCCGAACCGCCCACCGCGACACATCTTGCACGCCGACGACGCTGACAACTGGCATTAGGACTACCGACTTCGAGCCCAGGATCACAACCGCAAGAAGGCGCAACTTAAGAGTCTTCGGAAAAAGGCAGAAGACCGTAATGAAGATGTGAGCGCACTCCGATCTATCTATTGAACATGTGTCTGTGTCTTGAACCAGGCTGACATAGTTCTGTTTTTCGCGAACAGGAATTCTACTTCGGCATGCTCTCGCGCAAGGGCCCCGCGACAGCCCTCTCAAGTGGCAGCAAGAAGTGGGACGGAACAGTAGCCGGCGACCGCGGCAACAAGGCGCTCGACATAAACGTAGTCCGACTTCTCAAGACGCAAGACATGGGGTACATACGATCGGTGCGAAACATAGCGATGAAGGAGGTGCGCACCTTAGAAGAGCGCGTTATTGCCCTCGGCGGCGACATCGACAACGTACTTAACGAAGAGGATGAAGAAGATGACATGGATATGGACTTCGACTTCGGAGACGAGCTGAGCGGGAAAAAGAAGCCGGCCCAGAAGAACAAGAAGATTGTCTTTGCGGATGGCGAAGACGAGCGCGAAAGCAGGATACAACAAGATATGGAGCAGGATACCCCGGAAGATGATGACGAGGGCCCAGAGGGTGATAACCCTGAAAAACTCCGTGCCGAGCAGAAACAACGACTGCTCGAGAAGCTGCAGCGGCGTCTTCTGAACGCACGAAAGAAGCAACGCGTACTTGCACAGACTGAACAGGAGCTCGAGATACAGCGCGCGAGAATGGCTAAGACGGCGACAGTTGGAGGTGTTACGAAATCCGGAAAGAAGTTTAAGGTACGGGAACGGAAACGGTAAAATCAATCACTCTGTCAATTACACGGAAACTTTGAACTTCAGACCAAGCATGATTATGGGAGGGGTATGTTAAGGTCATGTTCAGCATCAAAGGCGTTTTTGCATTGTGTGGCCAGGAAAATCGATGTATATTTGATAGGCAAGCGGGCTGGATGGCGTTAGGGATTTCCAATACCCGAGACATCCGTGTCTACCTAGTTTATGTGCTCACTTTGGCTCGACATCTAACCTTCCCGGCGAACAGACTCCGCGCTAATTCCCTAACCTCGTCAAATCGTTGCACTCATCTTCATACCAATATGTTCCAGCTCGAAAAAACGAGAATTAGAAGAGGACTTCCCCGTGGTGACAACACATGGGAATGATATACGGGTTTGAATATAAAACCTTTGAGAATAAAGCCAAAAAGCCACCCCCGCCGTTCCTAGAGTCTAGTGAAGCCCGTTTCCCACTAGTACAATTGTCCAAGATCCCATATTATATCCAGACAACGCAACTCGACATCAAGTTATGTATGTATGTGCGTCTGCCCTGCTTACTTCCCTATGCACTTCGTCAACCCGACGATGATGGCCATGGCAGCCTTAAACGCAAGCGTAAGCGCCCATATGACGCACTTGAACGCGAACCCGAGCAACTTGATGATGGTCCGGGTGCTGCCGGGCAGCTTCTCCTTATCGGACTCCTTGACGTCGAGCTTGCCGCCGAGGCTGCTGGCCTGGCTCTCCAGGTCGAGCTCGAAGACCTCGAACCGGCCCCGCTTCTTCTTGTCCTTCTTGTTCTTCTCCTTGTCTTTGTCCTTGACGGTGCCGAGGATCCGGCTGCTGATTCGACTCCCGCTGCGCGAGTGCGTGGGGGAATCGCGCAGGAGCGCGGCGGGGGGCGGCGCGAACTGCTCGACGAGCACGTTCTTCTCGTCGATGTGCGCTACGAGGAGCAGTGCGGCGGCCGCCACGTCCAGCACGTAGTAGCTGTCGGTACGGCTCGCGACGAGCGTGTCGAGCTCCATCCACCCCTCGCCCGTGCCGTCGCGCGTCAGTCGTCCCAGGTGCTGAGGCGACTCGATGTGCTCTATCGCGTACTCTGTTCGGCTCCATGCTGGACTCCGCTCGATTGTGATGCAGAATGGCGTCGCTACCGCTGGGTGTACGAGGAAGTAGTTGGCGCTGTCCTCGTCCCATACCAGGCGCGCACACTCGCGCTCTGCGGCTGCTACGGCGGCTACGTCGTACGGCTTCTCGATGGCTACCTTTGCGGCCGCACTCGGGTAGAGTAGCGCCACGAGCCCGTCGTTCGGGGGCAGTCGGCGTGATGGCTCTTCTAACGTTGTGGCCATTGCTTCCTGCCAGGGCTGCTTGCCCTCGGCCTCGCGGATCGCGCTCAGCAGGCCCGTGGAACTCCGCGTCGCTGCGATCGGATCTTTGTCCTTACAGGGCTTGCTTGGGTCGTGCCGGCTCAGCGTCACGTACGCCGATGCTGAGGTTGGGTCGATGCGCATGTGGTAGAATGGCTGTTGCGTCCGCGACGTCAGCGTGTAGACGGGCGTGTCCTTTTCCGGGAACAGCTTCATGCAGAACGTCCGGCCTTCAACGCTGGACGCCTTCCACCCGTTGGCCGCCTTCCAGTAGTCCCGGAGCTCCTCGGTCGTGCTGACGGGTGGGATTACAGGCGGCTCATGCTGCCGCCTCGGCCAAGGCTGAGTAGATCCCGCACTCATTGGACTCCGCAAGGGACTACGGACCGGTGGACTCCTGGGTTCTATCTGTTGCGGCACGTGAGACTGTCTGCTGATGACCGTCCTCGGGATATGTGTTGGACTTGTCTGGGTGGGGTAATAGTTCTGTTGATCAAATGGTAATGTGTGATCGTACTGGGGGAATATCGAGCGTATTGCAGGTTCCGCCACTGGTACGGCTGGTGACATGTCTTCCCAGGGTCGCTTCGCTATTGAACTCCGTGACCGTTCACTAGGGTTTCTGACAATAGTCGCGCCCGACAATGCGGTCGCCGTTCTCGGCGGGACGTCCTTTGGTGGGACGTCAGGCGGTGGTGAGATTGGTCTGTACGCTGAAGGCCCGGCCTGGCTCTGATAGAATGGGTTGTTCGGGGCTATCCGGATTTCATTTTCTATCGATGGTGTCCCATCAATCACATAGTCTGCCAGATCTTCCGGCGTGCGTCGACCATTGCGTGGCGGCGACATATCTATAGATGGGCCACGTCCTCGCGGTGATTGCGGGGTTGCAGCGCGCGGTCTGGGTGTCGTCGTCTTCCTGGGTGGTGTCTTGGATACATTTGGGTTTGGGAAGAGGGAGAATCCCCCCGAGGGCCCATTCGACGACATGCTTTGGTTCAAAGTATTATAATCTCCCGTCCTGTGTCGAATAAAATAAGATGCCACTCCCAAATTTGGAACTCGGGTTCCACCGCCTATCTACGAGGCGTGATTCTATTGTTGTTGATATTAACGGCCCGTCTCGTCTATCGGAACATAATCAAAGCTCGTCTCAGTACAGCCAAGTCGCAGAAAATAGCACGGAAACTGCAGATTCAAAACATCCGAATGCGGTGCGAGTCTCTGTGTCACCCAAAGTGCGAATCGACAGGGTGGAAGTATGATAAAGTGGCAAGAGGTTAGGAATCCTCCCCCAGGCTCCTGGTAGATTAGAGATGCATGCAGTGTATATACAAAAATGGCGGAACGCCCAGCATGTTGGACCCCGGCTCACCATTACATGGCGCACATGCGCACAAAGTAGCGAAGGCACCGTTGGCGGCGGTGATGGTCGCTCGCAATGTCCATTGTCGGCGCAGCGTCGTCGATTAAGCGCTTGCCCGCCGTCCATGGTGGGGTTAATAATCGCCGACAACCACTGGGATGTGGTTCTGTCCACCTGTACCATCTGTACTGCATAGTCACTTTCAGGGTAGCAGACCCCCCTCTACAAGGGAATTCGACGCGGTGTGTCGTGCTGGGAACGGCACTTAAGGAAAGAGGGAAAGTCGTCAAGAGGCAATGGGCGGTCTGATTCGCCAGCCCCGAAAATAGACTGGCGAGCTGCAGCATGTGTGCATCCAATTGACCCAATCACGTCAGCCATCACACCACTGGTTTACAGGATAGCCGCCCTGTACATCCAATCGACCCGACTTGCTAGCTTCCAAGATAATCCAAGCGCGAGGTTGGTCCAATGGCAGAGTCGGCTGCAGAACTACAAAAGAGTGAAAAAATCATCGACTGGTCTATTATAGACCTAGGAACTATATAATAGATTTTCCATCTGCTCTCTCAATATTGGCGGGGTGCACAATGGCAATTCAACAGCAACCCCGCCATCTCGAGGCATGAAGCATAGCCCAGGGCCTTGTGGCTTTTATAAATTATTTCTTTTCATGCAAGTACTTAGAAACATGTCGTAGTCACAGATGGAACGCGTTCAATTAAACCCAATTAAATGTGAATTGAGCATGTCGTGGTCCTTTCCAGCCAATCCGCTTTCACTCCACAGCAGAATCATATTGCCAAATTCGGACCTTTACATCGCGGGACCCATTCCCCGTAGGACCGGCGGATAGGGTCCACTACTGAATTAGCATACCGCTTAAAGCTTAGAAAAGCCTAGAGCGCAAGACAGGAAACTGCATCACCATATCCTGAACTTATTCCCCCATTGCATAGAGTTCAATTCAAAAGACGAGCTTTAGAATCAAGTACTTTAGCTTAATTAATTATTGTTGCACCATCACAATCATAATTCGGTTCAGTGTGCGATTTGGTAATAACAACTAGATTACAGCCAGCAGAGAGCTGTTTATTAAATGAACCCCTCATTTGGTAATGTCCGCGGTCCACTATATATGTCATTGTTAGATGAAACAACGAGACAAAAAGTATAGAGGCTTAAGCTAGTAGCACATTCAGAAATGAATTCAGATGTGAAGAGTGACTTGCGGCTAACAGTAGTTCATTGCCACATATTTGATATTATCCCGAATCATGATGTAATAGATGTACTAGGCTTTTAAGGGTCTTGGGCTCAACCGCACTATTTATGAGATTGAGCCTCTTGTAAAATTCATCCTTCACGAGGTGATATATCAGTGACTCTAAAGCGAAATGTAACATTGGCCATTAAGCCAAGAATCTATCAGCTCCAACAGGCTTGGAACATTCCCGAAATTAATGACAGTGATAAATGTAATTACAATAGGGCCTCTCAATATTGACTCCTTCTCCTGCGGAATCCGATCATCGGCCCCGGGGCTACTTTGAACCATTTGCAGACATCAATTTTAACGCCAGAATTTATCGTTCCATACTATATTTCAACAGGATGTAAATTATATGAACTATTCCTTTACTGATTCTAAGCATATTTTAACGACGTAAGCGGATAAAACGCCCCCATGAACTTATTCAGGACCATTGAATGACGCATGAGCGCATCGAACAGAAAGACAAGAACACAACGATCAGCCAAGATACAGAGCATTGTGATTTTATTTTCCTAGCGCTGTTTCCAGTATCATGATATATCAAGCCATTTCATAAGGCGCTGTACTAAGAGAGTGGCAGTTACGTATGTCAATCAATTATGCCCAACTCGCTTCTCATAATTCTATCGACCGAGAGTTCACCAGTCGGTCAACGACATTGATTCATTCTTGTATGCGGCTGTTGATTCCTCAGGTTTAGTCCAGTCACCATGTTCCCAAAGGTATCAAAAGATGATAATAGTCATAAAACTATGTAATCGTCCCCTAAAAACAAGCAACACGAAATGATCTGAGAAACTCGACAGTTGTCACAAAGGCTAGAATTTAGGGCTTGGAATAATATTCAGATTTGCAATAATCTTCTTGGGCATCAAGGAGGCATACCGGTCTACTTTCCTTTTGCCCTTCGCGGCGAACCTAGGTCTATATATATACGAATCGTTCGCATTTACTTGCCTAGATAATTCAAGTCCGTTTCGCAGCATTTAGCAAACACGGGTAGTTAAATTGTTCAAACCCCGAACTACAGCCCAAATGCCGAACCGCAGCCCAAACACCGACTTGCAGGTTTGGTGTCACGATATTGCCGACCAAGCCCTGGTAGGCGGGTAGTTGCATACCCCTACCTGGGCTGTCTCCGTGTAACAACAGTAAATCTCTGCTACGTGAGGTTGGGTCGGATCCTAACCACAATTCCTTAACCGACATTCCGAGAGAGCTGTGGCTTGTGAGACATTTCCAGGACTCTGCAGTCAAACATACATATTATCGCCCGGGACTCAAGGATCATCTCCATGGCTTACTGTCGCTTACTTCAGGCAGAAATTCATGGGTTTCTGGAAAACTACTGCCTATCCGTGTCTAAGCCTTTCTAATGTCATTCAATCCAGATTCCTGGGATATCGAATGAATCGCAACTGGCTATCTAGATAATTGACTTAGAAGACGATACGGACATCGGACACACAAAAAGTAGCGCTGTTCGGAAACACCTGGTCATGCCACAGTTTCTACCGCTCGGTCCCGAGCTTCTCAGCATCAGCGCTCGGGAGGCTCGGGTCATAGTACATGAGGGACTGATTACAATACGTGATGTTCAAGAACTGAATATCGATTCTTGATAACGGGGGGTTAATGCCGGCCGGGTTAGGCACGTCGAGTCTTCAATGCATAAACATATTTGTAAGCTTTTGATGTGAGAAGCTAGTACTCATAATGTTCATAGGAGTCCTTTCATTAGCTGCGAATGTTAGACATATCAGTAATCTTAAATTATCGAACATTACAGACCTGTCATAGAATCGACAATCGCTTCTCGGTCCTCTCACGATTTCAAAACGTCCGGCTAAGATGAACGGACTGCTACCTATGAACATCGACGTTGCTTCTTGAGATATCGAAGTAACAGATGGCGTAACTACGTAGACATATCCGATAGATGAGCCGTAGAATAATACCCACCAACCAATCCGTTCCGCAAGCCCGCATTCGGACAATCACTTAAGTAAGCATCGAGATATTTCATAAGCTCACGCACAGCGGATCAATTGGCTGACCCATTTCTAAGAATAAAAACATTGAATTTAGGAGGGATCATCTAGCAAAATTCTGATTTCTAATCTCTGGGGAAGAACCACGGCTCTTTTTCAATAATCGGGAAAGGTTATGTCATACCTGTGTGGTGGTATTACTGAAACCTGAAACCTGCAACCTGCAACTGAATATCTCATCTAAGAGCATCTCGTTCAATTGATAGCGAATTAAAGCAAACCAGAAGCTTAAATCATATTTCCAAACACGACAGAACTTGTTCCTCTCTTCACGTTTAGATCGAATCTTATCTAATCTTATCGATAGCTTGCTAGAACAGAGCTAAGAACTTACACGAATCCTGAAAACTGGCCTTATAACTGACATTTATTGATGTTGTTTGGCTTGCTGTACTTATTTCTTCGGGGTTTAATTTTAAAGCTGACCAAGTAGACCCCGAAGCAAAAATGCTGGTTATTGATTACTCAATGTGGTCATCTACAGTCCTATATTTCTGCTTTCGCTGCGGCTTTCGTTAGCTTCGACAGCCTTAAATGCAGATAGCCTTTTATTTTGTATCAGTAAACAATAATTGGTAAAGCCAATCCGCGTGAGCTATTCTTGCTAGCACTCAGATTGATTACTCAACTAATAATAAGGAAACCAATCGTGCGTAATAGCGTGAAGATCATCGGTCTTAGTCATAATGTAGCGAGCCTTCCATGATATAAATACTTCATCTTGGGAGACTTGTACAGATCTTAGGAATTCTCAGTTGCCTCCTTCCTGCATTTCAGCTTATTAAAACACTTCAGCCCCTCTCATCAAACAACAAATCTCATAGTTTACGATCAGATTAGCTCGACTTGAAAAACAAAATGGCACTTGCTCAGGAGTTCCTCAAGCGAAACGAGTAAGATTTGATATGCAATCGACTTTTGACATCTATCCGAGCTAATCTCTTGTATGCAACCGCAGGACCTATGTCGAGAATGATCACAAGCGTATTCCCCTTTTCTCGGAGATGAAGTTCTCACCCAAGAAGATGATCTGTAAGTGCTGATCTCTTGGAGTCTGTCCGCGGGGTCACCTTTTAGACTGACTGAATTACCTGACACAAGTCTGCTGCTTCGATCCGCGTGTGGAGCCCAAGAACATTCTAGGGCTTACACCCGAAGATGGTAAGCTAGCCTTTATCGAACAACGTGAAAACTGGATATTATGCCTATAGTTCATACTAAGATGCCATGGCACGCAGGAACCATTGTCGTACGAAATGCCTCAGGAACGCCAGCAAGGAACTTAAACGACATCGTGGCCATGGATAAATTCACCACACTTACCGAAATTATTGTGATCAAGCACACCGGTAAGCGAGCTTTCTTTTCTCATCTCCATTTCCAGCGTGGGATATGTTGCGGTATTTGGTAGGATTCAACGCTGCTAATGAGTTCCAGATTGTGGCGCGACACACATGACTGAAGAGGGAATTCGTGCACATATCAGGACACACAGTCCAGATGTTGGTAGCGAAGTGATAAACAAATTCAGAGCGGAAACTACGACTGAGTAAGTTCTTTCCAGTCTCTCAATCCTTCTGGTCTCCCAATTCCCCGGGTCTAATCCTAAATCACCAATCTGACACATCGGCCTTCACATCATGAGTACAAAATCTAATCTTGAGGATAGTATTGCCGACAGAACGAGGAAAGACGTTCAGCTCATCAGGGACTGCCCCATTATCCGCAAAGATCTCCGAGAAGCGTCTTCGGGTCTGTTGTTTGATATTACGACCGGAAAACTCACGAAGGTGATCTAGATTTGGAGGAGAGTCGAAGGAAATATGATGTAGAAGATGAGCTAAGTGTTTAAGTAGGATTAGGAAGTGATGTATAATCTGGTCCACTCGCTCTATTGTACTTAGGTTTAGATAATCTCCCACGAACCACAGCCGTTTATAGCTCAAGTATGGTTTTTAAAACGCTGTGCCGTTCTTGTATAGATCTCGCCGATTATAATGTGAAGATATATTACTAGTTTTCCGTGATAGTTGACTTCAAGGAATTACTTACTCTATTCTCTTTTTACTCTCGTCAATATTTGAAACCTCTCGCATCAAATATCCGTTTTGGTTCACTTTTCTCCTTTCCGACATCTTAACATGAGCTGTTTCTAGGAAAACAGATGCCGCTAAAGCAATTTCACCATGGTTTCTACTATCTAGTCTCTCGTAATATCACAGAGGAATCTCTGATGGGAAGCTTTGTTCTTGAAAAAAACTGAAAAGCTCAATTTTATATTTCCGCTTATGGCTCTAATTGAAGTCAATTGAGTTTTATCGATAGGTTAATCAGCTCCCTGA
Source organism: Xylaria sp. Z34 (assembly GCA_037356055.1). Lineage (NCBI taxonomy): Eukaryota > Fungi > Ascomycota > Sordariomycetes > Xylariales > Xylariaceae > Xylaria > Xylaria sp. Z34. The sequence goes on along the minus strand of JBAWJW010000004.1, from coordinate 450,291 downwards.
GCAAAGCTGTCGGTCTATTATACTGTCCTATTTTTACTGTTACTCCGAACACTTCTCCAGGTCGTGCAGCGGGTGGTTTTGTTTATTACAATAATATACGCATACTCTACTGTCATGGGTAACTTTGTCTTAACCAACCAATAGATAAGATAGTGTCAGTCCCGCAAAGGTTTAGTTCCTGGCACCCTATTTCAGAAACTGACTCTGACTTTTATGCACCACTAGAGAAGTTTTGAAGATACTGATATTTCCAGGTAAATCATACACATAGCAGATGATCTAATACTCCACTGAGAGAGTGTGTGTCACGACCTCTGGATATTGATAGCAGCGTAGGGGTAAGTTGAATACTTGTTGTCGCACAAGGAGCTCCAGCTACTACATCTACAGGCTAGAGATCTATATACAAAATGACTTCTTTTTTGTCACTCTAGGGAGGCAGTATGCAGCTGTAAGTATCGCGAGGCTTTGCGAGAGTCTGACAGAGAGAGATATACTACATTATTCAACATGCATATCTCGAGCAATGCATCAAGGCTAATCAAATGAAGTCAAGAGACCTTGACGCCCCAACAGTCGCCAGTACCAATCTACAAGAAATTGTTTGTTCAGTTCAAATAGATTCTACGGCTAATCCCCTCCCGGGGCTTCTTAGCCTTTACACGCTTCCTGGCCACAGTCTGGGTCATGGTCATCTATACCTGGGCGGGGCTTTTCGAAATCTTTAGTTTGGCATAATGTAGTCCAAAGAACTTGCTGTTATGGGGTATCAGCTTCCAGCGACATTGATGTTCGGATTTCCCGGACTTACCGAGGCGTAGTAGGCGTAGCTATCCGCATTAACCCGAGCTAGCTTCTTGTCTAGGTTATCATACACATTGACTGGGCCATAGCCGGGCTTTCCCTGTGGATCGTCTGTAATTGAGCCAAATCTAGAAAAACACATCAGAAGATCTAGACGATTTCGTTTGCGATTTTCCTATTGAATACTTACGACGAGTCAATCATCTTGTCATAGTGCATGTACTCATGAAGAAGTGTCATCCCGAGTGTGTTCATTAACTAATAGAGGTTATCAGCATATCATTTGCTTGATGTCTTAACTAAGTCGGTATAAACTTACATAAGTAACATGGTCATCGATTTCGCCGCCATCTTGCTTGCATGCAGCATAATATTTGAATGCATCATCGTCTTGAGGACTTTTGCCTTTAAGCTCTTCTACTGCCTTCTTGCTGAAAGCATTAGGGCACAGGACAATGTACGGTCTCCCTGTAGCATCTTTTTCGCCATTCGTCAAGTATGACAGGGTACTGCCGTCGCACTCATTGTTCGAGTCAGTGGTCTGGACGAGGATGTCGCCAAGCATGTCGTTGCCCTTACCACCGTTGCTGACTGTTGCGAAAATACGTTTGATCTCCGCGCGATCAGAGGGATCGAAGTAATGTGGGAGGACAGAATCATCCGTATCAATGAAGTCTAAGACGTATGAGGCCAGCTCGATTGCATCCTTGAAAGCGGTTTCGACTTTATCGAGCTTGTTCGGGTGATCGGGATCATCTGGCAAATCATCACCAGTGTCCGGCACCCCGCGCCGGTAAAGCCTCGTAGGCTCGAAAGTAGGCACACCCCGACGGGCCTGTAGTTTTAATCCAGTATCCCTGGTAGGCCAAGTTGTAGCCAAGCTGAAGGATGCAGCTAATAGGAAGGCAGTCTCTGAACGCATTGTCTGCTAGGAGTGATATAAATACGGTCGAACAGAAGACTGATAGTGGATTTCTGCGACTGGCCTATTTGAACAGATGAGAAGTTGTGGATTAACAGTATTTATACCCAAATGCTCTGCAATTTTCATTATATCAGCCTCGTAACCGATTTAAGCTGCACGGGGATACCGAGTACTTTACGGAGGCGTCCTGCACAGCCTGTTTTCTAACTATGTGGAAGACTTGTTCAATTATGCCACTAAAAATACCACCCTTTGAATCCATTGATCTACACCTGGTGCTACGTGCTGTCAGCATCTGAGATCAAAATTTTGGAAATAGTCAAGAGTGAAAGCGAGTAAATTGTCAGAATGAGACACGGCCCTTATTCTGGGTTTGTCAGTAAAACTCCATGTGGTATTGGCTGCCTAGACGCAAAGTGATCGACAAGCAGATGGATTTGGGGTTCATAATGCTCGACACTGGTGTAATGTTCCTCGGGCGTACTTCAGCCTGACCATACATTGTTCTCGTTGTAGGACAAACGGCTTAAAAGAGCCATACGAGAAGTATGTGTGAGTCAGAAACCAGTATATATTCTTAGATAACTTATAGTCATAATGATATACTTCGAAGTTGTGACATGATACACCATGAAATGGAATCACAATTCCAAAATGGGTGGGTGCGTGATATCTGGCGGTTTCAAGCTGTTTCACATAAGTCGCCCGCCAACATTACTTTGAAGGATCAGAGGGCCGAGGAGTCAGATTGATCGATAGATCTCCGCACCTTCATCTAGAAACAGATTGAGGCTTGGGAGGCTGAGATAAGACAAGCCGAGAATCCTTTCAGGGCCCTGTGCTTCATGCGTAAAATTGGGTACAAATGACGTAAACAGACAGCTGCGTCGCCAATGAACCATGCAAACGCACAGCGGAACTTGAATGGGCACAAAACACTAGATTTGCTAAACGTAACCCCATAACGTCACTAGAGCTCAATTCATATCGATTGACAAGCAGATGAATCGGCCTCAGGATGCACCCTACCATGAGTACTTGATAGCAGAGCAAGATATATCACGAGTCTACTTTCCTTTGATCAATCGCCCCGAATATATCCAAAATCGATTACGCGCTTCAATTAAATTCGTACCAATTTCCAAATCCCCATGGCTTCACTGGGCGAAGATAGATCGGAGTTCCAGACTGAGACTGAGACACATTTATCAGACCAAGCTACACAGTCTAGGCGTGGTCCGCATGTCGATATACAGGTTTCTTTCGACCGGCCAACACATTCCTATTCGCAGAATGAACCACCCAGAATCTTGATTACAGCTACTTCACGAGCTCAACATCCGATCACTCTTTATACTTGGCGTCGGCCCCTGGAGCCCAAAGGAGCTCTCACGAATAATGGATATATCATCACCGATCTAACTACTGGCAACCCAGTCAAGACAACCAAAATTATGATCAACCGAGGGCCAGTAATGAGGGTAAGAGGTAGTTCCGACGACCAGTTCTTCCTCACCTTGCAACCGAACGATCCCGTACAATTATCGACAGGTAAGTGGTTCTCTTACCGACTCTAGGGTTGGCATTTGGGCCCCCATAGCCTCGTGCCAAGAGCCCATGGGCCCCCAAATGCCAACCTAACCGACTCAGAATCACAGCTTTCCATTTCAAGAGCATCCGTGTCGTAGAGCCATCAAGTCTTGTGCTACGGGTGTCCAAAAATACCTTGCTGACTCATCAAATCCAGGTTTCGGTCGCGGAGGCGGGGATATCAAACCGGATCCCCGAGCAGTTGTGGAACGTGGTTGGGAGCGGGACGAGCATGGTAATGAGCGGAAGATTCGCCGCTCCGCCCAGGCCACCGGAGTAGATGGTCTCGAACCTGGTCATACGTACTCTGTAGGCCTCAATATGGAAGCCCTCGGTAGATGCTGGTGGGCTCCGGTGACGAGAGACGAAATATTGGTGGATCACAAGGGAGAAGGGTCTTATGTCCAGGATTATCCGTGGAACACGGAGACGGCTCTGGATTTCCGTGTGAAAGAGGCTACAATGCAAGTGCTAGATTAAGTAATCAACTAGAGTTACTCGAGAAAAGAAATCACCTCGTTGTTGTAATTTTTCAGAATTGATCGGCTTGATCTTATTTTATCTAAATTTCTATCTCCTCCTATTGTATGATGGGGATGTCTCTTAGACCCCTACCCGTATCCTTTCCCCATCTAGCCCAAAAAGGCTAGATAGCAAAATAGGAATGTCTTGAGATCATGATATTGAAATAAAAATACCTGGTTGTTGATGTGGCTTATAATGACGCAACGGCTTTAACGCTTGAGCCTTGTTTGACGGCACTTTCGATGAAGCTGCTTAGTATTCATGAGACACCACCAAAATTATTCACAATATTTTAATGTGAAATAGCGTGGAATGGATAAAACTTTGAAGAAAACCCTAAAGCTGGAGGTGAAAAGATCTAGATAAATCTCAACAGGTAGTCATCAAGGTAAGTCAATGCAACCTAAACTACGTAACAGGGAGGGTTGGTACACTGAGAAGAAACAGATCCCTTTTTTCCGTATGACTCTAGGAAGCGTGATATCCCTGAGCGAGTGTTAGGGTGAAAATTTAGGCACCTGACGCCTTTCACTTGAACTGCATGCATTGTTTTAAATAGAATAGGTTACATGGCGAGTTTTGAGACTCACATACGTAGCTTGGCCCATGTGGCGCCGATGTCACGTTATATAGGCAGATTACCTTGGGCAGATGCCCAAGCATGATTAGCCGCCCTATTCATCTCTCTATAGTCATATAATCAAGTTTACTTGTGGGGATAGATAGGGGCTGGCAAAACCGCAATCCCGCAACTTGAAGATTATGTGGCTTTTCATTTGGCTTGAATCCGCGGTCGGGTGCAGTCAGAGCGGTGGTGTCGTAAGACCGGGTTACGCCTAATAGGACCAGGTGTTGGATGGGCTGATACACTTGGGCTACCCTAGATTAGAACAGTCAGAGCGTTCCATTTCTATGTGTATTAATATATCAAAGTACTATGAAGCCTTCCCTCACGATATATAAAATTCTATCTCATTTCTTCGACTTTTCTTGTTAGACGGATGGAACTAGGACTACATTACATACCAGAAATCCATCCACCCAGAGTTTAAATATCAAGCTGAGTAAATAATATTGTGAACTTGCATGGTCCATCAAGGAGACGCTTCGGTATCGAATAAACCACTATCTAATAACTTAACCTGCCTAAATTACAATTGGTAGTAAGCTACTCGTGGCTAATATGCTGGTCAACGACATCTATAGAAGAGATTTTATTGCGTTTCTTAGATTATAGGACTGCTTAGTAGATATCTTGCTCATCTTTTGTCAGACTCTCGCGAAGCCTCGCGATACCTACAGCTGCATACCGCCTCCCTAGAGTCACAGAACAAAGAGGGCATTTTGTATATAGATCTCTAGCTTGTAGATGTAGATGTTGGAGCTCCTTGTGCGACAACAAGTATTCAAGACTTACCCCTACGTTGCCTTCAGTATCCAGAGGTCGTGACATCTTTAGATTAGTCAAGGTCTAGATTCGCAAGAAATTTCTTTTAATCCCACGTTAATTCTATTTCAGCGGTTATTTCTCCATATATTATTATTACTACTAAATAGTTAATCCTTACAGTATGAAACACCAAATATGAAGGTGGCTGCTTACATATTATGACGGCGCAGCAGCCTTACCACTTCCGCCTTCTTTAACAACTCATTGACTCAGCTGTTAATTATCTTCCTGGCACCAAGGGAGGTAAACTTTACAGATTTTTGGGGAAAGACAGCGTGGTCCAGTCCAGTCATTATAGTGGCTAACTTTCTCAAACGATAGAAGATCTAGGTAATTATAACAAAATAGCTTTTAAGTAGGCCATGCTATTCAGACTCTATATCAGCGCGGATTGGCATATAAGAGGCATCAATAATTATTTTTGAGCCCTGAGTAAGGGAGGCTTGGTTTGCTCTGTCGCACCAAAAGATCCTTCTACGGCAGAATCCGTAGAAAACTAGCTGACATAAGTTGGAGTGTGTATGAAACTAAGAATAGTGTGTGTGGTCACGTGACAGATAGCGTATTTCTTTGGCGCAGTTCTTGCATAATGCCAAAGGCTTACACAGCCGATTGCATAGCCCACCTGCGTCTGCCACCCCTTTTGGCTGGGGATGCCACCAATTTCCCATCTGCACAGATTACCTATATACATGCAATTAAGCAGCCGAAGTACCCTGCCCAATTGCCCAACTACCCTGTATTCCGTGGCGACAAGTTATATGACGTAGAAACGTGTGCAATTGTAGAGTCAAGCGCATGATTAAGTGCTCGTATAGCCTTTGAACTACTAGATAAAAATAACCTAATGATACGCTGTTGATTGATTAGCTCAGTAACTACATAGCGTATAAACAGCCAGATGTCCAAGCACTCAAGTTACTCAGAGGAATGGGCCCTTGCCGTAAATTTAACTGTATTATGTACACAGCCGAAATGGTGTATGTTTGAACATAAATGGGACATTGGTGGCATTCCCAGCCAAAAAGGGTGAGAGACGCAGGTGGGCTACAATTGCACTTTCAAAATTATGCGGCTGCGGTACAAGATTGGATTTTAATACGAAGGATTGATCCGCCGCTGCAGCTTTCCCCTCAATCCCTGTTTTCAGGCTCTTCTAGATCTTCACAGAGTCATGACTGGCGTTGTACTGCAGATATTTTTCAGGTAGTTCATGGAAATGTATGGGCAGTTTTACGGGCTTGCTCACCACATTGCTCAGTGGCGGGGCAGAAACACAGCGTTTCTGAATCGCCCTGTGAGGCGTCGGCAAACCAAAAACCACCAGTCGATCTGCCAGCCTCAGTGCGCAGATTACAACTCACACCCCCTTAACTGCTCTGGTGTGTGCTGCTGCAGATAATTCAATAATTCATTAAGTTTACTTATAGTAGGCGGCTATTTACATACCAAAGACCCAGGATGAGAATCCATCGCGACTCAGTCTCATTTCCGATGCCGCGAGGTGGTTAGGCATGCCGTCGGCCTAGGCAGATTCTAAAAAGAGTGTCACGAGACACAGGGTCATAGGCACGCAACAAAGAGACCTACCGTATATAGCTACATAGTTCATACGAAGGTGTTAGAGTCCTTCGCGCAACAACAAATTGTCTATTGCCTACCCTAAGTACCGAGTCCTGATGAGGAGAACTGATGTCATGGTTCTGCAGTCACCTTGGATTCATTGCAGTAGGTAAAAAGCGGAAGTATGTATTCAAATGAAACGAAAAGCTAACAAGACACTCTGAGCCTACAAATGGAAGCCGTCGTCTGTTGAAGTATTGTGGGAGAGAACGGGCCTAATAGCCCAATTATCTAGTATTATTCTGTTAGCTTGCATTTGTGGGTCTGACCGGTTAGCCTAGGCAGAAGCCCAAGCAAGCGAAGGGCTCTTACGAAGTTTCAAATGATTCAAAGGAGGAAAAAGGGCGCCAACTTCTTGTCATCACGATCGACGACTTCTACAACTGGCCCCTTTTGTGCATTGCCAGTAGTAGCAATTCGATATGTCTTCCTGTAAAGCAATTAGCAAGTCTAGTGGTATTAGTACGACTCAATACAACTTGCTGTGGTCATCTCGCGCTCAGCAGTGACGATGAAATTATTGCGTCGCATCTACCAAATCCGTTTCAGATATTTGTAATCAGAGATTATTGGCCAATTACTAACTTCTAATTCATACTTGCTTCCGAAGAACTTATTTAGGGCATCGAATAGCTTGTGCGGGTCGATATCTCTGCATGGGATTCGTTGGGGAGAAGTTCTGGATGATTTCAATGAGTCCATAGGGAAAGTGATAATACTCCTCAAATTCTCAATTGAGTTTTGAGCAGTAAATACTGATTTTTTGGAAGTAGGCAAAAAGAATTCATATCATACTAGTAAATTGGGTAAGATTCTAAATTGGGGGGTGGCCACTTCTTAAGAAAACTCCCTCCACACTACTAGAACTTGGAGAGCATTTCCCACGGCAGCGCGTAGGCTTCTATTAAGTAAGGATGGGCAATAAGGGGCGGCGTGGCTTTTTGTCAGGCAGGCTGTGTTATTAACCCCCTATGCGATTTAATGCATAACATAATCAAATAAGGGTGTGTTTTCATTTATCTTTGAGCAACTTCGAAGAATGACATAATTTCATGGATTTACACCCGTAAGTCAAGTTATCCCTATTAATAGTCAGTTTCATTCTTTTTCTCACTTCACAGTGAGGCTTAAGTAGTATATATCGAGGTATTTCCTAAGGAGACAAGTCAAGAGTATGCCGTATTACGTTTCTGCCCATGCTTTTAGAATAAAAATGTCGGCGATGCTGTTGCAGCGTCTAACATCCGCAATGACACGTGCGGATGGCCTGGACAAATGGTTCATTCCGAATGATCAACTAAAACATATCCTTAACGAAAACTCAGTTAAGGATGAACTTAGAAACTTACTCAGTGAGGAACCTCCGGAACAACTCGAACAGCTTTCAAAGCGTATCTGCGGACAGGAGAGTGATCCAAGGCCTGGCACTTGCCGTAAAATCTTCGCGGTACTCTTACTGATCGACAAAGCACGCAGTATCAAGCAATTTACGGCTCACGACATCACGGATGCAGACATCCCACTAGAACCTAACGAAAAAGGTCAATTCATGATCACAGCTTTACAAAAAAGACAAGAATCGACTTATATGCAGATAGATCTAAATGGATGGAGCAACACCAACTACAGGAACTTTCTCACGTATCAGTGGCGCGTGAATGCACCTTTCTTCACTAAAGATACCAGCCGCGAAGATGATATACCCATACTAGAAGACCAGACAATCCTTCCTTGGATACCAGATAACACACTCCAAGACAAAAACTTCCAGACTGGACACAGTGAAGTTCGCGCTATCAGAATCCATGATGGGCATCACGACTTCGACAGCGAACATGTAAGTTCTCTCGATAGGTTTCCGTTCGTTTGATAAATTCTAAGGGCGATAATGCCAGTCAGTATTCGCTCTTAAGAAACTCCATCAAAAGCAATATAAAGCCAAAGTTCCTGAGATAGAAATACTGAGGAAGTTCAGCCACAAGGATGAGACACACCTTATCCAACTCTTAACGACCTTTTATTGGAATAGCGAATGCTATCTTCTTTTCCCATGGGCCAACGGCGGAAACTTAGAAGATCTTTGGCAGAGTAACCCCAACTCGCCATTGAGCAAGGAGATCATCATGTGGATTAGTGAACAGTGTCATGGCGTTGCCAAAGGGCTTTATCAGATTCATGAGCGCCAGTTATCTGACAGGAGCCGTGCTAAACTACGAAAGCTGGAGTATCCTCAAATTCCGGGAGATACAGAATTCGGCTTACATGGCGATATCAAGCCCGCCAACATTCTGTGGTTTAAACACCCACAAGATTCTATTGGAGCGGGCGTTCTAAAGATTTCCGATTTTGGCCTTGCCCAGTTTCACTCTAGAGAGACCCAGAATAGGTCAGAGCCCGGTGAATGGATTGGATGTTCACCTACTTATCGACCTCCAGAGTGGGATCTCGCAACAGAATCCCGAGACGGCCAAAGAAAACCATCTCGAAAGACAGATATTTGGGGCCTTGGATGTGTGTACCTCGAATTTGTCACTTGGATCTTACTTGGTATAGAGGGCATAGAGGAATTCTCGATGGCTCGCTCTAAAGATGATCAACCCCAAACTCGGAAGGTAGCATATCGCGAAGACGTATTTTTTCAAGTTGAGGATGGGAAGCCCCATGCAACTGTTAAAGAATCTGTGATAAATGCAAGTTACTCCGAACCTCACCTCAATTGCATTGGCAGCTTATCCTATCCAGCGTACAAATAGCTGACAGTATACAATAGTGGATAAAGAAGCTCCATGAACATCAAAGATGTTCTCGTTACCTGGATGAATTTCTCGACCTGATAGAAAAACACATGCTGGTGGCTGACCAGAATGAACGGGCAAAATGTGAATGGGTCAAGGACGGGCTCGGCGAAATATCAGACCGATGCCGTGACAGCAATGACTACTCATTTCACCCTTACCTCCCGGATTTTCGCAACAACGAATCTGAATGCGTGGCCCCTATAGCTCCTCCGCCAAACGAAAATGAGCCAAACCAATCGACAAGCATCGTTTTGACTCCCGAAGCCAGCAGCCTATCACGTGAGAGTCCAAGTAATGTGAACCTGCTTCCTGGAAGTCACAGTGGTCTTGAAACGTCTCACGAATTAATACAGCCACTCGCAAATGACGGACAGGAGGGAAAGTGGAGGACGAAAGTGTATGGCTGGCTCAGAATTTGGCTCTGCTGGTAAGAGGAGAGATGGGAATTCAAAATGTGACACACATTTCCTGTAAAATAGAATTTAAGTAGATAAGGAGACAGCGGGTTAGAAAGCAATAAAGGCTAAGTTTGAGGCGACGAGTGAGTTTTCGGTGCCCAAACCTATGACAATGCATGATACTCATATTGACTTGTACAATTGCCTCTCTTTTCCACATAATCAAAACTTCCCACCACAGGGGTTATTTCCAGTGCCATTATGGCAGCCCATTTCTTGTACATACTTGATTTCCACTTGCTATTTGCGTGGTCTCTTCAGACCGATTCAAGTTCAAAGCTACCCACCAATAACACCGGACCGCCAAGACTTTCCGGTCGTCGAGCATTCTCTAAAACTCACGGTCTTTCATCTTGAGAATGATAGTGTGCTCGAATCCTATCATTAATCCGGTTGATTTGTGCCTAGTGTATTGAGTTTCAGACTTCGAAGCCGAAAGACGTAAAATAAAAGCAGGCGTGGGGTCTTTACCGGCAAAAGTTCCCGTGGGATCTGTAGTCGAAAGTCCCCTGCTTGGATCTGTACACATTAGTTACAGCTACCATGGCGAAATGATAGCTTCCTCGCACCGTGATGCTGAAATTACCAGGTCCGTAGATTTTCGCGAGTTCCTGAGCAAGGATCTCGCTGTTATTGTACGCTAAGCGTATTGTCTGTCTAATCCAGGGAGAGGATGCGCTCATGACTGGGAACACGAAAATTGAACAATTAGTGCAGATTGCGTGTAAAAGTTGGGCTATAATAAAATGCATCATGCCTTGTGCCCACGGAAAGTGCGCCGCACCTACTTTAAATAAGGCCCTTGAGGCTCTTACTATCTTACATACCGCCTTGTAAGGCTGGGAATGCATGCGGTAAGCATTTGTGCCCGATTTCAAAACGGTGGGTTACGCTCTAATGCCGGCTAGGCCTTGTATGTATAGACTTGAGATTATTATGGCAGAGTCAAAATGACACTTTTGCTTATCTGTCGCCACGTAGCCTACGCTCGCATAAATAATCTGCAGGCTATGCCGCAGTGCAACCGATATATTCTGCTGTCATCTAGAAGTATTTAGGTTGGGGATCTCGGCGGAGGGTAGCATGCCAATGTGGAAAATCAAATTACCTGCTCTTTTCAGAATACGCTATGGACTGGCCGCGAAAGTCTCCCGAAATGAATGATAAAGATCGCAAGATCTTTCGGTATTGTGATACCTGCAGTAATACCATAGTGAAGCTCCGCACAAACAGTGTAGGAAGTGATATCATTTGGGTCTTTCCTAGCTATGATAGTTGATTAACTCTGCTCTAGGACCAAACGATATGGGAGACCAGCTCCAGCGAGGACTTGTTAAAGTGGCTAGAAAAGGTGAGTAGCTGTAACTCGAGTGATCGTATACATACTTAAGCTCATGCTGAAAATAGGACCCGCTAAACTATAACTTCGAGGAACGAGAAACAATTGTCATGTATAGTACTATTTTGTTTTTATAGCTTTCAATCTCATCGAATGAACTGATTCTTGGGCTAGCTTAGCTGGTCGAGCGGAGGACAATAATCCTGGTGGCGCCCACAACCCGGCTCTACTCATGTATCTTCCATTCTGTGAAAAAGGCTTCGACATGGTATTACGAAAGTTTTACGTTCACGGGTCCATCGTCCGCACCGTCAATCGTGGGTGCCCAATATTCAGTCGCACATTACTCAAGCTCAGGACTCCCCCTGAATCCGCGATAGGTAAGTTGCCAAGTGTTTGGCCAAAATTTAGGGCTCGTCGGCTATTACACCGTAACTGAAATTAACTTTTTCAAAGTGTACAACTGTCGAACATCTTGCGAGTGGCCGGGTGACTTGGCACTGTCCATGACTCACTTCCCTTTAAGAAAGGTTACTTACGGGGTTCTATACGGCTGCGACGCAAATATTAAAAAGGCAATTCTCGCACGGCTGCACAACTCGGAAGATGCGGCTTGTCATCCCCTCCTATTAATAGGGATATTCACAGAACTAGAACGTAAACGACAGCTAAACCTTGTCAGAGAAGGGCTTGATGCTTTGCACAATACTATCCTGAATTTAAGTATGCAGGCAGGTGAATCAGGAAATGTAAAAAGGGACGGAGAGCTATCGACAACCCACGCTATCGACCCATGGCTAAATATACATCATCTCAAGAATTCATTAGAATCTTGGAAAGAGCAGCTGGCAAAGATTGCAGAGCATATTGACGAGCTTTCGGATACTTGGTTCAACTTCCTTCCTTCCGATTCTGACGATGATGCAGTAGATAAATGCCAAGTGAGAGAAGTCGGGAAAAGAATCAAGGAGCGGATACTAGAAATAGCCTGTGATTATGATGGAAATATTAGGGAGTGTGTGATGATAATGGAGGGCATGAATCTTGCAACCCAACTGGTAAGTAAATTCTATAATAACGCCTGATTCAGAGAGTCTTGAAGCTCATTATAACAAGGCTCATGCCCGAGCAAACATCGAAATTGCAGCAGCAGCGAAGACAGATAGTAGCCAGATGAAAACAATCGCACTGGTAACGATGGTGTTTCTCCCTGCAACTTTCGTAGCTGTAAGTCTAGAGGAACAAAATTTTGCCTCACCTTCCTTACTAGGCCAGTTTGCAATCCTGGCTTGCGCTTACATAGATTTAGAGCCTTTTCTCCATGACTTTCTTTGACTGGAATCCTCCTGAAGGCGAACACATGTCTCCTGAGATTTGGATCTACGTCATCATAGCAGTCGGGTTAACTCTTCTAGTTGTAGGGTTGTGGTATACGATTATTCGACGAACTACGCAAAGGAAGAGTATAGCAAATGTGGCTGTCTAGCCATTGGGTTGGAGCATGTTACCATAATGAGGGCTTCAAACAAGGAACAAGTAGAGACTTTAAATCCAAATGCTAATCTGGGACTTTAAAGAGACCATCAATATCTATTCCCCCACCCCCTTAGCTAGGCTGTGACCCAAAGTCCACGTATGTAGAGGCCTCACTTTTGCTCCCTCGCTCTCATACAGCCTGTTTTAATAGGTCTAGCGGAGGCATCGTACGATTATTAGCGCCCAAGTGATCATTGTTGCGTATATATATTATCAATACGCACGGGGCATTAACAGCAACATTTCTCTTTCCATCACAATTATTAACATGTCCAGAAGGTGTCGGTATCGTTTTGAAACTGAAGGAAAATTATCTCAGACGTAACCATATTAGCTGTGTCATGATTCAAACAATCGCATCATCCTGATCTTGCTAAAGAGATGACTTGCACAACACCAGAAAAATACCACTTCATAAGCGTTGACTCTACTCTCATAATAAGATCAAGAATATCGCCGTTTGTTCACACATTTAGTTGAATGGGTGTAACGCAAAAGTAACTAGAAATGCGTTTCCTGAGAATGAAACAATGTTTAAGATCTCCAGATCGGGATACATATGAACTTTGTTGCAGTACAGAGATCTTCAAATCATCTTTCTAAGCTAGTCTCTAGCTATATACTTTGTTACAAAATTGTATAAAGCGATCATGGCAAACAGCGACTGATACCAGGTTTAAAGCTCGTGATTACCCACCAGACATTAGGACGCTGTTCACTTAAATACATATTCCAGCACTATTCTGCACTCTTCTACAAATGAAGAAGGGGCTATGGAAGACTTAACCCCTATTTAGATAAATGGAAGATGCACAGGTCATGAATATAGAGATCCTCAATTCCTGTGTGTTTCAGGCCCTGTTTTAGTTTCATATTCACTGCCTGAGTACACTGTGCTACCATCAGCAAGAAATCGTGACCGAAGGGTTGAAAGGACGTTCAAGTTGCAGCAATTTTCTAAGGCGTCAGGGCCCACCCTTAGGCTAGGCTGGACATGTACGGTTCACATCTCTAAATAGTGAAGCAATACGGGTGGTCAACCGTGGACTTAAATAGGGAGGGCTAACTTTCATGTAATTCATATGAGGGGGGCAATAAGGAGTCTCGGTTGAAAGGTTTCTTGCGACCGAGCCATCCACAACACTCGGTCCTTCTGTCAGTTCTCTAATCCACCTTCGTGGGCTAGTCTCTGACCATGGACATAGATGTCCCTTGTCCTGTGTGATCTTAACACCCTCTTTATCTTAATTATCATTAATTTTCTGCATTATCTATTTAATTCAATTGCTTTCTATTTGATTGAGCGATCCCCTATTGAACATGTTAATCTTTAATTGTCTTGAATGCGGAGTCGTCAAGTCGCTGGCTTGGCAGGGGCTCAGGGTGGGCAGGTTCACTTATATAGCCTTGCTCGTAGTTGCTAACCTACTATATGAATTAGCGCAAGGGACCAGGATAGCATGTATATATATGATATAAAAATTCTACAAAGCGGCGAACCGCATATTCAGTTACCCGTATTCTTTTTCGTGTTCTCTGATCACGATAAAAGTAATACTAATCTAAATAGGCAAGGTCAAGCGAGCGAGAGCGAAATCCATGTATCCCTCTACTCAAGGAGGCTCTACAGTCCGGTCCTCCCTTTCAGCCCTGGCGGTGATCGAGGTCCTTACTATTATAATATCGAATACCCTTCCAAACCCTAGATCACTAGCCCTTGTTACAATATCTCCCGTTTTTCTGATTTCTTGTTTTAGCATGGCTGTCTCAGATGGCCAAAAACGTTAGCTGAAGCCTTGTGCAAAGTCTCCCGCTCATCCGATTGCATGCATGACGTATGGGTCCCAGTCTCTGAGTCCATGTGACATTAGCTGAAAGGCGGAGCCTCGTACAGACTCTCGCAGAGTCTTGCACTCATATACCTGTGTACGATGATGTGCTACTCTAGTTCTAGATCCAGGCATGTGTCACTGTAAGATAATATCAAGAGGTTCTCTTATCAGCGCTGGATTTGGGATGTATCTTAGACATGTGTGGTTTGTTGTCTGAAAGCTCCCCAAATACATTTAGACTAACCTCATGTTTCACCCTGTAACAATTCAGCTTGACTTAGACTATCATGGCTCACTATGGTTTTCCTCCCCGCCCCGTGATGAATACATGACAAATAGTGTCTCACAATGAATCAGGGTGGACACGTGGTACCCGTGTTTTAGATCATTTTGAAACATAAACATTGCGATATTTGTTTACACGACATTAGTCATGGGGAAATAGCACTAAAACAATATAGGATCCGAAGGAAAGGTTTGTAAGGCACGAGGCCACGTAATAAAGTGAACAATATTCCGGACGATCCGTGGCTAATACTTACACCCGGATAGATCCGAACAGAAGCTAGTAGTACACGTGGATCTCGATAAGAATACAGGGTAAGTCGTCGAAGTTTATACTTAGAGGTATGGTGAGCTTAGTACATGTACCTCGAATAAATTTACCGAAAAACAGCGAAAATCCCCACCCTAGGAGAAATTCGGGTAAACAGTTGAGCATGCAGACATCAATCACCCTTTCTCGAAGCAAACCTTGCTATCTGTTTCCAGTTTCTGAAATTCCAGATGGGGTGCGTATTCTATCTATCGGAGTTAGTGCATCGAGGTGAACAGATCCGTGACTATAACTCCGTTGGGAGTTTGTGACTACGAGCACGAAGTTATCAGCAGCATAATCCTAAAACTAGCTCTTGTACTCTCACGTATGAACGAAAGCTTTATTCCAGTAAAGCTGCAAATCCAATTGGTCCTGTGCATTGAGTCAAGCTTATTTCGGATGATACTTATTCCCTGCATCTTTGCCTTTTGTCCGGCTGCGCCAGCACACAAGTTATTCCCACAATTGCTTATAATCGGCTCGCGATCTTGTCTCGGGGGATCGGAGGAATGGATCGAAATTGTGGCGTTTTCTGACACTTGCATATCCGGGGAAATGCCTGACAGCTCTACCGGCCCATAGTATAATGCCCGACGTTGCTGGCCACACCGCTTCGTTTCCCTATGTCTCAAGCGTGTTTAAGGCAGATATGTCTTGCAGTCGGGCGAAATTATATTTGCGACGATCGCGCTGGTCGATGTAGTTATTACGAAATGTCGGTTTAGCTGGAACCGAGGAATGGCGGCAACGGCGGTCTTGGTACAATCCGATCGGCACTTGCTGCCATCCCGAACCCGACTACGTATTTCCCACGATATGTTTGGTGCGGCAATAGTGAACACGGTCAGTCACATGCCTCGTTGAAGGAGGATAGAGGTTGGATGTCGTTAGTCAAGGTGATATAGGTATTTGCTTAGTTAAACAGGTTTTTGGGGATCTGAGCACCTGTTGAGCACACGTCAATTGTCTGGTGTGTGGGTGAAGAGGGGTCAGGCTCGGGGTTTAAGTGGTTCAGCCACAAAAAAGCAGATGGCTGCCAAACTGCATATTCAAGCGAATAGTTGCTCTTCCCAAAATTTCCTCTGCATGCTGTTGCTTGCCGTGTCAGGTAGTGCATTGGTAGCGCGTGACGATGCTTATTGTCGAATTGCGCCGATTTGCCCGGCGGGGACATCCCGGCTGAGAAATGTTGCATCGCGTCAGGTCCAGCTTCGCGCACGTTCGCACCAATTCCGCTGGTGCTATCTCTAGATTTCAGGTAGGTAGTTTTCGGAAAGAGTCAACTGCATAGCTTCTTGTAAGTCTGTAGATAATTGCACCCCCACAAAGTTGACAGATCAGGCAACAAGTGCGTAGGGTGCTGTAGATGACGACACCAGATTGACATGGGCCTGTAATTTGTGATAGGTGGTCGGGTCGCCGGTGATATGTTTTGGGGGATTTTCTTTGGGGGTCAGGGGTCCACCCAATGCTGCCGGACTTAGTCAAACAAGATGCACCAGCACAACCCAACTACTGGGATATAACACCTCACCCAACACAAACGACGTAGATGTTCTCATTGGAGGCATCGTAGCTTATGTAGTGGGTTTATAGATGTGAGTTGCCGATAGGCTCTTGAAAAGAGAATATTACGTTTTGGCCAGACCCTCGCGAGTCTCGTTGGATCGTTGTTAATGATCAGGCATCTCACCACACCCCTATCGTGACATGATCGTGACAATGAGATAATAGCCTTATCTCTCGAATGCCGCTTATGAACGATTTAGCCAGTCATGTGGCTCCGTTGTGCTCGTTGTTGTAGAGAGAGCCTTCTTGTGAAGTCTATGGAGAGAGTGCTTTTCTGTGAGGCTGCCGCCGAAATTGAGTGGCTTGATGGTCAGGCGACATATTTAATCAGGATTCGGCTGGCAGTACGCAACAAAAGCATTTATCAATCTATTGATAACCCCTCCACCTGGCAGGATCTTCGACGTACCTAGCAAGACAAGCTTTGGGGCTTCCGCTGCCAAGAGATCCAGACCAGCCCACCCAGGATGATGCCGAACCAGCAGCAGCCGTCACATTTCCATGTCATTTTGCTGTATCATTGACAAGTTCTGTCTCGCTGCTCTGTGATTCGACTGCTGTCTGTCGCCCGCATTAGCGGTAATTGTGGTCAGCAGCTCGGATTAAAGGATCCTAATACGCTCGCTCACATCGACCATTTGTTGAGGCTTTCTCTCCCTCAACGCGCCATTCGTGCCACTGAAAGGAACTACAGTACCCTGTGGGGCCGAGGGATTTTGTCAAGTACCAAGTTAGTAGTGTCTTCTTCTAGCGGCCAGCGGGATTCTGCTATGGCTTGGGTACTGTACTGTATGTACGTTGTGCAGTAAATTGCTCCGCACCGGTGATTCTCGGTATTGGAAAGTGGGGTAAGTAATATGCTGCATTGGATTATACATGTGCATACTGTTGGTACAGTAGTATTTAGATATTCCACCAACTCGGTACGAATCGTAGACAAGGCTTTGGCCCCTACAGAGGAGGCGTTGTATCGCACAAACTAGGTTGCTCGATATTAAGCGAGCAACACAGGGTCGAGGTGGATAGCTGAGTTGTCATGAAAATAAAGCGTACTTAATTTACGTGATCCAAATACTAACATCTACGAGAGCTAGGTCCGTGCCCGACGAGATAGCCTATTACAGCAGATAGATCATTTGTGGTACGAGTATACTTAGATACGTGTAGTCTCCTATAAATTTCATTGTCTCCACTGCATACGCGTATAATTCTTATACCTAACCATATAAATCATGACGTCGCATAGATCGCGCACTCCGGATCTACTCCGGGTATAGGACATAACTCTGACAGATGTTGATATTACCGAGGAGAAATAAGGTTAAAAACGATCTAGGTAGCTCAATGCCAGTACATATGTTTATTTTGAGCCTAGACAGTTGTAAGATGGCACAGCACATGGATGCAGCACGTATGTGCAGTGTTCATGGCCGCTATTCTGGCGTATCATAATGCAGCGCAACTTCTGTCGACTTCTTGCGCTAGTGTATAAAGAGTTAGTAGCCTCCTCAAAACATAAGGTGGGGAAACAGAAGCGTGCCCAACTGCGGTGCCAGATAGTCGAAGTGCACTACCCTTACCTGGGAGAAATAATGAAGACCCCGTCTCTATTAACCTAGACTGTTCGGTTTAGATTATTTGATCTGACCAGCTTGGACATCATGTAACTTTAAATGCGATGAACTGGATAAACCAATGTGCTAATTTAACTGTATGCACCCAGCTATAAAGATACCTGCATGTACTTCTCTGTTGTGGCGTTAACCGCTCGCCGGCAGTAGAGACATATATGTACTTTAGGCTTCCCTTTGCGCGTGAGCCTAGACCTACCTGCTTGTCGCGTGAGATACATTATACGTATAGTACATACGGCAGTCCTGCTTGATCTGTCTCCCCCTTGCGTATACATTTGTATCGCCCTTTTTACTTTTTTTACTTTTTTTTTCAGCTGGATGGGCTGCACGGCACCAACGCCAGCATCTAATCCCCATCCGTCCATCCATCGACCCATCCATCAATTTACTTAGCACACAGCGTAGTGCGCAGAATGCAGAATTACCGGTACCAGGTAATTAATTACTTAACCGCTTCTGTCCCCCCCTCTACACAGCGGCACCCCTGTAATCGAGGTCTGGTCTTGACTCGACGTCTGGCACAGCCCACCATTAGAGTCCCTGAAGGATTATTACTTAGCACCGCAACTCGACTCTTTGCTAGCAGGCCCCCAATAAACCCCAACTTGCCAAGAACATCATTTTCGCCCTTTCTCTCTCGGCCTCCTTAATTATTACACTCCAGAACTGCGTCGACTAAGCAGCCAATCTATTCCTGTCTGTTGCGCGCTGCCGCATCTCCCCACCTTCTTTGTGTGTATGTCTATTTGTGTGTGTGTGTGCGAGTGCGAGTGCGAGTCTGCTTGTCTCTTGTCTCTTGTCTCTCCACACCAACAACTTGCCCGATTGTCGTTGTCGGTGTCTCAGCGACTGGTATGAATGATGATTCAGGAGCATGTGTATGTCTTCCAGCGATGTCTTGGCCCTCCCTCCCACGCCCTCGTGCCGCGCCGGGCCCGAGCCGGGAATAGGACTTGGACGAGTGTCGTTGTCCTGGTTCTTAGCCTGGTGTTGTTCGCTTCGCCGTTCGGGTCCGCGTGCGCCAATGGTTGATCATGGTCATCAATCAAACTTCTTGGCGCCAACCCAGCCCTCTTTTTAAGCCTCCTTGGCACAGCGGAAACTGACGTTATCCCACAGCACTCCAAGCCGTTCGGAATGTCGTGTAGGTTGCCAAGCAAAGCTTCTTTTGTCTCCCACCACCATCACCTTGTTGCAAAATATACCCGTCATGGGGCATATTTGGCAGCAACCCGAACCCTTAGCCTAAGGTACCATCGGCCGACGTTGGCGCCGTGTCGTCATCGCCAAGGCCAAGTATTGTTGATCATTAACAACAGCTTCACAACGAACGTGAAGGTTCGCGTGAAAGGCATTTGCGCAGATTGTGCTGGCCTGCTTTTTGCCGTAGCCGTCATGGATTTCTTCTACACGCTGCGGGCGTGCTAGGAAGTTGGCTAACTGGCTTGTCAATTTTGCCATCGAGATACTATTCTGTCTATTCGCTCTGGCTAATCAGATCACAGTTTGTTGTTCAGCAATCCCTCGCGGTCCAATGGCCATACTATCCCTAGCACCATCATTCAAAATATCACTGCTCTCTCGGTATGTTCTTTGAGATAATTCACAAATCTCTCACATGCCTAACGGTAGTCTCAGAGCAAGATAGCATATTCGGACACTATCATCGAAAACATCACTACACTCTCCACCAATTCTGTACCAACAACCAAAGGAACCATCCAGGGTCTCGTTTACGTGCCAGATCTTGACGATGGCGACTCATGTTTTGAGCTGTCAAGCCAATATGTCCCGGAGAACGCCACACGGCAAGCTGACCTTCCACCTACTGACTACATCCTCATCGCTCTGGTGCCATGGATCAACGAAAACTGCACAAAGTCTTTCTTAGCGGCCGCAGCTATGGACCCCTTGCATGCCATGCTTGTGTACCGTCCAGATGACGATGATGGCCCACCACCCGACGCCGGATCAGATCTATGGAACCTACAGGCGGGATGGAAGCAGAATAACCATTTCCCTATCTATGCTGTATCCAGTGGTTTCGGGCAACGCATGATGCAACAACTCAGCCTGTATTCTGGGACGTTATCTGAAGTCCCTTTCGCCGACAAGATCAACCAGACATACTCCCCAAACCCCGAGGACTACGTTCGGGTTTGGACGCAGTTGTCTGTGGTCCCAGAACATTCACTACTGGCCATTTGGGCCCTAGTGTTGATCATTTTGGCTGTGATTTTGAGCGTTGCAGGCGGTACGTCATTACTCATGCACTATGTCCAGAACCGCCGACGGGCTTCTCTTCGTCGTCGTGTCAGGAACGGCGAGATAAATCTAGAGGCCTTGGGGATCAAACGACTTACTGTACCTCTTGACCATATCCGAACTTACCCTTTGTTCACATACAACTACACACCCCCGGTCATTTCATCGCCGAATTCTCCCAACCCCCTCAATTCTCCTACTATCGTCTCTTTTGAGTCTGCCGCTCCGTCCAGTCATAACCGAAGGGATCATATCGACCGACTAGATTATCAGCCAACTTGTCTTATTTGCTTAGACCATTTTGAATCGAAGGTGACGATCATTCGTGAACTTTCTTGCGGCCATATCTTCCATCCCGAATGTATTGACGAGTTTTTGAACGAGATGAGCTCCCTGTGCCCCATCTGCAAAGCATCGATGTATCCTCGGGGACATTGTCCAAGAATCACGAATTCGATGGTTCGAAGAGAGCTTAGTACCAGAAAACTCAGGTCGCAGCGCCCCTTTCGTATCGGTTTTGGCAGCGGGTGGCGACGGCTTATGACCCGAAATGGTTCTGAAAACCGGCCAGCACATCGGCGAGTGTCCACATCAACAGAGCTCGCTACCTCAGTTCAGCTGCATAAACCACCTAGTGCGCCAAACAACACAAGGGAGCGTATGCAGGAGTTGATCACGCCCATAGATGAGACGAACAGTGACGATGGGCATCCTCCGTGTAAGCTTCTCCCAATTATAATCCTGCCGCGATCCTGACACGTCTGACCTCTTTTCAGGGCGTCGTGCGGCAAGGACTTTGTTTCCTGGGTTCTCTTGATTTCGGTAATCCGGGCGGTAGGAATAGAATGACTTCGACAATGGGGAGTTGGTAACTTTTAGCATTGGTACGGCGTCGTGATTTGGCATGAAGCGTTCCGGTTTGCGCTTGGACTGATTCTGGGAAAAGCGAATATTGGGCGTTTGAAGATTCCCCCATCAGCCGAAGAAAGGACTGAGGTTATAGTTTTTAAAAGGCGCTTTGGTTTGGATATACCCCCTCGATTCAGATGCGTAGTTACATAGGTAGAAATTGCTACAACTATGTCCTTATCTTCTACCGTGTCGCACATTTATCCAGTTTAGGTAGGTTCAAAGGGAAGGCCTCGTCATCATGAGGGGTATCCGACACAGATACAGTATTGCATAGATTGCCCACATGTACCCATGGCCAGTTCTGTCTCGGAAGTTAGTTCTAGCTTCGAAAATGTCGTCGGTGCCGATACGGATACAAATGCTTGGCGTGCAGATCACTCATATATTGTACCGCTATATGGTAAAAATGTCAGTGCTTAACATGATATATCTACTGGCTAAGACCTAGTCTAATTCAACCAAAGACCTTCTAGCAGGCTTTAGTTCATACTAGGTGGAAGATGTGTAGGAAGAAGAATATGCAAAGGAAATGGGAGCGGACGCCAATGTTTTCGGTCACGCCCCGAAGGCATAATAATGTAGGTCCGGAGAAATGGCAGGCCTCAGATCTATTGCGAGAAGCCCTTGTCGATCCAAATCCAGGAATCTGCTTTGAGCGACGAGAAAGACAGAATTCTTCCGCGTGGTTATTTTAATTTTCCGCCCGTTGTGCGACGTAGATACGGCGATTGAGCAGTGGCAACGTCGCCGTCCAGCCGATCGTATTTCTCCGCCCCCTCTTTTCTCCTTTTCTCCGACAGCAAGGCGCGCAGGGCATATTACGCGAAAATGATACGCCAACACGGATACCGTCTTCAGGCCTCAGTTTCAAAAATAATAGCATCATCTACGCGTCTTTCTGAAAGATATTATTGACTATGATAGGGAAGATCGAGACTTATGTAGACGTCGTCCGCCAGGGCGCGTCTCTTCACGAACACAGAGGACACGACCACGACAACCATCTACAGCGCCCTCACGACGAAGACATCTGGAAAGCCGACGGCGATACGATGAACCCTGCGTAGACCTATCGCGTCGCCAGCACCGACCGTGAACCCGAGCATTGGCCCATAGCTGTCGAGTAGGATCGCGCCCGCAAGCACGGCCTTATAAGTCTGTGCGCCTGTTGGAGATTGGATGACACAACAGGGTAACGGTGCTTAGTGCGAATAGAATCAAGGAGCTGAGGGATGCCTTAGGGGAAGACGTTGTGTTGCAGACAAGGTTAGCCGTCCAGTTCTCGGTGAAACTGCTCTACAATAGACTCGGCGTCGCTCTCGTATGCGACGCGAGATATAAAGTCGTATACAGGCCGAACCCGAGATAGTCTTAACATATATATGTATTTTAGGAGTATATAATGATACAGCGGCGACTATAGGAAGTCTTGGTGCCTACTATAACTGAGACTCTGACATCATATGCTTATCGCAGAATATCCATATTCCGTGACCTTATAGATGAGCTACGGAGACTGCCACAATCTCCTACGTCGAATCCTCCCTTAAAGCACTGCCACGTAAATTTGGGAGACTGTCACATACACCAATGTGTTATGGATTGTAAGTAATCAATCATTCCTTGAACTGCCTCATAGATGACTAAATTTGTTCTCGCCGAGACGCTCTAACAAAGAAATTTCGAAATTGGTGTTGTCACAGGCGGCGACTCCACCATCTATTATTAGAATCCTGAGCAAAACCAGTTTTCGTTGATTTAAGCGAATCAGGCTCCTAGGGGAGTCTGAATCTACGGCTGAGTTTTAGGCTTTTGAATGCCGTTCTGATCCGACTTCCTTTGCTCCCTCCAGTTCCACCACGAGGCCCAACACACGGTGCCGACGGCAAGTAAGGACGCCGCGACACTAGCATACCATACCTCGCTACGCACTTGAATTCTCGAGTTGTTGTTTTCCTCTACCTCAGCTGCCGTCCCGTACCAGACAAGTGTGGTGCTAAAGAATGACTATTGTTGATACATTAGAGGTCAGTTAAACTCCAGATGAGCTTTGAGTCAGGAGGAATATCCCAGGATAATCACCCAAGGGCGTATACGTACCAAAACTAGATTTACCGGAAGATAGAACATAGCAATGGCCGTTGCGATACGCATTGACCGCGAATCTTTGTAGGTGAGGTCGGCTAAGACTGCCATGTCTTTATTCCCTGTTGCATCATCCTGCGCTAAGTATGCTAATTTTAAGCTGGTTTCATGCTGTAGCTCTTGACCATGAAAAGTAAGGATGTTGCTATACTACACGAAGTTAGTCGATAAATGAGCAGGGTTAACCGGACCACTTACCATTGACTTCAGATCATCCGAGATGCAAAGAAGCTTGTGCGTTGTTTCTATATAATTATCAACCTCACAGGAGATGTTACGCAGTCCCCGTTGGAAATCCTCGTGAACGGCCGGGCAGAGGCTTTGCTCTCGTGCTATAAAACATTCATGCTCGGCGATGACTTTGAAAGTGTTCTTCGTGTTGATCAGAATGGTCCGGGCATGATGAATCTTTCCCTTGAGAAGGTGGAGATGCTGCTCGTGTGAAAAGTTGATCTTGAATTTCCTATAAGGATTTGGTATGGCAATTTGCTGGTTCTGTACATACTCTTAGTATGGCCTCGGCACAAACGGGCCTGACTTACCCACAAGCACCTTGAATCGCTGAGAAAAGGAGTCGAGATATTCTCTCCAGTTCGCAATGGCCGCCTGTAGATATTGAATATGTAGATGCATCGGATGGGATGCTGAAGGCATCGTTAGGTCGAGAATTTCTGGAGGCTGTATCACGACCCAAGTTGACTTCTTTGAAGTCGGTAGAAAGCTGTGATGGAGAGCCGACTGACGACAAGACCAAGGGTCTTCCAGATCCCGATTATGTCGTTCGAAAAAGCGTATGTTATAACATATTGCTAGAAAGATCACATCTCAGCGAGCCGTTACCTCACAAACAACTAGGCGATGATATTTACCCCAAGGCGAGTCATCCTGTGTCCCGGGTCCGTAGGTCAGGCCGTTCTCCTCAGACAGGAGATTGCTGTAGCATGCCATGAAGTCTTCATCCTTTGACGAGAACTTTGCACCCATCCCAACGACGAAGTGCAAAAAGAACGGCGTGATTCTCGCGCGGTCGCATATCACGGAGAAAGATTCGACAGTAATATCTATCCTACTCCATGAATTATAACGATCCAAGATTCTAGACACGATCTACATCAGCCAAGAAGTAATTATCTAAATTCATTTTGAAGGCAAAAGAGACTCTTCTTACATCAATGTCGACATTCCTTCTTCTATAGTAGGGCAGACTTCTTCTAACGTCGATGCCCAATGGATATGATCTTCTTTTTCAATGACTACTCCGACTTTGCTCTCATCTGTATTATCGACGAACAGTTCGGAAAGTTTAGATTCGAAACGGTTCCATAGATATCCAAGGCCATGTTGGGAGGCTGCTAGACATAATGGTTCGAAGCTAGGCATCCCGGGGCTACGAACTTGCATTGAGGCAACACTTGGTCTGATCAAAATTTCATATCCCTTCACCACTTTGTGAGGTTCTGATTGTATTATATTAATGAAAAATGGGTTAATGACTGAGGAGTAGATGAGTGCGGGGTACGACAACGAAATTTGTGCATTTGATATTCAATGGAGATCAATACACTGTATTCTTCAATTCTAGTAATTCGGCATAAATGGTGAGCGCTACAGAATTTTCTGCTGCCAAAATGCAAATACAGCCTGAAGACGAATGCTTGTGGCTATGATAGTAACAGTTGACAGTGACCGCTAATTAGGTACGACCGCTTAGAGTTTCATAGCCCAGCCCGATAGTGGTCAGGCTTCTGTCTGTCGCCCCCAATTCTAGCTGTTCGTTTATTCCGCGACACTGAGTTCGCCTCGGCCTAGCCCGACTCGTTTAGAAATGATAGTCTTCGTTTGATGATCTGCAACTAATGAAATTCTAACCTCTGTAAGCGCCCTATGTCCCTCAACTGAGATCGTATCCCCTGAGACCTAGGAGGTATCAACAAACAACATCTATCCCACGTCAATATATGAGCGCTCACCTCCACATTGTAGCTCTGTCCAAAAATCTTCTGGAGTAGCGCATCTAACTTTGCGCGGTCCACGTAGCGCGCTTCGAGGTAAGAAGTAACCATTTCGTTTGAAGACATCATGTTTCTGTAAGCGGAAGTTGATTAGAATTATGTCGCGAGGCAGATTTCTTCGCCATGCACAGCCTGGAAAGACTAGCAGCCTGAAGATGCCCTCTCTTGAGCGTTGCTGGGGTTTTTGTGTACATGGCGGTGGCTATGCCAGATTGTCAGCAATTGACTGGCGCAAATGCAGGTTTCTAAGCGAACCCCCCTCCCTCTCCCCCTTATTTCCCCTAAAGTGGCATACTACAATTGCGGAAATAACGTCTAAGGAGTGTATCCCCGTATCATTTGAATCCATTGTCCTGGAAGACATGAACTTCTAGCTGCATGCATCAATTTTGCTGCTTGTCGCTGCTCTCGTTCTTGTGTCACAAATATCATGGCGTTCAGCGCTTCGGCATATATCGGCACCCTCAAGGACCGAATACAGGATAGCATGATTACATCCATCTCTGAGCATAATTTCTTACCCAGCGACAAGCTTCACGAGATATTCACCCTTGATGCGATCAAGGGTGCCGTCGCAGAACTGACTTGTGGTCCAGAAGATGGCATCAAGCTAGTGGACACGATACATGGCCAAGGCAAGAGAGTGTTTGCCATACTCATCTATAATAACTGGCATGACCTCATTATAGAATTCCGCAAACATGATGCGCTCGATAGTCGGCTCCCGCTTAGTGAAAACGACGCGGAAGCGATCGCGGGTCGCTCCATTGGCCTCCGGTTCGCTCGAGAGGCCCAGTGGGCATTTTGCCCTTATGTCTTCCCTGAGAAAATGTATGAGTCTCATCGTCGAGTGGAGAGGAAAACTATCCTTCCGTTCATTGGCTCCGAGCGGATTGGTTCAGGCGGATTCAGTGACGTTCACAAGATGAGTGTTTCACCATCTCAGCAGAATTTTGTAGACCAAAACGTAAGTATTTTCATGTTAAACCCAGCAGGCTTGGTTGACACAATAATCTACAGGCGGCAGTAGTACATGTTGTGCAAAAAAAGCTCAACGCTGAATGCAGCAGAGAAGACTTTGAGAGGGAAGACAGGAATCTACGGCTCCTGAACCAGCTGCAGCATCCCAACATCATTCCTCTGTGGGGTTCTTACACGCACCGCGAAGAGTATAACTTTCTTTTCCCCTATATCGACATGGATCTTGGCAAATTCCTGATGGCTGAAGCCCGCTATCTAGAATTTCAGTGGGACTTCACTTTCTATTCAGCCCTGGCTGGACTTGCGTCAGCGCTATCGAAGACACATAGCCTGCATCTTAACTCAGCTAATCACGATGTTGACTTCGAGGCGGTTGGATACCATCATGATCTCCGGCCACCCAATGTTCTCGTCTGTGCTGACAATTTCATCTTGTCTGACTTTGGGTTAGGGAGACTAAGAGGGGCCCAGGAGACGTCACACACACCATACAAGTCGAACACAGGAGACTATATTGCCCCTGAATCCACTGATATGAACGAGAATCCACAGACAGTCAACAGGTCTATCGATGTTTGGGCTTTTGGCTGTCTCATAGCTGAAGTTGTGACTTATATGCTGAAAGGGGCTACAGGGGTTCGAGAATTCCGCGCACTAAGACTAAAACCAGGACGATTTCCTAACTGGAAAGATGCCAGCTTCTATCAGCCCCATGGCGACGTCAAGAACGAAGTCATTGATTGGATGGAGGCGCTCAGACGTGATAATCCACATCCAGACCTGACTCCACGGCTTATTAAGATATCTCTGGACGCCCTTCAGCCTAACCCGCAAATCCGACCTAATATGAAAATTATATACCAGCAGCTGCAAACTTTAAGCAGAGAAAAACAACTCAACGCTGTCCAAGCTGCGTTTTGTGAAGTCCAGGGAAATGACGTGGAATCGGCATCTGTCGCCCAGCACCACCAAGGTTTCCGGTTTGCATATGAGCGATTACAGGTATGGGGGCACACTCTGGCTCCAGACAGGGGCGATAACTTTGTCAGTTTTGTTAATCTATCAGAACGCTGTGTTATAACTATGAAGACCTTATTATGCCTTTTGAGAGAAGAACTAAACAAGCGAAGTTTTGGCGGTGATTCTAAGCTCTCCCTTCCGCTTCAAAACTTGATTGTGCAGAACGTCGAGGATTTATG
Source organism: Xylaria sp. Z34 (assembly GCA_037356055.1). Taxonomy (NCBI): domain Eukaryota; kingdom Fungi; phylum Ascomycota; class Sordariomycetes; order Xylariales; family Xylariaceae; genus Xylaria; species Xylaria sp. Z34. Next base: position 422,096 of record JBAWJW010000004.1, on the reverse strand, counting down.
GAGATTGTTACCAGACGATCTTGTCTCGGTCGCTGAAGAGCATTGGAAAGAAGAGCTAGCAAAGAAGGGACTTAGTCAACAGATATCAAGTCAACAAGACATACTCCACGTTGGCTTACCAGCAGTCCAGCTCTCTGCGCCCCCAAATGCTCTTCAGTCCGAATTCGAAGAAGCGGCGCGGTCATTCAGGGATAGCCTCGTTGGTTCCGTGAATTTTGACGAAATTTCCAATATCAACTCCATCACCGATGTTTACGATTTTACAGACAAGATTCAGGCCGAGCAACACAAAGACGGTGGACTCCGCAACCTACCCAAAATAACGATTTATTTGGAGCGCCTGGAGGGATATGCGGCCAACATTGATTTCGTCATTCGTGGGAATCACAATATTCTGGCTCTCATTTGGGGACCAATTGTATTACTTTTACAGTGGTCGAGGGTACTTGACAAGGCTTACGACTCACTGATTGGTGCTATTGCTGCCATAGGACAAATTATTCCCGACTTCCGATCCTCAATCTCAGCATCGAACCAAAGCCAAGAGACTATGGAGATTACAGTCTTGTTTTTCAAAGATATCCTGAGTTTTTATCGTGAGACCTTACAGCTTTTTGCTCGCCCCAGTGAGTGCCATCGTAACTTGCCCGCCTTGATAAGTTCCACACGGTTAACTAATCTCCTCGGCCATACTAGACTGGACGCATATCTTTGATGGGTTGTGGCCAAAGCATCATGCAAGTATCGTGGAAATCTCACACCATATAGGACGGTTGACTCGACTCATGAGAACTGAGATACGCATGGAAAACATCCAACAAGAGCATGAATTTCGCAAACATGCAATAGATAGCTTCAAGGCGCAGAAGACAGAGGCCCATCGGCAAGAGTACTACCGCATCATGACATTTTTAAACCCGCGCAAATACGATGATACCCTGTACCGACTACATGGTCTCCGCTGCCAGCTAACTGGGGCTTGGCTTTTTACGTTTCAGCCATTTGTAGACTGGGTCAAAAATTCAGATGCAAATACTCAGATTTTGTGGTTAAAAGGGATTCCTGGGGCAGGTAGGTTCATATAATTTCTTGACGGTTTTCCAAGGGCTTTGTAAGGTTGGATAGACATAAGAGTGCCCCAGCTCATTCCTTGCCCCAAGTGAAATATATCTAACATCTATCATAGGAAAGACCGTCCTGTCTAGCGCAATAATCGATCGACTACGTGTTACCCAAAGGGCCAAGACAGCCTTTGCTTTCCTGACCTACCAGGATGCTAAAACTTTAGCATTATCGACCATTCACTCAATTATTTTCCAATTAGCTGGAAACGACGAAGATCTCATGGCTATCATATGCGAGTCTATGTGTGACGAGCTTGAAAGCAGTCTCAGTACGGCAGGTAACCTGCTGGCCTCTCTTATCCGCTACTCTGGTCCAGTCTATCTTATTATTGACGGCGTGGACGAGATTAGTGAAGTAGAGCGCGGAAGGCTTATAATAGAGCTTCTCAGACTAGCTAAAGAATGTGAAATGTTAAAGATTATCTTCAGTTCCCGATCGGAAGCAGATCTTATGAGGCTCCTGGACGACACAGTGGTTGAAATAAATGTTCACGACCAGAACGAGGGAAATATACGGAATTACATCGACGAACGTGCTGAAAATATCTTCCGAGTTCGCAAGGTGTTCTCAAAGGCACAAGCTGTCATTAAGGAACTGTTGGAGCCATTGGTTAGCCGTGCGAAAGGCATGTTCCTCTACGCGCGACTCATCATGGATATGGTCGCAACTTTGCACGATTTATCCGAAATACAGAAGGAATTGACGGTTCTACCAGAGAATCTTGATGCTGCGTAAGAATACACAAACTTCACCAAGGAAACAATTTGGGGCGGACTAACTGTGATCTAGATATCACCGAATTATTGTACGACTTGGAGAACATAAAGACAAGCCGAGGGCAGAGCAGGCGCGAAGACTCTTAGGCTGGATTGCTTGCACCCCAAACCCAATTACTATTGAAGAAGCTCAACAAGCATTACTTGTCAGACATGGTGATAAAGATCAAGTTTTCGATATAGTTGCAAAGCTCAACGTCATTGAGTTTCTTGGCCCAATTGTGGAGGTCGTGGACACTCATATTCGCTTTGTCCACTTTACAGCAAAAGAGGAAGTAATTCAGTTCAGAGTCAGTTGATTATATGCTAAATGTTTTGTAGATACATCTCCAGCCCTCACCTTGGAGCACAGCTGATTGACACAACATACGCTACTCTAGATTTGGCTGTGCGATGCATTGAGTATCTGTGCCAGCGTCATCATGATCCCCATATACCAGATAACGAGTGCTCTCATAAGGTATGTACAGGCCAGTATAGCTTACATGCGTTTTCAACCCGCATGTGGTTTGACCTGGTCTGTCAGTATTTTCGATTGACCGAAGGAAACTATCCACCAAGGATGCTGGTCGATTCTATTGCCAGGCTTCATAAATCTAGAAAGACACCAGACTTCCCCACTCCTCTTGAGATCGCACGTGAGACAACCGACGAGAGCGACGACGAAACTGGCAATGAAGATGGAAGTAGCAATGGGGACGAGAGCGAGAGTGAAGTTGGGTTTGAAACGTTAGAACCCCACGAACCTCTGTTATATCAGATGCTTTGCAGTGTCTCGAAGTTTCGGAACTCGTCTTCCGCCTTTACAGGCAAGACAATTCAAGGTACGGCGGATTCTTTGTCAATACAGCTTTTGTTGTCGAAATAGCGACTTAGTACTTACTAACCTAAACGAACGCCCAGGTTCCCGCGAGGAAATAGGCGATCCTCTTTCGATATCACTGATGTCCCAACGCATCCGGCAGGCCTTTGACGACGCGCTCTGCGATTCGCCCATAGGTCAGACAGTTTCAGGAGGACATATATGCCATGAACAGTGTAACAGTATCTTACAGTATTACGGACCTCGACCCTTCAAGTGCGAATTCACACAGTGTGAGTTCTGGCTTTATGGCTTCTATACTCGTAGAGCTAGAGAGAAGCACGAACGCTCGCACGATAAGCCTTTAAAATGTGATATTTCCGGCTGCGAGTTCGGACTTATCGGATTCTTCTCCGAGAAAATGCGGCAGGATCATATCAGAACAGCTCACCGAAGTGATTCATTAAAACTCAGTTTTGAGGTTCAGAATCTCCCTGATGATGGAGTGGAGGCCATGCTTTCTGACCTTGTCCAAAAGAATGAATTAAAAACTATCGAGAGGATACTATTATACTTCCCAAACGCCCTTAAGAGCCCAGGTACTCGACAAAAGCTCCAACTTCTCGCCGCTTGTCACGCTTCCGAAGCTATACTCAAGTTGCTGGATAAAGGCTCTGTAGAAAAGCTGTTATCTAAGCATCGGAAAGATTGCATCGTAGCGTCAATCCAGGTCTGCAATGAAAGCACCCTAAGGTATCTTTTGTCCCGATTAAAGCCGTTGCCCAACTATAGGATACAAACCGTAAGTTTTTCATCCCCATCAGACAAGGAAGAATACGACCGACGAGTCTCAATCATCTGCGAACTCGTGTCGAAGGATTGGGATGCTGGAACGAAAATATATATTAAGTGGTTCCAAAAAAGTCTACGTTTTTTCCCCATATGGGGCCCAAGGTCTTCCTTGACGAAAAGGCTATTCAATGACAAAAAAATCCTCTCGGCAGCTGCGTCGCATCTGGCTGGAAACCAACAACTACTGTGTATATGGAAAGATTTTGAGGTGGTATCACTGTTTGGTGAGCGCTGGGCTGACACCACTCTAAGATATGTGGCAGAAGTCGGGTTTTCAATCCTCTTAGCAAACTATTTGCTTGAGCAAGGCACTGCTATTGACTGCCAACCATCGAATAAATATCGAACTGCACTCCATTGTGCCGCAACAAGCACAACTATGGAGGCGGCTGACATGGTTAAATTTCTCCTTCTTAGCGGCGCAAACCCAAAGGCAGGCAGGACGAAAAGGATACGTGACGAAGAGGGCGCAAAGGGTATTCATCGCTGGTTGGGGTTGACTTGGGATGAACTTGTGGAGGAGACCAAGCGAACACGGGGTCATAGGGAAATCGAAAGGATGATGATCTCTAAGATTGAGGGAAAAGAGTAGATTGTCATTTTGGATTATATATGAATGGTAGCGTTTATATTTTCATTCGGCGGTTTCATGAGGGTAAAGCACTTTATCATATCTCTATATATTTCATCTTAATCCAGGTCTCAGACTGTCTGGTACTGTTAACATTGCCCTTTTAAATTAATTTCGCTCATCATTTAGCAAAAACTTCCCAAATATTTCAAAGGTTAGGTAAGGACCACCAACAGTGACAACAGTAACGTATACGGCACCTGTCGCATCAAACAATCTTCACAAAAGGTAATACACATCTACCCGTAAGCAATTGATTTCTGTTGACTTCTATTCGTTTATTTGTATCTTATGCAAGCATCTCTCTCATACCCTATGATCTGATAAGTAATAAGGTTTTTCCTAAGCAGTAAATATGATAAATTTACCTTCCATCTCCTTAGTTCCAGATCGGCTTCCTCGTCGCTGTCTTTGTTGATAGCCTGATTAATCAGTTGTATCTTCTCCTGCTGTATCTTCTGGACATACTAGAATCTCTAATTAGTATTGGGAAAGACTTCATGAGTTATCTAGCGCCGATTACTTACTGCTTCAACAGAGTTGGGAACAATGTATCGGATGACTGTGACTTGCTGTGTTTGCCCTATGCGATACACTCGATCGACAGCTTGTGCTTCTACCATTGGATTCCAGTGCGGCTCGAGCAAATGCACTGTACTAGCAGCCGTAAGATTAACCCTATGTAAATATCAGTTAGGTAGAAATATTCTGACACACCACAGCAAGCTAAATTACGCACCCTTCTGCGGAACTGCCGATACTAGCTAATAGTACTGTGCAGTCAGGGTTCTCATTGAATTCTTGCATTGCTTTTCGTCGTCCATCCAGAGTAGTTTGCCCATTTATGCGTTGGAAGCCAAATTGTTCTCTTTGTAATGCCTGTGCAACCAGATCTAGCATTCTGACCCAGTAACTAAAGACCACGCTGGATTAAGTCAGTTACATATCAGCTTTTAGTTGAATGAGTGTGCGCTAGGACATACCTCTTTTTCGGTCTCTGGTCATATTTTGCTGCTGTTTGATCCTTTTTCAAGTTTTCTAACAACGCCAGTACCTTAGCAGAGGGTCGACATGTAGTCATGCTTTTGTCCAGAAAATTAGCTTTCATATTGGCGGCTTGTGGACCTGTTCTTGAAGCCGCACAGTTCGCGCATATCGAATCTTTTTTGTCAGTTATAGAGACGGCATTGTCTATCTCTTCCTCGCAGATTAAACATTCAGCAGCATATATTTGCTTTATACTGAGTTCAAAGGACGAGTTTGAACTTTGCCTTTTTTGCTGTTTCATAACATCGGGTAAAAGCTGTTCTCCATGATCGCATATGAGTCGCAGGGAGTTGATGAGGAGTAAGATGCACTTCTCTTTGCCTTTGGGCGATGAGTCCGCCTCTGATCGCTCGTCCAAGCCCGCAGCAATTTCTGCACAGCGTGTTTTCATGGAGTCATATAGGTTCTGGTCATCTTGATGAAGATGAACTTGATGAATCTTCTCGAAACGCAAGGGAAGTTTTAACTCATCAGAAGACAATGCTTTCTCTTTGATCCGTCGAAGACAAGTTGCCTGGATCAGCGCCTGCAGGCGTTCAACGCTTAGTGGTTCCTTCTTCTCTATGGGCTTAATAATCCAAGAGTTAAAATCAGACTTCCGAGTAAGTGAAAAAACGCGAATGAAGCTGAGCAACGCTGCATAGTCGTCGATAGAGTTGTGGATTGGCGTTCCTGTTAAACACCACCGAAATGTAGACTGGATGTCACAAACAGACTGGAAAACCTGACTTGAGCGATTACGAATATGATGGGCTGGAACAGGGTCAGTTAGCCCCAAAATGTCTCACTCTGCATTTAGTTTTACTTACCTTCATCTAAAACCACTCGATGCCATTTCCAAGAATAAAGAGGGCGTGCCTCTTGTGGAAGTGCCCATTCGTTGCGAAGCGTTTCATATGTGGTAATAACGACGTCGACGTCTTGGAACTGATTGGCAAGGGTTTCTCGACTAGGTCCGTGATATGTTTTCACCCGTAGTTGGCCGTCGTGGATATGTCTACGTTTCTTTCGTATTATTTTTCGTGTCGAATTAGACGCTCGATAATTAGGAAAGTGCTTACTCTGAAACTTGAATCATCCAGCCGTATATAGCTATTCATATCGTTAGTGACTCTCACGCATGATAGCTTTCGGTACCTACTTGACTTTGGTGCAACGATAAGCGTTCCTTGGTACTTTGTGTTCTTGTTTGGATCCTTTATCGTATAACCAGAGTCTAAGGAAGAGCAGATCAGTGCCAGCATGCTCAAAGTTTTTCCAAGACCCATATCCTTCACAGTTAATCATTAGTAATTGCCCCAATGAAAGCGTACTTTGGGATGACCTACATCCGCGAGGATCCCACCCATAACTGGGATAGGTTTCGGTTCAAGCAATCTTGTGATTATGTGGTAACTGGCATAGGATGAAGTTAGAAATCGAAAAAATCCATAGTATGTCTGCTTGGGTGTTCCTACTATATCGTGTTGCCATCTTGATTTAATTTCCTTCTCCAAAGCGATGGGAACATCGGCCCTTCGAGAAAACTGCTTTCTTTCTCTTGCATCATAGCTAGAGCGATTTTTTGATGCCTAATACGAACTAAGAGTCATTTCCAAGTTATATTGAAATTTGATTATAGTTACCTCATCAGCGGTGAGCGAAGCCGTGGGCTTGGAAGCTTATTTATTACTGCAAATGCACCCCCATCGGCTGCCGCGGTTTCGAAAATGCGCATAAAGCGACTCTTGCTTATTTCACCTTCCCCCTCGGTCTGCATATCATCATTCATATCGTCGAGCTGTAAATTTTCTAACTTAGGCATTTCTGTACCGGGACGAACAAGGTAGTGGGGATTGTCATATTGAACTCCGGGGATAATCTCGGTGGAAGATGGATGCTGCAGAAAGAAACCAGCGTCTGAAAAGAGACTGCCAATAGCCTCTTTATTATCCCGGAGGCCATATACCACAATACGGATGCTGCATTCCTTGGTTTGTTCCGTTACCGTGCCTTTCCCTGTCTGAAGCTTCCGTTTCCTTTTCATGACTTTCATTTTCGAGACGAAAAGTGTGACATCTAATCTAAGAGGAATTTGATTAAGTATGCTGGCAAGCCTGGAATTACTTAAGATACCAAGATGCGAGCCTGAACTTCGATCATGAAGCATTAAAACACTTCCACATGATCTAAGCTTAACAGATACAGAATGCGTTTCTATATTCTGTATATGAGACGAGGTCGGTATTACCTTCATCTTTTCGCCTATCAGAGGAGAGTATATAACATTGAACAGACGGTACTTACAACACCAAAACAGGTATCATAGTTGTTGCAGATGTCGTCTAATGATTCCTCCAGGTCAGACCCAGCCAGGGTCAGCGACGGCGTATCGTTCTTTTGGTCCAATATCGATGAATTATGTTGGCTTTCGTAGGGCGGCCTCGGGGGAATTGGTGCAAGTTCCTCTGATGTGCTTTGTGGCCACTCCTGGCCGGTCTCGAAATCTGTCAGATGTGTTGTTTCTTCGAGCGGTCGTATTGGAAACTGATCGACGTGCAACAGGGTATTTCCCATGGCGATATCATCCTGAACCGAAGAGGAATAGAAATGATTTATCGGCAATTGATGTGTCATCAGCATTGAAATCGGCATTGAATCAAGTGAGTGATTAGCAACTTCACTAAGTTTCAAGTCATTGTACAGGTCGCCCCGATCATGGCTATACTGACTTTCATACCCACCATATACGTTCTGCTGTGATAAATCAGAGTGCTCATGAGATGGTTGCCACGACGGATGATCCAAACCGTTTTCGTCTGCATTTTCCTGGGGAGGTAGCCTACGTGGTACCTTAAATTCTCGATCTTCGGCGTCGTGAGATGGGCTTGGTCGCTTACTGCCTATAGGTGGTTGCAAGCTCCACGCCGACTTGTTGACATCCATAGCAGCATATGTGAGACCATCACCGAAATCACCAGGAACAAAAAGGTAAAATTATCGTTTGACGTACACGTTAAAGTCACAATGATCTATTGCACAAGGGATTTTTAGCACAGCCTCAGGGTTAGTCACTCCGGTCTTGTGCGTGTTTAATGAGGCTGTGTGCATGCTTATTCTGCAGGACCTGATTTGGACAGTGGGGGGTCCGGTGGTTTTCCACCAATTCATTAGCGGCTGTTTACAGCACTTGGCAGTTACTAAGACTGCTATCGATATGGAACTTCAGTGGTTCAAGAACTAGATTCAGGATAAGTAACTTTCAGCATACAAGTAGCCTCGAGTATAGCTGGTCTATGGACCCTTAACGGCCTTTGATAACCTACCGTAGCTTCATGCATAGGCTGGTGAGGTTGGTTCCTGTAAGCTTTCGCAACTTAAATGGTGTAGGTACATTACAAATATCTTAATACTCAAGACTAGTAGATATCAAGAGATTAAATAGCGAGCCACCTGGTCAAATAGAATGCAGCTCAATCGATACACAACGAAGAGAAATTAACGAAAATGTAGGCGAATAGCTCAACTTACGTTATATTATAGGTGGCTCTGTTGTCCAACCCCGCACTGCTGTCATACAAACATATGAAACAACCTGCTCACATAGAAAGTTATACATATTAACGCACAACTGCATCTCTTGGGAAAACTACGTATGTTATACTTGTGGCCCCTTTTTGCTTATAACATGAATGCTTAAAATGGATTTCTTGCTGATGGCCGAGTAATAGGTTAGTGTTGCACTGAAAGGAAAAACTGTTTTTATTCAAGAAGGAATACAGCGTTTTGCTGGCTTTATTATTAAAGCTATATGCTGTTTAACCAGCTGCATTTCCGCTATATGCTTCTTAAGCAACTTGGTCTTCGAAGCTATATATGGCTTAATCGGTTTCTGGTTTTTCTATTATTCTGGCGTTATTGCAGTGTTACGATCGTTAAAGCCAAGGGCTAGCCATATTAGCTTCTGCCGCCATATGCAACAGTGCACCGGATCCATCAAACACCTGCCGGACTTCGACTGTGGGCTGTGGGCTCACTGTAACACGTCAGATACTAAGCCTATGGGCACTCTCTTATCCTAGAGGGAGAGGGGGGACATTAAGAGTTGCCAACATGGCTCTGGGATTACTTACTGAGCAACAATTTGAATTTTGCCCTCCATGGGCTGGTGATGCCTTCATTCACCAATCCAAGCAGTGCCAAGACAACTTCATCCATGGTATGTAGAAATTGCTCGTTCTCATACTGATTGATGCCATCAATGAGGCAGAATACCGTCATCCTTGCTGGCAGCCGGCGCACCAGGTACGCAAACAACGCGCAGAGCTGCGTCACATCTCCCCTTTCTACCTCTTGCATCACTACCCCTGGGTCGGATTCAATGCTCTCCGCCGGGAACTGTCTCAATAGCTGCGCGATGAGGGACCGTATCATGGCCCCACCGCCATTGTACTCGTCATTTGCAAGATGGCGTCCGCAGAAAAAGATCAGACTGATGGTCTTTCCCTCTGCCACTGATAGTCGGAGAGCCTTGACTACGGTGGCACACAGAACGGAGAAGGGCGATACAGACCTCGCCGCGGCAGTATCAGCAAAATCGCCGTGCACGAGTAATTTAGCGGAGCCAGGGCTAACGATCCAAGCGCGGAAGTGCTGTGTGGAGAGGACCTGCTCGGCGCGATCGCGGTCTTCGAGCATAGTCTCGCCTGCGTTGTGTAGTATGTGCTGGAGATCCGTCTCGTCGAAGTTGGGAATATGAAGACGCATCCACAGCTCTCGCGGCGTCCAGGGCGGGGGGGTGGAGTATATTGGGAGCATGAGGCCAACCGGAGTCGTTGGACGGGAGGGAGTTGGTGCCCCAGGGGGCCAGTTTCCTACCGGACATTGGTCAGTATATTGATGATGGATATTAGATTTACATTGGGGAAATGGGACACACTCTCTCGATCGCCGAGGAAGCCTAATACGTGGTTTAGTAGACTACCTATCCAGGCTATTTCAGCCCGTCCGACTAACTCCTGTTGATAGATTGCTCCGAGGGCTTGATGAGTTGCCCAATTGTCTTGCATAATAGCGGCTTGGGAATTGCGGGTTTCGTTGCTGTCTGAAAGAGATAGTATTAGCAGCAGTAAGTTCACTAAGTATTAAAGCCCGTATAAACAGGTTTATACAAACGCACCTGATAATACTCGATGGGTGAATGACATGCGTGCTTGTGTCTCCAATATTTTAGAACATGACCGTATCTCACTTAGACTATTCAGCAGTCTTTGTTGATATTGCTCGCCGGTGAGTATTACGCCACCGGCACGTTTCACTGAAAGATCTCGCGTCAGATCCCTTGATAGCTGTGGATAATACGCCATCCCTTAGCAGTGTCACTGTCCACTTACCCTGGCAGCTGGTGTAGAACCTGATGGCTTCCTCGATTGCCTTGAATATGGCAAGAACAAGACCAACGGAGGCCACCAATATGTTTTGGTCTTTGGGATACGACTTGAAGTAAAAGTCCATCCTTGCAAATACTTCTGGTAGATCATCGAACCCGGAGTTAACTGCCTCGCGAACCTCAGCTGCTTGACGATATGCCTTTGGCCAAGTTAACTCGGTAAAGCTATATAGATGCTAGCAGATACTCACATCGAGTAGGACACCAATCACGCTAACAACAGGCGATATTATGTCGATATCGGGCACCAAATTCATCCCTTGTTGAAGGGGGGCAGAAACCTTATCCATAGCGAGGCGCATCTTTCTCCTAAATTTGCCGACGCGTTGATCGTTACGAAAGTCATAGTCTCTACGTGCCATGTCGAGCTTTGCTTGGACATTGGGCCACGCGGAGAGGTGCCGAATACCCCACTGCCGCCCGTAAACCTCGCTATTCGATGGCGATTCCTGAGTTAGCCGATTCATGGCTTCGGGAAAGACCTCACTCCAGAAATCCATATCGTTGATAGAACCAGGGGTCGACCGGGGCTGAGGAGGTATAGGGGCGGCAGGGGGCGGCGGGCTAGCGACATGCGAATCTGAGAGAGGTACAAACTGATTCTGCATAGGACTGTAGCGGAATCCGCTTACGTTGAAAGCGGGATGGTATTCGGACATCCTGTTCTCGATGAAATCTACCGCCGGGGCATGGAGGACGAATGTTGGCGGAGGGCCCCGAGATGCCCTTTCGCCCGCCATTTGGGGTTGTTCATTGTTCTTCCTAGTTGGAGAGTATGAATCAATTCCCTGTATATATAGGAAGCGAATGAGTCCAAAACTCTTAATTCCTGACGAGGCTCCGAGAGGCTTACTTTGTAACGTAGGAATGACCCCTCCCATGGTGGCCCCCAACCTCCAGTGCATAATCAAGTCGCCGATCACTCAGCCACTCGCTATAAATTGCCTATCCCAAACCCAGTCTGAGTCTATGGTAAGGCAGCCGCTCTGAAAATAGGCGGTCCGCGACCGGGGAAGCGCATTCAGCTCTAGTCAATGGCGCCAGGCGAAGTACTTAAGATGCTGCCAAGTGCGACCCAGAACTTCCGGGCCAGTTTCATTCCATGATTGAAATAAATCATCCTAATTAAACGTATAAACTTTACTTGGAAAGCAATAAAACTATAATTTAGTTTATACAGTACTTAGATCAACTTTATTTGATATTTACTTTTGGATTACTACTAGGTTATTACAAGCTCAATTTATTAAGACCACAAACAGCTTGGAACTTTGCCTTGGATCAAATATCCTCTCAACCTAAGCCATCTCATTCAGATTGAACCTACTGGCTTTTCTTATATTCCACTTGTATTACCAAACTGTGCAAATGCCGGAAAATAGCGTATCTGAGAACAACATGGAGCTTGAACAGGAGGACACATCCTCAGCCGCCGCCCCAACCGATAACAGAGGCGCCGACATTGAAGACCTCCGTAAGCGATTCACAGAGATGGAGTCAAAGATTATCGCAGTGAGCGACGTCTTTGGTCTTCAAGGATTGAAGGAGACGGCAGAAGAGGAAGACAGTGACTCCAGTTCAGAAGACTCAGAAGAGGACTTCCCTATACCTTCCGAGAGGAGATTCCTCTCGGATGCTGCTTACTTTATGCACGGCGCTCGGATCAATTATGAGCGTATGAGCCGCTACAGGAAGAACCGTAGGGATGAGAGGAAGAAGGCCAAGAAGCAAGCTATGGACCGTCTCGACCAAGTCCAGCAGAAATCGGTACGCCAAATCAGCACGACAGCGTTCCTGAAATCCGAACCCGCCATCGTTACTTGGATGGAGTGGTCCCAATTCATCGACAACGTTGAAGATATTGAGAAATCTGTCATGACTCCGATCAGTGCTGTCATCGGTGAGCCAGAGCTTATCCTCCCCATACGCACCACACAAAGCCCGAACCCGGCAGCGGAAGGCAGCTTCGGCGACCGCCGTACTGTTACCAAGGACTTGGAACGGATCTCACTCCCTGAAAGAATTAGAATCAACTCCGTCGCGCTTCCGTTTATAATAGGGCCACCAATAGTGGGGGATTATGCTTGGACAGGTAACAGAACCATGGTATTTCTCCGTCCATTCAGACGGTTTATTTACCGTGAGAAGCAGCTTCGGGAGCGCCTTGACGAACTCGAGAAGTTATTCAAGGACTGGGACGGGATTGGGACGCCACATACGAAAGGAGGAGGTGACAATGCCAGCAAGGATAAGTTTGAGGAAAGCGGAAATCCAAACACTTACGCCCCAAATGCAGATGGCTCCAAGGAAGAAAAGGTAAAGGGACTTGACGGGGAAAAGAGGCCATTTAGGCCTGAAGGGCACGGTACTGAGAATGAGAATAAAGACGAATATCAGGGCGAGGACACAAATGACTCCATCACAGCCCTCCTACACCTGCGTTGTCTGATGACATTCATCGATGCTGAGATAAAACCCAAGGTTAAGCACATCGAGAGTGATCGATGCCACAGGATCCTCTTCCACGACTTGTGGCATCTTTTCAAGCCTGGAAATGAGGTTATCGACCAGACTGAGAAGCAAGCATACCGTGTCGTCCGGGTCCAGATCCCGCGACATAAGGTCGAAGCCCCCTGGCTGCGCTGGTACCATAGGCCGGACGACAAGGACGAGAATAAGGGGGATGGAACGCCCGTGACGGTGCATTGTGCCTACATCGACTTTGACGGGAAGAAATTCGGCCCGGTGTCGGTCAAATTCAACATCTCACCGTTCGGAGGACTTAAAGAAATCAAGTCTCTGCCCATTTACCCTTTAAGGCTTGCCAAGGACGCCAATCTGCGCACCAGGCTTGTGACGCGCGGCAGAATGCTAATCAACATTGCCAAATTCAAGCCTATGTATTACATGGGCTTGACTCTCGACACGCAGGAGGAGGTCGACAGCCAGGTCGTTGTCGACTTTAACGAGGCTCTTGCAGATGAGAAACGTAAAGATTGGGCACCAACTATCGAGTCGCTACGTACTGCACCCGACATACGCACTTATCAACTATGCATGGCGCCTTGCTGCCGTGACCAAGTCGTGAGAGAGGATGAATCCGTCGACTCGGCATTAACAGAAGAATTTCTCAAAAGTTTGATCCCCGATGCCTCGTTCCGCGCTCCGTCATTGATCCTCTCGCCTCGCCCACTGGAAGAGGCTCTACCTGGTACAGATGATGAGCCGACGAATGATGAATTTGTCGTTATGACATACCGGGTGTTTGGCTTTGTGCTACGGAGCCGTAAATGGGGTAAGCCTTTGTCTTTGCTGGAAAGGTATGCTGCTCTCTAACAGTCTTCGGATTCACAGCTCAGCTTGACCTCACCTTTTTGAGATACGAAAACGCCGATGCTCGGAGCTCAGCTCTCAGCGCATTTGATCGACTTGAGCTTCCGGACGGTCACCGCGAGATGGTCAAATCGCTGGTCACACAGCATTTCCGCGACAGACAAAGTGTGTTCGCAAGAGACGAGCAGACTGATCTGATAAGAGGAAAGGGTGAGTTCATCACCTTCCAATTGCCCGTTCTCTTTGTCATCGCTAATCGTGTCGTTCAGGCAAGGGGCTTATTATACTCCTCCACGGGGCACCGGGGGTCGGCAAGACGACGACAGCAGGTTTGGAAGCCCATATAACCCACATTCAGAGATTGATTATTGATGTCCAAATAGAAGGTGTTGCAGAATTGTTCCAAAAGCCGCTATTCCAGATAACTTGTGGTAAATTAATACAATCCTCTTTAACTTAGAAGTATTGAGACTGACTGTATGCAGGTGATCTTGGAACGACTGCTCGAGAAGTCGAGCAAGAGCTGGAGAAAAACTTCGCCTTGGCAAGTCGATGGGGATGCATCTTGCTCCTCGATGAGGCCGATGTCTTCCTGTCTGCCCGTGAGCGTAAGGACTTTGAGCGGAACGGCTTGGTCGCGGGTAAGTGTCACGCCACAGCAAATTCTCACTGCAGCACTGGATAACACAGCTGTCATCAAGTATTTCTCCGTGTGCTAGAGTACTACACCGGCATCCTCTTCCTCACCACCAACCGTATCGGTGACTTCGATGAGGCCTTCGCCTCTCGCATCCACATGAGCCTGTACTACCCTGAACTCGACGAAGCCAAGACCAAGAAGGTCTTCAAGGTCAACCTCGGCCTCATTCAAGAACGTCTCGAAAGACAGGGGCGTAGGATCATGTACGACGCGTCGTCAATTGAAGACTTTGCTACGAAGCACTTCAACGAACACTCCTACAGTCGGTGGAACGGGCGACAGATCCGCAACGCGTGCCAGACGGCGCTGGCGCTGGCCGAGTTCGACGCGCAAGGCGGCAAAATCCAAGGCGACATGGATAACACAATCGAAGTGAAGCTTCAGCTCAAGCACTTCCAGCTCGTGCAGACGGCCTACCTCGATTTCGGGCGTTATCTCGGCGACATCCGTGGCACCCAAGGCGACCGTCGCGCCATCGATTACGGCTTCCGCGCAAAATCCGACACGCCCTATCACACAACCCCCAGTCGCTTCTCAACGGCTATGAGAGACAGCCACCATTCGAGCTCACTGTCGACCGAATACAACCAGAGTAACGACCCATTTCAGCCGTTTGCGAATCAGGGTGTTGGTGGGCCTAGTGGCGGGCACGGAGCAGGTAGAGGCTCAAATATGGAATACACTTACGGGCAATACGGTCCGCAACAGGGACAAATTGGGCCAGGCGGCGGGTACGAGAGGTACGAGAGGTACGAGAGCCCACAGGGTCACGGCTACATGCACCCAGGGAATCAGGGACAGATGGATCCGAGGCGATACCAACAATTCAATCCACAGGGACAAGGTCCTCAAGGGCAGTATTACCAGGCACAGCCGCAATACAACATGCAACACGGGGGAGGGGGAGGAGGAGGCGTGATACCTGGAGCAGACTTTACAGGGCAGAATCCATATTCACGTGGAACAGGAAGTGGTGGACCTGAAGATAGTAGACCTGCTTAATTTTGGAATAACCTGTCTATAAGAATAAAAAGGTTCTTAGATAAGATTGATCGAAATATTGCATACAAATGATTAAGTGCTGGTACTGTGGCAGGTGGTCCGTGCCCTAGCCTTCAAACAGCTGTTTCTCCACCAGACCTTGGATTCTAGACACACACCTAATACAATATCAATATCCACCCCATACGATTACAGTACCTATAAAAGCCTCCAGGACTGCATGCGAAACTAGAGTCCCCCGTACCATATGCTTACCCCACCAAGCGGTAATATTCACATGACCTTTACGTCCGAAACCTAAGTAGAGGTGTCAGATAAAACGTTAATTGGATCAGTGACTTGAAAACGTGTGTGTGATGCTGTTCTAAAACAACCACCACGTAGATTTTTACGCATACTATAGCCACTATATTGGAGCCTTGCTTTCACATATGTGTCTGGTGTCACATGCAGGAGATCTAGTTGACAACCCCATACTTAAAGAGAAACAATAACAACAGAAAGGATGAAGGAGACCAAAAAAGTACCTCTATCCTGCAATATACGTATCTAGATAAGCATAACAAAAACCCAAGTACGGAATACAACCCCTTTAACATGTCCATCCTCACAACAACTCCGTTCACAATATCCTCTCCATATCCCCTCAATAGCCCCCTCGGCGTAGCCTTAGTTGGTGGGTTCATTCGTACATTTGTTCGTTCACTTGATTACCTACCTGGGTATCACTATCAGTAGCCGTAAAAGAGTTGTGCGTGCACATGCAGCCTGATTTACCTTGCAGTCATTAAAGCAGGTCTCCTAGTTTGGAGACAAGTCCGGAAATTTCTGCCACGATAGTCTCCTTGGAGGCTTCATTGAGAAATCTTACTTTTGCTGTTTGGCTTGAGCCTGACGCATCAGAAACTTTTTCTCGATATACCCTTATTGCTGGATCTTCTTCCAATGACATCTTGAATGTCGACGCTTCAACCAGTGTATCGCGGTGCCATATTCCTTCCCGCTCAGGGGAGATCTTTAACAGCGACAAAGCTTGGTTGCGTATTGATAAGTTACGGCACTTTAGACATGTGAAAAAGAGCAAGGGGGTGACTCCCACGTCTAAGGTTACTATTTTGAAGCAGGCCAGACCACCTTGTACGTGGAGGATTCGTCGCGACATGCTAACCAGCTTTGAAAAGTCCTGAGTATAGTCGTCATACACTCGTTCTGATTCTGCGAGAACCGTGTTTAATATGATCTTCGCCATCAAATAATACGATTCGAGCAGAAGAATGCCGCGATCGTTTGCCTCTATGTTAGGTGCGGCGCTGAAGTTATTGGCATACAAAGCTTGCCATTGTGCAAGATGCGCGAGCAGCAAATCCCGTGACCGGAGCAATTTGATGAAATTCAGGCTTGCCGGCCCCAAATCGACCATGGAGCGTTCGACATCTTGCTTGTGCCGGACAAACCGAAAACAGTTTAATAGTATACTGTCAAGGTGATGTCTAGCGTCGGATATGCTAGAGTATCGGTTTGCAGGCCATGCGGCGTTAACCGACAACACCATCGAAGTTGTCGTGTGAAAGTCGGTGGACGGATAGCCATGGGCTGCAACATGAGTTTGGAGTCGCATAAAAAGGCGCAAGATGGATTTATCGATATAGTGTGATGCGGATGAAGTCGTTACAGAGTGAAGAGCCTGTAGCCCCGACGACCAGTTTCTTATGATCTCCAATCCGCTTTTCAGATGCATGAGTCCTGCTTCGAAGTTATTCCTGAGAAATTCAAGCCATGTGAACAGAGCACAGCAGACTAAGATGGGGAGTGGCAAGTGCACTTTCTTGCACAAGTCCTCGGAGACGCACTTTACTGCCATGTTATATCGCGCTAAATTTAATGGGGTGTTAACAACGTTTAGGATTTCTTGAGAGTCATGTGAACGTTGTTCTCTGAATATATATTCTCTGTGTAGAGCACCAACTGCACAGACTGAGTGGTGAACGCTTGGGTATGTCTCTGCAAGCTGAAGCGCTAAATGGGTCCAGCAGGTCGGCTCAAAATGATGAGAGAACTCGTTCTCTGACATCAACCGAAAAATATATAACAACTGGCGATCTTCCGGGGATCTGGCATAGTGATTCGGCACGAAAGAAGGAACTGGAGCCGCACGACTATACCTCCAGCTTTGCGACGTGTCGAGTTCAGGATTGTTATACCCTTCGCATTGTCGACCCGTTGATGTACATCGCCGGCAGTTTGGCTTCTCCTCGTCACATTTTATTCTACGTATTCTAGGCCATCCTGTTAATCATGCTGTAATAACATTCATCTTTGGTAGCCCTTACTTGCAGACAATACACCCAGTACGTACTCGAGTTGTGCCTTTTCTGGGCCTGAATCCAGACACTCGGGCACCCTTGGGCGGGTGTGAAAGTGGCTGCAAAAGCTTCGGCAAGGGCAATAAAGTTCGGCCATCCGTCCCGATCATATTGAACTCTTATTTGCTGAGTATCAGTCTGGCCTTTCATTGGAATCTATCTTTCCGATTCGGCGTAAATCGTGTTCTATTGTGAATCACAGACATCCTTCCAACCCGGAAATTGTAAGGTCATTATCTTCTAAGCCGCCGCATGTCATCAACAGTGGGCAATTTGCTGACAGTACTGATAGGAATACGAACCGTCCAATCGCAACCCTACCTTTTCATAATAGTACTGTATGATTTAGGTTAGTGCATAATGGATCGATTATCAAGGCTATTGACCGGGGTGCTGGTCCCAACTTTCACATGGTTAGGATGCAAACTCAGCAATTGTTGAAGTACCAAAATTTGGGCTTTGAAAGACTAAATGTCATCTGCCCTAATCAAAACCGCAAATTATTTCAGAGTACATACTTATTAATAAAATCAATTACGAGCCGACCAATAACTGCATTTCCTGTGCTCACGGATCCTAACGCCACGCAATTGAAGGTGGCGATGAATATAGGCTTCCATCTGTGGTCTTAATGGCCCAAATGTTTTCGTTCTTTTAAATATCGTGCATGCTCCTACAAATTCTTCATATCGTATTGTTCTGTTTAATAGTCATTTCCCGTCCCCGACCTAGCGCTCGAACTTCTTTCTACCGCTTGATTTCTGCTAAAGAGAAGTAAGTAGTGGCGGAACAGGTGTTCACTAATGCAAAAATGGGCTACTATGCACTACTCGTTTACATATTTTCTACCTTCATCATATGGCAGACCCACAGCCATATCCATAACGTCGAGTGGCTTGATTGTCATGATCACATACCTTCGACACTTGCCCTCACATCAACCGAGCTTATGAATCTTCCGAAGACACTCCAATGCGGCCGAATCAGTCTTCCAATGGACTATAGTCGCCCCTACGGTTACGAGAACAATATCACGATTGGGCTAGCTATGCACAGACCTCATGATCCGAAGGGCGCGATTTTTGTGTGGGTTGAATAGGTTACTCGAAATTGGTTTATGAACTAATTGCTTTGAGAACTAGAAATCCGGGTGGTAGTGATCCTGTCGCCGTGCTGGCATGGGAAATGGCGTTGAACCTGACCGATACATTTAAGGGTCTAGAAGACTACGATTTGATGAGTATGTGACTTCCTTCCAGTACGTTCTTCAGAACTTGAACACTAAATAGCTAACTGTTTGCCAAGTGATGGATGTCAGAGGCACATACAGCTCCAATCCCTTGAATGTGTCTCTCCCGACTCTTAACGCCTTACCACTATCATAGTTTGTTCTCGTATTGCTTTTCAGTGATTCGATCGCTAATAGCCCTAAGTCCCCGAAATCAATCAGAATTCGACACATATCGCCAATTATCCTCGGCCATGTTTCAATCGTGGATTGATTCAAGCTCCCCTCCAGGAATTATTGGACACGTCGGAACAAGAGAGGTAGTTCAAGACTTCGAACATATCCGAAAAGCACTCGGATATAGCAAAGTTTCTTTTATTGGGCTCTCTTAGTAAGTATCACAGTGAATCAAAACCCGTATTATAACCTAAAGCTAATTCATTGGCTTAGTGGCACGTATCGTGCTCAGCAATATACCGCTACATTCCCTTCTCGAATCAATAGGCTCGTTTTAGACGCCACTGTTCCGCATGGAAGGGTTCGATCTTCCTCAGTCCCAGAGACAGAAACGTGGTTAGCTAACTTTAAGTTGAGAGCCTCCACGATAAATCTCTAGACGATATCAGAGCTCTTAATCGAGCAGTCCTACGGGCAGACGCCTACTGCCAGGCTACGGACACTTGTCCGCTCAACAGGCTAGGCAAGGGTAGTGTTCCTGAAGTGCGTATTAAATATTACAAGCAATAATCTCGTACTAAGAATCTAGGCAATCAAAATGATCATTCAAAACACTCGAGTCCAAGAATTACAGTGTGCCTCAAACTGTTCCGATGTAGTTCCCCTAGCGGTGTTACAATCGTCCCTTGCTTCCAAATTGTCAGGGCAACCCGACTTCGCTGCCTTCACGGCTTCACTCGCTAGCGCTTTGGCTGGCAACCTATCTTCACTTTTAGAGAGTTCTCCGTTAACAGTTGAAGCTGTTGTGGCTTTACCACTAGAATGTGGAGATTTCTGTACGTCCAAAGATATAACAGGACTATCCCACCTTGCTAACTAGTATGGTATCTAAAGCGTACAATACGCTCACATACAAGGATTTCAAGAATTCATACGACGACGTGATCTCAGTAAGCACTGGAATAATCCTATATGGGCTAAAAGCTGATGATTTTAAGCGCGATGGGACAGGAATCGGGATGACAGCTGTTTGGCAGCTCTGGGTAAGAAGCGTTTTCTGTTACTATTACCTGTTTCCACCCTTTAACAATCGTCTAGCTTTACTGCTCTGGGTGGCCCTATCATGTGCAATCTGAGGTGCCGCAGCCTATAGCCAAGCCAACAGTGCTGATGGCTGCCGATTTTGATTTTGAGTAAACCCTCCGATTTCTTTGAGATTGATAGCAAAGTCTAATCACAACTCCAGTGCTCCAATCGAATGGTCGTTATTTGACTTCACCCAACTTGACCTCGATCTTGTGTCATTTGTTGTGCGTCACGGCGATGGCCATACTTCCTTTGCTAGTACGTTAAACTGTTTGTGTTCATATATATTTCTAACGAACTGAATTTAGTCCCAAATGAACCATTTGGAACAATTGGGAAAAACTTCCTCCGGTCTGGAAAACAACCGTCACTAGAGAGCACACCACTTTACAAAACGTTTTCCGGTAGCAACATCAATTATGATTTTCCAGATCCCTATGATGTTCCATTTGCCCTTTGATAGGCCAGGCCGCGCAAAGTCTAACCCAATAATGTACCAATAGGTTTTGCTGATTGGCACAGCCCAAGCAGACAGGGACCATTTAGCGCTATATATTACCTATCATACAGAAATCCTACGGCTATCAATCATGTAAATATCTATGCGGTATACTAGTGTACTTATTATATCTTGAACAATGCATTGTGGACCGAACTATTAAGTAAATCGTTTAACCTACGGCTTTACACAAAAAGTAGCATACCCTAAGTACCTAAGGTCAACTACAGATGGCAAAACGGAGGCCCGGCCGCTACCTACGAGGAATGTACAATTTTTGCAAAAATCCGTATTATTTGTCATGAATTAATGAAAAATAAAAGCAGGACCCGAGGGCAGCAACAAAATAATAAAATATGCATCAGCCGTGAATCGAACACGGGGCCCATCGATGGCAACGATGGATTTTACCACTAAACCACTGATGCTTAGACGGTGTGTTGAGATCTTGAGGATCTGGTTGTTCTGGAGTTCGGCAGGCAATTGGCGAGACTTAGTTTCACAACCGGTTACTGTGCCAGTCTCGTAGAATCCTGCCCCTTAATTAGCTATTGGATTCGGGCCTGAGCGATTAATATGTATATACGTATGGGGAGCTTGGTGTGCTGGAGGAAAGGGGCGGGTTTCGTGACGTGCGCTTTAAACACTAAGTGCTGCTGTTCAGTAAAACCATTGTCAGCTTGGTATGGCTAACTAGTAATCTATGACGCCTATACTGAACTCGCATACAAGATTAAATCACTAGAGGTGGTGCTGGGATCTAGGACGTCCGAACATACAAGTAAAGTAGATCGAATTTTTAGTATACAGCGTGTAATTGCATTAACGCCGTACGCAGAACCACTTAATCCTCTCAAGAGTCCACTCCCATAGACCCGTATGTTCCTCCTGACGTTCAGCATTGTCCAAAACCCACTGCACGGCAGCGACGACTTCATCCGGGCGATCTTGAATAACATTGTGTCCGCAATCTGGAATGTGTATGAACCGGCTCTTCCTCGAGAGGCCGAGTTGTCTGCGCTTGAGCCGCTCGTCCTCGGCATCAACACGTTGGAGCATGTCACGCTCAGCTTCTAGCTTCTGCCTCTGTGTTGCAGTCTCCTCAGTCTCATACCAGGAAGAGTTCAAAACTCTCTCGTTCTCCTCTAGTGCCTTCCACTTTCCAATGAAGCTGTTTCCCCTGATGACGACCACGGGGCGACTTCCCATGATCGTACGGCGAATTTGCAGCTCATCAAGAGCCGGGTCGAGGCCGCCTTCCTGTCCAGTCTCGGCAAGCACCATGCCAAGCACCCGGTTTGATGGGCTGTTCTTGCGCCGCTGTCGTAATAGTTGATGTTCATGCTGTATGAACGCGCGCGCGAAGGCACCGCCATAGGAATGAGCGATAAGAATGCAGGGG
Organism: Xylaria sp. Z34; assembly: GCA_037356055.1. Taxonomy (NCBI): domain Eukaryota; kingdom Fungi; phylum Ascomycota; class Sordariomycetes; order Xylariales; family Xylariaceae; genus Xylaria; species Xylaria sp. Z34. The sequence goes on along the minus strand of JBAWJW010000004.1, from coordinate 399,645 downwards.
CCGTCCAGATTGTGTTCGTCGCGTCCTGTGATCTCGTTTGCAACATCCTCAGGTCCACGAACATAATCCCACATTTGTGCGGCGACGTCCGCAGCTAGTAAGTTCCCTGGCTCACGATTGTAGAGCAATACGCGACAACGCATTTCCGTCACGAGCTTCGTGGCAAGGTCATCCCAAGTCGGCGAGCATGTTTCACCTGAACCGTGGAAGCAGATAACTAGCGGGTTTCGAACGCCTTTGCCAGAGCCATAGTTATCCGTAGATACATCATCAGGTAGCAAAAGTCTGGGTGCGAAATCCTGGATTGTGGCATGATCCCGAGACGAAAATGGTAGGGAGTCTGCCATGGCTTAGACCGTCAGCCATTCTTTCGCATAAATCAAGTAAGTACCGTTGATGCGTGTCCCATCGAACTATAACGTGCGGAAAACCAGTATGCTTTATACTAGTTGGGGATCAAGCCCGTGCCGCAAACACGTCCCCAAGTGTAATAATGTTGACGACGATTGCATGCATGTTTTCGAATAAAGCGAGTGCTGAGCCATGGAAGGATATTGAGCTAAACCGGGCTATGCTTGGTGAGGCACAATTGTTGGCAGACTATTACTCACTTAAGGATGCATGAGAAAAAAAGGAAAAAGTTAATACAGTTGGACGAACGGGGAATTGAACCCCGGACCCCTCCCAGACACATTATTCCAATGACTTGGATATGCGAAGGGAGTATCATACCCCTAGACCATTCGCCCCGATATTAGATATGCAATTTGAAGACAATTCATATTCGTGAGCTAGCCAAGCAGCAATCCATTATCCATCTTTCAGTTTAGGTTGATTCCTGCTAGTGGTTTTCGGATAGTATGGTCTATACACCTTTGATACCTATGAGTTCGTGCATTGCTTTGCGTTCCTTAGTTCAAGATGAAGCTCTTGAACAACCACAAGCAAAGGTACCGATCTATCCGTGATCCACAGGGGCATGTGAGAATCCCGTATTTTCCCCGCAAAAACTGCCTGGTAAATGACAGAGCTACAATTTGTTACTACCAAAGCAATATCGGTATGAGACATGCGAGCGAAGATTGTAGTTTGTAGTTTGAAAATAAGGATGGATTGCCTCATGAAGTTTTAATTTTAAATCCACTAATATGCTTTGGCATATCATTGTATCAGAGAGTGCGCATAAAGAGGTGACTTATCATCATGATATTGAGATCTGCTTGTAGATAACTAGTGGCCGTGCGCTAGAACAAGCCCGGAACAAGCCTAAATTGCTCAACGTTGTCCGGAATGGGCATTTACGAATTCTCTTGGGCATGGGTCCTCCCCTGTCTGTCATGTCTTGGCCACCCAACCAGCGTCTCCCATCTTGACTTATCTTTCTTGGCTTCATCTTTTGATACTTATGTGCTGACACTGCCAAGGAGTTAGCGTAGATACATACCTACATGCCGTATTCCACGAGAGCATCGTTAACAACTTCACTTAGACACAACTACTTTTATTTCATCACGTCCATAACATACTTCAATCGTGATATCCCGCATCGATGCACTGGCAATACTTATATCCAAGTATCCGATACGACATTGTGGGAGGAACAGGCACAAACGGGCGATCCCGCGACCGGCCGCGGCCATCTCGATGCTTGCCGAAGATGTCGCATGGCACATTCGAAACCACCCACTCGACCTTTTGACCCCCGTCCTCCGTCGAAAGTGGCGCATCGCCGTCGCCCTGGTCTTGGTTGTGCTGCTGTACCTCCTCGTCGGCCTCGTTCCCGAAAAGCACCATGTCCTCTGGGGTTTCACCTTCGTTCACTCGAGTTACGACTGGTCCAAACCGAAGTTATTCTTTCCTGTATCCGAATACGCGCCTTTGCCGACCGGCCAGCCCCAATTGCTACCGTCAGTGCAGTATGATTTCAAGGAGGACAAGAGCCCCGAGGGTGTAGCGCGACAGGCGGTCCTTGCATCGCGGCGGAGTGAGGTGAAAGCAGCGTTCATGAAGAGTTGGACGGGTTATAAAAAGGTTGGATTCAAATATGACGAGCTCATGCCTGTGTCTGGGGGCGGCTACGATGAGCCTGGCTTTGGTGGATGGGGAGCCACTCTCGTCGATTCCCTGTCGACCCTTTGGATAATGGATCTCAAGGACGAGTTTTACGAGGCTGTCGCCGCCACTGCCACAATAGACTACTCTGTATCGCAGGATGCCTCCTGCAATTACTTCGAAACAACTATACGACACCTCGGCGGCTTGCTTAGCGCCTACGACTTAAGCAAGGAGACTGCATTGTTGGAGAAGGCGGTCGAGCTTGGTGATATGCTTTACATGGCATATGACACCCCGAATCGCATGCCCGGCTTCTGGCTGGACTTCCAAGAGGCCAAAACGGGGAAACAGTTGGCTGGTACCCACGATCCTTCAGCTGCTGTTACATCGTCGTCCCTCGAATTCACCCGCTTGTCACAGCTGACTGGTGACAATAAGTACTATGATGCGATTACTAGAGTAACACAAGTGTTGGATGACTGGCAGAACCGGACGTATCTTCCCGGAATGTGGCCTACTTATTTCGACCTGCGCGATATGACATTGAACTCCGATAATAGCTTTACGATAGGTGGACTTGCCGATAGTATTTACGAATATCTTCCCAAGACATTTGCTATACTTGGTGGACTCAGCCCAGTGTACGAAAAACTGTACCGCGGGGCGATGGATACAATCATCAAGAATATCTTGTTTCGGCCTAAGCTACCCGACCAAGCAGATATTTTGTTTCCGGGTAACGTCTGGGTCACTGAAGGTCAAGGACCGAGCCTGACCGCCGAATCCCAACACCTCGCCTGCTTCGCTGGCGGCATGTTCGGGCTAGGCGGGAAGCTCTTTCAGATCCCGGAGCACGTCGAGATCGGCGAAAAGATCACCAAGGGCTGCGTATGGGCGTACAACGCCATGCCGGCTGGCATTATGCCCGAGGCCTTTCAAATGCTCGATTGCCAGAACTTAGACCCGTGCGAGTGGAACCAGGAAGAATGGGAGATCATCGGGGATACAACTCTGACGCCGGGATTCATGAATGTGTCGGACCCGCGCTACCTTCTCAGGCCTGAGGCCATCGAGAGCGTATTTCTCATGTACCGTATGACGGGCGATACCGATTATCAGGAGATGGCATGGAAAATGTTCCAGGCGATTCGCAACGCTACCGAGACCGACCTAGCGTTTTCGGCGATTGAGTCCGTTAAGGTGGCTGATACTGTGAAGGATGATTCAATGGAGGTCAGTATATCAAACCACTTCCCCACACGCATATCTCTTCTGTGATAGCCGGCTAACTAATCCCATGTAGAGCTTCTGGCTGTCCGAGACTTTATGTTATTTCTACCTGGTATTTTCATCACCAGATCTTATACACCTAGACGAGTACGTCTTTAATACCGAAGCCCACCCACTGCTGCGGCCTACCCCTTTCACAGATAAGTCGGGATTATCCTATGGATGAACACTACGTCCGGGAAGAGGCGGTGGACAAGGTGAGCTGAAGAACTATTTAATGATAATGATACCATAGCATAGCATTGCGTTGGATTTCTATAGTGTGCTGGATGAAGAGCGTGTGTTTGTTATAAATCTAATAACATTGCAATTTGTAAGGCATTACATGTGCTTGATGTTCACTCGTGTCTGGTTTATATTGTGTTTATACAAAGTATATTTTTATCGCTTGTCTTGCTTAAATGGTTCAATCCGGAGGATTAAGACTTGAACTTAACAAGCAAGAGCTGAATCTTATTAGTATGCTTATTTCTTTATACAACCTCGTTGGCATTCTCGGGTGTAAGAGATGAGCTACTTGTGTATCGAATACATGTAAACTACGGCGTAGTATATAATGTAAAGGAATAACTGTCTCTTGCTAATATTGTTTATCGGTTTTGTTTGTTGCTGAACGTTGAGTTTATTTATCTAGCTTAATATTGCGACGAGCGAATTAAAGATATGTGAGGCTCCTATGCTCCTAAAACCAGTAGCTATAAGGTCAGTTTGCAGTGAAATGTTTTTAAAAGGTAAAGATTCCTACAGTAACAGTCGGCCGGTTGTTTCTTGGTTGCTACCGGACATTTCGTTTAGATATGTAAGCGTTTATCTTGGTCCTACATTGTGTACATACTTAGCTAAACATGTATAAAATGTTATACTAGAGAGCAGGAATTGGAATTGGTGCCGGTATAGATGCATTACATGTAGGGCGTATGTTTTTATAGAAGGCCGTGGTTTCTAGGAAGTCCCGGTCCGGGACTCCCGGAGTGCGGACGTCCGGGGATTGGGCTTTGCGTACCCAGCCTGAAATCGCCAACGGCAGCCAAGAGAATAATAGCGTGAAAATACACCCCAGTCTCTGGATTAGAAGGTATATCTCGACCACAGTGTCTAGAGGACCACGCCAACATCGGCGACTGCTCCTCGCATTGGGTATTCAGGGGTGCTGGCTCGGTTCGAGCGCAGACCTAGAAAGGTTGTTGGATTATGTTCAAATTGATTCCTAGCCCAGTCTCAATATGGGCCATAGCATGTTCGTTGTGGAAGTCTTGGTTTACGAGTTAGTCGTTGAGGCTCGTGCTGGGCAATACATCTTCTCGCGCCAGAGTTCGATGATCACTTTCTTCTTGCCCCTGCAAACAAAGTGTCTTTAGCTGAATAGAATACATAAGTTATTTTTAATTATATTATATTTCACTTAAGAGACTTTATTATTATTAATATCTTAATTTTCACTTTGCATTTATTATATTAATTATTAGATGATAAAAGCAAGCCCAGGCATTTGTTATATAACCCAGACTTCTTCTCCTGCTTCATCGAATAATATGTCCTTCTTCTGAAGACATCCAACACCGACCCTTCTGAAAAAGCTAGCTTTTCCACTAGGTTCAAGCAATAAGAGGAAGTAATTCTGTTCCTCACCCAAATTTTCGACCCTTCCAAGAGCTATGCACCGCAGATTCTGGATACTGGTGTCAGTAGCCCCTGCATCTTCGGGTATTTCGTCCCATACGATCCCAGAGCTTTTAGCGCCAGACGGAGTGAGTGTTCTCGAAAGCGCTCTGAAGGCCTTGCCGCTGACCAGCGGATCACTACTATGAGTTTGCAAGCTAGAGTCTGGTTCGCTCCGTTGGTCCTCATTGGCTGGAAAAGATCGGATAGCGTCGCTCCATTCCACTCTGTACGACGGAATGTCCATATACCCAATCTCGCCGTGCACGGCCATCCAAGACCATGACGGCACCGCTCGGTCTTGTGGATAGTCGATCCGTGTCAGCTTGGCACCGTTCGATCGCCGCTTCCAGAGCAGGCTCCTATGGAGAAACCGATCCAGGATGCCATAGTGCTGATTAGAGCTGATGCTCTCTGCCAGACGCTGGAGAAGCCCAGCAATGGCGTGTGACCGGTCCGTCGGGTACGTGATGCCAAGGTTACAGTACGTGACGAACAGGTGTTGAAAGAGACGGAATCGGTTGCTTTTTGTGTGACTCAGGATCGAATTGGGGAACTGGGGGTCCGACCAGAAGCTGGCTCGCGGACTAACATCGTGATAAGTTAGTTGATCAATTGGTTATTGCACTCTAGCATAGTTTGTAGGTACCACAACTTACTTGCTCAACTTCGTCAATGTCTCGCAGCGAATTCCTTGACCACACTCCCAATAAGCCTGGACCGCCGTGAGATGAATCGTCCGATGGGACAGGGCACGTTCTTGCAACACCCAGGCCCGCCTGTTCAACAGCCCATCGACCACGTCACGGCGGAAATTGTCAATAGAGGGGCAAATGTATAGCGGAGATCCGCCTGGGGCGGTGCCCGCCCTGACAAACTCTGCTGCGGGCCGCGGATGGAGGAAGCCCGTTGTGGAATCACAAGCTGACGTGGCCGCGATGGTCACATATGCCTGAGAGTAGTACGCCTCCATCTTTTCGGCCTCGGATTTCCAGTCCTGTAGTCCAGCGCAGTTGGCGGAGCAGCCTGGGTGCGGTTGGATAATGCACATAGAGTCGATCCAGAGGTAGCGTACGCCGAGGCCTCGGGCGACCGTAACGGCATCTTGAAACGTTTTAGGCAGGTCATGCCATGAAATCTCCTTCATTTTGTTCTCGATATTGCACCGATACGTGCAATACCGGTCCTTCACCCTCTGCTCTAATGCCCCCCAGCAGTGAGAAAGGGCCAGGAATCTTCCCCGCTCACCTTGGCGGGAAATGTGAAGGCGCAAAGACGGGACCCCGGCATTCTCTCCCTCGACGTCAAGAAGCCTGCTGGGCAGGAAACTGTCGAGGCCATTCCAGCAGTCGTGGTCGTTGTCACAAACTCGAAGCCACTCCCGCAACAACTGAAAATAAGCACTCGATCCTGCGTCTGAGAGAACGGGATATCCGGCCTGCACGTCCGCGGGGAGGTCCCAAGGTCCTGTGAATGTTAGTAAATCGAAGAACGGCGCATAGGCTCATCTGGAAGTACGTACCTGGCTCGGCACAAATTCTGAAAAGTGGTTGGCTACTGTTGTTGACTTTCAAGTTTGAACCTTGTCTGGAGAGCAGCATAGATGTCGACGGCCCGAGGCGTTGACGGAAGAGACTGCAGAGCTTACACGTCTCAGGTAAATCGGATGGCTCGGGGAGAGTGACCAAGATTTCCAGTTCGGGCGATAAGAAATCCAGGTTTTTGCAGCGATCACACAAGCAGGCCGAGTCTGGTAAGGCCGATTGGAACACAACATCCTCACCAACAAAACTTTGGAATAGTTTCTGGGCAAACGAATTGTCCACGGTAGAGGTCCAGCAATCCTGAAGAGCTATGATCTCATCGTCGGCTTCGTCGAGATCATTCTCTTCTTCATACGTTCTTTCTGTTCTCTCGATGTGTCTCTTGAGGTCTTCTGGGCTATCAATGGGGTAGCTTTCGACTAGCACATTGTCTCGATGAAGTATCAACAATTGTGGAAGCTGCCGAAAGTGCACACGGTTCTCGACAAGGCGCTCGCCCCGGGTTTCAAGTAACCACAACTCTTCGCTGCTTTGAGTTTCGTGGCTCCTCGGCGCTCCCCTCACCCCTTCATCCACTCTAGAGGTTAGTTGCAGCACCGCCCGATGCCAATCGTTGTCTTCACTCCACATAGTTTCCTCTAATCCCTGTCCATCTGACTCATCGTCTGTCTCTCGTCCTGAAACTTTTTTCGTCTTGGGATTAAGCTGAAGCAAGGCTCGTAGATCTAGGGTCTGTTTTCTTTGCTTCAACTGCTTCAGCCAAACTTCAGCTTCTCGGTCCTTGGTGGCTAGCTCTTGGAGGATCGCTTCGACATAGCCGATGTCGCCGTCTCGATCACGTTTTGCCATCACCAAGCGCAGAAGGGCGTTTCTAGACTGTTCGTACAAACTAGGCTGGGAGTCGGGAAGTGCGGGCATTGCAGACCGCAGTGTCGTAATGGCGTCGTCCAAGTCTGGCTGTGATTGGGTTGCTTCAAATCGTCTACACAGCAGAAACCCTAGAGTCACCTTTTGGACAGCCTCACCTGGCGCCGTCAATGTTGATATAGCCCGACCTGAATATGATATTGCCTTGCTTAGGTCTTCTATTACTTTTGTCACGTCATAGCGCTCTCCTAGCAGGACAGCCAGGTTGTGGAGGATGAAAGTTGATTCCGAATCGTCCTCATAGATGTGTGATTCAGCCCGTTCGCCGTACAGAATGCCATTTTCAAGGTCTTCAATATCTCCAGTTACGGCGTATCGGCAACTGTAGCAAGCCGAAAGCTGGCCTAGCAAATCAATCATCTCAGGAGTCTCATCCGACGATTCCACGAACTGCCGCAACCCGGAAACCAGAGCATCCAAGTTCTCTCGGCTCTGGCTCGTCTACTTTTATTAGAAAACGTCATAATCTGTAGGATCGTATAGAAACGACATACAATAGCTCGCGCGTTTCCTCCTGCGTCCTCGCCTATCATGACAGCACCGGGATCGTCGCCATTCCACGGTATACCGTCACCACTCTGCCAGAGGAAGTCGCCCGTGATGGCAAGAACCTCCCTGAATGAATCTTCGCCACCCTCACTTCCAGAGGCCACGATATCGCCCGAAGCCTCAGACGAGGAAACCACCTCGTGCTTTGCTGCCATGGGTGAAAGCGTCCGGCGAGTCTGCAAGGCAACGCAAATAACTTTCCGCCGGTCGGTGGAATCTTTCACGATGGCTAGTGATAGAATCTGCCTTGGCTAATTTGTTGTCATTTGGTTGGGCTGCATTTGACGCATCGCGGTCTGACGAGGCTGGTGAGCATCCACAATCATTGTGACCCTATATCTTACAAATTTACGCAAGAGAATTACTCACACTTTCCAGAACTCCAGAACCTTTGATCACCAGGTACTAAAGAACCAGCCCTCGTCGTAACCACCTTAAGCTCTGTGTTCTACTCCAGCTTCGGTGTCTTTGCCGTTTCTCTCAAATTGCCCCAGTATACCCTGGATATTCGCTGAAGTCCTAGCTCGGACTTACTAAGTACCATGTCCGACGATGGAAAAGTCCCTGAGCTGGGCTCCATTTGCGCCGTCAAGAAGTTGTACAATCATTCCAGCTACGCAAGAAGGGTCCTGCCGAGCTGGTCCGATGTCGAGGACCCGACTCTTGAAGAACGGCGCGCCAAGCAGCTGGGACAGTCGCATGCCATCGTCCACCGCTTCTCTAAACACAAGCTGGCCAATGGAAGGGCAGCATGGACCACGCACTCGGTCGAAATCCAGAGCCCTCTCCTCCGAAATGCGCTCGACACGCTCTTCAACGACTATCCGCATTGGGCGCCAGATGACAGTCCCTACACGTTTTATCCCCCCTTTAAGCCGTTGCTGCATCGGTGGCAACAGTGGACTGACTTGTTTAAGAAGGAGCCGGACAAGAGGGTTAAGATGGAGATGCACATGTTTCGTCGAGAGCTAGAACCACTCCTGACGACGGATTTGTCGGCTCTCCTCGAGGCGAAAACAACAGGCATAATCTCATTCGAAAAGCTCTGGACGATCTACGGACCGGGAGAGTTAGTAGTATATAAGGCTCGGGGAAATACGTGCGTCTCCAAGATTTTGGCGACGAGGCTTGTCAAACCACCCAAAAGGCACCAACGGCGGGACTCGGACGATTCAGACAGCTACTTCACAGACAGCGATGACAGTGATTATGACGATAGCAACGATGACTATGACGAAAATGGCGATGATAGTGGCGACAGCGAAGATGAAGGTAGCCGCGACAAACGGCCGTACTGGAAAGTGACATTGGGCCAGATCGATTGGAACGGCAGCTCGTGCGGAATGGAAACGATCAAGACGAAGATCCGTCAGTTCCGCGCCCCGCGACAGGTTATTCGTCTAGCCCTTTGTCCACTGGCTCTGGCTGGGTCCGATGAGCAGGATATCCGGCGTCGCGTAATCGCAAGGGGGAAAAAGTTCGAGTCCTTGCGTGGCTACCACATCATGGTCTGTAGGGGGAGGAAATATATCATGGACAAGGACGCGATGGGAAATCCCGTCGAAGTGGCACAGCCAGTTAACGGTCGCGTTGTTGTAGATGCCTTTGCATACTACATGTGCCAAAAACAGATGCCGCCTTGTCTTCCAAGTCTCGTGGACGATTCGGACGCCGACTCTGAGACCCGCGTATCTGGGTTGCCGCCTGAACCAAAAGACACTGAACTCGGGCAGAGATGCGAGGACCTGCGGCCCCTAACGGATGATGAGCGGCTCTTAGCGGTTCATCTAGTGAGAGGGTTGGATCTCTCTGCTAAGACATGGTGTACGTTTGTGCATACCCTCATACATGCGTTTCAAACACTGATGCAAGTGGATACAGGCCGCTTCGAGGTGGATAGCCTCGAACCGCCAGTTTGGGATGTTAGTCCATACGACAACCTCGTGCTTCCGGCGGGTGAAAAGGAGCTTTTGATGGCCGTCGCTGACCACCGAGAAGCTCAGCTAGCGGCTTTCGATGATTTTGTCAAAGCAAAAGGTCAGCGTCCTAGCATACAAGGGAAAGCAGACCGGATCACGATGACTAACAGAGGAAAATGCCAGGCCGAGGAGTGATCGTCCTACTGTGTGGCCCAGCGGGGTTAGGCAAGACGTTCACGGCTGAAGCGGGTAAGTTTGGGGTCAGCGTTGGGAGGAGCCATCAAAGAAACAAGCCCGATGGCTAATTTTCTTTCCAGTCGCGGAAAATTCCAAGGTACCTCTTTATGTCCTAAGCGCAGGCGACCTTGGTTCAACGCCCGAGAAATTGGAGCCTGCCCTGGAGAGCGCTCTGGCGTGTTGCCAACTTTGGGGTGCCATGCTCCTCCTTGACGAGGCAGATGTCTTCCTCCAGTGTCGGGGATCCGACAATATGGAGCGTAACGAGCTTGTCTCCAGTAGGCCTGCCTATTTCTCTTTTAATTCTGATAATTCTTACCTCATATTTCACTACTCACTAACCCACGATGCAGTCTTCCTCCGGCAGCTAGAGTACTACCAAGGACTAATGTTCCTGACGACAAATCGCATTGACGCCATAGACCCTGCCTTTCGATCGCGAATCGATTTGATCATTCCATATAGCCCTCTGGATGTCGCCACACGCAAGCAAATCTGGGTCAACTTTATCCGCCGGCTGCCTCCTGACGCCATCGATCTCCAAGACGGTGACATAGACGAGCTAGCCAAAAACGAGCTGAACGGCAGAGAAATAAAAAATCTGCTGAAGACCGCGCTGATCGTCGCTGCCCGTGACAAGCCGCTCCGGATGCACCATTTTGAACTGATGCTGGGCGTTCGGAAACGTGCCACATCCCTTGGTCTCAATCTTACCACATAGCTACCAGAACATCTATATAAAACACATGGAACATGAGCCACGAAGCTCCAGGTTTCGCCACGTCTGCTTGAAGGATGGTCGCTGGATTACGTTCACACATGATATATAATTGAACTCTTTTCGCAGTCGATACTTCCCTTGAAGCGATTACTTCTAAGGCAGACCCTAACCTCGGTGCGTTAGCACGATCCTTCAGTTATGGAAACCCAACGTCTTTAATGTTATCATCTTCCCATTGCCATCACGATAGATAACGCGATCCTCACGCCGGGACTATTCCGTCTCAATCCGTGCTGACTGCGGGCTGTGCCACGCGATCGCGTTGCCGAAGGAGTATCGATGCGCAAACGTTACAAGTGTCGCCTCATGTCACCTCATGTATGAGCGGCGTTTTCTGCATCGTAGCACAGCATGGTTAATTTCTCGACCGAATGACTCCCACGTCGAAATGACTCGTTGATGCCACCCGCGACTTACCAGTCTCTAAGGACCAGCGGCTTATTTCACAGGGTTACATGTTCGGATACCGCTTAATGCGAGCTGTCGGGTCATCCGTTCTACTAATCACGGGTATTACATCAATTTTGACTCGGCCCGTGCCACTAGAAAAACGTTTATGAATATAGCGCTGAGCTAGTAAATAATATGCCAAGCTTTACCGCCGGATCGGATACCTACCTACCGTATCCGATCTTATAATTTAGCTACCCAGGAGAAGTCGGCAAATCGATCCCGACATTAAGCCGCAAGCAGACATAGCGATTGTGCTTATGGGACTATACATATACTAGTTAGAAGGGCCGACACGTTGGAATCCGTAGTTGCCGCAAGTTCAACCGATACCTAATAGTGTATATAATAGACGAAGGATCGTGAACCCGGACGCGATCGGGCAGCACCGAGGCCACCGAAAAAAATAGAGAAGAAAGTGGATAGAGTACCTTTTCGACAAGGGAATCCTAGTGCGCCGTTAACTCGTGGCATGAGGTTTTTCGGCGCAGTGCTGTGTGTGCTTAACTCTCGGCTCCGAGCAGTGACACACAACGAGCCTTGAAGTGTACCCGATTGCAATCTAGACACATGTAGCGTATGAGAATCGGTCTTACACGACGTGAAGTGGAATTGAAAGTTCGATTTAAGGAGCTGATGTTTTACATATACGATCAACGACCCGATCTGAGCTCGATTGAACCCTTGCACTATATGATGATGCGATATTGCTTACGGCTAGCTATCCGATCTGAGATTCTGGAACAACCTCTCATTGGAAGACCAGTTGATTACCAGATTATTTCCATCCGCGTGTCCAAGGCATGTCGCATGCTAATTGGACAGGCACAAAAAGGTGTTCTCGAGAATTGAACCAGGTAGATGGCCAGTAGTGTGCTACTACATTGGCACAACCTGGGGAATCGTGAGATTACGAGGTAGTATGTAATTCAGAGACTGAAATACGCTAGAAGAGGAAACTGTGCCCCGAGTTACTATTGAGATAACAAGTCGGAGTACGCGCATTCATACCCTTGGACGGGAGCGTAGAAGGGCTAGGTACTCATGGCAAATTCAATGTTATTCCCTCTACAGCATAAGTTTACATCTCTGAAGCAACACATTTTCTTACAGCGTGCTAACTTCCAGGCCTTCGACAGTTGAAATGCACCAAAGCGGCGGCTGAGTTCATTCGCCTCGTTCATCGTTCCATATTCGGCACCGCATGTCCGCACGTGATAAACGACCTGCTTGCTTCCCCATGGCGTCAGTCAGCGGAGAGCCAAGAGGATCTCGAACACCACAGTCGCCTGCGGGTGTCATGATTCAAATGCCTCGTGTTTGAGGTGGCGCCCTTAGCTCTTATACATGGCTAGAACCTCACCACAGCGCCCGTATTGCCTGGTACTGGGGCACAGGAGAGGAGATGCGACACGTGCGACGCAGGGGCAATGATGAATACGGAGAGTCGCACTGCATCTAACCCCCAAATCCTCTTCGTAAGAAGTTAATTTGATGGCCAATCGCGAGCTTCGTGCCATTTGTGTGTTACACAAGTTACGAGGTGCTCACACGACGCATTCCTCAGCGACGCTACAAGACGGCGTAGTCATCCTCGCTAGACCCATCAAGGCAGGCCAGTTGTATCGTCCTGCATTGTCCTTTACTAGGTGCATCTACTGAAGCTAGTCCAAGCGGAGCACACTGGAGGATCAACTACAGCTGAAGAACTGAGATGTTATTATTAGCCTGTGCTTGATGCTTGCCCAGCCTTGAAGCTCGAGATTGTTTTCCGGAGATGATACTTTTCGCAGTTAGTAACATGCTGGACTGTGATGGATTGATTGGCGCCATTGACAGTGTTCTCGCAATACGTACGCTTATTAGCTGAATGCTGGGTATCTGGCACACTTGCCATGTGGATTTCCTCGTCATCGCTCTTATTGTTACCGATAGTTACCCGAAGCTAGGGTTCACCCGGTCAGGATTATCATTCGTGACTCTCCAATCAGATCTCATTCTACTGTTCGTTACCTACTCACCCAAGGATTCGGTTGCTGAGCCGCGATCCTACCAGCTAGATCCCGAGAATACCACCTCGGCGCTACATTTGGATAGCACCCCACTCCACCCGACCAGTTGGCTACCTGCCTTGCCTGCTAACATGGTATGCACCATGTTATTGGCATCTTTCACCATGAATGGGGCGTCCCTTAGCTAGGCTTTGTGCTTCACTACTACAGCTTCAAGTCTCTTTAAGCTGATTGGTCTTCTAATATGTTGGTCGTATTTTCTCTAAACCTTAAATGTCGAATGTGGGGTGTCAAGTTGTGGTATCATGCAAGGCAACCAAGCCAACCACGAGCTGAAAAGCTTGGCCAAAGTACAGGAGACTGCTAAGAATAGGGCAGAGAATACAACTCAACTTGCATGAGCGATGGATGAGCAGATTTGTCAAGAGTTGCTTACTACCGTTCAAGGGCCAGCCAACGACCTCTTGAAACTTCGCTCTGGACAACATGCGTCACAACTCGATCTAGGCACCCTAGCAGGAGTATGTATACTGATTACAGGGAGTATATTGTCTCCTATACCATGACTAAATGAGCATAGATGAACCGTTTGCCGCAATCAAGAAAATTGCGTATCCTAGTTAGTCGTCCTTGACTTCTCGGCCGGTTTCACGGCTCGCCATACCTACCTAATACAAGGCATATCATGACGGGGTCTTAGACTTCCGCCCCAAATTCTCAAAAGACTGCCTGACATTCAAGAAACGTGGCTTGCAATCGTAGTCATACCTATCTAACGCCTCGCAATTGAACAGACATCCCCTGCCTTAGTTCGAGAAGAGTGGGATTAGTTCCGCATCAGTCCAGATTTAGAGTGATCCCTCTAGCCACTGCGATAACAATTTCCTCGCCTCTTACCTCCTGAAAGCGGACGGTGGCTTTTTTCTTCTAGGCTTCCAAATCTCTGAACCACGTTACACAACATCACGGCGCAGGTGTCGACGGTCACATTTAATATATCCTGTCAAACCACCCGAAGCTATGGACTCACATATACTCGCTCTTGTATGCAGTTTGTAACACCTGAGGCCACAGCCTAGGTACACGGCACCCGATAGATATGGGCCTGACGAAAGGGACCATAGATGGCTTGAAGTCGTTGTTTATTACCTTGGCGTTCATAGCCGTCTTATTACGTCTCGTCGCCAACTGGAAATACAACCGGAAACTCTTGATCGATGATTGTGAGTCGAGGAACTCTTATAAACGGGCTATCACATCTGAAAGCTGACTTCCTCGTCAGACATCTCTATAACTGCCATACCTCTTTTGATCTCTGTCCAAGTCCTCAGCGACTACGCTGGAAATGGTAGGAAAAAGTTCGTAGACTCAGACTTGAATTGTAGCGCTAAGATCCAGCTAGGCTTTCATGATCCGGATATCGCACCATACAGGGTCGCTCAAGTACGATATTGCTCTAACGTCTTTCAAGAAGGGAATTGCTGACTTATAATTCAGCTCGCCGTAGCTATAGCAATTGCCACACCACTGGCGCTATGGACTTGTAAAGCACCCATTCTCTTCCTCTACATTCGCCTCTTCGGCATCAAGAAATGGCTCCGAATCACATCCTACATAACACTCGCTCTCATGGGAGCAGTGTACATCTCCGGCATCATCGCCACCCCACCTGCATGCGCGCCACATACCCAGGTCTTGTCTGAAGACTTCATCAATGGCTGCCAGAACCGGACACGCATGATCAACGTGTACCTGGGCAGCGTATCCGTTCTCGCCGACGTGGTTATTCTCATTCTTCCTCTACCAGTCGTCTTCGGGCTCAAGCTACTCGTCAAGAGTAGGATCGGGCTCATCTTTCTCTTTCTCAGCGGTCTCTTGTACGTGTTCCCGCCAAGACAATCCCTTGTCAAGGTCTAGTTGAGGTTTCGTGTAAACTTACATGCCATTACGTATAGTGCGATTGGCGCCAGCATCATATCGCTGGTCTTCAAGGCTATGTCGCTGCAGTTCCCAGATACGTCTCTTGCCTTATCGATACTAGCAACGTAAGAACCATTCAGATGACTCTTTGCTCCTCGTTTCATGGTATTGACAGCCCCGTTTAGAGTAACAGAGTGCTCTATCGCACTAATAGTGGGCTGCGTCCCCTCCCTGAGGGTTCTGTGGTCCAAGATCCTGAAGCCCAACATAAAGACGAGTCGAGAGAACTACGCGACAGAGCCGACAGGTATTCGAACGAACCGCGCGACCTCGCAGTATATCGTCGTGGGAGAGGGTGTAGACCCGAAGGTTTCCGGCTCGAACACGGCGCTCGTCATCTCTACCGAGGTGGTCACCTCGACATCGAGGATTGTGGATTATCAACAGCAGCCATACCAATATCATCAAGGCCCTCAAGGAGATGTCTACGGTGGCCAGCCCTATTTCGGACAACAAACGGACATGGGGGCACAATTCGGCGAACCTATCCAGCCCCCATTCGGCGTATATACCGAGGCCTACGCCCTTCAGACAAGGCATCATGGCGTCTGGGGACGGTAGTAGATGACTACCTATTTCGTAATGTATATATTTAGGGATATTTGTACATATAAGGATAAATTTGCGTAGTAGTACGACTCCGTGCTAGCAAAAATGATACCCCCTTGCTTTTGGCATTTTCGAGTTTTCATGTTCATCGGGGTGATCATTACAAGCGCCCATGCGTCAACGAATAGCAACAATCACACATATCCGATAAGGAGAAAATGGGATAAACAAGAAGAAACAGCCGAGTCAAGAATCGAGAACAGCGAACCTAAACATTTCCAAAAAAAAAAAAAAAAAAAAGAATCCAGGTTGCAGGATCTACCGTGCCTTTACTGCTGGACCGGAAAACCCTTGAATGCCTATGGCCCTGCCTCTGACACAAGGAGTTTATCCTGCCGACTACTTTACCATTATACCATTCGAGTGGTATCTGGGAACGTCTGTTAACCTGCTGCGCACATATCGGAGTCCTTCTCAATAGACCCAGGGGTGATGAAAAGCATCAACTTGATGAATGAATGCCATACGCAAGCTCCATGGTGTGTGTAACCTGATATATTCCTAGTCTGTTGAATTAATACTACTGAATAGGCTTTGCGTGAAAGAATAAGTTACCTGCCCACAGATAACCTGACCAACCGCCATCCCACCTCCCTAAAAGGATACATTCTGATTAATAAACCTACCAATAACCCAAGACCCCTTTTTCGATTTTTTTTTACCCCTTCCGATTTACACATCCTATCCCTCAAGCGTCCTGAGTCTGATCTCGACCGCTCGTCTGTGTGCCTCAAGTTCCTCGACCTTGGCTAGCTGCATGACTGCGCTTCCGACATTCTTCAGGCCCTCCGCCGTGAGATTGGAGCTCGTGATGTGCTTCACAAAAGACCCGAGGTTGACGCCAGAGTACTGCTTGGCATAGCCGTAGGTAGCTTTACGAGAAAGAATTAGTTGATAAGCGTAATAAGGAGGAAGAGGAAGGGATATTAGATTGAACTTACGCAGCGAGTGGTTCACGCCAGCCGAGTAATCGCCCACACTCTCCGGCGTCCACTGTCCGATAAAAACGCTTCCAGCATTCATGACCTTGTCGACGGCCTTCTCAGGGTCCTTGATCTGCAGGATCAAATGCTCGGGCGCGTATTCATTGCTGATTCTCATGGCCTCGTCCACGTCCTTAACAAGGACGGTCACAGAGTGGTTGATGGCGCCCCTGACGATGTCCACGCGAGGCAGCGCCATGGCCTGTTTGTGCACCTCGTCTTCTATCGCCT
The DNA here is from genome assembly GCA_037356055.1 of Xylaria sp. Z34. Lineage (NCBI taxonomy): Eukaryota > Fungi > Ascomycota > Sordariomycetes > Xylariales > Xylariaceae > Xylaria > Xylaria sp. Z34. The sequence continues at coordinate 382,419 of JBAWJW010000004.1, read as the reverse complement.
GTAGGTGAGCTTCATCTAGACCGACAGCGATACAGACGACCTGGCTGTCGACGCCGTGCTCGGCTTGCGATAGGAGATCTGAGGCCACAAAGGCCGGGTTTGCGTCCTTGTCTGCGATAACGAGGACTTCGGATGGGCCGGCCGGCATGTCGATGCTGACGCCGGCGTTTGTGTCATTGCTCACGTACATCTTTGCGGCTGTGACGAACTGGTTACCCGGACCTAGGATCTTGTCCACTTTACTCACGCTTTCGGTGCCGTACGCCATGGCAGCAACGGCTTGCGCGCCACCGGCTAGGACGATACTCTCTGCCCCGACCTTATGAGCAGCGTACACGATTTCAGGGGTTATGCTGCCGTCTGCTCGCGGTGGGGAAGCGAGCACGATCTTCTTGCAACCCGCAACCATTGCCGGCACGCCCAACATGAGCGCAGTGCTAGGCAATACGGCCGTACCGCCAGGTACGTACAAGCCTACCCTTTCAATGGGACGCGAGAATCTGCTGCAGACAACACCTGGCATCGTCTCGACTTGCAGTGGCTTCTCTTCCTTTTGGGCTGCATGGAACTTTCGAATATTTTCGAAAGAGACATCGATAGCCTTGATCGTCTCGGGGGCAAGATTCATCAACTCCTGTGGGAACGGGGCCTTAATAACAGGTGACGTTAAGGAAGTAGCCTTTTCGAACTTGTGGGTGTAGGATAGGAGCGCCTTGTCGCCATTGTGTCGCACGTCGTTTATGATGGGAGTAACGATGCCCATGATCGTTTCCGCAGACTTCTGAGATGGCCGCTTTAAAGTATCGTTGACTTCAGATTCGGTGGCCTTGCTAACATCTATCCGCTTCATAGTAATTCTTTCAGCATCTGGAGCCGTGTGAGCTTCCGTTACTGGGGCTGATGTCAACGGGATAGATGATTTCTTAGCGGCATTCTCTGCTTTCTCGGCCGGCCCAACGGCGATGCCCTCCTTCTTTGCCCATTCTCCCTTAGCATTTCCAGGCCTCCTCTTAACCTTCAAGCTCTTGGCATCTAAGTTCTTTTCGATATCGACAAGACTAACGCCGGCGCTGACAGCCTTGGTAAGGGCGAAATATATGAGATCAGCAGCTTCGAAAGCGACCTCATCAGGGGTTTTCGCATCGCAGAGTTCTTCAGCCTCCTCCATGATCTTCGCCCGTAATAGCTTCTCGTCAGAGAATAGTCTTTTTGTATAGGACCCCTCGGGTGCCGACTGTTTCCTTGATACGAGCGTCTGCTCAAGCTTCGAGATACCCTTGAGCTCACCGAAGCAGCCAAACTGCTCCAGGTGACAGAATCTGCCCTTCTGCCTGACAACAAACTTCAATGCGTCATTGTCACAATCCATCGATATTCTTACCAACTCTTGAGTATCTCCAGAAGTAGCACCTTTGTACCATAAACCACGCTTTCTGCTTTGGTAGACGCCGGTCTGTGTCTTCAGGGACTCTGCCACACTTTCTTCGCTGCTGTATACCAAGCCCAGTGCTACACCCCTTTCATCGCAGACAACTGTGGGTAACAACTTATCCTGCCGATCCGTTTTCCATGACGTCGAAAACAACCTTGGAATATATAGTCTCTTATCAGCTTCATCTTTCTTCGTAGTCAACTGAGTAGACGGTATGATAGGAATTGCGTTAACAGAGGAGACGATGTCCACGAAGTGCTCATAAATGGTATCAGACACCGGCTTGATGAACATCAGCGGGAGCTTGTCCACTTTGCTCGACTCTAAGAAGCCAGCGACATCGCAACTCCTCTGGTCGAAGTTCTTGAGAAGTAACTGTTTTTCAGTGCCAGTGATCTCGTTGAGCTTCGTGAAAGCAGGGGCAACCCTTTCCCCATACCCCAAAAAGTCGGGTAGGCTCTCAGGCTTAACGAAGATTTTGCGAGCGCCGTGATCTAAGAGCGAGACGATGTCATCCCGGGATTCCAGAGCTGTGGCGTCGAAGAAAGTGTGGAAGTCGGCATTGTGCTGTCCCAGTAGTTTAAGAAGTGCGCCTAGATTATCCCGAGTCACATCGAAGAAGACGCATCCCAGACAGGATACCTCATCTCGGCTTAAGCCTTCACTCGAAGCTAGTCCTGGTGGGACAGCTACAGAGATGAGAAAAGGCAGTGGAAGTATTGTCTCCATGTCAATTGGCCTGGGAGAGTGGCAGAGGGTCTTTACTTTTTATGAGTGAGCCAGCCTAAAAAAAACAAGGAAGAGGATGAGTGACTCAAAATTTGAATGGATAGGGTTTATAATGGTGAGTCGCAACCTTATGATGCAACCAGTTCCTGAATCGGCCCTCTTACTGAATCTTTTGCTTGGTTAACGATGGTGGGGTTGAATGTGCCCCTCCATGCACATGCCGGCATTCCATCTGCATGATTAAGAAGTGGCCTGTGCATAGATTCGATAAGAGATGTGATAAGATGGGCTAGGTACATGGGTTAGCGGCGGTACCTGGGTACCTGACATTGAGCTACACAGCAACCACCAAACCTCATTCATTGATGATCAAGTTAGCTGTTTAATAAAGCCTCCCGACTCCAACCAACTTTGAACCCCATCCTTTCTACAACACACAAATTCATATCAATTCTATCGCGGGTCCAATTTCATCAGAAATCCTTGCATCATAACACCTCAAAAAGACTGCACATCCAACTTCTAAGAGTAGCCGCCAGCTAACTTCCGACCTCATCGTATCAACCTTGCGACAGTCCCTGTGAACTGCGGTATCTGCCATACAGGCGCGGTCATCTGAACTAAAAACCACTACAACCGTTTCTACCGCGGAGCCATCACAGCCATGGCCACAACCGCACAAACAAACGGCATACCGCCGAGCTCTCAGCCCGGCCCATCCTCGCAGCCTCTATCACAACCTACACAGAACACCCAGACGAGCGGCACCACGACAGTGCCAAACACACAACCCACGAACACGACTCCAGGCCCATCACAGCCACCCGCCGGCGGACCCGCATCACCAACAGCCACGACAGCAGAGACGCGGCCACGCGACGCACGCACGCTCGAGCTGCTCCTGACCTCACAAGGCGTGACGTCCTTCGACAGCCGCGTGCCGCTGCTCCTCCTCGACTTCGCCTACAGACACACCTCGAGCATCTTAAACGACGCCCTCCACCTGTCGGGTGACCCATACACCACACACGCGGGCGCGAAGCCGAGCGGATCAAGCGGCGCCATACCCACCGCGCCACCAGGAGGCGACGCCACGGTGAGCACCAACGCCGTGCACATCGCCATCGCGAGCCGTCAGGCCTACCAGTTCCGCGGGGGCTCGGGCGGCGGCGGGGTCGGAGGCGGGGTTGGCGGAGGTGGCACCAGCAAGGAGTGGCTGCAGGAGCTCGCGCGCGAGCGCAACAAGGTCGCTTTGCCGCGTATCCTGGCAAATGAATGGGGTGTGCGGCTTCCCAACGAGCGCTTCGTGCTCACTGGACAGGGCTGGGGATTGCAGGATCAGTGGGGTGTCGAGGGCTCCGACAGCGACGAGGACGATGGCTCTGATGCCATGGAGGGATTGGAAGGTCAGAAGGATCAGGATGAGAAGAAGGACGAAGGTGGACTCGATGAGTTCCTTGGAGACGATATGGGCGATGAGGATATGGAGGACATGGAGTGATGGCTCGCAAAGATCAATCCGCCCAGTCGTCCTGAAAGACTATCGACTGGTGCAAGATACCCGACGAGTCTTCTACAATTTTCCGTTATTCTGGCGCGGTGCATCTCAACATCAATGCTTTCAAGCCTTCGGTGGATTCAGCGTTTGGCGTTTGGCGTTCGGAACCAACCCAGAGGTCGCAAACTTGGCACCTAATCATTCTACGACTTTCACACACAGAAAAAAACACGACACACAATACGAACTCGGCTCGATCCATTTCGCAGGCACAAACTGGATGGACATTTATATAAGCCCCGATGAACTACTATGAACCATATCACACAACATCACGAGACCTGAACAGGCGCAAAACAACATGAGTTTGAACATGGAAAGACGCAGACTCATATTTGTCGCCATTGTACATTATGTCTATAAAAGATTTTCCCGCTTTTTCCCGGCCAGGATGCGGTGTTGTACCCAAACCAACAAGAAGAGAATTTGTTGAAGTTTCCCAAAGAAGAATAAAAAACAAACGCCTTGCGCTATGCAGAATTTGGACGGAGGATGTGGGAGCCAAGCCAGCGATTACCTCGGAAGGTAAGGGGAGATGGAGATATCAGCTCGGATTGGCCAGTGAAAGTCTCGAGTGGACGGACAGAATATTCTAATGCACACTTATACCCAACAGTTGATGTTTCCCTTTGCTTCGTGACATGAATGATGCCATTGGTGATGTGAATGTGACGAGTGACTTTATCGTTGCGTAGGCTTTCTTTTTTTTACCTTGTCTTCGGGACGTTCAGGTTCTTCACACCCGTAATGAGCTCGGCATTCACATCCAACACGCCCTTCTTCGCCGGAGGCAGCTGGATTTCCGCGGTATCGTTCTCGTCCTCGCTATATTCCTCCTCCTCTTCATCGTCATCCATCTCATCGCCTTCCTCGCCCTCTTCATCGTCAGCGTCATCAGGCCCGCCGTAGACTGTCGAATTGATCATATCCTCCTCGTCCTCATAGTCGCCGCTGCGGACGCTCTCTCCCGGATCGTCGTCGTCCCCGCGGGACAGGAAGCTGTCGCCCATCTGTCCCACGTCTTCGTCTTCGTCCTCCTCATCTTCGTAATCGTCGCCGTTGTTATCTAGGTCCGACCCGCTAGCTGAGAACTCGTCTAATTCCAGCGGCGTGTCGCGCCAGTACGTGAAATCGGTATATTCCACCCCGCCGCCCTTGACTAACGTGCTGACTGGAGGGAAGTAGTGATCCACGACCTCTCCCATGTTGACGTAGCTGAGCTTCAGCTTGTTCAGACTTAGCAAGTCCAAGGAGACCTCTGCGTTTGAGTTGATGGTGAAGATGCGATTCCGCGGGACATCAACCGTCCGATATGAGATCTGGTCTGTCAGACGGTTTCCGAACCCTGCGTAAAAGCAGTGATTCTCAGGTCCGTACAAACTTCGGATATCACGAAGTGTAGCCATCTTGAATACGTGAGGCTTTCTCAAGTAAATCTCCCGTCTCAATGCAGCCATTGTCCTATCTGGAGAGAGGATAGTTGGGCCTTTCGGTAAGCGGTAGCTTTCCTGGACAATGCCATTAAGGTAGGCTCTTGTAGTGTCCGACTGTCCGACTGATCGACTTGTCAGATACATGATATTATATCCATTTGCTGCTATATCGCTGTATAGCTTCGCAACACCCGTGTGTGTCCAGTCACGCCCAATCATGTTCAAGACATGGCCGAGAGCATCAGACTTGGTAATCGTACCGTCGATGTCTGAAATCACCACCGGAATGTCATGCCGCCATAGAAACATATTGGCGTTGCAAGTTGCCCGGTTCACAGTAAAGCTCATGGAATTCTCGCCCGGTTTGAGGTCAAGAGCCTTCAACTGATCACTAGTCAGACGAAGAGTCTTGGCGTAATTCCTTTGGTTGTTGCTAGCTGTGGACACCGAACCTGGAGTCGTAGGTGGACTATGCACCGAACCTTGGCCGACGTCGGATTCACTGCGACGGTGAAGAGGAGTTCGCGTAGACGTTGTTGAGTCGTCACTTGCGTAACCGGGATCTGAAGCGGCATCAATTGCCAATGTAGGCGCCGGTCGAAGTGATGCGACGGTCTTCTTCATAGCCGCCTCCTTCGCCTCTTCACTACTGTATATCCAAAGATTGCCCTCCTCATCCATCCCAAACAATGCGCCAATGTCGTAGTCGCCTTGTAACTCTTCAGATAATATCTTACGCGCAAGGATTTCTGCTTTGATGGCGTCTTCCTCGCTACCCTTATACGAAGCCATGTCCAGCATCAAGTCCCCTGTATCGGTCACTCGAGTCGGGATGTTCACAGCCGACAATTCCTGGGAAAGAGTCATAGCACGCCGTAGGGCTTGGACTGGAGCGAGAGGCGGTGGGCTACGTGATCTCTGAGAAGGGGCTGGGCTATCCCCTTGTGATTCGTCGTTTGATTCGTCCTGGTCAACTGTGCCACGCGATTCGGAGGGGAGTACCGAGTCGGCAGAAGCGCTATGTCGATTAGGCACGTCAAGCCAGTCTCTAGAAGTCGGGCGTCCTGAGTCCAATTCGGGAGAAGAGGCAATAGGCGCTGAAACGCCTATGCTGTCAATGTTAGCAATTCGTCTGAATTCCCCGTTCCCATTCAGTGGCAACGAACCTGAGCGTAGCTGATGAGCGGGCAAGACATTAATCCCCGGTCTTGTTGTAGTCGATCCTCTCCGCCTAGCGTTCTCACCATCGAGCTGCAGGAGGTCGGGTTCTTGAAGACTACTATGCGTACTCGATCTTTCGGCGGGAGCAAGAGTAGGACTGGTCTCAGGCGATACGAGGGGAGAAGTCTGCAAGCTCTGGGGTATCTTGTCCGAAGTCTCGAAGATGAAGAAGGCCTCTCCGCCCTCGCCCAACTTCATCGCGTATTCCTGCTTGACGCCATTGACCTTGAATTCGACCTTCTTCTCGTAGGGGCGCAAGAGCGAGAATTTGCCGAAGCGAACGTGAAAGGGAGAGCAGCATAGGTCGCCATTCTCCTGCTCGACTACAATCACATCGATGGCACCGCTCAGCGTAGCGGGATTAATAGAATTCCAGGCTGTAGACACTGAATCGCTGATGTTCCTGACGTACTGCATCGTTCGAGAAGTTGCAGGCAACGAAGATCGCCAATATCGAGAAGCGAGGAGGCAAGGAGGCGAAGGTAGAGGGTACAATGGCCGCGAGACCTAATGGCGGTGTACGGAAGCGCGGCCAGGTAGATAGAAGCAGTGGAGGGTGTGCTCGCTATGTAGTGTTCGTATAATGAGAAGTAGGTATGTACAATACAGTATGATATACGAAGCCACCTAAGTTATGTCTAACCTAGTGTAAGTACGTAAGAAGTAGGGAGGAATTAATTGTTGGGGCGGGATGGGGCCGTGGGGTGCGACACCAAGATACGATGCGCTCAGGTTAGCGGTAGAGCTGCTGCTGCTGCAAGCAAAACGAACGAATTAGAATCCATGCGCGAGCTCGGAAGCATTGTTGTTGAGGAAATGAGACTCCCAGGCTGAGGAATGGAGGATCGCGTTGCAGGAATAAGAAGCAGCCACAGCTTATAAGCTCGTGTAAAAGCGGACAGACAGACAGACAAACGCCTGACCTACTGTCAGCAGTCGATATAAGCGCCAGCCGAGTAGCCCCAAATGCCTTTTTGCTGAGACCTGCCAGTTCCCCGTCTACAGGTAATTGTGACGTAGACAGCTAGGGGCTAGAGAACGCTTACCCTAAAAAGGAAGTATTCCAAGCTATTGAAATGGTAATCTAGACCACATGCACAAATGTAAAGCTTCTAGTTGAAGAAGCATTTATAAGGTTCAGACGTATTCTAACTTCAAGACACTTGTATTCTCCTCTGCTCTTGTTTTTCGGCGCATAAAACAAAATGCGATTGCCTAGTAGTCGAGGCAGTCTCTGTCCCAGTGTCCAGGTAGCTTGCGCATTAATGACCTGCTGCAGGGCATCATGATCCAAGTCATGCATGTACCACATGAGGTCCTACGCCAGTCCCAATCGGCCCAGCCGGCACCAATAATCTGTGAGACAATTCTTTAACGATACAACTGTTGAACCGAACAGCCGCAACAGGACAACTTGTGACCTGTCTTCTGGCCAGAACCCACGACCCGGTAATACCTAATACCGTGACAAACCGAGCCGCATCAGAGTCCTAGTTTAATCTCAGCACATATATAGTATACCGTCCAGTTTAAAGCTTTGAAGCTTCGAACTGTACGGGTACTTTCAATTAACTTCCTTCATACCTCGGCAATCACATGTGTCAAGCTGTCAAAACTTATTAAACTAATTGTTACCCGCCAAGGAAGGCCCATAAAACGATCCACAACTTGACACTATTCCGTGGTACACGATGCTTTATCATTTCCCCCTTCCAAAATCGAATGCAGCATGCATGTGATGCAGCGTATATGAGGCACACGTGTAGAGCCACACGTCGTTTATTGGTATCTCCGTAAGAGCATAAGGTGGTATCAATGATACGCGGTTTTTGTGGGCTCATGCAACAGCTCTGACAAGGAGCGGGCACACTAACGTCACAAAGTAGCATCAAGCTCAGAGTATATAATGGCTGTCCAATCCGGGCCAATCTTATACCTCTCTTAAGGATCACGATTAATTAACATGTATAGAATATCTGTGCACAACGTACGTATATATCTTTTACGGGATATACATCGCGAGGTGGCGACTGCTACCTACTTATGCGCAATCATTTCGTTTCGGTATAAAGCCATATGAGCCAAGTGACACATGCAACAAGATTATAATATGCACTCCAATTGGTTTCAGTAGGGGTCTATCGACACTTCATTATCGGGCGAGATGGAAAGGACCACAGTCAACTCCGCCAACAATCGGGAAGCCCGTGATACGATGGCAAATAGTTAGTTTCGACGCGATAACAGGAGACTACCTAAACACCTGTTGAAGTGCCGAGATCATCGCCTTTCACTGCATTTTTAATACTCACGGGGATAGTATGAAAGATCTCATACACAACAGCAGCGAATAAGAGACCAGAAAATCCCAATATTGAGCTGTTCACTGCATTATTCTGCCCACGCTAGATTAAGGTAGAATAGGCACCCTTATCCACCTATCCTCAGTCGCACGCAAAGCGTCATTCCTCCAACCTTCAACGGCACGATTCGACTTCATACATTTCTAGTAACTATTCAAGTTTAATGTATTAGCAGCTGATGGAATTACTTGTGCAAGATAGATGATCGATATATTGATGAGGAATATAGTACCAAATTCTGATTTGCGATACTGTTATCTTTGGACATCGGCCGCTACTTAAACCTCGATGCTAGGTGACACCCAAAGCTCGTGCTACTACGTTCGCTAACATAGGAATCTCGTAATGCCACTCTAAAGTCTCTAACTTGTACGATTTAAAAGTGTCAGGCCATTTAGATTTCCTTCTATCCATCATGTCATTTTTGATGTTGCTCAGTAGGCCCCAGAGATGGATTACTACACTATCAAATCAAGACCGCCTAGCTCTGCTTCACTAAAAAGAGAAAGAAAAAAGACCATGATCACAAAAGCTAGCTATAAGAGAATCATGTAGGTAGATTTGACATATGGGAACCATCATTTCAATTTCATGACAAATGGTCCAGTATATCAGACCATCGGCTGATTTCGCGGTATCTTTACACCGTAACGCATCGTCAGGCGACACTGGCGCCTTATTCCCAGACTAATATTATAAACACCAGGGCCAGTCGATCCGCCCCATGCTATTTTATCCATACAAATCTTGAAACGAAACCCTAAGCAGCTGCAGCCTCGGGGTTAAAAGCATATCTCGGCATCATGGCCATCCTCTCCTCTGGGCTCAGCTCGTCCTCGTATATCATCTGTACATTCTTGTCCTTCTCCTTCTTCGACTTCTTCTCAGGCGCCGCTTCCTCCGTGGCGGCGGGGGTCTCTGATTTCTTCGGTGGTCTGATACCCGCCTCGGCCATTCTGATCAGCTGGTCGATATCATCGCCTTGCTGTGGCGCAACGCTTGCTGCGTGCTCCTCGGCCGCTGGCCAACCGGGCTGTCCAGGCCGTTGGGGAAGTCCTGACACAGCGGGCACGTTGCTTCCGGGCCGCGACGGAAGATTTGAAGGGGGGTATGCGTGGGGGTATTGGGGTTGGTTCGGATATCCAGGGTATTGAGCACCGGGTGGATGGAACGGGGAATTCTGTTGACGCAGTTAGTATCAGCACAGTACAAGGATGCGTAAAGTCACATACAAATGCACCAGGCGATGCGCTTTGCGCAGGGCTGTGGCCATCGGGCAGGCCTGTAGGAGGCGTATGCGTAGCACCACCCCCATTTGCGCCCTTCTGCGCGGCTATCCGTGCTCGATGCTCAGCTAGACGTTTTTTGATATCCTCTGCTGTCTCAGCCTTGACCTTTTTGGCGGGCCGCTTGTCGTTCTGGCCGGGCGGCGGGTTGCCTGTGGCAGCGAACCTCTCAGCTTGGGCCTGGTAGAAGTTCTGTATGATTCGCTGGTTGTGCTGCTGGACGATGTCCTCGGGAATACCCTCCATACCGAAGATCTCGACATCGAGGCCTTGTCTGTTGGGGAGCGCATTTTCAACGGACGATAGCGATTCTTTGTGGACCTGGTTCATATGAACGGAGAGACCTAGGAGAAGTAGTGTCAGTCCATTGCGCGCACGGTTCCCACTATCAACCAGTCGTAGAGATAGATATAGGTGACGGTTCATACCTCCAGCCGTATTCAGCCGCCGACCACACCTGTCGCACTTGAAATGTTTCGCTTTCTGATGTGAAATTAATAGCTTCAGATCCTCGAAGTCTCTCTCGCCTGCAACGCAGTTAGCAAACACGTCTACAACGCGCGAGCGACGAGAGACGCGTACAGTAGTAGCACCAAGGGCGGTTGAGGAGCTCCTCGACATCGGGATGCTTGCGCTTCTTGCCTCCCATGATGAATAAGACTGGATAGTATAGTCGAACAGGGTTAGATCACGCAGTCGCGCCGTCGATGCCAGAGCGCAATGATGCAAATTCAAAGGGGAAGGGCGTATGAGGCTGATGATAGATGTTGAAGATAGAGACCGTGCGTCGACGTTCGCGACAAAGTGGACATGGCGAATTGAATTCGAATTCATAGCTTCAGCCGCATAAGTCTAGGTTAGTGGCAAGTGTGCTGTGGCGGTGCTGATACCGCTCTCCACTTTTCCATTACTAGGAGGTAGGTACCTCCCTCGCCTCCTTATACACGCGCGAAAAGCATTGCTGCAACCATGTCCGTAAATCTTTATACGTATTTAGTAATAAAAAAAACAATAGGGGTTTGATCATCTGCTTCGCTGCATCCAGCATTCGAGCACTCAACCTTTAGTTGAATGTATCTAAGTGTAGAATCTGGCTTGCAGCGAAGCGGGTGGGCAATCCGCTATTACTAGCGTTTCATGTGGGGTAATAGTGGGTTACCTACCTAGGTACCTAAGTACTATGTTTTGAAGTTCAATTTGGACATGCTTAAGTATAAGCATTTTATATACAAAAACCTTGTAGCAATCATATTTAAAATTCTCTGCTGATTACAGACAGACTTACCAGCAAAAATTCGCCTTGCTGCAATCCTTACGCACACCCCCCGGGTGCGCTATGGTAGTCTTGACAACCCCAATGAATGTTTACATGTAAGTACAAGAATTTCTATGCAAATCTTATAATAGTGGCATCAAAATGATTCAAATATTTGATTGTTGAAATAGATGTCAGAAATTCATCTCCAATAACTCACATTGCCCGTAGACAAGGCAAAATCAATATCATTGATGAGTCTTCAGCCTCCACATCAACATCAACGTATCAAACTGCCCAGATAGCAGGCTACGAACTCGGTATGGGGGATAGAAGAATACTATACTTAATTCCGACTTATATACTACAATGTTAACTCAATAGCTGTGGACCGAACTGGATGACAGTCTGCTGTTCGTGTTATTCCAGTAACACCTCCTACGACCAAGCCGCCCCGCGGAATTGGGGATCTCGACATCCATGATAGTCCAGCATCAACATACACTTGACCTCGCGCCGGCCACCAGTAGCTATAGCTCTTGCTATAGGTACTACCCTGTTGACCCACTGAGGGAAAGAATACATGCGCAACACAAGTTGTTGACCCTCTTCCCTTGTGACCTCGGAGCCCAGTATAACTTTGCATTTGTCATACATGCAATCTGTGGGGTTAGAAACAGTATGCATCCCATACTCGTTGATCACCAGATTTCGACCATCTCGATATGCGCCCTCCGGTATATCAGGGACAGGAGGGTGGATGTGCATTCCGTCCCACACAACCTCACCTGGTATGATGAGGACTATCCGCTCGACTGACCCCTGCGCCTCTCTCCACTCCAAGAAAGTGACTTGGTCGTGTTCGTAACGGTATGGCGACTTCTGTGTGTATGGCCGCCGAGCATTTCTGCCAAACTCGCCTTTAATTCCCACGGCAAGGTTTTTAATCTTGTTGAAGGGCTCCTTCTTCCAAGGGTTGCCATGGGAGTGGACAAACGTGACGGAAAATAGGTCCAGATCCCAGTTTACGAAGGAGTACGATGGGCCTGGCTGTGGGCGCCCTTTGAGGTCCCAAGTTTGATCCCACACCACAAGCTCACGGCCTTGTAGAACCTCACGCCTGGCTTCTCTGTTAACTTGCATGATTCGCCTAACATCCTTACGCCTCTTATGTACTTCACGGTCGCTGACGGTGACATCTGTGACCCAATTCAGGTCTTGCCGCACTAAGTCTAAAATAGCATGGGCCGTCAGTATTACGTTCAACGAACCCTGAAGCAAAAGCATGATGAGGATGTAAGAGGTTGGAATTCCCACGGTATAATCTCTGTGGTAGAGCGAATTGTCCCCAGATCTCTCGTCGAATCTCTTTTGGCAATTTGCGAAACCGAGGGAAGGAGGCGGTTGCGATTGGAAGGGGGGCATATTCGGCGAAGTTTGGTTCTTCCCACTCGTGAGCCGACATTTTGGATCAGCGTTGAGACGAGAGAGATATGAGAGATTGTTGCTAAGAACGAAGAGGTTGCGGCGAAGAGAAAGACAGTTAAGTAGGAAAAGCAAATACCCTGTGTTACCTTGCTACCTAGGAGACGCAAAGGGAAGTAAATTGGGTGAGACAACATACTTTAAGATTGAGTAACTGCGGCTAGCAATTTTAGCTGGGTAGTTAATTGGACGCAGGCAGCTTATTAATAGCACAAACAGTACAAACAAAACAGACAGCACAAACATTGAATATGAAGGACTTACCCCTGGAGATTCACGAAGCAGGCTGCAATTGGTCATTTGCGGAGGAAGTGAATTGATGGTCATCTATCTCATTTACAATCATCGTGTGGTGACCCACCGCCCGCCACAACATCGCAGCCCGACAACTCATTCACTGCTCGTCCCATCAATCCAGTTTCAGATCGGATAACAGCAACGCAAATTTGCAGGGGTATTCCAGAGAGCCTACCACGACCAATTCACTGGAATTGGCTTCAAAACAGTCGGGAGTAGAGAGCTAAGCATCATGAAGGCGGGCACACGCCACCTGAGATTAACGAAAACGACGGGGCCGAGATGAAATCAAGGGAAGACATTGAGGGGCTCTTTTCTAGCGACGACAGTGATAATATAATTTTTGATGCCAGAGTCGGTCCGGGGAGGCTAGTCTCAGCCCGAAGTCGCCGAGGCCACGCTACTGCAATTTGCCGTATATACTAAGCCGTCCTCTCGAAGATAACGCTTACCGCCTAAGTCCTAATGAGCTACTACCTCTACGCATCACTGATGAGCTAAACTCATCATCACTGACTCGCGAGATCGCTACTGCTTTGCCTATTAGCCAAGTTACTTGAGTCAACCTCGACTCCAGTGAGTTGACATTTTATAGCAAGAAGTGATACCTTCGAACATCAGGTCGGGTGTCTGGAATGCCAATGAGCTCAAGGGACTGGAAATGCATCCAAGATCTCTAAGGCCAGGACCTCAATTTTGTGATCGGTAATTTGTATAAGGATTCAACTATTCTTGCAACTCGTATATGCTTAATCTAAAACAATAAGGAATATGAAGCCACATAGGCAAAACGAAGCAAACGAAAGCGAGAAGCGAAATAGAGGCTTTTGTATATATGGGCCTTGGGTTGCCGGCTGGCTGAAACTAAAATCGTTTTTGCAATTCCAATATCCTCCCGAGCCCTTAATTCCAGATCCTTTTACAGAAATACTACTCTCGAAAATCGGGCCGGGTTTCGGGAATACCTATGAACCGTTTCTGAACGAGTACCGAGGCTGCCTTGGCGTCGTAAATTAGTGTCACTTCAAACTTGGTTTGAAGAAAGATCATAGGGTACCTATCTCTGCTGCAAATAGGCGCTCGGTTGCTTTGCGCATGCTGAAGTCGGTAGCCGGCTGTTTGGAGTGTGATGATATTGTTCGACCTGAAAGACTTCAGGAAACATTGGTGGAATGGTAAGTATATGAGCGTTGTATTCAGCTTGACTACTTCACTAGCAAGGTGGGAAGACCTCATATATGTACACAAGCGGGACGTCCGTGTACCCCTTCATCTTGTATAGTACATGAAGTGACTCTTTGACACAGTCCTAGTTCAACAAAAATTTCAAATTTCTCGACTCCTCTGAGAGCATGTTGACGGGCATATCGACTAAGGGCGGTTTTGATAAGTTGGGAACTCGATAGGACTTAAATGACTTCGCCGCGAAACTGAGAGTGGATAAAGCGACACAAGGTGTCGTCAATCCGAGAGTAATGACCGGACTCTATGAAATCCGGCCAAAATATTCTATAGAATGCCCAAGATTCTGCAACATGAGGCGCCGAAGTCTATATGTCGTATAATATTATGCTTTGCTTGGAATATGAATTCATACCTGACCCCTATAAGTCAACTCGTCGCGTTACTCTCTACAGAGGTAATGATTAATACTTGTTCATTCAAGACTGAGACTGTTTTCATCGTATCAATAACGCCAGCGCTGTAATACTGCACAAGAGTTCTCAATGGTGTGTGAGTTTAAAATCAACTGCCCGCGTCGCGAGTGTCCCTATGCCTTGTATTTTATTACATATGTATATGAGTGAGACATGTTATATCTACAGTCATAGGAACAGTTGAAGCCTGATAGTGCTAATTTAGCTGCTCCTGAAATAAAAACCTTCTATAGCAGAGAACTATCGCTCTAGTATAGTAGAAAGAGAAGTGCTGGGATACTTTGATTTACATTGAGCGTGTTAGAAGCCCAAACTTTAGTGATTGCTTTATGCTGCTTCGACCTACCACGAGTCACAACTGCGGGCGATAACGTCTTACTAAAAGCGCACAGACAGTAATTTAGCTAATTAGCATATATAAATCACTAATTAATTTCTCAGTGGAAGGATTTTAGCTGACGCCTTCTTAAATTTAGTAGTTCGAGGCAAAGTTTTCACAGAGGCAGCTAACAAGGCGTTCTTGTTGCCAAGAATGGGGGCCACGAAGTAAAGGCGACCGACTTCCCAGGAAGTCGCAGTGTTGCCCGGTGGGTCTATTACTGTATCGGGGGGCCTCCATATGTAAGACACCCCGATGCGGCAACTCAAATTCTTATGATTGGTCATTCAAGATTGGCTCGTGCGTTAATATCTCAGTCGTTCTGTCGGTCACGTGGTAAGCTCAGAACGGCAAGCGGGCGCACTTTTTAGTTGAATTGATTGGCCAACGGGTATTAATGCGACTAGTGAGAGTGACCTGCTTAGCCACATCCCCAAATTCCTCGATCTCTCGTCGCTCATCACATTCAACTCACACCTAGCCCGGCCTAATGCACTCCAGCAGCTATTCTACTATTCGAAATCGACCTAATGCGCTTCAGCAGCTATTTTATTATTCGAAGTCCTTCTGCGTCCTAACCGTCTTCGGTTCAGCTAAAGAGTCTGTTATAACCCGATTCTCGGTGGTTAACTGTATATGCTTCCTATTAACGTTGCATTTTTTCGGACACATGTTATTCTATTCAGTCATAAGTAATCAGATAATTTCGGCCCAGTTGTGGGCGTGAATCAAATGACCTATGGGTATGCATTGTATGCGTCCTAATAGTATATCCGAAAGAGACGTGTATGATATCTTCTATAATGTCTGAGCATAATAAAGCCATGCAAGAAATCAGAAACATGAAAACTGTCGGTTATGGGTTGAATAAACCGAGATCAAGAGAAGACATATCCCGTTTGTGAGAGAAATGATCGAGAAAGGTTAAAAGAGAAAGTCATTGCTAAGTAAAAACTGTCTGCCTAGTAGATTACTGACTAGCATCGTGAAGAACGGATGTTGGGACGACACAAGGTTTAGGTGAAACGAGATGTGGCAGATGTGGCGATAGAAGAGGGGAAGAAATGTAAAAGCTGAAGAGATTGAAGTTGAAACTGGCTGTGCGGGGAGTTCGGAAGACCGCTGACAGCGAAGTGCTTAAGGTTGGAGAGAAGGGGGAATGCAGGGCCCTTATATGGGATGTTGTATTGAACAGAGTGGCAAAAGTGACATGCATCGAGTTTAACACAAGAACATAAGCTTAAAGCTAAATTGGAATTGGAGCAGATGGCCTGGTAAGGGAATCGGGCGCATCACTGGGGGGGGACTGAGCCTTGCTGGTTGTGATGTGTATCATGGATAACGCTGAGAGTCTCAAAGGGACAGGCTTTGGGTTGCATCAACCGAACAAGGAAATCGACTCTGCCGAAGACATGACAGCATGCAGAATAGATAACGGTAAAGAATAATAAAGCATCGGGTGTCGATCGGAGGTAGTGTGATAGTTGAGAAGTGGTTGCATGCAGGGTATAAGTCGAAGGAGCGGCCTTCTGATTGGTCCGTGAGGGGTAATCGAGGTCAGTGGGCAAATTCATACCCTGCCTCACACCTACCCATAAAAGCCCATCCTCCTCCTCTATCCATATTCTCACACTCTTCCCTCCTTCATCAGCAAAATCATAATTCATCAATAAGTCATCAAAATTCTATTCAAAATAACTCAGATCTATTGGATCTATCAACGGGAAGTCAAAGGGGGTGCATACATACCTTTCAACCCGCTATGTCTGCCTCACACCGTGAGTTTCCCCCCCTTTGAGAATGCACTCTTAACAGCACGGCTAACCATTCCAACAGATAGTCTGGGAGTGCGGCGAGAGACCCTCCGCCCACGATATGAGGATCAGGACTTCGCCATGTATCGTACTCAGGGGGCGCAGGGCAATTTCTCAGACTTGAGGACTCTGGGTAGGACCTCATTTTCAAATCTGCATATTGCAGTCAATTTTCATGATCTGATGTGTTGCAGACGTGAATCTTCCGCTGCACGACTGTTCAGTGTATTGCGAGAGGAAACATAAGCCTTCGCATACGGTTGGCTACACATCTTGGACAAGCCAACGTGAAAGTTCGAGACCGCGGAGTGGGTCTGCCACTCATAGGTCTGGATCTTCACTCGAGCTTATTCCTATAGACAAGCAGAGATCAATAGGGCGTAAAGCCAAAGCCTACGATGAGAGCGCTCGACTGGAGAGGAGCTGGGCGGAGACACCTAGGCACCTATTGTCGAGTACACCGGAACCTCTAGAAATCCCTAGGATACCAAACTCAGGCGAGAGGATGGTAAGGTTCAGTGATGACGTCTACCTGGATGCTGCCCTACCAAGTAGATTCATGAGCACTGCAGGGCATCAAAGGGACACACTGAGGAGGCAATCCGAGGACAAGCTCATTAGGGCACCAGGCAACGGAGAGTTGGCCGGTGAGATTCAGGACAGCGGAGAATACCGAAAAGTCCTGCCTAAGAGATCGCGTGCTAGTGAGAGGCAACGGGTTTATGTGCCTGCGGCGCCTGTGATCCCAAGGCTCCCCACTCCCGATCTCGACTCGGCATCCGACTACGAGTTAGGCTTAGCCAAATATGACTTCTGCACTTGTTGTAGCTCGGACAACAGAGACGAAGAACATGGCGAGCGCTGGAAAAGAGGAAAGGCCAAGATGGACAAGCAAGGTATGACATTCTCATCCCTCATTGACACGAGTCGTGGGGTGAAGCTGACCAATTGCAGTTGACCATGCAAGAGCTTACATCTCGCGAGTAACTATGAGTGAGCGATTGATTGCGGAAGCCTGATTGTAAAACAGTTGGTTGGGTTGAGTTTCCTAGGCATGTTCTGTTGAGTGTACGAATTGGGTACAAGGCGTTAAAGATTGCTATTGGTAGGACTAGGCTGAAGAATAGGGAACCGGGGAACCGGGGAATCGGTAGGCTGCAGTTTTGGGGCCAAGGATGGCACTTTGCGTACTCGTAATTGTAAGAAGAGGAACAGTTCTGGACATAATGCTCATTCAGGCAATCATTATTTAGTCGCCTAACAAGTCAAGTCCAACGTTGAAAGGATTATTAAGATAAGGCAATGTGGTGAGTAGGACCGGGGGGACGAGGTGAGGTTGCTCAGTAGGACTTATTTCTGTACTGATTGGTCACAGGCCTCCCAGAGGGTGGGACCTAACAGGCAGCAACAGGGCGAATGAGAGATGTGGCTCGCGAGTCCTAGATGAATGAGCCGCATGTGGCTTGTCCTATGTAAGTGCTGTAGGACAAATCTGTAAAGGATTTCAAATGGCCCGAGCGTTGATTTTCTTTTCTGTCTTATTTTCTTGGCGCCTAACATCCACCTCAACACCGTCGCCTATCTTGGCCCCCAATTCTGGGCAGTGTTCTGATGAACAACTCGAAGAACTTCTGCAAATTTCCTCGCTGGAGGGCCGATGTGCTTACCCCGGACACCCACCCACTGTTCCTGTTCCTTAGCTAGGTGAATTAGTGCCCGACGGGAGCCTGACTAACGATCAAGCAGATCCGCCTTGCGCAATCTCGGTCAGAATTGATCTCCTGATAGCAAATTGAATAGCGCCAATTATTTACGTCATATATCACTTGTTGAACACCCAGCCCAAACCGCATCATACCGAATGATGAAATGACTGAAAAGTTCAGAATACGAGCATATATATGTTAGCGCAGGTATTACCCGAGTATGAACCCGACTGGTGCGACGGTTTTGGTCGCATTCAGCCATCTTACATACTTGCGGAATGTGCTTACCCTCCACAGGGCATCAACTATTCAGTACTGTACATTCCAGGACTCGAGAACTGTGCCAACGTGGATCATTTTCGATCGAATTATTCATTAATTTGCACTATCTAGTTTATACTATTATTTATATTAGGCATTTTCAGCACGTCATTAGTGTGCAAGCAAGTTCTTCCATTATTACCGAAGCCTAATTGCAATTCATGCAATTTCTTTTCTTCATAAGCCATGTCAAGTCGTCAAAGAAGCTAGCGTGTCATTAGATCTGGAGTCCCAGCGAACCTCGTCTCACAGCTCTCGTCGCACTCGTTGCGGCGCAGTCTGTGACTGGACAGCCCTCAGGATCAACCGTCCACGTATTGTGGTTTGCGGCGGTAGCTTGCAGCGGAGTCACACCCGTGAGCGTTCTTTCCGTACCACTTCACCGCGCTAGTTAGCATACCGGAAAATGAGAAAGGTAGGTAAGTGTGATCACTCACGATGCTTGGTCGAGCCATGTCGCCTCGATGTCAATCAAGCCGTTACCGACACCGCTCGTCTCATAGGTGCTGAAGTTACCCACTACCGTTATTGGGGAGGCGCCCGTGGAAAGCAGAGAGCAGGTCTGCAGCGGCTGGTCGACTGTACCCTGGCAGGAAGCGTCGATTAATGGGATTGAGCCCCCGGCGGCGTCACGTGTCGGAGCTGAGATCTCGTACGCTTTACAGAACGCGTTAGCTATATTGAGTCTACGCGCACATCTGCTATGATCATAGCGGGCGAAGGTGCGTATATTACTTACAGTAGCTGCACGGCCATGACGTGCACACGCTTGGCCCCGTCCATGTGATAGTCCAGATGTAATCATCTGCGCGAGCTGGAAGCCGGACGGGACTCATTCTCTGAGCTTGTGCTGATGAAGAGAACCACGTCGCGGCCAAGAGGCCCGAAAATGTGACGATCTGGGAGAACATTATGAATTAAGTATGATGTGATTAGGTAGATAGAGAGGTATGTATTTTGATCGAGGTAGCTTTAGTATTGTCTTGAGCTTGAGGATTATAAGACGAGTAGTATGAGACTGCCGGTTAAATAACGAGCACAGAAGGAACGAGCAATGACCCTTCTATTTAAGCGATGGAGAAACTATCGATCACCAACCATAATAAGCGGACATATTCCTTTCGGTGTCCGTGTCAGCTTCGCAGCACTACTATTACTACGTGACATCGTGTATCAAATAATACGATCGGCGGGCGGTCACATTGCCGATCAGCCCGCATGCGTCTAACACAAAGCGTATCCAATAGGACGTGTAACGGCGAGCTCCCCAATTGGACAACACCAGCCCAGATCGTCCAGCTAACCTAGTACCGCCGGCTCGGCACGGTCGGGGGGTAGGAAGATCAATTCGACAACTAATTACATACGAGTAGCTGCAGTAGTACTAGGTTAGGTGAACAGCAGAAAAACTGCATAAAAAATCTTCATATCATGTGGGCAGCGCCTGCCCGCCTCGAGCTGAAAAAAGATCGGATTATCCCGTTTCCGGGGCTATTCTTAGCTGAGTTTTTCGCCAAAAGGTTTCACACGTAGCTGCAATACGAAAAGGCACATAAGCAAAACCGACGATGCGAATTGCTTACCTACCCGGGTGGGGGGGGTCCCTAAAAATCGTTACGCAAGGCTTACTCAAGGATTACAGCGGCCTGAAATGAAATTTTCTTAAAATTCACTTTCTTAAATTGCAGCCTTGAAATAAAAAATATTATACAGAATTTCAAATAATTACTATTATATTTTATTGTACAAAATTTCAAAGCTAAAATAATTGCTAGCTTAAAATAATTACTAAGCGTGGTAATAATTTCAAGCTTAAAATTCTATTATGGCTAGGTGTAGCGAGTATAAAAGTAGGTCTTACCAGCTTTATATATAAGGGCTGGCAGGTCCCCCTGCTTTTTGCCTTCTATTTTTACCTTTTTTTTTTTTTTTTTTTACTACTTACGGCCAGATTTGAACATTGGGTCTTTACAGGCTATAAGCTATAATTTACAATCTACAATATTTACTACTATACTACAACTATAAATCTATAGTTATTACGCGCGTGCAAGTAACAGCCCTAATTGATATTAATATTCTGGGTTCTATAGGCTAATTGTATAATTAGCTGGTTATAATAGGTCTGTACTAGCCTTATTAAGCAGCAATAGCTTTATTGGGTAATAATTACGGGGTGCTAGTAATAATTTCGCGCTAGTAATTCTTTTATGGTTTGGCAATTTATGTATGGCTAAATTATTTGTACACAATTCTAATATTATACAGGACCGCAAGCGTTCGCTTTAAGCTATTAATTTAGGTTGAAATTCTACCCCTTTAGACAAAATGACTTTTATAAATATAAATCATAATAGAAATAGTGCGGTTATTATGTGGCAAAGCTTGTACCTTTGTCTATAATTTCTAGCCGCTGCAATTATCCAGTCACCCTTTCTAAAAACCCCCCCCACCCGCGTAAATACACCGCAACTTGCCGGTATAACTAACTAACTATGCGCAATTTCTTAATTGTATCGGGATCAACTTTGGCAAGTGCCGGTTCACGGGAACGGCGTTGCTGCTAATAATAATATCATTCTCCGCATTCAAGCTCCAGTTGCCTGATGCAGTAATTCCTCATCGGATCAAGCGCGAGAACGATAGGTAGGCTCTATAGTTTTTATTTTTTTTGCGCAACTGGTGAATTGACTGCAAATAACTGTGAAGCGGAGCAAATCATGAAAACAACTTGATCTAGAGCTACGAAAAGCTATCTAGTTGTCGATCAGAAAAGTGAAACCCGGATGTGTAGGCGCATCGAACCTGAAAGAGCCAAGTTAGGGGAGAAGGTCCCAAATCCATTCCTATGATGAAAAACTCCCATAAGAAAAATATTAAATCGGCGCCTTTTTTTTATATCGTTGTCATGCCGCCATGACCGTCGCTCACTCCTCTGTAGACTATGCATGTCTGTTCTGTCATCCTGACGCAGAATTGATTTCCTTCGGGTCTTTCTCATCTAGGACCAAGCTACTCGTGGAACGATCGAGCTTGTCTGCGAGACATAGGATGAAGAATCGCGGTAAGTGTATCGTTTACTGCGCTGAGTGTGTCCATGCTGGACGCGTTAATGAACAGCTTCTCATACTCGTAGAGACCGTCTTTACGGCGGCGAGCCTGTACCTTGCTCCGCTCGTTGAATAGAACATCTGTTACTTCCTTGAGCTGGAGTGCCAAGGAGCTGACCGTATCCGGGTTCAGTTGGCGGATTGCGTGATCCGTGAGGCCTCGTAGGGCATACGATACTAGCCGTCGTTCTAGTATGTCCTTGTTGGCCTTATAGCTGCGATCCAAGGCTGCTATCTTCAGACGTTGAGAGATGTCATAGACTCCATGATGATCGTAGGAATGGATTTCGCCGAGACATGCCACGATTTGGTCTCTCAAGGCGTACAGCTCTTGACGGAGATGAGCCCAGCCGTTCCTCCCGCTTCCAGACGCTATGCAGGTAGGGGGGCGTTCTTGGACCGTGGAACTTGTTGTGGACGAGATCCCACGGGATCCTAGCATCAGAGGCGATTGGCCTGGGAAGTCACTGGCTCCGAAATCAGGATGGCTAATCGTATGCATTGGAATCGTTTTCACTGACCTCTGTATCACAGTTACTATTCTCTCCACCCGGATGCGTAGTTGCTCTATATTCTTTGGCCACTCATTGGTCTGATCCTGGCATTGCAAATCCAACTTGAACTGGATTTTTCGCAGCTCGACCTCAAGACTGAGTACCAGTTCGGGAAGATTCTCCAGCTGCTCGAGGCACGCTGTTTTCTTGATCCAATCGAGTTGGGATCTCAGTGCTTCGCAGTTGATCCTGAGACGACCATGCGTTGGATCGCACAAGACGGGATTACCCAGTAATCTACTTATCAGATTTACCAGCACGTCGATCTTCTCACAAAGGCTATCCCAGCTTCCAGACTTCGGGGCTTCTGTTTTCAATTGCGTCCGTGGGGCAACTGGCTTGATGAAAATGATCTGATTAGTGCAGTGTTTTCCCACACCTTGAGCACTGTTGGGATCTGTCTTCGTATCGGACGGGTTGGAGTCGTTAGGCGTGGGGCCCTCGGTCCGAGGCCGGTGGCAGGGATCGTCAGTGAGGCTGTCTGGGCTGTCTACGGCACAAACAGCCTCACTGCCCGGAGAGGGTTCCGGGGCATCGCCTTCAGACGTCAGGGAATGAATTGAGAATGTATCGTCGTTGATGTACTCCCAGTCATCGGCGATGCCTGGCGCGGCCGAAGCCATGCCGATGAATTCAGGGCGCACCGAGTATGTTAGTGTGGGGATGGGCGAGGGAAGAATGACTTCACGATTCACGATTCACCCGATTCACACGATACAACATCGAATTGTTGTGCAACTAGACAGGAAGCAGAGAGGTGGCTTCGAGAGAAGGCTTGGTTGGCCAAGAGGTGATTGACCAGGCTGCATGTGCTGCATGTGTGTGCGTGGGCAGGCAACCAAGGCGAGAAAAGAAAGGAAAGGCTGGAATCCGGAGCGACGCCCGAGTGGGACGACGGATAGGCCTTGGTAACCGAACGGCACGGGTTATACTCATGGCACAGACTGAGAGACACGTGTGGAACTGAATTCGTAAGCTGTTGGGGGGAGGTTGCCGAATGGTTTTGAAGGTGAAACTTTAGGTAGGGCAGTTCAAGGTAAGTCCAAACCTTGTATGCGCACGCTAAAAACAATTGAATGCACCAATATCCCGATAGAGACCATAGAAACCTGACTTATTCTCGGCGGTCCGAACCGGATCTTGGTTTGGAGGGGTTCCTGAACTACTGCCTTAGGGGGGTCTAGCTGCCCTCCATTTATTTTGGGTGCCGTGGTATGTACCTAGTTGGAGTGGGGCGCGGGGGATTTTATAGTACCTAATCAACATTGCAAGTACTATACATACCGGTATCTATGTACCTCGTTGCTTTACAACAGCTCTCTAAAGTGGTTAATTGTCATTTGTTTTTTTTTGACATGATTTAGAGACAATGTCTATATCTATTAGTCAGCTTCGGTAAGAAACCCACTACCTTCCACTTTGAGCCGCCAGGGTCCTCCAAGTAAGTAAGTAGAGTTTTAATACGTAATATGCGACCTGGGCTAGCCGCCTGCTCCGTTCCTGACAGTCACGAAGTTTGTCAAGTCCTCGACGTTACATTAGACCCTATCCCCGTAAGATTCTCGAAGGGGGTCGCCCGTTGAAGATGAGAAGATAGGCTGCATTGAGATTTGTCTGCCTCGGTCAAGATACTTACATAAGCAATTACAGATGCTCGTATGGGTATAATAGAGAAGATAGGAACGTGGTCATCGTTGCCTCAAATATTCTGCAGCCTTAGACCCAGAACTGGTCAATTAGGAACGTGCTGTTATGAATGATTTGGTTCTAAGTAGATCTATTGCCCTTTCAGATATGCTGAGCCGGGGTTCGTTCCCACAAGTTTCTCCAACAATGACGACCGATGCATACTGCTGCAGTGAAGACTTCAAAGCTCCTCTCATAGGCTACTCGTGACGACTCGCCCAGAAATCCTATATATCATCATTCATCATTCATCAGCGAGATGGTGAGACTGCTGGTCTGATTATAGGGGCCAAGACTCGAAGTGGGAGCGCTACAGCACCCCGCCCTGAATGAATTGCTAGACTGATCCAATCATAGCTACTTGCCCCCGAGAACCGATGTAATATCTCGAAGCACTGGGCTCCAACTACTGTGAATCACGCATTCAGCTCCGAACGTGACCTCTTAGACCCGTACCAACCACACCGTCTTTGGTTGTAGCGTTACGCCATCCAACATGCGATGGCACGAGGCGCAGAAGCCATTACTTCGTACCTGGCATGCATGGCTTCTCTATAAAGGACCCCAACGGGTCTTAGTCGAGTTCGTTGAAAGCCCTGCCGTTATTTTCACTCTGGAATTGAAGACACAGCTAAAGTCTTCAAGACGTGAATACATACCATAATGTTTCATAAGATTCTTAAGCCTGTTGGGTTCTTCCTCGCCCTGGGGAAACCCGTGCTAACAGCTTATATATCCAGGCCTACGGGCTCTATTCGAGTTCCAGGAACCATCCCAGCAGAAGCTTCCCCTGAGATAGATGCCGATTTTCTTGGACTGGCCTTTGAGCAGGCCTCATTTACACGCTATGCGCAAGACGATGAAGGCAACATCAATGCCTTCTCAACCAACTTAATGGACGCTATCTACTCACGGACCGGCGGAAAACCAAACATACGACTGGGCGGGACGTCTCCGGATTATGGGAAGTATCTTCCAGGCCAGGATGAGCCAGCGCTACCGGTAGCCGAGCAAGACAATTATCAAGATATCGGACACACCACTATTGGACCGTCCTACTGGCATCTCACAAAGAACTTCCCCGACGCTGTATACATCGTTCAGGTACCACTAGCCACAACAAACATCAGCGAGCCCGTTGCTTGGGCCCAATCGGCAATAGATATCATAGGCTTGGACAAGATATTCTCAATCCAACCCGGGAACGAGGCAGACCTCTACACGAACACCTTCACAGGTGCAAATGGCATTCCACTCCATCCGCCAGATTACCAAGGAAATCTCGACAACGAGACTTACGTGGGCAATTGGACGAAGTATGTGTCGGCAATCAAAGATGCGGTGCCCAGCGTGCCCTCAGGGCGCTACTTCACAGCCTTCGATACCTCTGCCTATTTCGGCGCGGATGTGGCGGCCAATCAGTACATATTCGCGGTCGACAGATGCTTCGACCTGGGCATCGACGCCGACGGAGTCGTGAAGGAGGTCGCGGCTCATTATTATCAGGGAATCGCTGGCACGGCCGCCACGCTCGGTAGCGAGCTCATGAACCTCACGATTACTCACACTCATCTCGACCAGTACAAGGGGCGGATCAGCTGGCTGCGCGCCAACAAGCCTGACGTGCCGTTCGGTAAGAGCCCTGTTTCCACCTTGCCATAGCCGTTTTCGGGGGTTTGGTTCTTCTTATACGGGTCTTCAG
The DNA here is from genome assembly GCA_037356055.1 of Xylaria sp. Z34. Taxonomy (NCBI): domain Eukaryota; kingdom Fungi; phylum Ascomycota; class Sordariomycetes; order Xylariales; family Xylariaceae; genus Xylaria; species Xylaria sp. Z34. The sequence goes on along the minus strand of JBAWJW010000004.1, from coordinate 356,430 downwards.
CCCTGTACTAAGAATATTGCAGTGCTGTCTGAAGTCGGCAACTCGCTCCAGCCGCAGAATACGTACACTTACCAAGCAAGGCTGGGCTCCGCTCTGTGGCAAGTCGATTTCTATCTTTATAGCATGGCTCTAGGTGTCGCGCGTATCAATTACCAGCAAATCATGCGTAAGTCATATCGGCGATCATCCATCATTCATCAGGTAGCGGGGTTAGCTGCTCGTCGGCTAGTTTCATGGCCCTGGGGATCCCAGACCGAGTAGAGGATATGACATGCTAACTTTAGTTGCTGCAAAAAGATGCGGGTTACGACATGTGGCTGCCCGTGGCGAGCGCGGGAATGCCGGCGCAGGTGTTCTCGAATTACTACTCCCAACCGCTCCTTGCAGACTTCGTAGGTGCGTGATAGATGATATTATATAATGGGCTTACTGAAGGATTTAACTAACCTTTTCGCAGTGAGTTAACTTCTTTTTGCTGTATTTAGGGACGCACGAAATTCCAGGAGAAAAGAAAAGATAGAAAAGTACCTTAGTGACCGTGCTAACAGACAGTACCAGGGGGGCTCAGGAAAGACGCGCGTCTCGCAACTCGAGGTCGACACAAGTAATGTAGCGGCGTACGCGGCCTACGAAGACGGCACGCCGAAACGGATCGCCGTAGTGAACATGAACTACTGGAACCAGACCTCGTCGGCCGAGCCGCGCGGCAGCGTGACGTTAAACTTTGAGGTCCCGGACGATGTGGCACAGCTTACGGTGTACCACCTGAACTCGCCCCTCGGTGCCGGAGCAGCCTCTGATACCATCACGTACGGCGGCAGCCAATGGACATACGATAGTCTTGGGAATGAGGTCAAAGATGTCCGGCAGGATACGGAAATCGTGGCTGTTGTGGATGGCGCTGTCAGTGTTACTGTTGCTAGTAGTGAGGCGGTACTCATTTGGCTGTAGCGGGCTGTGTCGTGGTACTGCATATGAATACAAAGGAGCCACCACATAACGGCTTTTGAGATACTTCAAATAAATGTAACTGATTGTACATTATGAGTCTTGGCTTTCACGAACAAGATATCTAGGAACTGCTTTCGGAATCAAAAATGTCTTCTGTAACTAAATTCACATGACTTGTGATGTCCCATCTAGTCAAGAAAGCCCCTAAACTAGAAGATCTTATGCATACTAGTAAAAGCGACAACTTCTTGTTGAATCTAGACCTAGAATGTTGAGCCCACACATTGCCGCCTTATCCGAGAGCGTTGAATCTAGTCTGCATGCAAGGTACGAAATCAAGCGGCCAGGGTTCCAAAGTGTGGTAGCGAAGAGGAGATTGCTGTTGTGCTCATAATAAGCTTATTATGACTGCAGCGTTCCTGTGTGATGTGAAATTTCGACGGTCGTCTTTTTTGATACGCCGTTTTTCATGTCTGAGCTTCTCATAGGTTTGAGTGAATGATTGATTGGTCGTTAGGTGATCACGAGCGATGCCGCAGTTGGCCAAGTGCCTTTGCGCTTGAATAGATTAGGCGAGATTCGGCTCCTTTTGACGATTGGCGCGGGAGGCGTGGGTATTTAGTCTTCAGGGCAACGCTCGGGTTGCGGTTACTACCAGCAATGACATATTATAGATGTTACTGTAGTTGTCGCTTGCGCGTTCATGAGGTCTGTTATCATGAGAATCTGCACACTACGACCGACCTTGCTCTGCATTGCTTGCGGGCATTGGATCGGCATCATGGAGAGAGATAAAATTGAGATTTATATGTGGATCATTGCCGTTTCTCGTCGTTCCCTGGCACATTTTGTCCCCAATCGCACCACATCGCGAGCCCAATGAATAAGGTATTCCGAACAATTGGATGAAACCGTTGGAGAGATCTATAATACCCAGCAAAGAGACTTTATGGTTTGGCACTAAGATCACCATGCAGATTCCCGGGAATTCATCTAGACCGTCCAAGGTTGCTATTCAGGCCAACCGGGCGGTGCTGCGCAGCACCGACACTGCGTCATTGATGTATGACGCAAGCCACTTCTTATTGAATGGTCTTAAGAAGTTTTAAACCGTCACGCACCTTTCTAAATTTACACGTCTATAATCGATCAGTAGCTGTTTCTATGATGGTTTGCCTGACGGATTGGTCTTATATACTGGGTTGAACGGCTCGGGAAATTAGATCTGTAGGCCACAAAGGTCAAAACAAACTAGCAAGGAAAGTAGAACCTTTGGGGCGAGGCCCAGTGCTAAATGCAGATTTGAATGTGAGGTTAATAATTGGGTATGCATTTTCATGTAGAAGTTGGTATGATACCTCGCTTTAACCTTCCATCCATTTCTTCATGGCTACCCCATACCAAAGAAGCCGAATCTCTCCGGCACATAAGCATAAAACATCTACTTACAAGAATCGTACGATTGGGCGCTAAGGGAAACCATCTGTCAGGGCTGCCGTCGCACGTGTTCCATTGGTGGAGTCGCTTCGGGTTGCCGGTTGCCTTTTCAACAGCCGTTTTGCCTTCCCGACAGCTGGATATAGGAACCCAACCCCAGATGCTAGCTACAACATTAAAACCAAGGCAGACTGGCGGGCCAACCAAAGACACACGTATTTACCAGCCTAGGTTGGTTAGAAGGGTGGTTTTGATGTGGATTACGATGCCGAGCTCGCTTAAGAGGTTAACAATATAGCGTGATCAGGTTTATCACAATCACACTACCGAGGATAGAATGCTTGGCATACGAACAATGGCTTCTGGTGTGTATGGCTTTGAACTAAGAGGATATAAATAAAGCTTTGGTGACTACTCAAGTATCTGGGAAAGGTACTTGGTATCTATCTATCAATTAACTATTGGCGGTTCGTTTCATCTTGGGAACACACACCTAATCTATAGACTGGCGTATCTCAATCCTGTGATTGGAGACTCATCCAGCAAATGCGCTTTCAGGGTCCAATGATGGAGTCGGGATAATGACGTGACCCTACGTCATGATCCCAGCAACTCTTTGCGCTAACGAAACAGTCTTGCATTGATCCCCTTCTTTTTTTATGGGCCCCAAAGCCAGGTATCTATTTTCTGTCGCATTCGACTAATTCCTGGACTTCAAGCTTGTCAAGCCTTGTCAAGTCTAGATTGGCAATCGTAACTGTCAATGCTTAACCCAAGCGAACGGTAACTGGGATCATGGCTGAACCAGACCTGGTTGGTTGTTGTACTGCATGCTGGCCGTCCCCAACCCTCAAATTTTGTTGGGCCACATTACCCCGCGAACATCAACGTCCTTCGGCATGTTGTGCGGTGGACTTGTAGCTAGTGTTTCACGAATCACAAGGCAATCCCGCTGCCTTGTCTATTGGTGTGGCAGAAAATAAGAACCTGCTCATCACCTTAAGAAGCCGGGATTTGGAGGCTCTGCTATATGATTCTATCTATATATTACTGTAGGACTACCTACTCTAGAAAATCATTGTCTATTACGTCATACCACTCACTATCCGAAATGATGGTGTCCGTATTCATACAAGCGCAATCGCGTAATAGGTTGTTTTGGGTAGAGTTGTATTTTCCAAGTCTGCATTTTTACAGGAAGAGCATAGCCAAGTTTTAAGCATATCGCCGCAGGTCTGGTCCATCGTTAACGGTAGTTGAATCGCGCAAAGTAGTCGGTGGTGTTTCTCTTTCTATATCTAGTATTCTGCAATGTAACCTGTCTTGCCTGTCACCCACCGCTGCCAAGAAACACGCTTTGCGGGCGTGCATGCATGCATGTCTAGGTATTGTAACTTGGGATGACGCTTTTGCTGCTGTAGATGTTTATGCCTCGTGCTGTCTATATGGTTTCACAGTCTGAAATAATCTGTGCCAAAACTGGGCTTTGAGCGCCAGGTTCTTTCTTTCCCAGGTTGTGACTCATAGATCATGAGTGTTTCCTCTCACTGGGTGCTTTTCAACACATATGTCCATCTGACGGGACGACTTCTTGTTTTTTGTCAGGGGTGGCAAGTTTGCAGTACCTGACTCCTTATAGAAGGCCTATACAGGCCGAAGAGGTATATCTGAATCGCAATGGTCGATTGGCGCTGATTTGCGGCTATGACGCGCTGGGCAGGCCTGCAACAGTCTTTAAAAGTACGGTTATGACCTAACGCTCCCACCCAGATGGGCCTAAAGGCCGTCCCCCGTGCAGGCGCTGAAAGCACTACATCATCACCTAAACTCGCCTTGACCAGCAGACTACGAAGTTCCCCAAGTATTAGGTACCCCCCTCCCGCTTGCACAACGTCGTCCATTTTCCTTGCTTTCCCACTCTCTTCTTTTTTCACTCGATTTCTAAGCCGAAACCCCCTGCAACATATTACGATTCAGCGTCCCACGTAGGCTTTATTTGTCCTCGTAGATCCATATCTTCATAATCTTCGTCGCTACATACGGCTTCTCATAGTTAAAGAGTTCATCCCCAACAAGAAGTAATCAACCAAGCATCGACGCCTCAGCACATCAGCTTTCGGGTTGCTGCATACATCCATTCTGTCAGTCAGGTTGCCTCATTTGGGAAACAGTAAGAAGAAAGTGGTATACCCGATACCAGACTCCTAACGCCTGCTGCTTGTAGCCGTTGTCTTTCCCACTTCGACATCCCAAGTCGCAACTGGACGAGGAAAAAGACAAACCCTAAAAACACTGCCTAAGTAGCTGCATCTTGCCTGTGCCGCAACGTCCCTACGCGCGAGCTCTTAATCATCCCCTCGCAGCGGGCACGGACGATTCGGACGACACAGAGAAGCGTCACTTAAGCCTCAGTGATCAGCTACTGCATCTAGTGACGTTTCGACGTAACCTTGTTTGCCGTCAATCGCCCGAAAGCACCCGTCACTCAGGTGACGTCTTGTTCCAGCACAATGTCTACAATGCAGACACTGAAAAACTTCATCCGCCATGGTATGTATGCTATTTTCATTGCTGTTATTTTGTCGTCGTTGTTCCTGTTTTCCCTCTTCTTTTCCTTTCTGTCTGAGACCTTGTCGCTGGCCCTTTTTCCCACGTTCCGTTGAACACTCCACCCATGTCTTGTTTCCCCGCTGCTCGTCATTTCGCGTTCATGCAATCCATGTGATGTTGCCGCACCTGGCTTGTGGATCTGCAGTCCCCCGGCATCCGTTTGCCCTTGTACGCTCACTGACATCATTTGGCTGATTCCCCAAACAGGCAAGCAGGCGGCTCGAGTAAACTTCGACGACTCTGCAAAGAAACATGAGCAATCTCCTCCACCTGCTGCACAAAAAGCCATGGCAAACCCTACAGACCCAGGCCACGTCGCTGGCAGGGAACATCATGTCGCGCCCGTACCCGATGCCTACTCTGTTCAGCCAGGCGATCTCCAGAATCGCGTCGCTCAAGCCGATGGCGTAGCTGCTCACCATGCCGAGGCTAACCAGCATGCATCGTCACATTCCAGGAGCCACAAGAGCCCCGACCACCACCTGGCCCAGATCATCCAGGAAGAGAACGAGAGCCGGTCCAAGTTTCCCAGATATCCTGGTTTAGAACGATGGGAACTGGTGGAGAAAATGGGAGACGGCGCCTTCAGCAATGTGTATCGCGCGAGGGACCGTCAGGGCGATGCTGGCGAAGTCGCCATCAAGGTCGTCCGAAAATTTGAAATGAATAACATGCAGGTTAGTGTTCTTGCAGATGGTTTTTTGCTTGTTTTCGACCAAGTATTTCCTTAGTCGGCTGTCGCCATTTTTCAATCTCGTTTTCTTTACCAACTCGGCCGTCGTACTATAGGGCCAGAAGCATCTACATCCGGATTTTAAGAAGGTCCCAAAAGCTGTTGAGGTGCGAAAAATTTCTTTTCCTTTGTCAGAATCTCCTCTTCACTGCATGCTGTGTTTCTTGTTCAACTTTCCATTGGTGACCACTGCGGCGCATCGTTTCTGTTCATGATGCTTGCCAAGAACATCGGAGCTGGCCACTGAATTCAGAAACTGACATATACTACAGCGAGCAAACATTTTGAAGGAAGTGCAAATCATGCGCCAGCTAGATCACCCTAATATTGTTAAGCTAGTCGATTTTTCGGAGTCGCGACAGTACTATTACATCATCCTTGAGCTTGCTCCTGGCGGTGAACTATTCCATCAAATCGTCCGTCTCACATATTTCAGCGAAGACCTCTCAAGACACGTCATTTTACAAGTAGCCAAGGCTCTCGAATATTTACATGAAGAAATGGGTGTTGTTCACCGGTAAGATGACCTATTGGTGTGGGTGTGACGCCGGAAGGGACGTTATCAATTGTTATATTGATGCTATCCTATGCTTATTCAAGCCTTCCCGCGTTGTTAGACAACAAATTCTGACTGCTTTACAGAGATATCAAACCGGAGAATATCCTGTTCCGTCCAATTCCTTTCGTGCCCTCAAAGAATCCGAAACCTAAGCAACCTGGAGATGAGGATAAGGTTGACGAAGGCGAATTCGTTCCTGGCGTCGGGTCAGGAGGCATTGGCCTTATCAAGATTGCTGACTTTGGATTGTCGAAGATTGTGTGGGACAAGCAGACGATGACACCATGTGGCACTGTCGGTTACACTGCTCCCGAAATAGTCAAGGATGAGAGATACTCCAAGTCGGTCGACATGTGGGCTCTTGGCTGCGTACTCTATACGCTCCTCTGTGGTTTCCCTCCATTTTATGACGAAAGCATCGAAGTGTTGACGGAAAAAGTGGCCAAGGGCCAGTTCACTTTCCTTTCCCCCTGGTGGGATGACATTTCGAAGTCTGCCCAAGACTTAATTAGCCATCTTCTGACCGTCGATCCCGATAAGCGTTACACCATCAAGGAATTCTTGAGTCACCCATGGATTCGAGGATCTGGCCCGACGCCCCGCGATGAGAAGAAGTCTCAAGATCCTGAACGTCTACGTGCTTTTGATGCTTCGAGATTTGTAGATGGCGGGAAGCGTATGGATTTCCGGTCACCTGGCGCTGTGAATTTGCGCGAGATTTTCGATGTTGGATACTCTGTCCATAGACAAGAGGAAGAAGCGAAACGAAGGAAACAAGTTGGTCCTAAGGCTGGAGGTCCATCTCGGTTAACGAACCTCCATGAAGAATCTTCGGAAGACGAAACCAAGGTGAATGCCCAGGATGATCAGCAATTAGAGCAAGGCATGCGCAACACGAGTCTGGGCAAGGAGCAAGAACGTGGCCGTGAGCGAAACCGACAAGGGGAAAGAGAAGCACGAGGCTACGGCCAACACAGTGCTGCTGTTGCACAAGCTGCTCGTCAACAAGTCAAGGACCGCCAAAGACAACGAGGCGCATTTGAGCTCAACCTTGACGGTGCAACGTTATTGGGACGCAGGGCGAATAAGCCTGCCGCTAGTGTTGGTGGATTTTAGAGATGTTGCGACCTTCTCATATAGAATTCATGCATAGGTGTATCATGCCGGGATGTGGATTACGAGGGTTACTGGAGTCGCTTTCAAGCAGCTTTAAGGCTGTTATCGATTGGGAGACACAACGAAGCATGTGATGAATTGGGCGTGGTGTATCGGTCGGTCTAAGTGAGCACATCATGGAGTTCTTTGGTCTGCTTTGTATCATTGTATGCATCATTGCACACATAAGGTTAGGCGTTCTATGGAGGTCAGATATTACTTGACCGGGAGATCCAGATGGATTGAATTGAATCCATTATTTTGACATTCCTTATCCGCCCTATGTTTCCGATAAGTGCCCTTGACTTGTTTCTGTCCGGAGAATGTGTAGATTATGGTCTCGAGACATTTTAGTCTTGAGACAAATACTAGGTCTGGCGCCAGGTGTGCCGGGTACAATGTCTCAATATCATTGCACTTTATTTGGTGATGAGTGCTCTGGTTAATTGATTTCCTCGAAGGGAAACTCTGAGTTTCATCGTTAGATCCAGCCCTAGGGCGCTTTTCAAGGGGTTTTTGCTTCAGCAGCTAGAAATGATGAGTTCAATATTTATTGTCCCTAGAATCGAGATGGCTCCCTCTCCCTAAAGAGTAATTTATTATAAAACTTGGAAATAATCGCTTCAATGATCTTCCCAATTTACATCCAACCATAATACCATTCGCGACTATGTTCAACATCTCTATCACCCATCACCTACCAACATTTTTCTCCATCATCATTTTGAATCTTTATTCTATCTCTCGACGCACCTCATCTCGATCACGGTAGCCCAGCTTTTCCTCGAGAGACAGCGAGTGAACCGCGAGGCATCACGATTCCATCAACATACAACCCTATCTATACCCGGCTGGCCCCCCCTCTCTCCACCCTCCTTTAGGCATATCATCGACGACTCCCAATCAATCACATGGCGGGCTTCGTGCCCCCAAACGCCCAGGCGATAGCACAGATCCTGGTGCAATACATGTCCAGTACGGGTGCGTGCGTCATAGATCTGCCGGCAGCCGCCCCAGCCTTGAACATATGCAGCTCGATCGAGATCCGCTATAAACAGGAAGACGTCATCGAGGAGTTAGCAGATGCCATATGCATCGAGCCCACGCTCGCACCCGCTCCCGCGCCCGCACCCGTGGAGCCGCAGCCCTCGTTATTCAAGCACCCGCCTCCTGCGCCTGGGCCCTGGCGGACAAAGGGTTCGCCTAGAGTCCTGGGTGATGTGAGCGAGGAGGATTGCGATGAGGATGAGAATGGTCATGTGGTGACTCCTCCTATGCCTCTGGATGATCCGCCCGAGCCCCTGCCTACCAGAGTTCCTGTTCAGGAGAGGCCTGTCATAACGCAATCTTCTCTTACCAGCCTCACACCTTCCCCTACTCCATCTATTTCTCAGCCGCCGGCGGTCGAGAAAAGTAGTAGCATAGTGAGAAACAGTACCAGCATTTCGGCGAGCTCCAGTCATCCATCTCCATCACCTTCATCGTCTCCTTCGTTGTCACCTTCGTCGTCACCATCGTTTTCAACCCCATCGTCATCTCGGCCTCCACCTAGAACCACACCGTCGAGCACGCCCGAGCTCCCAACGTTGACGTTGACGAAGGTTCTCAGCAGCACAACGCGCCCCCCACCGCATTCGACTTCGCATTCCCGTTCGCCTTCGCCGACGCCCACGACTGCAGTTCGACATCCTGACCCCCCTAAGCCTCCACCACCGCCACCACCACCACCACCAACAACAAGTCATGTCCCACCTCCCCCTCCCCCTCCGCCTACTCCGGTCCCAGACCCCTGTGAATCAGCATACACTGAAATCGACGTCAACAAAATAGAGTCGAAACCAGACTCTTACGATCAATACCTGCACCTCGTAGGCATCGATCTAGCCCAGCATCATTCTAAGACGGGGGCGACTGAGCAGGAGGTGAAGACGACGCTCGTACACCAGTACCGCAATCGATGCGGCGTCGACCTGCCTCAGGGCCCGGCACCCGTGTTCCCTGGGGTCAATGGCGGGCAAGAACAAACGGAGGGATATCACAGGTGTCTGGAGAGCTGTTGGCGCGAGGCCATACTGAAGGCTGGCGACGGCTTATTGCATGAGTGCTTGGGCGTCGCTTATAAGAGTAAGCCCGGCGCCCCGAATCAAGGGGACTGTCGGTTCTGGTCGGGTGATAAGCAGGATAACATGCTGTTACCTATACACATGTTTCCGGATACGAGTGGGAGTGGTAATCGGTGGCAGGTCGTCTATATGTGAGGTCGACCTTTTTTCCTTCTTTGTCTTTTTCATATTTTCTTCTCTGCTTCTCTTGGGTTGGGGTTCTGGTGTTTTCGCGTTCCGGTTCGGTCGGGTTTACGTAATTTCGTCCCTTGGATGTTGAGGACTGTCTCCGATATAATGAGAATGGCAGGCATTCCATTTCCTGTTACACTGAGATAGATCGTAGACATAATTCCCTTTTTGTACGTTTACATAAAAGTAGTCGACAGTTTACCTTAGGCTTAATCTTATCTTTATAATAATACTCGTCGAGTTTCACAAAGTTGTGCTGAAATTTGCAAACTATTGGAGTATTAGTTGACTGATGTAAGTGCAACAAAATAACACGATACAACGGAGCTTCAAGTATCAATAAGTAGAGTCTCAAGTTATTCAAATTTTTTGTATCATGTAATCCAGAGAACTATGTATTGCGTTACATCATTCTTGAACCCCAAACGCCCTTTGCTATGCTTGTTTCACCGTAAGCAATAGTAGCCAGCTGCTACATATTATACAAGGTATCATTCGATCCTTCCTCCCATGATCCATCAATCAGGCTACCTCCCAAAAATAAATTAAAATCGAATGGCTTAGGTGTGGCCAACAAGTCCGGTCTGGGGAGCATTGTCGGGGTTGATGTCAGCGCCGTCGAAGCCGAGCGCTGTGTTCCAGGCATTGGCAGTCGTCGCGTCCTTGGCACCACCTCCGAGAGAAGACTGAGCCTCCCGGCAAGCGGTGACGGCATCGTCGGCGGCGTTGCAGACGTTGACCAGCTGGTCGCAGATGCGGTTGAAGATGATGTTGGGGTTCAAGGCCTCCTGCTGGCCCTTGTTCACGACGGGGTCTTGCGCCTGGAAGGTGAATTCACCGGCCTTGCGTCCGTTCAGCGACTCCTCGAACTTGACTGTCGGTGTGCAGGTACCGAAGTCGAGACCCAGAGACGAGGCTTGGAAGCCGGGGAAGTTTCCTGTAACGGCGTTGGTGACGGCACCGGCACCGGCTGCGGCTCCGTTTCCTGCTGCGTCGCCGGCGTTGTTGTTGTTGTTACCAGCGTTACCAGCGTTTCCGGCAGCGGCAGTGGTTGTAGCGGCCGGAGCAGCTGTAGTACGGGAACCACCGCAAGTGAAGACGGGTGTAGCGGTGGTGGTAGCCGCAGGAGCAGCAACGGTGGTGGCGGCTCCATTGTTGTTGTTGTTATTGTTGTTGTTGCCATTTCCAGCGTTGTTACCGGCGTTTCCATTACCGGCATTACCGCCGGCTGCGGCTCCATTAACAGTAAAGTTGGAGAATCCCTGTGCAATCATGACATCGGCCACACTGAGACCGGCGGCATCAAAGGGAGACTGAAGTGAGCTCGCAGAGTTGGCGTTCTCAGCATCGGAGCCCACGACATCGGGATCAACTAGGGGAACGATGCCTCGGAGCTCCGCCGTAGCGGGAAGAGAAGCATCACCACAGATGTTGGGGACGCTAACGGCGAAGGGGTTGAAGTTTTGCTCAGCGGCCACGAGCTTCTGTGCCGCTGAGATGACCTGGGGATCGTTGCCGAGGGTCGACACGATCTGGTCGGCGAGTGAGAGCTTGGCGCAGGGGTCCGCGGCAGCGAGGAGAACACCAGGAACCGCACCAGCAAGGGTCGGGGCCTCGCCAGGGTTGCCAAAGTTGCCCAGGGCCTGAATGTCAGCGACTGGGATCTGCTCCTGGGAGAATCGGGCCTCGGCAACGGCCAAGAGGATAGAAGCGAGAGCGACGTTGGTATGCATGTTGACGACTATCGTTGAGAGGATATGATAAAGGCAATATACGGTTGCTACTGAATATACAAGATCAAGAAGTGAAAGTGCGTTAAAACCGGCTGGCGGTGAGTTGCAAAAAGAGTGTCCAAGAAAGAACGTGAAGAACTGAATAGTTCACAGAACTGTACAGAGGGAAATGGGAAGGGTTCAAAGAGAGAACTGAGACTGAGTTGATGAAGAGAAGAAACATCTTTACTCGGGTGATGAGGTGGTAGATATATACAACGCGATGGGACGGCACGCCAAATTGCGAGGACCATCGTTACTGTCGCTGATCGGCTGGTGATAAGGTGTCATTGAGGCTCCATGTGTCGATCATACCAGACACTAGGATTGGGGGGGGATGGCAATACGAGACAGCGCTATTGGGGCCCATGAACAGCGAAAATCTTATGGGTTCGTCTCATATTGCCAGTTTTCCTGGTGCTTCACGAGCCGCCTCAGAGATAACGTGACCCGGGATAGAGATTTTCGATCATCTTTTGGATCCATACTGTCTCGCAATGGTCATGGATGTGCTGCAAGGTCCCTGACTAGGCCAAAACCCAAGGCCATGTTCGCTTCTCTTGAACTTCGGCTCAGATCCCGTCAATCCGTTTCTTTTACATGGGTTCATCTGGTGTTTATCTCTATTCCGTGTCAATGATCTTCAGGTACGCTAGATCAGTTAGATGGTGGCGCTGCGAACTGAAAATTATTACTTTCACCTTACAGGGATATATCTGACTTTCGTCTGTCATTGATGAGGCTCTGCGGTTGTGACCGAGATACCTGTTGACAGACCTTCAACTTCATCTCATGACCCTATTCTCTGTGTCTCTTTACTAAACATGAAAGACTGCGCAACAGCAAACTTGAAGTCAGCCCAACACTTTAAACTGTAATTGTGTACGTTAGCTAAACAATTTTGATGATTCGCCCGTACAGTCCCGGCAGCGAAACCCCTGGGCAATATGACAGAAGATATTTGAAGTTCAGACCCTTGCGTCTGACTTGGCCCGTCGGCGTGGAGAAGGGGTTATACCCCCATCACACGCCATACCCGAAATAAATAGGAGATAAATTTCCACCAATAACGGGGGTTTATTCACAAAATAGAGTATAATCTAGCAAGGATCTCGGTGAAGCTGATAAGACGTAATAATACATTAAATGCGTCCCCAAACATTAGACAACCGTATGTACACGTTCTCTATAGAATCGCTTATAAGGTGTAGTAGGCACGCTATTTGCGGAGCATTCCGAGATTTGGGGTTACAGACGGGGGCTGGACCCCTGTAACCGTGTTAGCGAGACTAGTAAAACGCCCTCTCGCAGGGGTTCTTGAGACGATTCTGCAACTTCGTGAGTTTGATTGACGTCGAATCTTTCAAAGCGTCATCTAATTTTTGTCAATGACGACTCAGACTTGCCTTAATTGTCTTTACTATCTTACCACATCCCCATATTCGTTCTTCCCTAAGCGCCCACTAGTTACTTCACGACATCCCATCAGCGAAGACAGAGTTGCCCCATATTAACTATAGCCCCTTGCGTGTCTCATTTAGCGACCAATCGGGCGGCTACCTCTACGATTTACTTACTCTGTACGTGCTAGTCTCATACGTCGTCTTCAGAAATGCGTAGACTAATCGAACACGACATCTTCAAAACAGTAGTTCGTAATCGGAATCAAGATGTGTTAATGGTTGTTTCCATATTAGCTAAGTAGAAAATCATTGAGTATACCGAGGAAAGAGATGCATGAACGTTTTGCACCCTTAATTACCTTATCGAATAGAATTATCCTCTCAGGACGACTTAGTCGTACCAAAGCCATATAGCATAGTTATCTTCTGCACCTCTTCATAAATCTTAATCGTGAAATTCATACAAAAGCACAGTTTAATCAAGGGTCAACCAAATTTTGCATACAATCAGAATTGCCAGGTACCCACTAAACCCAACAGACTGGAACTGCACTTGAGCCCCTTCTGCCCAGACTTACAATATCATGCATATAACTATATGAGCGGCAAGATTTCTATAGGCCTAGTCGCACCCGTATACCTAGCTAAACCAAATAGGCTATACGAGAGCGAAAGTTCCACTTTCACATACATAGACCTCAGGTCACCGCCTAACTAAAAGGGGCGGATAGACCTTACAGTCCCCTTAAACCCATAAGAGATTATCGAACTTTAAACACACTTCCAAGCCCTTCAACAGAAGCCCATGTTACACTTGCTGGGGCGCTGAAAGCAACTGTCTAGGAGCCCATGTTAGACTTCCGGGGGTAGCCGTTAATTATCTGCTCGGTATGGGGCACAGTAATCTAATAATTGAAACCCCTGAAAAGGTATACAGGGCCTTTCGCCGTCACCAGAAAATGACTCGACAACTCCCATACCCCCTACCACTTAAGCAGTACAAACTCATTTGTCTTCCTAAGCGACCAGGATAGTTAAATTCCTCCGCTCCAGGTCCAAGACGAACGGTTTCTCCAGGCGATCGACCAATACCTGCGGGCTCAGCTCACATACGCTTACGCTCGATAGGTATGATTCAATAGAAAATTAATCTTTCACGTACGAGTACAGCTTTAAAAGGACTCACGATCCCGTCCACTTCCTTGAAGCTAATCTAGGAACAAAGCCCTATCTCCCAAACTTAACAGCAATCAAGTTTCCTATCCTTTGTAAGCAGAAAACTTCCGGCCGTAAAGTTAGGCTGACTAAAGTTATTCACATAACATTAATTTTACAGAATATCGCCAACTGTCAGACTCTCGCGACACTTACAGCTGCATACTGCTTCCCTAGAGTGACAGAACAAAGAAAGAGTTTTGTATATAGATCTCTAGCCTGTAGATGTAGTAGTTGGAGTTCCTTGTGCGACAACAAGTATTCAAGACTTACCCCTACGCTGATATCAGGATCCAGAGGTCGTGACATTGGCACTCTCCGAACTCGAACCGAAGTACTCTGCTGCGTCACACACCGTGTTACCAGTGGCGGCGTGTACCTTTACACCAATATGCTTTGACTGTTTGTTCGTTCTTGGAGGTTCAAAACTATACAAAATCTGTTTTAAATCTACAGGCCTACACTATTCTCTTGCATTATTAGTAGTACAAGCGAAACAAATAATGTATGGTAGAATGCATTTGCACCTATTTAATGTTTTTGGTCGGTCATTTCAGTGAGTGCTGTCAAATATCATTTTCTATGCTGGTGTTCTGTCATTAAAACACGTCTACTTCTCCATCCTTATCCTAGGTCACCTACTAAAACTTGGTAAACTAAAGCAACTGATCGGCTAACATTTTTTTCTCTTTCAAGAACGAAACAATCTCTGTTTACTTCCTGAACTTGAAGCCGAAGGAGATTATATCAAGGGGGAGATTTGGACAATTGGAACTTCAAAGAACAAGTCTCGCAAATAGAACAGACAATACAAATTGGTTTCTGACTTTATTATTTTATATGTCATGTCACTAGTGTACGTACGAATACTGTGTGGGCATGGGTACATGCTCAGAGACGGTTGTATGTACGGAAACTCAGAATTGGAGATATTTACTAGAACGTTTAGCCTATTGCCATATTAGCTATCCAGAGCTCTCATCATGACAATATCATAACATCTGATTTTGATTTTTGGGATACATAAACATTAACATTATTTAAAAGAAGTCATATGAAAAGCAAAAATACAAGAACCATTGAGTTTATCAAGGTTGTTTCATTAACAAGCTCTAAATGAGCGTGCGTTTACCTAAAATTGGTGAAAGTAAGATCTGATAAATATAATTCTCCACTGAGGCACGCGAGACACGAAGTTATAATAAAATAAGAACCCGTAATATAACATTCTTTGGGGGCATGATCTACCCTCTCATATTTCAGCACCGATAAAATCAACCAGTCCTGCCTTTCCTATTCACCTTATTAAATTTAAACACTCCATATTGATCTCTTCCGAATACTGCCCTCTGCCCCGTCATTAGCTTCTCCAGTGTACTAGGTTCCTCCGGCTCGGGTACTCGAAGTTCTTCTTGTGACCAGCCCGAAAGGCCATGTATGAGGAGAGCAAGAACTCGGTTCTTCAAGATTGGCTGATGTCGAGTTATGACGATGGTGATGATAAGAAGGAAAACAGTGAATAGAACTTCAAAAATAGGGAGGAGAAGCCAGATCCATTCAGTATGTATATATGCCTCGCTTATAATCATATACCCGGTCACTGTAGTAACGTTGAGGTTATCGCCCTGAGGTCTCAGCACGTATTCCGTTAGCGCTGCTGCCATATCGGCCGTGGTGGTTTCAAAGTTAACGAACCCCGGTTTCAAAATTCCGAGTAGCTCTTCTTGTCGCTCGTGTATGAGACCTATTATAGAAAAAAACCTGCCCGACGAAATATTATACTGAAACCCTGGATCTGAGCTATATAGATATGATGGGGGCCGCTCAGAAAAAACGTTATCAATTTTGGTCCAATGATAGTAGCACCGATGTTCATCATCATCTGTTTTTTTAGGGAAGCGGCCGCATGACTTCCAAGGCGTACTTGCTGCCAACTCAGCGGTTAGGCCACTTCCAGATGTGGTGAGATTTCGAAACGTTTTGTTGCACCAGTAAAAGTCAAAAACGTATGACTCATATTTGTGAAAGAAAGTGGACTCAAACGCTTGCAAGAAAGTCGTCGAACTATTGAAATCGCCAGGAACGAGAATCGGTGGTAGATCGTTATTGATTGTCACCACCCATAAGGATACTATCGTTGCGGTTGAGTTAACATTGATAAGAGTTGGGTTGTTGGGGAATAAAATGGAATGATCCGACGAGAAATTGTATGTAAGCTCAAGAGGGGAATTATAAGGAACGCCCTTCGTGAATGTCGTGTCGTCCGGGTACTGGTAAGCACAAGTCACGTTCCCAGATCCACTCGATTTTGAGTAGTCGCTCCCGAAATCGCAATTGTATGACACGGTCTTTGTCACGTTTTGGAAATTGCCGCAGATAGCAAGTGTCGAAAAGTCATCCCAGACACATCGCGAAGCTATTTCAGGACACCTATAATATGGCCCACGAACGGAACCGGCTAAAACACTGTTGAATGTCTTATCCAATTCGAGCCAATCCCTAGTTATCTTCATGCTAGTAGCTTCGTCCTTTAGTCCAACTGCATCTCCTGCTGAGAAGTACGCTTCTGCTCTACTTGTCAAAGCAGAATCATTAGGGACCGTGATATCCCGTGTCTCTACGTTGATGATCTGTTGAGTGCTGGGCTCGATTCCAAGTGCTAGAAGACTTGATATTGCAAGACAGATTGACATTAGGCTTTTTGTGCGTAATGTGAAAATGAGTATAAATGCGCCCCAGGGTCCGCGACTGGCGTCGTCCAAGGATTCCAGCTCGTGTATCGACCGAGCGCGTGTTGCAAAGTACCGCCATTTGAGTTGGCCAATGCATGATGTAACAGACACTAGCATTGATGTCTTCATCGCCGTCGTAAGAACGGCGAGGAGGGAGTTGGGTTGAATCGGTAGCGGCCAGTCTGAAAGAGGCGCATCGTCGATATACGTGAGCAGAGTGATTATCAGCGACAGACTTGTCAAACTCAATACTGTAGCGCCCATTTCCCACCACCAGCACACAGCTAAAAATCTGAGACTAGGAAGCTGCTTCATGGTAGGGATATGAGGTGAATTTCGCTCGTAAATACAGGTTAGATGATATCACTGAGAAATGTCTTGCTGACGAGGGATTGTCTGGCTTTAAACCTTGACTGCTACGATTTAATTGATAACATACCACGCTCAAGACATTCTCACCACAATCGCGAGGAAGATAAACTGGGGTCCGGAGGCAAGGCGCAACCTACCTAGGTACCTTGAGTCATGAAATACCTAATGCCTAGCCTTCCCAGTATCACAACGTCGGAGTGAGCCCGCAAGTTTCAGAAAGCTTCTTCCAATAAACTCACTGCCTCCGCTCGTAGACGAAACAAATAGTTGCAATATGCAATCTCTGATATAAATAGCCCTGTAGTACAGTGGCAAATGAGTTGTAATTGCAACTCTTGTTAGTTTCAAGTTGCCTTAACTACATTAAAATAATGCCTTAGTATGCAGTGCATGGTGGGGTTTCAATGTCACACACTTAACAGGTAGCAATAATTCGTATGCGGCGGCAATCCCACTGCTTCCCGTCTGCGCGCTAGTCAAACCCCACAAGAGCACCGTATCAAGAAAATATGACATTCCGAACACCCGGAATCATTCATTAGTGCTGCTCCTGTCGATGCCATATATCTTCCTTGATTGTCCGACCTTGGCCCTCACTAGTCGGCGGTGCCGTGCCGGAATCAAGCTCGGATATTACGGGACGGGAGCGGTAATCGGCCACTAGATTACCGTTAGCTGTTCTAAAGTTGTCGCTAATTCCGACTTTGTAAGGATACCATAGCAGTATACACCACATGGCCATTCATTAGCTTGATCACTATTAAGCAACGGTCCGTAGCAGATAGATAGCACCATGCCCACGCGACAATGATATTCGGCAGTCCGAATCGAGCGAACAGAAGACGTTCCAAGAGACAAGCTTAAATATAAAGCATCATCGTTATTTGAGTTATGCACAACGCCCAGCAAGTTTGCCGAGATGCTATAAGTATTGGCGCTGTCGGAGCCTCTTCGCCCGAGAATAATAACTCAATTAGCCCCGCCACAAGGAGCTTGACCAGGGTGATAGAAAAATCGTCGCAATAGAAAATGGTAATGGAACCGGGCACGCCGAGTCGGTCCGCATAGCTCCTCGACGTAAACTGAAGGTGTTATTAACAGAGGATAGCCCGCCTTTGACGGCAAGTTTTCCAATAGTCGTTGTCGCAAGCTGTCGACGAATAAATGTTGTTTTGCCAACAGCCCAAACAAGGGTCTAAGTTGGTCATCAGCGTACTTGGCTGGCTTGACTAGATCACGATTGGCTCAGATGACGGTACTTTCATATGACTGGTTGCTCAGATGACAGCACAATGTGAAAAAATGTGAACACATGCAAATTAGTGATGGAGTGCAGGAATCTCTTAGCTTTTCATGGGCGCTACCAATCGGGAGCTAATGTCGGCGTAACACTGGCACGTGATGTTCCTGCCGAGACTTCCGCTGTGGTTATATGGTGCGGCATCTGCAGCGTTGCCGTTACATCGCTTTATATGTGGATGGTTGCTATTGCTATAATGGCTAATACCTACCATGCGAGCACGCGGCTTCATTTGTTTGAAGTGTATTAAGAGTATGATTTGGATGAAGCTAGAATGTTTTTGTTATACTTGATATTTAATCAAAAGTTCCTAATAGAAACAATTAAGCGAATGCGAAAGTTTGTTTTTAGAAATATGTTGCACATTTGGAATGAAATGTCTTGCAAGTGATTCAAGGGTTCGGCGATCAACAACACCAACTACGCGGTGCCGACACCCTGGTAAGATTCACCGGTACTCCAGATTCTTGAACAATATAGCCTTCCTATTCCAGACATCTAAACATCACCTGTCTTCCAGTCCTCGGGCATGAAGCTCATTCGAGACTAGGTAGTTTGTGGGGTTATCTGTAAGTCAGCGTAGCAGCAACTTCATGGCCCCTTTTACGGTGTGGTTACATTGAAAGGTTGAGTATAGTCTAACTTGTATATAGTCATTGAATATTCTCTAGTCTTGTCGGATTGCGCAAGAAAGAGACGTTCACCTGTTCGTCTCTCTGCGCGTCGAAGGGCCTTGCGCTGATCAAAACTCGAGGCCTGAGTGTCGCTCACCGGTTTTGTTGTTTCTTTCCAACAAGATGTGGGCTATCTCTCGTGTTGCACTCCTCTGTGTGTGCCTCACTTCTCATTACCTTGCTGTATCCGCCAGTCCTCTCTCTGCCTCCACTCAGGATGCATACCGGGCTTCAGTTACCTCCAGGCAGGCCTCACTATCTTCTTTCGTAACCGCCCGAAATGCATCTTCAAGCGATATTGAAGCGGCACGGGAGATTGTCAAGGATGCTATTGCCAAAATGACCGTTCTTAACAAGGCGCGCCTTGACAAGCCGAAACGTAACAATTTTAGACTCAAGCCTGGAACAAAGACTTCCAAACGCGACGACACCGGTCCAAAGTTGTTAGAGATCACGGATGATATTGCTAGAGCAGCTGCGTTAGTGGCTGAACTCGAAGCTAATCCGATAAATGCGACGTCTGGTACTCCTGCTCCTATCGCAAAACGGGCAGGGACTTTTTGGATGGAGAATATAGCGCACAAGGGCACAGTCCCTTGGGGAAATGACGCCTCATATAAGGTCCTTATCACCCATGTTGACGTCTAAGAAGCTCTGGGCTGGGGTTGCTGATTTTGTGTTTAGGTATTCCGACACGTTGTCAACGACTACGGGGCCGACCCTACCGGCGCAACAGTAAGTTGAAAGAGAAAGTGAAGACTAAGCTCAAATAAGCGCTCATGAAAAATAATACAGGACTCGACGGCGGCAATTCAAAGAGCGATAGACGATGGAAAGAGGTGCGGAGCAGCGTGTAACGGTTCAACAACCAAGAACGCGATCGTTTACTTCCCCCCTGGACGCTACCTCGTATCTAGCTCTATTGCCGTCTACTTCGGTACTCAGATCATAGGCGACGCCAATGACTGGCCTACGATCGTGGGTGCGGGAAGTTTCGTTGGTTTAGGTGTTCTGTCAACTGACGTCTATGTCGATGGCGGTGGAAACGGCCCCGATGGGAACGCCTTGGAATGGTACATCAATACCGCACGCTTTTACAGCCAAATCCGTAACATCAAGATTGATATTACAGCAACCGACCCCGGTGCATACGTGGCTGCACTGCATTACCAGGTTGCTCAGGCCACAACGCTTGAGAACGTCGAGCTTATTGCCAATTCAGCCACGGTAGGTCTTGGTCTTGGCTTCCTGCGTCTCAAAATATGATGCATGCATATTTACTAATGGTAAATTTGCTAACGATCGACTATACAGACTCAACAGGGCATATATGCTGAGAATGGAAGTGGAGGTGTTATGTCCGACATCACCTTTACGGGTGGCAACTTCGGCATCTGTAAGTTTGAGTTGTTGTTCGCTTACCTAAGAAGATCTTCTAACCTTGGCCTTAGACGGTGGCAGCCAACAATTTAGCGCTGCTCGACTGACTTTCAACGGTTGCAACACCGCGGTCCAACTCATCTGGGACTGGGGTTGGGTATGGAAGAGCATCACAGTGAACAATGCCCAGGTCGGCTTCCGGCTCTACAACGATGGTGACAGGACATCTTTCGGCTCTGTAACCATCGTAGACTCTGTATTTTCTAATATCGCGGAATCTGCTATTGAGATGGCAGCACCTGTTGATGCGCGCGACTCGGGCTTCACTGGGTTAGTCTTGGATAACGTCAATCTTGGGGCCAAAATCCAAGACCACTGGAGTTCGACAGTTATTCTTGCGGCGGGCTACTATGAGCATGTAAGTTCAAATCCAATTAGATGGAATATGAGCAATAGCTGACCTCATATGAAAGTATGTCATGGGTTCCACATACCAGGCGAACCAACGCACTTGGACGACTGGACCTGTGGACTATACACGCGAAGCTACACTTTTAGGGTCCTCGGTTTCGGCGCTTCAGGTAGCCCCATACTTTGAGAGGAAGAAGAATCAGTACACAGATAAGTCAGCCGCGGACTTCGTGCACCTTAAAGACGAGGGCGCGACGGGCGACGGCTCAACAGACGACACGGCCGCGGTGCAGAACGCGTTCAACAAGTACGGAGATGGCAGCAAGATAATTTACGTGGATGCCGGAACTTATATTCTGACGGATACAGTAACCATTCCGAAAGATGCTAAGATTGTTGGCGAGACCTGGTCTCAGTTTGCTGCCAATGGCGGCAAATTTTCGGATGCCACAAACCCCGTTGTGATGTTGAAAGTCGGTAACGATGGCGACGTCGGCACAGTTGAAATGCAAGACCTGATCCTGACAAGTAAAGGTCCCACACCTGGAGTAGTTTTGATGGAGTGGAACGTTCAGGCCAGCAGCCCTGGAGCTGCTGCCTTGTGGGATGTCCACGTTCGGCTTGGAGGTGCTACCGGAACTCAGCTCACGCCAGCAGAGTGTCCCGCGATCACGAGCGGCACTAATCCTCCAACATGCCAAGTTGCCAGCATGCTTCTGCATGTCACAGAGAACGCCTCGGGCTACTTCGACAATATGTGGTTATGGGTATCGGATCACATGATAGATGATCCTGATCTCACAGACCCTCTCAACGGCCTTGAGCAGAACTCCGTGTACAGTGCTCGCGGCATGCTTATCGAGAGCAAAAAGGCCACATGGCTATATGGTACATCCTCGGAACATAGTGTTTTCTACCAATATAATTTCAACGGGGCCCAGAATGTTTACACTACTTTTCTGCAAACCGAATCACCCTACTACCAGCCAACACCCAGCCCGCCCGCTCCCTTCAACAGCGCTGTCGGCGCTTTCCCCGGAGACCCAGATTATTCTTGCAACGGTAGCGACGCTGATGGATGCGATGAGTCTTGGGCGGTAATCATGAAGAACTCCCAAAACATTCATATCGCCGCGGCAGGTACCTACTCGTGGTTCAGTACCTACACCCAGGACTGCGTTGATCAGCACAGCTGCCAGAAATCTCTATGGCTGGTCGACAATAACTATGACAACAACCGACTAGAAAACATTGTTGCGATTGGTGCCAAGAACATCATTGTTTCCTCTAGCGGATCTGCTATCTCATCAGACGCAAACCTAGCCGTCACTAGCCACCCTGAATGGGCACATATTTCGCTCTACGATGTACCATCTATCGGAAAGGCTCCTACCGTGGTGTAGGAGTGGTAACTGCCAAAGGTCGTGTAAATATACCGAACAGCATGGAGAAGATGTTTCACATATATAGCATCCGAATCTATTAATAGTTGGTGTTTTGTTGTGTTGACGCATATGCCTGCGATGTTACAACGCCGAGATGAATATATACTACCCGTCTTCGGAGATGAGATCCTAATGATGCAACTCTAGGTAGGCAACTTTACTAGACCTAAGTATTGGAGTTGTAATCCGCGAAATACATAAGCAGATAAGGTAGATATCCGTTTAACGTCAAATTGTGCGATACATCGAGAATTGTTGAAACCGTTTACTACAGTCGTCAAACTTGTCAGCTCCCATTAGCTGAATTTCTACTCAACGTAAGCTAGACCCCCTGGCTACGGCCACCCGGGCTGCGGCCACCCGTTTCCCACACAAATCACCTAACTAACCTATTTAGTAGAAAAACAACCAAAATAGGTAAAAATAAGCGGGTCTCGGCATAGAATATAGAAAAATCTAAAAAATAAAACAAAAAAGAAAAAAAAATAAGTTTATTATTTATTTATTTTTTAAAATTTATTTTGTATTTAAACTGTTAATGCTTAACAGTTTGCCATATAATTTGTTAGCGAATCTGATATTCACGTAAAAATTACTACTTTAAAACGCTTATAGTACGCTAATAAAAGCGGGGACCTATTTCTTTTTATTTTTTATAAAATATTTTAAATATTAAAATACTTAAATTTTAAGCCCGTTTATTTTTAACAGTTTTTACTGTTGAAATATTTAAAGTATTAATAGTTTTTTGAATTTATTTTTTAGAAAGTTTTGTATGGGAGAACTATACAGTAATACGCACTGTAATTTTCCCATACAAAATTTTCTAGAAAAATACACTTAAAAATTTATTAATATTTTAAATATTTAAACAGTAAAGATTATTAAAAATAAACGGACTTAAAATTTAAATATTTTTATATTTAAAATATTTTATAAAAAATAAAAAGAAATAGGTCCCCGCTTTTATTAGCGTACTATAAGCAGTTTTAAACTTTAACTTTCTGATTTTTTATACTGTGTTAACAGCTTCACGGGTTATTTATATGTAAATCTGTTAATAATAGTTTATAATAAAATAAAAATAAATATTTAAAAATAATAGGCTTAAAATATATAATTTTTTTTATTTTTTATTTTATTATTTAGGATTTTATATAATTTAATCCGAGACCCGCTTATTTTTATCTATTTTCCCCACTTTCTTACTAAATAAGTTAGTTTTGATGATTTGTATGAGAAACGCGTACTGTGCGCGTGGGCCGTGAGGCGGGTGGCCGTGGCCAGGTGGTCTAGCTTACTTCCCATCACAGTTAATCTCTTTTCTCTTTTTCTTATAACCCGTTTTATAGATCTAGTTAACGTTGGAATTTCTGCTTGATGACTTCGTAATGTAGAAAGTCTCCGGCCATAATCCTTGTCCTAATTTGTACAACCTCAGGCATGCCCGAGCTGAATCAGAAACCTACGAGACTTAATAAGTAATAATCCTTAGGTACCTATATAACGCCGATGCCTGCCAAAGCCAATAATAGTACCAAATGCGGTCGGCTGCACGCGTTACGCGATCGCTACCCTCGAAAGTAGCCAGTAACTGGCTCACACGAGCGAGATTATCAAGTTTACGATGACTGGTGTGATAGGCTAGTTGGTGAGTTATTTTTTCTGGAAGGGACCGACGATCACGCTTTCAGGGTGGATTATGATAGTAGTGACTTCATCCAGTCAGACGCATCAGAGCCTCGTCAAAGAATACAGGTTCTTTTCCCTCGTTCTTCCGAATTCGGGACAGCGTGCATTAGTATGGACAATTCTAAAACGCCGGCGGGAAAGTGAGCGGCAGTCATGTAACACTACGATACGCTGGTAATTGTATATATCTGTGGATAAGATTTGTACCGCATCTATGTGATTGGGCCGGACCGCGTGAGAGACTGGCGAATGACTACTTTCCAGAGTAGTGCCGTGAGGGGGCTACAGAGAACAATAGGTATTGATTACGCACCATTCCCCGAATAGGATCTCCTATTTTCCAATAAGTTATAGGTATTATTACGCCGATATCCTGCCCAGGCACCCATGTTCTGCTTCTTCTTTTCTTTTTTGAATCAGCGAATTAGGCAGAGACAAATGCATACAATTCCGGTCAACATGATACGACAGAAACTCTCTAGACCTGTCAAAGAACCAATGATGATCTGGTATCTACCGAAGGCTGCAATTCGAGACGAGGCGATACAACAATTAGTATGCAGATACGTGTGGCTATTATTACCCTACAACGCCACTCAGCTGAAGGTGAGTCCTGCGCTGCAGGCTGAGGCTGGGCGAACCGCAGCAACGTACCTACTTCTCTCTGCATGATCAACATCGATGAACCGAATTTTCACCGCCATCCTCTTACTCTGATCTGTTTCCTTGGTTCTGAACCATGAAGCGGTGTCTGCAAGGATGCAGACATGCTGTTAAGGTGTTCGCTGGTCGCACTTTGTTAGGCAGAGTATCTGACAGCTCAGCATTGCAATTATTAACTATTTGAAACGTCGATGCCAAATAATGTTTCGGTAGAGTCGTTATATATAGTGGTACTTATCTTTGAAACCTCTTGAGACAGCTGACATCCTAGATAGGAGGCTAGCAAAGGTGGTAAATTGGGATTGGTGACGGAACCGCTGTGGCTTATCTCCACAATTGGGCCAGACGCATCGATGTAACGCCCATTAACTCACTAGAGCGTTGATTATCTAGGTAAAACTGTTCGAATGATATAAGAATACGTTATAATGCACCGAGGGACGCAGTAAGCTTACAGCTGCGTGAACAATGCAAACTCCCCTTTTGTTTATGGTGGCCGCAAGCTGAATTGAATGCAATGCTTTGCATCTTCAAATCTTGAATACAGCTTTTGTACCGTTTGTTATCATGTTACGCTAAGCGATTCTTACGCAAGCGGTCTTCAGGCTTGATAATAGAGGCTTCAATTTGATCTAAATGATATCTACAACTGAAACGACAGCGCACCCCTCATCACCTCGCCTACCCGAGCGAGTAGTTAGATTCTGATCAGTGTTAACTACAGGGTCTTTCAGCGATTGCGACGCGGAACCACCTGATTCCAACAGCGCTCAACACCGCAGCTGTGCACCACGAAGAGCAGATATGGCTGACGAAGACAGCAAAACTGCTTTTCGTGGTGCCATGAGTTGCGGAGATTGGGGACAAGCAGCATCGCTACTGATAGCAGCCGAAGACAAAAATTCTCTTGTTACCCTGCGAGACAAATTCAATGCGACTGCCCTCCATCAAACAACTTCTAACATTGATTTCGTGCGTCTACTTGTCGATAATGCTACAGATAAAAATAGTTATATCGCCGCACAAAACAGTCTTGGATGGACCGCCCTCCATAAAGCAGCCGTTTGCAATCGCCATGACATCGCTACTCTGCTAATTGAGAATGTTACGAATAAAAATAAGTATGTTAATGCACTCAACAATGAGGAAGAAACCGCCCTTCATTTAGCAGCTTATTGTGGATCCTATGACACCGCTCTAATACTTATTGAGAATGCTATGGATAAAGATAAGTACGTTATCGCACCGAACATCGACGGCTTGACTGCCCTCCATCACGCAGCCTCTGCTGGATCCTCCAATCTTGTCGGTCTGCTGATTGAGAATGCTACGGATAAAAATAAATACGTCACCGCACAAGACAACGTTAACAAACGAACTGCTCTTCATTGTGCGGCCTGTGCCGAATCCTCTGAAACTGCCGTTCTGCTCATTCAGAATGCTACGGACAAGAACAAGTATGTTACTACACAGGGCATTGGCAAACTGACTGTCCTCCATGAGGCAGCCACTCAGAAAAATTCGCTTCAGTTTGTAAAAGAACTCCTCAAGAACATCAACGCGCAGGATAAGCCCGATTATATTAATCTAGCTTGTGAACGTGGTAACAGAACAGCCCTTCACCAATCGCTACTGAGTCGTGACGTCCAAACCGCTTTGTTTCTCATACAGGAAGGGGCAAAGACAACGTTACCTGACATGGAAGAAAACACTGCATGGGATTTCGCATGTACTCCAGGGAGGGAAATATGGGAGGTTATCATTGATCGACTACCTTATGACTCAAAACATTTCTTTTGGACAGAAAAAGATGGATGGAGCTTTATTAATGGCAATAATGTAAGGTCAAAAGGTATCCACGCAGTGTATAAGTGTCCAAGCTGCTAATACACCACCCTGCAGATGGTTGGTGTAAATGTACGCCTCCACGAACATCTACAACTAATATACCTGGAATTGACCCTGGTATTAGCAATGGATATGGGATATTACTGTAGGACAATTGCTCGACCGAGATCTTGACATATCAAAAGCTTTCGAATACATCCTTCGCCAAGTTCGCCGGGAATTCCATCAAAATCAGGATGTATCACCACATCTAGCAACCAGAGAGCCATCGTGCATTTTTCAGGTCTTGGATCATCCCCTGTTTAGTGAGCAAAATGACTTCATTTCACTTGTGGTTAGTAAAGCTTGCAACCAGGCCCTACGAGAAGCTTATATTAACAGCTTTAGATGCCTTTCATTTACATCGACAATGTACCACCATCTAATAAAGACCGAAAGGCCGACTATGCCATGCAGGCCAAAAGTCTGGATTATTGTGTGAGCAAGGACCGGAAATTTGTGGAGCATCATAAAGCGCTCACTCTGGACGAGTATTGCTGTCCAGCGTTGCCCCAACCAGTTCTCGATGTTCGCAACCAAGATCAAGTGCTCAGTAGATACGAAATGACGAGACACATAAAGCACAAACCTATCCAACCGCCTCCCAATAATAACGACGTGAAAGATGATCTAACGGTATTTAATGAGCTATGGACGCTTGGGCGAGCATACTTGAGGCAGCTTTGGCTATTAATAAAGAAAACGCGCAAGGGGCAGCAGACTGAGGAGAATGAAGCAAAGACTAATTCGCCACCAAAAAATGCAGTTCTAATTCGCCAAGCTTGGATTTGGAAGGTTGGAAACAACGTTATTGTAACTTCACTAGATAAGAAGGCTTATAAAGCCTTGGAAATGGTGCAGGGATTTCTCTCTGAAGATAAACACGTGGGTATCGCAATCATCCTTAAGAATCTCGTGGAGCTCTTTGACATCTCCCAATCTAGAACATTCAGATCGATCCTCAAAATATACGAGAACGTTTTGTCCGCTATATCAGAGGATGTAAACGACTATGTCAAGAGCGTGCTGATTGAGGACATTGATATCGACAAAGAGAAGGATTTCTTCCATCAGATCAGTGATTTTCGCGAGGAGCTTTCAATGATTAAGTCGGTACTAGCCGAACAGGAGGAAGTATGGATGGAATTTATGGGCTCGAGGTGGCCAAATCAAAGACTTGATCAACAGCAAGGTTATCGACAAGATGCTGGAGAGATAAAGGGCAAGATTTCGCAGCAAATGCCGATTGGTATTGAGGATGAAGCGATTTGGAGAATGATCTGTCGACCTCGATTCTTATTTAACAAGTATCGACGGCGAATCACAAAACTTGAAGAAGATGCTGAGAGGGTTGAGCGAAACATCGCAACTAAGCTGGACCTAAAACAAAAGCATGCGTCTATGAGAGAAGCTCATTCAACCGCTGTTATTAGCGCGGCAGTCTTCGGCTTCACCATCATCACCATTATCTTTGCTCCCTTATCTTTTATAGCCGCTCTGTTTGCGCTCCCAATTGACGAGTTCAACAAAGGCAAGAAGGGAAACGACAAGGATGGTGTATATTACTCGTCCACCTATATTGGCAGGTGGACTGGTAAGCTGTCCACATGTCTATAGCAAAAGCCAGTGCTAATACTATCATCTAGTGACTACCGAATTCGTTTCAATTGCCATAACCTTACTGGCGATGTGGGCTGCGCTGCGGTTTGCAGGCCTCCACGTCTGGGGGAAAAAGGGGATGCGAGAATGGATTAGACAAAGTGCAAAAGATATCCGCACCGCAGAGAGGCAAACACAGCACGAATCGAGTAACGCGAACGAGTCATATAGGGTTCCTGCAAGACGCGCATTGGCGAGTTTGGGTGATATTGTGCGGCGGAGGCGGCGGGGTATTCCAAATGCGCCCTTGCCCGAGCCATAGCTTGGAGGCTACTAATGCGAATAATGCTATCCATGTTCAGCAAGTTCCCATCAGTCAGTGGCAATACGATGACTGTATGAATGCGACAAATCAAGGCTTTGAAGCGCTTGGTAATCCTGGGCCGGTTGAATGGACGGTAAGGAACCCCAATCCAGAATTCCATCTTACTCCTCCTTCTCCTCAGTAGCCAGCTACTAGAATTTAACCCCAATTCCCCCTTTAGCCGAGGCGTGCTTCAGCTCATTTATCGTAGTGACGCCTGCCTAAATCGAGAGAAGGGAAGGGATGAGCTGGAATAAACATTGCAGAATAATAATGAGAACGTTCCTTAGTATTTGTGGTTTAGGGTGAAAGGGTTGTGCGCAAAGATAATACTACTCACTCACTCGTTCGACACTGTAGCCTGTCTCATCACCAACGTGATCCAGATCTGGGTACTCAATTCCCAGAGATTGCTATAAGTTAAGCGGTATGTTCGCTCTCGTAGTCGGTATAGTATGGCTTCTAGCCACAGTATCGAGCCATCCGCTGTTGCGTCCGAGAAGATCATGCCCGCCTTTCAGTAACGGCACAATCAACATCGCCTCTTACCAACTATATCCGGAGAACGTCGACTTCGACGAGGAATCCTGCCTTCTCTGGTACGTGCGCGAGCTACATTGAAGAGAAAACACCCCTCTAAATTAAAACTTTAAGATCATAACTAACGAAACATACAGTAAGTCATAACAACCTAAAATCAGTCCAATAACGACATGAAATACTAAGAATCGGCCGCACGCAGACATTGGGGCCCTCTACAACGCGTCAGTCGTCGTCTACGATCCGTACAAGGACATAGTGGTATCAACGATCGAATTCCCCAACATAACACGGACCGTGCCTTTCCACATTGGTGGCGTGGCGGTAAGTGACGTCTCGAAGTCGGTTCCGTCCATTCTGGCCGCCATGGGAAATAAAATCGTATCTTAAAAAGCCTCCAAAATTTTGGCAAACCGCCCGCGTAACATAACTGACTACGTGCATTGCAGTGGGACCCGTACAGTAGACGCAACGCAAACAAGTCCGCAGATGAAATCACAATCCTCGTCGACGCAGCAGCAGCCCAGTAAGCACTTAGTCCTCTAAACTCTCCTTACGAGATCTACTAACGGCCATCAAAGCGAGACAGCAGGCAAAGACGTATCCGGAGACAACTACATCCTCCGCTACTCCGCGACGACCGGGAAAACCCTCTGGTCCGTTAACCTAACAGCCACAAGCGGCGGCCGCTACGGCGGACCCCAAGACATCGAGCACGACGCCAGGGGGAACATCTACGTGCTAGGCACGTACCCAGGGACCCTTCTCCGCGTTCCAGGCGACGGCAGCGCCGTGGAGGAATGGTACGTCCCGTCTTCCAACAGCAGCAGCGGCGCGATCGAGCACGCCGTGGTAGGCTACACGGGCCTCGCGGCGATCGACGGATCCACCCTCCTAGTCTCCGACGCGCGGAATAACAGCGCGGACGGCGGGGCCATCTATAAATTCGACACGACAGCTAGAAAAGGGACGCCGATCCGCGTCCCGATCGCGTATCCCGGAAACCGGACGACGTCGGACGTCATTCGGCCCGGCGACGCCATCTACCTGCCGCCCAAGTACGACAACGAGGTCCTCCTGATCACGGAGCACGACAGGGGCGTCTCGGTGCTTCGGTCGCGGAAGGGGAGCAAGTGGCGCGGTGCCGAGTTTCTGGGCCGCATACCGAATGCGCCCGAGGTCGCGGCTGCTGGTGGGCTGGTGACGGCCGCTGTCGAGATTGCGGGTAGCGTGTTCTTGGTTGAGGAGTGGTTTACGGACCCGTTGGTCCCGGGCACGACGGCGGGGAATAGGACTTCGTTCCCGCTTGTCGATATCACGGCTCAGCTGGATGCGTTAGTTAAAGCGCGCTTGTACTTGTAGACCGTTGGGCGGGGGCAAGAAAGACACATGGCTATAGTAGCAATGTTAGTAAAATTACGTAGTCACGCAGGCCGGATCGAACGAGTGATGTGTCGAACATTCTCTGTAGCAATTGAGTGATATCTCGATCCTAATTAATCAGACATATTAAAAGCCACGAGCCGGAACACCAGGCTATTAATACAATGAAGTCTCAAACCCGCGAAGGTTACCGATACTAAAATCTATCGCATATAAGAAATAAACCATCGCATAAGGGATATCGTCCACCAGACGCCACACTTGACGAAATGCATAGAGAAAGTCTTCCCGTATAAATCAGACCACACGTTCCAGACGCCACCACAACCGTAGCTACTCAACCAGTCCAGTTGATACCAAACAAGCCAGCGATCTCTCTTACGCTCAAACGACTGACGCCCTTGCGAGCTTCAGGATTGAGGACGTCGCTCACGAGTTGTCGTTTGCTTTCCTGCAACGCGAGGATGCGATCCTCCACCGTCTCCGAGACCAGTAGACGATATGCGATGACAGGATTGTTCTGGCCCATCCGGTGAGCTCGCTTGACAGCTTGATCTTCTACCGATGGGTTCCAAAACGGATCGAGCATGATGACCCTAGTCGCAGCGTAAAGATTCAAGCCCGCATTGCCACACCTCAGGCTCACCAACATGACTTTCACTTCCTTCTTGCTCATGAAGTCATCCACGGCCTCTTCTCTGTCCACATTAGACATGCTTCCGTCATAACGTCGATAATTGTACCCATCATCCGAAATTGGAATCTCCATCAGATCGAGAAATGATGTGAACTGGCTGAAGACAAGTGTTTTCTCATCTGGGAAGTCACGTCGTATCATTCCCAATAATTCCATTGCCTTATCAATCTTAGCGCTAGTCTCCCAGTCTTTTCTCAGTCTTTTGAAATATTGTTCCTTAGCAGCAGCACTGTTCGAACCCGATTGTCTCAAGGCGCTAAGTGTAAGTTCAGTTCTCTTTTTCTTGCCCTTCAACTTCTTTCTCGGTTTAGCTATAGCTTTTCCTGGATACGCCTTTCGCTTCTGACCCGAAGAGGCACCGCTATCCTCACTTACGATATCGCGCTTGGAGTTACGGCTATAATTCGTAGTATCCTTCGTCTTTTTGCTGAGGTGACGCTCGTTGCTGTCTTTCTTTTTAGGTCCTACGTCTTGAGAGAGATCTGTCTTCTTTTTGATATGAGCAAAGTATGAATCGATAGGTGGCAAAGAATCATCAGAATCATCGACATCACTGTTTATCGAGGGCCGAGCAGAATCCAGCGGGAGTTTGAAGCTAGATTCAGCAGTGGAATGAAGAGTATCGTCATGCTCCTCCGAATCGCTGCTGTCGTGATCGTCGGAGACCACAAAATCTTTAAGATTGCCTTTATCGTCCGCATCATCCTGGTCTAGACCTTCCTCTTCCGATGTATCTGCACTGCGGTGTGCTTCATCACCGCTTGACATGTGCACCTCGCTGAAATATCTGTGACAGATAACATGTTTAGAATCGACAGATTTCGTACATCCCTCAGCGGGACAGTGTCCCATCGGTGTGCCGTCTTCGTCATCTTCAGCCTCCATCCAGCCTGGCTCTCTTACTGATACCATGTTTGTGATACAGTCACCACAAACATAATGTCCGCAGGGATAGATGATGATAGGATTTTCGGTATTTTCATGGCACATTGGACATTCAAAGCTTTTCTGACGCTTGATACGGTCAACAACGGGCCTCGTCAATTTGCGGGCCAGCTTGACCATGTCCTCGGGCGTCATATCCACTCCCTCTGGTATGGCGTGATCTTTGATCAGATATGGGTGACAACAGCACTGGCGAAGCCGGAGAATCAGAAGAAGAATATACCAGTAATTACGGAGAACCGTGCCATCCTTCAGAAACCGGTTCATTCGCAGCTGCGAACGCTCTTCGAGGGCGCGATAATAATCTAGTTGATCTTGGTCGAAAACGACCTCGACTGTGTGAATAGTCAACTCTGGCAGGGTCAGAATAGGTTCACCATCCACGATGGTTTTCTCTGTTCGACGTAGGAGGATGCGACCAAGAAGGACGTGAAGTTTCTTCATAGCTCCTCCGCTGCCTGCGATGCCCTTGAAACGAGCCAAATCTCGGTAGGGTTCGACACGAAGGAAGCGAACAAGAGGATATAATTCATCGAGCCGATTCATCAGGGGCGTCCCAGTCATGCAAAGTCGATAGGTCGTACGCAGACGATCTACAGCCTTGGAGGCCTGTGAGTTTCGGTTCTTGATATTATGGGCTTCATCAAGAATAACACGGTGGAATATTGCGTGGGACGCTAGTAGAACAGCCGCATCCGGCTTGCGATTGTCATATACTTGTTTCCACTCGAAGCCAAGGGTTCCGTAGGTTGTTAGAACAATATCATACGACAACAATTTAGCGACCGTCATGTTCTTCTTTTTGGTACTATGGAAGATAACCGTCTTGAGCTTGTGGCCGGGCTTCACCTTGTCGTCAATCTCCCGCTCCCATTGACGTAGTAATGATGTTGGGACGACAATAAGGGTAGTTTTTCGGGTGCCATCTTGAGGTGGATGGCAAAGTATTAAAGCAAGGGCCTGGATGGTCTTCCCTAAGCCCATATCATCGGCTAGAATGCCGCCTTTAATAGGGCTCTTCTCTTGGTTGAGCAGCCATGTCAGGCCGACGTGCTGATGCGGCATTAGCTTTCTGTTCAAGGCAATGGGTTCCCTCTGGCGATCCCACACAGGGATTTCTACAGCAGGCACATCCAAGAGGTTGCGTATGGCAGCTCGCTCCCTTTCGCTATGTGGATCGCTTGGCTCGAAGCCCGGGGGTAAAACGGCGGAGTGCAGGCTATCTTGGCCATGATGGTCGGGTTGGTCGGGTTGGTCTGGCCGGTCGGACTGGTTGGGCTCAGACTTTAGGCTGGATGCTGCAGTGGCTAGTGGTTGGGTCGGGGCGTTCCGAAAACCGTCACAAGTATGCTGGTGTCGTGCGAAGTCTACCCTCTGGCAGGCTAGAGAGCAGTAGAATGTTGTCTTACAATCGACGCAGTGCAACCTTACCGCTGGACTGCCACAGACGGAACACGATCCATGGCCTGGCTCGGGTTTGATCGGCGGCAGCGCTTGGCCGTGATCGATAGGGAGCGTCTTGGACATTTCGGCGGCGTACGTGTGTAATTGTCGAGAAGGAAGCTCCTACGAGTGCGATGGAGCCATAGTCGAGCGCGGGAGTCGTTTGTTTATTTACATCCGACGCTTCATCCAACGCTCCGATTTGACAAGACGTTTCACTTTATAGACGGCTGTGCAAGGTTTCCAATCATGGAGCTTGACGCGTGTACGCAAAATTCATCAGGATGTAACGGGGCTTTGTCTGATGGCGACAATATGACGCCGTAGTGTCAGACGGTGATCTTAGAGACGAAAAGGTTTGTTTGCTGTAGAGCAAAAGTTAGAAGGCTGCGAGCATGGTAAGCCGAACGTTACATCAGTGAATCGACGTAATGCAGAGTGGCAGGCGCGCTACTTTAGGTGGATACCTACCAGAATGGCGGGAGCTGGCGGGACAATACATGCAGGTACGCGTCGCTAAGGTTTAAAAAGGGAGTTTAATCAACACTTTAAGTTACCTATTTAGGTTAGGTAGCCAGCTTGCTACCCGATTTTGAGCTTGCACTTGTTCACTACACCGGCAGAAAAGGCCGGTATCTGAATCAATTTTGAAACTACTCAGACTTAATTAGACACCTTCCAGCCTTCCTCTTTGCGAAGGCCATTTTGCCCTGCTCTAAGGCATCCATTCCGAGCTTTTAAACCCTATTTATCTGTTAAGCTAGATACGCAAGGGTTTATTATTACTCATCCGTAGGTGGAACGACTTTAGCGTAGCCTGTAACGCCTTTTACAAGCCCCTCGTCCATATTTTGGACGTCTTTGGATGCAATATATTAGCAAAGGCGTCATCGTTCGTAAGTTTTTTCGACCAGCTTTTCCAATAGTCGTCCAGGCCTTTATTTATTCGTTCTTTGTTGACATTTTGAGCTCGTCAAACGTGAGCCAATGGTTCTTCCGAACAGGTTTTGCCGCCACCGAGTCGGCGTTAAAGGGTTGTAAATGGGTTATATAATAACTAGGCGGCTTCTCGAACACTGGTAACTTCTTTGGATCGTATAGCTGCAATACCTAGCCCTTTGAATCTAGCCCACCTGCGTCTGCCACCCTTGTTGGCTGGGGATGCCGCCGATCTCCCTCCTGTATAGGTGTTATACATACAATTAAGCAGCCGAAGCAAGGGCCTTCCTAAGTCCTGCATTCCGTGGAGCTTATCTAGGGACCTCCACGTGACTTGTCTCCTGGTCCAGCCCCACTTGGATATTTGCATGCTGTAAAGAGCGACGAGATGGACGCTAGGAATTTTGGATCTGATCCTTCAGGAGAACAAAGGATATTAAGGATTAATTCATGGTGACATTGAGTAACACCCTAGCCTGTCTCATTTGATAGCATTATTGGTATGGCCACTTGCAACTTGAGAAGCATTAGATTATCAAGTAATAGACTCATGATGATTCTCTTCCGACTGACCCTGATTCCGTAGTCTTATATTGACTCTCGTTTGCTTTAAGATCTAAGCTTACTCTGTGTAGGACGCTTTCTGTTTTCTGCGCATTTAGCTGCCGCTGCATATCCCGACTACGGTGATGACGTTTGGTTTCCCCCTGTTTACTGAGGCGTATGTTGAACGATGGAGGAACAGAAATGGAACCTACGGTGCGGCTACTGCCGCACACGACAACACCGACATGTCCGCCGAGAAGACTCTACGCCAGCTAGCTCGCCTGGTTAAAACCGCCGCTCGCCGTGCCAACCCCGCGTATTTCGCTGAAGCCCCTCCTCGCAACTTACTACTAGAAGCAGACGTTGGACGCCTCCTGGCCGCCGTTTCACAACATCAACCAGAAATCGGCTGGTTGCAATTATAGGTTCCAAGTCGATCTCGAAAGATTAAGTCAGCAATACTGATAGATTGGAAAGACTGACGAGGTATACATGGAGGGCAACTCGAACTTGAAGGCAGCCCAGAAGGAGAGGGTCCTCAATGTCCTACTGCCATTTATCGCAGCCTAGCGTTTAACTAGCCGGAACCACGAGATAAAGAATGCGCTGTACAAAGATTGTACCTAGATGAGGCTGCGACCAGCAATCATTTGGTCGTACTCGCTACGTCGAAGAAGTAGGACGCCGAGGAGACTAACTAGTAATTTTAAGGGATCTTTTTCAACACTAGACTCAACATATGCCCAAATCAACAGTGACAGAGACTTCAGATGCGCGGAATCTGCCTATCTTATAGATTCTGTAGTATAGGTTAGTTACCCAGTCGGGGCTACGTTCCTTGGAGTAGCGGTGCATTCCCCCATGACTATTATAGCTAATATCAACCAAATATCTTTCCACAACTTGTTGCGTTTTAACTCTTTGCCTTTTTCTCCCTTTTTTTACATCGTACAATCTTGTTTCAGCTGGAGCCGCGTGCCCCTTCGGCCTCACGGCTGCACAGGCTCTACCAGCACTATCCATTAAGCGAATAGCATTGTTAGCTATGTATGGCGCTAGAAACATAAGATATTAGTTATCAAGTTACGTAAAGTAATAAGACTAAGCTTACCTCTCTAGAATCTGAGCTCTACCCATTAAGCTGCCTACAATGGCCATGCTCGCATCCCTCACAAAATTTGGTTTCGTGCGGGGCGTTGGCTGTTCCAGAGTATCTAGGGGCTTCAAGGGCTATGCCGGACCATTTCTTGATACGATAAGCAACTCGCTCCGAGTACGAGTCGTCCAAGAGCGGTTTGGAGAGTTGATTGCATCTCTTGCATCGTTGGTGCCAAATTCTTGCATTATATTTGTTATCTCGGTACAGCCGGATGGTGATAGCAATTCGTTTGCTTGACCATCCGTGAGAGCTGCAATTTGCATTGCGGCATGCGAACCGACCCATAACGTTCGTGTCGTAGTTTTTAATACAATTTCTGTCGTCGTCTTCATGATGAAAGGTAAATTTAAGTCCATCATCGTCGAGGAGACCCGCGACGTCGTCATGCAAGTCTGGGTACATAGACCAACTCTTTACTTGCTTTGGTCGTCTGTTAGGCATGATAGCAGCGGAGAAAGGTTTCGGTACTAAGGGCAGGCTTGATGAATGGATAGATACAACAATTAAAACGCTTTGTGATCGCATAAATATAGCTTTACTATCCCTGCAAGGTGGTAAAGTGTAAGAACATGGCGAACAATACGATCACTATGTGTCGTACTTGGCTGCATTGATGTAAGCAAACATTCCCGTATCAACGTTGGCAAGTGAGCCGAGTCTAGTGAAAACGCTCCTTCCGCCACCGTTGTACCACAGCTCAGCGCCTGCCAGTTGTATAAGCCAGAAGTGCTTGTTTCCAATCGTTTAAGTTAAGCGAGAAAAACAATGACGTAATAAATTGCTCTCTATGTTGGCAGTCGCTGCGTCCTAATAAGCAGTAGCTTATTGACTGACTTTATGCACCACTAAACACTTGCCTCCAGTCAAAATATCATCCCAATAACAAACAGTCAGTCTTTAGCAAAGCTTCTACAAATGACGACAACGGATTCTCGGGAACACAGCCAGTGGCTAATGACTAACAGTCCCTGCAGACCTTGTACCGAGTGCTGCCTGATCTCCTGCCATTGGGCGCCTCAAAACCTATCTCTCCTTCAGAAACGAAATACAGTAGTTTACTACGGAGCCAAAACGTAGATATAGAAAGCTACTGTAAGAAATATTGAAGTCTGACCCCATGTGGGCGACGTGGCTAATCTACTCCCCTCACACCCAACTACAGTATGTAGTATGGGCGGAAGGTATGACTCACACAGTGATAGGGCAACTACCACCACCCGTACAGAGTCCCAACATCATTTGGCGTCTGCGAGTGGGTTGTGATTGACTTGCGAGGGAGCAAACGAGCCCCGGCTCCCGACATAGACAAACCACACTCACACTCAATACCAAGATGTCCCTTGTAACTTCTACCCCTTATAGGATACGGATTATATCCAATGTTGATGTTGGCCTTTCGGTTACCTTCGTAAGCAGAAAGCCTCCGGCTATAGACAAGATCCGAGGCATTCGCCTGATACTGTTCAGCATGGAGTCGTATCATGCTCGATGTCGAAGTAGTACTTGACGCATTGCCTCCTTTTTCTAGTTTCAACAACCGTTGGTTCGCTGTTCCAACCCCGAGAGCGTTCCTTGCGCTTGGTCGCACTCCTACTTCCTGGTTTGTAAAAAGAGACTGCCGAAGATTCTCGACGAATAGAAATGGCGCCTGAAAGGTCTTGTGGAAGTGTTGGTGTCGGAATATCTATCAGATTGTCGTGTCTGCTTTTTTAATGACTCTGTTCCTAGGAGTCCGCCCATCCTTATCCACTGCTTCACACCTTGCGCCATGTGTTACTAGCCTCATAACAGCATCCCTGAAATCTGCTCCTGTGGCATAGTGTAATGGCAGCCGCACCCTGATCATCTTCAGCATTTAGATCAATATCCTTATTTTCGAGTAGAATCTCTACAGCCGGAAATCCATCATTAGCCGCAAGGTAAAGTGCATAGACAAGGTACGGTCCTAAATCCCCCCTGTTCGATCTCAGTAGTTTTCATCGTGGATTTCGCGGATGTACAAGGCATCGATACTCGCCATGTCGCATGAAATAGATGTACGGGTTCCATCAATTGATTAGATCTGGTTACTTGAGGGCTCACAGGGGGTTTGAATGAGTGAGCTTCATGAATAGCGTGAAGTATATCAAGCTAAAAGTGATCTTACAATTTATTCGACCAAAACAGGAGGTAAAATGCCATCTCTATAGAGGCTAGAGCGAGAAGCCAGTCAAAAAGAGTCTCACAGAGGATATGAAGATCTTGCGTGCTCAGGGTTCAATATATGGTGTAGTGTACTCAAAATCGAACATTTGCTCCGGAAATTGACTTTTACAAACGGAATGAATAAGTTAATAATTGATTCTTAGTCTGCTTGTAGGCAATTCTGCAGTTATCCCTTCTATTTAAAATTTTCATGTGTATTGATCGAGGACGCGCTCGAAAGCCACTGGACCGACTGGATCCAACACGACCTTGACTTGAAGGCCTTCACGTGATCTGAGGGACTTTATGCGCCGCCTCGCAGTTCAAGGACAAAAGCAAGACATCTTCAGGAGTATAGCCGGCTATAGCTTGCTAATCCGTCACTTCTTCGTCACTTCAATCGAGAAGTTCGGACTTGTGTCGAAAGGGGTTAGGCTCGGTGACATGGTCGTGATTCTGGACTGGGGTCCCACGCCTCAAGTTCTTATGGAGGAGCGGCGGGGATTCCCATTAAAGAGCGACTGCAAAAGCAGCCTAATTATAAGCTCATAAGGGAGTGCTATCTGGAGACTTTCATAGACGGAACAGCACGCAGGGCTATTTGCGGCTTTGAGACTTCTCAAGAAGCTAATGTTTCACGGCACAAGGGAAGGGCTTGTTACTACCTGAGGTGTTTTTTTCCCAATTCTCTGCTGGATTTTACTACTAAGGCATCCTAGAAGCAAAGAAACAAGTATCTAACACCATCTAATCGCCGTCTATACCGTTGTTTAAT
This sequence comes from Xylaria sp. Z34, assembly GCA_037356055.1. NCBI lineage: Eukaryota > Fungi > Ascomycota > Sordariomycetes > Xylariales > Xylariaceae > Xylaria > Xylaria sp. Z34. The sequence goes on along the minus strand of JBAWJW010000004.1, from coordinate 317,171 downwards.
ATCTTCATATTTTGACTCCTTATCATGTTCCTATCTAGCACCATAATAAGAACGCTCGTCGCAGTGGTATTGTCTCTCATCCACCAAAGCGTCGCCTGTAGTGTTCATCTTCACGACGAGACAACAACAACAACAACAATGACCCTGTCACGCACAGCAAGTGGAATGTTTCAGCCCGATGTTTCAGGTTCGGATCAGCATGTTATACCGGAATCGCTACCTTCAGAAGAAAGCCTCAGTTCCTCCCAGACCATCCCACTCTCCGCACGTGAACACTGGATGCGTCGCGCTAACCAGGTGCTCTCTGGCCTCGTATCACCTTGTCCCTTCGCAGCCTTTGCTTCCGTCATCGTCAACCACACGGACACGTCTTCGTCTCCTCTTGGCCGGCTCATTTGTGTCGGGGTCAATTCGGGATCGCAACGAGGCAATCCGATCCTACATGGGGAGATTGATGCTATCAACCGCTGCTCCGAAGTGCTCCAGAGTCCGCCTTTCAACCTCACTCCCGCGGAGGCGATGCTCGCCTTCCGCGACTTGACACTCTACACCAATGGTGAGCCGTGCCCCATGTGCGCCAGTGCCATTCGCTGGGCCGGCTTTCGGGAATGTGTATACGGTACCAGCATCGACACGCTGATACGGCTAGGGTGGTACCAGATAGAGGTGCACAGTCGAGAAATATTTGCGCGGAGCGGGCTGTTGCCGACAACGACGGCTCTGATTCCGGATGTGCTGGTAGCCGAGACTGACCCCTTCTTTTCGTGGCAATTCGACGTTAACGCGCCGTGTCCAGGGTCGTGTGTGAGGGACGATACTGGTAGGTGTGTACCAGTCTAATTAGAGTAACGTTGCAGATTCAGCGTTGCTCTTTAGATATTATTATTAACTATAGCTTTGGAGGTCAATCTGATGCAGATGTTTCGGGCTGTTAGGTGCGAAGGATTTACTAATGGATGGGATACTTTCGCTATGGATGGTCCGACGGGGAAGTGCCTCCAAGCTTCGCTTCCAGTTCAGGGCATCGGGCACCCAGCTGGGTGTGGTCACCATGGGTATCGAGGCGTGTAGGGTGTCTTTCCAAAACCATTATCTGCAGGTCTGGACTTGTGCTGGCTTTTCATCCCCTCTCATTCTGCAGGGGGGCGCGCGTGCAGACCTTGCCTATCTTATGATACGCTTGGGAATTCTTTTTAAAATAAGAACTTCCACAAGAAATTCTCGATTATAACAGATACCCTTTGAGACTTTCTTGTGTCACGTTTTAAACAGAGCGGATAGAAGCAGAACAAGAGATATTTCGATGAAAGGCCTGCGTCAACCAGTAACTATTCTAGCTTCCTACTGTACGGTACATTGGTAGTTATTCGATCGAATAGACAGGCCGTGAATGCTGATGTATTATACAACACTTGTCACCTTAATCCTTGTGGTAATGATGTAAGCCTACCGCTGTCGATGGTTTCATTCGCTTGAGACCTTGAGAAGGCGGTGCAACTTCATTATCTCTTCGAAGACGCTCGTTCTCGGCCCGTTTAGGTAGAGAAAGGTCTTTCCCCTAAAATGAGCCTTATACTAAATGTAATATGTCGACTCGTTGGTGAGAAGGTGGAGATAATTAAGTTGAGTTTTATGCTCTCAAATTCAACCTCCACCGTCCACCGCCCAGTAATAACGGCCTTCTCTATCATTGAAAGACCCGCAATGCGTTGTTGAGGATTGCCTTCTAGTTGCTTGAATACATCGCCGATCTCGCTGATGGATACTAAAGCGAAACGTAGCGATTCAGCCGCGAGAGCGTTTCTCTGACAGATAGCCGCAAACTCGCCGACCTTATAGTTTCCAATGGTTAATTGGTAAACGGCGATGCAAGTGGCGATTTTGGCGCCATCGAGCTGAAAGTATACTAAGTCCTTATCCCACTGGTCCGTGGACCATCTCATCACTGGCCTAAGTTGAAATGGCATTGGCACTGGGCCGACGCTGAATGACAGTGTTGCATGCATTTGTTGTTCTAGACTGTTCATCATTTGAATGTCAACGTCTTTGGCAATATATATCAGCCTCTTCTCATCGGTAGCCGAGTTGGACGGCAATACTAAATAAGGCTTATCCCGGACATACACGTTGTCTCGGTAATGCCTTAATATAATGAGGACCACATAGTCGTTTGGGCGCAGGCTGCATCTCATTGCGGTCATTTCCTGATCTCTAAACGTAACATTAACAAGTTCGGCGTCGATGCGTACACCCTTGTTAGTGACCGAGAATTCTTTCTCCGATCCGACTAAGCTCCAGCTAATAGATTTTCGAGACTCTAGATCTGTGTCATAGTATGACGCGAATTCAGCAGGAGAGCGGGCCAGAAGGCCGCGATATATCGTTTCTTGGGCTCTTGCCTTCCAGCAAAATAGCGACATGTCGGTGTTCATTTTGATGATCTCTTCCTGGAGGCGCTGGAAGGCACGCGTACCTTCTCCATATAACAAAGGCATATTCACTATGTGATCCTCTTAGTCTTAGTATAGGCTCGGCACAACCCGAGCAGGAGGCTTACCTTGAAAGATGCCCAACAGGCAGTACGCAAGGTCCTCGACCCTCGTAGTCTCTCGTTCTGAAGCCCAAGACATTCTCTCTCCTATGGCAATCTTTCGGAGTGCGTTACTATTCTCAAAAGCCTCCTGGCTGCGAATACCTGTCATACTAGATAACTGCTGCATCACAAACACGTCCGTTTTGAGGCCCTTAAAGTTCCATTCACGATCGTAGAATTCCAGCTTGGCAGGAGCTAGAAGTTCCTGAAGCGTCCAGCCCCTGCGGAACCAACGACATACATCATGATTCCTCTCATCACGCCATAGTGTGGGTGACTGCCTTACATCTAGGTCTGATAAATAGGCGAAACATACCGTAGACAGCTTGTACCACTCAAACATGGAGTTGATGGCCTCCGAAAGCTCGGCGCTGGATGACTTGTCAATGCAGCAGGTGTCAACCCAGACCCAGCGAATATTCTTGGCAGCAGCTAGCCCGCAGGTCTTTTGGATCTTGACGAAACCAGCCTTCTTCTCGGCCTCCTTCAAATCTCTGAATTCCCGGAATGTGACTTCCTCTTGCTCCCAAGTGTGAGTCAATATTGCATAGGTTGGTAAATGGGGCGGGGTAAACTCCTCGAGCTTCATCGAATAGACGTCGATCAGCCACATGTTAGCGAGCAAGGTCAAGCTAGGAATGTTTAGTAGAGTAAAAGTTAAGCACACTCTATAGATAAATCATCGATCAGATGCCTTAGACTGTGCTCTCACGCTGAAGTAGAGTTAGTACATGACAAGCGGCGTGGAATCGTGCCGCACAGCTTCTCGCAACGTTGGATGCCTGGAGCGGTCAGCAGTGGCAGGAATTGAGAAGGAGTACACCACGGTCTGTAAATCTGCCTTCTATTGGATGACTGACTGCTGACGATAGGAGTGACCCCGCCTCTAGGCTATACTTGGGGGTTTTATATTGTAGTAGATAATGTATGGAGGCTATGTTTCGATACGTCATGCAGCTCACTCGAAATCCAACGTTTCCTCCGAAAATTTACTTATTCAAATAGATTGCTAAGTTAAAGCTGACCGGCTTAGTCAATTCTTCAGCCATACCTTCCATTTAGAATCTCATGTTAGTGTTGTATAAAAACTCTTAGTTTTTAACGAAATATGTACTGGTTCATTACCTACACTTTCCCTTAATCTATTTTCACAAACTGTTGTGATTTGCTGATAGTGTTCTTTCAGGCATGAGGGCACTAGCAATACATCAACGTAAAACAATCCAGTCAAGTTCATCATCCTTTCTATCCTTGAATGCCTCACCCTTCATCGCACCATTGACGTAGCAGTCACCTACTAATGTTTTAATGCCGACCATTTGCTCACCAACTTTCATTCCTGGCACGACTCCGGGATTCTCCGGCATGCTTCTGATGGGCCGCATCACAAATGGCACTCGGCCTCCTATCGCTACGTGTATCTCGTCTCCAAATTGTGACATGCGTGGCACTAATCCAACCTCTCCCTCGTTAGTAATAGCCAGCGCTTTGAACCTGAGTATTTCAAGTTTCCACTTCTCAACTGCGGGTGCCTCAAGCGGCTGATCACTTAAATTGCCGGTGGAGGCTTTGTCGAACGAGTTCCAGATGCGGGCCACATCGTCATCGCTCACTTTGACCTTTGTCTTCAGATCATTGAGGAATTCCTCTACAGCGGTTCGCCAGTGCTTAATTTGGGCATCGACGGCAGCTATCTGCTCTGTTTGAGTCGACGACGGATCTGGGATTTCTGTGATCAGGGGCTTGATGACGTGGATAATCCAATCGAATTTGGCGCCTTTGAGTATCAAGTGTGTCTTGCTATCGTCTACATTGTACATCCACGTCTTGGCTTGTCGTCCATCGGCATCGAACCGATCGTATGCGAAGCGATGCTCCCACCAAAAGAGACCGTCGATGGTTTGGTTCATATCATCCCGAGTCAGATCAGTAGCCCAGCTGGGTAATCCAAGCAGGGTATGAGGTTCACCACTGCGCGAGACCCAGTTTTGAAGGCAGTCGATTTGGATCATTTCCAGGCTGACGATCTTTAATAATGAGACAATGTCCAGACTATAATTCGCTGATTTGATCCTCTCGAAGCCGATTTTATGCATGAGACCCATGAGTCCGTAGATCTTATCTCGGGGATCAGTCGCGCTCCTGGAGCGGAAGCGGAAAAATAGATCTACGGGCGTTGAGGACTCCAGCGCTATAGTCTTGAGACTATGAATTGGCACCGTGAGAAAGTAGGTCGTCCTCGCAGGTCTGAAGAAATCCCAGAGGTTAATAGGCGATCTCGCTACCGAAATGCCGGGCGAGTTGACAAGAAATCCTTGGGCATAAATCATAGATTTCCACGGGATATGGAACGGGCCCCAAACGAGGTTGCTCGAACTTGGTAGCACCACTTCCTGTACCGTCCAGATGCGGTGCCACCAGGCCTCGTCCATCATGATGCGAAGAGCCGCGCCGACAGCCAACCGTTGACTTTGTGTCGCGATTGTGGTGGGACAGGGGGTCTTGCAATCGTCATTCAGAAACTGAATGAAATCTACAACGCCCTGAGCGTGCTCTATCGGGATCGGTTCCATGCGTTTGCGGAAATCTCCCAACCAGCATGAGCAAGAAGTGCACTCCGTGTACACGCGTCGCATCACTATCGGGATTATATGAGTATTAGTGGCGGTGACTCGAAGATTACATGGAGTTAGATGAAGAGTGATCACCTACTGTTGACCTGAACTTCCTTTTCGGCCGTGTCGTCCTGGTTGATGCAGATAGCATCAATCCATATCAGCCTATTCCGATCTACGAAGCGAAGATTCTGTAGCGCCGAATACAGATTATCCGTCACCTCGACGCGATGGCCCTCAACCCGGACCGTCCGGTGCTCCGTAAGTGGACCCCAGCAGTAGGAGAGTGTTTCATAGCCGACACCTTCACCATCGTCGAGGTCTCTGATGCGATATCGACATTCTATCTCGTCTTCGGGCTTTCCAGCTTGCAGGTCGAGTACCCGGATACATGGCTTTGCTTTATCCAATGGTGGACAAAAGCTGCCAACGGTCACAACTGGATCAGAATCGATCCTCCCTCCGCTGCACTGACTATCAGGTGATTGTTTCATCGGGTGCGGACAAATATGCATGCATACAATGGAGCTGAGTGCAGAACATTGGGAGCTTGATTGTCAATCGTCCCATTTATATATTAGTAAAATAGCTTCAGCTGCAATATCACTGTCGTGTTAGGTTCGCCATTTCTAATTTTGTCATGCCTGAACACCTGATAACTACGCCAACTGCCCTTGAAACTGGAATCCTTTCCCTATCCAGCAAGTCATGAATGACGTCAAGAGTATCGAGGGCCGAATGCAACTTGTGCGAGAAGGATTCATCATCCCCCCGCCTTTTCTCCCAAATAGCCCCTCGGGCTTCCAACAAGACAGCATTGGAATACGGGTATGCTTGAGACACGCACTCAGGACATTTGTCGGCTGCATGAAATTGGATGGCGCGAGTAGTATTGACGAGCCACACTTATCGCCATCAGCTGCTTTTGGGTTGAATAGATTTAGACGCCATAGAGCTCCTTTTCTTGTGACTCTTAGGCAGGTTGCTTCTCCAATTATCAGCACTAAGGTTGTAAACATCGATAGTTGGGTTGCATTCAACAATGCCTTAGATTCAAATTCAAATCTACATTATTTATCCTTGATTTATGCGAACCGCCCACTTTATTTATTTATACCAACTCCTCCAATGCTGTGTGTCAGGGAATAAGATATGACCCGATCCTATATCAAGATTAGTAAGGACGTCCCAGAAGATAGTGGCCACCAGAAAGCTAGAACAAACCGACTTACCCAATAATAAGATAACAAGCACAAAGCAATGTCCCCTCAAGATAATTTGTCTTCCCGTTAACCATTAGGAAATTGACTAATATTGAGGCGCCGACAAGCACGGTCGTATCGAACAAGCCCAGATATAGCGTCATGCTCTTTCCCATGATCCAGCCGCCGATGACGGTGAGCGGGGCTACGAATAACGCGATCTGGATGGAGGAGCCGAAGGAGACCCCGATGGCCAAGTCCAACTTTCCCCTCGCGGCGACTCTGACACCCGTTATATACTCAGCTGCGTTCCCGACGATAGAGAGGATGATGAGTCCGATGAAAGACTGCGTCAACCCGCTGGATTTGGTGACGGCCTCTATTGTATCGACGAGGAACTCGGCACAGATGGCCGTCAAGAGCGTCGAAACAATGAGCGCGATGACGGCCGCCGTGCGACTAACTTTGTGATTCGGATCTATCACGGCGGTGTCGCTGATCGGTTCGACCACCTGGAAAGACGAGTGTGGCCTACTCCGTTGCGCCTGGCCTCTGCTGTCGGCGTATCGTTCGACGATATCATTGGCTCTCAGAGATCGTGTCGTGCCGAGCGAGCTCAGGCTCATACTTTGCCTATGTCGCGAGGAGGCGCCTTGAGACCCTGAAACGCCAGAGGCACCCTTCATCCAGCGCTGCATGTGGTCGTGGCGGGCCTGTTGTGACAGCGATCTCTCGCGGGTGCCTTTGAATGGAGCTTCCTCTTGGTACTCCCAAAGAGTCTCATCTACATCTTCCTGATAGATCGGTCGCGACAGTGACGAACCTGGCCGCTCCCCCATGAATTTGATTGTGCGTGAAAGAGGTTGCGATCGCTGTTCTTTTTGTTGGTGTGAGACATGCGCCTGTGGAAGATCTGCTTCTGGGATGTATGGCTCCATATTTCCCAATTCCATGTCGCGACGTTCATCGATCGAAGCACGATCTGTCCCTCCGTTGGCCAGTATTGTAGTTCGTCGCCGCGGGACTAAAAGAAACGCGAGATAAACAAAATAGACTATGAGTAAGATAACAGCAGAAGCCCTGCTTAAAGATCGAACGGCACGCTCGCGTTCTTGCTCCTTTTTGAACGTAAAATGAAAGGCCATCTAGACGAGATAACGTTAGTAGTCGTGTTCCGTCGCGCAAATACGGGTGCCGTGTGCCGCTTACAGGAACCAGAATAGAAAACACCGATAAAGATAGAAGACAGGCTAGAGCTTGGGCATTGTTCATGTCATACACAAGGTCGACCCCCAGGAACTCGGCGGCGATGATGGAGGTCCCTAATATCAACAGGAGGTTGACTAGAATCGAACCTACGAGCGCGCTCTTCACTACGCGTATATGGCCGTCTACTCGCAAGTTGTGTTAGCACGAAGCGTGGTGATCACGTCTGAACCAGATGCAATCCGTCCACACAAGAGAGCACGGAATTTATGAGAAGTAAGCTTACGCCGTAAAGCCGCGAAGAACATGATAATTTCTACGAGATTGCCGAAGCTTATGTTCATCAGCGCACCCACGACATCGCCAAGGTCCGTCGCAATACATTCTGTTGCATGGCCAAGTATATTGGACAGCGGCACGATGGCGACGGCGTTGGTGGCAAAGACAATCACTTGAGGGGATTCAAGGTAGTAAGTCACGATCCCGACCGGCACAAAGATAACTAGACGGTTGATATACGATGAAAAAAACAGGTATTTCAAAGACGGCCAGAGGGAAAGGGTGCCGGCTTCGCTCCTGAGCAACATATCTTCCCGTCCCTTACTGTGACGGAAAACGCGTGACACCAGCCGCATATACACTTGTCCTACATTCAAGTGAGATTAATAGCAGTCATCGATATGAAGAGGTAGCAAGAAAGTAGCTAGCTCACTCAGGCCAGGGGCAATTCGACTTACTGATAAAGTTGAGATGCGTGCCTCGATAGCGGGTGGCATCCCCCGCAGCTGTCCTTAGACGCTGGGATGATTGGAAGGAGTGGTAGTCATTGTCGCCGGCCAGGGGACGTTCGGCATTGGCGATGGAGTCCGTATCGGTGTCATCGGCATCACTCAAGGCGGGCTGAGCAGCAGTAGCTCCCTCGTCCACGTCCATACTTTGGTTGGGCGATAGACGATAAATGTATGAACGACGGTCATGGAAGCAACAGACGTACGGAGACAAGCTCAACACAGTAGCGTGATGTAGTAAACAAGATCATGTTGACACGGTATAAGTGATTTGTATTGAGGATCTAGCGTGTCAATGCTTGTATGAGATAAATCCGTACTCCGTAGCTACATAGTGGATTGACAAAATAGGGGCAGGCTAGTCGGTGACCGAAGGTATCTTAAACCCCAATATGGGTCTTTTAATTTCCCACTTTGTTAACTCACAACAACTGCCCCCCAATGTGGAAAACCCCACTAGAGACACTAGAGATGGTCAGATTCAAATAGCCCACCTGGGTCTGCCACCCTTTTTGGCTGGGTATGCCACCAATTTCCCATTTATATGGTCAACCTACGCCACTTCGGCCGTTTATAGTTAGATTTAAGGCAAGGGCTATACCTCTGCGTAACTTTAGCGCTTAAGAAATAATGCTGCTGATTATTAGCTAAGTCATGGATTATATACAAGCAGCCAGATGCTTTGTTATAATTACCTAAGGTTATTACGTTACCTAGTAGTTTAAAGGCTGTACGAGGACTTAATTATGCACTTGAATTTATGAATTTCTACGTTTTCTACGTTTAGTTTCTACGTTGTAGATGCTAGAATATAGTGAGGATACTTGGGAAAGCATTTGGGTCGAGTGCTTCGGCTGCTTGTATGTATATCATCTGTACAGGTGGGAAATTGGTGGCATCCCCAGCCAAAAAGGGTGGCAGACCCAGGTGGGCTAGAAGTTTCTTGGGGATTCAGGCAACCGTGAGGGGGAATGGCGGAGAGCCATTGGATAGACACACCGGCGTTCAATTAAAGTTGACGAACGGTTGATGTTAAGTTTGAGACTCGTCTCGTTTCCTGAATGAGATTAAATATATAAACATGCAGCAGCTAATCGCGTGTTCGATGGATAAATTCGCCTTTGGGGAACCGGACAAAATCGTCCTCAAAAACTATGATTACCTCCAACCTGAAGACTGCCTACCGCTATCGCGCGTATACCACGGCATTGCGGACGCCAAATATGGATATCGTTATAAGTTGCTATGGGACGGCATAAGCTCCTTTTCACCCTTCTCTGAGTTGAACTTCGAACATAGTGATTGGGATTGGTTCAATCGGCGATGGGAAGAATTCCTCGTCGCGCTGGTTGTGATATCGAATGGGCCGTTGTTTGTTGACGTCCGTCGCCACGAACCTACGAAATGGGGAGGCCGTGAGTTGCATCCTGCAATTACTGGCGTCCATCTGCAATTCTATATTCCAACTGTCAACATCGGTTAGTTAGTTAGTTATGTTTCGCATACATGTCATAACTCTTATAGGCGCTGTGCTGACTCGTACTCTTTATAAAGACCAAGGCCCATTTGTTTGGCCAGCTATCGGCAAGGCGCATGATATTCCCTCATCAATAGGTATGTCGCAGTCAGATCTAGCGCTGCCAAGGCTCTGGCTGAAAGACTGCATCATGGGAACTGGTAAGCACCAAAACTGTGGCAAGACCGATGACCCTCCTCTCTTGCCTACTCGAGTAATAGACGTTGGGAACTCGGATTCGGATGCCCACCTACATATATCACGCACCGGAGAAAAGAGCCATTACGTTGCTCTTAGCCATTGTTGGGGTGGAGAGGTCCCGGTAATGAGTACTACATCCACAATGCCTGAATTCGTAAAGAGGCTCCCATCCGATCTGCCTAAGACCTTCGCCGACGCTATCGCCTTGACCAGGGCTCTGGGTCAGAGATATATATGGATAGATTCGTTTTGTATTCTGCAGGACTCCGTGGAGGACTGGGTCAGCGAGTCCTCCTTGATGGACCAGGTGTATTCTCAAGCAATCTTGACTATTAGTGCAGATGCCGCCGAAGATAGCTTTTCCGGATTCCTCGAACCGCCAGCGAGGAATGTTCAGAAAACCTCTGTTGTTATCTATGAACCCATATCCACAGACACAGCTTCACAAGTAGCTATCCACGTACGAAGAAGAGGCGACCTAGCGTTTCAACTTCCCTACCATGATTTCTATCCCAACGACCCCTGGATAAAGGAGCCCTGGAATGGAACAAAAGAACTTATCATACGTAGCAAACTCTCTACGAGGGCCTGGGCGTTCCAGGAAAGACTCCTATCTCCACGCACACTGCACTTCGGCCCTAGCGAAATGGCCTGGGAGTGCCGTGGACTGTGCGCTTGCGAATGTTCAGCGACAAACGAGCGAACGAGTCGCACGACGAGCTTGTTGAAAGGCTCCATAGCTCTGCAACCGCCTAGCGAGGTGTCGATACGCAGTCTCGATAATGCCTGGCAAAGAGACATTGTAGAAGAATACACCCGGCTGGACTTTACTAAGGAAACAGACCGCTTGTCTGGCATTACCGGTATAGCTAAGAAGGCGTTAGACTTGCGGGCTGGAGATCAGTACATGGCTGGGATGTGGCGCAAGACGATCAGAGCAGGTCTCTCGTGGTACGCTACGCCCAAACGACCGAGTCGTCGGCTCTTAAGTGAAAATTCTTTGCCAACATGGTCTTGGGCGTCGGTATCCGGGCAGATACAGCATGCGCGTGTTGCTGGCGTGCCAAGCGATGCGTCGTTGATGGAAGTTTTGGACGTGCAGTACACGCCCGACGCCAAGTCACCGATCGGAGCGGGACCACAGACGCCTGCATCGCTTTTGGGTTCTGGGTACCTGGTACCCATTGATAGTGTATGGTATCAACCCTACAGCGCGAGTTACGTTGGCTGGGATGGCGGTACAGTCCACCGGTCCTGTTATCGGATCAAGTGGCCTGGGAACGTAGCTTTGCCCGAAAATTGTGTTGCCATGATGGACGTAAATAAAGCTGATATTCCTTACGACGGGAGCATTCAACTAGACAGATTAGACAATGTGGAGCTGGAGGATATGAACCTGACTATGCTTCTCACAGCTCTATCCAAGGGAGTCGTCTATGGACTACTTCTGAATCGGCGTTCTGCGAGCGGAGGTGTGCCTGAATTCGAGAGGGTAGGCTTTGTCAACGGGCAGGACTCAATTGGAGAGATTGAATCGTGGTCTTCAAGTTCACATTCAATCTCTCCAATGTTCACGACTGACTGGGAGCCTGATGATCATGGAGGAATAGACTTTATCCTCGAAGAAGCTAGTATTAGCAAGAGCACAATAAAGATATGGTAAGTGCTTAGGTAGGCAATAAGCGTGGCTATTATATGAAGTCGCACTTATTGTTATCATTAGACCATTACAGACGCAATCTTTCCAGCCCCAACAACCATCCAACATACAATCTATAGCCATGCCGAGTAAACATAGCCTCGAATAGCATCAAGCTGAAGTTCATTCGCAACAACACCAGCGTCTCGGTACCCAAAGTCTATAATGCCTATAAAGATGAGGAGTCTGGTCACACTCGCATCATAATGAACTTCATCGAAGGAGTCGAGCTAGAGGAAGCGTGGGATACATATTCGGCCATGGAGAAGGAGTCGGTCATCGCACAATTACGGGGCTACATGAAAGAGCTCCGTCAATTTAAAGAAACCTTCATCGGATCAATTGACGGCTCGTGGTGCGATAATCACCTTTTTGATGATCAGCGTGGAGGCTATGGGTCGTTCCAAGACAAAAATAATTTCAATGCCAGCGTTATCAAGGCTCTGAAGCGAGGCAAAACACAAGCCCGCGTCGATGTCGAGTTTCTCGAGGCCATGAAAGGACACGAGATCGTCTTAACACACAACGACTTTGCCCCTAGAAACATATTCGTACAGGGATTGGTTGTAGCCATCCTCGACTGGGAGCTTGCGGGCTGTTGCACTCAAAGCTAGTGTGTTGGATAGTAATACCAGTGTCTTCTAAGTCTTCGTTCGCCTTCGCCCTGACACATACTGTGCGAAGCGCCTGTCACCTTGCCAAGTTTAGCCGCCCCGAGTGCCATCTCACCTATCCACTCACCTTCGACCCTTCTTACTGTTATCATCACAACAACAAAATCAACCAATCAAACCAAGTCTTTGTGGTTGTGTGGGTTGTTCGGAGCCTTGTCCCCTCATCCACCGAAACTCCTGCCTCGGGCAGCGGTGCCATCGGCGGTGGCCTCTCAGGCGCTCGCACTGAGGAGGACACGTTCGTCTGCGTCAGGGGGTCTAGCTACTAGTAGTGCACCATGGAGAAGCGATCTTCCCGCATTCTTCGCCGCGCCGCTAATTACTAAGCGGTTTTGGCATATTTGATGACGGGGTTGAATATAAGAGACAATGAATCGGGGATTGTATATGGTTAGGTAAATGCCCAGCAGGCTCCTGGGTATTTTTTTTTACTGATTTGATAGACTCTTCTGTGTACTTTTTTTTTTTAATATTTACTTCAGGGAGGTTATTGATCTTTAAGCTTCAACCTGTATTGATTCGGTTTTACCGCTTAGGCTCAGCTCACTGTGTTCTTAGTTAAGCGCCGCCCTCTGCACCGCCACTAAACATATGTCCCAACGTGCCTCTTAGGTCACAAAATTGGCCATATTATAGGACTCACGTGTTGTCGTCATAACCATGTACTTGTTGCTTAAATTTCGTATAAGCCGCAGCTTGGCCCAACCGAATTGTAAAAACTGTTGTTGGTTTTCGTTGCTCTTAATCTTCTGTTGGTTCAACGTGCGTTGGTTCCATGTGTTCATAACCGCCGAGGGATGATATCTTTGGAAAAGGAATATAACACTTCGAAATCGATTGGATATACTATTAAGAAGGTTAAAACAAAGTGGATATGGCAGGCCGGCAGACCGAGAGCTCTTTTATTACCAGTCGAGCTACGCGGAGGTCTACGAGACTGGCTCTTAAGACTCATTTACATTGGGCAGTGTAACCGCGCTTCACCAAACACTTTCCTGATTCGCCCGTCCCCCTAACAACATCGTGTCACACGCACACGAGGATGGGAAGAATCGATGGCAAGACTGCGGCTTAACCCAACATGCTGGAATACGCCAGTATTCGCAGTTGGCCCAAGGCCAGAAAGTTGAGCCCAATGTTTCATTTCCTGGAAATGGGAGTGCCCAACAGGCCGAGGCCCATGCTTGAAGTAGGCGTATATGCAGCAATATTGAGGGACAGAACGAGTATATAAATGAGGAACTTTTCCCTTCAAAATTGCATCCGAACAGTCTCCTCTCAGCATCAAAACAAACATCCACCTCCTATCTGCTATCAACAATCAACTAGTAATATCATTGTTATCAAGAAAACCAGTTTTCTCAGGTCATCTACTGCACATCAAACTCAAATCCCTATCTTTTGAAGATAAGAAACCGTCAGCTTTTCTCAATAAAATAAAAAGCTCGGCCAAGCCAGTATGACTAGCTGATTACCTTCTTAACTTTCTCTCTCTCTCTCTTTCTTTCGGCAACACTCGTTAGCCCTTTCCTATCTATATTAGTGTATAGCTAACAAGTAGTAGATATGTGTCACATAATTCGAATCGTTTACGAATGTGGCCACCACCGCGATCGCCTCGTCAGAGAATGCGAGAGAGAGTGCCGTTCCCCCAGGATGGTCATGGAACGCTGCGCTTGGCCTTGCGTCGAGTGCAACCGCTACGAGTCGCAATGACGCCTCTATCGGACTCATGCCGGATCGTCTTGCGCCCAAGTTGGACAAACGGATAACTCACTTGAACGAGTGTAACTACTATACCTCATTGGTTTCTTTCTTCTCTTTCTCTTTGTCCTTTCTTACCTGATGATGGAATTGATACCTTGTCATTCTTTTGGATTGAGTTGCGGCTCTGTAAATTAGATATGTTTAGTTTAGTCCCTATGCTCGTCAAGGGTTCTATACTTAAAGTAACCAGGCTCCTAGGCTGGCCTTGTCAATATAAGGGATACTTCATACCTTACCTATCTTACATCATTTCCTCTCTCTTTCTCTTTAAGGTCGGATTCTTGATATCCCACAGTTTCGCCCTGTCATCTATCAATACGATGGAGATAACGCATAAGAGAAAAGAAAAAATAATACTCATTAAATTATCTCGATAAACAGACTTTCCTAGAGCCTCTGTTCGTCAAGCCAGCCGATATTGAGGGTAGAACTGCCCTGAGTGGTAGGCTTTCCACATCAAACGGGAGAATTCTAAGGCAGGGTCGGAAAAAAAAGTGTCGTCTTAGTGGTGGGGCTAGACACTAATATGTAGAGATAAGATTCCTATCGCAATATTGAATCTTCCTCCTCACGAATACATATTTACCAACATCAGAACATACCTAATGATAAGTAAACTTATACTAGTACTTACTTACCCCTTGCCCGCAAGAGGCCCGCTGTAGCCATTGGTTATGACAGCCCCTTACTCCTTAGTCTTGTGACTCCAAATTATTGGGTCGAACGTATTCTAAAAGATGCGAAAATCACCGGTCATGACTGACGAATACTACAAGCTTACCTGATGTGTTAGAGTTGTACCGTCGTCACATTATTTTACATACAAGGGTATAATATCACCAGGTAAACAGCAAGAAGAAGCCTAACTTAAAGCCAGAGCCATGCTCGATACCCAGCTACCATCGATAGCAAGGATGGTCGCGACGTCTTCATCTGGTGAACGCGTGGGATCATGTAATTAGAAGTCATTTTCAATCGTACTGTTCCGAGCCTGTACTAGTCGGGGTCGTACCGGTACGGAACCCACAGCCGTACTGGTTCGAATATCGTATAAGTACAGATTCTGACGCCGTACCAATACGCCGTAGCGACAGTACAGGCTCATACCAGTACATAGTATTCTACTCAGGAACAAAAGTTCTCAGTTTATTAAGATGAATCTATTTCAATATCGTGAACGCTCCTTTCCAAAGATTCTTTAGAAAAATGCCCGGTAGCGCCAGGCAAGCTGTCACTAAAATAGAAAGCTTTGCCGGCGAAGCTCCATTTTAAATACGCTGTAAATCAAAGTGCTTTAGCACTTTGATTTAAATATTAGGACACTGAACTGACCAATCAGAGGGCTGCAGACACTTTTAGAGTTCGAGGGGGGTCCAGATATGAACTTCTCAAGCTCTGCCTTCCCAGGGTCAGGACAAAGCTTTCCAATTACCTACTCGTCGACATGTATATGAATGAGGAACACGGTCAAATTTAAAAACAAACGGTTACTTAAAAATAATATAAGTAAAGGCTGTGTGGCAGGTACGAAGGACAGTGGTCAAGAACAACCCCGCACGGATGCTGCCCTGTAGATTCAACCATTACATCTACAACATCAAATATCCACCATAGACTAGGTAGATATAACAGCCACTTAAAGCAAAAATTAGATAACTAGCTGTTAACTGAGACTAGCTCTAAGGAACCTCTATACCCCGCGCCTACCGGTCTCCCTATTCTGTCTAATCTAACAGTAATAATGGCGGTCACATTATTACCAAATCCCCCCTCTACTAGGTACTTAAGTATTCATTTTCCACTTATTTCAATCAAGCCATACAGTATATTTTCTTACCCTTGGAGTTCGCGATTGTATCGCCCTGTCTATTCTTACATTCTCAGCAAGTTGCACCATGGAACCTCAAAATGAACTACACGACAATACACGTTCTCGGATAAACTCGATCTGTAAGGATATTCAGGCCATGTACGATGCTGGGACTCCATTTTTCACGAAGGATAGCATACGGAAAGTTGGCGAAGAACTTCAACATTTTCTAAACGGCGAGCATGACGATGGTGCAAAGGTTACGTTCAAGGGAATTAACGGAGTCGATTACGAAATATTTGTCGATCCTCAGATCTACGGAAGGGGAGAGAACGATCATGTTGGAGGCGCCACGTGGTAAGATAACACCACTATTCTTAGTTAAGTCTCTTCATGCTAAAGTAAGCTATAGGATGATTGTCTATCGTTCCATTACATATCTAAGTAGTTGCCGGGATATCGAATTTTTTAAATTCGAGAAAGCGTACCTCCCGATGTGGATTGTCGCCCCTATTAGGAGAGTCGGCACAGGACTCGAATTCAAAAATCCGCCTACGCCACCTGAAGAGGATTTCAATATGTACCAGACCATTGTGCAACAATGGAAGACGAGCCAGCATTTCGAGCAAGTCCAGGATGTACTTGCTTCAGTCGAGATACCTTTCGCCGTGACTAAGGTTATAGGCTTTGGATTGGGCCCTCTTGTGCTTAAGTCGCGGGTGTTTGATCGCTGCGTTTTTCAGCATGCACTAATCCCCGTTCTTGGCCAAAAATTCTCGATATCGTCAAGTGCATATGTGCAAGATCCGGCGTATACTCAACGGGATAGGAATATCCTAGATTCGGCCGGATTGAAAGTTCTGGAGGATCCACGGGGGTTGTTGGAATTAGACGAATACAGCATACTCGTTGCTATTAGCCCTGGATTTCCGATAAAAGACATTGTGGCAGATATATGCCGCCCGGGCATTATTATATGGGACAGTCTAAACCCTGATTCAAGGTAAGCCCAAAACTATATTTCCAGTGGAATATTTTATTATATGCTTTAGGGTATATTTATTAACCCTTCATGTCACGTTTTAGTTATGGCTCGCGGGTGAGAAATATGGTTGAGAACGAGTATTGCACTGTTCCGTTTCCCGATCACGAGGGTTTTCGAGATCTGGTCATGCTGGTTCGAAAACCTACCTGACCGCCCCCAAGCCAGCCGCTCCCGCCTCCCACGTCCTGACCGCCTCGGTAAATTACATATCCGTACCCTGCCTTTCTGTGCCTGGGCACGACGCGTAGCCGCGTGAACCTTCGAAAGACGAAAGTAGCCTTCACCTTAGTCTCGAGCGATACTGGCATATCGACGCCCAGTGTCCAATCTTTGGCCCGAGTTTAACTAGCAGGGTCCTTATGGGTGGGGATATAGTAGATATTTGGCTATATAAAGGTCCGAGTCTCCCCCTAATTAGTTTGGCGAGACTCAGGAATCAATGACATTGAGCCCTTCTCCCCACCTTCGACGCAGCTGTAACCTACTGTTGGCTTAACTTCACTCTTGATGCAACCAAAACTCTGACACTGACACGGAATTTCAAATCGATCAAGTACAAAGTCAACCACACCTTACCCCCAAAAGTTCCCTCTCCTATCGAAATCTAGATATGAGCACCTGGACTAGCTGTGAGGGAGATCAACGTATATCACACGGACTAGAACTATACAACATTGCCAAGACTGCCAAGCCCCTGTTGGTAGTTGGTGCAGTTAGAGATAATAGATATTGGTCGGCGATAATCACGAGGACCACTTGCCTCTGCAGGGAGAACCAACAATAAAGCATTAGAGCCTAACGATAGATAGGTCGGGCAGGTTGGGAGTCAAAGGCTTGAATATAAAAAGAGGCTTTACTTCCTAACTAGAAGGAAGGAAGAACCATGGACTTTGAGAGACCATAGAGAATTATTAGCCAAATTGACTAAGTTCCAAGCCCTTGAATACAAGCCCCTGTCACAACGTACATGACGCTACATATCTCGATAAGAGCGACGACAAGGTCTTAGAGTTGTGCGCACTTTTTTTTTTTGACACGCTTATTTGGTCTAGGCCGCCGGCTCTTGAAGACTCGACAGTAGAGTGGTTGGTTAGATGGCCAGCATGAGGTCATCCGAAAGAATGTGTGCTAAGTATAGCTCAGATTCGGTCTGTAGAGGACGACCTAGTAGTGTAACGGGGTGCTTAGTGCGCTGGTAGACAAGGTTTATAACTTGTAGAGCATCACATTTAAGTGCAGCGGTCGTCGTGGGTGCAAGTACCTAGGTATCATTACACGTTGATACAGAGCCAAACATTACAAGCTTTGTTCCTAGGAAGTCACTCGAGTTGCACAGATTGTCCTGTAATGCATACAAAAATCCGTTTCCTAATTAAACGGTCTTTTGTCCTTGTGCAATTACGGAAATTATGCAAGTTTTTGTTCATACCGGGTCTAAAAGCGGCATGGCTCAGGTTAATTCCGATTCGGGATGGTAAAACCTATCTTAGAGGTACTTAGTAAGTACCAACGTGGAAGTGGGGCACCGATTTGTTTGTTTGTCTGGCACTTTGTTACACCACTGACGTACCTCATCTTCTCTACCTCAGAACAACACCTTATTATAATGGACACGTACCTAATAACAGCGACTCCCCACGACCTGCAGTGATGCTATGAAACCCATCCACCACAGAAAATTAAACTCGAGTCTCTTTGATACAGTGTGCCCTCATTGCATTCAGCCAATCGGATAGCCATGAAGGTCAAAATTAAGAAGTGGAATGCCGTTGCGACTTGGCGCTGGGATCTTCCCGAGGACGATGTCTGTGGTATCTGCCAGGTTCACTTTGACGGCACCTGTCCCACCTGCAAATATCCCGGCGACGATTGCAGTCTCTGTAAGCTGGGCCTGTCCCAATACGAGCCTATTCTCAGCACAGCTAACCAGTCTTGTCCCTACCTCTAGTGTCTGGAAAATGTGGCCACAATTTCCACATGGTCAGTCAGTGCCCGATCGCACTATATGAACCTGAAGCTGACAGCCTCGAAAGCACTGTATCATGGAGTGGATCAAGCAAGATTCGGCTAAGGGACAATGTCCCATGTGTAGACAAAGTATGTCTGCTTGCTGTGCATCCTAGTCCCCCATGCTAACACCCCGTCACAGAGTTCGAGTGGAACGAGACAGGTGGCAGCCAGCAGGAACAGCAGCAACCTGAGATACACGAAGACAATGATGAACCACTGCGGGCGCCATGAGCTGCTTTGAATGCTCGGGTGGATTTTGTTTATTGGCTGTGTTAGATGTGATACATATTCTAGCTCTCACCGAGATGTATACCTATCATGTATCACGGATGGTAAGCAAGACTCATATCTTTTGATTGCTTATTATTAAGGGAAACTTGTGTTGTTAACTATAATCAGGTTCTATGCTTTTCAAGAGGGGAATTAAGCATCATCTGCCACAGCACTTCTAATACACACCTTGAAGCTGAGTTGTCAATATACCTCCGGACCTGTTGCCCCACGATACCCTATGGATACCTTAAAGCCCCACATCCCGCCCGATAAGATAGAAGCTACCTACGTACAGTATGTGGTTGGTCTGCCTGCGTCTGCCCAGAACTCTGCCTACTTACTCCTGCAGCTTGCCTGCAGGCTAGACGCAGCTGTAATGCATGCCAGCCTGCAACCGTGACCGTCTATCGGGTGAGCTTCCTTACTGGCCTCACAACATCGCTTTGGCTCCATGATGCGTCCTTCTTGTTTCCCATCTCTTCATCGCATTTCCTTCTCACGTCGCCCCTTGTCACCTATGCCCATGTCTACCGTCCTCGACCAGCCCTGGAGATGACGGACCCTGCCGACAATCGGCCGTCAACGGCGGACCATCCCCTCGACGTCGAACGCCCACGCACGCCTCCTCCTTTTGCGCCCGTATTCACGCTTGTCAATAACGCATCCACGCGGACTACGCACCATCCTCATGTCCGGTACATCTTCAACGACGACGACCCTGACATTCTAACCCAAGCGCTTGCTGAGTGTGAACACGCCAATGCTGACCATTCGGACTTCGACCCTGCACCCGCGAATCGAGCCATGATCCTCGATCTAGCTCCCAACGACGACGGTGGATACAATATTGCCTGGGCTTCTAGTCTCTCCCCATCGTGGGCCGTCGTGGACGCCCAGCTCAGTCAGATCTCTCCCCCATCGTCCGATGCAGGTCACAGCAGCGGCGGCGGACCCGGAGACACCGATAACAAGAACAACCGTCCGGACAGACTTATGCTGCGGATCGAAGGTGTCGAGACGAGCGCTCCTGGTTCATCTTCTGAGCTGAGAATATCTGACGAGGCAAGCCGGCAACGCCCTGGTAGCGCGAGTGGGAGCGGTAGTGGACAACGGGAACGAGAGCGACCTGGTGAAGGAGACGACTACGCCAACACCCTGGACGATTTCGAGAAGCGCATGGCGACCCTGCGGAAGGTCGTCAATGCCAGCGAGGATAGACGGAAGAAGATTGCGTCTCAGACAACGGATCATAAGACAGTGCCGACACAGGACACAGTTATCGAGGATACAACTGCAGCCCAGAATGCCAGACAGGAGGAAGATGTAGGAGGAACCGGCTGATGTTG
Source organism: Xylaria sp. Z34 (assembly GCA_037356055.1). Classification (NCBI taxonomy): domain Eukaryota; kingdom Fungi; phylum Ascomycota; class Sordariomycetes; order Xylariales; family Xylariaceae; genus Xylaria; species Xylaria sp. Z34. The sequence goes on along the minus strand of JBAWJW010000004.1, from coordinate 296,426 downwards.
CCAGCCAATCAACCCATCTTAATAAGGGAGCTATTCGGGTTTTACTATTTAGAAACAGTACGGGCCAACTCGTCAGATGACAGACAGAGTAGGTGCGGCATGGTAATATCGGAACCAGGAACAACAGCACTATTAATTTGTTTCCCCCGGTATACTGGGGCGAGAGAGAGGACTCACACCATAACCATATCAGGGCAGGGCGGTCAAGTGATCTATCTCATAGGCATGAAGACGACCCTATCACTCTTCCATTCTCGTGTTATTCGGCTCATTATCATCATCATAAGGTAATTCAGGGTAGTTGAATTGAATGTTGAGAATCGGAGCAAGTTGGTGTGGTAAAATTCGTAATTCGAGACGGAGCTTTAGATCTATGTTTATATAACAGGTTAATAATAACCTCGAGCCACCCCCCATACGCTAGGGTATGAGAGTCCTTGGACTTTTAACTCTTTCCACTCTGAATAGATATCACATGTCGAGTCAGATGCCAATTTCGTAACTTCTATTACAAGTTGTGCACATGTACATACATACATACATACATACAATACATACCTTATCACGAACCAGCCGATCAAAGTTAACAAGACGGTTTAGTGTAGTTATAGTCAGAACAATGTTATTAAATTTGAAAAAACTCCGACAATTCTTTTTTCACCAGGCGCCTCGAAAATGCAATCGAACTCCCCCATCCTCCCCATTCCTTCCTGCCGGAAGAAAACACAAACAGGAGCTTAGCTTTAAAGACAGGATTATTTTTTCAAAAAAGGGGGATTCTAGATTATACGCTAGAAAAAAGGCACCAGAGCGATCGATTTTACAGAGAACGAGTCTTTTTGGGTTTGAAGAAGAGAACTCGAAAGGTACGTATAAGTAGGTTTGGTTGGTTGGTTGATGGGTATCGTTAGAGCCAGAAAACAGGAATCGGCGCTGCAACCGCGCTTCGCCATGTTGTGATGTGGCCCGAATAAGGAAGTAAGCAAGCAAGCCTTACAGAGGCTTGTTGCGCTACGTGTAGGGAGTAATGACACACTGGATCAGATTGCGTTGCGTCTGAAATCTTTATGTCGTCGTGCTCGTGAGCCATCGCCTCGCATTGGCGTTGATTCTCGAGTTCAGTAGCTGGGGAACTGGCTCGCTTTCTACTATAGAGCGGATGTCGAGCATCGCCTCCAAGCTTCGCTTCTTGTTGCCGCCGCTTTTGGGGACGAAGTAGGCGATCAGAGCAATGGCGATAATGACAATGATGAGAACTAGTCGAGGCGTTAGTAGAGCGCACATAGAGGACCTGTCGAAAAAGGATATAAACATACCACAGATACCCAGGCAAATCCACTTCTTCTTTCGCGTCGCTCGGGCTGTGTTGACGGCAGTGCCTAGTTCTCCGTTGCCCCTGGTCAAGTTATCGTCGACCTCTTCGGCCTTCTGCTCGATGTTCGCAACAGCCACGTCCTGCTGCATGACCAGCACATCCATATCCTGGAATAGCTGTGCCAACTCCATCATTTGCTTCTCGATCTTCTGTAGTTGGGCATGTCGGTCTTGCACAGCGTTTAGCACGGCCTGTGCCTGGCCGCGACGGTTGCTCTGCATCAGAGCTTGCTGGAAGACCTGTCCGCCGGACTGGTCCTCCACCGCGGCTCTGACTTCCTCTTCGGTGGCATTGGGACTGACGATTCTGTATTGACGGGCCATCTGCTCCTCGGTCTTCTTACGGTAGCCGGACTCGACTTGTTGGTACGCTCGGATGGCATCCTTGAGCCGGCTGTCCACGCGCCGCACCTGTTGGCCGAATCTCTGTGTGTTCTCGGGCTTACTCTTCAATTGGCGTACGCGTTCGGTGAGCGATCTGTACTGAGCCATTGTCTCGGAGCTTAGACGGTCCAGCTGTCTGTTTGTATTGCTCGAAGCGGAACTATCGGCGTCATCAAGAGACCGTTGTTGGAGCATTCTCAGCTGCTCCAGATTGCTGTCAATGGCATCGATACCACGGTTGATGTCGGATATCTCATCGAGAGCTGAATTTGGGTTCCGGTCAGAGAAGGGATCTGTGTTTTGGGCTAGAGGAGCCATTTCGACATTGTTGGCTGTGATAATGATTAGTCTTTCTGCACAATACATTGTCTTTCACCCGGTATGTTACGACTTACATCCATATTCATCGTAGCCGCGGTTAGGACGCGAAGGCAACCCGCCTCCATAACCGCCCTGACCATTTCGATCATCGAAAGGATTTTGTTGTCCGCCGTATCTATAGTAAATTATACATTAGAGTGAAGTTCGTAGCGAGAGTAGGCGCCCGAGAGAAGCGATTTGGGTTTGAGGAGACGCGTACCCGTACTGTGCCATCGTGTTAGCTTGTGCTTATTTCGTAGAGATCAATGTTGCAATTGTGTTGTTGTAGAATTGAGGTGCAAAGAGGACAATAGGCGCCTCGAGGACTTAAGCCGGACACGGGTGTCGCTGACACGGTGGATCATTGAAACAGGGCAGGGAAAGCTGAAACACTCACGCTCATGTTGACGGCTGGCTCTGTTTCTAGTCGGCAGCTCGGTTTCCAATTGCAATGCGGACGTGTGTATGGTGGTATTTACAGAGATACGAATTACTAATTACTAACGAGGAATGAAAACAAAGAATAGGAAGCAGCAGCAGCAGTTGGCTGTGGTGGCAGAGGAAGCGAGTACAGAGCAAGACAGACGAGGGCCGGGTCCAAGTTTCTATAGTACAACGCGCAGACGGTAGTTCTAGTTGAAGGGAAAACGGGAATATTAAGTCAGAAAGGGTCGTGGTAGAAATGGGAAGGGTGTCAGATCCCATGTGGATAGACGGGGTCAGTGGACAGGAGAACCTTTTGTTACAGCTGCTGTACCAAAATTACCACTTCGGGCAAGGGGGGCCCTCTAGCGCAGCGTTGTCCGACCCCTGAGGATCCACAGCCAATCGTTCGTTGCGTTCGCGCGCGTGTTTCCAACATGCCAGTTGTTAGTAGGCTCCACTCCTAAGGCACTGCCCATTCCCGCCACAACATCTGGAGTGCGCTAAAATAGTCGCCTTTAAAGCGTATATTTAAGCTTGAAAATAGTTATACCGCAAGTAGTTCAACTCGCTCGAAATCAAACAGAATATCAAACTTAATACCCAAACTAATACACAGCTTCACTACACTCTCTACTTGAGATTGATGACCCTAAATATGGTCGATGTGAGGTTGGGGCTGAGTAACGCTACATGGTCAGCCTACTCAGCTTCTGTACGCTGCCAATTGTACGGAGCGAAAAGCGGCTGCGAAGGCGTGAAATGCGGGCTGTGCCATTCTTAGCATGTGGGTAGGTTCGGATTTGCGCTACGCTACCTAATTAACCACTCTTAGTGATTTATTCTGTAGCCTGTTGATGTGGCAGAAGAGAACGCAACATGATACTACTGTGGGTAGATATCATAGCTCGCATTCGGCATTTGATCTTTCTTGGGTTCAGTAGTAGCAATCTACCATCTAAAATTGCAAGCGCCAAGGACTACATACACCGCAAATACATAGGACCTCAGCATGATCTCGACTCTGCTCTCTCGTAATAGGTTCGTGACACCAGTCGTGTGGGATCGCCAACATCATCGACATTCCTTTCCCGCCGCCACTCCACAAATTTATCGGCAAGGCAGGCGTATTGTTGAGCTCTTCATTCGCTCCCATGCTCCGATCTTCCGCCCGATATAACGCAGATATATCCATCCAGGCTCAGCACAATTCCAATAGGCCGGTTCGTTATGATATGCATTCCGTCATGGTTAGCACATGCATGCACATAAGCCCCAGGCATCCATATAAAATCTGCGGGTCCAGGCAGCGGGAAATCAGTATTGGGGCTTGCCGGCGATCTCCAGGGTATCAGCTATTCGATCAATTCCTGAACTAGGTATACAAATCCCAGACGACCCTATAACTGTAGATTATACTGCGAAGAACTGCCGATTAAGGTCGTGCTTTCATCTATTCTAGATGCGTTGGCAAAAGAACACTATCACGAATAGTTCTTGCGGGTTAACGGTGCGGCGCATCGGTTACGAAGCTCGATATCCCGCATGTTATGCACAGCGTACAGGTATAGGTAGTAGTACAACAAACTAAGCTTCGTAGATTCAAGTGAGTATAATCCGAAGCTAGTTCTCACGACGTGCTTGAGCACGAGATCCTCTGTTTAGTGTGAACGGTTCTATAGACTCACAACATCACCCTCAAACAATGGCATACGCAGACGCATAACTCACGCTCGAATCCGAGACAACCTCCACCAAGCTACTTCGCTGGTATTGGACAAACTTGAACTTGTACTTGTCCTTATCCGCATCGCTGCTATCTTGCGCCAGCGCCTCCAGGGCAGCCATGGTTACGCCGATGGGATGCCGTCCGCAGACGGTGTTCTTTGTCACCCGGAGATTATTGAGGAAGTCGTCGTGGTGGCCGCCGGCGATGGCGTCTATGGCCAGTTGGTCAAGCAACTTGATACTCTCGTGGATCGGTGGATCTGTAGGCTTTCGCGTCTTGTATGTCAAAGAAGTGAGGTTCTTCACATCGCCTCCCTGCGCGTACGCGGTATAGCTGAACCGGTCGCCCCAATGACAAAAGTCGGAGCTCACTACGAAGACATTGTCCGGGTCTCGAAGGTAGGGGGCGAGCAGGGCGCCAAACTCCTTCTCTTCGGGCCCCTTGTTGTCGCCTACCAGGATGGGTACGAGGGTAGGGTACTCGTCTTCGGATGAGAACGTCTGGCTGACACGCTTGTAAATGTAAGGCAGATGCATCTCGAGGGAGTGCTCCTGGAAGTCATTGTAGGTTGGCATATCCTGAAACTTGCCCGTGTCCCGCAGCTCCTGTACAATCGGCTCGTCGATAGTAAAGTTGCCAAACGGAGTGGAATATTGGGCGAACTTGGTCAAGGCGCACCCACGCAGATAGTAGGTATGGGAAGGGCCGAGGAGGAAGATTCGCTTCGCTTTGCTGAGGTCAAGGCACTTGTAGGCCCAGGCCGCGCAAGGCCCCGAATACGAGTAACCCGCATGTCTGTAGAGTACCGGTCAACCAAACCAGGATCTGGACAATTCATCTCGAGCAAGACGAAGGCGATGACACGTACGGCGCTATTATAACCTTAGCTCCCGATACGGGGAGATCTGAATTGTTGACCGAAGCTGGGACGTCGTTGAGGAAGCCATCAAGTTGATTAGACAAGACATCGGGATCTCCTTCGTACCAAGAATCAGCCTTCCCAGCCTCTCGTATCCCAGTAAGCTTCATTATGCTGACTATTAGTATGGGACGGAATATGAGGACAATTCGTTGCTTGCGATGGGAGAGAAAAGTGTAAGTGGGATGAGCTATGACGCAGGGTTCAACTGTCCCGCACTTGAGCTAGATGCTTGCTAAATGTCGGGGGAGGGGCAGTATCGGGGTACCTATGTCTAGATACTTAGGTTAGGTAATCGATAAGCACAAGATCAGTGACTGATCTACTATGTACGATTCGTAGAGACCAAAACTTCAGGATCTTAATTCAATCAACTACATCATTCAACAAGCGAGTAAGGCACACATCTACTATTCAAGTTATCTCAGTGAATGGATGAGCGATTTAGAACAGCAGAATTGGGAATCTTCACGTTATCATGTTGGTTTTAACATCCAAGCCACGATCCGCAGCCCCCAAATCCTACCCTATCACATCCCCGCTTGGATGCACTTGGAAGGACGATGATGTGTGGAGGTCTGCAAGATGCAGAGGCCTACTGCAAATACTTTTCAAACGACATGCCATCTTTCTCTCTGTCTTATTGCCATGCCTCTCTCTCATTGATTTGATTCGTGATTTTACTATTTCCTGAATTATGGAAGCAATTGCTGCAGCTGGAGCGTTGCCTGGACTTGCCTCGGCGACCATCCAGCTCGGCACTGCTACCTTTCAATTCTACCAACAACTACACAGTCTATACAAGGCGATCAAGCATGGTGAAAATGATTTAAACACGGCTATCAAGCGTCTAGATCAACATAGAGACTTTATCAAAGGTAGTCTAAGTCTTCAAGCCCTTGATTAGTCAAATCAGGTTCTATCTAACAACCCAATAGAACTAAGATTTAACTTCGAACGCGTTTCCGGGCCCTGCGTGTTGGCCAGCACGCGTGATTTGTTCGAAAGCTATATTACAGACTCAGAAGCTGAAGTAGAAGAGTTCAGGAACTTGCTAAGCCGAGTAGGCAAGCAACACTTTAAGCAGAAATCATTGCAAGCAGTCGAGATCGGAAGTCGCCTCCGATTCCACGATCGTAGTATTCAGAAGTATTGTGACCTACTTGACAAACAGATGCAACGCTTTCTCTTTCTGCAATCTTCTGCACAGAGGTATATACATACCGATACTTACTCGACTGTTCTAGCTAATTCCCCTTAGTATGCGCATAGAATCAACATTATCAGAAGTTATGGGCACCTTGGCAAACCAAGGTGCCAAAACTGCAGCCTTCTACGATGGACACTCGCTAAAAGAGATCAGTAAGGAGCTAGACTCGCAGTCGGGCACTAGATCGAATAATATGCGAGTGAGTCAACGTCTTCACCTGTGCTGTAATGCTTAAGCTCATTAAATTATAGCCATCTCAACAACTGGATGGTATTCCTGACAACTGGTCCATAGTCCAGTCCAACAGCCATTCCACTTTATGCGGTACGGTCACTGTGACGAAGCTTTCAGGCTCGAGCACATCTCAATTCGCGTATAAAATACTGGTTGAGCCGTACAGCTGGGTTTCTAGAACGCTGGTGGAATGGCGATGCATGATCAACTCGATGCACACAGCCCCCACGTTGATGCTGTCTGTGACAACAAGTATCATGTGCAAGGATCCTGATGTGATCGACGCGTTGGGTCTCGTAATAACATGTACGGGCCCTTATCGGTATTGTCCTCTTTCGGGCGATCATCTTTTCCACCCTAAAATACCAAATCCCAGCAAAGTTAGGGCTCTGCTTGATGCCGGTCGACTTTTGAAAGAACACGTCGTAGTTGGGCCCAGTTCAGGGCCCTGGACAGAGCCCTGGACAGATGTTCTCACAGCGTATGATTCAAGGAAACGAGTTAATTACGGTATTATACTGACTAGTTGGAAGATGTTTTACGTGTTTAGCTCGTTATGATCATAGACTAAAGACATCCGAGGATGTTTGTTGCTCCTCGTGGGATCCGGCTGAACTGTTACGACACTATCGCGGATTTTCCGATGTTATTGAACTCCTCCTCTCCCGCGGTTTCGAGCCTACACTTTCTAGCTGGCAAAGGTAAGCTAAACGTCATCTTGAGATAAGAAAATTATTCTCTTCATATCCGGTTCGACTCACCGTTGTTCAAATAGTATATATGACCAAGCCGTGCTGTATTTCTGGCGCGTTTCCCGAACCCGTCCGGCGTTTATTTTCACCATGAACCAGAAATATAAGTCTATTTCTACACTGATTCTTAACGCTTGCGGGTATTGCATCCCAATCAAGGTTATAGCGACATCTCAGGAACAATTTCTTTTATGTTCACGACGATTATGCGATAACGGTGCTACCATGACCTCCGAGTACTGTATACAATACCCTGACGACGCTGGTTATTCTCACTTGGGGCATCTTATAGCTCTACAGTGCCCTGCCGGCATGATTAGGAGCGAAACACCTGACCTAAATGTTCTTGACCTCGCTGATCAGCAGCATATGCTTGATCGATGGCTCTTGGGCCTTTTCGCTCCACATCGACCTGAAATCGCTTTACTCCTTCAGCAGTACTTGGAATCATATAAAACAACTGCAGCACACGAGCACTTCGAAGTGGAATATATTCGTGAAGAATTCAAACATTCGATCTCCAGGTCATTCAGAGGTCTTCGGACAGATTTATTGACTTTTATCTGCATCCATGGTAATGCTACCATTCTTCAGCAACTAGATATAAATGCATTGAGCCAGTGCGAAATACATTCTGCGTTATATTGCGCCTCACAGAGCTCCGCTCATGAAATTTTCGATATTCTAGCCAGCCATATGCAGTTGATGCCAGATTTTCTGCTGCTACACACGAAGATGATGCGTGAGAAGCTTACTACCGATCCGGATTTCCCACGCAATTTCGTCGCATCACTTAGAACACACGGTGACTTGTTATCAGGACTCTTTCATGATAGCTACAGTGGTTGTTCGCTTTTCGCAACGGATTCGTACCCATTACCGGCTTACATGCGAAACTTTATCGTCAGTCTTATTCAAAGATACGAGGCACACCCTACAACAAGATACACAGTGCATTCGATAATCTTTAAGGCTATGACTCATCATTGGAGTTACAACAAGTCGGCAGAACGCTTACTTGAAAATGTTCATCTTTATTATCTTCTCGATAAAGTGGTACGCTCGCCAGCTTTCAAGTCTTTGATTGATTCAAGTCCCAAGGGTATAGATCACATGCCGTTCAGTCACGATGTTTTTATGTATCCTTCTGTGGTTGGGTACTCACCTCTGATGCTTGCCCTTCATTGTGGAATGAGGCCCGCCGTTCAGATTCTCGTGGATGCTGGTGCTTCTATTTCGACACTGAGCAATTGTGGGAAGTCACCTCTTTCAGTTGCTTATGAATATAATCAAGCTCAACACCCTCGGCAATGGATGGCGAAATACGATCAGTCAAGTTTCGATGGAACAGAAGGACAGTGGCACCATCCTAGAAACCCTGAGAGTATGTGGATCTCAGAGAGTACGGACAAAGAGATGCTCGAGATACTTCTTAAAGCGCTGCGTGATAGGGGCGAGGCAGTGGAGGAAGGACTTGATGAATTACCCGTGCGTGGTAAATGGGGTATGTTTCCTTATGGACACTGCATCGGAAGGCTTGGCCTTAACTAACACCGGTTATAGAGATACTTAGGGAGAAAACTCGCTACTTCGCCCGGTGGCTGTTTAAGCCTTCCTACACCCTCGACGCCGACACCTTTCGCGAGAATAGCATCTATGCGGTCCTGGTCAGCACCTTGTGGTTTCTCTCCGTTCTCAAGATGCTCAAAGCTGAGCTTGGCGACTACCCGACGCACATCGTAAGTCTGTTATCTCGACCTGCTGTCTTACTGGCCTTGGTCGTTTTGATCGTATCTATTCTTCGATGAGGGGCTTGCTGTTTCGTCACGAGAGGAGTTTATGAATATATTTCTCACATAAATAGACCATGCGCTGCTCTGTAGTGGTAACTGGTTTTATTGTCGCTATATATTACTAGTCTTCTCAAGATACGGGCCAGGTCGAATCCAGGCTTGGTGACTCAAGCATACTAACACCTGGTGATGAGTTATGACTCTGGACAGCTGGTTTCCTTGTGTTATGCTACCAAGCCTTCGTCCCTTTTCAGCTCTCACATTTATGGTAAAGCTCCGCTTAGACTGACGCGACTGATGTCTTTCTTACACGTAATCTTCTGCTTTAAGATGTGAGAGTCAATACCCTTTTATTATTAGCAAGGAAACTAGAAATAATCCCGATCAACATGAAATACGGCACAACCTATTCGCACCTGAGTACTCGACAATTCTTGGTGAGGTAATATGTGATCAGTCACCTTTCAGCTCATGCTATAAGCCGGTGGCGCCAAATTAGTGTATTTATGTTGCTCATGAGCTCATCACCTGTACGCGTGTCTGTCTCTAGGCTCTTCGGCCATTTTGAGGCTGACTAGTGTTACTGAGTAAAGTATATTTCGTTATTATCTACTCTTCCAAGCGCAGCCGTCCCTCAGAAGATATTACAACGCAGAAATCGATACGTGATTGAAGCGATGCACTGATTTCATGCCAACGTCACCGACCCCACGCCTTTTCACCGCCACATCTTAGCTGTTAGATAAGTAGCTACGCGTGACATACGTAGCTATATCACAAGACAATTCCGGAGCTGAACTGGCGCCACACGCCACATGTCTGCATCATGCATAGCCAGTCGTATCATGCATTATCAGCCAGATTGGGTATTGCAGAGCGAGATTGATTAAAATGACTGAAAAGAAAAAGCCAACGGTGAACAGCCAAATGTCTCAAACTCATACATACATCCGCTATTTACATGTCTAATTCCGGACCATTATCTCCTACCGTTTGCATCATCACCGCCCAAGCCTTACCGCCGATAAAAACATCTCACCTCGATCGTCTCATCAACATGAACCGAAATTCGCTCCGAATCATGTAAATTAATGAAAGCGGCCGTTTCGTCCATGGCGCAAGAAACTGTCGGCAATGTAGTCGCGGCCCTCGCGGACCTCTTTGCCGCCGGCCTAGAATGCTACAGCGACTGGCGGCAGAGACAGCGACAGCGCAACAACTATCAGACGTGCGAGACGGCCGACACTGCCGGTAATGGAATGTGTGCCGTAAATGCGTCGTTGGCCGCTTCGAAACTCCGAATCGAGGAAGCCTTTAGCAACGGCGCGGACGTGCTCGGTGAAGAGTTCATATCGGGAGACGGTAAGAGGTCACCAGGCCCGCCAATTTATAACATCTGACTGATGCGGGGTATAGCGGCATGTCGTGACATTCTGCTGGAGGACTTTTGGCGTCTGCAAGAGTGCATCGAAGTTTTGGAAATAGCCGTCGGCATTGAGCATCATCCCTTACCGCTCTCTGAGCTCATCCACGTATCGGAAGCTGTTCGGGTCTCCAGCTTGGCGGCCCTGCACAAGCAGTATCAACGCATCGTCGTGGGTCGCTTGGCACCCCAGGCGTCGTCGTCGCAATCAACACCAACGCTTTCTCCGCCTATTGATGAGTATGTTGATGACCGTGATGTGAAACGGATCTCTCTTGAGATCGAGGGCGAGATAGCGCAGACGCAAGGGGACACCCATTCAGCTAGCTCAGAGACGAGCTCTCGTAACAATAGCACTGATAATCACAAGCTGCCGTCCCCGCCTCCGACTCCAGCTCAGGTTTCCAAGGAGCAGCCGGATCGCGACGATGACCTTCTATCCACCTACTCCCAATCCGCTGCAAGCTCCGACTCTCGACCGCGCAATAGCGTCTTCAGCGCCTTCTGTCCCGAGGCCGTGAAATACCAGGTGGACGTAGAGAAGCCGTTACCTGCCGAGGAGACGAGATGTAGATGCGGCTATGACTGGAACGCCACCTACTGTGCGACAGATAAATCCATCATGACAATCAAAGACGGGTTCCAGATAACATCTAGGTTTCTGGGGAAATCACATTGCGAGGATGGATTAGGATGTGTCTTGTGTACAGTAAGTCAGTTTCGTCTTACGAGTTCAGTTGTATACGTGACCATCGCGGTTCATCCTATCGGGGGAATGATGTTTTCCAATGCCGCTCGCTAACCAATCGCTTAGTCTAGTGGCGAGACAAAGTCGTTTGATAACGTCGGGGACTTGAAAGCACACATCAACTCATCTCATACGAAATGGCAACTGTTGCACGATAGGGACTTGACTGGTCGTTGAAGAATGAAGATGAGGTAATTATAATCCTTTCCCCTATTCCAGATAGCTGTTATGTAATTGCGTGACACGAGAAGTCAGAATTGTCAGCACTATAATTGCCCTGTTGCGGCTTTGACGAAGCCCTGCTGGCACCATCTTTATTTCTACGCGGTCATCACTTCGTGATGTCGTATTGAGTTACCGAATTGGCCCAAATAGGTTTCCGCTTCTATATATATAAAGAAGTTGGTACGCTATGCGGCACTATCTTCCGTTTCGTCGCCATCACCGAATGTTTCGCGAGTATTGTGTCTCCGCTTTGTGGTGGGTATAATCAATGTCGACGGCCCACTGCAATATCAAGAGTTAGATAACTGCCTCCAAAGGCAAAGATCAACGATTGGGGAATCCGGGAATAACACCAATTGAAGCATGCTGTCGCGACTCCGCGGAGCATGCATCGCGATTGCAAAGAAAACACACATACCTTGATTTTATGACCCTCTAAATCCGGGAAGGCTTCGCACAGCACTTGCGCCACGTACACAAAGCGACGTTCTATCAGCTTCATGTTCTGCATCCACTCCCAGCTGTCGTTCTTCTGCCCCTGGATGACCGAATCGTACGGGACGAATCCAAATTCATCGCGCGCTATCGCGGCATTGCCGGAAGGATTCAGGTCTCTTAGACGGACGACGAGGGTGACCTCGGCAGGAGTCGTAGTCGGCTTCGGGAAGTCGACGCTCGGCCCATAAAAGCGGCGCCATCCTTCATACTTACAGCTATCGTGAATGAGGATAGCAACTCGTCGGAGCTTGCTCGCGATTGGTCCGTTGCATGCCCTCCTGAGCATCTCGCAGTTCACATCCGCGCCGTCGGTGAGGTAGAGCAAGTCGTTTTCCCAATTGATGTGAATGCCCGGCAGGACCATGTCCCGCGGTTTGCCGCCCGGGTTCCTGACAAATTCGGCGAGGTCTGGACGTGAGCGTATGAGCTCGTTTGTTATGCTCAGACGATAATCTGGGTTCTCGGGGTCCTTTAGCTTGTTGTCGAATAAGTCCTTCACGTGTTTGCTCGGCAGGCTCATGAAATCCATATGAACGAGATCGAAAGTCTTCCGGAACACCTCGAGTGCTTCATGGTTTATAGCAGCGGCAGCAAACCGTCGACTGGCAGGTACATTGTGGTTCGTCCGCGCGGTGAGGTCGGCATAGGCCACGGGAGTTTCCTCGGCCTCTTTTTGGGATTTGGGCCTTCCTTGATAAAGTACGTGAATTCGTGGGACGTCGAAATAGTATTCCCAAATCTGTAGACGGAGCTCCGTCGGTAGATCCGGGAAACGGTGGAAAGGTCCGACAGCTTGCTCCGGTTCCGTCATCGGTACATTCCCATACCCAAGAGAGAAGCGGTCTACAAGCCACCGCATAGCCATTCCAAAGTTGATGTTTAGTTGTCGTATGTTCGGAGATGGTGTTGAAATGGGATTAGTATTGCTACTAGACCTGGCGTTCGATACGAATAACAGAGGGTAAAGAGCAGGTTAGAGAAGAGAGGAACAAGTGCTATATCAAATGTCGATCTCAAGTGACGACTAGAGCTGTGCTATCAATCCTCACTTATTGTTATCTTGCATTAATACAGAATACGTGGGTCAGCATATGAGACTTGTGATATGGTCACGACAAATTGCGCAATCGTGGGAGGAGAATGATGACATTTCACAACACAATGGGGGAAGAGATAAGAAGTAGATATGTTATATATCTGACTTGGCTCAGGGATTTGTCAAGTAATTAGCTGGCCAGTATGAGACTAAACTAAGTTCAACAGTATAATAACCATTCCTCATGCCTAGAATAGAATATTATTGAATAGTTTGGCGTGTAGACATGGTTGAGCCGTTGCCGAATATCCATTCATTTCAATAATACCGGCAAAAAGCATGACTGCCAGTGGCCGTCAGCAGCTGATGTCAGTTGAAAAGCGCAGCTGAGGTTCCATATTAATCCTGTGTTCCGGGCACTATCACCATATTCCAAGTGAGTGGTTCCCGTTAGCGCCAACACTAAGATGTTAGATGGTGCCATTGACTTGGTTCAACGCGGATAAGAGGCACAGGGGAATGACAGGCTCTACATAGATCCAGACTCAAGCCACATAAATCTCACCATTTGCTAGCCGAATGATGAGATCTTTAGCGTTGAGCTCACTACCTTCAACTTGAAGTGGTGGGATTTATAAACCATCATTTCACCTATTCACCATGCTTCTGAGTCTGATTCCTCGACACTCAGGTGTTATTACACGATGTTTCAAATCATATCGTCTATTTTCGGTGATGCCAAGTTAACGGAGTTTACCGTTAGTGGATACGTGAATTATACGATTTCATGGATATTTTGAACCTCCCCACTTAGCATGATAATTCGCTTGACATCCGGCCGCGACTATTCTCTTTCCAGTAATAACATCCATCAATTTCATACCCAAGCTGTCGCTTGCAGCTTACCTAAGGAACTACCAAGGTCTATTTTTATATGGAATGGTTCTAGAAGGGATCCGGATTGCCAAATTAGGGATAAGGGGCTAGCTATTCGTAGAAGCTGCTGTAGCTTTTGTCTCCCTATTGAGAATTTGATCATAAGAGATGTTGTTCAATGTCGGTCGTTCGAGATAGTCATAATTTGACTACTTACCCTCCTCGTCCCATTTATGGAATACGAAGTTTGATAATGACTTGTTCCTTCAGGCGGTGGCACAGGTGTAATTCGCCGACCTACTATTCCTCTGCCGTGTTTTTGTTCCGCGTCGGCTTGGCCGCGTCACTCCAGCAAGGGCGCTTGAGACATCGTCCTAGTAATCTGGATTGTTTACTAGGTCATGAAACCACCGTTAAACACTCTGGCGTCAATTATGATCTATCGAATTTACTATTTGCTTTGTTGAAAAGTCCAGAACTCTGCATTGCAGGAAGAAATTCTGCACTAGGTCTACCACAGGAGGCCGGAACGCCTAGACCGCCGTCATGTGACCGACCCCGGTAAACGATACTTTTGCAACGACCTTGGGGCTAATCTCCGATAGGTGGTAATCCTATTTGGATCATACACCTATTTAGTATAGGTGCATTTGTACCACGCTAGTTGCCGCTCAGCTTCTGAGCTGAGCATTGATACTACTTCGTATACCAGTCAGTTACACCAGCTATATTTCAAGTCAGGATAATTCAGCAAGACCGAGGAACTCGAGTGAAAAAGAAATACGCAACATTTCTGCGGCAGTAAATGCATATGTGCCGCACGCAATAGTGTAGTCATATAACTAGAGGCGGTTGGTTACTCTTGGAAGTTGATTCCTGCTTTCATGGCGACCAGCTACATATGTCGGTGAGCTTAGTTCCCACAGAACAGAACGCCCAGTATGTAGGATGATTAAGTTGCTTTTGTTACGCCAATGAGGTCCTTAGTTTGCACCGCACCGTCTGCTACGATACCGACTCTGGTAGTACTATTAGTACTCTTGGCAACGGAAGTGAAGGGTGATGGAGTGGCTCGCTGCTTCCAGTAAGATCTTGCTGCGGTGATCAGCAAGTTTACTGTCCCGCGCCTAAATATGATCTGAAATCTGGCATGATCGGATCGACGACCGGGAAGCTGGAGTCTGTGCTCGATTACCATAGATCCGGCTTCGCCTACAACAATTCGTTTAATAGTCCTGCAAAACACCTCTATTAGAATGTTACAGCTAATTTTATAACAGATATGAGTATTTAAACGCCTGTGTTGTCTTCCTATTGAATCAATCAATTACTAGTAATATGTGACAAGGGCTAGTATTCTAGGGCTTGGAAATGGCTTCAACTCATGTAATAATTCTCTAGGGCACTAAGGATTCCTATATCTAACAAGAGAAGATTCTCTAGAATTACACGAAGGAGTTCTTAGGCCCTCAAGTTGGGCATTAACAACCAACATGCATATAGGGCTATGTCTGTTGGTTGCAAATAGCCAATAGCCTTTTAGCAGGGGTGGATCTGAGTCCCTCATGATCTAACCCGTTTGACATAATATAAGTCGACATACAAGAAACGAAGAGACCAGTCGCGTTTTGAAGCTAAGATTCCATACCAGGTGCAAGCATTCCGTAAACCACGTATTAGTGAAGAAGAGCAAATTGGCTGAGGATTTCTGAGGCTACACCAAATACGTGAATAACAATTGGCTGTCAGAGCCTCAATAGCCGAATCCATGTCTTTCGTGTTGCGGTACGTGTATAATAGCTTCAAGTAGGTTAACCAAGCAAGAGTATTGAAATATCGATGGGTAATTCAGGCGAGCTTGCATGTGGATAGTAAGCCGACGCCTGAGATGATTAATATATGTGTGAACCCTCAACCCCGAATCAACCAAGCTGGGGGATCATTCAATCCGATAGTCCCCACGTAGTGATAAGGAGAGTCAAAGCCTGCTGCAACAAAGTTATGTTGGCTTCAACCTCGTCTTGACACCTTGTTATCTCCTCATCTATTGCTACGCGATAGCTGATGTAATATTATTAGCGGGGTTGTATCAGTGCCTTTCCGGGGTATGCATACGATCGCTTCATGCCACCTTTCAAAGGCAACTTCTTTAATATCAGCGGTATTGTTGCTATATTGGATCAGACCTGCAGAAAGGCGACGTCATTTGCTGGGACGCTCGACGAGTAGAACTACAGAGACTGAGTGGGCTGCTATATTACCAGCTTCTCTTTGCCTAGTAAGGTTGCACACCTAGGCAAGCCACAACTAACAGGCTATCAGGCGTCAGCTTAGAATATATACTGAAGTATTATGATCTCAAAAATGATTGGCCAATTGGTTTCTTGTCACTTTCGTACATTGTAAATTTGTTATACCTATATTAATAGCCCCCGGCAGAGATTTTACAGTGCCGCGAGCTCTTAATCTACTTCATATCACCCTTCATCCCCTCGAGCTGAATTCTTAGCGCCTTTTGCTTTGGAAATACACATCCTCTAGCTCTATCAGCATTCTATGTCACAATGAGTCTCACGGCTGATGAAGCTTTGGCTCTTGCCAATAGAATCAATGCTCTCTGTAGCGGATCCTCTGGCACCCTCGAAACTCTGGACGCTGGGATACGTCATAAACTGAGTGAGGCTGCTCGAAACCTAAACCTTGCTACAGAAGCTGCTGGAGACACTCTTCATAGGATCATTAACTCGGTAGGTACCCAACTTCACAGTTAATCGGCTCAAGCACCTAAACTAATGGCACCCGGAGCCCCTACAACTCCCACTTACTCTGGTTGGGCTGGAAACACGTTTGTTCGAGGTCCTAACGGAGTATGGGCAGAAGGAGGCAACAAACGCAGAGTTAGCAAGCATGACCAATGTTGATCCGATTTTGATGAGTATGGTATCGTGAATAATTTCAGCGTTGATATCTAATCGTCTGAATAGAACGCCTTCTTCGTTACTACCAGTCATTTGGAATGGTTGACCAGCCTGCTGACGATCGGTACCGGGCAAACAATATCACTTCGGCTATGGTTTCAGTTGGTGGGCGTTCTAGTGTACCTTTCTAGTAAGTATACTGATCATGGATGCAGACGACTGAGTTGGCGGCAGCTGATAGTTTCTGTAGTTTTGGGGCTATGGTTCCAGCCTTTAACGCAATTCCTGAGTTCCTTCGTAACACGAAGTATGCAAATATTACGAACGTAGCTAATTGTCCTTGGTACCTTGGTCACCAAACTGATAAGCAGGCTTTTGAATGGGCAAAAGAGCACCCGGATATAATGGGCCACTTCTTGTCGTGGATGGTAAGTCAACATGATGGACATCCAATATTCCTGGACGTAATCAATTTCGAGAAAGAGTTTGCTGGCCGAGGGGCAAACGAAAACACTCCAATGTTTGTTGATATTGGGGGAGGCTTGGGCCATCAATGCATTGCTCTCCGACAGAAACATCCTGGCCTCGTTGGTCGTATCATTCTCCAAGATGAAGAAGGAGTTATCCAACAGGCCATTACGAGCCCTATTCCCGGCTTTGAAGGCATCGAAACTCAGCCTTATGATTTTTTCACACCACAGCCTATTGAAGGTAAGCATTACTCGGCCAAATAATTAATATCGATGTTCCACTAATTCAAGTGCGTAACCAGGTGCACGCGTATATTACTTGCGCAATGTTCTGCATAATTGGCCTGACAATAAGTGCGTCGATATCCTTCAAAATATCAAGTTGGCTATGACCAAAGACTCGCGAATCTTGATCGACGAAATGGTGCTTCCCGAGCGTGGAGCGCCATGGAGAGCTACTCAGCTAGATCTAGCTATGAACGCTTGCTTAGCTGCCATGGAGCGTTCACGAGCAGACTGGGATTCACTTCTTGGCAAAGCAGGGCTTACTATCCTGAAGATATGGAAATATACTGACCAGCTTAATGAATGTGTCATTGTCGCTGTACTAGACTAACTATTACCTGGTATTGTGGTTTCTAAACGAAGCGTCCCGACTACGGACCGATTCCCATTTGCCTTAATCCTTCACTTAGGAAAATTTCTTTAAATGATAATGACATAGTGTGGCGGGTATACTGTCGTCTTTTAGCTTTCTCCTTCATGCAATAGGAGAACCACCGTCATTAAATACCTACCTAAATCAACGATTAGTCTTGATTGAATTCATATAACTAAATACTTCATTGATCTAGCTTGAATTATTGATGATATGTGGTCTATCTCCTATTATACGCCCCACAGGTATATAACGGAGCCTTCGTACTATGTACGGTCCAATACTACCTGCACCAGCCATTGGACAGTGATAAACCCCTTATCGAACCCTGCAGATAAAGGAAATTGATGTCACAAGCTGTACTTCCTAATAACTATTAGTTGCGGTTAGATAAGTCGCCTAGATACTTCTAGTAATTCTATAACATCCTGAAGCGAGCTAGAGTAAGGGGTGCTTCACTTCAAATATCTATCTTCTGAATATAAATCTAGATGAACGAAATTCAACCATTACCATGAGTCGTCATACTTGCAACGTTCAAGTGAAGGCTACATTACTTTACTACTTCTCATTCTAGTTTCTTCTTCATCACCTGCATCGGCACTCACCTGTTAAATCCTAGATATGGAGTTCATTACACCTATAGACCCAGATGTTGACCGAGGCCTCATCATTATTAGCATTTACTCGGCTGGGTATGCTGTACCCATACTGGCGTCCGGTCACTGCCCAAACCGTCATCGTCGAAGAATGTTGTCGCTGCGGCAAAAAACACGTGTCTCGCGACAAGGCCGCACGAGCTTAGGTAACCTGCACCGACCTCGAGAAGCTCTAAGAAAGCATTCTCGTTGGGGCTACCTGGTACATCAGACGCTTCGCGGAGAACTATTTTTGAGCTTATGACAGGACAGTAGTCAGGATCTTAGACTAGCGATGGAGATTTTTCACAATACGGTTCCGACGAAAGCACCATTTGGGACGCCGGCGCCACATTTGCACAACGCTCAATTCAATTGCTGGCTGTGAACCTGACAAGGCACGACTCTATGTGAAGCTAGAATCACACATGTCGAGCAATCACCAACAAGATAATGACTTAGTATTCGTTGAGTGGAACAACCCTACACTCTCAATTTACCTTTCAGGTTGCTCCGAGGACTTATCAAGCATGTGACTGTTTATAAAGCGAGCAACATCATCCACGCCTTGAGGTTCATTGACCCAATGCCCGCCATCTTCGTATTCCCTCCACTCGACTTGAAGTCCCCGTGACCGAAGGGTATCCCTGAGGTCTCTGCCATTTTTGACTGGCACGACCTCGTCGTCTATGGAGTGAGCGAGGAAAACAGGTGTGCTGCGGCTCGATTCACTATCCGACGTGTCTTCGAAGCCCTGGAAATCCTCCGCGCGTAATGCGGCCAGCATCCAGCTGCACAGTCCTATCAACCCAGCGAACCTCTTTGGCGCAGCAGCAAAGAAGACCGCTATAACGGTCGCAAAGCCTTGACTAATCCCAGCAAGGAAGATTCTTTCTTGTGGTACTAACATCTCTTCTTTTTTAATGATTTCGAGGATTTGTTCGACGCTTCGACGTAGTCCAGGATATTGTAGCTCCGGGCGTTCTGCCGGGTTCTCTACGGACCACATGTCGAACCACTGCGACATGTCTGTGCCAAAGCGTTCGGACTGCAGTATCGGGGCGCGAGGAAACACCCATCTGATGCCCGGGAAAAGGTCTGGCAGCGTCCGCGGCTGGTCAGCTGGCTCAGAGGCCTCGCTCTCAAAGAGCTCGGAGGCAAACTCCCTGCAGTTGCTGTCACGGCCATGCAGAAAGATTACCGTGTGCGTATGCGCAACTTTGGGCCCAACTGTGTATGTGGTATTGCTGGCCATTTTGGATGTTATTAATCCTGAGTTGAATATTCGCAAAGGTTTTTTCTGTTCGTTCGTTGAAAGCGACTTCTTTCGAAAAAAAAAAATACCCCTCGAAATATTCATCCCAACTTGATGTCAAAAGAGCAGAGTTGTAGATGATGAAGTGATTACTAGAGCGTCGCACAACTTGTTTTGAATGAAACGGTTGCCTATGTTTTTTACGCTATATTTAGAATTGTAGGTTTTATGCATACGGACTGGGTCTTGCTCAGCTGAGGCTCCGGCCAAACTCGGGCTAAAAGCGGCACTGCTCTGGTGAAGCTCTTAATCCAATTTAAGATCGTAAAACCAAGGATTCTACGAATCGTATCCTTCTCCTGTTTTGTCACCCTATGAAATAAAGTGTCTCCTACATAGCTTCATATTGTTATATCCAACAGTAACCGCGCTTGATCATACGACTAATGTTACTGCTATTCACCCACGTCCAGTACGCGTACCTAGAAAGCGTCCTCAAGCAGATAAGGGGGCTTAGGTATAAGGCTTAGGCCGATTAAATATAGAAATTAGTAAGGAATAATATTGCCTACCACCCAAAGTAGGGGTGCACGAGAAGTTTTAAGAATAATCTAAGAGTCACTCAGATGGGCACGGCAGACCTCATTGCCAGATTCCTCCATATTGTAACCACCAATCCTCCTTCTCAGCAGTCCGTCGAGGACAACCACGATGTAATCGTCCTGCCCGAGAGATGGAACTGGCTGCATGAACTGGGGCCACTATTGCGCCTGCGACGACCCTGTCCTGGCTGTGGATGGGACGGCAATCCAGCCCACCTTCTGAGAGTTACAGAAACCCATGGGGATGAGGATGAATTCTCGCGCGGCTACCTCTTCGACCGAATTCCCGAGTCGGTCTCTTGCGTATCGTGTGACATCACCATCAAATTCCATGACCTATGCGTCGCCGATCGCCCCGCGCTGGCCAGCTGGGAGCTCGATCGATGGACTAACCAGGCAAAGCCGTGCCTCGTCTTTCGTGACCCCTCCATGTCCGGAGACGACTACGAGTGGAACATCTTCACCGCACGCGACGTCGACGCCGGTGACGAGGAGCAGCGCTGCTCGGAACCTCTGTCCGGATTACCCCGCGGCGAGCTCATCCCCGAGACCACTGAGACAGACGTCTCGTTGGACTGGGCACGCAGCCAGTTATCCCACTGCGTGACATCGCATGAGAGCTGCCAAAGCCGGCGGGTCGGTGAATTTCTCCCTACACGTCTTTTGTACGTCGGATCTGAGGCCGGACACGCCGTGCGCTTAGTAGACAGTGAGACGCTATCTGGGGACGCTCGCTACGTTGCGCTCAGTCACTGCTGGGGCCTCAAGCCCATAGAGTGTATGACGACAAGGGCGAACATCGAGGCTCAGAAACGGGAGATCGCATGGTCGTCCTTGCCGGCGACTTTCAGGGATGTGGTGCTATTCAGCCGCAGGTTGGGCGTCCAGTTTGTCTGGATAGACTCGATATGCATCATCCAGCGGGACAGGGACGACTGGCTGCGAGAAGCCGGGAGAATGATGCACGTGTATCAACACGCCTTTCTCACGATCGGCGCAGCACATGCGGCAGACAGCACCCAAGGTCTGTTCTCAAGATTGAAGCGTAATAGCCAACTTAAACTTGGAAAGATTCGCCATGGGAGCCAAGAGTACTCGTTGTATGCGCAGCTATCTCTCGAAGATGTAACCAACCCGTACCTCTTACACCGTACGGAGCCGCTCTTCAAGCGAGCATGGACATTCCAGGAACGCATCATCTCTCCCCGCATTCTTTACTTCACTGGCAACGAATTGGTATGGGAATGCTACCAGACCACGTCCTGCCAGTGTGGGTTTCACTGTGACGGTGCCGAAAACGTCAAGAGTCTGAAGATGACCTTTTTCGAATCTCTGCCGCAGAGGATGATTCCAGGCCCGCCAAACAATGATAATGGATCGGTTGACCTTGCGATACTTTACGCCGATGCTTCTTTATTAGACGACAGCAAAAGCCTCCGCTTCAATCTCGACAAATCTTGGAGGAGGATGGTTGCATGCAACAGACAAGCTTCTCGCAATAGGAGCACTGGCCGAGTACATGAAGACAGCAAGACAAGGCGAGTCCTACCTGGCAGGTCTCTGGTCACGCTCGTTACACGCAGATTTACTCTAGAGATCGACCAGCCCCAGGTCGGGGCGTTCGGACGATTGGATAGCGCCGACATGGTCTTGGGCATCGGTGCGGTCTGCGGTCCGATTCGAAGCCGACATTGAAGGCCCAGTCACCGCAGTAGCCGACGTGGTCGATGTGTCGTGCTCTTACGTCGACAATAATCCGTTCGGACTCGCTGAACGCGGCCATCTAGCCTTGAGAGGCCGCGTGATATCATGCTCACTTCGCAAAGCAGTCGGACGACGTGAAACAGAATATTTCATCGATCACCCGGACCTAGAGCTGGATATTCAAATCTATAGAGACAGCGAGGACGGGTCAACGAGCGATGAGACTCGGGTATCAGTTCACCTGCTGCAGGTAGCTGAGACTTGCCAATATCCCGTCCCCTTATGCATTGTCCTGCAGAGAGCTGCTACTGATGATGGCGTTCTCCAGCGGTGGGGGTATGTCGAATCACCTCTGCTGAGGCTAAACAAGTTACATGAACGCGATACATTCAATCAGTGGTTTACCAGATGGAGCGTAGAGGAAACATGCGTTATCAAATGATGACGGTCTCTTATGAACAGACAAGGAAGCTAGAGGATGGTAGAATAAGTAAACCTGCCCCAATTAGATACCTGCTTCCAGAACTGTCGATAATGGCACCGGCTGTCTGCTTCATTTTAAGTGCATGATAACTTTCTATGGCCTCACTCAATGAGCTTGTCCGGTTCTTCGAGGTTTAATTAGCTCGATGTCAATAGAAACCAAGAGTTCCGCATCTGGTGTAAGCAACTCAGACTACAACACACAGACTGGTACGATATGCGTACCGGCACAGGTTCAGACCACAGACGAGTATAACATAAGTAGTAATGTTAACAATAGAACTAGGTTAGGACTCAATACAAGGCATAACGCAAGAAAAACAAGAGATAAGTGCTAGACCAACAGAAAGGGCCTTACTTCATGGGCCGAGATATAGTAGTGCCAGTGTAGTCTTGAACTTGAATTTGAGGATGATGGCTGTTGCGTTGAACTCTATATCTATCTTAATACTTTATTTGTGGAACGACTGCCTAGGAAGTTGCTAAAAATCCGTTTAACACGTTTTACTTTAGTAGTATACTAATTACGGTAATACGTACGAAATTATGCAAGTTTGTTCATAGTGGGGGTCTGGCTCCTCCGAGGTACATACCTATCCCGTCCGTTTATCGGCACTGTTTGCCTATTCCTACCCTGGTACAACAGCACCAGCTGTCTGGGCGAATAATAGAAAGCAATTCACGATAAGAGAGAGAGAAAAAAAAGTCCGTTACGGTCAACAATCGTCATTTCGCTGTCTCACTCTCGCCCCTTCCATGTCTTAATATCTACGCAGGCAAGCTCGGCAAGCAGCATCTGCACCAATCACAAGGAAGCTAGAATATGTAGTAGTGTGAGAAGGTGTCAGCAAGCAACCTGGGAAACTTCGACGCCAGCGAAAGCTAAAATCCAAGCAAGAAGCTAAGCTCCCCGCATCTTGGGGGAAACGAAGCTCTTCCCTCATCTACTTGCCTTGTCCCCTCCTGTTAGTGTACAGGTCCGTCTCCAGCTTCATAATTCTGCATTGCACTTCCTCCACCCCCGCCAGCTTTGTTCGTCCTCCGGGAGAGGTGCCGAGCTGTGCTGGCTCTCCACCATCCTCAGCTTCAAGCTCAGACAAACCCCTGCCTGACCAATACCAGCATTATCTCGCCGACAGACGCCCCATCTGTCGCCGACCCCCGGAACCCTGAGCTCCAGCGCACGCGATATTACAACACCGACTCCGCCGACCCGACCACACACACGCACGCATCGCCGTGACCGGGTTCCTTTGTCAGCCATTGGGCTACCGACACAACGTTACCAGCTCCTGCTCCACCTCCCCTCGTCCCCTCCTCCAACCCGTCATGGCGACTATAGCCATCCTCCGCTCCACGAGAGCTTCTCTCCCCCGACACATCTTCCAAAAGTGCCAGCGAGGCAACATGGACGCCCGCCGAAGCCTCTCATCCTATCTGGTTAGTCCCAAAGAGCTTGCCGAGGCCCTCAAGACGAGTCCGCCCTCTCTTATCAGCACCGATCCCCGCGTCATCCCCCTCTGTGCCTCTTGGTTCATGCCCAATGACTCGCGAACCGGCATCGAAGCCTTCCACGAGAAGCGCATCCCCAAGGCTCGCTTCTTCGACCTCGACAAGGTCAAGGATAAGCACTCACCATATCCACACATGCTGCCCACTGCCAAGCAGTTTGCCCAGGCCATGAGCGCTTTGGGTATTCGCAAGGACGATACCGTCGTTGTATATGACCATCACGAGGTCGGCATATTTAGTGCCCCGCGTGTTGGCTGGACACTTCGCGTCTTCGGGCACCCCAAAGTCCACATCCTCAACAACTTCAAGCTGTGGGTCGAGGAAGGGTACCCGACCGAGTCCGGCAACCTCTTTACTGTCGAGTGCAATCCATACCCAATTCCCCAGCTTGATGAGAGCAAGGTTGCCAGCTACGAGGAGGTGCGTGAAGTCGCTGAGGACTATAACAAGGAGGGCGCAGAGGGGATACAGATTCTCGATGCAAGACCTCATGCTAGATTCACCGGCGAGGCCCCCGAGCCGAGAGAAGGGCTATCTTCAGGTCACATGCCAGGTGCCATCAGCATTGCCTTCAGCGAAGTCTTAGATCCAACAACTAAGACATTTTTGCCCAAGGACCAGCTGAGGAAGTTATTCGAGCAAAAGGGGGTTGACCCCTCAAAGCCCATCATCTCAAGCTGCGGCACAGGTGTAACAGCGGCCGTCATCGACGCAGCCCTAGAGGAGGCTGGCTGGGGCTCAGCCGAGAACCGCAGAGTTTATGATGGCAGTTGGACGTGAGTTTTTGCTTCATTCTAATCGAGCCACATCTTTTTCTTTACAGCATTAGCTAATAAAGACACACAAACAGTGAATGGGCACAGCGTGTAGAGCCCTCTGATAACCTCATCATCAAAGATCTTCCAAAGGAGACATAATCTAAGTTGAGAAGCTATTCACCTCCCAAAACTGAGAGCGTCTTGAAACCCCCTAAAACGAACAATGAAAAGGATGAATAAACGACGTTGAGAGATACCCGTACTGACTTTTGTGGAGTTCGTTCACTATTTGTTGGTCAAAACAAAACTTGTACTATTACTGGGAGGGTGATACTTGCTCACTCACCCTCCTCTCACTGACTTATGTTGGTCACTCATGTATTTATTATTTATGGCGTTAGAGTGTACAACGCACTTGCTTTCGCAGGCAGATATTAACAGGCCGTTACAAATCCCCCTCTCATCTGATGAATCTTGCGCTAGACTGCTTTCTTGTTACTTGTATTATGTCCATTCGAATCTCAGTTCTCTGGTTTGATGTCATAGTAGCAGTAAAGTAAAGCTCCTGTGCCTGAGTCTTGTAACATCTTCCAGTTTGTGAGTACGCAATCCATATATTCGTGTATCCCGCTTTTGTGACTAAGCTTAGTAAGTGATGAGGATGAAAACTGTAGTTTGAATGCCTATCGTGTAGATGGTCAGATAAGCAGGTGAGTTAATCTATGTAAGTAATCAATTAGGTCTATCCATTCATTGCTGTTAAGTAGAAAGGGACCAGCTTTTCTAAATCTCACATCACATTTCATTTACTCATCAGTGAAAATCTAGAGAGCGAGCTAGGAAGAGAGGGATGTGAAATAGCTTGAAAATAATAGACAAATGATAGGACACAATTGAAGAAATGAATTGGCGTACTTATCATGCCTCCTCGTAACCTATATTAGGTGGGGGGTCAATTTTTTGGTCTTGTCTTCTCACTTGCACTTACAGATACATTTATATACCAAATAAGATAAACTTTTGCAACGTCCTTCTGAAATTTAAAATCGACTCTTCAATAAGCGTACCACACTCATCAAATCACGCACTTCCTATAACCTTCACATATTATGCCGTCTATCATGCATACCAACTCCCATCACCAAAAGGTAAGAAACGCAATCGAAGCTTGGTGATCTTTCATTATGTATTTCCATCAATGACATCCTTTAAGCAATATAGTACTCTCTCTAGCTTATCTCGTACTCCTATGGGATAGAGAAATAGAATCGCGGTTAACTCCATGGGCGCCGTATTTTGATAGATACCCCCTATAAAAGCTTCCAGTCCAAAGAACGTGTGACCCCTTCTTGCTTTATTCCATTTTTCCTTGTTCTCTTCTTGTGTAAATTCCCAGCATGATAAGTTACTTGATGTATTCCAATTATCCTCGTCGTTCCCATTTCTTGTTCATAATGCTCCACCCGCACCCAATACTGGTTCCCGTCTTTCTTCAACCCACTTACCATACATAGACTGGGCGAATGCGTTGCCATCGTGGATCAGGGGATTTTGAAACTGAAGTCAAAGTTGTCGGGCCTTCTTCAAAATCTAACACTGGTGCCTCCTGCGACAAACTAGGACCATCACGTAGTATCGCAGGGTGCAACATCGTGGGAGCCCCTATTGCCCCGTCGGGCTCTCTCCAGGCCAGCATAGATGCAATGGTCCTCATAGATGGGGAGGGGCCGCCGTAGGGAACTACACCGGGCGGATAGGTGTATGACGTCTGCGGACTGCTAGAACCCGGACTTGGGCCTTCGCTCTGGCCCTGGTTAGGGTTTGAGGGTGTCGGTTGCCCCGGACTGCCAGGTGAGGAAGTCCCTCCGTTGGGTGAAGACGAGTTGGGGCCTGTCTCGGCAGGTGTGATACTGCCAATTGGCCCTTCAGAGGTGTTTGGAGTAGTTCCGGAAATCTGTGGATTGCTTTGAGTAGGCTTAGTACTGGGATTCTGTTGACCAGGTGCGACACCGCCGGCTCCACCTGGCGTCGAGGTGGAACTTTGCCCTGACGGTAGAGAATTGGTCTCGGTGCTTCCATTTGTGCCTGGTGGTGTTGACGAATTTTCGCGTGTAGTAGGCACGGTACCGCTTCCATTCGCTGTAGAGGGTGTCCCGGAAATAGATTCGCTTGGACTAGTGTTTCCATGCTGGCTAGATGGCGCATTACCTAGGGTCGGAGCTGAAGTTATAGAACTTGGTGTCGGTATAGTGCCTTGACTGGGACCTGTTTGGTGTGTTGGGTTATTAGGGATTGTAGAGTCTGTCGGGCTAGAAGGCTGATTATTACTGGGTGTTACCGTGCTTGGTACGCCACCTGATGTAGATGCTGAAGGTTGTGGATGGGCCGGAGCCACAGTCCCTCCGTTGCCAGGTGATTTGCAGGCTGGATCATTTGATCCCGGAGAACAGGTGGTAGAGCTGGCGCTCAGTGTGTTTGTACTAGACTGAATCTGGCTGGGAGGTGTACCTTCGCTGGGATTGGACGAAATACAGGATGAATCGTTTGACCCAGGTGTGCAAATGATGGAAGCACCACTAGGAGACGGGGATGTAGAAGGCCGGCCAGGTTGCGGCGCTACTCCTCCCCCGCTTAATGGAGTAGATGACGAGGGCTTGTTGGTAGTACTTCCACCGCCAGGCTGAGTTGTCGAACTCGAGGGACTCTCTCCTCCGGGTGATATAGGTCCTCGTGTTTGCCCTGGATTTGAACTGGGGCCTCCACCAGGACTTGGAGAATTCGTAGAGGGAGACGTATTTCCTTGACTCTGCCCGGGTGATGTTGGATTAGGGCTGAAGCTGATATTGCTGTTACTGGGCACATTACTTGGAGATGATGTCGTCTCTTGTCCTGGATTACCGGGCTGTGTAGGTGTAGTACTCGGGCCAGCGCTTCCCAAGGGCGTCGTATTTGGCGGAATTGTACTTTCACTCCTAGGTGTCGTACCAGAGCCTTGTCCCGGCGCAGCACCTCCAGCACCAGTGGGAGTTGAGCTTGAACTTCCTGAACCACCTGGAGGATGTTCACTTGGATTGCTTGAGGAAACCGTTTCAACACTAGTGCTAGGGTTCTTGGATGTGCTGCCCTGACCAGGTGCAGCGCTACCATTACCGTTCGGGTTTGTCGAGCTACCTGAGGCAGGAATATTTGGTGTACTGGAAATACCTTGAGTATTTGACGGACAAGGAGTACATAAAGTACCCGAACGGATAGGACCACATGGGGTACCTGACAGACAGACACTGGGAGTACCTGACGGACGGGTGCTACCAGGAGTACTTGACGGACAGGGAGTACATAAAGTGCCTGAAAATTTAGGACCACATGGAGTACCTGACAGACAGAAACCACTAGTCCCGGAAGTGTTGGGATTGTTTGGGGTGCTTGGAACACCTGGAGTAACAGGACTCTTCGGACCACTGGGACTTCCAGAAGCATTCGGTGTGCCCGATGCAGTGGGAGTGGCATTCGGGCTACTTGTAATAGGGGGCGTTTGACCATTGCTTAACGTTGTTGGTGCTGTCCCTTGACCTGGGGCCACACCGCCGCCGCTGAGAGGAGGCTTTGATGACACTAATGAGGGGACAAGCGGGGGGATTGTGGGCAATGTGATACCACGAGGCAATTCACCTAGGGGCTGACTCTTGGTTTTCCCGTATATACTGATGAAATCTTCCGGATCCGCAGTCGCCGGAGGAAAGATAACTGCTGGTGTCGTTATCTCAGTATGGGCAACTCCGCCAATAACCAATTCAAGCACTTCTGGTGGCACAATAGTAGGTGCGCGTGGTTGAGGTCCGGCACTGGCCCAACCATATGGCTGTCCGTCTGGACTATAACAACTAAGCGCATTTAAACCGCCACACATCTGCGTGGCATCCCCAGCACACGGCATAGAACACACGCTGTCATCCATCTTCTGCGTGCCATTTAGAAAGTTTCCGCAAAGACAGCTATTGCCGTTTTCTGTGCCTGCCATGACGAAACCCCTGACTATGCAATGCTGTATACAGTCTTCATTTGTAAGAAGGTCCAAACTGAAAATTTCTGTGTTAAGTGCTCTCTGATTTAGGTCATCTGCCCAGCAGCCGCAATTACTCCAACCCCTTACTTTCTCAGGAGGCGGCGGGCTTGGCTGACCCGGTGCAGGGGTTCCCGGCGTTGGTGAAGAACCCATACACGGTCCGGCAGTTTGAAGAGGAGCGCAAAACCAGCCGCCGTCGCAATGGGCACATGGCCAACCGAAACCACAAGGCGCAGGCTGTGCCGGGGTTTGAGAGGGAGGACAGAACCAGCCATCAAGACAGTCGTTGCATGTATAACCAGTTCCCGGGCAGGGGCCCTTGGCGCCGTTCCCTCCAGGAGGACCAGCATTGGGACAATTACAGGTTGCTTGGGGTGCTGTGCCACAACTAGGGCAAGCAGGACAAGGTGGGTAGACTGTGAGGGTAACCGTCTGCCTACCAGTGCACATAAGTTAGGAACAGAGTTCATAAAGAACGAGAGAAACGAATACGGAAATACTCACGTAGCCGTAGGTTGTATCACACTCGAAGTGCATGGCTGGATCATAGTTTGATAATCGGTGACAGTGGTAATTCCATTGGCTTCGGGTAATGTTAGATCCATGTTAGAAGGCAATGCAGACAGGATCTTTAAGCTTACCGCCTGTAGTAGTTGTCGGTGAGGTGCTATGTTGTCCTGGTTGCGTCGAGCTCGCCGCTATAGGTGATTGTTCACCGGTTATTTGGGGTCCCAAAGTACTAGCAGATGATAAAGCTGACATGGGCGTGGAAGGCACTCCACCGGTAGATCCTAATACCGAAGAACTGGTCGATGACTGTCCCTGTGGCATTTGGGTATCTGAAACGGGAGAAGATCCGGAATTGGCATTAGAGGGTGACTGTTGAGCCGACGAAGACGGAGAAGGCGAACCGTTTCCTGCCGAACTGGGACCGTGGCCGTCGGTACTCGTGGTAGGGTTCATCAAAGTGCTTTGGTCTTGAGGGCTTTGAGTTGACAAACTTGCTGCAGGGGTCGTAGCTGGGCCACCCGTGTCGCTAGAAGGATTTGGGAATATGGTACTCGCAGAAACATCACCAGTCAATGTTGCATCCGAATTAGCCAGAGGAGAAATCGCAATTTCAGAAGAGACCTGGGCAACAGCGGATGGTATATCTCCGCATATGCCGGCAACAGTAGCGAGGACACCATCAACTTGGGTGACAGCACCACAAACATTCTGTTCAACCAGGTCACCAACGAGAGAGAGCGGACCGTTTGCGGCTCCAACAATATCCCCGAGCCCACTGCTGATGACTTGGTTGAGGTCTTGCAAGACAGGGAGTGGGAGATCAGAAGATAGCTCAGATGTGACACCATTGATGATGTCGTTGACTTTTGAGTCTAGGGAACCGAGGAGCCCCCCTATCTGACCAAGGGCATCCGGAGCTTGAATCTGATTGTTGGCGATCTGATTGCCCAAAGAAGCAACGTCTGTCGCTATGGCTTCTACGGAGGCAACGACTCCAAGGGCCTGCTCGGTTATTGCTGCGATGATGCTAGGTGCTGCCACGGGTACGATGCCGTTGAGAAGACCGCCGAGCTTGTCAGCAAGCCCGCCCAGCTGAGCATTCGTCGGTAGAGGTGGAGCCGTTATAGGGAGTGCAGCTTGCCCACCAGTTACAAGAGGTATGCCATCCGGAGACTGACCACCGGGGTTGTCAAGTATGGGCAACAGACTGTTGATGTCAGCTGTGACTTGGGCAACTAATGAACTGACGACGCCTCCTGGAACGACGTTTCCTAAGAGGCTAGCTACAGGCCCTATCACGCCGCCCAACCCAAGCAACCGTTTTTCGAGATGTGACTCTGATTGATCATCTTTGGGGGGAGGGTCATGCTTCTGAAGTAAGCGAGAAGCGTAACTATCGGAGAGAGAAACCGTAAGTAGGAAACCGAGCGCGAGGAGAATGGCGACTAATAGGCATCT
Source organism: Xylaria sp. Z34 (assembly GCA_037356055.1). Lineage (NCBI taxonomy): Eukaryota > Fungi > Ascomycota > Sordariomycetes > Xylariales > Xylariaceae > Xylaria > Xylaria sp. Z34. Next base: position 265,413 of record JBAWJW010000004.1, on the reverse strand, counting down.
TGCTAAGGGTGGAGAATGGGATTGAGATGGCATCGCTTTCGACGGAGATACAATCGATCAATTCGACAAGCCAAAATTTCCCAACCGAATGAAGACGGATGGTACATAAAGGGTTAATTAAGATGGTGTTGATGACACACAACGTTCAAAATTGAGCCAAAATTGAAGTCCAAAAACACCAAAGTGATGGGGATATGAACCGGCAGACGGCGAAGCCAAAAGAACCGAAGGATTATGAAGACAAGAAAGAAGCCGAATGATAACCGTATCTTACCCAGCTCCTAGGTAGAGTTGTCCTGACTGCCCCTTCGGGACTTCCCCTCGTTCTTTCCATTTCATCAACGTGTCCTACGCAGAAGCAGCGAGGCATGTGAGATTCAAATGGGAAGGCAAGAGACAAGGAGTCAGGTAAAGGCAACAGCGACACCTGAATAGGGCGTATAATATCTGCTATATGGGAAGAAGTCATCTCAAGATACAACTTTGAGGAGATATGCGTTGTCTGGTTGTCTGCTTGGTGAACATCTATCGTCAATGTGATCGAGATACTGTTCTTACAGGGTAAGGTGTCTTACCATTCAAAGATCTTTTAAGTAGATAGAACTTAGCTTATCTACGAGGTAATAATTGCGTGTGATCCAAGCATATAAATAGCATTTACCACTTGGATTTCCCTAACCTAGGTAGCAAATTCAGTTGCCAGGTAAGATAGAGAGACCTTAGATTTCATTCGCCAGTTGCCACATAGCGTAAATCAATATTCATTGGTATCAACCTCAGCACACAATTAAGTCACGGGTCATCTCGTCAACAGAAATACTTCTACAAGCATAGGTCACAAGAAGAGCGCAATATGAAGAAATGTGAAGAGTAAACCGAATTGTTAGATAAGGCGCTTTTTTGTTTTGGCTACCTCAAGCCGATGCCTGCCCACCCGGCACCGATGCAAATTAACAAAACCCGAAAAGAGATCCACGCCGTAATGCCCGAAACATCCTTTCTAGTATTTCTTGCCTTCCCGGAGAGAGTCGGCGTATTCCTCGAGGGGACTGCGGATGAGCTTGGTCTCCTTCCACAGTTCGGGGGTCAGGAAGCCATAGCAGTTGGAGATGGCGGCGAACGTGGCCTTGAGGGTGTTCTCGAGAGTCTTGGTCGAGCCGGAAGAGGAGGTGTAGGCGTCCTCGATACCAGCGAGCTGGAGGAGTCGCTTGACAGCGGGGGAGGCAACGATCTGGGTACCACGAGGGGCAGGGATCAACTAGGTACATATGTTAGTTATCGTGTCTCAGCAACATACAACCATAATTTGGGCCACATACTCTGACTGTGACGGAACCGCACTTTCCACTCTCCTTGACGGGGAGAGAGTGAGGCAGACCAAGGTTGGTACCCCAGTAACCACGTCGGACGGGGATGACGCTCAGCTTGGCGATAATGATGGCCGCACGGATGGCGGTAGCAACTTCCTTGGAGGTCTTGATACCGAGACCAACGTGACCCTCGGAATCACCGATAATGACAATAGCCTTGAATCGGGTTCGCTGACCGGCACGGGTCTGCTTCTGGACGGGCTTGATCTGCAGCGGGGAACAATTGTCAGCACGCAATTCACTCTGTAGCGTGTCGTCGCATCGGAGAATCGTACCTTCATGACCTCGTCCTTGAGCTTGGGCAGGAAGTGGTCGACGATCTGGTACTCCTTGATGGGGAGAGAGTGTAGGTAGATCTCCTCCATGCTCTTGATCTTGCCAGCCTTCACGAGACGGCCCAGCTTGGTGACGGGCATCCATTCCTTGTCGCTGTCCTTGGGACCACCGCGGCGTCCACGTCCGCGTCCACGGCCTCGGCCTCTGTCGCCGCCACGGTCACCTCTGGAACCAAAACCTCCACGGGCACCGCCTCGGTCGCCTCGGTCAGCCATGTTGTCGCTCGGATTGGGAGTCGTGGGTAGAAGAAGAATTGGCCGTCGAGGGGGGTGTTTGGGGATGCTGGGGAGCTGTGAGGTTAGTGCCGACTTTTTTGAAGGTGGTGGGATTTCGCCCTGGAGGGGACCTCCCACAATTTTTTAGCATTTCGCTTTCGCACGTAGGTTTGTGGGAGACGACCCACTGCAGCCGAATTGGTCAGTGCCCACACCTGGCGGCGGTCTGGTACATTTTCACAGGCAATGTACCTGGGTACCTATGTATCGTACCGTAGATCAATTTAGCCAATCAGACTCCACTGTTGACTACACTCTTACCCGCGTTTGGCAATTCTCTCAGCCAATACTTACAAATACATCGTCAACCCAAGATTTTCATTCAACCCTCCTTTTGTGTCTGGGGGCGAAATCTTATGCGTATTTCGACGTGAAGCCGCCAGAATTGGGATCGTAACGCATCTCAAGCTTGGAGGTATGACTTGCCCACATTTACACAAACCAAACCCTGTTGTCGGCCTGGGTGCAACACGCCAAGTGCCAAAAGCCAGTTCGCTGAGACACACCCCTATGTTGCGCTGGGACTGCTCTCTATCTTCGGTATGTCGGAGTACCTGTGATTGGAGAGACATTCGATTTCCGTTAGTACCTTCCTACGGGAAATAGGACAACGCATGTCACATGACAAGACGAGAAGAGTGTTTAGACAAGTGTGATTGATGTATTTACGGGCAGTAGGTGGCGCAACTATGAGTGTGAAGTGATCCGCAATAATGACACGTAGTCAGGGTATCGTCAAGGAGTTCCCCTCACGTCTATAGTAATCTACCTCCACCAAGAATAAATTATTCTCCCTCCTAGGAGATCGGTGCGAATGTCTGCGCGACCTAATCGTCTTCGTCTTCGTGTGATCACGGTAGAGTACAATAGGTTCGCAAAGTTCCTCACTCGAAGTGAAGCAAGGGGTTGACATTCAAGCAAACTAGCCGTGGGTTTCCGTCACCCTTCGCATCGATTTACTCTTGCCGATCATCCCTCGCGATCCGCTCTACCCTTTTCAGGGAGCCCAAGAATCCGTGAGCAACTATTTCTCCTTTTTTCCTCTCTTCCCACTATCCCTCCTGTGGGCATATATGCTCGCGCACATCTTCTCTTCTTCCCTGCAATCTGGGCGTTTCGGTAAAAGGGAAATGGTGGTGGACGCCGAAACTCGCAAAGTTGAAATCATTTTTTTGGTGACGGCAATCGTTCGTTGCTTTAATGCAAGATGACTCGCGCAATGGGTATGACTGAAAAAGGAAATAAACTCGAATCAAGTCGCTAATGCCATGGAGATATCCCTAACCGTCAAATTTATGCAACAATCTTTTTCTCTTCCAATGGTACAAGTCATGCGGTGAAATTGTGGCAATCAATGCCGAGAGAGCCTATGAGGCGTTGGAGATGGGCGTAGGCTGAGCGCCCGGTTGGTCGTGGAAAACCCCGAAGTTCAGAAGTCCAGAAGTATGAATCCTAATCGACCATCTGGCTGTGGCATTCGTTGTATGGATATGTCGCATAGTGCTGCGGTTGTCGTTGCTGTGAATATCCTGCTATGCTAGGAACCTGAGGGGTAGGGGTGACTGGGCACCTGGGTGGGACGTATTTGTTGAGAGGATCTGTCGCCGCGGTGAAGCACATTCCATCAGGGGTGATAGGCGGTGTGATATAACCGTCTGCGGGACCGGCGGCTCCGGAACCCTTTTGAGGAGTGTTGTAAATGGCAGAATGACCTGAAGCCATCATCGGTTCGGCGGGAGGAGTGGGAGGAGCTTGCTGTGCTCTCCTGGACATGGCAGCTTGATGTGCTAGGAACTCGGAAAGTCTCCCTGAAACACGAGACAGGTGAGAGGAAGAATACTTCCTCGCGAGAGTGACAGAGGGTTGGTGCAGATGCTGTGAAAGCGTTACAACGGTGTGATGCTCAACGTTATCCCATGCGCCGTCATTGACTTCCGGCCGTCCTAGTATAGCGCGCGCAAGGGCTAGAGAGGCCCGAGCCATGATAGATGGCTTCGTCGAAACAAAGTCGCGGTGATACAAGGCGATCTCACATAGATAAGCGGCCATATGCTCAACTTCCCGGTCGTCTGCTTCCTCAGCCACAATCAACTGAGTGAAAAAGTCTACAGTGGGATGGCCAATAGTCCAGTCGAGTGTATTAAGCACGTGCATCTCCATCTGCGTAAACATGCCCGAATCATACAATCCACAGCACATATTGTTCAATTCGTTGATTTGAGGAACTCGATCCTTCTTGTCTCCGTACTTAGCAGCGATCAGGAGTGCTGCGCATCCGACGAGCTGATAGTGCTGTTTGTAGACTACTCGCTTTGAGCAGTAGCGGTCCAGTAGATTAATAGTCAAGAAGAGTGTTTCGGGCAGGAGAGCGAATGCGGCGTGAGCCTCAATGAGAAAATCAATTAGGTACGGCCTCATAAACCATTGGATTTCTCGTTGCATATCGATTAAGTTGGCGTCAGGTAACGTTTCGTCCTTTTGCATCCGGTTAGCCGTCGCCTTCGGTCAATGATTATATACAGCAGCCACATTCGCGACACAATACAATTCAGGATAGTGGGAAGTAATGCGAGTTTTGTAATCACTTACTTCCATGTGTCTCGTATGCTGCATGATATCCTCTAGGTACTCATCGCCGGCAAGGCGAGAGAGTTCATTGGCGATCATCTCTTGCCGGTTACGTGCCAGTATCTTAGCGGCATCCTTCATGTTAATGCGTCGTGGCTCATCGGTCTCGATGAAGAAGCCGGAGTTGTTTGAATTGTACGCCATGGTGATCAAACGTGTTGTCTATTGTCGAGGGAAATTTGGAAGACGGGTGGCTCGGAGGCGGAAGTATTGGAAAGAGTGAGGGTCAGGTTCTCCAGGAATCTTTTTACTTGAGCGAGGGTATTAAGTTGGTCGTCGCAGGTGAGTAGAAATGAGCGTATTATCTCAGGTGGACAGACCGTATCAACATTAGAGTATTAAGGAGCGTGATGAACAATATCTTGAAAATTAAAAAAAGAATGACAATAGGTCGAGTGGTCGCCGCGAAACGAGGGTATTCGAGGTAACCTGGGCGGGGGGATTAGCCCTTTAAGAGTTGAGTCAATAGCTCTGGAATAAAATTATGTCAGCCATAGATCGAGGTACAATGCAATTGAAGTGGATGCAGGAACTAGAGACAAGATGCGGGTGCCACAATTAGACACAATAATGGCCATTATGAATCGATATAGCTCTGTGCGGGGAGTGCTTCTGGCACGCGAGGCAGATTGTCTCTGAACATGTCCAATAGGCCCGGGTATGCATACAAAGGGAACCATGACGTTGGCACCTAGGATGAATTTATGCTTAAAAGGAGGTCTCCCTTACCGCCACGGATCAGTCACCAGGAAATTAGACGATTCCTGGGAGCACGGTGGGAACAGCGAGTTAACGGGTCCCACGAGGCAAGCTTATCTGCTCAACGCGAAGATAAAGAAGCGTGTGTGTGGAGGATACCGCTGGAACACTGAGAACCTATCGGCATGCCACTACAGCGAGATGGAAGAAAATCAGAACCAGATCTCCCATAATCATGTGATTGTATCACATCTCTACCACGTACCTCTGCACAAGCAACGCTTCTATCTTGAGGTGATCGTTAAGGTGACTGGGCTCATGTAGGGCTCGTAAGCGTGAAGCTCCAGTCAGAATCAGACTCTAAGTATATAGAGTCCGAAACTGATGTATCTGGAGGAGGTCGATCCACTTTACTATAATGGCCAATGTTAGATTCCAGGTACCGCTGGCACGATGAACGACAGGCGGAAATCTCTTTTTTCGGTGAGGGATATCGACCGAGGAATGAGCACGAGGTGTTCGACTGATGGTTCAATAGTTGACCAAAGGGGAGGGAGTTGATGGTGAATGGATGTGGGGAGTGGAACGAGCCGAAGGGAGGGAATGTGGTGAATGCAGATTCCTCAGAAGGAAGATTATTAATTGCGAGGAATTCCAGCTAGGAGAGGGACGACTAGGCGCGGTGGAAGACTCGGCAGAAGACTCGAGGAAGAATGGGGTTGGCTGTCTAATAAAGCGAATAGGGAGACCATCTGCTTTATTATCTCGTTCCTGACCTTTAACTTCAACTTTTTTTTTTCCTAGGCACACCAAGCAGCACGTTCACAAGCTCGGACCTCTGTTCCTTTTCGACTAATGGCGGGCCCCAAGGGTATATCTCTCCTCCTTCCCTCTCCTGATCATTGAGCAAGGAGACTATCGTAGGGAGATGCGTCGAGAGGAAGGGAATGAATGGATCGGATGGAGGAGAGTGAGGAGGTGAGGAAGGGGAGGATAGGAGAGACGACCTCGAGTTGGAGGAGGATGTAGGAGATGAAAAAGGATTGGAAGAGATTGGCTTTTAGGAGAGAGGTACTTTTAAGACGCCGGCGGATACGGTAGAAACCCACAGATACAATGTACCTACAGCCGACATGGGAAGTACCTACCTCATGGATGGAAGAGGTAAGTGAGGTGGAGGAATAATGAACGGATGGGTGGATTAAATGGGCGAGTGGATGGATGTACACTACATATACATAAAGAAGTACAGATACGCTACAGGGAAAGATGGAAAGAGGGGGACGCGGACTGGACAGAGAACCACTGCGCAGCAGTGCGCTGCAGGGCACCACACGCTGCAAGCTGCAGCACCAACTGCAGCACTAAAACTCCATGTGCCAGGATGGGCCCAGCAATAGCAAGCAGCGCAGCGGCAGGGGCTGGCGACGAGCGCGACACGGGACGGCCTGTAAGATGCGAGAGATCAGTGATGGCTGAGATGCAGGTCAGAAGTACCTGGATTAGGTACCTTCAGCTGTAACTACCTCCACCCTACACCCTTTCTCTGGGAATTATCCATTGACAGTGTTGCGATTTGGAATCCGCACGCACAGTGATATTTGCACTAATATCATGCCGAGACTCAACGCTCCGCACTGTATTTATGCCACAACTTCAAACTTACAGTATACAATGCAACATACATTGAATGATGATATCAAGTTGTTTGCCATATAAATCTCATACGCAAGAGGGGTATTAGCGCGCAGAATTTACTTATGTTTGTCCTTCCCTTGGTGTGTCCCTTGCCACACATAGGACTATTCCGGAGCGAATGGAAGCAGAATGTCGTATACGTAGAATCAGGTGCTACCCATGTCAGCCAAGTGAGGTGGTGTCAAGAGAGTAAGAAATCCTGCTTTAAAACGAATCCCAGCCTCACTACCTATGCTAGGTAGAATGCGCATCTAGCTTGACTAACTACTGCTGCTAAGGTTAGGTACTGAGTGGTGAAGTAATAGGTGGATAATGTACTCCGACAGAGTCCTAACACAAGGCGTCTCCGAGTAAATACAGTGCGGATGCTAGGCATCATGCATCACCTCAGGATCACCAAGAGGGAACTTGAGAAAAAACTGCAATAGTGGAAGCCGGCATTTAGATAGTGTAATTACGTGTGTAGGCATTTCGTCTCTAACGTTCAGGCGGTGTAGAGATGATGCATTGTACTGTCTTAGCTACATTATATTAGCAAAGCAAAGTAAGCCATTTTGACTGACTCGTCTTCCTTCGGCCAGACTTGAATGTGGCTATTTGCATAAGTTCACGGGTACGTGCTCCTCACATATACTGTACTACACAGTACTGGTATTTCCCAAACCCACAACCACCTGGCTTTATTTAAATCTGATGCAGTGGAATTGTGTAGAATTCTTCGATGCCACAATCCCGTAATTTTAGATACAAGGTAGGCTCGGTAGGGAGTCGTCACCACTACTGTATTACCCAAGTTGGCCTGTTATAGTAGAGAATGGCGACTTACTGTAGTACCCAGTCCGTCGGGTGCAAACTCCAAAACCATCGTGTACTTGCTCGTAGCTCTCAAGCAAGGCAAGGAAGAGCCTTGAAATTGCTGCACACTACTGTACTGTACTATGTAGATTGATGCTACTGCGAATTTTTGAGCAAACATACATACGATTGGTACACAGTAAAGCACTCCAGTGACACTAGACGGATTGTGGCTTTTCCAGTAACAGGATTGTATTGTCACTGCCCATAAAACCGAGCCAAGCCCGCACTGTCGTTATGCAAGTCTGTTTGTACTTAGACAATGTTACAAGGCCATTCACAGGTGACGACGACTTGGCCAGCAGTACCGACGATTGCATCATGTACCTATTCACCTGATTAATTGATTGATTGATTGAATGATCGATTGTTTGTTTGTTTGTCAGCTGGTCCTTTTGACGGTCTCTTTTCTTGAGGCCAGCTTTATGGACCATGGACCACATATATACACAGTAGGTAGGAGTAGCCGATTGAGATATGCACGTAATATTACAATCCCAAACCTCCGCACGAGTTCTTGCCTCTAAGCAGTACATCCGCGCCCAATAGGTAATAATACGGCTCTCCACCATAATAACGTGCGATCCGGCCTGGTTTTGGGTGTGAAGACAACTCAGAATCTGGTGTCTGGGATGCATTATCTGGAGTCGCCGATAGGAGCAAGACTATTCATTACACAATTTCCGCGGCCGGATACCGACCATGCAGGCCAGGACGAGACCTCTTCAACGTACTCATGACTCTCCACCTCGGAGTTTGATTGGTATGATATGAAGTCGTCGGCCATTAGACGGCCAGTCCAGAATATCTTCAGCCAAAGAGATAATCCGAAGTTGTTCAAGTTGTCGCGTCGTCGGCAACCTCTGTTTGTCAATATGGTCACCGTGTCGTACCTTGTTCGTGTCCTATATCAAAAAGAGCCATCTGCGCTCTCTTCCGTACGTATGTACTATGTATACATACCAAGAGATAGGAGTGGTAGCAGGGGTCCCGAACCGTGCCATAGGGCTCGATATCTAACCACTCATATACCGACATTGACGATCTTCTCCAAAGTGATAACTAACTAGGGGGCACGGAAGACAAGACTGACAAGATTGCAGCTGACAGGACTACGCTGCCTACATATAACAGAGCACAGCATAGGATTGCACCAACAGTCTAGCCACCGGAAAGTCATGAGAATCCCTATATCGTGGAATTGTCGAAGACGAATAGCATCAAGTAGCTAGCCCGTAGGGATCTCCAACAGGGCGTCGTGCACCACATCACGCACAGCAGACGGCGTACTGGTAACGACAGTAGGATGACGATTTTTATGATGCAATGTAGATCGTTTGCCCTTACCAGGTGTAGAGAGCAATTATCGTGTTCGTGATGATCAGCCAGGTCTCAATAAACCAAATGTTTTGTAGGAACAGCCTAATGCACACCAGCAGCGCCTCAAATGCTTCTCTATCCTGCTTCAAAGAATAGCAAATAGCACTGCGCTCGGATCCGCGTTGTGCTGAACCGCAATTTCAGGTCCCACGCCATACCGAAACATGCTACATCCCCGGACCACTTAACGCGCTTCGCGGGCGTGCGCGCGCACCCACGCGAATTTACAGTACAGAGACAGAGCAGAGCCATTAGCATTAGAGAAAGTCTCGGGAGTGGAGTTGCTCAGGTACCGTACCGTGGGTGCTGAAACAAACCTACCTCGCACCGTTGCCGACGTTAAGAGCAACCACCAGAGTTACCAGAGTTGGGGAACGCCAGGGGGATGGGGGGATGATTGCTTCTGCTTCTGGCGGGCGGCGTTGCTTCAGCCTTTAGGACGGGGAATGCAAGGCAGTTTGGGCGACCCATTCGCGCCCAGGGCGGCCTCGTCCCCAGCAGCCAGGAGCCAATCAACCCGCGCCGACGCGTGCTCTACACGACTTTGCAATCAATTAATCATGCGTGTCGTGTGTGTGTGTGTCGATAGGATCCGTCGTCCCGCCGCTGCAGGCCCGGCACAGAAACACACCTTCTGAATCCATCCTGCTTGCCTTTGCCCTAGTACGTACGTATATATGCAGCCGCTACAATACGACTAATCCAGGCTTGTCAGCGCAACCACGTCGTCCCCGACCGCCAATGGATTGCCTTCCATCCTGACCCGGGTCGGGGACTCGAGCAATCCCTACTCAGCCTGAACGTGAGACCTGGAGAAGTCGAAAGACCCAAACCCGCAAGCCACTTGTTAGAAGCCTGGATTTGACTCCCAACTACTACCCTCGCCTCAGTCGCATCCCGCTTGGGCAAACATCAACAGTCATGACCAAACGGCTGATCATCTCTTCATTTAGGTTCTACCCCTCTCGATGACTTATTCATTACTGACTGAAACCAATCCAGTGTGGCTTACGTGCTGACCTTTTGCCTCATTCACGTTAGATAGAACAATAGCGAAAAGGTCCTATGCATGAAAAAAGAAAAGGGGGTTGTCGATGATAATAGCCTTTTGCTATTGCGCTAAGCTGATTGTATGTTTGTGCAGAAAAGAAATGGCCTTGTGGCACAATCGCTCTATCACTAATCCATGATAACGTGAATTCTTTTCTTGGAATAGTATCGCTCTATCGATGCGCGATTCTATTTACATCTCGAAATTAACAAGTTCCAACTTCTGTTTGTGATGGGCTTGCATGCCTGGGCGCCTCTTCGTAAAATCGGCAGTTGGGAAATGTTCCTTCGACACGAACAATACATCAGAGGAATGTCGCTTGAAAGACCTGCTTCATGGCAATACCTATCATGTGTCGCGCCCGTCATAAGATTCAAAATCCCTTTGCGTGACACCAAAACCACAGCTTTATATTACTTGCATCCTGTCTGAAGACCCGAAGTCACATCTGCCTAGCGCCACAGTTACGGCACATTGGATATGGCATGGTATGGCGTCGCATTGCGTTTAAACCTCGCAAGCCAAACCTCGTGTCTCGCCAATGCAATTGTAGCATCTCGTGCCTTATTCCACGAGGTAGGTAGGTAAAGAAAAGCTGCAAGGCAACTCTCTTCTTGTCTCGCATAAGAGACGGCAGCCCAGCCGGAATAGGTTAGGGGCATTAGCCTGCCTACATATTTAGTGAACGCGGATTTAGGAGAAACACGGCCTGGACTCCGCTCGTTCCCAGATGGCGAGTTCGTCCGAATAACAGCCCGTTTATCCGGGTCGTCACGACTTTTTGGCGTTTCGTAGTTAGTTGCAGAAGGGTCACGGTACGTGAAAGTACTGTGTATACTGTACTTTACCCCAGACATTTCTGTAAGGCTGGTCGAGATTGTAACGGCACAGTAGAGCTCGAACGGAGATTTTCAATATCAACGGTATTGCTTGGTAAGGGATATTCTCAAAATTTCCAGAAGAGGAGGTACATCACATTGATACCACAAGAGGTAGATAGGCCGATTTACTGTTCTGAAACCAATGAATACATTGGCCGCTGTATCTCGCCTTTATTTCTGTTTGGTAGAGCCACCTACTTATCATCAACTCGGCGACTTGCTCAGCTCAGCTTCTCCAACTTTCGTTGTTATAAAGCGGGCAGCTCCAGTACTAAACTAGCCACGCTAATCCACAAAATCGACTTGAGCTTAGATATTGCTTACGAGGCCCCTTCAAATAGGTGCGTTGTCAAGAGGTTGGCCAGATTCGGAATACCGGTCTATGAAAGTGTATCATCAAGAACATCAATACTGGATCTTGTCTTGCCTGGTACCAACTTTCGTTTAATCGTCCGCTTCTGCATAGCACTTCTCCCATACGGACCTTAGAAGCTATCAATCGATGACGCATCCAGTCTGAAATGGTGGATCCGGCGGTTGGGGTTTGGGGGCGCTACGTGTTCTGTAAGTGCCTGTTCGGGCCTGTTCATGCTCGCCTGCTAGTGATTTCGCATGATAGTCCCGATTGGGAGAATCTTGTCGATGAACTGCGCTGCTCGCTTTGTTTTAAAGCATCTGGTTGGCAGCGAGCCTGTGTCGGTTAGCTAGTGTCGCAATTAGCTGCATGAAGGAACGATGCCATTCCTTGGATTCTGCTCGGATCCAAGCAATGCCTTGAATGGGATTTGTCGACTTCTCGATGTAGATCAGATCTCATGATCTCCAGATAGTCCTGGGTTGCCTGTTCAAACCGACTGCTGGTCAGCGAATAGACAATTTCTCCAATCTCGACCCGCCAAATAGAGTGCCTCCACGTCCCTCGGCGGTGAAGGCTTTCAACAAGGCTTTCATATTCAATCTCTCTTTACAAGCCTAAGACCTCAGACTACTAATCATCCGCCTCATTCCCTCGAACAGTACCTAATCTTACTTACACTCGCCAATCATACCAACTGAAGTGTCGCTCGTCAGCGATCATGCTCGGCGATTCTCCGAGACTGGGTGAGGCATTTGAACTTCTTGCGGCGGCTGTCTCGGTATTGTACTACAGGACCCTAGTATTGACGATGCGCGCCAAGGTATTCACATGAAAATGAGGTACGTAACGCAGCCGCCGTAAACAGACCAGGCTTCATGCGAAAAGGAGAGCGATTTGATTGACCATAGCTCTTCATGCATATGTGAGGAATTAAGCACCAACAGCCTTGAGGTTACAATGCTACTTGCCCGCATAAACCATTAACGCGCTATTGGTATTTTTCAATGGTACTGGGCTGACACCAATCTGATACAACCAGTGATATTTGTGATAATGGTCTAGTGAAACATTACTGTAGAACCGGTCATTTGGTGACTTCACCGCCTTTATCTGATTTCCTGCCGTTTTCAGCTCTAACACGTTGGCCCGGATCGGAAAAGGGACGATGAATCGGCGGAGATAGCTCATTTGATTATATTAGCAAGGCCCCAATATAGAATCTCACACTGAGCTATAAGGATATCGTTAGTGGCCCCATCAAACTCGTTTACATAGTACTTCACTTATTCTCACTTGCTACCTTGTACTATGTAATGGTTGATAAGAAGAGAAAGACACGAATCACATAGCAATGAAGAAGCACGGTAACCTTCTGAGAACCAACACACTAGGACCCCCCTTTAGCGACGAGGGAACGAGTAACGGGTGGATAAAATGACTTGCTGCTACTCATCTTGCAGCTGGTCAAACGTCCTTAAAAGGCGGGGAATCTTTTGAAGCCACAACTCGATTAAGGCTGTTTTGGCTAGTACCACGTCCCGGCAGGCTGGAACCACACAACCTACCCTAATGCAACCTTCCCGGTTAGTGTGTGCTTTACCTGCAAATTGTACTGGCAAAAAAAAAAAGCGTGCTAGATGAGATAGTGCTCGACGGGAGCGTAGGACATACCCGAGACAGCTCAGAAGAAACCTTCAATGAAGTCTTGGTCTGAATCAATAGACGCCATATTCGGCGGAGAATTAATACTACGCATGCCACGTCTATAGGGTTAGCTTGTTCGTCAATTCATGCTTTTAACTATCCCGAATTACGAGTAATCTAAAAACACTTTCTCTATGAAAAGAGCATGATATGAAGAATCTCTAGTATAATTGATTCTTAAGTATTGTAAAAACGTACACGTGAAACATGCATTGGGAGAGTCGTACAACCGCAGGTTAAGCTCGTCATATTTGAATTGTCAAGATCCGCACAGACATTGACATGCATGATTCGAAAAGGGAACTCAAGATATACCTATATAAAGTACCTGCAGGTATCTCCAACAGGAGACCCCACGTACTGAAAGTATCGATTGCTCTAGTTAATAGATGATGCTACTATGATGGCAAAGTTCACGTAAGACCTAGAGCGGCGTGGAAGGAAGCAGAGCCAAGCTTGTCGTCGTCGCAAAAGACACAGATAGATGGATCTCATGACGCTGTTTGATTAAGACCAGGTTCTGCCAGAGTTTCAACGGGAACGTAAAAAATTTCCGAAAAGGAAAACGGCTGATACTCCAGGCGGCCCGTTTCGTCACATTATATACCCAATACCTGCTCAAAGGGTCGATGCGGAGAACCCTTCTTCGGCAACTCAATTGGCGAAAACTGTGAAGGGCTGGCCTGGCTGGGCTGCAACCCCCCTTGCCATGTGCTACGGGCCAAATGGCCGCGTCTGCAGTGGTACGACATACGATGCACCATGATCTTAAAATTTCACATCTATGGTTCGACACGGCCCAGGAACGGGTGCAGTCTCTCTCGAAACACAGATCCAATCCTATCGTGCTCTATATTAATAATAAGACGGCCTATCCTTCCTACTCAGCCAATTGTGGATTCTCATGGAACATAGAACGAGCCCCACGCCGATGCTCTACCCGTTCGTCACTAAGAAGTCATCCGAGTCACTGTTGCATCAGGCTTGTGAGCCGCTCTACGCTCAGATGTTGATGTGGTAACGCACACAAGTGAAATACATGATATGTCCAGGCGTAAAATGCGACCTTCTTGGCGTCGTCGCCCTCCGTGTTGCTCGTTGGTTGAAAGTGGTAGTTAGTGCTATTTCTCTCGTCAGCGCCATAAACAATTTTTTTTTCACGGCCCGCAAGAACACGAAATCCCGGCGCGTTGGTTACGCGACGCGATCTGAAGGTGGTGGTGGTGGTGGTGCGGGTGCCCCCGGGAGAAGGAAGATCGGGTTTTTCCTTGTTATTATTAGCCTGGCCTTGACGAATCTGGAGCTTCAAGCTAACCCACCTTTGGACAATGAAATGGAAACGGGCACGCCGCAGATGCAAACCCTAGCTCATGTTCTTGTTGCAGCTGGAAACACGCGTAGCATACTGTATTCTGTTGCAATGTACGGAGTATGCAGGCAGGTTATATACTGTAGAGACTCGAGTCTGTATTCATCCATGTCCACCGAGCGGGGTTGCATCAGCCCCTCATATCAGTTACTGTACAACGTTCTCTCTACTCTCAATGTAAATGATATTAAAAAAAAGATGAGACAACATATGGGCAGAGATTCATTAGTGTCACACGGTGATACTTGAGGAGCCTGCCCATCACAACATTATCCGACGACGACTTGTTGTAGTCGGCAGTAAAAAGACTCTAAATAGAAATTTCCCCTTTTTTTCAACTCGGTTTCTCAGGCCGAAGCTAGTATACATGTAGGACGGTATCTCGTTTGGCATCAATGAAATACTGAACCTTGAAAGCTTCTGGACCTGTATAAGGCTAAAGGTACCAACACGTACCTAAACACCTGACCTCTACTTCTTCCTCCCAAACCTGCCGCAAACGCAGCGCAAAGTTGCCAGGTACAGTACATAGGCAGATCAGCGGGTTTGTTTCAAGCTTAGCAAGAAGGTCGTCGCCAATCGTGAGCTTGCCTTTAGCCTTTACTCCGCACCCAGGATCTAATAAGATCCCTCCCGATTCCATTATTATCCTCTTACACGGTTTGATCGCCCCGATTGAGCTCTAGGCCTGACGTAGGATCACGAGTATACCTACTTACTTACCCTCTGGTCAGCTGATCGTGGGGTCATACAGTATACTGCGTATAGTACTTAGTGTAAGTAGGTCTAGTAGGACGTTGGCGCTTCTGAGAATGTTCTAACCTAACTAAATCGATAGGGCCATAAGACGGATGCTGAGTAGATTGTCCAGTGGTTTCCGAGACAAAGGCGGTTATTGGTCAACAGCTTCTTCTCTGTTGGTTTGTTGGTTGTTAGCTTGTTAGTTCGGTAAAGCCCCGTCGATCCCCCCGAACTTATTGTAGTGGTTGGCAATTCGATACAAGAGCAGAAACTATCGCCTCAAAAAAACGGTACGCTAAAGTGCTAATTCAGTTTGTCGTTGTGACGACATAAGTCTCTCGCCCAGGATCCGTCGTTTTCAAACCCCCGCCTTGAAAATGTGTTTTTTGTCTGTCTACAGTGGCAATTGGCAGCATGGTCGGCGACGAGGCTCGCGAGAATGAACCACTTGGCTTTCTGGGGTGGAGTTTGACTTGACAGGCAACCGTTCATGCATGTACATTCGCATTAGTTGTGAAGCTAGCGACGCAAGCTTTCAGGTTTTATTATGCGCAGTCTACAGTGGCCCTATGCCGCATTCGGCAACAGCCCGCAAGACCTCTCGGCCCCCTCCGTTCTAATTCCTGCTCCGATAGGATCCATCTATTCGTGGACTGCCCTACCTACTGTACATACTTATTGCGTGCAGACAATACAGTACCTGGTTTGGGCTCCTTCATGTTCGTCCTCTAGCGAATCACAACCGGCTGGACCGCTGGTCAGTCAGTCGCGAAACTCCAATGACGAGATAGCCGCGGCGGCGCCCCGTACAGTGAACAACGCGAACAGCTTCCTTTTCTGCGCATGGATACGCTTTATCATGACTTATTACTCAAGCACTGCAGGAGAAAAAAGTTTTTCTCTCCGTTTCTCCTCATCATCACTCCGTTGCTCGGTGGCATCCCGTATAGCCCCGCGCCCGTCGAAGAAAAGTGAGCAAAGAGATGCATCTATGCAAGTACAATGAGTCAAGTCAACGGGGAACGAAGGTATCATACCTCTCTTGTTGAACTGCAACGGCTCGGCAAAAAATTGACGGCAACGATTGGACTAAAGCACACAGAATGCTTAGTTTCTGTGCGTCGATCTTGGTACATGTTCCTATGGGAATATACAGAATCGAATTTATGCGTTTCATTAGTTATTTCTCATATGTTCTTCATCCCCACTTGCTCGTCAGGACGCGCTCGAGTCCTCCTCTTGGCTTGGCATTGCCTCGGGATTTGAGTAGCGATTACTCTTTCAGCTCTTACCAACCTCTCAATTTCACCACATCATCATGACATCCGCTACGTTATTTCCGCACCATTCCGAGCCTAGCGTTCAGCTGTCGTGGTCGAAATCGGCCGGAAGAGAGGGAAACCCGCTGTAACTGCATAGTGCTCCAGCTAAGATACCAGCCTGTTGAGGTAGGCTACGTAATTCGCTAAAGTGCGACGAACGAGGAAGCTAAGATAACAAATACGTCTCAAAAACGTTGCATCATGAGTACAGCCATCTCATGTCCGGCGCTTCGATGCAAACCTTCAAGGCATTCGCAAAAACTAGCATGTCTTTGGTTGGGCTATGGGATAGAGTTCTGCTGTCGTCGGCTAGGTGAGTGTTGACTCGAATCAAGCAATGAACTTCACCTAGGGTGAATACCAGCACTTCATCAATTATGTGACGATTAGCATTTCTTCATACAGAGAGAGTGGACGGTCCATTTACTTCTTCGATCGTAACGACCAAAAATCACAGAACGTCGTGGTATCGCTGATTGATCATTGAACGGCGTAAGACGACATACAGTGTGCTCTAGTCTATATGTCACCATTCGCTATCTACATTATAGACGGTTCGGCTGCGAGCACTTGCGTGTGTACGGTCACTAAAAACAGCACCTGGCTAGTCTAGTTCACTACCTTGAACGCACTCATCAGATGCTTCATAGGTATACTATTTGGAACCAACACTCGAGCTGATATGTAGTATTTTAGGTCATGAAGTGCTTGTCCCACGCTCGGGGATCGTCGTTAGGTATGATCTTAACACCGCCCTTCCGTGGCTCAACCTTAAGAACCCGATGTGGCGAGGCCTTTCGGGTCTGCTTTCGCCCAGAACTACTTTGTCCCGTTTTGTAGTGCCCAATAGCAAGCTCGCTTTCCCCCCGAGCACCTAGTATGTCGCTATCAGTGAGCAGGATGTTGGGTTTGTCCGGAAACTCGTGGAAGAATAGTACGCGGTCCGGAGTCCCCGCCTCTCGTCGAAGATCTTCAAACTCTTCAGGATATTGAAATATAAACTTCCTGTCACTATCGAACCTGAGATGAGCAGGTAAACGGCTGGTGCCCAGTACGTCTCTCCGATCCTCCCCGAGCCAGAGTCTTCTCATGCTCGGTGCCGAAGATATATAGCAAGCTTCAAATGGCATCATTCCGCTGAGACGCTCTCCGCCGCCGTCTTTCATGGCCAAAACTGGGCAGAATCCGCCCAAGGTCCGAGGTTCTTTTGGCCATACCGCGTCCTTTCCTTGGCCAACCAACGATTTCCCTTCGTCGGAGCATACTGACACATACATCTCGTAGAATCTAAGCTTACTTCTGCCCCCAACAACGCTAAGCGCCAGCGCCCCTTGAGCTGGATACTTACTCAAGTCCATATTCAACCGCGCCAGATCCGACTCGAATATTATCGGAAATGTCGCACCACTATCTAGCAGAGTCTCCAATTGACAGGAAGCGTCACGCCGCCGCGATTTTTTGGTTGCTTCCCTACCCGTTGTAAGAGTTGTAAGCGGATATCCACCCCTATGCACTCTGTTTTGTTTAATCGCAAATTCAAGGTTGACATTGTAGCTGCCAACGCCAAATGTGCCAGCGCCAGTGGTTCGTTCGAGGGGAAACCCTTTTTTCCCTAATACATTGGTCCCAGAGCCAGCTAAAGGGGGTTCCTGCCAGAGCCAACCAGGCCCATAGTTTGCTGAGTAACGGTCGAGCCTTTCACTTCTATCTATGCAAAAAGAGTTGTATGTTTGACACCTGTCGACTATATGGCCGGCATATATCAGCGTAAAGTCACACGAATATGGTATCTCTCCCGATTCGTATCCTTGAATTGCTGCCCTGATGTTGATCTTCTCATCTTCGCATTGACTACCATCGAGGGCCCATCTCAGAAGGTCTAGACGGCTAGAGATGCGATCTTGCTTCTCTCTCTCATCTCTAGCGCATCTTTGTTAGCTTGAGACCTAGACTGATGAATTGCGCATGCCAACATACTGTGGCATATTGTTCTCCTCGTTATCCTCCATGTTAATTCTGTCTTTGATTAGTTGGTCTAGGATCCTTTTATTGTGCTCTACCTGATGTGGCGAATTTTCTTCGTGGTAGCGCACAATAAATCTCTGTTGTTCGATTTCACGGTCTTTTCGCTGAATGTGACTTAAATTCTCACCCAACTTGCCAACCACTAACGACTCCCAGGGCTTTCTCTTTTCGCGTTCAGCTTCAACAGCTAGCGGTTGTAATGGTTCTAATACACCCATTTCTGCCGTTGTTTGTGAATGGCCTTCACTTGCCTCCGGCGGGTTGCTACTCGTTTTTTTACCGTCTCCATGTTCCTCCCATTGTCGTCTCTGATCTAGAAAGCGAATTCGACGTCGTTCTCTTGCTGCCAATTCATCTTCCGTCATCCCGAGCGTTCTGACGACGCGGCCACTGCGCTCCCCTGAACCATTTCCCTTTTCGTCATCCGAGTTTCGGTCATCTTCTCGTGGCCTTTTCTCCGTCATAGCTATTTGACGAGAGCCGTGGTATCGACTAGGTCTCGCAATGATGCGCAGAACACTCATGAATCACTAGCAGAATGCTCTAACCTGTTAAGCAACCTATGCGCAATTGTCAGGTTCCAACAAAGCCATTTAGGCGTCTTGTGCTAGACAACCTGCAAACGGCAAATGAATGTGTAGTGGTTGTCTCACTTGCAGCTATGACCACAAACCAAGCATTCTTTGTTTAAAGCGCATTGCGGAACTCCAAGATCAGCCGGCGGCGGCTACTGTCTCCGGAATGTTTGCGTCCTATCTTAGGCACCTGTTGGATTCCATGTGAATGGAGACAAGAACCGCAGCCCCCGCTTACTAGTGACCCGCGCAGACGTCTTCTTTACCTTTCCTCTCTGGCTTAGTTGAGCGTCGGGCAGCGTAGTATCTTCACAACTACTTTCTCGTCTGTAGATATCGCCTTCAGTCAAGCGATTAACTACGTACACGATGGCGCCAATGGGCGACCCAAACAAGGTGGTTGACGTCTTCCAACGGCTTGATGATCTCTACAAAGATGGCGATCTGGCAAATGATAGCCATGATGTTATAGACACAGAAACTGCGGATACTTTGCATAGTATCCTGTCCACTCCAAAAGGATATGACCCAAGCATTACAATCCCCAATATCATCAATTACCTCAGGGACAACGACGCAGGTCGGGATGTCGACTGGGACACCAATTTCACACTCATACAAGGGTATCTGGCAGACGCTCATCAGCGAATGGTTACCGGTAGTCTGGGATTCGGCGATCCTAAACTACGCGCTGCCTTAGAGGATGCGCGCGTAATGGTCAGGGTGCACCTACATTTCGAGAAACGCGCTCAGGAGAAAACACCATGGACTGATTCTATCCTCCGGGGTCAAACCCTACAAGAGCGCCTCCTGACTTATCCGAAAGTGTTTCCTCTTCCTGACCCTGATCGCTCAAAGTCCTTGTATCGACCAATAAAGCACCTGCCTCGTCCTAATGACGACTCGCCTCTCTGGACCACAACTCTTAAGGTTACTGACCCTGAGGATGGGTCATCAATCTTGGCCGAGGTTGATAACTATGTCGACAGCGAAAACAAATTCTTTCAATCGGCTCAGACTGGCGAGGTCGACGAGTCCACATGGAAAAGCAATAGATTTGTCGCCGAAAATAGAGCGTATGAGGATTATATGAGTCGCGGCCCAGCTGGAACTTGTGCTGACCCGCCCCCTCCATATAACGATGGTCCAACAGGCTCTGGAGGCCTCAAGGCCAAGAGCCCAGCATTCTATCGTAGACGTGGCTGGCAAAGAGCCGCGCTTCAGCAATGTCTCAACCTATTTACCAGTCACGAGAATCGTGCAGTCAACACCCCATGGCGTCGACCTGTTTTACCTTATGATCCTCCTCCGCAATTGCCAAGGGAGATTGCATATGTGCCACGAGTGGAGAATAATGTGCGCGACGAAAAGATTAAAGATCCATTTTCATGGCTTCATTGGTCTTCCCAGCATGCGAAGATCGTAGATTTCCTGGCGGCCTGTCAGCGTCGAAACTATACCCAAAAGTATTGGGACGATTTCTCGGCTCCGGCATTGCCTAAAAATTTCCGAGGACCTCAGATATATAGAGGGTTGACTGTTCACGATCAACACTGGCTGAAGATCGGCAAATATCTTGAAAATCTAGAGAACTTGATTCAAAGCGCGTGGGGGGCAGCGCCTCGCCCTTTTTTGAGAGCCATTTTGCGAGATATTGATGCCGGAAGACATGAGAATACAGGTGGTCCAGGTATGGACAAGAGCCACATCTTGCCAACCAAGGATGACGAGGATATGCTTGACAGAAAGCGTCATTGGCGTCGAGATATCAAACGTAGAACCTATATCGACAATCAAAGCGACAATACGAATGATGATAATTATAAGCTTGTAGACGACTTCGATATTGCATGGTTGAGATATCTATGCGAGCCGTCACGCACGCTAGAAATGTGCGATCCGTCGAAGCAACCGTCGCGAAATCTTGCGATCATCTTTGATGCGAAGCTTCAGTCATACTTCAGGAACTTAGAAGTATCGGGCTACCCCGACAGCAAGGAACTCAGCATCTGGGGAGAGAACTACGATGATATCGATGATGTTAAACGTAAATATAAGCCGAGCACCCTCCGTGCTGTTGTGGCATATATCAACGGCTGTACGGATTCGGAATTGTTTTACAGTGGAGAAAGGGATCCCAATCCCGAGCATCCAAATGCTTGTTACCAATATTCCCTGGAAGAAGCGGAGTTTCTCTGTGTGGATCTTTCAAATCTTGGACGATGCTTGTAAGTTTAGGTGAAAATACGAACAGATCGAGATGGGACGCTAACAGATTCCAGGTACATACCAGAGCGTGGAAATGAGCCTGCGAGAGTTGGTCGGCCAAGTTACAACGTACACCCTGAGGATCGTGTCAGGTGGCGCTACTCAGGAATGGAACAGTTCCACACTTCCAGTAAGGAATATTTGGACGAGATGGTAGACCATTATGATGCTTCTTATGGCAACTGGTCGTCATACCTTAAGAATAGGCCTAGATTCTCTCGCGAGCTCGAGTTCATGCTAGATCATACAGGACCGGACTTCCATTACGAATTGGAACGCGTGGAGACGCAGGATGAGCATCCAGGAACCAAGGCTGCCTTGCGCAAAAGACGGGAGTTCATCAGGGAGTATCTCGCGCCAGAAGGTCTGTGTCGAATTGGCGATCCAGAGTCAGACAGTATCGAAAATGCGCGAGCTGCGCCCCGTCGAAAGGACCTGGCCCCCTGGGAGGCGGTCGGAGCTTACTTGAAGAAATATCACGAACAGCACAAGGATATGCATAATCACATGAGGTACTACTACCCGGGAGATGCACGGCACCCACAAACGCCTGAGAGAACGGCTCAATTTTTCAGGAATCTAGCTTATCGCGCGGGTCGGACTTTGAGATACGTGGATCAGATCAAGGACAGACTACAGTATCTGGAAAACAATACCAAAGCAGTGACATCAAAGGCCCCCCTGGACCTCTCGGCAGATCTCAAAGAGCCACGCCCGGAAAATAGCGGTGATGCCCCAGTTCCTGCTATAGTTGAGAAATGGTGGCAGGCTATTCCTGTCAAGGACCACAATTCTGCTATCGAGAAGTGGAATACTTCCATAAAAAAAGGCTCTGGCGAATTAGCACTCTTACCACCAAACATCAACGAGGTTCTAGAGAGGGCAGATCCGCAGACGTACCGGCTACCGTCCCAAAACCCATTTCCAACAAAACAAGACCCTTTCACCATTATCCGGGAGGGGATCATTGAAAACTGTTTTCAGAACCGGCCCACCATGTACCCAGGCCGGCTAAGTGGTTTCAAAGACCAGACAAAGAGTGAATTCCAAGGTTATGAAAGACCGAATCTCTTTGAGTGGGCAACAAAGGACCAAAGAAGGTATCAGGCCCCACACACCCGACGGCACTTCTTTAACATGCAACGATGGCCACCCTCCCGCATCCTTCCACATAGACGTGAGGCCATCCGAGCGCGTAAAGACGAAGTAGCTAGGAAAGATCCGTCCAAATCCGATCAGGCTTATGGTATCTTGACCAACCGAGTGCCCATAGGAAAGGAGAAGCCGCTGTATGCCCATCCTCTCATACATCATCACGGCCACGCCCCCGAACCAGATTGGCGCTCCTATAGGGACCCCCCCTTGCCGTTGTCCAAGACCCTTGGTGCCAAGAGCAAGATCAAGAATAAGGTCGACGAAGAAGAGAGTGACTCAGACTTCTCTGGCGTCGAAGACGATAGTGTCAATATGGCTGGTGTTGAACCCGATCTTAGCCATACCTACGACCAAGACTTGCTCGACCCAGGCTTCTTTGACATTGACGACGCTGACTCCAACTATGCTGATGACATTAAGACCGGTAAGGGCAAGACCATGGACAAGAAAGGGGCAACATCGGGGAAAATGGGCCCAAAGACCCCGAAAGTAGCGCCACCAAAGGGACTAGCTGCTCTGCCTACTCCGGCAAAAACTCCGGCAAAACCAACAGCACCGATGGAGTCTGAAATGGAACCCATAGTGGAATCCAAAATGGGGATGAAGGGCCCGAAGGGCCCAAATGGTCCAAAGTCCGCAAAGGGGGCAAGGCCAGCAACAACCAGAAAGACAGCAAGGGGAACGTCTGGGCTTATCCCCTACGAGCGAAGTAACCAGAAGTTCGCACCCGGACCAGCTGTGTTCCCTATGGGAGACACATTGCTACAAAAGGTACTCATCAGCCACGAGCTGAACACCGGTAAGTGAAGAAGACGAGCTACAAGGCTACCAGCCGACCACCCTCACTTCTACTAACCTACCCGTCAGCATTGTATCCGGAAAAGCCTTTCTACCAACGTCGATTATTGGGTCTCCCGAAGGTGTGGCAGAAAATCGTTAGCTCTGATGTGCCTCTGGTTCCGTTGGTGCCCCAAACTGCGAGGTCAAACATTCCTCGTAGCAACCCTAGGAAGCGTAAGATGCCCATCGAGTTCTTGAATAACTCGGCGTCCACCAAGAAATTCCGCAGTGATAAAACGGTCCCTTTGATGCCCGGTGGCAACGGCGGCCAGTTCGGGGCAGCGACGGCCGTTGAAGTGGAAGTAGAGACAGCTGGTGAGACGGATATCGAGTCTGCGGCCTCCTCGCCGTATCAAGAGTTCCAAAAGACTACAGTTCAAACGGGTGGAAAGAAGAAAGGTAGCCCTACCATGCCCACGCCAACTAAACCAGCTACAACCAAACCAGCCATGCCGGCCTGGTCAACCAAACCAACGAAGCCAACTATGCCGGCTATGGAAACCAAGCCAACCAAACCAACCAAACCAGCTGTGCCAGCTATGGAAACCAAATCAACCAAGCCAGTCATGTCAACCACAAGCGCTCCCGGTGTAGGCATTGAAAACCAGGTACCCGAGGGTTTTGTTTCTCTAAATATTTACCCCAAGCCGTCTAGGAGGAAGGCGAAAGATGCATTCGAACGCCAATTCGCCGGAGTGAAGTGGACTTCATCGAACGTTGACTACAAATACTTGTTTAGCGCGGCATGTCGGTCACTGGCAATGAGTCTTAATGCTCAATTCCCCGGGACGAAGTTAGCGACGACTCCCGAAGCTCTCAGCGAACTCGCCAAGACAAAAGAACTCGAAGATCTCCACCCGTACATGTACCAGCACGATAACGACTACTTCGACCTCCACTGCGTCGCCTACCTACTGCAGGCCTTCGGCGAGAAGCAAGGCTACAAGGTCCAGCTCGGTGTCGTCCAGGAAGACCCCGACGGAAAGCAGCAATATCCGCTGTGGGCGGACAAGAAGTCGAGCCAGAGGACGTTCGCTGCGTTCCTTTCGGGATCCAAGTATAACAAGGATCCGGAGAAGATCATTGTCTGGATCCGATTACAGCAGAACACGAAGTACTCAAGAAGCTTGGTGAACCCCTACTCCGGCCTTCCGTACAACTCCTACGATTCAGTGTCTGCAGTCGAGGAGGCCGACGAGGCCCTAGCCTCACTTCCAGACACCCCCGAGGAGGGGACGTTTTGAGGGTCGTAACGCACAGATACGTCAGGGGCTTGGCCGTTCTGGGGATACTGGCGACCTAGTCAATTCCCTTTGTCTCTAAAACCTTGTCGCAGGACCGCAATCGGCAAGTCTCTCAATCAATTGTTATTTCCTTCTTACCAGGCGCCGCATTCCTTTGTCTTCCGCAACCACTGTTACCGATCGACGAAGCCGGGCCCTAAACCCCCAGCTATTCTGTCTTTTGCGTATCGGCGTTATGTATTCTAGCATTCCATAGAAGAAAAAGAGAACGTAATTTGGTTCCGAGTAGTAGTTTCTTTGATTCTATGATACATGATATTAATGATACACACACAATACCCGACGGTCGAGGTCCTCAAGGGATCTTGATAACGAGCTTTCCTATTCCGCCTTTGCCCGTATACACTTGCTCGCATGCCTTCCTGACAGCTTGTATGTCCTCGAGATCTACTACCCTCTTGACAGCCTTGACCTTACCCGTCGCGATGATCTCTCCCGTCTGCTCAGTGTCCTCTCGCACAGCAAAGTTTCCAGATACTTTCAAGCATATGTTAGTAGTGACTCCTACTACAGATAGAAGCACATGAGTGTCGATATATAACGGATTAAAATGCTAGAAAGAGTGAAGGGAACACAACTGAGAGGGACAAGATGTGATTTGAAGGTAGAGGAAGCATAGCTGTCTATGGAAATATCGCACTCACCGAACTTATACTTGATATTCGTGCCGCGCAACTTAAAAGCATAGTACCACTGCGCAACAGTCAAGACCCAAAAAATCCAAAAGGGCGCATTGGGCATCATCTCGCGGAAGAGACCCGGATGCGGCACACTAGCAATAGAAACAACAACACCCGTCTTCGGGTTCGCGAGAGGAAAGTTGTTGTTTCTATCCCACTGCGTATTCAGCACGAAATCCACACTGCCAGCCGGGATGACATCGGTAAGGCGCTTCGTAGTCTTGTAATCGATGAGCTGGTCCACGAGATTGGGGAGATACTTCTCGACGAGGGGGATCTTCTCCGTCGAGACGGTGGAGATCACCTTGCCCACGCGATAGTGGTTCTTCAATACCTGGATGGCGACCGAGCCCGTCCCGCTCAGCGCCCCCGCCACGAACACCGTCTTGCCTTCCAGCCCGTCCGTGACGCCGTTCTCGCGCATCAGCTTCAGCGCCGTCTCGGCGCATTGGTAGGCCGTCTGCGTGAACCCGAGCAACGCGGCGGCGTCTTCGTGCGGCAGACTTGCGGGCTTGGGGAGAACGCAGGACTCGGGGGCCACGCCGTATTGCGAGAGGAAGCTGGACTCGGCGAAGATGTCCATGGGACGAATCGTGCTGCCCACGGCGTACACCTCGTCACCCACTTTGAACTTGGTCACTGATGATCCTACGGCTGCCACTACGCCGGACTAAACAAACTGAGTTGGCACTGCGTAGTTGAAGAGTGGGATGGGTACTTACGCCTTCGAGCCCTAGTTTCAGGGGAAATTCCGTCTTCCCGGGTAGAATCTTCGCCATGCCGCGGGCGCGCTGTGTGTCACCGGTTTGTACCCCGCCGGCATATAATCTAATGAGGACATCATCCGGTTTCTTGATGGTTGGTAGCGCCGCGTCAATGACTTCGTACTCAGAAGGAGTACAGAATTTGGGCGCTACAAGGGAGCGCATAGTTAAAGGTAGATTGGACATTTTGGTCTGTGAAGTTAACGAATGAGTTTATTGCTTTAGCTGTAGCAAGGTGGTGAATGACTCGAGGAAAATGAAAGGTTAGGACTTAGGGAAAAGGCCCCTTAGAGCGAGAAAAGGCCATATATATATCCATAATGTCGTGTTGCCATGGAAAAGAAAAAAATTCAAGACATTTCATTCAGCTCAGCTGCGTCAGCCCGTTGATATTGATATTCGGTGGTGGCCGCCGAAAGGTGGATACGAAACCGCCGAGTCCCCACCGAACGCCTACCGAAAGGGCTTCCGGCTTGGCGGAAATGATTATTGATCTGGCTGTTAAAATATAATTACCATCTGCCTGGGCAAAAACATCTTCTAGATCGTTCTTCAGGTGCGTCTATGGAGCTTACCGTTGTCTACTAATAAATCACCCCGATGACTGATCATGCAGGCTTAAATATATATATTTTACTGCATCTGTCGATGAGCTATCTGGGTATCTAGGTATCTGCCTGTTATTTGGCGTCGCATCTTGCTCTAATCTACGTGTCTTATATTGCTGTCTCTATTACTCAGTCAAATAATTCTATGGTTCGAGAGTACAGGAGAGAGTTTTATAGAAGGCATGTTGATTCAATAACAGGCATTTTCTTATTTAGTCGGAACAAGGAATCGATCTATGTGCTAAGGAAGAGGGGAAATGCATAAGTATATGGGAACTCGACAACGGTCGCTAACAAAATCGCTGTAGCTGAAAAAGAATCAGGTACGTATCTTAAAAATGCATACGTATCGATCAGGTACGCGAGATCGGGAGCGTTATGAGGCGCAAACTGATTCCACTTGCTGATGTGATCCCCCTTTTCTCGTATAAGTACCTCCGTGGCGTTGTTAAGACTTGGTTACATCCCAAAAATGTTGTAGCAATTACTACCTATACCTTTAAAATCGGCCAAATGATGATTTGGCGAAAGACATTTATTGTAAACATTTCATCTGATTTCAGGTAGGATCCGCAAGGTATATCCCTTGCGTTGTCAGTATCTACATAGATTAGACGTCTCACCCCGCGACTCGGTGCGCCAATCGTCCTTTATGTATTTCTTGTATGCAGGGAAGCGTGGAACGAGTCAGTTACCACCTTGGATCGTGGGGTCACAATTTGAATAACTGTGCCTGGTTACAGCAGCAAACCAATTGTTTTGAAACAAAAACAGCAAATTGAAGGTTGGAGTTCTTACCGCCGTATCGATTGGTAGATAGATGCCTTGCCTCCCTCACAAATACCACAGCGCCTGGAAGCGCCTCGTTACCTATCCCCATCATGGTAGGCAGGCGAGACGCTGGCGACAATCGTACAGGTAGCCAGGGCGCATGCATTTAACTTGGCCACTGAATTTTGTCAGCAATCGACGACCTACCATTTCGGATTGTCTGCGCATCCACCAAAAACCCCTTAAGGGAAACCCCCTGGCCAGAGCTAGAGCTAGCCCCAGAGCCCCGGTTCACGATATACCGATTTAGAATAGCATGAAACAACCATGGCTGCAAGGAACGTGGCTCCATCGGGCCCCTCCACAGCTCTCATCTAAGATCCATTCTCATTGGCGCATAGTCGCCAGAGAACCGCCGAACTTCCTCTTTCTTTCTGGGAAACAAAACTAGGGATGGCGACGTAGCAGTTACCGGCGGCGGGCGCAGCGAAACATGACCAAAGGGATTGGACCTGGCCGTCGACGGACTGCTGTAGCCAGGGCGCCACCATTGGCTGTCGTCAGCTCGTATTAGTCTGGTCTAGGCAGTTCCCTTCGATCGGTTGTTTGCCGCTTCGGTACTTTGTAGATTTGAGGGGGACTAAACAAACAACGTTGCTTCAAATAGGGCCGTTATGTCCACTCTTGATCTGGATCGTCATGCAAGTCGATCTATTCATTCCGTTTCATATTCACTTAATTCCTTTTGTTATTTTTTTTTCCACATCTGACGTTCTGTTCTTGGGCTGGATACCTTGAGAGTAGTGTTGTTCCGATCCTTCTTTGACAGACAGAAATAAAAATGAAGACATCGTCATCAACAATCGCCGCTGCGGCGGTTGCTTTCGCCCAAGCGGGCTCGGCCCTGCAACTCACCACGACGGATATCAACTCCGTCAAAGCGGCCGCCAAGACGGTGTCCAAGGGACTATATGTCTTCCACAACGCAGCTGCCACGACGGGTCAGTTCAACCAGCCGCAGCCGTGGTTCTGGTGGCTCTCGGGCTCCGGCTGGACCGGATTGATGGACTATACCGTTTACACCAAGGACACGACGTACAAGGCGGACCTGCTATCGGCTCTCGCGAAGAACGTCGGTCCCAAGTATGACTTTGTGCCCCCCGAGCAAGCTGGATGGGAAGCCAATGATGACCAGGTAAGGCTTCCTCCAACCTTAACTCCGAACAAGGGGTGCATGAACGCCATGTCACACAATGTCTGACATATAACACGCAGGCCTATTGGGTGTACAATGCCCTGACAGCCATGGAATATGGCTTCGATACATTGCCGGGCGCTCCCGCCTGGGACGTCATCGCCACAAACGCCTTCAACCTCTACGCGGAGCGTTGGCAAATCGATAGCACCACGTGCGGCGGTGGACTGAAGTGGCAGTATAACCCCCAGGCCAATGGCTGGACTGTGAGTTCTTCAACTATTTCATTTCCCCTTTTTTTCTTTGACAAAGAGTAAGTTGGTCCGCTAATGCGCGAGATGTGTTGTACAGTACAAGAACGCCGTGACAAACGGCGCCTTCTTCCAGACGGCCGCGCGGCTGGCGCGATACACGGGGGACCAGAAGTACGCGGACTGGGCGACCAAGATCTGGGACTGGTCGCGGAGCGTGGGGCTGGTGAGCGCCGACTACCACGTGTACGACGGGACGTCGGACGACAAGGGGGCCAACTGCTCGTCGGTGAACCACGACGAGTGGTCGTACAACATCGCGACGTACCTGCACGGCGCGGCGCACATGGCCAACTTCACCGACGACCCCGCGTGGGAGCAGCACGTGCAGGGCTTCGTCAACACGGCCGCCCAGGTCTTCTTCACCCCGGCCAAGACGGGCGTCATGTTCGAGCAGAAGTGCGAGCCCTCCCACAGCTGCACCACCGACCAGACCTCCTTCAAGGCCTCCCTGGCGCGCTGGCTCGGCAAGACGGCTGTTCTCGTGCCTAGCGTTAGGACTACCATCATGAGCATGCTCTCCAAGAGCGCCGCGGGAGCCGCACAGAGCTGTGTCGGGAACGGAAACTCCACCTGCGGCGTCTCGTGGTCGGGCGCCGGGTTCGACGGCCAGTCTGACTTCGGTGTTGAGCTGAGTGCTCTGGAGACGATTCAGAGTCTGCTGGTCTTCCAGGCGCCTCCGTTTGCCGTCAAGAACCCCAAGGACGACAAGGCTACTCCTGCGACGAACATTGCCGTACCTGCTACCCACTCCAACTGTGCGCGCAGGAGCAGATAAGAGGAAGGAGGAGGAGGACGGGGATAGATCTATTTATTTGTACATATGAAACCGCGATATCGCACGTATATAAACTGGAATGATTGATTCATTTGCATGGGATAATAGCATTTAGGCTAGACGGCTTAGGTAGTCAAAAGAACAGATTAAGTCAAGGATGAAGTGGTTTCTCAATGCGTGACTTGCTGCCAGTGACAGAACAGCAATAGACAACGAAAATAACTTGGCAGCAGTCTATAATATTCATGCGTATAACTTTACTGGATCAACGCCTTGGCCACACCTCACCCCGTCACGGAAACGGACGCAAACGGATGTGGACAAATTTGGATCACACACGCAAGAGCACATGGGGAAAAAACATTAGCTATGAATTAACAATATTCTCAGCTGTGATTGCCATCATTTCATGACTCAATTGTAAACCTATCCCTTATAACAGTTCCTTCGAGGTTGAATTGGTCGGGGACTTCCCCAATGCTTCGACACAACAAAAAAACGCCATGCCATACATACATACAACGGATTCCAAACCTGTCCTATTTCAAACAACAATACCAATACCCTTCTAACAGACGATGAACAATGCATGCAGGCAGCCCTTACCCACGAAAACCTGGTATCATTCAAGCATATAAACAAGGTCCCCAATCGCCCATATCCCGTGTTTCCGTGACCCTCTCAGTTGTTTATTTACATCTCGTACAAGAACCCCCCTAGTCTTACTGCGTCCGGTAGAACTTCCTGTACAGAAGATGCAGTAGAAGGTTCACGTTGACCCTCAGATTGCCTTCGAAGAAGTCCATAAACTGCCGAGCTTCAAATTGAGCTTGGAGGAGGTCTTCGATTGGTATGACGGCGCTGGCCCCAGGTATCTGGATATGACCGCGGCTTCCTTCGACATTAAAGATACCGACTTGGTCACACGCAATCGTTAGGTTGATGCTGCCCCAATCGCGCTCTGGCACGCCTTGCCACGATACAATCACGCCCTTCCCGAATAGAGCGCGCACGCTGTACTTGTAAGAGCCAAACTTAGGCACTCGTCCTGATTTCTCGAGCTCTCGCTGGTGGTTGTATTGTTTTGTGAATGGGAAGAAATGACGTTTTCTAGAATACAATGGTTAATAATGATCATCGCTGGAAACTCGGGAAGCTTACCCTTTGTTCTTTTGGAGCGTGGCCATGGCCTGCTCGATATAGTCATCGTAGCTCTTCCGCTGCTGTTCAAGGTATTTGGCCTTTTGGTGAAGATTGCTGAGCGTCAAGCGCACGCCTTCCAGCTCCCGTTGTCGCTGAACACGGCGCCGGCTCTTTGTTCTGATATCTAGCGCAATTGCGTTCAACACGTCCTGATAATAATTGTGTTTTGTGATGCGCCCCATTTGCTCCAAACGCATGATATTTTCCAGGGCATTACGTTTCATATCATAGTACGACATGCGAGTCACGTCGACCATATTCACGTCCGAGTAAGCCCCCCTCGTGTTGCTTCCCGAAGCAAAATCTTCTCTTAGGAGTGTTTGCCACTTGTGCTCGTCTTCTTGGGTCGGCGGACGAACAAGAATCTCCAACAAGTTGGCACCTGACTGAACTCGAATGATGTACAGGATACACCTCTTCGTTTCCATAAAGAGAGACTTAACCTCTGCCTCGGGGTCATTGACATCATGGAGCTTGGGCGTGAGGAACATTTGTATATCGGAGGAGCCGGCTGCGTGCATTTCGTTCTCGTTGCTCTTCGCGCTACCTAGATCCTGGAGGATCTCACAAAGTACATCGTTCCGACCGGGGCAGATGCTAGATAATTCTTGAGCTACAAGGCTGTGGATAGCAAACACATCGCTCATCTTGATGTAAAGTGTTGGTCGGTTTTTAGCATATAAATCGTTGAATTCGTCCACTCCGAAAGTGCTCTCGGCATCAGCGACCGAAATTAGCCCACGAGTAGTATGAGCGAGTCGCTCAACGGACTCTCCCACAAACGCATTAAGGGGCTGGAGATAAATGTTATCGCCTCCAAATGCGCGACCTGAGGCTGCTTGACTCAGTACCTTGGCGACTTCGCCTAGATTGCGTTTCTGGAGTGGACTAAGGACCTTTTCAACCACGCCAACTTGCTCTGGATTAAGCAGAGCTGGCTGTAGATAGAACCGCCAGATCCAATTGCTTACAAGCTGGAGTATGTGGTGTTGGGGTTCACGCTTGAACCGATCGCATAATGCTTCAAAGATTTGCTGGCAGATGAAACGTAATCCGTATGGTATCCTCGGGAGTAGGTCCTCGAAAGCGACGAGGAATTGGTCGCATATTTCCCTTAGATCTCGAAGGTGATCGATGAATAGTTCGCGGGTTTCTGGATCTTTAATAGCGAGATCACGCGGGATATCTAGAGGGCGCCTGCTGGCCTGGCCGGTGCGAAGTTCCTCATCATTGATAGCCGACCGGTATATCTGTAAGGGATCGCTCTCTAGATCCAAAGCAGGATCCTCGATGATGTTGTCTCGTATTAATGGGCCAAGGAGCTCTCTTAAGTATTTCCTGTCGCGAGGTGACCGGCTGTAGTTAGTCAAAAGCCTTGTCCAGAAAAAGTTGCCTCGGAAGTAGTCTTGCACAGAGCTGCAATAATCAACCTCCTCGCGTATTGATCGAACTATAAGTTTCAGGAGATAGTACTCTTCCCTGGTCTTCTGTGCATATCCGAATAATCCCATGACCAAGAGCTCAACACGTTTGTACTCTTTCTCAGTAGTCCCCTGTTCCCGGAGACGTCTAAAAAGGCGGGCGAGATAATGCGGCTGTGTTTGGAGATTGAAAAAGAGTTGTTGATATGAGTCAAGCTTCTTCCTGGAGCTCTTGTTGAGGGCCTTTAGATCGAATTGGTTTCCAGATGAGATGGAGGCATTGGCGAGGAGGCTGGTGGTGTGGCCGCCGTAATTGCTCTGGTGTTTGACTACTTCATCTAGTGTGATTTTATTTTTTACCAAAAGGGCGATCTTGATATCTAATTGATCAATATACTGCTCAAGCATTTCGTTTTGTCGAACTTGTTGGACCACAGTCTTTCGCACGCGTTCGAATTCGATCTCTTCGTTGAAGTCAAAGTCACTATCGTTCAGTAGATGAACGAAGTTTTTCACAGCTCCAACAGGAGGATTTTTCCCGCCTGTAAGACTTTTGTAGGCTTCTCCTTGTAGCTTGGCTCGAACGAAGCTCTGAATCTTGACCACCTTTTGCATATTCTCGTTGAAGTGCTTCTTTTTAGCGTCAAATCGTTGTCTTACAATGAAGCCTTGGGCTAGTGATTGCAGCTCAGTGATTTCGTCTTCGTGCTCGTCGAGCTCATTCAATAGTTCTCCAACGTTGCAACGGAGAAGCATGGCTCTTGCTAGAGCTTGGAGCGAAGTAATTTCTTCCTCATGAGAATCGAGTTCTTCTAGGAGTGAGCAGTGATGCTTCCTAGACAAAAACCCACGAATCCGAGCTTGGAGATCCGTAAAGATAGCCGAATGCATGTCTAGGGAGTCGAGAATCGATGCTATACGTTGACGAGCTATCATACCACGTGCTAATGCCTGCAAATCGAGAATTGCGGCTTCGTGGCTATGTAGGGCATCGATTTTTTCGGAGATCTCTCGGCGGACAGCTGCGGCCCGTACGTGAGCCTGCAGCATGCCGATATTTGAACTATGTCGTTGAAGTTCTAGCTTGGTTGCTGTAATGTCTTGTCGTTGTTGTTTACCCCGAATGGCGGCTTGAATAGCAGACCATTGCGGTCCGAAGCTCTGCAGGGCTTCTTTTTGTAGATGCATCTGGCGTCTCGTCAGCGTCGCCCTGGCAATAGCTTGTAAGCCTGCAACAGTTTGAGCTTGCTCTCCTAACGAAACTAGAACGCGTTCCACTTTCTCTCGTGCTATCATTCCACGAATCGCGGCCTGAAGCTGTAACACAGGACCAGCCATACTACTAGTTTCTTGTTGTTGTGCATGAACCCGCTTACGCGCGAGATGACCCCTAAGTATGGCCTGGATACTGCGCACCGGCCCATCTGTGACTGCCAATTGAGACTTTGTATCTCGTACCTCATTTCGAGCCTTGACGGCCCTTATTAAACTCTGAAGCTTGACGATATCATTTTCCTTGGCTTTCCAGAAATGCTCTCGATGCATCATTTGGCGACGAACGAGAAATCCGCGCGCGGCGCTTTGAAGATCGACGGCAAACCTGCGCATTTGAAGCCGGTAGTCCATAATTTGACGTGTCCATTCTCCTCGTATGCGCGACTGAAGGTCTATAAGCCATTCCTCCGAGTCCCACAGCTGTCGCATTACGTGGCCAAGCTGCAACCGAAGCATGGCGCCCCGTATTTGAGCCTGGAGGTCGACGATGGCTTCCTCGTTCTCGGCCAATTCTCGATCGATACGTTCCTCTTCTGTTTCTACAGGTTCCGGTGGAGGCAATTCCACCCCAAAGTCGGCACCCATATTTCCAAAACTAGGCATACTAACGCCGAGCTTATCGAGGCCCTTCTGTGTAGCTTCCAGCTCGTGTTGTTCGAATTCTAGCTGGCCCACCAAGTTGCCTATTCTAAAATCCACAATGCCCTTTCGGAAAAGAAGCCAGCTGAGAGCGTGCACACAGTGAATAACTTTCGGGATGTTCTTTTTCTCGTACAGATCTGTCAACTCGAAGCGGAATAGATCAGGCATTTCCACTTCGTCAAGGTAGCGGAAAAAGGTAGCAATGTTATCCCAGTGCCTGGCCTGGAGGCGTGGCTGTCGAAAAATACGGTATCGACGGCCGGGGTTTAGAGCTTCGACAACCTCAGCTAGGGTCACACCGTCTCTGAGGGCCTCCTCCAGCTCAACAATGGGGGGGATGGGACGGTGAATAATGTCTTCAATCCATTCCTTGGCTTCACCGATATGACACAGATATTCGTAGGCTTGCAAAAATTGGCGCTGTTTGTCCATCCAGTTCCGCCCTTCGAAGCCGTACCGGTCACCGCGCTGTCCATTACTTCCGCCGTCGGCTGTTCCCATGCGCTGTAGTTTACGCCGCCCCCGCAAACCCACGACTTGTTGCGCTGGAGAGGTAATGGCAAACTCTTCCGGCGACCCATCTTGTGCCAATCTAGATAACGTCCGAAGCTGACTTGTGGAAGAGCGACCCAATTGCTGCAGGTCCGGGCGAGCGAGAGACGAGTGTACAACGGCATGGTGGGACTTTGTGGGGCTGGTATCTGGGCGTATTGAGTCTGAGCGTGTCAGAAGCATAGAGGTGGGGCGCGTGATTGTTGGGCGCGAGAGCGATGTAGGCGATGGAGTTGGCGACCTCTGACTTTCATAGAGAGAGAGTTTGCCAATATCGATACTTTGGCCGCGTTCATGGTACTCGGGGCGACGAGGAGGGGTGCGAGGCGGAGGCGGAGGTGAGGGGGAGGAAGATGTAGGTGGTTGCGGAAGAGGCCTCAGCGACTGTCTGGCCATACTATACATTTTCTCAGGACTCCTGGGGGGCTCTTCAAAGGTGGCAGCCCGGTGTCGGATGGCAGCTTCGCTTTTACCTCGCTTGTGCCCGAGTGTTGCTGAGCTGTAGCCATTACCATTACCATTAGAGGCAACGGATGAACTTGTGCTGGCGTGGCTGTGGTTGTATATGTCGGAGTTGAGAGAGCTGTGCGAGTAGCCAGACGAGGCCGACGACGACGTTGTTGACGGCTGGCGATTGACAAGCGGCGGGTCAATCGAGTACGACTGCCGAAGAGGATGTGGCCGGTACGACATATCGTTAACTAGCACCAACAGCCCAGGGGATGGTCTTCCTCAATTGTTGTGTATATAATGCTCCGTCAGAGACTAGAGTCTGCATACCAGCGGCTATAGGGAAAAGGTAGCAAAGTTGAGAGCCCGTCGCCTGCAAGGTTCGCTCGTTGAATCGGATGTGTCGGTTTTGTTATGATTGGAGCCCAGCACCGCTGCAGAGTGTATCGCCTTGTTGCCGATAGGATTGGAGATAGATAGAGTGACGGGTATCAAGATAAAGCAGGCCTTGTGAACATGCGTTGGATATTGTATTAGCTGGTTTCTAGGAGGGAACACCTTCTTACGGTGTTGAACGCTGCTCGATGCGCGCCTCTAGCGCACCCATGTAATTGAAAAGAAAAGGACTATGCAAAGCCTATCGCATAGGAATGCTGAGACCACTTGCTAGAGTTGAAGTGGGTTAAAGTGCGGCGATGTGTGAAATGCATGCCAATTCAATCGGCGGTTACCAGCACGATAAGCACTGGCTAATGGTTAAACGGAATCGCAGCGTAGTGCAGCATCAGGAAGATGGAAGGCGGCATTGGGCATCAGGCCTTCCAGATTAGGTAGTTTGTTTATTTGTTTTCTAAGACGGCGGAAGAGCAACCACCAATCACCAGCCACGAGTGCCCCTCACTGCGGCTCACCCAAGCCGCTGCGGGGGACCGAGCTCAAGCCACAGTGATGACGAGCAAGTCGCATAAATCTGTAGCTCCACTATAAATCAAGAGCATTATCGATAAGATGAATTTTTATCCAGTCCCCGCAATCGGCCAATCAGAGACCCCGCTGTTCTGCGCTGCTTCCATGGCCTATAATAAAATTCTGGTGCGACTCGGCCGTAACTAATTTTCTTCCTTTTTTTTTCTTGGGAAGAAGTTAAAGCTCAAGCGCGCCGACCTGGTCAATCAATTTATCTACGCCTTGTCGCCTATCTTCGACCTCGCTGCTCTTTTAGCTTCTACTCCGTTCATTTCCTTGAACGCACCAATACAAGATGCCTGCCACTAACGGCCACTCCGCCGTCAACGGCAAATCGGACTTCGTCCACCACACCAAAGCTGTCGAACTCCTCAAGGAATATGAGTCTCACGATGGCCTGTCCATCACTGACCTAATGGATACCAAGACACGTGGCGGCTTGACCTACAATGACTTCCTTATTCTGCCTGGCTACATCGGCTTCCCTGCTTCCGAGGTCGTGCTCGATTCCCCTATCACCAGGAACATCACCTTGAAGACACCCTTCGTTTCCTCGCCCATGGACACCGTCACCGAGCATGAGATGGCCATTCACATGGCCCTGCAGGGCGGCTTGGGCGTGATCCACCACAACTGCTCTCCTGATGCTCAGGCCGAGATGGTCAGGAAAGTCAAGCGATACGAAAACGGCTTCATCAACGACCCTATCGTCATCAGCCAGGATACTACCGTCGGAGAAGCCAGAGCCCTAAAGGAGAAATGGGGCTTTGGTGGTTTCCCCGTCACAGGTTAGTCTTTTACTATCACGTACTCTTCTTGTAACGTCACCCTCAATGCGCATCTTATGATTACATCACAAAACTCAATAACTTTCGTTCCACCGTATAGACAGCAATGTCATGGGGAGAAAATTATGCTCTTTATGATGATGCTTGCATCGCCTGATCTGCTACGTATACTGTAATGGATTCATAGCTAACTAGCTGCTAGCTAACGGCACACTCGGCTCCAAACTCCTCGGCATCGTCACCAACCGCGACCTTCAGTTTGAAGAAGACAGCAGCAAGACAGTCGATAAGGTCATGGTCACTGATCTTATCACTGCCCAGTCCGGTGTTACTCTCCTAGAGGCGAACAAAATCCTGGCCCAGTCGAAGAAGGGCAAGCTACCTATCGTCGACAAGGACTTCAACCTCGTTTCGATGATCTCTCGCTCTGATTTGACTAAGAACCTCTACTTTCCGCTAGCCTCAAAGCTTCCTGATTCTAAGCAACTCATCTGCGCTGCGTCTGTCGGTACTCGGCCGGAGGACAAGATTCGTCTCCAGAAGCTCATAGATGCTGGTTTGGACATTGTCATCCTTGACAGCAGTCAGGGAAACAGCATGTATCAGGTGGAGATGCTCAAGTGGATTAAGCAAGAATTCCCTAAGCTTGATGTTATTGGTGGAAATGTTGTTACCCGCGAACAAGCTGCGACTTTGATTGCCGCGGGCGTCGATGGCCTGCGCATTGGAATGGGCAGCGGAAGCGCCTGTATCACCCAAGAAGTCATGGCCATCGGTCGACCACAAGCTGCTGCGGTATACTCTGTTTCGAGCTTTGCTGCGCGCTTCGGTGTTCCGTGCATTGCCGACGGTGGTGTACAAAACGTGGGCCATATCGTGAAAGGTCTGGCTCTCGGCGCCTCTACCATCATGATGGGTGGCCTGCTTGCTGGCACGACCGAGTCACCTGGCACATCGTTTGTCTCGCGAGAAGGCAGGCTTGTGAAAGCCTACCGTGGCATGGGCAGTATCGATGCCATGCAAGACAAGAAGGCCGGCGCCGGTAGCAAGAATAGCCAAGCCAGCAATGCCGGTACTGCTCGGTACTTCAGCGAAGGGGATAGTGTTCTTGTTGCCCAGGGTGTATCTGGAGCTGTCGCCCACCGCGGATCTGTGAACACATTCGTTCCTTATCTAGCCGCTGGTGTTAAGCACTCGATGCAAGACTGTGGCCAGAAGAGCTTGACGGAGTTGCATGAGAATGCTGCCAACGGCTCCCTTCGATTTGAAATCCGAACTGCCAGCGCTCAGCTTGAGGGAAATGTCAACATGGAGAGCTATGAGAAGAAACTCTATGCTTAAAATGTCATCCGTATATCAGAAATGCTTATACGTAGGTGAGCCAACCTCGAGAGGCTATAGTATCAGTCACTAGTCGGGAAGACTATACGAAGAGTGATATCTTTACATAAATGAATTTGATGGCTCATGATAAGGGGATGCGTGTACTCCAAGGCGTTTAGGGTGGGTTACTGGGATTCAAGCGGGGAGAGGGTGGGAAAAGTCACTTGAATTGGATAGTATGTTGGCACGTACATCTCCATAAGCCGAAATGAGAAGAACAATCATGAATTGGCAGAGAAAAAACTACATTGCACGATTGCTATTGTCCACTTGACAATTATCCGTTTATAAATATGTGCAAATAAAGACTATCAAGTAAGCTACTTAATATAGGTCTCTAATAAGCAATGGTATTAAGCTATAAACGCAGGTATCTAACATTGCGTAACCAAATCCAGCATAATATCCAAAGTATGAAAAAAAAAAGCGCATCTAAATGAAACCCTGTTTTCTAGTCCGTAACGCCGTGCCATGGAAGTCTGTTATGATGTTTATGCGTGAATGCAGGCCCCTCAAGACTCTAACAAACACCCTCTTTAGACGTCAATAATCCATACGCACATTACTTCGTTTAGATCGTTTCCCTCCAATCATCGTATCGTTCCGTAACCAGTATTGTGCGTGTTCTTAGCTCCATTCTGAACCAAGCCCTGCTGCTCATGGTCATTATCTTCATCGTCATCGAAGACGACAGCATCCTCCTCGACTTGCGTATCATCAGTATCCTCGGCGTCACTCGAGTCCTCACTATCAGCACTCGGTCCATCGCCCTCGACAATCATCCACACGGGAAAAGCTCCGACGGCGGCAATCCCGCAGAGGATCCACCACGGGACACCAATCATATTATTCTTCACGCCCCAAGAGAAAGCGACTCCGGCGAGGGCGGGGCCGCTCGCGCGTCCCAGGGCGCTGAAGGTAGTCGCGAAGCCGTTGAGGGTTCCCAGAATGCTGAGGGAGGCGGCGCTGTTGGTCAGCAGGATGGTAGAGCAGGGGAAGCCGACGATGACGGCGAAGGCCTTGGTCACCATGGCGGCGAGCAGGGCGGCGTAGCGGAGCCTCACGTCCTCGATGAGCACCGTGAAGGGCAGCACGAGGTACACGAGGGGGAACAGCAGCACGCACACGCGGAAGCACTTGAGGACGCCGAACCGCGCGCACAGGGCCGGGAAGAGCACGAACTGGATCGCGCCGCTCATGATCCCGTACAGGGTGAAGATGGTCCCGATGCGTCCCGAGTTCAGCCCGAAGCCGCCCGAGAAGAAGAGGGGCGGGAAGGTGTTCTCTCGCGTGTGCTCTTGCACCGGGTAGTTCAGGAATACGGGGAGAACCTGGTCGAAGGCCACCGAGTGCAGGGCTAGGAAGGTGTACGCGACTAGGTTGATCACCGTCTGACGGGTGAACACGGCGGACATGCTGGGCGCCACGGGCTTCTCGAATCGGGTGGACGAAGACCTCCTGTCAGCCTGGAGCAGCGGTGCCGAGGCCTCGGCGTCCTGGAGAGAGTACCGGCGCAGCTTCTGCTGGCCTCGGAAAGGGTTCTCTTTGAACGCCTCCTTGATGCGCTCGCCTAGTATGAGGCCCCAGTCTCGGGAATGTCGTTTGCTCTGCAGCGTCTCCTTGAGGAACAGCGCTGCCGTCGACAAGGAGACGAGGAAGACGACGCCGGCCAGGATGTTGGGCAGGGCGAAGGGGAACTGCTTCAGGAAGTGGCTGTTGCCGAATAGCCCTGGGAATTGCTCCGCGGGCTTCGCGAAGAGTCCGCCGAACGCGGGACCGAATACCGAGCCGATGCTCCAGACCAGAGGCATGATGGAGAATGCCTTGGGTTGCAGTTGTCTGTCCTGGACCATTTCCGCTACCATTGTTCTTATGATGCCGACTAGATCTTGTTAGAGAAGAGTGCTCATGGTGTGTTTTAGCGAGTTACGCACCGTTTCCATTACATGCGCCCTGGAGACCACGGACAATGATGGCCATGGTAAGACTCTTGGACACACCCCATACTATGAATAATATCATCGTGCAGAATAGCCCCGTCATGATAGCCGGTTTTCTGCCTGGAAAAAAACTATCAGTCCCACTACCCATTCTAAATCCAACATCACGAAGGTCTTGCTTACCGAACTTGTCGGACGCCCGTCCCCACGCCACCGCCGTCAGGCTCTGCGCGAGCGAGAAGACGGCACTGGTGGCGCCGGCCCATTTTGCGACGTCCTTCCTCTCGACGCCGAAGCTCGCTATCATTTCAGGCAGGTAGGGATACACCGAGGTCATGGCCAGCGGCTCGGCGAACCGTGCAACGGCTGGAGAGAGAAGTCAGCCACCAATATTCGAAGGTAAGGAGGGGGGTAACCTGAGTTCGCGCCACCAGTCGTTGTCGGTTAAGGGTCATAGTATCCGCCATTGTGTTGTTCTTCTGTTTCTGTCTACCGATTGCTTCTTTACTGTCTGTGCATGTATGAGGGAGAGCGCGCCTGCTTGGAGTTTGGTAAGACGACTTCGACACACCAAGATCAACAAGTCACGGAACACAAGCAACCAAGGTTGTGGGACGTCTTATTTTCTTTCTTTGGATTTGTACTCTCACGACAATTTAAGCTCTTTGCCAAGCACCCCTCCACAACAACAAGATGGGTGACACTAGTCGGCTTGGATTCCACCATTTCCTTCGTGACGCCCGCCATGTGGTAGATTCGTGAGGTGTGAAGCTATATAGACTAGAGAACAAGAAAAATACGGCTATGCTTACCCAGGATGGCCAGCTGCTGAGCCGGCAGCTTTGGACGTTGAGACTTCGCTGCCATGATGACGAACAGTTAAAATTAATTTGGCAACGGGAAAGACGGCAGGAAGCCGAAGAAGGAGGACGGCAAGCCAAGGTATATAAACAAAGAGAACTAGAACTTCTTCCCTTACCGTATTAAAAAACATTGTCTTTTCCCGCCCCTCCAGGTCCCCACCCACATACGGCAGACACCGTAACACACATCTAGTTTAGTATAAGTGGTAATAGGTCTGGTGGAGACGGGAATGCAAGA
Source organism: Xylaria sp. Z34 (assembly GCA_037356055.1). NCBI lineage: Eukaryota > Fungi > Ascomycota > Sordariomycetes > Xylariales > Xylariaceae > Xylaria > Xylaria sp. Z34. The sequence goes on along the minus strand of JBAWJW010000004.1, from coordinate 223,751 downwards.
CTTTCTATACCAAATGTTCTCGTCGACGGGTCCCGCCTAGGCCGAGCATAGCCTAGGTCAGGCGCATGGCTGCACAGATGAGGCTGCCTGTTTCGGCCATGCGAGGGTTTTCATTCGTTGCTTTAACATCCCTCCCGCCTCCCACCGGCCATGGCGACTCAGGTGGTGGCAAATTTTTTACATACTTTCTTGCATCTTTAAGGGTAAGTTGTTACCCTGCATTTACAATACGTAATTACTTATAACCCGATACTCGAAATAGTCTTGCTGTCACCGAGCTGAAGTCTAACTCTTCAAAGTACCTACCTACCTATGTATGAAGTAGGTGGTGCCCGTGTCCCATGTAGGCATCGATGCCTCCAGCCAAACCCGTCACAGTTCTGGTTCTAGGTTAAGTTTTACCACTTTCGAGGCGTGCGATAAATTGGGCTTAGCGTATCTGCTGCTTTTGCTCAAGCTCGGCTATAAACCGTTTATGCAAAAATGAACGATTCTCATGCCTTCACTTACCGACCGTATTATTAATTACGGAGCACCTATAGCACATGGCCCCAACCTTCAGCTTTGTTTCAATACCTACCTATTTAGACTTTAACCTCGCAGATAACGGTGCACCATGTTGCGCACAGAGGGTAAATTAAAGGAACCGGGAGGTCCAGAGGGTAATATAATTTGAAAGACGCCTACGCCTACCAAACTTACATACCAAAGGCACTCGGTGTAATGGTAACACGCCGCTATCGGTAACACGTTGTGCGAAGTAGCGGAGAGCTCTGGTTCGAATCCAGAGAGTGCCAACCTTCTTTATTACATTTTATATTTTATACTTTATATATTATAGCGAATTCGAATTTTTGCTAGCCGCTTTCCCATGTTCATTCACTAATTAAACGCTTTAATCATCGCTTTATTCTTTTACTCCTCTAGTCTTAACACACCAACTGCTGCAACTCCTCTCGCTCATACAACTTATATCACATCATTGTCACGAGACCAATCCCCAATCCCCTTATAATGGCATTGAATTCGAGGTCCACCAGCCGTTTCGATAGAACCATCTTTGATAAAAAATGGAAGCAGGAAGATGGCTTGGCCACCTGTGTCGAGATCCACCCAATGCCAGTCTGTCAGTGCACCACAACCTCTTTCCTCTCTTAGGAGTGTTTCTCCTTTGTCTTCAGCCCAGCCGTTTATGTCCGACACTTTGAAGGTCACTCCGATAAGGGCGTACTTGAAGTCACAATTAGCTGTAGAAGGTAGCGGCGGTTGTATCGTCGTCGGCAATATAGAAGACGTGGGCAATGAAGTGGATGACACTACAGAGTTCGACATGCACGTGCATGTTCCTTAGCCATGATCTCCAAGGCCGTAGAGTTCGCACCGGTTCGAGTAGCTTATTGCACGGGCCTCGGTGCACTAAGAATCTGTAGCGCAGTACATATAAGTTTGCGTTGCTGAAAGTGCCTGGAAAGGTTTGAGCTCAGATCAGAAGCGAAGCTTGACGTTGATTGAAATTACGGAAATAGTAACGGAACTAGGAGGCGATGCTACACTGAATACACACATACCAGATCGAACCGACCAGAATGGTTTATTTCTGACACTGATCACTTAACAAGACATATTACGTTACGCTTACATTCGACTTCACCTGCTTTGTTTGTGGTGCGACTTTCCAGCGACTTCCTGGGAAGTTGCTACAGTCGCACGATTTTGTAATGCAGACCGAAATCCGTTTTGTAATAAAACGATTACTCCGTTTATTTCAGTATATTTACGGTCATACGTCTAAGCAAGCGGGTCTTGCTCAAGCTCAAGCTAAAAGCAGCGTTGGCTCAGGTGAGATTCCCATTTTGATTCAGCATAGTCAAACCTACCTATCTCATGGGTAACTAGCAGAGACAACAGCGCCACCCGATTTGCAGGATCGCATTACAAAGTCCGTTGTCGGAGATTTTTGGCTAGGCAAGACAATGGCACCGCATTACAAAGTCTGGTCACAAGGCCGGCAATGGTGCGGATAGAGACAGATCCATGCAGATGCAGCTGCAAGGTAACGCTGCACCTGACCACAGGGCAGAATGCAGGGTTGCGGTTATGCGACCTTTTTGATGCAATTCTCTGATGACTCCTCCCCCTCCATTCGCTTCCCCCACCGGTGTGCCTAGCCTAGACTCTTGGTGGGTAGCGCCGGGCGTTGCTTATTGTTCAAGTCACTAACTAATCCCCACCAAAGCCGGCCCCACTAGTTTAGGTCTCGCATACGAAGTGCAGGCGGGTTGGGTTATCCGGCATCCTCATCCGATGTTTTTGAGGTCCAACCCGGTTCTTGTCTCGGACGAGACCTGCCTCAATACTACCTTAGCCAACCTCTTCATTACTCTGTTCAACATGGATTTGGTTGTGTTGGTGTCTGGTTGAGTTGCTCTGTCACCAACCGTATTTTCATTGTCCGCTTCTGTTCAAGACTTTTACTTATGGCATCGTTTTTGCGGCCCTCAAGTCGATTACGCCGCAAAGCCTAAGTATTGTCGAGGAGCGCAACATGTGCGCAATGTCTTCAAAAGCCGATGAGGCATTCGATAGTATAGAAGGGGAGGTTCGGAACTACGGTAGAGGCGAGATGCGCCTCACTTCGCGCGTATTAAACTACTATCATGACATCACGAAGCACGCTTCTTATCTATCAACATGATCTCACTAGCTACCAAACCCACAAGGCTTGCCGTTAGCCGCATGACGTAGACACCTCGGACTCGTCGGGACTTCAGATCAGTATTGACCATGTCTTATATATAAACTTCGTAGGGGACGATGGTATCGCATGGGGCGCGATCACTTAGCGCTTAAAAAGTTGGTTCCTTTGGACAATACGGGCGAGATGCAGTACACCAGCCACCCAGGCAAGCGCAGCACCCAAAACCCCGTAGATTATGAGTCTTCGGTGTACCAGAAGGGCCTCAGCTATCAACGGCCCCCCTTCACGTTCAAGCCGCTGGAATGGGAGAGCCTCGCGGCAGAGCGCATGTCGGCGGACAGCAAGGGTTACGTGATCGGGTCCGCGGGCACGGGAGAGACGGCGAACAAGAACCGCGCCGCATTCGCAAGGTGGTCGATTATCCCGAGACGTCTCGTGAAGACGGAGGGTCTCCCGCATCTCTCAGTCGACGTCCTCGGCCAGAAATTGCCGTGTCCAATCGCGTGTGCGCCTGTCGGCGTGCAGAGGATCTTCAACCCGGATGGGGAGGTCGCTGCCGCTGCCGCCGCCGCGAAGGAAAATGTCCCTTATATCATGAGCACGGCAAGTAGTACGAGCATCGAGGATGTGGCAAGGGCAAATGGGGATGGGGTGCGTTGGTTTCAGCTGTATTGGCCGCCGAATGGAAAGAGTGATATTACGATATCCATGCTTGAGCGCGCTCAGAAGGCCGGGTTCTCGGCGTTGTTCGTCACTCTTGATACGTACATACTGGGCTGGCGACCAAGTGACATGGACAATGGGTAAGATGATCTCTTGCTTATAGTTCCATGGCGTTTCCCTCGAATTAACTCGGTTTTTAGCTATAATCCTTTTCTGCGATCCGATCAAATCGGCGTCGCTATAGGCCTAACTGATCCAGTCTTCCGTGACCACTTCAAGCGGAAGCATGGAAAATCGGTCGACGAGGATATGGGTGCAGCGGTGGCAGAGTGGACACACACCGTCTTCCCTGGACTCAGCCACTCCTTCGAGGATATCAAGTTCCTCCAGCAGCATTGGAAAGGACCTATAATCCTCAAGGGCATTCAGTCCGTTGAGGATGCCAAGAAATGCGTGGAAATAGGCGTGCAGGGGATTGTGGTGAGTAACCACGGCGGCAGACAGTCGGATGGCGGGGTGAGTTCTCTGGGCGTGCTGCCGCGCATTGTCGATGCTGTCGGGGACAAGATCGATGTCCTCTTTGACTCTGGCATCCGGTGTGGCGCTGATATCGCCAAGGCCCTTGCTCTGGGCGCGAAGATGTGCTTAATTGGAAGACCCTATATCTACGGTCTCGCGCTAGGTGGCGAAGAAGGAGTCTCGCATGTGCTGAAATCGCTCTTGGGAGATTTGGAGCTGACATTGCATCTGGCTGGGATTCAATCTTCGTCACAAGAGCATCTTAATCGATCTGTACTTGTGAAGGAGGATGACTTGTTCTAATGTAGAAACTCGAAGCGACACTTAATAGTAATATGAACACAACGCAACGATGAGGCAGATAATGACCCCTCTTTATTATACTCTTTCGAATCGGCTCAAGAGCCATCTATCCTTCCGATTTTGGCGTTTATATCCTCTTAGAGTCTTATCGTCTCGGGGTATAGATCTAATAGCAATGAATCCACCAGGGTCATTGCCCGCCGAACATAATTGGTATCACTTAGATTTTTAGTTGCCTAGCTGATCTAAGTAATCATCCAAGATCTAACAGCAGCAGTAGGACAAGACGCTTATACGTATGATATCTCAGCAACGATAGCTTTCCCGGTCCATACAGTAAGATCCTTCATCCAAGAATTAGCTTGAAAATCTGGTTCATGATGTTGGCCTCGGTCCAGTAGGGCGGAATATACCGCTCCACTTGTCGTATGAAGCTTGGTTTAAATACACCATGCCAGGTAGCTTTGTACCATTCCCAATAGGCAGGGTAGAAACCTGCGGTGCGCCAGTCTATGATAACCACTGTCAAGTCGTCGCGTATAATAATGTTTCCTGCATTTAGGTCGCCATGGGTGAAAACAATTTCGTGTCCGCGAAGAGAGCGCACAAGTTGTCCAGTGGCATACATGTGGTTATATCCTCTAGACTCGGGGTCCGTACTCATGGGCCCCGGGCCAGCTCGGGAGATGGCGTCCATGATCCCCTCGTTAAATCCGCTTTCGTCGGGATAAGGGCCATACTTGTAGCCGCTCTTCCAATCGTAGTCCCACTGAAACTCGCCCGCCACGCAAGGGTTGCGGTTGAATCCACCGACGTAGTCGCCTTTGATGTCGCGCATTTCCTTTAGGTAGCGCTGCAATTGCTCAATCACTTTTTCTTTTTCCTCATCGGATGCATCTTCCCAGAACTCGGGCAGTAGTTTGCCCGGCTCGTAGGACATTATGATGTAAGACGTGCCGTCGAGGACATAGGCACCGATGACTTTGGGGCATTTGACACTGGTGTGACTGGAAATAAACTCCATGGCCTCAGCCTCGACCAGGGAAACACTCGGACCATACTTGACCACCGTTTCCTCATCGATTTGTCGAATTGAGCTTCCAAGCTGACCAGGGCATAGATCGAATCCTTGTATCTTAAGATCTTGGGGATCAAGTACATAGGGTGGAAAGCCGAGCAGTTTTGAAGTTATTAAAAGGGGTTTCTCCTCTTGCCTAGAACTTGGTTCCGTTGATTCTTGGGAATCCATATCTATGGAAGACGAAATGGGGAGAATGAAAATTAATTACAGAGAATAGATTCAACGTTGGAATGAAGTACTTGGATTACCACACATAACATATCCGTGTGACGTTGATTTCAAGAACTGCTGCCTAATTGTGTTGAGGGTAGTTCGTGCACATTTTATCTACAATTATTTGTTGGTTAGATTGCATGTGGGAATGGCTTCTGTTATCCTATCAACGGGCAGAATAACCTAGCGTCTTTTATGTCTCTAGGCAAAACCAATAATTCTTAACTAGGCTAATGCAACTGGCTAAGTAAATCCTTCCTAAGGTTCTAGCCCTCACGCCGATTTAGTTGCTTATTATCGTTCATTATTATGATTGAGCAAACATGATAACAAACGAGGGATACAGGTAAATATGCGGACTGCTGCCTCGCAGACTCTTTGCATGATATCGGTCGTAACCCCCCCTGGTATGCGGATAGATGCATTCACGCATACATGCCGGCTGGTTTGTGTGACAACTTACAGCGTAGATTGAAACAAGTTGTACGAATCTCCCTTACCTAAACAGTGCATTGGCTGCCTTGGTGGGCGGTGCTTTCTTGTTATTTATAAGGGAGCTGGTTGCAAAATAGTCTCCCATCCCATCTTACCCTCTTCGTTCAGCGTTCCTTAACGCAACCGCTTAACAACCTCGAGGCACATTCCAACACCCACCGCATCCATGATGGGGGATTCACCTCTTTTTACCGTCCCGTTAGAGATTCGTCAGCTCATTTACGAGTACTATCTGAGCTTCCAAATCCACGACTGGAGATTGTATTTCCCGTCGTGCGAAGCGTCCCAAGATAAGATGCCGCTCTCGACCGCCCTTCCTAGCCTGATGCTCACCTGCAAGCGCGTATACACCGAATTGCGACCGTACGTGCACTCCACCGCTGCAATCCGGTTCTGGCATCCTGGCGAACTATTTCCTTGTCTTGTCGTTACGGTGCATGGTATACTGCGTTTTGAACGACTGCATCACCTCGTGATGATGATCAACGAGAAAGACCTTTGCGTGCGTGGATGGTCGAATATATTCGAAGTTATCGCCAGCAAAATGTGCGTACTCAAGCACTTGACGATCGACTGGGCGTTTACTTCCGGGCTTGAAGATTACAACGAGGATCACCAACGTAGATTCATCAAAGCGCTTCACAGCATACCTAGCCTACGGACGATCCAGATATATGGTTTTATGCCGGACTCTTGGAGACGGGTGATTGAACAGGAAATGAATGGCACGAATGTCGTCATAAGAACGTTTCGCAACCGGTGGTGGACTTCAGAGCGACGTCGCGGATAAACCATATAAGTCACCCAAAGACAAAGTGTATTAGAGGCTACTCTCTCATATGACGAAGTGCCTCTTCGACTTATCATTTTCACTGCTTGTCATGTTACGGTCACTCAGAATAAGGAGCGTGTGGGTGGCCGGACCATAAAGGTGTTCAGATAGCTTCGCGCAACAGAGGGTTCATACATTTCCCATATTAGAGATCCAAACGCTTGGCTTCAGTGAGCTTCATCTAATCCATACTTTGCCTTTGTACGACGTGACAAGGCCACAAAAAAAAACATCGTAGCGAGCCGTAGTTTTACCATACTTATCTCGGCAATGCGAACTTACTAAATCAATTTTTTTTTAACTCAGAAGATATTGCTCACACACGCTATCCTTAATCATTAAAATTAAAATTGTACTATAAGGTAGTCTGACACCAGGAACCAAAAGGATAGCGTTCCTTCAAGAGCTTCACCTAACCACGTCAGTTATCCGGATACCGTTGATATATACAAGGTGACTGTCGAATTAATCTAGCGCGTGTTCGGTCTTCAAGAAGTCGCCCTGACTCAGTGCATTATCCATATCTGCATAACCTTGGGGAAATATCGTATTTACTACTAATCTGGTCTATATATTATAATTAATGCGAATTCATATCAACATATAGACATATCAGTGGAGTCGGAGCGAAAGCGGCGACAATTACCTACTAACTCCGGACACCAGCCACAATGACGTGCGAATTAAACCTGGTGGCGCACCTACCTAAAGAAGCATCTAATCATTTATTGATCGCCTATCTACTGTCTAGGTATCTATTTATCTATTTATCTATTTATCTATCTACAATAACATCTATCGAATTCTTGATGCTCTCTTACGGAGGTAAATATTAATTTGATCGTATGATGTGCCCTCAACAGCTTCTCTAATGGGCCACCAAAAAACAATGGCAAGCGAACGTACGCCGTTGATTACCACGGTAGCTGTCGGCACTCCCCGTCGACGCTATCCTCACCAGACGCTGCGCCGCTTCTGCAGCATCGCCTTGGGCTCATCCTTGGTAGTGCTTCTGGTCACCTTTCTCGTCACGGCTGTTTATGCACCACCCTATAGCCACTCTCAACCATGGCCCGGTCATGGGAGCAAACATCTCCCTTATGAAAAGCTTCAGACTCTACTTCTAGACACGCCAAGTGCCGAGAAGGCCTCCGAATGGAGCAAGTACTACACATCCGGCGCCCATCTGGCCGGCCAGAACCTGTCGCAGGCCGAATGGACCAGGGATCGCTGGGAGGAATGGGGTGTCAAGTCTGACATCGTCGCTTATGACACTTACTTGAACTATCCCCTCGACCGTCGCTTGGCCTTGCTAAAGAAGAAGACGGCTAGTACCAGCCGGAAATCCGATAGTTGGGAGGTAGCTTTCGAGGCCACTCTAACTGAAGATGTCCTGGAGGAGGACCCTACCACTCAGCTAGAGAACAGCATCCCTACCTTCCATGGTTATTCTGCCAGCGGCAATGTTACCGGGTCTTTCGTCTATGTCAATTACGGTACATTCTGGGATTTTGAAGACCTTGTTCGTGCCAATGTCAGTTTAGAAGGCAAGATCGCTATTGCCCGCTATGGAGGCATCTTCCGTGGTCTGAAGCTGAAAAGAGCCGAAGAACTGGGCATGATCGGCTGCATCTTGTACAGCGACCCGGGTGATGATGGGGAGATGACAGAGGAGAAAGGACACAAAACATATCCTAAAGGTCCTGCTCGCAACCCCAGTAGCGTGCAACGCGGGAGTGTGGAATATTTGAGCATGGGGCCTGGTGACCCTACTACACCCGGCTATCCCAGTAAACCTGGTGTGCCACGTGAGCCAACCGACGGTATTCTCCCTAGGATCCCGTCATTGCCCATTTCTTACGCCGAGGCCTTACCAATTCTAAAGGCGTTGAATGGCCACGGTCCCAAAGCCAAAAACATCAATGAATACTGGACTAGGAATGCAGGACTGGGATACAAGGGAGTCGAATACAATATTGGGCCCTCTCCCGATGACCTCGTTCTAAATCTAGTCAATCATCAGAACTATACCACCACTCCATTGTGGGATGTTATAGGCATCATCAACGGGACCATTCCAGACGAAGTTGTTGTTGTTGGCAACCATCGCGACGCATGGATAGTAGGTGGTGCTGGAGATCCGAACAGTGGTTCGGCCGTCATCAACGAGGTAATTCGCAGCTTTGGCCAGGCACTCGAACAAGGCTGGAAGCCCCTGCGAACCATTGTCTTTGCTAGCTGGGACGGCGAAGAGTACGGGCTCATTGGGTCCACAGAATGGGTCGAGGAATATCTGCCCTGGATCTCAGCTGCTAACGTGGCTTACATCAATGTGGATGTCGGTGTTCGCAGCCCAACGTTCTCAGCATCAGCCGCGCCCTTACTACACAATCTCCTCTACGAAGTAACAGCACTCGTCCCGTCGCCTAATCAGACTGTCAAAGGCCAAACAGTTCGGGATTTATGGGATGGACGCATTAGTACCATGGGCAGTGGAAGCGACTTCACCGCTTTCCAGGACTATGCCGGTGTTCCGTCTCTGGACATGGGCTTTGGCGGGCCTGATAGCGAAGCGCCTGTGTACCAGTACGTGCTTTTTGAACCATTGATATATTCATTTTTGTCATGAGGAATACTTTCTAACGGCTGATTGTACGTGCTTAGTTACCACAGCAACTACGATAGCTATTGGTGGCAAAGCGTATATGGTGACCCTGGCTTTGTCTACCATCGAGCAATGGCGCAAGTGCTCGGACTGACAGTCGCTAAGATCGCTGATACGCCACTTCTTGCTTTGAACGCTACAACATACGCTGTAGCACTCAACGAATACGTTGAGAAGGTCGAGTCAAAACTTGCAGGCTTGGATGCCAAGCCATCTAGTGAAGCCGAGATATTCGAATTCAGGGCGCGAAGTGCTGGAGTAGAAGTGCAGGGCGATCGGGGGGCTTTTGAGCGATCCTTGAACCGGCTACATGAGTCCATCAGTGAGATGAAGTCTGCAGCTGTCAAACTTGATGACAAAGCTGCGAAGTTGGCTGCGCAAGCTAACGAGCATGTTCCTTGGTGGCACTGGATTAAGAAGCTAAAGTTATTCCATCAAATTCGATTCACCAACACAAAATACAAGAACATCGAGCGCGCCTTCTTGTACCCTGGAGGTCTCGATGGCCGATCGTGGTTCAAGCACGTGGTCTTTGCGCCAGGTATTTGGACTGGATACGCTGGAGGTATGATTTTCAAGCTTCTTAAGACCTAATGAGCCGGCACTAATAGTGGTCTAGCTGTTTTCCCGGGTCTCGTCGAAAATATCGACAACAAGGACTTCACCAATGCGATCAAATGGGTCGACATTATCGACAGTTGTATCAAAACTGCCACGAAGACAATGCAGTAGACGCATTGTCTTACAGGAACTGCAGATTCGGTGTTTATACAGAAAACGTCTTATTTATCGCCAAGGGATGACAAAGTAAGCACGAGTAATCGCAAAGAGTCGGGCCATAGAAAGAATATAAAAAGACGGTACTACCACCAGAAGTTGCTGGCCTAATTTTTCAACGCACCGTTTAGTTGACCTGTCACTATATTATCACTAAGCACTGTCGCACACCCAGGTCCTCGTTGCCAGCCTGGCAAGCCCAGTGCAGGATTAACAATATCACGCAGATGTCTCATGCCAATCACTTTCCAACGTGCATATTGATGACAAGTCGGCCGCTTCCCTCGGCTCCGACTTTCTAGGACCTCATGCAGTGTCTGTACGCCCCCACAATTGGCCGATTCGATGATCATATAAGACTAGTTGTTTATTGGTTAGAGTTCGTGTATGGACGCGGGCTGTGCGCATGGTCGCCTTGCCAATTGATAGGTATGCTGCCCTGCCGATGCTGCCTATGCTGCCTGACGGTAATACATGATGCATAATGCATGGTGAGTCACTAACTAGCTCAGCCCCTGCGGGGGAGGGGGTCCAACTCAGCCTTGTGCTATCATAGTTGCCTTTACAAATATGCAGTAGTTCCTGTACTCGACGTAAGCTTGATACTCCGAGCATTCTTATCACGGGAAGGCTCGTCGTATTGTCATTGTTCATCCCTCAAACTTCAAGTTGCCTCCAAATAGACATACACCCCAAGTCAAAATGGAGGACAATAACTCGATCACCAGCTTCGAGGATATTGCTGACCGCACTCGGGGCAACCCCCGATTTGGGGCTCCCGCTGGATTGGTTATCGATACCTCGTCTTCAGTAGACTTTGCTGAAGATGATGTCCCCGATGTCTGTTATGTTCTCCAGTACAAAGAGTTTAGGAAGGGTATTGTTGAAAGTCAGTTCTGACCTATTTTCTATCACTCTCGTAGACCTCTTCTGGTGCGCTGTTGTGGCGCTGGTTTGGAGTTGTGTTCTACTAATACTCAAGTTGATTCGTCTGCCTTTTATTTATATACTGAACGCGATTTTTCATCGGCCGTTCTAACGTACCAAATAGTCCAACGTGGTTCCAAGCCCATCGATTCCAACATTGGGGACACTCTGGGCGAGGGAGCCCAAAAGGGCAGGAAAAAGCCTGTTTTAGAGATCGTCACGGTCGTGTCTACGGCGTTTAGGAATAACCAACCGGTTTATAGCTCTCATCATAGAGGTGGAATGCGACCTCCCCGTCCTTTAATATATAGCCCCGACGACAGCGAGGATGAGTCCGATATGCAGATTATCAAGTCTGAGAGCACTACTATGATGATCTACTCTCGTCACCTCATCAACGCACTCGCAGCCGTGGTTACCTACTACCCCGGCAAATTCTTCACGGGCGACGAAGTAAAGATTGAAGCTCCGTACTCCATTCTGATACATCATCGTGCAGCTCTCGCACAGTACAAGACCTCCCAACCCGACACTCACGACGAAGAGTACGCAGCCACTACGGCTAAGCACATCGACGTTCTCTTAGAGTTCCTCGAACAAACCTATGGCCAGCTGATTCGCGATGAAGATGAGCGAAACAATCGTAAAACGCCGTCGGCGACCTTTGACTGGCTCTGGCTCGTGCTACAGCCAGGAGAAGTCATTTACACCCGATATGACAGTACCTGGTCTCCTTTTGCGATTTCAAGTGTCTCTAAGAAAGCTGCAAACAATCTGGATGCATCGTATGCTTATTCTAGTGAGTACTGACCGATCGTTCTACCCTCACCCTCAATTTCTAGCTGTCATCTACGCTAGGAGGCAATTCTTCTTATTTTATGTCAAAACTTCTATCGAGTTGAAATGATAAGCTACTAACTATAAGCTTCACAGTCGATTGCTGGAACTACATGTACGCCGATGGGCGTCTGCGTCGTGAGATGCACACATTCGATATCCAGCCGTTTTCAGGCGAGGAAGCAATTCAAAACCTGAGCGTAATCCCAGCTCGGTTCTTCACCGGGGCAGACGAAGGCATGTCGCCTTCAGAGGTGACCGCGAAAGAGATCCAGCTCGGAAAACTCGTCTGGGAGCTCTACAAGAAGCCGAGCTACAAGACCTACGACGGAGACCTCGTGTCGAAAACGCCCCATGGCAATATGAACTACAGGAAGCTGCCAGTAGGGTACATGAGCGGCCGGGTCATCGTTGATGGCGAAGGCTTTGAGCGCAACTGGCAGAAGCGCTCCATGAAAGGCCATCGCCGCTTCGACGACATGGACGTGATGCCACCCCCAAGAGGCCCCCAGACACCGTTTGATCAGCTCCCCTACTTCGCATCCCGTTGCGGCTGCAGTGTATGCAGTAAGGAGCACAGCAACGAGCTGAGCCGGTACGCCGTATTCCAGGACCTCGATCCGAGGCATGACGACGCGCCCGAGGATGATCTGTACTTCCATGTTATGTCTAAGGTCGTCGCAGGATTCTTGCTGGGCGAGCGTCGCTGGGGCCACTTCCACGTGGAGAAGCTCTGCGACGTCAAGTTTGACAGAGAAGCATTCAAGTACCTCGTACTCGATGACGATATCAAGACCACTGTCAAGTCCCTCATTGGGAAATTCGCCAGCGTTGGCGGCCACGTGTCTGCGTGGCCCAGCGATTTCGTAAAGAACAAGGGCCAAGGCCGCATCTTCTTGTTGCATGGCTCGCCAGGAGTTGGTAAGTTGGCCCACCTAGCTAAATAAATAGTCTACGACTAACATATCATGATCACGAAAGGCAAAACCTGCACGGCAGAGTGCGTAGCCGAGCTTACCCATCGTCCACTCCTCTCGCTCACGAGCGGTGACCTGAGCACGGACGCAGACCAAGTCGAGCAGAACCTCGAGTACTTCCTAGCACTAGGCGAGCGGTTCGGCGCGATCGTGCTGCTCGACGAGGCCGACGTGTACCTGGAGTCGCGTCGCAACCGCGACATCGAGCGCAACGGGCTGGTGTCCGTGTTCCTGCGCGCCCTCGAGTACTACCGCGGCGTGCTCTTCCTGACGACGAACCGCGTGCAGACGTTCGACAACGCCTTCACGTCGCGCATCCACGTCGCGCTGCACTACGGGGCCCTGACGGACACGGACCGCGAGCGCATCTGGTCCAACGGCTTCGAGCGCCTCGAGCGCGAGTCCAACGGCCGCGTCCGCGCCGCCGTCACGGCCCGCGAGTACGCCTGGGGCAGCGGCGACGTGCGCTCCCTGCGCCTCAACGGTCGCGAGATCCGTAATGCGCTGCAGACGGCCGTGGCTCTCGCCGAGACCGAGGCCCTCGAGGACGAGGCTGATGTCGTCATGGTCACGGATAAGCATCTTCGAAGCGTCGTGCGCATGAGCCGTGGCTTCAAGAACTTCATGCGGCGTCGTAGACTGCGGGATGACGATGACGATGACGATGTCGTTCTGCCTTACGAGGAAGACGACCATGCGGGCCTCAGGGACGATGAGATCCCTGTTTTCTCTGATAGCGACGATGGGATTCGTCGACGGCGATATTCGAGTAGTTAGTTAGTTTCACTAGATGATGGAGGCTCTTTGTCTTTACACGGGAATGGTGGATTTTGTTAAGGCGCTTCTCTTACTGATGATATTCGTGTCGAGCTGTTTACTCGTCTACTGACTTACGGTCACTGTCTTGAATCTTGTGTAGGAAAAAAAAGAGGATGTTTGAGGGCCGGACAAGGTAAGCTCTCTCGTTCGACAACAGTTCTCTACGTATCTACATAATGATACTTTCATCTCAATATGTATTTGTGCCGCGAACATGCATCGGTATAATGGGAAGTACAACATATTGTTGGCTAAACCGCAAGAACAGCTGTGTAGGTATACGAGCAGACATTTGTACCAGTATTAATATGTGCCCCGACTATTACCTAGTTGATCGGCCCTTCCAGTGAAACGACCAAACATCAGATCAGGTTCAGGTAGGTAGTACTGCGTATCACGGCACCGGAACACTCGGGTGGATGTCGCGGGTTGCATTTCCGAAACGGGCACGTCAGCTCCCAGCGCTCTGGTAGGGTCGTTCATAAGCATGACACTATATACTCGAAGCCCTGGATTCACGGTTATTTGGATAGATTGCATCCGGGGGAGTCCCAGCAGGTCAAGACCGGACGTTTCTGCTGTTGTTTCTCCTGTGTTATGCATGTTGGACCATAGTTTAGGTACTCTGCATGACGACCCTGCAGGTTGCGACGCACGCGATGCAATGGTGCTTCTCCTGGTTCATATTAAGCTGTAGGACACAGATGGACCGAGGTGGCATTGCATTGCATAGCAGAGTAGAGCAGAGGAATCGCTCCGCTCTGCGTAGATAAGGTACTATGACTTTTCGCGCATTTATTGGTGGTCGTAGCACTTGATTCTGGCCACATTTTGGATGGGCAGATCTACGAGGATGCCCCGTACTACTTCTTAATTTTTACTTAACATAAGCTCGTACAAGACTGAAAATCAGGAAAATGTAATAGCCAAGGACATTCCTCCGGGGAAAGGGAAGCAAATCCTCGAGGCAAGCTAGAGCCGTGCTCATATTCTAGAACAAATGCCTAGACGTTGGTCCAAGCGAAATCATAAGTTCTTATTTTCCTCCTGGTTGGAGTTCTTGCCAAGTGGCGCCTCTTGGGGCCTGTCTTGGGTGTTCTTGGATACGGTCTTGGGGACTGACTGGAGAGAGAAAAAACATGGGGGAAATGAGGAGTGAGATGCGGGGAAGACACGTTGATCCCAGCAAGGCCTTGCTTGAATACCCACATTTGTATAATTTTGCCGGATCTATCACCTTTTACAGCACCCAATTCTGCAAGATTTGATGTCGTCAGCTGCTGCCAAGAATAGGATGCTGGGGAAAAGGGGGCGCTCAAGGTGAAGTGAGTGCACGACCCCAACCCCAAGATGCACTAGCGATCCGGAACAGCTTTTTTGTCTGACGATTGGGATTATGACGCTGATGATGATGGTGCCAATGGTGATGCCACCACCTATTAGATAGCGTGTGGGAGGTTAAGTAGGTATGTAAGTGGCACAGTCGAGCTCCTCAGCTGTGATCCTGTGCCCTAAAAGTCGGGCGAGAGGATAGAATGATATGCAGTAAGCCGCTTAAAAATTGCCACTGGGTTTTTTCACAATCAATCAATAATTAAATTGCACGATTGGTATCGTGTTTCCACAGCCGAACCGATGTAGGTATAGCATATAAATAATATAGGTGCCAGGATATGGGGCCTTCTTTGTGTAACCGACTATGATAAGCCTGACGCTTCTTGAGACAAAACTTCACCAACATTCTCACTACTCAAGTTCCCACCTTACTTGTACATTTTTCTACATTGACAGGCAATGAATATAGCGTGTTAGCAGAATTGTCTCGACAGCATCGGTAACGGGCCGAAAGTGGCACTTTCGGCTGGTTCGGTTTGTGGGCTACGTACAAGTTTGAAAACGGGCGGCAACCAGTGGTTGGATTCAAGTTGTATTAAGCTATAAATAGTACCGAGACTTATACCGCTGAGAGACTCTGGTGGCTAAGAAACATACTTAGTTACGATTGGGTGTCTGCAAATATGATGCTGACATGATTCAAGTCACTGAGCACCAACGTTTGATGTACATATAATGCCGATAGGTACTTCATTCCGCAACTCGAATTGCCGCGACGTGCCAAAATGCCATCGGGCAGACTTGTGTTATAGCGTACACTAGTCTACAGTAGCTATCTCCGTAGCGTAATTGAACAAGACGTGAAAGAAATCGAAGGGGACGGTGGGCATGTACGACACCCCGTGATTGGCTTGTTGGCTATTTCGCTTTACTTACCCCTAAGCTAACCTACCGGTAGGTAGCAATGCTATAACGCACACTAGAATTAGACAAAAGGTGATCTTGCAATTCGTAGTTAGTAACCCGTCTAGCTCTCTGTGGCGTCGGGCTATTACGTCTCACAACTTATACGCCTATACCACTCTGTAATTAGTGTGAGAGACGGAGATACCCCCAATTATCACCAACAATAGGCAGCATGAACCGTTCATCCGGGACCGCCCACAGCATTTCCACGCCAATCTACTTACAGTGGGCATCACACCCACATATGCCGGTCACACTACCCGGTCACTACCCAGTTAGGCAATATCTACTTACAAGCTTACTGCATATATCGAACTAGACTACAGTAGGTCATGTAAAAAGTCCACATCGGCGAGCACGACAACTAACAGCTTCAAGAGTCTACGCAACAGTCACGGCCCTAACAACCAACGGTGTAGAACTAGAACTTTGACATGTTTTCTAGTTACGCGGCGACTCGAGCCTACTCGGATAGGGGGGAGCTGGGGCTAAAATCACAACTGTCCGCGCCGAGTCTAGAAATAAGGTTAATATGTTGGCCTCGGATAACGTAGGTACAAAATCACGTTTCCTAGGATATAGTAGGTAATGAATGTTATCATACATATTACACCAGGGACTCTGAGGCTCTGCCCGCGTGTTGCCCCAGCCACTCGCTTCCCTTAATTCATCTGCATCTGCGTACCCAGACTTGAGCTGCAGAACGTAGACTAGAAGTGGTCCAAAGGGAGCATCGGGGTCATGTGGCCTTGTCAATACTGGTGTACAGCATTCGTAGGCAAGGGAAATCAACAAAAAGGCAATAAAGAGAGGGAGCGTACCCAAATTCCCACCATTGCCTTTTTCCCGCCCACCTTACCCTAAACATACCCCCTCCGCTTACAGACGACAAGGTTAATAAGATGACCTAATGTAACCCTCGACCCCGGCTCTTTAGTGATTTGAGTCGCTGGGGCTTGCGCCCGGGGTAGCTAGGACCCCTGGCTGGTCTGTGTAAAGGGAACTTCGGCAACCCCTCAACCTACACACTAACGGCGGTATTGGAATACGGGAGAAAACGAGCGTAAAGTGTTGTAGACCTGAAAGGGAAGAGAGAGATCTCCACGTGCCAAGATGTACCAATCCACTGGGCTAGTGGTATAATACCGAAATTCCGTACTACCTACGATCACCGACAATATAGGCATGTATCTCCGCCTCTACCCTTGTCTATACAAATTCATAAATATCCAATTGTTCCCCCCCCGTCACACACACATCTTCCCCAACTCCGGCCTCTCCTCCTCTTTGTTTCTCATTTATGTTGCTTTGTGACAAGCTGGTCAGAAGCTCGTCCGCTTAGCTAAGCCTATCCGACAAAGCAGCAACCTGCTTTCCTACTTCCGGCTTGTGTGTGTGTTGTGTTCCAGCTTATACTTATAACAACTCGACATCGCTACGGGATCAATTGTTGAGATATATCCAGCGGGATAAGAGCGAGCGTTGAACACACTAAGATATAAAATGGCGTCCACGGAGTATAACCCCGCCATCGAGAAGGAGGCCGGCACGGTCCCCAACACGACCACCGGCGCCGACCTGAACGGCGGCAACCCGGCCGTCCAGCGCTACGACTACGGCGGCAACCCGCTCTACCACGCGCACACGGGCAACGACGCCCGCCTCGCCGCCTTCGGCGGTGAGTTCCAGCCCGGTCTGTACAAGCCCACCGAGCACAGGAAGTTCGCCAACCCGGCCCCTCTCGGCCTCTCGGCCTTCGCTCTCACCACCTTCGTCCTGTCGCTCGTGAACCTCAACACCCGCGGCGTCACCGAGCCCAACATTGCCGTCGCCGTCGCCTATGGCTACGGTGGTCTCATCCAGCTTCTGGCTGGTATGTGGTAAGTAGTAGTAGTAGTATCTTGTTATTCGGTTTCTGCCGAATAATTGATTTCGATCGACATTTGTCGCTAACATCGTTGTAGGGAGATGGCTGTCGGCAACACCTTCGGTGCGACCGCGCTCTCATCGTACGGTGGCTTCTGGATCTCGTACGCCATCATCCTGACGCCGGCCTTCAACGTGCTGGGCGCGTACGCCGAGTCGCCGGCGGCCGACACGCCCTCGGTCCTCGGCTTCTTCCTGACCGGCTGGTTCATCTTCACCTTCATCCTGCTCGTCCTGACGCTGCGCTCGACCGTCATGTTCTTCCTGCTCTTCTTCACGCTGGACCTGGCCTTCCTCTTCCTGGCCACCGCCGAGTTCGCCGGCAGCAACGGCAACGCCACCGCCTCCCTCGGTCTGCAGAAGGCTGGTGGCGTCTTCGGTCTGCTCGCTGCTTTCCTGGCGTGGTACAATGCCTTTGCTGGTATTGCTGATACTAGGTACGATATGAATTTCACTTTTTATCCGATGAGGTCAATTGGCTAATGTGATTGATAGCAACTCGTTCTTCATCATCCCTGTCTTCCACTTCCCCTGGTCTGAGAAGGGTCGTGAGAATCGCGCCAAGACTGCTCGCGAGACTGTTTAAGCACATGGCATGTGAACAAAACAAGTGGTCCGGGCGGGACGGGCCGCCTGGTATCAAAGACAACAAAACCTAAAATGACCCAATGAAAAAGAGCGGCAGAGTAATTATACCCCCTCAGTCTTATACTCAGTTTTTCTACACGACTACGATATATAAAGTAAAGCGCTTAAGAATATGGAACGACGTTGTTTTGGTTCTATTCAAGTATATGAGGGTGGAAGGAAGGAAGGCAGGCGATGAGATACATATAATGTTAGATGACGAGGACGGGAAGTTTTATCTATGAAGGGAAGGAAGGAAGATCGGTTTATCTCGGAAGTTTTACCAACAGGACGAGATGGGGACGTGATGGGATGGGAGAAGCTTATGATACCACAGTCTATAACTATGCGTAATACCACATGATTTCCACCAGCGCCAAGTGTGTCACAAACCAAACAAGCTTTTTTGACTTTCTTAGTTTGATGTATCACGGAAGCTAAGTTGTTAGGTTGGACGGATGTTTCTCGGGATCCTATGTGGCGTTTTTCGATAACAGGGCCAAGAAGTAGCTACTCGATTACCGACAGCCGTGACGTCTGCTCGACGATCTAGATCATATACAGCTAGGGAAGTATTGCGAGTTGCTGCTTTGGTCGAGCTACATTAGCCCTGACATTTTGGATTAGAGACATGTTGAGGGAGACTTTTGTTAGGAATTGACACGGAACAAACAGTCCTCCGGATTTGTCATTAATGGCTTAATTTCACGTCCTACCATCAATGTAACTTCACCGTTTTGATGCACAGATGTAATCTAGTCGTGACCCATAACCACGCATTGTTCATTTGGTAGAATATCATCAAGACCATTCCTCTTCTAGTTAACAACACTAACGCCATTTTGCCGGTATATAAGCGTGGGTGCTAGTGACCATGCATATATAGGGATGTGCAACATGAAGCAACGAATACAAGCCCGGACAAATAGGTCTTCATCAGTTAATCCACACCACAAAGAAAGCATATATACGGAAGAAGGGTCTTCAGTCCGCCATCATAACATCCTCACCGTCTCCCCCACCAGGAAACCCTTCATTGAGGTCCGGCATCCAACCCTTAGGTCGCTCATTGCCGCGCACCGTGACGCCGTAGCCCAGACGCTCGACCTTGCGCACCTGCTCGATCATAATGTCGAGTTTCTTAGCGTAGACGTTGTATCGGCCTAGAGTCGGGCCGACCTGCATCATGGAGCTCACGTCCTGCATGTCCGTTAGAATCGTCCTCTTCCCCTTATCGTTGCTGGCCTCTCCCTCCTCCTCGCCCTTCACCTCGCCGGTGGGCATGCTCCCGCTCAGCGCCGTGACGGCCGTGGCGAAACGCATCATCTCCCCCGTGAGATCGAAGATGCCGAACACGTAGTCGGGCGCCGTCAGCTGGATGTTGGCGGGAAGTGCTTCCTGGGCCTCGGCCGCGCTCATCAGTGTCTGGTGACGCAGGTAGTGCGCGAAGGACACGGCCTCGACGAATTCCTCGAGGCAGATCAGCGGGTACCGGTAGCGGTTCATGCCCTGCACGTCCGGCTGGATGGTCTCCAGGAGCTCGGCTATCTCCTTTACGCGTCCGTCAATCTCGGTCTGGATGCGCTCCGGGATGGGCTGGGAGAGCTTCCGGACGCTAGTTCGTGTTAGTATTTTGTAGATGTTATGAGATGCGACCATGGATGAGTGAGCTCCGTAGGTGATACTCGTAGCACAACAAGAGAAGCAAAACCTATGAATAGAGAAAAAGCGAGAATTTACCGTTGCAGTGAGAAAATACTAGATAGTAAAGGAAATGATTGGTTAGCATGTGTGTGCTTTTTTAAAACAATCAATTCATTAAGAGACATACATCTTCTTGCTCAAAGCCGTGACATCTCGTGACACTTTACCGATCCTCTGGCGGCGGTCATGATGCTCATCGAGCTCATCCCGGAACGACTCGAACATGGAGGTATATGCATTGCGTGGGTGGTCCACCTGTGGTGCATCCTTCTTGCTCTTTTCTCTGCCTTGGTAGTCTCTCTTAACACCGACTCCCATGGCGCTGTCTTTCTTCTTGGGGACAATGACCTCGGACATACTTCTACTGTATTCGTACACGTTGTCGCGGCTGATGAATGGTAGTTTGTGAATTGGTGCAGATGATAAGTTATAGAGGGTATGACGATGTTGCTTGGGCGTTGGCGGGGCTGACCAGCTGTCCACAGTTGGGGGGTTATTCACTATTATTGCATTTAACTCACTGATAAGTGGCCGGTTTGGTATGTTCATAATATCAACACTATACTAGCACAATACATCATCATACGTGCAGGGTACTATAATAACAGCTCGTGAGTTTATTTTCTCTATTCTAATAGATCTTACCAGACGTTAACACAGCATAGCCGAATTATTTCAGTCAAGCCACATTGCACATTGGCATTAATTAAGTTAGATCAGGGACATAACCCCCTGAATCCAAACTCACTCTACTGTACAAAACAGAGAGTAGCAATAGCAAGCACATGGCACCCAAGTGATCTCAAAATGGCATACAAAATCACAGCACTAATATCACATCCCCTCCCCCTCTTCGCCTCAGCAGCACTGCTGCGCCTGGGGATGCTATTGTACGGACTATGGCAAGATGCCAACTCGCCCCTGAAGTACACGGACATCGACTACCTGGTCTTCACAGACGCAGCTCGGTTCACCTTCTCCTCCCCTTCTTCTTCTTCCTCGCCCTACGAGCGAGAGACATACAGGTACACGCCCCTACTAGCCTGGCTGCTGTACCCGACAACCATCCCGGGCGCCTTCTTCTTCTCCTCGGGCAAGGTCCTCTTCGCGGCCGCCGACTTGCTGGCAGGGTACCTCATCATCCACATACTGCGGCGTCATGCCAACATGTCGATGGATCGCGCGTGCCGCTTCGCGAGTATCTGGCTTCTCAACCCCATGGTCGCGACGATCAGCACGCGCGGCAGCTCCGAGGGTCTCCTAGGCGTCCTCGTCGCGGCGCTGCTCTGGGCCGTGCTCGAGAGGAGGGTGGTGCTGTCTGGACTCCTGCTGGGATTGGGCGTGCATTTCAAGATTTACCCCTTTATATACGCCCCGGCCGTCGTCTGGTGGATGGACGACGAGCACATGGCGTCTGCTACTATTAAGACGGAGGAGATATTACTCGAGGAAAGCAAAGGAAAAGGGAAAGGGAAGGCGAAAGTCGGCAGCACGACTGATGAGGACGACAACCCCCCGACTCCGTGGGAAAAGATCACGGCCTTCTTGACACCAGCCCGTATCCAGCTGACCCTAACGAGCCTGGCAACCTTCGCAGGTCTGAACATGGCCATGTACCTGCTCTACGGGATGCCGTTCGTAACACATACATACCTGCACCACGTGACGCGGATCGACCACCGACACAATTTCAGCCCATACAATGTGCTGCTCTATCTGACATCCTCTTCGTCTCATTTCTCTTCCTTGCCGAACCAGCATCCATCGACGACGACAACAACAACGATAGGCATCGAATCCGTAGCCTTCGCGCCCCAGCTCCTCTTATCCACAATCCTGATTCCTCTCGTCGGCGCCAAGAAGGACTTGGCCACAACCATGATGGCGCAGACTTTTGCCTTCGTGGCCTTTAATAAGGTGTGCACGAGCCAGGTATGTGTTGTTGCCATCTTCCGTTCGTTCGTTTCGTTCCATCCCATCTCACATCACGCTCTCTACTGATATATTCCTCTCATCCGTTTCGTGTGCTCCCTACCTATATTACCATAGACTCTCCCCTCTACTCTACTTATTTGTCGCTTACTAACCGAGCAAACGTCAAAGTATTTCCTATGGTACATGGTCTTCCTCCCGCTATACCTACCCAACTCCTCGCTACTAAGAAGACCAGCCCTGGGCCTGACGGCGCTCGCCCTCTGGGTCTCGACGCAGGGTCTCTGGCTCCAGCAGGGCTACAATCTCGAGTTTCTAGGCCTGAGCACATTCGTGCCGGGGTTATGGTTGTCATCCCTCGCGTTCTTCGCCGTCAACTGCTTCATTCTGGGGATCATCATAGACGATCTAGGGATTATTTCTCATACATAAGACGTCAATTAGTTCACAAGATAGCGTCATAAAGGAGTAAAAATAGCCGTAGGAGGGCATGCTGGAAAATGTATAACAAGAATTCGTCTATTCATCATTTTCATCTTTTACTAATTTGTTACTTGCGGTCTGTATCTGAAGAGCTGAGAGGGGAGAAAAGAGCATTCAGCCTTCCTCATCCTAGCGCTACTAACATGCCTTGGTCGAATGTGACCTTATCAATAATAACCCTAGCAACCTCGGACACCTTCGCAAAACGCCTCGAAAAAGTCTCGTCAAAGTGGGTATTATGTGCGGGAGAAAAGCAGGACTAAACAATCCTTGGCAATGTTATGAAAATTCCAGATACAAAAGCTAAACTGTTCGATGCTGCTTTGTAAAGACAGTGGTTGGTCTGGAATCGGAACTCGGAACGCCCAGGAATGCTTCTTGTAAAAACTCTGTTGGAAACCGCATTCGAAGATCATGGCGTATATTGCGGGCATGTGCACATCGCCGAAGTGCGCACCAAGGATCATCCCGTAGGACGTGTTTCTGCTTCCCGTCGTGCCCATTTATAGGGGCTATTATCGCACTTTGTCATATAGTCTTCCAAGTCCACCTCGCCATTCATAGAATTGTTATTCCCCCAGCCAGCATGGCGTAATTTGCCAATTTGAGTGAGAGCACACGCGACTTTGGGAAATCCGGGCTGATGATTAATCGCCCCTCTTTGTTGTAGCCAACTTCACCAAAACTGTCGACTATCTCCTTAAAGCGGATGTTGGGTCGCACACGATCGATCTCCTCGAGGATCTGATCACTCCAGACGCCGGAGCACCATCCATCGCGTATTAAGAAATACGGATTCAAGGGTGGGACAGGTGAGTCTATATTCGAATGATAAGCACATGAACCATGCAAATAGAAGGAGAGAAAGCAATACATACCAAGGTCGACAAAACGAATCCGCAACAGGTTGACCGTTTTGAGCCGCTCCAGGGCGCGAATACCGCTCAATACGAGCTGCTCAAAAGCACCAATAAAGTGCATATCGGTGATACCTGAGCCGGATTCGTTCCACTGCGCATTTTGCCTGCAGCAATTCTTGACTGTGATGTCAATAGTCTTAAGTCGAATTGTCCGTGGGTCTGTGCATCGGGCTAGGATATCGAAAAAGCTGTGACAAATGCGGCCCGTATAAGAGAGATGCTCGAGGTGACTTGTAGCCCTCGCTAACTTCTCACACCAGTGGACCTGTTCGCACACTTTAAGGTAATATGGTGGGCAGGTGATCTCCCTTCGGTAATCACCTTCAAGACAAAGATTGAGTTTAGTAATCTTATGGTCCAGTATATCTAGTGTGTGGGCCATGCTCAGATAGCTCTTAGATTTGGGCTTGGCATACGTGCCATGCCATTCTTCGAGACTCGGTAATGCCTTTGAAATAGTCTCCCAGTCCTTCGGCTGTCGTATAATATTCCACTGGCCCTTGACAATGAGCGTCCTAATAGTGGGAATCTGCGGTAAATCTCCGTTCCCCGTGGCAAGACCAGAGCCTGGAACGTTGTAGCGTACCCGCGGTGCCTTCTTCCTCTCTCCGCCCTCCAGGGTCATAACTCGCGCCTCGGGGAATGTCAGACGGACGAGCGAGAACACTTCTTCCATGGTGGCGTTGTCGGTAGGTAAGCCGTAGGTGGCACTAGCAATTCCTTCGGGGGAAACGGTGGGCAAGGCCAATGATCTGTGTTCTAGAATGGGATGGTGGTACTTGGGCTGAAAGACGGGAAACCAAATCTCGACATGTTTGACATATTCCCTCAGGTGAGGATGCTGTGCGAAGAACGCCATAACGTCATGAGCAGCTGAGACGGTGGCCTTGAGCTTTATGTGTCGATACAGCCGCTCCTGGATCAGGTCTCGCCACAACGGACTAACCAAAGCAAGGTTGGATAGCTCCTTTCTCCTCGAATGGCGTAGGGCAGTGCTCCAGCTTCGGGCATTCACGCTGGGTATACTTAAGGAGCTTGGGGAAGTAGTGGATACGCGGTAGCCGAAAATGTGATCTAATATGCACTCATGGATCTCAGCTGGGAGCTGGGTGAGGGTGAGAACGGGGTGCTCGTCGATGGCGGCCGCAGCAACAGGGCCGTGCAGTAGACGCACGTCGGAATCGAGACAGGAGGGTTGACAAGTCAAACAGCGAATCTCGGACGGGCCCTGTTGCGCATTGGGAAAGGGCGTGCTGCTGGGTCGTGTAGGTGGGATGAAATCAGCCGACTTGGGTGGCTCGAGTGGAGGACTGGACGGGCCCGGAGTCACCGGTGTCGAAGAAGTCGTCATGATTGCAGCCAGTTCGACCGATGCGGTGCCCTCATCATCTTGCTCCTCGTCGTTGTGGCCGGCATCGCGGCTCCGGCTGATGGACATCTCCCGTGGCCGGTAGGAATCCCTGGTGAATGAAGGGTCGAAGGCGTCACGAACGACATCCTCAGACGGGTAGATGACGGTTTCACTCACGGTCATGTTCATGACGTTAGGTACTTGGTTGACTGTGGCCAGCTTCAGAAGGTCCCGTGAGCATGACCGGCGTCTTTACGGTAGGGAGGAATGTAGCCAGCCGGCACTGGCTCAAATCGTCCGTCGTCCGGGGTGGTCTAGAGGCGTGTAGAGGACCCGAGGCAGACTCGTGTGGAAAATGTACAGATTGAAGACAGTGTATGGTGAACTTAGAGACCTGATCTGATCGTGCCGTGGGAGAGTAGTGGTGATGGTGGTGGTGGTATTGACGGTGACGAGGAAGAAGAGGAGATGGTACCAATCGATAAGGTTGGGCTGTTTCGTCGGGTGCCGAGCCGGCGGCGATCCGAACGGCGTTGAAAAGTTGCGGCGTGGTCGCGTGGCCTACGATGTTGGAGTTGGGTCACTTTACAGGACGGGCAGACAAGGTGGAAAAGTGGATGAGCAGAGCGATGTGATGCGCAGGAAGGACGACGTTGTTGGTTAGTGGAAGTGGTGGAGGCGGCGATGGTGTCTACGATGGATGGTATCTGGTATCTGTCTGGATGTAGTATGCAGGTTGGCGTTGGGAAGAATTTTCAGGTTGGATTCCACAGGGTCGTCGTCGCTCAGCGAGTAAGGAATGGGCACATGCGCTGACAGCAGCAGCGGCAGCGTGTGATGTCGTGTCAAACTGGTCGCTGCTTCGCTACTCGGAGTGCAGGAAATTGATCAGACTCTGGGCTGATTTGCCGTGGAGCGTGGAACTTCGGGACACTGGCTCATGGAAGTGGCTGCTGGCAATCTGGAGGGGGGACTACCTAACTCGCTAGTGTAGTGGGCGCTAGGCGGCCCGGGTATCTTGTGTTAGGTGGATACACCAGCTAAAGATTCACTTTAAGTGGCCTGCATAGGTACTTGTCTAGCATGCAGCCACTAGTCCACTGGACCCTGCCTATCTTAGTCTACCCACTGTGGTCTAGCGCCGACGGACAGCATTCGTGGTGAGTGGAGATTGTGAAAATGATGATCAGATTGCGTCGGCTTCTTCTTGCGAGTTCAGATAAGGGATGTATGTGTAAATACCTACTTACCTTCGCTATCGAACTACTAGATAGTTAAGCAATCTAACATCTTGCCTAAGTATCTACCTATCTGTAAGAATAGGTAGTGTCTTTTATTCGATAGCAACAAAATCCAAGACACGTTCGTATCAGCTTTTCTTCTTCTCTTTTGGTAAATTCCCACACCTTATTAACTTCAATGCTCCAGGCATGCACTATGGAGGTAGGTATAGAACGGCCCATAATTGCTCGTGATTACTTCTACATGCGCTCCGTAGCACAGAAGGTGGCCGACGTTTTAGCATTTCCAACGCCACCACTTTATACATACGAGCTTTGTGGCTATTTGATGTGCAATATCAAACGCCACAGATTCCAAGCCCAAAAATCGAAGGTGTCCATAGATAGCTTTTCAGCTTTCTCATATATCAACCCGGACTCTGGCTGAGGAGTTTAGCCATGACTTTCGTCTCGCATGACTCGCTTGCTGTCTATGTCAGACACAACCCCCTCATTCTCACCATCATCATTCCGGCCAGCTGCACCCTAGTTTCTGGTTACTAATACTGGCTAGCCTAGGCCTTGCCCCCTCGGAGATGAGATCGAAATGAAAAAAGGGTCTAGGAGAAAGAAAGCTTAGAAAAAGCACTATTCGTTTCTTTTGTTATTCCTATTGATAATTACTAGATGCAAATAGTCAATCTCGTCACAACTATTTCGTGCACCGTCGGCTAGATTGTCACCAAGCAGTTGGGTAAGATCTCCGTCGTTAGCGCCAATGTTTCTAGATCGCGACTTTGCGTTGTCCGGATGATGATGAAATAAACTATCCGCACTCAAGGTATACCATAAAACATGGTCACCTCTGAGCCGTACGTATTGATGCGATACCATGTTGGAGTATTGATCGTATCCACTTCCAGATGATTGTTATTCGATACTGACCTTGATATGCTCATGAGCGCATGATGGACGTACTATGTAGATTGATCATCGATGCGTATCGTATTTATCGATGACGGACGATATAATGCGGCTCGGAAGACGGGCGGAGAGCCGCTTAAAATCCCACGCAGTCCGCATGCAAGGTCTACTTACCTATACTCTGACGCCATGCAATATATATGGCGAGCGATTGATTCATTCTAACCTAATTGAATAAGTCATCTTATGATCTTCATACCAGACTTCTTATGCCCTTCTTAAGCTATATAGGATCATGCTATTGATAGTTAAAGCAGTATGCTCCAATAACGAATAGGGGCATGAATGTGTGGGTTTTGATTGGTAAGGAGATACTTACCTAAGCAAGGTGCATAATCCTTTCCGGACTTTGGTGAAAACAGGCTGCAACAGATTGTCCTGGATAGCCACAAATTCGCATAGGTAAAGTAATATTGCTACGTGTAGGAGGCAGTGTAGCAAGCAAATAATTGCGTTGCACAGAAGAGAAATGGTTGTTACCTGTTGTCTTTGGTCCTAGCGGAATCTCGCCTCTAAGCAATCCCTAAAAGGGGGAGCCAATGAGGCGAGAGGAAACTAGGTAATTACGACGACAGCGTTGCCAATTGACGGTTTCTTCTGAACTCCCTGACAATGCTGTGACACATTTCTCAACCGAGCGCGAAGATGCATTCGACCAATAGCAGCTGTTCCATGGGTTTGTCCGATTGTGCAGTAGTTACCCCTTTTAACTAAGTTCTCTGTTTCCTCCGCGGACTTTTCAAATAACTTGAAATGGGAAGGAATGGCTCGTTTAACTTATTTGGCGAATAAATAGATGAGTGAGCAGTGAGCACATAAGCACTACCTAATGTAAAAAGATCCAATACATACCTAACCTAGGTAGCTAGCCCGGCGAACTGTGTAGGCGAAGGCTCTCTAGTGTTCTTAAATCCGAAACAACAGGGACACCTTGGCACCGAACGATCGTTTGAGATCGCTACTGGGATTTCGTCACCACTTGTTTTGTTTTAATCTTTGCACTAATGCACGCTTTATGCCTCAAGACGAATAGCTTCAAGATGTAGTGTAAGCTACCTACGTGGCTTTAGTCAATTATGTAATGCAGAAAAAACAGAAAAAAAACTTATATCATACCTCAGAGACGATAACTATGTGACGCCAGCAAAACCGGCATTGTCGGGGCGTCTCAAGTTGTAGCATTGAAAGATACTTTCCTGAGTATATTGGGGGCTGACTTATTTACGACGTCGGGTTTGTCGCTGAACAGCACGGCCAATGCACTGTTACTAAACATACCTAGACGAACACATCATACCTGGTACAATATTGTAGCCTTGATATAGCCTCGAAATCTCCGTAGTCAAAACAACAAAACAAGACTTGGTGTTTTCCCTTTCGGTGGCTCTGATTCCACCTACCTAATCGGAACCTCAAACGAAATGAGCCCGATCGCATGGAGTAGAACGCAAGCGCCACGCCGCCGGAGCACAGCTCTCACGTTTCAGCGACACCGACATTGTCTTTCCCTGGCGACGACAAGATTGGGCAATTCATTGGGACTGACCATCGGCGTTGAGAATTGGCCATTCGCTATTAAACGAGATGATTGTTTCCTTACGAAATTGGATCGGGTAGATATCCCTTCCGATGCAAGTTCCGTTATCCGTGTTAAACGCCAGCCGGGTGAGCAATTGCGGCTACTTATAGGTATATGTACTACATAAACAAACCCCCAAGAACACAGCCTACCTGAGCTGGGAACTATCTCTTCCGCTGTGGCTGTCCTGTCGTGTTACCTTACCGTCACCCAAGACAAAGAAAGAAAAAAAAAATAAGAGGTTCCGGCTGGCAGGGCGGACCGCGCCAAGGCTGCGGATCCACTGTCCTGGTCTAGGGCGTGTCGCGAAATGACCCCTGTTATTTCCCCAGTTGGCCTGTCACAGACCCTTGTAGCCGATTTTCCACCACACGCACCACGGGATGGATCTACGCAAGCCGTTGAGAGACAATGCCAAGAGCAAGCCACTTGTAGCACAGCAGTATGCGGAGGCCAGGAGAAGAAAAGGATACGATAGGGTAAAGGAGGAAGGCGAATGGAACAGCGGAACCCCCATTACGAACCAATCGTTTGACTTGGCGGGAAATGCTTCTTGCGATTACGCGCCTCTCTCCGTGACAATTGAGCCTCCTACTGGATGGACGGGAGATGCGCCCTTTCGATTTATGCTTCTTCCTTCAGACAGTGCGCCCGAGAAAATATTTGCTGTCAATGATGAAAGGCCCATGCTAAAGGGTGCTAAACGGCGGTACTACAGCTTAGTCGCAGGATGGCTGACACAAGTATTGTGGATTTGAGAAGCGTAGTGTAGGTGAAATACCTATTGTTCGTGTTGTGGGTTTGTTTTGTAAATTGATGACCCCGAAAAAAGCCAAGAGCCGGCTTCAACGGTGCCAGTCGGCTCTTTAATAAAGACCATAAGCCATTTGGATCAATCTACTTCTCCTCTCTCTTGATTTGCCATATTTCATTCTTCTCTTATTCTTCCATCCTCCCCCCAACCTAACCTAACCTTCCCCTCTTTCTTCATTTCTATCCCGCTCTTTGTTTGAAACACCTCGGAGGGTCTTTGATAGACACGGGTGCCGTTGAGTTGCTGCTGAGACTTCATCATAACTCTCTCTTCCCTCTCACATCTCATCATTCATTTATCATCATTTGCGCATTTCGATTCTTTAATCTCGTATTTTATCCCTTCTTAAGGCTCCGTCTCGACCCCACCAATACGATCTCTTTACCGCACGAACGGATCCCTTCTCTACATAAAACCGGCAGTTTAATTGTTTGGTCTTGTTTTTTTTTCTTGGGCCATCCATATATATATTCTCGTCAGCCTCTTCGACCTTGTCCGTGACAAAACCGAAGAAGTTCTTCATACCCAATAATTCGACCTTCCCTTAAAAAATCCAGTCAAGATGGCGCCTAAATTCACCACCCTTCTCACGGGTTTACTCTCCCTTGCCCCCTTAGGCGCACTAGCAGGTCCCATCCGCAACCTCAACACCAATGCCGACTCGGCTCCGACAGTGAGCGCCTTCGTCAGCAACCCCGAGGCCAAAAATGTTGTTCCCAACTCGTATATCGTAGTGTACAACAGCACATACAACACCGATGACATCGACGCTCATGAAGCGTCCATCCGGACGGCTATCCAGAAACGCAACTTGAACAAGCGCGGGTTCAGCGGCCAGTTACTGTCGACGAGGGTCCGCTCGTTCTCCATGTCCAATGGCTGGCGTGCCATGGCCTTGGAAAGCGACGACGTCATGGCCGCCGAGATCAACGCGATGGACATGGTGTCTTACGTTGAGGCCAACCAGTACGTCAAGGCCGCGGCCTTGGTGGCCCAGGCTAACGCACCCCCGGGATTGGTCCGTCTCAGCCACGCACAGGCTGGTCAGGGCAGCTACGTCTTCGACGACTCAGCCGGTCAAGGCATCACTGCGTATGTGGTGGACACTGGTATCCGGACTACACATGAGGAGTTCCAGGGCCGTGCTACACTGGAGTTTAACGCCATTGAAGGTTCTGCCGTAAGTTCACCTAGCGAAAGGCGGTATCAGATATCAGAAACTTACACTGCAACTAGGACACCGATGAGAACGGCCACGGTTCTCACGTCTCAGGCACCATCGGCGGCGCCACCTTTGGCGTAGCCAAGAACGTCAAGCTGATCGGCGTGAAGGTGCTGGGCGCCGACGGCGGCGGCACCAACGCCGACGTCCTCGACGGCCTCAACTTCGTGGAGACCGATGTGCAGAAGAAGAAGATACAGGGCAAGGCCGTCATGAACATGTCGCTAGGCGGCGGAAAGTCGAACGCCATCAACAACGCGATCGTAGCCCTCAAGAACGTGGGCGTGGTGCCGGTCGTAGCGGCCGGCAACGAGGCCCAGGACGCGGCCAACACCAGCCCCGCTAGCGCCCCCGACGCCATCACCGTCGGCGCCCTCGATGCCACGACTGACCAGCGCGCCGACTTCAGCAACTTCGGCACCAGCGTCGATATCTACGGCCCTGGTGTTGATGTTTTGAGCGTCGGCATCAAGAATGACCAGGACACGGAGACGCTCAGCGGTACCTCCATGGGTGAGTTCATCGTGCAATTCCCCGCTGTCATGAAATATGCAAGCTAACCATCCTCTCTATGTAGCCTCGCCCCACGTCGCCGGTCTCGCCGCTTACCTAATGAGCCTCGAGGGCCTGGACAGCGCCCAGGCCGTCTCGGATCGCATGAAGGAGCTCGCGGGCGCCACGGGCGCCAGCGTCAAGCAGAACGTCCGGGGCACCACCAGCGCCATCGCGAATAACGGAAACCTGTAAATCCGTTCTCACTCATTCATTCCCGAATCATTCCTTACTGGGGCTGTGTGTATATCGTCTCCCGGTGGTTGGGAGAGTCACATATTCCAAGCCGGTCATTTTACGAAATATTAGCGAACAAACGAACGCGGAGACGGACAGCGTCTTGATTTTCAGGAAGCACACCGCGCGGGCTTCGAGCGCGAAAGGGGATTCTAATAGAGGCGAATTAGAAGACAGCCAGATGAGAGCCGACTATGGTGAATGTGTTTGGATTATATTGGTTGGTTGATCTATAGCATACATACATACCATATACGTCCAGACCACAGCTACCTGCTGCCATGCATGTATATTTTAGGGTGGCGAGTGGTACGCTTTTGAAGTATATAAATCGCATTCAATTCAAATGCACATATAATCGTATTCGCGTGGAATGTGTCTCCAATCGTACTCGTTTTCGATTAAAGCTTTATCGGTGATGTAATCAATTGTTGGAGAAGTTGGATGTAACATGAACTGTTAAAGTTTGGGGTAGGTGAGGCCACCGGGTCATCATGGGAAGAATAAGAACCTTAGGTAAGTAATCAATCAGCTCTTATCTTGTCTTATCATCATTTGAATATGTACTCAAATACCTACGTAAGGTTCTTACGCCATTATAGGCACGTGAAGACGAAAACACAATAATCCCCATTGGCTATTCCCATACGACCAGCAGCTTACTCTACAATACGTACATAGTATGTATGCATTGCAAGCAAAACCAGCATCAATCCGATCACGTCACGCAATCCATGCAAGCCACATACCTAGGACTTCACGCAATAGTCATAGTAGTAGAATCAAACACAAATAGGAACTCGACGAAGTCAGGGTAAATAACAAATGTTCACGATCCTCGACAGCAAAACCCGCCTATTACAACAAAGAGCAGGTCTGCTATCAAGTGCCTACGAGCCTCATTGAGGACTCGGTACTCCTCGCCATGGTCTTCAATATCAGCACTTCTCGGCACAGCCACAGTCATTGACAAAAAGGACTGGACTGTAATTTGACATCCGTGCATCTTCCCATCGTTCTCCCTTCTCCCCGTATCCGTCTCCCACCTAATGTCTCAATGCATCATCAAAAGCGTCAAGAGCGACAAGCACAAGGCAAAAGCCAAAAGAGACTTGCAATATTAACAATTAATGCATACTGCTGCTGTAGCGCTAGGTAATAAGCAGAAGTCTTTCTTGTGGTATTGAACAGACCTTATAATTCCCCCTTGGTCTATTTCTCCTGAACCGAAAAAACCACACCTCGTTCGTTACGTTACCGTTAGTTATCAACAGCGCCCCTATACCGAGTTCCTATGCTGTCCCGCAGAAAAGTGCTACTTCGTCATCATGAGTAAAGGAGGGCCAGATCAGCCCAGTAATAAGTATGTGGTATTACAAAAAGCGAGAGCCACTATAACTCTCCGTGGGTTATCTTGGCTGTTATCTTGGCCGCGTCCTCGATGCTCGAGGAGGTTCCAAGGTAGAGCGTCGGATCGAATTTAGCTCCCATTACCCAGGCGGCGCCGACCTATTCTCAGAGTGAGCGCGAGTTCCTCAGGTTAGATGGAGAAGGGATTCATGCACGTACCATAAGACCTGACACCAATAATAAGCAGAATAGAACAGCAAGCACTAGTAGCAAACTCTCCCAGAAGTCGCCCGAAGACGCCGATGATGCGCCCTTGGCCTTTTCTGCGTGTAATGCCTTGACATGCTTTACGTTTTGTGATGGGAAAAGTGTCTCAATGAATTGCTCGAGCTGGAAAAAATTATTAGCATTTGTGCCCCACTGCGGAGCCAGATAAGGGTCAACTAACCTTGCCAAGAGCCATACTAATCTCCAGATAGTGGGGGTCTCTTGGGTCGTTCTTCTGCGCTATCCGTCTCGCGTACCGTCTGAAGACGTCGCACACCAGGCTTAAGTTCTGAGTTGATTGTGACATCAGGTGGCAGGCATCGCCCTTGGTAATCTTGAGGTGGCTGTGGAATATCTTGGGGTTCTGGAAGACGAGGTCTAGCGTGGCAATAGCCATCGTCTGGGGTATGGCGACGAAGTTGAAGACACTTTGCTCCTTGATACCGGCCATGTAGAATAAGCATTCGTCGGCGTGCTTTAGCGCATTGAGAACCATTTCGGAACTGCAGTGCACGGCTTGGGTGCGGTACTTGGGGTCGAAGAGGTCGTCCCACTTGTCGACGTACTTGCTCCAGATGTCCTTGGGCCAGAAACGACGGCTGTCCTCGAAATCCTCGTGCACATCACGGATAATGTTCACCTTCTGTAAGAACTGACCCATGCTCTCGGTGAGTTCCATTCGCTCGAGAAGGGCGGGGTTTGCGTAGCCACCCTCGACGAAGAGCCGTGTTAGACCCTCACCAACGAGACCAGCCACATAGTGGCAGTATTTCTCGTAATCTGGGATGGTCACAACACCGGATTGAAATTCGGCGTTAATGGCGTAGTCGGCCATGCCGTTGCCCATCTTAATTGTGATATCCTCGATAATATCGTAGTAGTTCTTCTTGAGCTTCTTCATCTCGGCGATAACGTCGTCGAAGTGAACGAGTAGCTCACGGTCCTTCTCGTCAGGTCCGTTGCCATCGAATGTCCAGCCATCTATCTTGAGGTACTTGTAAAAGTCGCGTAGCATGGGCTCCTTAACAGAAGCTGAAATGGTCATGTCGTCCTCGATTGTGTCGAGACCGCGCAGGACAAGGTAGAAGAGGGCGATGGGGACGAGCATCTCGTGGTTCAATTCTTGAATGACAGCCGAGAAACTACGGCTCGTCATGTTGAGGAATTTGAAGCATGACTGCAGAGTCGGGGCCTCCTTGGAGGGATCGCGCTGGTGAACGGGTTCGTGCCATACTTTCCTACAGGATTGGAATCGCGGCTTAGTATGCTTGTAGAGGCAGAAAGACAAACAAAGGCTTAACTCACCACTGAATGATGGCCCGAAGCTGGTTCGGGTGGAACATGTAGTAGAGAACTTCTTTGAGACCCCCCATTTTTGGAGATGGATTGGGGAAGAGGCCGGTGACCGCCGTATTGACACTAGAAAATGACTGGCCTGTGCAACCCACAAACTGATATATAAAATCTCAATTGGTTTGTTGAAGCTGCTGCTACCAGTAGAAAAACGATCAATGCTGCAAAGAGGTGTGTACAGCAGACGGTTAGGTAGGTAAGACGACAAGGTTGGTCGAGGTGTTGTACAATGTTGATTGTGCTGAACTGTGCACTTGAGATAGGAGGTGGGTTGTACTTATTTGATGGGTTTGGGCTGACTAAATTTATTATCCCATTAGCACCCTGTTTTTCTTATGTACCGGCTGCTGTACTACTAAGCCCACGACTAATGAAGTACCACAACACATAACAAGTACAAATAGCCCCCTTATCGGGCGGAGTGGCGGATTCCTTGTCCGGCTGGCTCTAGTAGGCGAAGCCGTGTAAGTGACGGTGCCCGCAATGGCAATTTGAATCGTGCATGGTGGTAATGTCCACGAGCTAGCAGTGTCTTAGGTTGGTCTTAGGTACCTGCGTCGGTACCCGCGACAGTTATCGACTTCACGTCATTCGTATTCGTATCAGTGCAATTTGCAATTTTCATGGCACCCCGGTTGACACCTTTAATCTAGACCTCATTCAGATAAAAACCTTGTATCACGTAATGATCTCCGTCGATGCCCCTTATGTTTACGCAAGTATTTAGGTAATTTCAAGGTTGGCTGTTCGTGCGGGCATATCTTGGTTTCCGTTTGCTTGTTGTTGTATATCTCTGCATCATGGGCGACGAAGACTAAGGTTCGGCCTTATCGATATCGAAGAAAGATAGAAAGGACCTCGGAGTTACATTTCCAAGGTTCAATGTATCGACTTTGAAAGTGGATAAATACCTCTTGGCAGCGTATAATCGAACGCTTGACCGTACATTTCAAATTATCCACCAGTGGGCCGGTTCTGGGAATAAACAAGGCAAGACAGGGTAGATAAAGTTCCCGTTATGTACTGCCATACATCTGCAGGACCCTGACCGGAGAATCCCATCCTATGCAGTACCCGTTTTACGGCGCTCGTCAACTTCCCCGCCAACCATCCCGCGGCCAATGTAACCTCTCATTGTCATTGGTAGATAGAGGCCACAGACCGCATCATTCGCAAGTATATCTCTGTTGGCTCTCTTACTTACATGACGCAGTTCTCTCTGGCCAAGGGCGGCTGGCTTGATCATCGTAAGTTTGAACAACCTAACCTAGTGTTTTTTCGGAAGGCACACGGGAATATTTCTCAAATAATGTTGTTATGCTTCAACCACTCAAGCCAATGCACAACTTTTGGGTGGCCAGATGCAGATGATGATTGCCGATTCAGCCCTCTCTCTCCATCTACTTGCAGCAGCCAGAACATATGGACCCGGCTCCCTGGGAAATTCGGTCTCGAGGTCTACCCAGGAATTCTACAAATGGGAAGCAAATGCAACCTTCAGGGCCTGGAACCAAGTATAAGGCATATATGGACTGCAGGTCGCTGAAGGTATCCACTTCGCAGCAGGATTGCGATGTGCGAGTCTATCTATGTGCCGTGTTCCTGGCCTGATCTTCTGGATTTGCTCAATAGTAAGCATCTTTTAGACGGAACGTTTTACAAGCTGGAAACATGCGGGCGGGAATAAGCGTTATCGTCTCAAGCCTAGACAGTACACATTCCCAAGTTCATATGTTGTACGCATGTTGAACTTGTCTTTCTCAAAACCTTGACCACTTTCTAGATGTGGCTCGTCCGGTTCGTTCTTTGCCCAATGCGTAAACCCAGGTACGCTACACCAGTTATCGAGATCCAATGGTCATTGCGTGCGGGATGACCCGGGACATGGTCCGAGCCACAGATCTATCATTTTCAGAAATGCCTTATAACCACCTAACCTAGGTAGACCGACCGAAACCTGGACGCTTCCGAATCCTTTGACTGCACTATACCGGTAACTTGCCTACAATAGACTAACCTAGGTATAAATGTAAGCAGCTTCCGCTCGGTACCCTTGGATACTCACACTAGTAACGGGCAAACGTTTGCACAATCCGTGCTACAACCCGTACTTGCAGTATACGGTTACAACTTGTCGCATGGCACAGGCCATGTCTCTGTTTGTGGCATAACGTATCACGCGCCAACGCGGCGCTGCTCGCAAGATCTGCCGGGGGCGTTCGTTTACAAAGCAAATCGGTTGATATTTGTAACGCTAGTGTCTGAATCCTGAACTCTAACATCTCTCAACCTGTCAGCTTGAAGAGGAACCGAGCACATTTCCTACAAGCGCGCTGGCGGAAGGATCCGATGTCTGTAGCACCAAGAGGTTTTGATAGTCCGTAGGGCGAGTATCAACTCGGTACCCGGAGCCCGACCGCCGTAAGGCTGTTAGATTACAAAAATAGAACCCAGCCTGGCTCGGTACCTCCCTTAGATAAAAATCGTCCTGGGTCTCTGTCAACTCTGTCTGCGATTGGACAGCTTGTCGACGGCGACTTGTCCACCCGGCATTGTCAATGAATGTGCCGTTACCCGGATGAGGGGAAACGGAGCCGTCACATCACGTTATACAGTATGCCTTTCCACTTCTGCTAAACTTATTTCATTGAGATGTTACAGTGTCACGGTTGATCGGTTGATTCAAATTCAAGACATCATTCTAGTAGAAACAGGGTAATTTGATAACGTATCGACGATCTAAGTTATTGAGGAAATGTTACCGAGGGACTTTGAAAATGTCACAAGGGCTAGTGTTTAGGGCTTGGATAATATAATATTCAGAATTGCGATAATTTTCTTGGGCATCAAGGAGGCATACAAGTCTGCTTTCCTTCTGCCCTTCGCGGCAAACCTAGGTCTATATATACACGAATCGTTCGCATTTACTTGCCTAGATAATTCAGGTCCGTTTCGCAGCATTTAGTAAACACGGGTAGTTGAATTATTCAAACCCCGAACCACAGCCCAAACACCGACTTGCAGATTGGTGTCACGATATTGCAGACCAAGCCCTGGTAGGCGGGTAGTTGCATACCCTTACCTGGGCTGTCTCCGTGTAACAGAAAAGGCTATTTTGGGTTGGTTTGTTGGCAGTTTACTTATGAGTACCGACTCGCGACTACTTTATAATTGACAAAAATGTAGTTTCATGGACTGCAAGATGGAAATAATGATATACATATAGGAAAGGGGAAGCCCCCAGTTAAGACATAGGTAAGATTGCGTGTGCAGCCCGGTGTTTGGTAGTTGCTGGTTTGTGCCCCTCCAAAACCTCCAAATGCGTTCGTCATCAGCTTAGAAGAGGGACACAGCTACCGACATGTTTCTTCTTCCTCTGGGCAGGTGCAATGTCATTGCCTTCCAACTGAGATGAGACCTACCTGCCTACCTTGTGTCTCCAAGACCTTTATACAATTTCATGGTCATCCCCATCGGCTGGCCACTTCATTTCTTCCCATGTCGTCCTCAATTGTCTTGTCGCTGATCTGGCCCCTTTGAACTTTCCATTCTAAGCTTACTTACCCCACCATAACTGGAAACATCTCACTACCCACTATACGCAAAGTTGCCTTCTGGCCACCATCGCCTCGATTCCTGCTAGGGAATTCATTCACCATGGCCACCAATCGTTTTCTCATATGGGGAGGCAATGGCTGGGTGGCCGGCCACCTTGAAGCTATTTTGAAGCGTCAGGGAAAGGAAGTTCACATGACCACGGTGCGCATGGAAGACCGCGAGGCCGTCAAGGCCGAGCTAGACAAGATCAAGCCCACCCACGTCTTGAACTGCGCCGGATGCACAGGACGTCCCAACGTCGATTGGTGCGAGGACCACAAGGAAGACACCATGCGTTCCAACGTCATCGGCACCCTCAATCTTACCGACTGCTGTTTCCTCGCCGGCATTCACTGCACCGTGTTTGCTACCGGCTGCATCTACCACTATGACGAGGCCCACCCGATCGGCGGTCCGGGGTATACCGAGACGGACCCGGCCAATTTCAAGGGTAGCTTCTACTCCGAGACCAAGGGTCATGTCGAGGAGGTGAGCCATCCCCCGTCACCGACACCCGACGGCACGTTCCATGTAAGGCTAGACTGACTCCCTGCAGGTCATGAAATTCTACACTAATTGTCTCATCCTGCGCTTGCGCATGCCTGTCTCAGACGACCTACACCCGCGCAACTTCGTCACCAAGATCAGCAAGTATGAACGGGTAGTGGACATACCCAACAGCAACACCATCCTGACTGACCTGCTCCCCGCGTCGGTCCTGATGGCCGAACACAAAGAGACAGGCATCTACAACTTCACCAACCCTGGTGCCATTAGTCATAACGAAGTGCTGTCTCTCTTTAGAGACATTGTCCGCCCGGGTTTCACGTGGAAAAACTTCACGGTCGAGGAACAAGCCAAGGTAATCAAAGCCGGTCGCAGCAACTGTCTGCTGGATACCACGAAGCTGGAGAACAAGCTTAAGGAGTATGGATACGAAGTGCCTGAGATACATGAGGCTTATAAACAGTGCTTCGAAAGAATGAAAGCTGCAGGGGTACAATGAGGGCAGTGATTCAGGGATAACTACGCTACACTGGTACCGCTGGCAGTCAGGATGGAACATTCCGAAAATAAGGGGTAGGAATAAGTCTTAACAAGCACCAAATTGTTGTCAGGAGGAGATATGAGAAAGCTGATCATCAGCCTTGGGTGTCAGGTTGTTTTGACCGTTGTGTCCGATGTAACAGTAAGAGTTCTGAGCATGTCTACCACATATTTGCCCGGCGATCGAGATATCACCTTTCTTAAGCTCAATTGATGATGTTGAAAGTCTTACTGGGAATCACATATGAGGAGCATATGAAGAAAATTCAGCGTGCATGGCTATCAATCTTTTAATATTCCATACCTACTTGATGAGCTTGTCCTATTGACATGTGAAAGAGAGTGGGAACCAGCGGCGTGGCTGAGGCATTGATGATTTTGTGGCGTACAGGAACCGATGTGACGGGCCGCCGGCATGCAGTAGTACGGTTTTGGATTTCACGTATACCGTGGACTTCCTTCATTATTTCGTTATGGAACTTTTCAACAGCTTTTTCATAGGTTGGTTAACCAAGGCGCGATGACCTTGACGGGATCGCGGTTCGTGACAGAGAATTTGTTGAAACTCTTCCTCGCTTTCATGTGCACCTCGTAGACAGCTAACCCGATCAATGCACATCGAAGTATTACTTTTGGTTTATATCATCAACGCTCTTCGATTTAAACCTACCTATACATCCTCTTTAACCTGCCTTGTTTGTGTCCATTATCCGGCCCTAGTCCACGGTTATTGGCTTTTTTTTTTTTTTTTGGCACAATATCAGCTTCTCATTATGCCACCCAAACGGAGATATGTGTCCATGCCTAGGGATGACCTGGCTTGGGAGGAAAATGACAAAGAGACAGATGAGTGGGAGAGGTCACTTCATAAGGCAGAGTTGTACCGTGCCATTGCCAGTCTCATTAAGAAATATAGGCCTGGCGAGGCCGTGGAGCTTCACACGCCGATCAGTGGAGGGTACAACGTTTTCTATCGCTTAGAGTACAAGGATGGTTCGTCGGCAGCGATGAGGATTCCTAGCAAAGGTATATAGATGAAATACACGAAAATCTTTGTACACGTTTGACTAATGTGAGTAGGTATCGTCAGGTTTCCCGAAGAGAAGGTTCGTTACGAGGTGGCCACGATGCGATGCGTCGCGGCAAGGACAACTATCCCGGTGCCCAAAATCTACCACTTCGGAACTGCGGCCGAGAATCCCACTGGCCTTGGGCCGTTCATTATCATGGATCATGTTGATCACGAGATGACGATGTCTGAAGCCCTGAAAGACCCTGCTCTGGAGCCTGATGAACGTCACCAACTGGATCCAAACATTAGTGCGGAAAAGCTGGAGTTCCTTTACAGGCAGATGGCGAACATTGTGCTGCAGCTATCTACCCTAACATTCCCTCGTATTGGGTCTCTAGTCGAGGATAAGGATGGGCAGTTTTCCGTCTCTGGGAGGCCTCTGATACAGAACATGAACCACTTAATAGAATTCACGGACATGCCTCCCACACTACTGCCGTCTCAACCGTATTCCACCTCGGGCGAGTGGTATTCCGCCCTGGCCGATATGCATATGGCTCAGCTCGTGTTCCAGCACAACGACGCCGTCGTCGACGAGGACGATGCGCGGGATAAATACGTCGCGCGCCAGCTGTTTCGGCGGCTCGCATCCAAGGGACAACTTATTAACGACGACGGGAATAATGACAAGCTATCCATGTTCCTACTATTCTCCTCGGATCTCCGTCCCTCGAACGTCCTGATCGACAAGGACCTCAAAGTAGTCGGCGTCATAGACTGGGAATTCGCCTACGCCGCGCCGCCGCAGTTCTCCTTCGATCCCCCCTGGTGGCTCCTCCTCAAGTGCCCGGAGGAGTGGCCTGGTGCGTACGTACCCTGGATGGAGGCGTATGAGCCCCGTCTTGAGACTTTCCTCCGTCTCTTGGAAGAGGAGGAGAAGAAGAAGAAAATGCGGGACAGCAGCTCTGATGAGATTGGTAGTGATATGTTAAATCTGTCCCTCGAGAGCGGAGGGGTACCCCTCTCGCAGCGAATGCGGGAGAGCTGGCGGCGCAAGACGTGGATGATCAGCTACGCGGCGAGGAATAGCTGGGAATTCGACGGCTTGTTCTGGAGGTACTTGGATCCCGT
Organism: Xylaria sp. Z34; assembly: GCA_037356055.1. Taxonomy (NCBI): domain Eukaryota; kingdom Fungi; phylum Ascomycota; class Sordariomycetes; order Xylariales; family Xylariaceae; genus Xylaria; species Xylaria sp. Z34. The sequence continues at coordinate 182,336 of JBAWJW010000004.1, read as the reverse complement.
GTATTTTGGGCCAAACGAAGATGCGGATCACCGCCCCAGGCTTGATCTCCTGTCGCAGAAAGAGATGGAGGTCATGGAGTCTTTGGTCAAGACGAAGATGGAGGAGAGCAAGGAGAGGACTCTGGTGCGCTGGAATCACGATGACGCGGCTGCCCAGTTGGCCAAATTTATGATCTGAAGCTATAGTTATGGGAGCAAGCTGATAGATAGATAGACAGATATATCGACTTCCCTGCGCCTACGTGATGCGGGCAGGACTCATATCGACTGCATCAATCATACTAAAAGGCTTCGTGCAACACGACTACAGGGTCCTTGCCAACTATAGCTCGAAGCAGCAATCCAAGCAGTTGGCAAATTCCGATTATTCCAATGATACAAAGAATAAAGAGCGAATGATAAAGTATGAGCTAGGTATTAGTCCGGTGCTAGAAAGAGGCGTGCAAGCCTATTATATCGAGATAGGTCGACGTCAAATTGCCAATTACCGGAGTACAATCTCCTCTCTTGAGCGGTTCTTGTTACAGGATAGCTCTCTGTATCAATTAAAGTGTTTGACATGATATATATATCTTCACAAAGAAAGGGGTGTATGACAACCTCACTCGTATTTCACGGGTTAGGACCCTACATTTCCTAGTAGGGGATAGTCTGGTATGTACAGGGGAAGTCTTAGTTGTGGTGCCGGGGTTGCCGCATTCCTGGCTGGCTGCCTTATCGGCTTGGCCAAAAAGTCGTCATACCCTAGCGACCTACGTACATCAATTTACAATTTACATCGACATCATAGCATCAGGTTTTTGTTTTTTGTTTGCCAAGCCACTTTATATCTGTCTAGACTACACCAAACACAAGTCTAGACACTCTTTTGCTAATCCGGCACTTCTACGGCTTCTTCGATTCAGTCTGCGACGGCTGTCTTGACGCCTAGGTATAAATCAGTACAAACCAAACCATACCCCTCCATCGACGGGGAATAAAAATACAAGTTAGACGGGACGACTCCTGCAAGCCCCCCTTCGTACATACGACCGCCCTATCAACATAGCACCCGCAGAAGCACGCACGAAACATACATCACACGGCACAAACATGGTTGTCGACACTACATATTACGATGCCCTGGGCGTCCAACCCACCGCCACCGAAATCGAGATAAAAAAGGCTTATCGCAAGCTCGCCATCGTCCATCACCCAGGTGCGCATTGCATTGCATTGCATCATATAGGATTCCATACATACACAGCACTTTGATTGTCTTTAGGTACTTTTGGAACAGAGTAGCTGACCATGATGACCGTCTCATCTAGACAAAAACCCCAACGACCCCACGGCGCACGAGAAGTTCCAAACCATCGGCGAGGCTTACCAGGTGTTATCTGACAAGGACTTGCGGGCAGCCTACGACAAGTATGGAAAGGAGAGCGCCAAACCCGGCGAGGGTTTCGTCGACCCGGCTGAGTTTTTCAGCAGCATCTTTGGTGGCGAAGCTTTTGTCGACTGGATCGGCGAGATCAGCCTCATGAAGGACTTAAACACAGCCATGGAGATCACAACCGAAGACCAGGACGACCCCGAGTTTCCTGGAACGAAAGATGCCGTCAATGAGAGCGCCAAAGAAGCCGCAGCCGCCGACGCCGCCACCACCAGCGCCCCTGGTGCCTCCAATACGGCTCCTCCGCCTACCGTCGTTGTCGAGGATGAGCCGGGGGAGCCCACGTCGGGGACCGAGACGAAACCGGGGGAGCCTGCCGCGACAAAGCATAATGAGGCACCCATCCCACCCCGGCAGCCGTCGCCTGCTCCCAGCGCCTCCGGCACTTCGACTCCTTCTAAACACGCCATCCCTATCCGGCCTGCGCTCATGGATCGCCCATCCGACGATACACAGGTAGAAGGCCAGACAGAGGAGGAAAAAGAGCTGCGAAAGAAGGAAAAGAAGAAGGGTGGTCTGACCAAGGAACAGAGGGAGAAACTCGCAGCGTACGAGGCCGAACGAGCTAAGGTTCGTCAAGAGCGTGTCGACACTCTTGCCCGCAAACTCGTTGACAGGATATCTGTCTGGACTGAGACCGACAAGGGACCCGACGTCACCAAGGCCTTCCAGACGAAAACGGCCCTCGAGGTAGAGAACCTGAAGATTGAGAGTTTTGGTCTCGACATCCTGCACGCTATCGGCGCCGTGTACTTTTCCAAAGCCACCGCCCTGCTCAAGTCGCAGAAGTTCCTCGGCATCAGCGGGTTCTTCAGCCGCGTGAAAGACAAGGGCACGTTCTTCAAGGAGACGTGGAACACGATCTCCTCGGCCATCGACGCGCAGCAGACCATGGAGGAAATGGCTCGCATGGAGGAGGCCGGAGGCGAGGACTGGACGGACGAGAAGAAGATGGAGTACGAGCGGAAGGTCACGGGAAAGATCCTGAATGCCGCCTGGCGCGGCAGCAAGTACGAGATCCAGGGCGTCCTGCGCGAGGTCTGCGATGCCGTGCTCTACGACAAGAAGGTGCCCCTGAACAAGCGTCTGGAACGCGCCCAGGCGCTCGTGCTTATTGCTGAGATCCTATCAAAAGTACGCCCTTCCCCCTCCCCCCAAACCTTCTAGTCAACCCCAATTTCACGATGATATTGATGACTAATCGACTCCGTCTACAGGCCCAGCGATCACCCGAGGAGGAAGGTGATTACATGGCGTTTGAACAGCTGGTTGCCGAGGCAGCTATGAAGAAAGAGAAAGACTCAAAAAAGAAAGGGAAGGATAAGGATAAGGATGCGAAGAAAAGAGGCAGCGAGGCCTCGGCTTAGGTGCAAATACCCTCTATAAAGAAGCTGTGGTCGGCATGAGTGCTGAATGGTATACTGGGGTTGCCTTCGAAAGGGGTGCCGTGTCGAGTTAGTTGGCTTGTCCTCGTCAGAGCTTTAGATACTTAGGCAGTTCGTTGGTCACTTCGCTCCGAGAGCCAGGCGATTGGGGGAATAGGCACTCACTCCTTAATCCCCATGAAAATTGTCGGAATTAGAAGATGTTCGAGTCTTTGGGGGGCCTGGAGTTGCAAATTATCGGTTCTGGATTTGTTGTTGTTGTTGCGGGTTTGTTTTGTTTGTCCCAGCGCGGAGAATTTTTGGAATATTCGATAGACAGACAGACAGCATCCGGCGGCCATGAAATGCCGGCTCTAGCGAGGAAGAGAAGGATGAGGAATGGATGAGAACTTCGGCTCTGCCAGATTTAAATAGCGATTTAATCACCCCTCTCTAATTAGACGACTTTTATTCTTATCCTTGGTTTTGTTACGTGAGGAGTGAGTCGATGGCTTGGAAATGAGAATGTTGGTTGGTTGGTGTAAAAACGATCATCTCTTATTTCAAACTTTATGCAAGCAGAGCTCGATTCATCAGATTAAAGTTGGATTTTATTTCCTATCTTCCTAGTATTTACTACTTACCTCAGCTCTGAATAATAATGATAACTACATTACAACCACTATTTGACACGCAACTTAACCAGTCCACAGTTCCCTTTCCCTTCATCTCAACTTCAACCAACCAACCTCCCTATAACCCAAAAGGATACGTCTCCCCCTTCGCCAGCGGTTCCCTCGGCTGCGCGACCTCGAAAGGATGCACGGCCCCCGTCTCGTCGAACCAAAGAAAGGCATCGTACTGTCGCGTCAGCAGGCACCGGACGTAATGGCTCGACCGCTCGCTGTCGGGTCGGTAGACGACCCCTATGAAGCGCTGCAGTCGCGCGTCCTCGTCGGCTGCCATTAAAGACGGGGTTCCCCGCACGTCGAGCAGGAAAGAGCGGATCCCCAAAGAGTGGAAGAGGGACTCGTAGCTGGACGAGAGAGAGGGGTTGATCCGCTTGATCCGCATCTCCGCGTCCCAGGCGTCGGCGGCCGCCACCGTGCCCGCGTGCGTCCCGCAGCCGAGGAGAGAGACGCGGGAGGGGCCGAGGCTCTCGCGGCAGAGCTGGCCTAGGTTTATCTCGCGCGGCGTCTGGAATGTGCCGCGCGCGTCGCCTACGTGCGAGTTGTGCGCCCAGACTATGGCCTTGGAGCCCGGACGCAGCTTCAGCAGGCGGGTGAGGATCGTGTGCATGTGTGTGTCCCGCAGGTCCCAGGAGGACCGGTCCGCGTGGAACAAGGCCCGGTAGTACGCCTCCGAGTCCCGCACGACGCGGGCGTTCATCTCTGCGTCGAGGAAGGACTCGCCGTTCTCGGGGTGGGATGCTAGTTCTGGGGCCACGAAGGGACGTTAGTTTGAAGTAGTCATTTGTCATCGCAAAAGGAAGTTGTTCGTGTGAATCTAATCTACTGGGCATTATTATTTATATGAGGGGTCGAGAATAGGGGTAAGACAGGGACGAGATCCCGTACCGAGACGCTTGGAAAGTAAATCTTGCAGCATCTTTATCACGCCTGGTTCACAAGTCGGACTTGACGAGTGGGATGTCGCGCGCCCGTATTCGGCCGGGTCATCGAGCCATGGCTCAAGACAGCCGTATCGACGGCGTGCGAATTCAGCTAGGGCTGGGTCTACCTGATGAACAAGGTGTCAGCTATAATAAAAATTTTTTTATTTGTTTAGGGGCTGTATGCGTCTTTCCATATTTGAGAGTCTACATTCTATTTGGGGGCTAAGGAACCAGATGAATAACATATTCCACGAAGAGAGAGAAAAGATGAAAAGGGGCACAAGAGAGAAACAAACCTACACGATCCAGATACTCAACAACAGCCCTCGTAGACCGCCCCATACTATAAACATCGAGTCCATTAAACGAAGTCCGTTTGTTCATCGGGAGCTGCGCATTGTGTTCGCGCAACCAGTCCACGAAGTCTTGAGTCTCGGTATTCCGCCACATCCAGCGCGGGAAGTGGTTGAAGATGGGCAGCGAGTGCACGTTCGGCTCCGACGAGCGACGACTGGGATGCAGGCGCGTGTAGTGGTCGATCGTCCGCGCGTCGGGCCAGTCGCATTCTAGACAGAGCGTGTCGAAGCCGTGCTCGGATATCAGCCGCTTCGTTATTGCGGCCCGCGCGCGGTAGAATTCCGAGGTCCCGTGGCTGGGGGATTGCGACTGTTATCTAGGGGCTTGTTTGAATGGGGGTGTGTTTGTCTGGTGTTGGGTATGTATGGTTATGGAGTCGATGGTGGTGAGAAGTGTCCAAGTGAGCGAGCGAGTGCGTGAGAAGGGAGGGACGTGTAAACAGATCAAGAAAAATGTCTTACCTCCCATCTCCAATAAGCACGACACGCGAGCTCCCGAATTGATCGAAATACGAGCCGAAGGAGCTATCGTTGATGTCCGGTAGCTCTCTCGCGGCCTCTCGTATGATGCTTCGTAGATTTTGTGACATTTTCCTCCTGAACCCGAATACCATCAGTTCGGTATCTACGAACTACTACCTATGTTTTTGATGTGGACTGGTCGTCAATGCATCTAGTCGCAATTTGCTCGACTAGATAATAAGTAAACAAATGTAAGTACCTAGCTTTTCACTATGAACGTCTGAGCGTAGATAATCGACAGTAACTGCTGATCTGCGATATGATGTGGCGATCTCACATCTTTGCGTCATATCCACGAAAGCTTGGGGTAAGCACCGCGAGTCATAAGGGGGGAGAGAGAACACCATCACATATAATTGGACTTTTTATCACTTAACAGGTGAAATTCGTCGTTCGCAGGGCATAACAAGTTAAATCGAAGCTTAAATGATAACTTAAGTATGATCGATAATCGCACTTGGCCTGTTCAGGCTCATGAAGAACGAGCGCGCCATTTTGAATCTCTAAGAGGATCATTGAATCGTTTCGGTATTGGCTATGTCTGCTTGTTCAACTTACCTGTGGATAAAGTTAAACATATTTGGCCATCTAATTATGACCGGTTGTTGCACACTGGTGAAGACGGAGCGACACCCGAGGATTTCTTCAGTAAATACTGGAAATGTTTTATGAAATCTCATGGATTGAGTTCTCTAGTAAATAAGTACATGGACACAGAATAACCTGCGTTACATGTGTATGTAGAGTATCCGCCTATGTACACTTTTCCATGTCGTCAATTGAGCTCAAGGCCCAAGACAACCTTCAGTTGTTTTTTTGGAAACCCTTTTTGGGCTGTATATGTTGCTCGACCGACTCTCTGGACGGGTCGGATATGGGGTATCATCAGAAAAAAATTTAGGAAAAAGACATTAGACGGACGAGGTGAAGATGGGTTCGCGTTGTTGTCGGCCCCAATCCATGGTATTCGTTTTGGGTATTGCGCTGGTGGTACAGTTTAGACAAAGAAAAGAAAAGTGTAGTCCGAGTAAAATCAAATCAAAAGAGAACCCGGGAGTGCCCGCCGTGAAGCTTGCCACCAGGGGTTATAACGCCATCGCTACCATCCTTTATGCCCATGCGCCGGTCCCAACCATGTATATGACTGGAAAGAAATTTGTCCTAATGAGTGGTGATTGGTTTTGTTGAGCTGTGTGCTCATCTTATCCATCTTTTGGAAGCTCTATGCCGCTGTCTCGGTCTTGGGGTTCTATTCCCCAACTCGTGGATGTTTCAGATGCCTCTTCTATAGGTTTAACATCAAGTGCGATTGTGTTGTCGGAGGGTGGCAGCTTGGAAGTTTCGTCTTCCTCATCCAAAGGAATTAACACTCTGCCGCCTAATCGGATGTCACTGACTCTAACTTTGTATTCGAGCGCCTTCTTCCCTTCATTGATAAGCTCTTCCGTCCAATCAAGGCATCTTTTAATGCTTTGATTGATCTTTTGCGAGTCAACGAGGATCTGTTGGTGTTTGGATAGGTCTAGCTTCAGTCGTTCTTCGTCTCCATGGCGATACTTTTCATCCCGTTCAGCAAGGATACTTGGACTGACACCTGATGACACGGAATCGGTATCTGAGAAGGACTCCTCTTCTAACTCCTCCGTGGAAAGTTGCTCTTCACTGAGGTCTGTCAACCCCTGAGTGTCCATTTCTAGTTCTGATATTGCCCCAGACGGCACACGACTAGATGTCGCGGCGGAAGCCAAGGACAAATGACTGGCACGCGAAAGACGTCGATGCCTTCGCAATTCGGCTGTCTGTTTTCGGAGTTGGCGCTCCAGAGTCCTGTTGATGGCTTCGAGAGATGCATTTCTGATCTGCAAGTCCTGAACTTTCCGTTCCCTTCGAGCGTTCGCGATCAATTCGGTCACAGGGTCTGTCGAAGAGCCGGTTGACTTTGTGGGGCTTTGGAGCATTGATTGATCATCAGGGGAGCCCTCATCAGGCGAGCCATCATTTTCGTGCTCTGCGAATTCTTCGGCTGCTTGGATGATGGAGGCCAACGTCAATGGAGGAGGATTTGTGGGAGAGAGGCTGACTGGAGGGAAGAGGCCAGTGGTGGGAGATGCCATGGGTTTCAGAGGCTCGCAAATCGCTTCTCCCCTGACCGAGCTGCCCGAACGTGAATGACCACTGGACGGTGAAGTAGGGATATCAGGCCGTCGCAGTCCAGGGGTTGACGGCACCGAGGGGGGTTGAGAGGAAACCTGGACACGGGCGGCGGGAAGGGCAGCAGTACTCGAGTTGGTACTTTGAGAACCAATGCTGTTCCTGTAAGATGATGATGAATGCAAAGGTAGCTTGCTGGGCGAGACGGGCCGCTGTAAGGCCGCGGCTGAACGGACAGTAGGACCTTTCGAAGCGGTTGGCACAGCTGACCCCGACCCACGAGATACTATGGGTGGTGGCGTAGGCCGTAGCTCGGGTGTGCCATTCGCATACATGAACTTGCTCGAGGCATTCTCTTGGCTCCTGTTCAAGCCGGGTGACAGCGGGGGAGACAGGGCGGCCGGGCTAGATGATTTCGGCTTGATGCCGTTGCCATTAGCATAAAAGAAGGTAGAGTTGCTCGGAGACGCCAACTTGTGTGCGCTCGTCGGCCGGCTGGTCTTTGCATCGCTGGCATGGAAGAACTTGGCGTCCCGGGTATTCGAATTGTCTTGCCTCAGGGGCATGTTCCTATCGGGACTAACAGCACTAAAGGTGACGACTGGTCGTCTCGGCGGGTCGCCCTGACCAAAGGGGCTCGAGAAGGGGAATGCCGACTTAGAGTCCCACGAGTCGGAGCGGTTGTGGCTCGGGGTGCCATTGGGAGTGCTGTTTGCGCTATCAACGCGACTCTGTCTGGACCCGGAGCGGGGGGTGACGTTACTGCTGAGATGCGGACTGAAGGCCGCTGCCGAGACCGTGTCGGGGTCGTCGTACGAGGCGCGATTGTTCGAGCTGGAAGAAGCAACGATGGTCGAGACAGGACGCTTCTGTGTGCGTCGAGGTAGGGGGGTAGTGGTGGTGTTGGCGGCAGCAAGGCTGGGTGTCTGGGGTTGGGACTGCCTTGTGGCCGAGGCGATCTTAGGAGTCAGAGGTGGCCGATTGAGGCCCTTTGCAGCGGTGGCACTGAGCGAGGGCATCTGCGGGCGAGCATTCGTGGTGGCAGAGGGGTTTAGGGAGGTTTCGTGGCCCATCTTTTTATTTTCCTTCAAAGTGGGCGCCAGTCCAGGACCAACATTTTGATCTCGCAGCTTTAGGGGGCGTCGTCTAGCAGCAAGAGAGAGCGAGGGCGAGCATGGCCGTGAACCAGGGTGTATTGTGGTCAGTAGTGGTGTTGGTGATGTTGGTGATGTATCATCGATAGCGGGATTTGTGGTGTGCAGCAGCGATAGTGGTTGTGGTGGTGGTGATGATACTGTAAGTGTGAGTAGTGGTGGTGCTGCAGGTGGTGGCGGCGGCGGCGGCGGCAACAGTGAGGTGGTGTTAGTGGTAGTGGTTGTGGTTGTTATCGAACCCGTACTGGTACGTGTCCGGCTGCAGTTGCTGCTACTTCTTGTGCTATTGCGACTAGTGGTTCCGCTTAGAGAACGGCTATTATTATTACGGGTCGTCGAAATTGTGGTAATATGGGGTGGTGGTCTCCTGGTAGATGGTCTACCAGTACGTATAATTGCCTGTCCCCGCTCTTGCGTTGTCGACCAAACCGTTTCCGTCTCGTCGTTTTTGTTGTTGCTGTTGCCGTTGTTGTTGTCGTTGTTTATCAGCGATGGCGAGGGGTTTGTTTTGTTGTTTGTCGCCAAAATATTTTGGCGTTTGGAGTGATTGGTGCGGATCGCTGCTGGTGTTGTATTCTGGCCGCCAAGGCGCGTCGAACCCATGGCCTGGCCGTCTGTCTGCCACTGTCACCTCCGCTGTCGTCGTTCGTTTGTCGCCAATCCCGTGTTGGAGAAGTCCCCCTATATGACTGGCGGCGCTAAGATCTAGGTACTCGGAGAGAGGTAGGCTTCCCGCCCGTCCGTTGGTTACCGAATTATTGACGATGAAACCCCTCCTCGACCTCGGGTAGGCAAGTAGTAGGGTATGTATGTAAGCACATAGGTGGATGGACTGAACAAGCTTGGATTGGGTAGCTGTGCAGATTGAGAAAGTTGAAATGTTTCGGACGAACAAACAGAAATGTGGGGGACCTTGCTTGGTATGCCCCGACAACCACGAGATTGTGTGTTCATGCACACCGCATTTTACCTCCTTTTTTTAACTCACAACTTACACCGTGGCACCCATCAGCCCACTTAGTATGCAGGCCTTACTGCGGCTGACATGTGCCATCGTAATGTACAATAATACTTTAATATCAAGCTGATAGTTAACATTAAACTACCTAGGTATAGTTAAGTTATGCGTAGTCTAGATTGACCTCTGCTACTACCGTGCGAAACTTTAAAAAAAAATACACGATAACTAAGTATGAGCTTTCCCTATCGCCAACGGCTCAGTTTGGAACGAACAAGCAGCCTAAAACAAGGCCCAATTGGTTGAAACGATAGATCGACGCAAATATCTTGATAGTGCGCATCATCAGCTGCCGGCATGCATTAGTTGAGATTTTGATTCTCTGGCCTAGGGCGTACTTTTGGCCCTAGCATGACACTGGTCTGCCTACCTACATGTAGGTAGATGTGCTATAAGCAGTTTTATTATAGTAACTCGTTAATTATATGGCTTCGCCGTAATAACTTGGTCATACGCTGAGCTTCAAAGATTCTCATAACATCTTCCTTTCTTCTTATGCCGATTGTTATGGTAGCGTCAACGAGCTCGTGATGCCTACGACGAAGAAGTGACAGTTGCGGATCACTAAGAAGGTCATGTGAAAAGAACTGGTTTACTCATTAGACTAACAGGCACTATTTCTTTTCCCCTTTGACTTTGGCGTGCCGTCAAGAGCTGCTCCCTATACCGCTACCCAAGCAGCATGCAGAGCATTTGACAGTCGCAGAATCCTAAGAGTCCAAGAGGAAAGAAACTCAGCAACAAACATGATCGGGCACGCAATCAAGTTGAAAAAAATAGAGCCTAGACTCTGGTGAGCCTTCCTGGAGCAAAGCCATTCGGACCTTGCCATTGCACTCGCTGAGGGCCGCCAGCCCTTATCGCCTCTATCTTGTGGCATCCCACCTCAGTATCATTTCTACTGCCTTTTCCATAGGTTGGGACATAACTTGTGCTCGGGTTTCTGGGGGCATTCTTTGTAGAATACTATGGAGCATCTGATCTCGAGCCCGGTTGCTGTGTTCAAGGAGATGGGGGGCCGGATGCTCCAACCTATCTAAGAAAACAATATCAGTAATGAATCTTGTTATACAAATGATCGCACGAGGAAACATAGAAAGATACTTATGCTAAGCATACTTGGCTCGCCGACCGTTTGTCGTCGTTGTCGCTGCTGTCGTTGACCGTATAGCGCCTGTTGCATCTGATAGGGAATGCCAGTGTTGTTACTAAGCAGCTTAAATGCAGAGATTTGCTGCCGCAGCAAAGCCAATTGTTCTTGGGAGAAGTTAGAGGCGGCAGGTGTGGTCGAAAGAGAAGAGGCGTTGGTTTGTCCAAGAGTGATAGTGACCATGTTCTTCCCTGTCTTGATACGGTCTTCGCAGTTATCACAGTACCATTTCACTACCGCATGCGTCAGTACACTATTTAGATTCGAGATTCGAGAATACTTACTAAAAGATAGCGGAGCTGCCTTTAAGCCTACACAGTTCAGGTGAAACCTCTTGCGTTCGCAATCGTCGGCGTCGCAAGCTACCATTTCGCCGTAGCCGTTACCGTTACAATAACAGTACGGATAACGGTACGGATCGTATGATAAGGGTTGAAGTTCATCGGTAGGGCTATTCGGAACATTATGCGATATTTCTGATGGTATGTATTGATGCCATCCTTCGAAACTGGTCGGATTCTTTCTGGGGCTTGGGTTGGCCCTAGTGAAGTGCTTGACCCTTCTAATACTCTTCATCTTCGGTCTATCTATAATATCGTCATGACACTCTCGTTTATGGCGCGTCAGTGCTTTTTCCGTTGAAAAGTGCGGGTATTGACATGAAGGGAAGGGGCACTTCAGGGGTGTTGCGTGTGAGATCTCATGATCAGCTCGCTGCGCATCATTTTCAAAGCCTTCAGAACAGGATGAAAAGCGGCATATAAAGGCTGCTCTACTGTGGTCTAGCCGAAACTGGGCGAGTTCCTCTGTAGTAATGCCTTGAAACTCTTGCGTTGAGAGACATTCTCTGAGAGTGATTTGGTAGTTATCCAAAGCATCTCGCAGCGTAGTAATCTCAACTATAGCACCTAGGAATTGAAGTTAGATAGGTATATAGGAGGGGGAACAGAGCGGAACATTTACCGTTAGTAATGGCTTGGCTGGCCATCTTCTGGTTACGAGCGAGTACGAACTCCTTCGCAGTCTGAAATAACGACGGGAATTGCTTGAGGAGTTCAAGCTTTGGTTCTGAGGTTGCGATGCCCTTATTTTGAATATTCGACAAGCCTCTCAATACTGCTAGCTTTTGGGAGATTTCAGACAGGATCGAAAACAAATATGATATATCCTCTCCTATATCTCTCGATGAGAGGGCATAGAGAATACAGTCGATCCAATGTTCGTAGGCGAAGACGTGAAATCCGTGCAATCCTCTGAACACACGCATAGAACGGTTATGAGAGGCATAAGACGGCCGGAATACGTCCAGGCCAGATGAGATACAAGTAGAGGTAGCGATTGCGTGTTCAAGATACGCATGATCTTGATTGATTTTGACCACGCTCTCGGCGGTCTGCAAGTATCTAAAGACTAATTAATCATTGTGCATGTTGGGTGTGATATATGAGGCTTACTCCCTGACAGATACGTGAATGAACCAAAAGCCCGAATCTGGGCGTTCTTCGACGAGAGGCGAGCACATGTCAAAAAGGTGAGAAGGAGGTAGCTCCTCCACTGATGCAACACCAGCGCAGTACGACAATGCCGAACGGAACTCGGCTCGTCGAAGTGGACGTCTTCCAAATGCAATCCAACCGAATATAGTTCGTAGCCTGTCAACAGAACGAGTATCGAATCTTGTGATCGTCTGTGTCAATACTCTCTCGTAACTACGGAAACAATGTTAGCCGGCATGGCAAGGTTCAACATTACTAGACGCTCTCACAACTTAGCTAACTCTCGAGGCAACGTCTCTACAGCCTCTCGTATTTCTCGACTGCCATAGAAAATATTGGAAGTCAGATAATTCAGAACCAACCGAGCCCAGAGAAACATCCCTGTCAACATTAGCAGGTTATTCACTATGGAATAATGTTACTTATTCGTACCGTCTGCTTTCTGAGAAATTTGACGTGCAATTCTCACTAAGTCTGAGTCCTGGAGGTACAGCTCGGCGAATCTAGAACGATATGTCTTCAGTCTCTGCTCAGAATATCTAGCGATTGCCTCCGTCAATTTGTGCTTTTCATCGCTCAGGGAAATAGTAGTTTTTTTACGGAGGTATTCCTTGATAAGGTGAGTCGCTCGAGACGCAACCATGAATTTACAGGCTGCGCTACTAGGGCGGGAAAGGCTATCTCGAGAAATCCGATTTATAAGAGTAAGAAATCTCTTTTGCTTATCAATATCTAGGTCATCGAGCCCGTCGATGATTGTGTAAATAGTTCGACTGCCGTCAAGATCGTCCGAGAGTGCAATGGTAGCTAATTGTAAGAGCTGTTCGAGGATCACAATGCTTGCTGCTTTCTTACCGGCATACTGCCCGTAGACGTAGGCGGTCATTGGGCCGCTGTGGCGAATTATCTGAAATAGGAGTGATTTTAGCACTTCGTCATATTGCGTTGATGAGGCGTGGGAGGAACTACAAAAATGAGAGATTACAATCGAACTCTTTGCGTTAAGAAAGTTAATAATTTGAGTAGTAATGACGCTTTTGCCACAGCCAGGATTCCCCTGAAGCCAGACGAATAGGCTGTTTCTGTGGTCACTAAGCCAACCTGCGATCGTAGCCTGAGTTAGTATCCAGGAGCAAGTACCAGGATGCCTAGATGCTTCGGCAGACACTTGGTCGTATATAACAACCTGATCAGCGTCATTAACTCTCAGCCAACTGCCGACGGCTTGAAGTTGGCGGGCGTTCTGTTCCTTTTCCTCCTGATTGGCCTTGGCAAGGCTTTCTTGTCGCCACTCGTGAAGACTCTCTCTCATTTTCTTTGCTTCTGCTACGTTATACGCATTTGCCTCTCTATCAAGTTGGTCTTCATGGTGTTTTAGGTTGTCTAGAATAGTATCAAACCGGCCTTGGAAACGACCCCAAGACGTGAGGAAAAGTAATTTCCATGCTAGTAGGAACGGGTCAGACAGGCGCGACATGATGGATCGTCTCCGAACATACAGCTTCGCCGAACAGACTTGTACGCTTCCTTATGGAATTCAAGTATATCCGAATAGAATATGGCAAGCGTCTGCTGGAACGCAGGGTTCTGCTGGAAAGACTGTTGCAAAACCTCAAACCTAGTAAGAGATTCTCCAATACGCGAATAGGCTTTGACTATCTGCTCAAAGGCTTCGATATAATCTGAAGAGATCTAACCTGCGATGTTAGACTGGATGTTTCATGACAATCGACATGTTGTAAGAGAGTAGCTGTAGACTGATCTCGCAGGCCACTCACCTACCTTCAATATCATAGATAACGGTGCCCATAGCCAGGGTAGATAGGGGGTCCCGTTGCAGAGAGTCTCGATTGCCTTCGAATAATACTTCAAACCGGTGAATAGAGGATCAAGACGGCGCATATTGCGCAATGATTGTCGTGCTGCTAATTGGTTCTCAATGTCCAGGGCTGTCTTCCGTACGTCGTCCAAGGTGACGCTCTCGAAGCCCGCCGAGTCGGTTGGCGACACGTGCTTTTCGAGCTCGTGAAAAGCGGCTTCAACTGTGCGCTGAGCTCTGGCTGTCGCCGGATCTCTTCGTCGCAGAGGCATTGTTGACGGCCTATGTTGCTCGCGATTATATCGAGTCCATACCGGGGAAAGACTTAAGAGTATGGGAGCTGAAAGATCATTTTCGGAGGGATTGGAGAACGGGGTAGGCTTTCCTCGAGTCTGCCTCGTTCTCAACGTGGCTGAATGTGTGCGCAGAGTGCACCTGCCGGAGTTGAGGCTGTGTTGCGGCCCCCATCCAATAGAACAATGAAGCTGCATTGCATTCGCAAATCAAACGAAGGCGCGACCCCCATTCATTCCCTCAGTACCAAGCCATCGGACCAGAGCCATCCAGCCAGCTGATAAGATAAATTCTCGGTACCTATATGAAGATACTTACTTACCTAACATCAAGGCAAACACCTCCAGGCTACATCTGCCTGTCAGCATTACAAGTCATCTATGACCACCTACCTATCTATACACCACATGTCTCTCCGCTTTGGTTTTTACCCTCACTTCACTTCGCTGCAATATTTCTCTCTTTAGTTGAACTTAAGACGCTGGTGAATTTCTCCGACGGTAACCTGTGACGATGGATGCACAATGTCAGCATACTCATCATTGGGGAGTTATCAATAACTTTGTAAATGAGTCAGACCACCTGATAAACAACAATTCTAGTGACTATACTGTATGCTTTGGTGCAGTGAGTTCAGTCGTCCCATCACCATTGAGGTATACATCTAACTTGTGAGCTTGAAGTTCTCTGGGGTCACTGGTGAATGCGAGTTCATGCCCGGTCCATTTCTTTCTGAACAAGAGCCCAGTGTACTATCAATACCTACAAAACTATGCTCTTGCAGTAGCTTTAGTTTGACGCATCAAAGGTATTCAAATGGTAACATACACGTCCAGCACAGACAGATGCTACAGGCCATTCTAGAAGAGCCGACAGTCCGACTCCAAGTCAGCTGCATTTTAGAGGATGACGATAGAGAAAGGGCGAAGAAGCGAATACGAAGCACATCTCGAATAATTCATTGCTCACTTTATTTCGTTCTCTATGGACCACTTGATCTGTCGGAGGAGATAGGGGCTTTCTTCCAGAGTTACGATATCTACTTGCAAGACCCACGTGGTTGTGACTTGGAGGTCAAGTACTGCAATCCTCATCGTCTCTCTTCGACTGACTTCATGTCGTTGCCGATGACTTCAGAGATAAATCGGAGTTTGGATTTCGTGGAGCTAGGTACACCGGAGATCCTACCAGAGCGGTCTGAGCTCCTAGCTATCCTCAATACGAACGAAGAGCTTGCTGAAGAGCCGCAACCCGATGCTATCAAAACATCACTTGAGAGGCAAGAGCGAACCTACGATGCTTCTTTGAATCTGTTAACATTTTACAGGCATCAAAAGCAAGCACTCACTTTTATGCTGCGACGTGAACATGGATGGGCCTTTGACTCTAGCAAAGACATCTGGACCCGAGTACGAGGATCACACGGTCATTCGTAAGATTCGACCTTTCCAAGTATACTCTGCCTTCCGTCTAGATATTCTGATACCAGCCAGCTTCGTGAACCTGATATCCGGCACCCATCAATCTAAAGAACCTCCTCAATTCCTTGGGGGCATCATTGCAGATCCTATGGGATTAGGTAAAACATTGACAATGATTGCTCTGGTTGCTACTCATCCTCAAGAGGCGAACTTTATTGACGATGAGATTTCCGAAGACAAAGCCTGTAACACGACTCTCATTGTGGTGCCACCCCCACGTACGTATCGGAACCAAATATGACTGTGGCAGAAATGGCCACACATGCTGATCTGCCTGTAGTGATTGACACATGGGAGGAACAGCTAGCACAGTTAGCGCTTCATATTCTCGTCCTCTAATAGACTGTGTTACTGACAGATATTTGATTTAGCCATGTGGTACAAGGCCAATTGACATGGCGCCGACATCATGGCAAATTAAGATTGCCGGACACACTCGAGACACAGAGTGTAAACATAGTCTTGACGACTTACCACACTGTTTCTGCAGAGTGGAAGAGTGGAAGCAAGCCAGACCAATCTGTCTTGTTCTCTACGCATTGGAAGCGAATTATCCTCGATGAAGGTAGGACAAGATTCGCAAAGCTATCACACGTTACTGACGTGGCTGTAAACTGTAGCGCACTTTATTCGTAACACTGGTTCTCGAATGGCGAAGGCTATCTGTGACCTCCCCGCTGAAATGCGATGGGCAGTCACTGGTACTCCGATCCAGAACAAGCTGCCTGACCTGGCTGCTCTGCTGAAGTTTCTTCAAGTCTACCCTTATGATGATATTAGACGATTTGATGGCGATATAACGAACCTATGGAAGTCTAACGAAGCAGAAGAAGCTGTCCGTCGCTTGAAACTTTTGTCTCGGTGCCTAATCCTTCGACGTCCAAAAGCAACGATCAATCTTCCTACCCGCACCGATTACCGTCGTGTTGTCGAATTTGAGCCCAATGAGAGGGCGCTATATGAGGAAGTCAAGACACAGACTATTGCAAATATGAGGGAAGCGTTTGGGAAATCTAGCCCGACTGCTCCTCGATCCAGGAATGTGATTCATCAAATTAACCAGATGCGGCTTATTTGCAATCTAGGTCTTCATTACTCCTCTCGACATGAGCACAATGCGACTAACAACTACGAAACCACCCAAGGAACAGATTGGGAACGGATAGCACAGTCGATCTTTCAATTACAGTACGAAACAACCACGCTTGCATGCGAGCTGTGTGGCTCACCTACGAATATGACCGACAATCTGCCCGACGATTATGGCGCCACAACGAAGGCATTATTTTCGCAGTGTCATCGGTTTTTCTGTTCAGACTGCACGCAGTCGCCGCAGCAAGGCTCGCGAAGCATTTCTTGCGGACATCGTCCATCCCACTCCATGGCGACGGTGTCACTGAACCGATCCGCACTCGAAGAAGATTACATTGAAATTGATAGTCACCCTATGAGCATGTTCTCATTTACGGGGCTGCCTTCCAAAGTCATGGCCTTAGTCACAGAATTGAGCTACCAGCCAGCAGGTATAAAGAGGTGAATCTTGCGAAAATCCCAACCACTGCGAGCTAGCTAACTGGGGTGCTGGACAGTGTCGTCTTTTCGACCTGGCGAATGACGCTTGATGTCGTCGAGCAGGGCCTCAAGCATGCGGGGATCAGCCATCTGCGCTTCGACGGCAAGGTGCCGCAGAAGGAAAGAAAGGGAATCATTGATAGGTTTCGGAATGACCCCACTATCAAAGTGCTGTTGTTGACGCTTACGTGTGGTGCTGTTGGGTGAGTGTATAGCAGGGACTTTACACACGAGTTGTAGCAACGGGGCTGATGTGGCTCTCTAGCCTAACACTGACCGAAGCATCAAGAGCGTACCTCATGGAACCGCATTGGTGGGCCAAATGGAGCGAATGATATCAGGTCGGTAAACTAACGTCATCTGCAGGAATCCGACCTTGGAGGAGCAGGCACTCGCTCGAGTGCACAGGTTAGGACAAAAGAAAGAAGTGACAACAGTCCGATACTACATCCGGGACACATTTGAAGAGGTCAGATCCTCTCTAGACTCATATTTTCGAGCAATGCTGATGAGTTTGTTAGCGTGTAATAGAACTGCAGAAGAAGAAAGAGGACCTGGCCGGTCTCTTGCTAGACTCCCAAGCTGGAAGCGCTGAGCATCTTGAGGTAAGCCAACTTGCGTAACTTGTATTACTTGTGACAAGAACTGAACAATTATAGCGTTTATGTGGTCTACTATAAATAATCATTTCAACTGAGAATTGGACATAAAGTAGAAATGAAATGCGATAGAATCTTTAGATATAACCCAAGTATCTATAAAAATTTACCCATATATGTGAGAATCACATGCAGATGGACTGAAGTTTAATCCTTGAACCCCTGATTAAGTATGGGGCAGATCTCGGCAATAGCGGAAGCATCCCGCCTGCCGGAACACCCCACCATTAGCGCCATCGGACTAGGTACCTAGACTAGCGGCCGCCCTAATTATTTGCTGACCAAACCACATCACGAAACAACACCAACGACACTCTCGTTCCTCATACATAACGAGGCTCATACGAACCTCGGCTCCGGCCATCAAATACACGGAATGGCCCTGTTAGGCTGGTCGCTCATTCTGGCGTCTGTCGTGTACCTCGCTATCCGAAGACCGCCTCTCATCGAGACCCTCGTGGCCCTTTGTCGCGGATCTCCCACGATAAAACAGCCGCCGTCCACTCGTTCGCCCTCCGACATAGACGGGTCTCATCCTGATCGGGGACGCTCTAGCGCCGTATCTGTCGCTGTTCAAGATACGTCGGCGAGAAGGGGCCTCGAGGCGGATCGCATACTCTTGCCTAAGATTGCATCTCCAGAAATAGAGGTAGAGACAGACGAGACACCCGCACTCACGATCGCCTCGCCGCAAACAACCCCGAAAGCCACGGCTACTGCGACCCCAGCAAACGGATCCATACCCTCGTTTTCCCTCCCGCCCTCCGCAACACCATCTCTCTCTCCTCCAGCCTCAGCAGCCGCAATCGCGCGAGGCGCACCAAGTCTCTCACCAAACATGTCAATGCCGCCTCCTCCCCGTCCACCAAAACTCAACCCTATCTCCAACTCTTCTTCTTCTTCTTCTTCCTCCCTGGCACCTCCACCACGCCCCTCACCGCGCCAATACGACCGGCAACCAGGGACCTCAACCCTCGCGCCCCCACCAACACACAGCAGCAAGCCCGCCAAGCCGTCTAGAAAAGTGACACTGGAACCAGGCCACTCACCCCTCGACTGGGCGCGGCTGTCCAGCGATCCGAAAGTCGACCTCCGGGGCCTGGGGCCCGACGCGTCGTATATCCGCGTCACGCCGAGCATGTTGAAGCGACAGACGGGCCGACGAGGAAAAAATGCCTGGACGGCACTGGGGGGAAAGGTGTATAATATCTCTCCGTACTTGCCGTATCATCCCGGCGGCGAGCCGGAGTTGCTTCGTGCTGCCGGACGGGATGGGACGAAGCTCTTTGGTGAGATTCATCCTTGGGTTAATTACGACACGATGCTGAGTTCGTGTCTTGTTGGACTTCTGGTTGAGGAGGGCGAGGAGAGGAGTGCGGGGGATATGGAGGCTATGGATTAATTCATTAATTTACTGGTAGGGGGCCTTCATTAGTCGAGATTCGATTTAATGAATTCGGATTAGAGTGCATAGATGGATTGCACGCTGCCTTTAGAGCGCGGAAATATGGAGGTCAAGCGCTACGAGGAACATTAAGAAGAGTGTACATGTCCATACACTCTGCATGTCCTCAGAAGATTTGGGATAGATGGATGGATGGGTTGATTCAAGAGCTGCATTATTCACGGCGATAAAGGCGGGTTTTGCATGAAATGTCATTTTTCTCTACCAACCCCCATCATCATTATCATCATTGGGTACTACACTATTATACAGGGTTACTAGCAAGGGCGATGAGAGTCATATATATCGAAGAGACCGATAGATAGGTAGATAGACGCGATACCCTTCCGATCGATATAGCGTCAGGGTTGAATAAGCAAATATTAATAGAAACCCAACAACCACTTCTTTATCCTCCCCCTTCTGAAATGAGAAAGGAAGGAAGGATCCCTACCGTTTACCGAAGCGGAACCGAAGACCATCATCACTGTCCTCGTCGCTGGATTCGGCGACTTTCTTCTTGGCCCGCTTCGCCGGCTTTTCTCTCGCTGGCGGTGCTGCGGCCGGCCGCTTGCCCGTTCGTCGGGTAGGCTGTGATTTCTCCAGGGTGCTGCTCTGCGTAGCTCGAGACTGCGACTGCGACTGTGACTGCGTGTTCGCCGAGGACCTAGTCGTGCGCGTCCGCGAGCTCGAGGGGATGACGACGTCGTCGTCTTCCTCCTCTTCCTCGTTCACACTACCCGTAGCAAGAATACCTTCGTCCTCACTGCTATCGACAGGTTGTAGATTCTCGACCTGCTTCTGCTTCTGCTTCTGCGTCTGCGTCTGTCCTCCTCCTCTTCTTGATTCTTTCGCCGTACTATTACTACTACTGTTTGTCTTTCTGAAGGACTGGCTGCGCGACTGTGACCGCTGCTGACTGATGATGCTGTCCTCGAGCCAGTAGTCGTCGCCGATGCCGAAGCCTTTCGACCTGACCTCCTCCAGCGAGATGATGATCTTGTCGATCGCGCGGCCCTGCACCGCGCCCCGCTGTCGGAACTTCTTGAAGTTCTTCCGTCCGTTCCATGCTGGGTCCCATCGTCCGTCCGCTATGTCTTGCTCGCGCGTGCGCACCTGTGGCGCTTCGCGCAGCGGCATCGGCTCCTCGATGTGCAGGCGTCGGATCTCGGCTAGATCCAGATCACCGGGCTCGTCTTCGAGTTCCTCGCGCTCCATTTTCGCCCGCTGCTCGGCTTCTTCCCGATGGCGCCGCGCCATTTCGAGGATGTCGGCCTCCCTTTTTATCTTGGGTGACGGTTTCTGTTTGATGGTTGGCTCTGCAGGCGTATCTACGGCAGTCGCCGACTTTTCGCGGCGTCGTGCTGGTACCGGATCCTCGCCCGCGGCAATCCGACGGCGTTTGACTTGCGCAGCTGTCGGGGCCACGCTGTCGATTATATTATTGGGTTCCGGCAATGGAGAGGCTGGCCGCTTCCGCTGCGATCGTTGGGATGGCTGGTAAATAGGTGCAACGTCCACGGGCTCGGGTTCTGGTACATCCTGCGACACGAAAAGATCTCCCTGAGAAGCCTCAACATTAGCCGATGCGGGCACGGGGTCGTTAATCTCCATGGCTACAACAGGCGGTTCGGCTGGGCTATCATCGTCAGCAACAGAAACCGCGAAGCCTCGAAATCGGCTTTGAATGGGTCCTCGACCCCTTCTCCGAGTAACCCGGGTCGAAGGTTGCGGAGCTGTTTCCTCTACCGGGTCGACCTCCATCGACTGCTGCTCCATTTGAGAGGTGGCAGGTTGTGACTCAAACTCCAGGGGCCGACGTAGTGAACTTGCATCATTGTTCAATATCGCATCGAGGAAGTCTTTCTGATCGATGAGACGATGATCCAAGCGCAAAGATATAGACCTGAAGAAGTCGGCATACCAATCCACATTTTCGTCAGAATTGGGCATCCACTTAACCACAACAACGCCTTTCCCTTCACTACCATCCTCGAATTCGCCTAAGCCCTTTTCACCTGCAACTCCTTTCACGAAACGAATGAAATCATCGATCTGTGTCTCTCCGGCCACTGCTACGTTTAGGAGGGCCTTGCCCCTGCCGTTCGTGATGGGGGCGAGGAGACTCTCGTACTGTTTCTTCTCGTAGAATACGAAAGTGTAACCGTCGAAGAGTTGTGCTCGCGCGGAGTTGGGGGCGAATGATTCTGGCTGTCTAGGAACGGGTTCTTCGCCCGGCGGTGGGAGGAAGCGCATGGGATCGGGCCAGTGAGCATCGAAGTCTTGTTCGAGCAGGCTCGCATCAACGCCATCGTCGGGAGTCTTGGGCGAAGCAGCATCCACAATGGCATCTACGAAACCGTCATTAACAATGTATTTGCCATTGATCAGGGCTTGCAACCCTTTGGGCGTGTTGCGCTTCTTCGAGACAACATGAGTGGTGAGCTGGACATCGTAGTCGGACAGAAGCTTGATGTCGAGCTGTTCGAAGCTCTCGCGTAGGCGGGCGAAGGGGTTTGCGCGGAGTTGATTGCTCGTAAAAGAAAAGCTTAGAACAACGGGAAACCACGTGATGCTAGATAGTCATAGGATAACATATCGTCAATCATCATAGCCAGTGGCGCGGGGTCATGAAGTAAACAAACCGGAAGAGAGGCGGGAACGAGCCCATCTGGAGGGTGTTTGAATCTTGCGATAGCGTACACGTCTCGTTGCGATACTTCTGGCCATTCACCTTGGTGCCGCCCTTAGACCCAAGATCTTCGATGGTAATTTTTGCGCGGCTTCTCATGACTTCCTAGTAGATTACAATTAGCAGCCGTATCACAGTCAGCGCAGGTCGGCAGGATCGAGAGACGAACCGCATGGCCATCCTCAACTTTGTCGACGGTTATCGTCACATGCTTCCGTGAGACTCTCTCAGCACCGGGCCCTTGTATGGCAAGCTGGCCAGCTAGGATCCAGTTAGCGAGCGACATAAGCTGTGGAATCTTAGGACCTACGTTCGGCGACGGTGCGACCGAAAAGATAGCGCTTCCCTGGGCGAAGCCATACTCGTTTGTCTGTGGAGCGAGATCGAACTGGTTAGCATAGGCGCAAGACACGCATAGAACAAAGCTAGACAGCAGTAGACTCACGGCCGAGGGCTTCGCCTTCATTCTCAAGTATCCACATGATTGGGTCAGGCGACGTAACTTTTCTACTTCAAGATGTGGTTGATCATATCCCTTTAGATGACGCGACTGTCTCAAGACACACGCGTTGCATCTGTATGGGCGCGTAAATGAATGAATAGATGAACAGGGTTGTTTTCACAAAGTGTTGCGGGGCATCCTGACGCGTAATCACGTGGGGGCACAAGCCAAAATGAACTGCAATCCTGGTTAGCTACATGTACCTAATGCAAGTATCGAGCGTACAATTGATCAACTTACTTAGGTAGTAACTGTTATCTTTCACAATATTTCCGGACTTAACTATCAAATACTGATTTTGGGTCAAAGAAATACTTGGCAAGAATACATATGACCTTCTTGGAACGCTACGACTGTTTTCTGGAGGCCATGTTGGTTTTTGGAGACTATTTCTCCCTTGAAGGTCACATTTAACCACTTGCGACGGATGACTGTACCCGCAGATAACCTACCAACAATACATTGAAATAAAAGCAAAAGCGGCTAAATGAAGAGACCGTCTTGATCTAGAGACCATTTTGATTCACATTGTTTAAGGGAATATTAGACTTTCGACACGATTACCTTCCGCCATCACTAGACAAAATGCATATGCTCGGCTCACAGACGCGGTATATCGCTACCCCTCAGACAGACAGCTCTGAACCAGACCCTGAATCCATATCTACAAACGCATCGTTTATCAAAACTGCAATCGTCTTTTCGCTGACCCCCCTTTTGTGCTGATACCACCATGCAACGAACCTTCGGCATCTTTGACATTCAATCTTATGCTGAACCAATTTAAGTCATTTCCCGGCTCTGGCAAGGAACTTTCTAATACCAAGCTATTGAGATTATGAACTGTTAGGATCTCTCCTCTTCAACAGCCACGACAAGGCTCGAGCAATTACCGACTATTTCAGCTACTCGCTATCATCAAAATACTGCATACAGGTCATACGGAGTTCTGCCCATCATTTCCAGCCTCTGAAGTTTCCCGTTCAGCCTCCAACTCCTCTCGGGCTATCCTAAGGGCATCCAGAGATATCTGCCGCTCGGGATCATCATGGTCATACAATTGACTTTCCACCATCACAACATATTCAAGGAGGTCAACGGCCATTTGAGCTTGGCCATTTTCAAGGTATGCCACTGCAAGCGAGTGCTCTGACGCTAGTCGACCATGATCTTTTTCGCCAAGTGTTGCTTTTCGTATTTTTACAACGTGTTCTAATATTGGAATCGCTTCTTGAATACGTTTATCGTTGAGGTATGCTCTTGCGAGCTCGTGCTCTGACGCTAGTCGAGAATGATCTTTTTCGTCAAGTAGTGTTTTTTCTATTTTTACAACGTGTTCCAACATCGGAATCGCTTCTTGAATACGTTTATCGTCGACGTATGCTCTTGCAAGCTCGTTCTCTGACGCTAGTCGACCATGATCTTTTTCGTCAAGTGTTGCTTTTCGTATTTTTACAACGTGTTCCAACATCGGAATCGCTTCTTGAATACGTTTATCGTCGACGTATGCTCTTGCAAGCGAGTGCTCTGACGCTAGTCGACGAGGATCTTTTTCGTTAAGTGTTGCTTTTCGTATTTTTACAACGTGTTCTAACATCGGAATCGCTTCTTGAATACGTTTATCGTCGAGATATGCTTTTGCGAGCTCGTGCTCTGACGCTAGTCGAGAATGATCTTTTTCGTTAAGTAGTGTTTTTTCTATTTTTACAACGTGTTCGAGCGTCCTAATCGCCTCTTTGATTTGTCTGTTGTCCAGGTATGCGATTGCGAGCATGTACTCGGACAACAGTCGATCTTTATTATCATCTAAAAGATGAGCTTTTCGCCAGCTTACTGTTTTTTCTAGATATTTCACGCTTTCTTTGAAACGTCGGTCTTCCCATAGGCAATATCCAACCCGATAGCATAGATTATATCTTTCTTCAATCTCGAATGCCCCATTCCTACTGAGCAGCCGAAATGCGTGTGGAAAGTAGACTTGCCATACTTGGCAGTTGCTGTGGTCAGAAGAGGGAAACTTCGCATTGAAATGCATGATAGCATTAATTGTTGTCTCCTCTGGGCGCGCCTGTTTTTGAATCCAGACTCTTGTTGCCAAATGCACTAAACTGTGCATATCGTACATGTCGTCGACTTTACGACTCTCCAAAAATGCGTACCCAGAAAGGGTGCCAATCGCTCTCTCCATCGTCTCTTCGGAGTCTAATTCTGGTAGCAGCGACCGTGGGATAGCTTTCGGCTCTATGCATGATATAAAGGAGAGCAGATTAGCCGCACCGGGATGGTTTACCCGGATCTGGTCGAACGAGACGAGCCATGTTGTAGCTACCGCATTTTGCGTGTCTTGATATCGCGTATTATCGTGAAATTTAGCGCTCATAAGTTGAACCAAGTCATCTTCTGTACTCCGTAAAAGTTCCAGGTATCTCTTGATAGGCGAATGGTGATGCTTTAAGTTTTGGTTCAGATAGGCTGCCGCTTGTTTGATCGCCAATGGTAAGTACGTTAATTCTTTCAAAAGCTCCATCGTTAATGCATTATCCTGAAGCAGCTGTTTGCGAACAACCGAGTTCATTAGGAGAGCTCGGGCTTCTTGTGCGTCCATCCTGTTCAGTTCGATTTGATCACCTTCTGCTACTAATTGAGCAATTTCCGACGATCGGGTCGTAAAAACAGTCAGGCCGTTGAGGCTCTGTGGCAGATAGTTGTATATGCCGGACCGCCCACTTATGATCGTATCATCGTCTGCATTATCAATGATCAACAGCCATCGACCTATGCCTCCCGAGCTGAGATGGCTCCGCACTGTCATCATAGGGTCTTCTTTGTTACTATCGATCGTAATTCCGATTTCTTTCGCGATATCTAGGTATGCTTTTTCAAAACTCTCTTTGGCATATGCTGGTACCCAGAAGATGCTGTACTCTGGCCGGTTCTGTCTAACCCAGTACGCAAAATGGAGGACAACCTGAGTCTTTCCAACACCACCAAGACCGACAATTGCAAGCGTCTGGCAATCCTGGAAACGAAACAGCTTTTGTTGAAGAATTTCTAGGACTCCCTCACGTCCTGTGAATTTCATGTTCTGGAGGAATGGAATAGTATAATGGGCATGAACTAGAATGGCGTCAATAATTGTTTCAATTTAAAGAAATGTTCATTTTATACTAACTACTAGATGACACGGGAAACTCTGGCACATCACTTTGTTGCCTTCTCGGACCAAAGAGGAGGCCGTCCACGAATTTTTGGATAGCCCGCTTGTTTCCCTGTAAGTAGTTCCTCGTGTGCGCCGATATCGTACTTGTCTTCTGCCAATCAGACAATTTGATATCATTCAGTCCCCGCTCGACGTTGAATCTGAAGTATTGGCCTTCATCACCATATCGGTCAACAAGTCTATTTGCCACCGCTGTCGAAGTCGTCGCCATCGTCTTCAGCGCATTCAAAATAGACACTCGTGAATCCTTGATGGTGACCACGTCTCCGAGCCCGGTGCCGATGCTCAAGATTTGTAACTGCTTGCGGTCAGGGAATTGGTTTTCGGCTTCGGTGATAAGGACCTCGCATGGGTTGTTATGTCCGAATCCCGCGTCGATAAATTCGATCTTGTCCCGGCCAAGCTCGATTGACTTGAAGAATGTCGTCGCAGCTGAGGTCGCACGGATAACTTCCCATATAGTGCAATCTTGGAAGGTCGCGGACGAGTCGTATGTCGTGAATAGAGTAGGGCGCTCCTCGAGGTTCACTTTCGTAATCGCGAGAACAGCACTACAAGAAGTTAATATTACTCATTCAAGGTATCATCGCATATCTTATTGTAACAACATACGTCTTCGTGCATGTTGAATCACGTAACCTCAGATCCTCATGTGGGCAGGTATCGACGGTGGTCCGACCCTGACTTCGCTGCGTTGCACACTGCGGCTCCGTGCAGTTCTCTTTAACAACCTTTTTGACAGCAGCCTCGAGCGCCTTGGCAGAGAAGGCGCCTTTCGGCGGCGCAATCAACGGTAGTCTTCGTTTTGGGGTGAAGGCGGCTCGGCCGACGTTTTCGTACGCCCGTATGCACTCGTCAACCGTCATGCCTAGTCTTCCAAGCATGACCGCAATGATACTCAATGGGTTGTTAGCGGGACATATGGAGGAATAGAAGAGCCATACCCGCCTGTGCTTGTGCCACCGATCAAGTCGAAGTATTCGCATGGTCTGGGGACTTGGGTAAGACTTTTCGACTCACGGATTTGTTCCATGATGTTCTCCAGTATCAGGAGACTGGACTTCCCACGGATACCGCCGCCATCTTGGGCTGTTAGCCGGTACATCGGATAGGGTGGATGAGGGACATGCCTAGCGAAAGAATCCTGAGTGCTGGAGTCGGATTACTACGAGTGTCCATTGGGTTCCCGGACAGTATGATACTAGGAATTATGTCAAGCTGCGCGCCTGCGTAGGGGTATTGATGTTACCCAGATTGGTCACGTCTCAATTCAAGTAGCAAATCTGTAAAACAGAGTCAGGTCGCTCGAGATCAATGTCATAGGTGTTCGTCGAATAGGCGCTGGCATAGTGCGGCTGACGTTGCTGGTGCATACGGCCCCCGCACGACTTTGAAAACTTGACCGCCCAATCACCATTGTGTCGTGGCAAACGTTGTGCTCGATTTGCTAGGTGGCGCAGCAATGAAACGGTTACTATCTAACAAGAATGATTTGGGAGGCAGCCCGGTAGCTTATGGTATTCTTGATGAGTTATAGGGCCATTTTCAACGCTTTTTGCCTCATACATATTTTTAAATGAAACCTGACCAAACAGCCTGTGTCTTTGGTGTCGTTTGTGGCGTAGATTTAAATGTAGTGCGGATGGACTTTGGCTGACTTAGCCAATCAAAAGGAGATTATGTTTACCTGTATTCCAAATAAGGGGGTTAGGAATAAGGGGTTTCATTGGGGTCAGATAGAGGAATTTAGCCATTTACACGTTCGTTTTTTTCTCTCCACCGCTACTTAACTATTTTTGAGTTTATCGTTGATTTTCTACTATTTTTCTTGATTACTTTGCGTTCTACGCGATAACATAATGCCCTATAGATTTCTCGATTTCAGCTCTTCTTGAATGCATGATAGCTAGGTTGTCCAGAGCTCAGGGGTTTGCATGTCATCTGGGGCTGTGTCACAATCAAGATTGGACAGTTACTCAAGGACTTCGAAGAGGCTACAACAGTATTTTCACCCTTACTATAGATGATTGGCTAGCGAACCAACTTATCGTGTTCGAATCTATCGAAAAGCTCAAACAGTCTAAGGACAGCACGTACTTAACCTTAAGTATCTATACATAATTATATACATTACCTCTTTCTCGGACTTTATACAGATAATCCTATTATCACGCTTACGCTACTAACTTATACACTCTTGCATCTAATACTATGTGAGTCTGACTTAGCTGTCGCCCCCGATCTGCGCTAAACATGTAGTGATCTCCAATGTAATGGCCCCGGAGTAAATCGAGAGACCGGTCTGTAGCCACGGTGGTAGTGAGGCTTCAGTAGACTTATGAATTGATTCTTTAGCAACCTAAATCAAGGGGGGTTAGTTAAATAGCCCTACATCCTAGGGCAGCCATGAACTAGTTGCCTGACATGTGATTAGAAAAATACGCTTTAGCCTCTTATAAATAGGGTGGTTAGCGTAAAACATATTAGGCTACTCGGCTGGCTTTTACAAAGTTATAGAGTTGGTGGTTCGTAGGGCTCTGAACTTCCCCCGAATATACTTCGACTCCATATTACTAAGGGCTGGAACAAGTTGCCAGAATGGTAGATCCTCTTTCGGTAGCTACAGGCACTGCTGGCATCATCAGCCTAGGTATACAGGTCTGCGGTGGCGTGTCGGAGTATCTGAGCGCAGTCAAGCACAGGAACGAAGAGCTGGCAGCAGCTTGGGACTCTGCGCGCACGCAAGCCGCCAACTTCAAGTGCCTCGACGAGCTTATTGCCCGGATTCGAGCTGAGAGGACAGAGGACCCTAATTACCTGCTACAACGTCTTGAAGATGCTCGAGGCCCTCTCCACAAGCTGCGAGATGCTGTGGCAACATTAGCGGGGTTACCTCCGGACATGGATCTTACACCACAGAACGCTACAGGTTCATCTCTGTCGACGATTACCAAATCAACTAGTGGTCTCAAGGATAGGGCGAGAGACGTAGGGCGTGCGATGACCTACAAGTTTCACCAAGACGGTGTTAAGAACCTTCAGGGGGCATTGCAACTTGTGAGTATGTCACTTCATACTGCAATGCTTAATGTGATCTTGTAAGTTACCCCTGAGTGCTATTTTTGGGGGATTCGGTAGCACATGTTATGTTGAACCTAGATTTGTGACAAACGACCTCTTAGAAACGATAACGAGAAACATGATCAGAATGTCAAAAGTCTCCAGACTACGGTCTTGTCTGTTGGTCTGAAGCTTGAGTCAAAGGGTGCTGATATCTTTTCCGCCATCGCCTCGCTAGCGTCTCAAAGCCAAGCGATAATTAGTATCGCTCAACAGAATGAAGCAAAGCTGCGGGAAATTCAAGACAGCCAGAGCCTTCTGAGAAATGAATATGCTCAAGCCTTGCCGGTACTTGCAGGGTTCAACTCGATTGCTCGGCGGCTAGGCCGAAAAAAACAACACAGGCCCGGCAGGACAGAACCTCGGAAGATAGCCAATCAAGTCGTGCAGTCGCTTCCGCCAGTATTGACAAAGCAGGCTCTTGATATATACTCCAATTGTGGATGCCGAGCCAGCACCGCACATTCGAGCGTGTCTTCTCTGAAACTGAGAAATTTCAATGTCTTCTCACGAAAGCAGACTCAGTCATGCCACGAGCGGAGCTGCCCCCTCTATGCGATTACACAGGAGCATACACGCGCTGTCGGAGTTCGCGTGTTCCTACGACTGGGCTCATTTTTAAACTGCCTTGTTGAAGCAAATTTTTGGTGCACGATGGGTCAAGGGGGATATTCACTCGGCCCATCAGTGAGATGGAAAAATTTAGTCTCCAGAAACCAGTCACCCGTTCAGGTCGAGTTTGATCGCGTTGGAAGCTGGCTAATGAGAGGTCTGAGCGGACAGCGGCCACGGGAGGAGGCCGAGGTTGTTGATCGGCTAAAGACGATGAAAGAAAATATACTCACGCTCTATAGAAAAGACCAAGCTTCGATCAATGACGTCGATCAAAACAGCAATAATCACCTGCAGGTGAGTTTTGTGATGCCGGTATAAATCTTCGAGTAGGTGCTAATTATATCTGATTATGTATTCCTAGAACTTCGTGGATCTCCTAGTCCGGTCGCTTAACCGTGAGCTACTAACGCGCGAGGTGGTGGACGCGGTTATATCAGTGATACAATTCTATATCGAAGCGGGTCTGACATGCGACGAGCGGGACACCCATTTCACTACCAGAGCTATAGCTTCTCAATGGGGATTCCTGCCGAGCTTGGGACCAACATTTACAACGCTTGCTAAATCAGCCGATTTTCTTTTACCGTCTGGAAGGAAGGCCACATATCAAAGCTTCAGGCTTGTCTCATTCATCGCACGAGCCTCAGATCCGGTGGTTAAAGACGTTGCCCAGATGATACCATACACAGATCCTGGCCTCTTCTTTACCCAAATTATAGATCATGAAACTTGTAAGTTGTCTAATTACTTTGTCTTTATCTTCGCGTAACTTTTCTGGTGTGAATTAATCATCATATGATTGGATAAAGGTATGGAGGAGATCTCTCCTGTCGCGAAAGCCATCCTAATCAGGTCGCTTAAAGATCTTGAGAGCGCTATTAGGCTGTCCCCAAAGTCGCT
Organism: Xylaria sp. Z34; assembly: GCA_037356055.1. Taxonomy (NCBI): domain Eukaryota; kingdom Fungi; phylum Ascomycota; class Sordariomycetes; order Xylariales; family Xylariaceae; genus Xylaria; species Xylaria sp. Z34. The sequence continues at coordinate 151,757 of JBAWJW010000004.1, read as the reverse complement.
ATTTAAGAAGACACAAGGTCTGACGGTGCTGCATCTCTCTATCGGTTGGCCTCCAGGCCTATCCCTCCTGCTGGGAACAACTGCCAAATTTCTTCTCGATACGCCAGATGATATATCTAAAACCCCCCATGGGCGAGCTAATCTCGCCTGGCCCTTCAGCTACGCTGCCGCAAGCCATTGCGCACAGAGTCTGAATATTGTGCTTCAGGCAGGCTGTAACCTCTATCCTGAGGATTCAGAAAGATGTATGGAAAGTTCGGCGTTGTCCTGCGCATTAGAGGTAACATCTGCCGAATGCGCCGAGGTGTTCGCGCGACATATGGCCCTGCGGCGGCGGGAACTCTTCACACTTGCAAGGTCAAACATAGACAAGATCAAATTATCTATCCATCGTCTTGACATTAGAGAGGACGCACGCAAGGCGTTCATTGCGGCTATGGCGGCCATTGAACACTATTCGGACCCGGGACAAGCGAGACCCGATGCAATGGAACCTACGCAGTCCGAACATATTACCGGTAATATCATTGTGTGGGCTCTCAAACACGCCGACGTTCCATTGCCTGTATCACTCCGGCCATCCAGACTTGTGGATCATGATGTTTACCAGCTTCCGGGACTTCCTCTTGCCTTCTTTCCAATCTTCGAGAGGCACGGATTTGCTGGATACAACCAGCCCAACCGGTACGGCTTGCGACCCATTATGGACGATCTGCGGAGCTCATACTGCCTCTCTAAGGGTGGACTTGGCGAGGAAATCCAGGACGTGCTACCATGGCTGATCCAGCACGGGTGTCTAAGTGCAAGACCGGCCCACACAAAGGAGCAGCCACAATCAAGTGTCACGATTAATACAGAAGTGACGGGCTGGCATTATCTTTCTATGGAATTCGTGCACAGGGCCTGGGGCTTACAGGGACCGTTCCTTCTAGATTTTTCGATTACTCCAATATCTGAGGCAAACATGGATTTAATGGCAACTATTGCGGAAGGGCAGGCGACACTCTGCACTGATCACTGCGTATGTTGGTGTCTATTGCCACAGCAATCCGGGCATGGATGCTCACCCTTCAGCTACCTGTGCAAGCAATATCTTACCGACGAATATATAAGACCTTCCCATCCTCACAGCTTCCAACACTATCTGTTTCGACACGGACGAAACGACCGTGATATTATTACTTCAACCTCGAAGGACGAGGGAAGGCTTACAGCTACTGGCCCCGTGCCAACGTGGCAGCTCGAGTTCCTCCGCCTCCTAACCTTTGAAGCCCTCGAAATGCCACATACATGCTGCATACCCTCTCTGATTTGGTTGAATGGCATGGGAATGGCAATTTTTGCTGCAACTACAGAGCCAGAAGGAGCGCAACAGCAACTTCTCGCAGATCCCTCCGTAGAAGATAAGGCGCAGCTGCTAGATGAGCTAATGGCCGAATTCACAGAGAAGCTGGGTCAGAGGACTGGCTCGCCGCGAGATTTTGAAGACTTTGTCTTTGGGTTATGGCGGGCTCGGATGGCTGGCTTATATGGTGTAAATGTTGAGGAAGTAAAAGCCATGGAGCATGTCTTGGGAGGAAAGGTGCGAACCAGTGAGTTGCCAAATATCCTGGTTCGGGATTCCAGAAGAATGTCTTGAATAAGGTTTTTGACTAACGAGCTAACCGCTAACTCATTTGCTAGAGGTTCTTCCGGAGTCGCTGGAGAGATTTTTCGGTAGGGAGTTTCCATTCTTTGATGACAGACCAGGCTTGAATGACGAGAAATCATCTTGTGTCTTTTGCTTCCAAGCGGACACATAACATGGCAGCATCTACAAGCCCTCGTCTTCTATTCTCGTTCTGAAACTGGATATTCTTCGAATTTGCTCCTATATAATTATTAATCTAGTTGAAAAGTGTTGAGCACTGCCATTAGGTTTTATCTGTTCGCGATTAAGCTAGTAAGCTAGTAATAATTCAGACAATACTGGCACATATATAATTAGGTTTGATTAAGTCTTACTTAGGTACCGAAGTAGTGTGAGTAGAAGGTGACTGACTTAACGAATAGAGAAGGGGCTATTTCAAGTAAGGCGTTCTGGGGGGATTACCTCGGTTAGTTCTCGGGGTAGGCAAGTTACCCGGATATTCGAATTCCAATAGTCGGAGGCCATACGGGTCTGGTCCTCCTTTCTGTAAACCTGTTACGTTTTGGAAATCCGCTCCATTGCATAATGGCTAGACTGAATAGATAGTTTAGAAATTCTGGAAGGCATTTGGACGCGTGAAAGAAAAGTGACTCGAGCTATAGTACTAGTCCCAATTTAGAAAACAACAAGTTCGACGAACACCTTATAACCAATCATGCTTCATGGTCATTTATTTCTACTGTAGAATTATACAATGTCGTGCATTATAATGCGGGTAGTTTCAGGATCGTGATAGCATGCGGCTCTACCATGTCTTAAACGTGCATTAGAGACGGCGTAAACCAATTGAGCATGGGTACGGACCGTATTCTTGAGGGAAACAAATAATATGAAGAACCGAACTGAATTCCATCTCACAACACCACGTTCATTGGTTATGGGCAGCTAACAGCCGTTGCATTTCCTCCGTGACCGTTACACTAGTTCGCTCATCCTGACATCATCGCTATAAGCGACGAGATACCTAGTCGCCAGGGGTCCAGCAGTCAACAGCCAATTACCACCTGCGACCGCCCTGACTAGCTAACAGCTCGTAGGCTAGGATCCCTAATCGAGATGCGGCAACTTGGATGGCCCCTCCATCTATCACGACTTTTCCAGTTTGCCGGTTTTTGTCCAGTATGATCTGCAAACGTCCCCTCTCCAGCCTCTTCCCCTCTCCCCTCCAATCTTCTGTCGCCAAGCCTCGTTCCTTATATTATATCACCCTACTATTTCGTAGCCATGTCGTCACCACGCCTTAGTCCGGCGCTCGCGCAATTGCATGGGGCCTGGTGTTTCTCATATATATGAATGGCTCTAGCTTGCCTTAGACGTTTGATATTAGTCTTCTTATATTCCTCGATTGCCACTCTCGAATTCAAGTTATCGCTTCCTGGTTAACTTCTCGCGCAAACGTCGTGCGGATATATCGAGCGAATTGGTTATAAATACCGGTCTTAATTAAAAAACGATACACATAGTAACACAATGGCGCCAACAATCGCGCTTCCGTCCGAGGTAACAAGGACGATACCCCAAGCCGTCACCAGGGTCCTCGCAAGCCGGCAATCAACAACCACAGTCGTCACGGACGGCGGCAGCAGCGGCGGCACTACCCTCAGCGGCGGCGCCATCGCGGGTATCGTCATTGGGTCCATCGCCGGCTTCCTCCTGTTATTATGGATCCTCCGGTCGTGCGGGGTCTGGGGGAGGCCGGGACTCTGGGGCACCGCGTACGAGCCCGACCACGAGAAGCCCCCGCCGCACATGTCGACGTACCACGCTAGCACGCCGTACGCCAGACGCTCGCACTCCCGCCACTCGCACCACTCTCATCGTCACCATCACTCGCGGAGCCCGCGCCGCGTCGACGTCGTACAGCCTGTCGTCGCCACGCGAGGACGCAGTCCCCGCGCGCCCCCGGCTGCGTATTATGGTGGTCGGAGGTCGAGCGATGCTCGTCAGTACCGGTATTAATCCCCATGCCGACCATCTTCTTGAGACCACTCTATAAGAGCGAGGGCTTGTCATCCCGTCTAAAGACGAGGGAATTTTATGAGATCGAGGGAATGTCATTACTGGCCAGCGTGATAACTAGATATCTCATTGTCACGAAGGGTCTGGTGTACAATACTGAGAACTCGACACTTACGACTTAAAAGAAAACACAAAAATATATACCGGAATAACGAAGTCAACGTATGAATGTACGATTATTAGGGCTATGAGAGATGCGACGGCTGTGGAGCTAATGGGCCTTTCATTGGAATAATGGGAAACAACTAAACAAATTATACCCAGAACTATTACTCTTGAAGAGGAATTGATGATTTTAAATGATATATGTATATATTATGATGTAAATATAAATAATGAAGCGATGAGATTGTTCAAGTCAGAGATGGGCACTGCGACTTGGTGTAAACATTGGGTATTCCGCACCAAGACTCGTAGCATGGGATTTCAGTTAGATCCTGACGATCGTTGCTTAGCTTGACTTCAACTACTGTACGCTATTACTGCTCTTATCAATACAGATATTATGTTAGTTGCTCCTCCTCGACTTATTTGAGTGCGATCAGTCCGACACGCATTGTTAAGTCGAGGTCCCGGGCACTAATTCCAAACCTCGTCAGTGATAGAGAACCATGAGAGTGGACGGGCCCTTACTGCTCATTCCCGGCATCGGTAGAGGCTGCTTATTCAGGAGATCTAGAGGCTTCGGCATGCGCGTCGCTACCTCGTTATCATGCTGGATGATGGCGCAGCACTGTGGCAACCAAACATCATGACGTGTTAGCTGGTAAGGACAATGGAATAGGGGCAAGCAATATGGGTTGGGGAAGTACGGACCTGGCACTAGAAACTGACGCAGTAGTCATTCAGCGGGGTCCCCGGGATGTCGAAGCGCGCCCGTATCTGCTCGCGCTTTATCATGGTCCAGCTAGTTGTCGAATCAGCGCAATGCCTTAAATTGGAGAGGGATTGGAAAGGGTGAATAGGGGGAGAGAAGAACGAAGAGGGAGGGGGTCGTACATCCATCCCAACCCACAGATACATTGCAATACGCCGTGGATGAGGCAGTCGACGTTTAGCATTGCTGGTAGGAGGGCCGTGGGATCTAGTAGGCGGTTCGAGGTCTGACCGACCACTGGAATCGCGGATAGCGAGTTAGCAAGAACTGGCTACATGTAGATATTGAGCATTTGAACATGTAGTGTAGTCTTTAAAGACAGACTAGAGGAGTGAAGCATACGGAGACATGGGACGAAGAATCCCAAGACACAGCTGGTACAAGGACAGCAGTCGAACAGCTTTGACTTCCAGTCATCCCCAATCTCGCCGAGAGCTAGGTTCTGCAGCTGTTGGAGGCGCTCGGCGCCTGGGATGCCCTGCGCGGTGGCACCGAGAAGCATTCCTGTCATAATGGATTGTTGGGAGGTCGCAGTGCGTGATAGGGTCTGGTCAGAGTCCTTTATGAGATTCGGCTTATAGAGTGATGTTGGTGAAGTAAGACTGGAAGATATCGCGGAAGTTAAGATATGTGAAGCGGTGTAGGAGACGTTGAATTACGTAGGTGACAACCGCAGAGGTCCGAAACTTGATATCATTGTATTGGGGAGTCAAGAAGGGAGAAGTCGCCATGGTGTGGGTGAGAGTGAGAGCGGTTGAGCGATGCGCTTTCCCTGACCATAGGATTTACGAACAGAGCGATGATAAGAAAAGGAGAAAGGTAAGAGCAATGGAGAAATCGGCCTCTCAGTGCCTAGCGATGCAAAGGCATTGTTTTTTTGAATCATTGTCCTCTTGATTTAATACCATTGGCATAGTCAATTCGTGAGGGACATGTGCTGCGGATGACCAAACACCAGCTATCGATCATTCTAATTCAGCGTCCGATTGACGTTGTGATGAGGCGATGTCTAATACAGCTTTTCTTTCTACAACTTTACTCATAATAGCGTAGTCTGGGATAAACTCCCTGCCGTATCTCAGCTTCTTGGGTACTGGGGAGATCGGGTCCTGCGAGAAACCGGACGATTTATAGAAGGCGAACGCTTTCTGATTGGATAGGAAACAAGTCAACATGATCTTCTCGATGGGAGGCGTGTGAGCAGCCACGCTTTCGAGGAAGGACATCAATAACCTCCCCAGCCCGGTTCTAAAGGACGTTAGAAACAAATCGGCAAAGATTGTTTGAGTGGTTCTGAGCGTAAAGGTATATGAGGTTACAGAAAGCGCGGCAAGTAAACATACCCTCGAAGCTCGGACTTTAGGTGGATCTCGTAGCAGTACACAACTGGCTCGCCTTCCTCGTAGGTAGGCATGAGGGAGGTAAACCCGCGGACGAGGCCTTCGGAGTTCTTGACCAGAATATATCTGAGCTCAGGGGACTTCATCTCGGCTATTTTCTTGATTGGCTTCCAGCCGAAGGTCGAAGAGGCTTCATAATCGGCTCGACTGGTTTCCTCAATGAGGTTGTAGCAGGCGTCTAAGTCGGCACTGTCTATCCCCGTCGCACCGATAAGAGCGAGCGAGTATGTTTCGCGGCTTTTGGGATGTGTCCATGAAGTCCACGATGAATCACTGTTCCAAGGGCTTGTCTGTCAAACTGAGAACTTTCGAATAAATGAGGTGGGGTCGTAGCCAGGTTTATGGTGACGAATTCGTATCGTACCTGGGACGTAAATGCTCTTTGATGAACTTTTCGTCATTCTTTTCGTTCACTATATCTATGGGATCCGTCGCTGCGCGTTTTCGCTTTGCGTTCTCCTTTGAAGTCGTCATATCCAACACCGAAGCCCGATTAGGTAAATTGGGCGATGATGACGAAGTACCAAGTAGAATATGAGAAAACTGTGAAAGAGGGTAATGAGAAGTATACACGAATTGAAATTAGAGTGAAAATGAATGAATGATCTGCTTTAACAATATAAAATTGAACATTCTGTACAGATCTGCCTACCTAAGGTACCATGTGAACATGATGAGTTAGTTGATGGGGTCCAGCGTCTGTAAACGCCCCCCACAGATACATAGGTACCTATTTGGATAACCTTAGAACAGATCTTATCGCGATATCAATTATCGTACATCATTGCTTCTTGTTCAATCACCAGACAGCTCATCAGAGCATTATCTTACCTAAGGTACGAATCAACTCAATGCGGCCGTAGGACTTTCGGTACACATTCATATATACCTACCTGATGGTATTCTTCCGGACGTGCTCTACGATCGCCCGCCGAAGCTATGCGACCAGCACGCCACCCAAGAGCCGGCTGCGGCCGACCTTGAGTTTGGATCACGTTAGTAGTCCCGAATTCAATGGTCTAGTCAATAATGCATGCTAAGGGGCCTCATTCCAGTTCCTCCAGCGAGCACGTGTCTTGGCCCTCTATCGCACCGTCTTACGCGGTACACGACATATCAGCGACCCAGCGACCAGATCCGAGACACGCAGCTTTGCGCGTGCCGAGTTCGAGCGCCATCGCGGCGTCACGGACATCAACCACATACGCTACCTCTTGTCCACGGGCAAGACCGAGTGGGAGAGCATGGAGCGGTATATTGGCGGCATGTAGATAGCTATAGATTGCTACCTGGTTGCGATTCTCGGACATACTTATATCGTACAATTACTGGTTCGCTGATTGTCTGTCTTCCTGTCTCTCCATCTCATGTACGATCCTAGAGTGCGGTGCCCAAACGTGTCTGCCGTCTTTATATGTACAAGCCCTGTCTTCGTTTCGGCTCCCACGTCTAGATTGGTCGTAGTACAATACAACTCGCGAAACGAGTATGCGGGCCGGGGGCTATTCGAGATTGTCGTAGTAGCATGCTTTCTCCGACCAGAGGTTTTGTGTCTATCTGTATAATGTCGATTTCCCGTCTTTGCTTAGCCCTGGCGTTGCTTGTGTCTTGGGTTCGCACTGCAAATGATGTATAGATAGCCCCGATGTCGCTTGCCAGCTTTCCTCCGCACGACCTGTTCAATTTCTCAAGTCAGCGGGCTTCGGTGATACCCACAAGACAGAGCTCGGAGCTTTGGATGTCGACTGACCTTGCAATGTTCGCATCGCTTCTTAACCGAGCTGTGTACCTTCATGCCCCTCGTCTGCTGCTGTATTAGCGCCGCCGCCATCGTGCCGGTGGACTTCGCAATCGCTGGTCTCTGTGCTTGCGTCAAAGCGCTCTGGGAGATGGATCGAACGGTGGGCTGTCGGCGGCATGATGTTGGGAGTATGCGAGAGATTGGCTTGGTCCGAAGGGACAGAGCCCTGAGCGACGAAATGAGTGAGGCAGACATCTTTTCACAGGCGCGCGATGTTCCTCGTCTCGTGGTTTACTATGATGCTCCGGCGAGAATTGAAAATGAGATCCTGGCCACACCTGGCCTGACAAAAGTGGGTCGCCACGAGAAACATGGGTACACCTTAGCATTTATGGGTACAAGTGACTGCCATGTCAATTACTCCACAACCACGTACCAGAAAGCACATTCAAGATATTGTAATATTGGCAATTGGATCATTGATGTTGAAGAGGTAATGGAGGGAATTGTTAAGCTCTTAAAAATTTCTCTCCTCAATATAAATGCTTTGATTTTCAGGTTAGTTCTAATCTACTCCCGAAGAAATACGCTAAGCAAGTATAAGGGATAAATATGTACTAATGCTGTGAAGCAACTGCGAGGTGTAGTAAGTACCTAGGTAAGTATACAGATCTCGAGGGTATAGTTACATCTATTCCCATAACAAAGCGAGGTTGCTCATTCAACAGACACCAGTATATACTGTGACGGAGAAAAACGACACCGTTAATACTCATAGAGTATTAACGGTATATATGTCCGCGACTTATACGCTTCACTTTCGAACCTCGAGTTACTGCTAACTGCAGAAACTGAGTCGTCCCAGACAACCATGACTGCTTTTTGGCTGGTCGCAAGTTTATAACTGTCTCAAACTTAGGCTAGTAATAGATCTTATAAGAGAAAAAGGATTGTTATAGCCACTGTAGGAAACTCGTTGCCACCATCATCCTCCAGTCTGGTTCTTCTTGACAATGTCCTTATAACAGTATTCGGGGAAAGGCGGGGGTACATCTATCGCTCTCTGCTGAGATACATATAACAAGAAGTATTGAGTTTTAATGAAACGCACACTAGAGAATTTAGGTGATTTGTCAAGTTATCAACGAGGCAAAGCCCTACGCTAAGTCGGTGACATCCATATCTACCTCGATATCCATCAGCTTTTAAGGCACCCTTTTTTTAATTGCGATTGATCTTCCCCAAGCCGAAAACAAACGCATTTTGAACATGCCAACGTATCACTTACATGTGGCTAAACGAGCTGCGCCCGCCCAACTCAGTCACATTGGCGGCCTCCAACCCGAGAGCCTGCATCGTCCCATAAGATGGCCCAGTATACGTAGAAAGGCAGCTCTCAAACCCCAACCCCATCTGATCAAGTTTGGAACAAGCAAATCTTGCCCTCAAAAATAAGGCCAGAATGTCTGACCCCCTAGCCCCCTCTACTAATGGATATGGCGAGGTGATTGGGAACGGTCATCAAACAGTCGATTTAGTATCTTCCATCTTTCAACTCGTTGGCTCGCCATTGAATGCAGCGTTAACGAGAAGAAACGCTCATATCGCGCTCCGCAAGGGTCTCGGAGAGTGGGCCGGAGAAGCCTTTGACGAGAACAACCATTGCCAGCAACCTCTTCTTCGGGAAGATGCATTCGTGACACATCTCATCGAGAACCAAGCGAGTTTTCGTCCACGTGGGTCGTGTAACGCCACATTTGCCTGGGCGAAGCTGCTATATTCCTTGGATATTCGACCCGGCAACAACATTATTGAATGGCAGCCATTGGGTACGGATGCTGACCCGAGCAAGTCAGGTACCATCGAACTCGCGCTCGAGGGGCCAGTTCTTTGTCACATCGTCAATCTTTACCAAATATATGACAACCCCTATGGCACTTCGCTAGAAAACCTTCACAATAAGGGCGTAACGTGGAAATTTCCCTTTGGGGCCTTGACTATCCACCCCGAACACAATGGTAGACAAGACAGTAATGCTGTTGAGACGTGGGCTGCTACATTCAAGCCCTATTCAGGCAAGGCGCTTTCGGCACCCCGACAACCATTCTTAACGCCCCTAATACCCAACATCAACTGGTCTGGCCGCCCTCTCGCCTTTCAGGCCGACTCTATTGCCATCAAGTATGTTAGCACAGCGAAGCATTCCATGTGTTCCGATGGCGTGCTTGGACTCCCCGATCCAAGGGACGCCATACAGACACGCTGTATTAGCTTATTTAACTGCTTCGAAAGCTTGAGCAGTCCCAACGCCAAGCCATACCTTGTGACGCCATCTTGGATAGAGCAAGCTAACCGCATCAAGCGGCGCGTAACAACGAACGGAGGCGCAGATGATGGTCTAGCGAAACATATGGTTGATTTTCTTTCCCAAACACCAGATTTGGTAGAAGAGATAATCGACATCATGAACACGCGTAATAAAGGGCCCACCGATACAGACTGGGAGGCAGCTGTACGGCGGGCAGTGAGACAACTCGCCTTCTACGAAAACGATACATTCTCATTCTACTGGGCTAGCAAAAATCCATCCCCGAGATACACTGTGCAAGATGTGGTCATCCAAGCGCTACCAAAGGCTTTGAAGTCTTTGAGTCGAAGATCATCCAGATCATGGTTAAGACCCTTGAGTGGGATGGTCCCTGAAGTCATGGGGGTTCTGATTCGTCAGGAGATTAAAAATTGCCCGGTGTTGGTTCTAGAACTTACATCGGACCATCCACTTTGGAGGTCAACCTGTTACATTCAGGGAGAGGTGCCCACACGTTGAGGCACATGCAGTGTTGTTACCCACCGCGCCGGAGGAGAGACGCGTCCAGATGAACTGCGTGTGGATTGGGTGCGAAATTGTCAACTCATAATACTTGCAATATATACAGGAGATAATTATATTCTTATCTACACTTTTTTATGATTAGGATGCCTTAATATAACAAAGCTCAGCTAAGCACTTGGACTGCTGACCTGCCGAAACAATACAAGTCCAGTCAGAATATTCTTAACGTGCCTAGGCTCTCAACCCTTTTTGATTCTAGTAACTCTTAGATTAAATTAGTGGAATGAGATCTCACGTGCCCAATATGTGCTGACATCGCTGCTCTCCTAGGTCGCGACGATGGCGCTCGCTGTATGTCAAACCCTCATCTCTATGGAGAACTGGTAATAGAGAACACGGGTTGCGCTGTCTGTCAACTTCTCGTCACCAAACTAGAATATCATGCGACAACTGTCGTTTACTAGCCGGGTTGCCCCCATCACATTGCAGTCATGGGAAGACCTGGAATACGGGATCTAATAATATATGATAGATATTGCATACATTGTGATGTGGAGTACCTTGGAATTCAACTGGTAGAATCATGTCCCATGGACCCCGATTCACCCCATTTTATCAAAATGGGCCTAGATTGGATTGATGTCGGTAGAGTGAAAGCTTGGGCTCAACAGTGCGACTCTTTGCATGGTGGCAAATGCCATACGCTCACTGAATGGAATGGCATGCCATGCTATCTCGGGCGCCTTTGACTCTAATCGATGGTGTATCCCTGTGCTTGGTTGAATTCACTTTGAGGCTTCGCCAATATCGATCTAGCTCCTGTGAAGTCGGAACTTGCTAAGTTTAAAGCACTTTAGTGTAAGAGGAGGCGAGGGAATCTCGCTAATAAGGAGTTCTTTAAATATGATATGAGCAACACTCATTCTGTTTCATTGATCTGTACGGGAACCAAGAAGTTGCAAAATTTGGTTATTAGCTCAGGTAGGTATGAGAGTTAAAGGTACGTGATATCCTGTAAATTAACGTTTGACCACCCCTTCGGTAAAGGCACCCAAACATTGTTCTACAACTAAATCTACTTGAGAGCTACCTTCATATCTTAATAGACAAGGCTATGCACCTCTTCTATGGACCCTCTATGGCCTTTGCTCTATGAAGGAGGGATCGTTCCTCTTGATTCAGGGCTACCCCGCATATAAGCGCGGCGCGAGATAGGCAGATACAGACAAGACAGCGTTAACCAGAACACGAAAGGAAATGCACACTAGCTTGGTATATTCTGCGATGCAACTATATTTTGGTTGTTTGGTCTAGTGGTTAATTCTGACACTGTTAGCTTATGTAACATTTCTGCTGTTGGCTGTAGGTGGTCGGCGAAGCTACAGCCCTAATTCTCGACGATGTAGCTGAATCCTTCGCAGTGAGCCCTTCATTCTTCATCACTAATCTAGATGTACAGTAGGAATTTGTCAATTATTCTAGCTAACGTGCCGTTTGCACTTGAAATGAAGTACCATGGCAGGCAAGACGCAAGATACATACCACTATAGGCTTCTACCCATGTCATTTAGGGTGGCGGAACTCCTGCCGGGAACGCCTGGCGATCCAATCTCTTGTCTATTGCACGAGGTCGAATGGTCCAACATACCTCAATATGAAGCACTCTCGTATGCGTGGGGTGACCCTGACGATAGGTTAACCATAATGGTCCACGACAAAAGACTCGAGATCACGAAGAGTCTGCATGTAGCACTGACGCACTTGCGCTACGAGGATAAAGCTCGGTTACTATGGGCTGACGCTCTCTGGTACGCTCCTCCTTGTCTCGCGGGAATTCATGACAAAGGCAAACTCATCGCTATTGGCGCAGCATCAATCAAGCAGATATCCCGGAGCGAGGGGCCCAGGTCAGGCAGATGCGCAGAATATTCGAGAGTGCCGAGACAATCGTGCTCTGGCTCGGGCCGGACGAGTCCAACAAAGCTTCCCCCGCCATGTTTGCTATTAGCCAGATAGCCGATTTCCTATGCCGGAAGCTGAATATCTCTTTTTCCGACGTGATCGAGGAGCCGGATGTCTACACCAATATCCTCTTTCGAAACAAGGATAATATACCACTGCCGCACGAATGCGACTTCGTGACGGATCAGATGTGGGATGCCCTGCTTTGGCTATACAAGCACGCAGTGTTCACCCGCGTATGGATCATCCAGGAGATCAATGCGGGTAAGAGCCGAATAGTCTACAGTGGTCATCAGACTTGCTCGTGGGACGCCATCGAATTAGTAGCCGGGTACATCGTTCTCGAGACAGCCTTCTCGAAGAGTCGCGGCTTCACAGACGCGTATTGCTGGTGGGCGTCCACGCTGTCGTCCGACATGCCCAAAGAGAAAAATTGGCTGCATATGCTGTATTTGGCGTCCAACTTCTCGGCAACGGATCCTCGGGATGTCATATACGGCCTGCGAGGGATGATTAAGTGCGACGATGGCGGCTGGCTGCTCGATCCCGACTACAGCAAGACCACCGTAGAAGTCTACCGAGACTCTGTCGAGGCCGCATTCATCAATTTCAAGAACACGAATGCCCTCCTGTATGTCCATGGTATTGAGACACCCTCATGGATCCCTAGATGGGACCAGCCCATGCTCTTTCGAAACCCATTCAGGTTCGGTCGAGCTCTGCCTTGGAGACCAACAGGCGATTTGGAGCCAAAGTGGGAAATTGACAGAGAGCGGAACGTATTGTCCTTGCGAGGCTTCAAGATAGCCGTTATCGAGACTAGCGAGACGTACGTCGAGACCCTATTCGGTAACGCTATGATGGAATCGGATGAAGGTAAAGAGAAGTTGCGGGGCGCCTGGTCTAGCATTCTCGACAACATGGCCAGAGGAGTCAACCAATCCCTGCCCTTTGATAGCGGCACCTTGGCATTGGCAGCCGTTTCGTTCTCTTTCGGATTAGATGATAAGTGCAACCCAGCAGACGAACAGCTTCTATTTCACAATTTCGTGGCTTACCTGAAATGCGTCTTAGACGAGGACACGTACTGCAAGTACGTATCGCCGGAGACGACGAAAGAATGCAGTGACGGAATCGCTTCGTTGTTCGGAAAGCCGGTTTGGGACTTTGAGTATCCCGAGGCGAGCTTCTTTACAGCCGTCAACAAAACAGGGGAGACATACATAGGCTGCTGCATCACACCGACGCAGCGCGCAGACATTGTGTTCATTCCTTATGGCAGTGTCTACCCTATAGTACTGAGACCAGAAGGAACTCAGTTTGCCATCAGAGGCTTCTGCTTTATTTCTGGGGTTATGAAAGGTGAGATACGCGATGAAGCTGAGGTTGTAGTCGATTGTGTGTGACTTGGGTTGCATTTCTTGGTCATGCGAGGGCCAACTTGACTCTTGCCCCGGAGTGAGTTATTAAGTCGCTATTCAAGCCGTTACTAGGCTATGATCGGTATTGCTGATTGTTTCTTTGGAATGCGCTATTAGGCTTATTTTCTTAATATTTGTCTTACGATTGATTTTCTTATACTGTTATTGTTGCTGGCTGTAGTTAGTTTGAGGCAGGAGTGTTCATGTCACTACTGGGAAGGAAAATAATGGAGTATCAGTAAGACATTTTACACGGATGTCGCGTCTATCTTTTGAGTTTATGATGACGCAAGACGGTTCGTTGGCACGGTATTTTCAAATGAACCAGGCGATACCAAAAGTGAAAAATTATGTATATTGCGGATTTATTGTTCTATCAGGTGGTATCAACTCGAAGAGTAGGCTATAGGGAGACGATGGTAGGGATTCATAATGACATCGAGGAGTGGTCTTAGGTGGAAGAGATCAAAGACCTTGAAACCTATGACTCTCTGAATGTACTTTGGGTAGAACGGGATCGTGGGGAACTCGGCCGCATGTGGAAGGTTGCTTGGGAGCGTCAATGTACGGAGAAAATTTTTGTGTTCTTGGGGTAGCGCAAAGTATATGGCAAGAACTTTCGGCATTTTCTTTTATCTAATTAAGTAGAGAAACAATGAAAATAGTTATTCTAAGTTCTTGTAGGATGGTGGTTGTACTTTGGTTTTTTGGTTGGAACTAATACAATATTCTGGCCAAGTCCATGAACTACATTTCCCGTGAATAAATGCAGTCAAGAGTAATCTGTCATCGAGTTAAGTATTCTGTACGTCCTACTGGGTGCAGGATTCCATTTTTTGGGCACCAGAACTTCTGGCCTTAGAGACTTCCATAGTACTTCTTCAATATTTGTGTGCAGTATACGGTAGAAAACGACTCTCTTGATTACTGTCATAAGACAAGACTGTTTAAACCCTAGACGAATTATGAAATCCTGAGCTGAATAGTATCGGACAAGCAATTATCCGCAAGTGCTACACATCCTCCTTGAGATATCTAGGACACAGCGCAACATTCCTTCCGAGATAGACGTAGTACAACTAACAGTCCACATTATTCGTGTTCGTTAAGCCTAGGGTTGCTCTCAAACACTATCCCTGCCCTTTGATTATCTCGGACATAACATGGTTGATCGTTCATCATGAGGGAGACGTTCCTTTTCCTCCTAAAGCTGCGCGTCACCTGTTTTGTGGTTGTTATCGACCTTGGCACCATCGTCGCCGTCCTGGTCGGTTCCTTCGGACTCGGAGCATTCTTCCTTCTCGTCAGTCGGGTCGTTATTTCCCTCGTTCTTCGTGTTGTTATTGATCATAGACCAGAGTCCTCCAGCAACGATCGCGCTTCCCACGCCCTGAACAGCTCCGGCGACTCCCGCGGTGCCGTATCCAGCCATTGCAGCGCTCTGAAGGGTAGCAAATGTAGAACTTGCCGCTGCAATACTTAGGGTTAGCTTTCATCGTTGAGAGTTTGACATAAAGGCTTGGAAATATTGAGGCCCCTCATGATCCGGGATACAGTGATGTTACCAGCATAAAGATGTGTGTCTGTAGAGTGATGGGGACGAAAAGTAGTTACAGAGATCACTTACCAACATTGCCGATTCCAGCCTGCACGGCTGCAGCGATGGATCCTACCTATCATGTTAGTTGATTGTTTTCATACAAGTCAATGATATAATATATGAGGACATAAGGGGTCTTGAGATTGACTTGGTCGGTATTATCTCAGCAAACAGTTGGAGTTCCCACATACCAGCAGTGATCCCGCTTGCGCCGAACCCAGCAGCTCCCAGAATCGGAACGGCTACCGCCCTGGGTGCGGCAACCATGGCGACTCCGACGCCCACAGCGGCCACCTTTCCTGGATTGGCAGCCGCCAACTCGGCAATTTCTCTACCTTTACCGGCAGCTAGGCGCAGAGCTTCCGGGATAGTCTCATCAGCCTGCTTGGCAGCCGCCCACTCTGCTGCCTTTCTACTTGCGCCAGCAACGATGCCCAACCCCGCCGCAATAGCCGCAATAGTTGCATCAAAGTCGTTCGGAACGTTTTCAGACATAATGAGTCGTTGTCAGATTGCTAGTGTTATGTGATTGGTGTTGTCAAGTGAAGGGTAAAGAGATGAGAAAACTCTTTTATGCCTTAATGATTTGTGGTGTGGTGTGGTGTGGTGTGGTGCTTGATATTTGTGTTAGTGCGGTTGCATGGGGGTTAAATCCTAGTCGAGGCTGGCTTTGTTGAGCCGCAACCACATTAGACAGGCCAATAATCTAACAAATCGGGGGTATGAGTAGTTGCTGTGCAGATGTGTTGTGATGAGACATATGGGTAGGCTTGTCAAGATCTATTACAAGGCGGAATACCGGTAAGCCTATGAAAATGGCAAGTGCATGTGCACTACCTACCTGGCATGGCAACGAGAACTAGAAATTCATGTTGCAGCAATATTAGCCATAACCTTATTATTCGGCTTTTTTCTTCCTTAGTTTCTCTCTCTATTTCCTTTTACTGCGAATTGGTGTCATCCGCATTTCGGGGACCTTAACAGATGTGGCTTGTACTTACGTTATTGCATTATTGTCATGACATTTGGTAACGATTTAATTGTTGTTTGCCTCGTCCCGCAGTTGAATTTGCTTATAGATAGGCACTAAATAGGTATTACCCACTGAGTGAGCTATCTATTAAAATTGAGAAGCTGTAGCTATGAGCAGCTGCTGCTAGCTGCATTCTCAACACTTCTTTGGTGTGCGGGCTTCTTTACGTGGGAATTCTGGGCGGGAGTTCATTCTTATTCTTATCCTTGACATCTTGGATAATTTTAATCTCATCACGGCAACGACAAAGTTGGAATAAAAAGCTCCTCAACCACGGCAACAGTGACCGGAGAGATAGAGTACAAGCTAATACAGCATGCGTGATTGTGAATTGGGGATAGTGTGACTGGTCTAGTTAGCTAGTTCATTCTCCTCAGGGTAACCATTCCTAATTTACCTGATACCCTGTCATGCCTTAATTCAAGTTCAAGGTTAGCATAGGAAATCGGTAGATTAGATTGAATATAGAATCTACGATTCATTAAGAAAAAAATGTTGCAATCAAGTCTATGCTACAGATAAAACAACTACATTACGGATGCATGTCTAACTGTCACAAGGCATAGGCATAGAACAAAGAGATTGCTGTATATAGCTAGGTAGCGTCTACAAAGGTGTTTAAAGTCCTTCGCGCAACAACGGATGTCTATTGCCTATCCCAAGTACGGAGTCCATGACAATTCGGGCCGTCATTTCCCTCGCTCTTCGTGTTGTCCTTGTTGAACATGGACCAACCCCCTCCCCCTGGGTGCCCTGAACAGCCCCGGCGACTGCTGCGATGCCGTATCTAGCCATTCCGGCGCTCTGAAGGGTAGAGAATGCTAAACCCAGTACTGCAACACTGGAATCAGTTTGGTTGATAGGCATAAAGATATTGAGGCTTTTCATTATCCAAAACGAAGTGATGAAACCAGTGTAAAAATGCGTGCCCATGGAATGATGAAATGGAAAGGGATGAAAAGTATCTCTGATGATTACTTACTGAAGTTCCTTCCAGCTCGCAACCCTGTAGCGGCGGATCCTGCGCACCTTGTTGTTTGATTGTCTTCATAGCCAATACTATGTGTCAGACTCTCGCGAAGCCTCGCGATACCTACAGCTACATACAGCCTCCCTAGAGTGACAGAACAAAGAGGGCATTTTGTATATAGATCTCTAGCCTGTAGGTGTGGTTGTTGAAGCTTCTTGTGAGACAACAAGTATTCAAGACTTACCCCTACGTTGCTATCAGTATCCAGAGGTCGTGACACTATGTAAGGATATGGGAAGTTTTGAGATCAATTTGGTCCAGTTGAACTTCCAATGTAGTAGCAGTAATACCGCTTTCACCGAATTATAAACGAAAATAAATAGAGTTCGAAAGCGAGTAAGTTTGTATTCGTCTAATATCTAAACCATTGACTCAATAACTCTTCCCGCATAATAACACCGTGATTAGGCCTCCAAGTAGAAAGTAAATCTTTCGAGATTCGTCCGAATCTAAGCTTTTGAATAGATTTTGCATACGTAAAACGCAAGCGACTCTTGAGCCCTCGGAGGGACTATGACTTGTTAACGATGGAGAAAATATCGAATTCGGAGCAACGGCGCCTCGGGATCGACCCTGAGTATAGAAAGGAAGACTGGTTATAGATTTAAGGTTAGGAAAGAGAGTTAAAGAGTAAATCAAGGTGATCAAACTTACCTTGATCAAAAGATACTCGATCAATGTATACGCGCTGAAAGACACCATTGAAAGGAGAGACAGTTCCGGAGCTGTAGAACCGCATCTCGTAAGAACCTCGCCAGCAGGAAGCTCAGGGATATTTCTGCAAGGAATTCTGGATCATTGAACAAAGGGTTAATCTAGTAAGCAGCCGTAAAGTTATCGAGAGGTATATCGGGACCACGAGTCATAGCAGGATCCGGAGGGTGTCAGGCGTTATTTTTAATATCTTGCTCTACGCTTAGATGCTCGAGTCTAAAAATATTCCATACGCGCCATAGAAAAAGAGAAAACAGAGCAATGAAAGAAAAAAGAAAAACCGTGACTACAAGGTAGTCAATAACAGCATCTAGAGCATCAGTATTCGCGGCCATTTTCAAGGGACGATTGAAAAACGCGTGAAGTATGCTGAGTCACTCGAATACGTAACAAGAGCAGAAGCGTGCGGATTGTATGTATTTACGTGTCCTAGTGCGGTAGGAGATGTTAGGGCAATGTTGAAGAATTTGCTGTAGGAATGGCTGAAGGGGTGGTGGCTGCCGATGTGATCTATCACATGGGCTTTTTACTAGTAAACCATACAAATGTGTCCAGAGCCCACCTGCGTCTGAAACCCTTTTCGTATATGTATGTCACCAGTTTCCTCTCTGTACAGACGATGTACAATTAAGCGGCTAGCCAATTGCTTCCCTAACTGCCCTGTGTTCCGTAGCTCTAAGCTATACAGAAAACATAATTACAGAACCAAGTAGTTAAATACTTATACAAATTTGAAACCATTGACGATTATACAACTTATATCGATAGCCTGATTGTGGTCGAAGCACTGTTGACTTTATTTAAGACAAATATGTTAACAACTACAGCAGCCGAATACCCAAGCACGTAAGTCACGCAGAGGTACAGACCCTTGCCGAAATTCCAACCGCATATAGAGCCAGATATACCAAAGTGGAGTATATGTGACTGTAAAGTACTAGAGTTGGGGCGGCTTCCACTTACGGAAGCGGCGGTTATGGCTACCCCGACGCCCACTGCCCCTTTTCCTGGATAGGCAGCCGTCCACTTTACCTGCGCCAGCAACCAAGCCCAACTCCGCCGCAATAGCCGCGTCGACATAGTACTATTTACAACCTTGATAGACATGATGTCACTGTCTAGTTACTGGTGTTGTGTGATTAGTGTTGCCAAGTAAAGAGATAGAAAATTTTCATTGTTTTCTCTTGGTACGATAGTGTCTTGATCAGCTGTAATCAGGTAATCGTATGGTGTGTAAGGTTATGATGACTTGTGATGTGGTGTGGTACGGATATTACTGCTAGTTGGTGGAAAGGACTGTTGCATGAGGGCTAAGTCTTGGTTGAGGCTGACTTATTACATTAGTCAGGCCAATCGGATAACATACCAGGGGTATGACTGATCGATATGCAGATGTGTGGTGATAGCGACGTGTAGGTAGGTTTGTTAGGTCATATTACAAGGCGGAATTCTTGTAGGCTTATGGTGATTAGGTTACAGAGGTACACGCGTTGTGTTGAGAGAGAGAGAAAGAGAATGACATGTAAGTAAATTACCTAGTATGACAAGGAGGACTATATATTGGAAAGAACGACAATGGAGTGTATATTGAGGCCTTATAGCTGTTTTCTTTCATTTCTTATTTACCTTTCCTTCGAAAGCACAAACAATCATTTAGGCTTTAATAGAGCTAATCGTACTTTAAGGAATAAATGTGGCCTGTACCCGTTACATCATTGCTATGGCCATGGTCATTATAACCACGACTTTTGATCACAAATAGGGTGTTCCTTGCCTCAATCTGTAGTTTAAGACCCTTGAATTCTCTTTGCAGAGGCATATGTACTAAATGAATGAGTTGCCTGCTGCTTTAGAGTTAGCTTCTTACCTATTTGGGTCACTGTTGAATTTAGGTACGCTGAACATCCGATTCAGTTCGAGGTCTGCATAGGAATTCGTAGATATTATGAGATCGTAAATCTTGATTATGACTTCTTGAATAAAACGTTCTAAACGATTATAACTACCAGTCTATGCTACCGACAGACTAGATTACAGATACACCCCTTTACTTTACAGATCTGACATCGAAGGCACCTACTACTACAAGTAGCATAATAAGTTCTTGTTTGACCTTTGCTCCTTTCATAAAGTATGCCTAGTAATATAGTACCGTATAAGAGCCGGGGAAGCAGTGGGAACATCTTTAAGCTAAGCTTGGATGACAAACTGAATCAGCATCATTACGTTATTGTACGAGCAGGACAGCCCACCTAATACTTCGCGAATCATAGAACCATTTCTAATGTCTAGTATGCTATGTTTCTCTCAAATCCGAGGTCCTCGAGAGTTATACCTATTCCCTCACATGAGTCGAAGAAGTCGTGTAATTACCTTCTCGAGTAGGTACAGCGATTGACCTATCAATTCGCTACCGAATGAGGTAGAGTATGGTAAAACAAGGAGTTTATGTAAGTAGGTAGTTATAAGTGGACATGATTTTCATCACCTTAGTGGGGTGGGTGGGTCCTATGGTACTCTACTGGTACGTACTTCTAAGGCATTTATCTAATCTAGGGGTACACTAAGGCAGCGATAAAAAGGCCAACTTAGTTCACTCCACTATGGCCAACATCTCAAAGCTGCCATGGGATGCCGCGACGGCTTTGGAGGTCGAAGACTGCCCGCTACTAGAGGCACATTTCACCGACATTAGCGGCCTTCGATTCTACCTACTCGAACCTCGAACTGGTGGGGAAGTTTAAACCCCTCCTCGGTCACCTTCCTGGCAAATGCAAGGTATTTATACGTCATGCAACTCAATATAATAATTTAATATAGTATAACATTCATGCATATGGAAGCTTGAACTTGGCTGATTGATATCTGCTTGTTAAGGAAGACTTCGATCCTCAAAAGCATGACGCAGGTGCCGCCGCAATCCACGTACACACGACCATGACGGTACCGGTGAAAGACGGATCGAACAGCCTCCTTATCCCGGTACATGTCGGCGACGGTGCGATCCTCGATGGCTAAGAAGTACTGCCGCTGCAATACGCGGAAATAAAACAAGGGGTCGTGGCTATGCTAGATCCCATACCCTGTTGCTGTTGTCTCGGGCAATTGAATAAGACCGGTCAGCAAGTCGTGACAATGTCCTCGGCCTTACATAGTAGGTATTGTGTGAAGCTAGACTAGGTATTTGGTTATCCTATACTCGTCAGCGAACATGGAGTTGGGCAGGAATGCCTAGTGCGAGATATTCATCAGGATTATGCGCAATACCAGGTAGTCCACCTCAACGTGGGCATACTAATCATAGTTACTAGTCTTTGTCACCAATAAATTTTGACCCCATACATCATAGGCCACTTACTGAAAGCAGCGTGTCACTTCAGCAAAGAAAGAATTTCAGTACCCATCTATAACCCTTACGCCAACATAGTCCTTCCCCTATTGTAAGTTATCGTCTGCCAGTTGACCCCTCGGCCAAGACGTGGCGGGGGGCATAACGCCAGCGCTGTGGAGTACCTATAATATACTGAATATTCCTAGGACCGCAAGTTCGAATCCGATTAGCCGTGGTGCGATACTAGGTTCCTTCTACATAGCCAGGCCGCGTCGCACCACGCCTGTTTCTTCGCATCCAGTCTCGCAGTCTTTGCCTCCAGCCAATCTTCCCCTCATGCTGAATTTGAGGCTGATGGCGCCGATGGCGCCGTTTTTCTTCCGCCAGCGTCTTCGCATTGCCCAGCTCTAGAGGTGTATGTTGATCGTCGAGGCTTTCTTGGTGTCCCGATAGGCTATCGACCGCGGTTTTGTGTCGGGTATTAGGGGTAACCATGTCATTTTGTGTATGACGAGAGCGTTGCTCAGTCGGTCCGTCCGTGGACCGGCTTCTCGTGCATGGCGAGTTGTCTCGATAGTTGAGGTCGGGCTGTAGCGAGTAGGCGTTGTGGTAGTTCTCGTGGGTTGAAACAGCATATATCAACTCTCCTAAGTCAATGTTGATATTAATGATTGGCCCACCTGGATCGCTAACAGTCAGTAACTGAGACATCCAGTCCACCTTCATGCTGCGATAAAGTCAGGGAAATTATGTTAACCTTTTACATAACTGGTTGAGCCGACGTTGACATTATTGGCACCTTCAACGCGAAACCTTGAAATTCTCTGGGCTTCTTCATCTAGCTGTGAACCCGGAGGTTGATGGCTAGTTCCATGCTTCCGCGCGCTCTTCTCTTGCTTATCCTCCGGCACCCTACCCTGCAACCTCATGCTCTTTTCACTACCCATTAGGACGTCTCAGTAGGCGGGCCGAGTTGTGTGAGGATCCTCAACATAGCGGGGTGGCCATAATCAAGAATGGGATAGGTGCATGAAATCCTACTTGCACCAGCATATTTGCACTTCTGGTTGTCAGCTACAGCCTGCAGGACACCGAAGTGACCCGGCCGCAATCGGTTAGCTGTTCCAAACTGATTGTTACACTCACGATGTCGTTGATACAGAATCTAGTACCCTTAGTCGAATATCTCTTGCTATCCTGTCGACCACCGTCTACTTGCCACACAACACTACCCCATGCATGTTGTCAGCGACGTGGGGGTCCCTACCCTCATGTCGCAAATAATGGCACCTTCATGCGTACGCCTTGCTCAGCGGCTATGCTATTTAATTTGCAACTCTTCCCGTGAGACAAGTATATAAGATTCCGATCATAGCCTAGAACAACTTCAACATGATACAATAATATCTATTCTTCACAGTCCTGTTCAGACCGCCGAGCAAAAACGATCACCCAGCTACAAATGACACATTTAATTCAGACGTTCTAATGTCTGGCCTTGAGGTGCTAGGCGTCCTAGCCTCTACAGCCCAGCTCGTGGCATATATCATCACGGTATCGTCCAAGCTCAACGAAGTCCGTTGTAAAATTCGATATGCACCCAAAAGACTCGAGCAGTACGATCATCAGTTCAAGGAGCTGATTGCCATCACACAGCTGTTGGGGAAGAACCCACCTGTACAGACCAAAGAACTCGAAAATTGCCTAGCCACCATATTGGATAGAACAAAAGCGATAAAGGAGATTCTTGCGAAGTTCGAGCAGTTGTCAAGGAGCAGACGCCGCTGGAAGATAATAAATGGTGACTTATCACGACAGCTCGATGAATGCTTTGGGGACGTCAGAAATACGATGGAAAATATAGTGGTTCTCATAACCTCTCAGAATGCGTGTGACCAAAAAGAGTTGAAGGAACTCGTGACGGGGATAGCTACGGCCACCAGGCAGACAACGATCACTACCACTCCTTTATTGTGCCCCGCCAATGACAATGTTGCAGCTGAAGGCGCGAAGAGGAAAGGTGCGTTGCTCTTTTATCCGCTTTGACGATATACGAGGGGATACTAACAGGGATAATGCCACAGCAGGATCCCATTTATTTAAAGGGCTGACCATCAAGGACAATGTTGCAGTTTCCATGGGGAACGTTTCGTCTCCGTATGGTACCCCGCCATATATGGTCGGGCATTTATTCACAGACTTTGCGGCGTCGGGAAACAAAGTCCTACACATTGGAAACACGGGTGGTAACTCAGAGGGGCATTCTTTTGAAGCTGGCGTAATGGAAAAGAACCAGGCGACTATGCTTGGTGACTATACTGATCTAGAGCAAAAGTTTCGGCATATATCGCTTCAACAAGGTTCTGTATAAGTACTAAGCCTCCTCGTCAATCGACATGAAGCTGAAATGCGGGTCATTCAGCATTGGAACTTATACACCGAATGGAAATTGTTACTATTGTTTTCTATCTTGGGACCATTCATAAATCGCCTGCCATAATAAACAGATCTTTTGGATAGTGTCGTAAACATTACCGGTGGCTTTACGGTTTTGTTTTGTGGCTAATGCGGAGTGATGTGGCGGATTGCTAATTCCCGGTATTTGGGTAACTACCTAAGGGGGATTGGGTTAACTACTCCATAATAACTTCTAGCCTTAATTATGGCGCACCATAGGTCGCGACCAGGAGCTGGATTCTATTTTACGGGTGGCCACACTTGTCTATCATCTGTGAAAATGTTGTACGCGGCTAATACATGGTTGTTGCAATTGGTTACATGATCACTTCGTACAATAGAACATTATCGTACGTAATAATATATTTAACTTTAAACTTTTGATCGGGAAGTTTGGTAAAATAAAATTAAAAATAGTGTACAATACGTCGCGACCGGTTAATCATCCAGGAAGCTGTCAGCTAGCAACTACTAAAACTACTTGCACCCAAACTACTTTATTAAAAGTAGCGTCCCTGTAACCACTGCATCAATAGCGATCTAGTAATACCCCAAGATACTTACTGATAAGTCAAGCACTTGGTCGCAGCTGACTGGACTGTCGGTGGCGACATTACTTAATCGACATATAAAAGTCGCCCATGTAACATGCAACATACACCAGCCAGTGTCAGATTTCACTCAAGTATTAGTGCTACTACTTTTAAGTTATCTTGGCTTTCCCAGCACCACTTTCAACGATAAGCTGTAAGGCTTTGATTTCGGTACTTCAAGACTATTTGAAGTATTATTGCTCCCTAACCCCATCAAACAAGCTTCACGAGAGTGCAGTTACTAGATCTACCTCCCCTTAGCCTTGGGTATCAGGCCATCAGTTAGGTTCCGAGTATCGACTGAGCTGTATCGTTCAATATTCGGCACCAATCGGCCGCGTCCACACATGCTGACTGACAGTCGATCCCTACTAATACCAGGATGCGTTCATGCCAATAAATACCACCCAATGTATACTCAGCACTTTATGAAGTATGTATATACCTATGCCCAACATGGTTCCTAAATTAAATTCCTGCAATCTGTAAGATATTGCCACTTGTTTCGAGGAATCAACGCATCCCAGGTTTGAATTTTTGAGCATGATTGGCTCCGAGGCCGACACGACGTCCCTATAACCAGAGACGACACCAACGACAATATTAAGCCTGTAGTAGACATTTCATCGCTGCCCGATGTACGGACCAAAGTGCAATTTTGCAAGCATATAAGAATTCTCCGACTTGATATGCGAATGAAATTTTGTCTTCGCCTGTCATAGACTCTCGATCGACCCACGTAGGCCCAACTGTACCGTCAAGAGACCAAGATCGGTGTTAGACACAAATCATTCTATAGTTGCGGAACGAAAGGCCCTCTCATACATTTCCTCTAAAGATATGTCACCCAACCCTAAACGACGAGGTTTCTCCAAGCCGAAGGGAAGCAAGAGAACGAATGGTACTTGGCACGCAGGTATTAAAAACTTCATTTCTCAACTACAATCGCAAGAAATAGTTAAGCAAGAAGTAAGTTTCATTGCGTCATCTCGCGGAATTACATCGGCTGACCTCCTGTGACATAGCCAAGCAAGCGCTTGCGCTCCACAAGACCAAACACCGAAGGAATTCTCCCGAATCTGCCAGCGCAGTACCCAATGTCGGGTTATTATATGCATCCTCCCTTCTCTCGAACTAGTGAGTTATCCTCTAAACAATGCGACTATGACTGACGGGACGAAGCTGGATCTCACACTTTTGAGCGAGCGAAAATCGCAGATTGTGACATGGTTACGCTGGGAAACACATCCAACCACGGCGACAACAAGAACAACAACAACACAATTTTCACTTCCGGTATGGTACCAAATCTAAGCGGCCACACCTTCAACGACCTTCGGATTTCTGACTCTCGTGGCGTACACCTCGGTAATACGGGGACAGGTAGCGAAGGGCACAAGTTCATCAGGCCACGAGTTGAGCGGTCTGTCTCGTGTCTCGGCGGCGATTTTGCTACTATGGAGGTGAAGCACTTGAGTTTTCAAACGTACGACTAGAGAACTGCTGAACTAAACAATTGTGCATGAAATTAATTCAAATTAATGGGTACTAGGGTATAAAGACAGGAAAGGGCGTCACGTTTATTGCGGCAATTGGCACCATTTAGGCACCATACGAAATCTCACATAATATGAGGTTGTCACACAGGTTTTGTTGAAATAAGGATCGATTGCTTCTTCGAAAGTTGGACGTCGTGTTATGAGGATAGTATTATTCATATTTCCTAATCTAGCACAAGTGATGTCAACAATTCAAGCGATTTCGTCTTAGCACATGACATGCCTCTATATTAAGAATAATATACTCGTAAGACAACAGGAAGACGCTACTCTGTTCATCTACGACTACGAGGATAAGATAATGTGCGGTATGTCAACAGTGGTCCAATTCGTTCCAGGTCCAAGTCGCCGGGTGGCTTCGTCAACAGCCGTGAGAGGTATTCCCAATAGAGAAATCCCATAGTGCTACAAGCGAAGTGCTCTCAGTTAGCCAACTTCGCAGTGTGGAATGCGGCCGGGGCCGACCGCACGCGGGGCCCCACGAGCGGTTCATATCCACTGTCTCCCGAACCGAACCTCAGTTGATTTCAATGTTCTCTAGCCGCGGTCCGGAAGCTTACTGATAAGCATACTCGGGGGAAATCGGTCTATGCTGATATATACACTACTAGAAATATTGGTCGTGTCATCTAAGCGACCAAAGTCACCTTCTTGACACCAAAGTTCTCACGTTCATGCGTAATTTGGCCGCCTTTACCCCAAGATCGACGACGGTGATTGGACAAGTATCAGCCCAAGGACCCCTTTTTATGGCAAATTCCTTGTGGGCACTGACGCTGTCGATTTGGCGACTCGTTGTCCCCAAACCCCTGCATATCATGATTAAAAAGACACCCTACATGTTCATGTCTATCTTATTTCAGTTAAAGGCTCATGCAATACAACGCACAACAGCGAAGCCTGCCTCAATGTAACTATTTAATGCACGGGCCAAAGTGAATCCTTTCGTCGTTGGGGTCTCAGATTCCTTCTCGATTATCTTGCAACTCAGTATCAATTTGGGCTTACGCGCGATGGGGGCGGCATGGCCAGCGTGGTGTTCATTACACTTGTGGGAACGTTGGTGCAACGTACAACTACCACTGAAGATAATTTAATATGTCGCTGCGAGATTATACCATGGTGTTACACGTACTTAGGAGTGGAGCATACGACGCTTCGGCTTTTGGCTCACCTATATTTGCATATGCGACTGAGAATAGGACGGTGTCGAGAAATTAAAAGCAAGGCTATTCGGCCCTGTAATCTGTAGATCTCCTATCTGTCGGAATGGGACTTGAGTCTTGCACGGGCCCCTTGACCCTTCAGGAAATATGTAGTCCAAGTGTTTTTCGAAGAACTCGATTTCCCAGCCCCTATTCTGAACATAGGGTATTCAGCTGATATAAAGTTTCAGCAAGACTGACACATTGTTCTTGTGGCAATTGCACCTCTGGATCAAAACTATTTCACTATTACTCAAGGCTGACGTGCATAATGGCTGGCAGCTATCATCCACCAGATTTTGGTAGTAAGTCTCACCCGACGCCATCTATTAGCCTTTATTACATTCATTGCGCTGAAGATGAAGAAAGCTGACAGTATTAGCCCAGCTAGACGAAGGAACTATGACTTTGTCCACATTGTCGCAGACTGCACCAATTCATGACACAAATCAACTTAAAAAACAGTATTCTACGGAACATCTCATCGAGTCAGGCAATGAAGGAATCGTCGGTGATTTAGAGGAGCTTCAACTACAATTGGAACCCGATGATTCCAGCCCAGAGGCTTCTGCTGCTGTTTCTCAGACCACTATTAGACATGAAATTAGCAATGAAGCATCTCAAGCCGAAGCAACTGTTGGTGAAGTTCCCAAACCGACACCAACCAGCCCATCCACGTCCACCACAACCTTATCCCAGAGCACTTCCTTGCCTATAAAGAAATCCCTTGGCATATGGGGATGTCTGGTGATAATCGGAGGATCGTTCGGCACCCTTGCAGGCTTAGGGTTCTTGATATTTCTCTGGACAGGGCGTGGCTCGGATGGCGAGGCGGTTAACGCAACACATGCCTGGCGCGCAATAGCACTTCACCAGTGGATACCGCAAGCTGTTACCCTCACGGCGATCTTTATCCGCGTCATCGTGGCCGCTCAGGCAACAGTTTGCACCGCTATGCTTGCTTCGTTGATCCTTGAGAAACGGAAGGTTCAGAAATCCCAGGTGGCGCAGTTTTCTGTGATGCGAGGTATTAACGACGGCCCACTAAAACTACTTCGACTCCTCCTTCCATCGAGAGAAACTATCTTGCATGTAGAGTCTTTACTAGTCCTCGCTTTGACGCTCAGCACTTTTGCTCTCCAATTCTCGACTACGATATTATTCTCAGATATATCCGATGGTGCTATCGCAGGAGATATGATGCCTGTTCGTGTTAAGCATTACATATCAAGCGAAGTTCACCACATCTACATCGCAGACTACCAGGAAGAGGCTCCAGTAAATGCTATCTTTGGAGAAGTTCCCTCAAATTGGTCGTCCGCCCCTGACATGCGAGGCTTTAGCGATGGTGGATTAAAGCAGAGATCCTTTTTACCTTTTGACAAACAGCCAAACAGGACAGCAATCCGACAGTTTGAAGGAAATGGCGTCACAATGAATTCAAGAGTTACCTGTATGCGCCCTGAAATTGAGGGGTCGTACGAGGCAATGATAGAAAACCCCCTTCTCGGATCTCGGAGTGTGAAGATTGGGAGAATTAATGGCACATTGCATTATGGACAAAGCCTGCGCGACACCCATTCTAATTCAACACTGTGTAACTCGCGAGGATGTCAAAGCACTACCTTCGATTGTGTTTTGCCTGCGGGTGCAGACGAAAGTGTAGGCTACCAAAGTGCTTTTTGTTCTGTCACTATTGTGGACGGAGAGTATTGGAATGGGACTGGTAGTATAGGATGGGATACCAACGACGACCCGTGGACAAGTCATTCTATGGTACAATTGGTATACTCTAACAACGTGTATTCCTCTATGTGGCCACAGCTTGTCGAACCTCGAAAATTAGCCGATGCACCAAGAACCGATTACGGAGAGTGGAGCAGTTTCGAACTCTTACCCGGTAGATTTCTCAACATCAGTCTTTGCTTCGCTGCCTTCAACATCGATTTGCAATATTTGGACATGACCGCGGATAGCCGATTGCATGAGCCCTCGGGGAACTGGTCACTTATAGGCATCGGAGACTCCTCTGCGGTTAGAACCTATATTGGTGCTGACCCATCGCATCCGAGTCCCGATGAGCGGGGCATACTTACAACCAAGGAGCAGCGGCAGCCTGAAATGAACTCTAAGGAGTTGGAGGACTCTGATGACTGGGTAAACAAAACACTTGCTACGTGGAATGCATTCCAGCAAGCTTTATACATATCCTTCACACGCAATACAGGTGGCTTAGACCCAACATGGCAAGGATGCAACACTTGTTACATCACAGGAACTACCATGCATCCGGAGTTGAGCCAGCTATTCGGAGATACTTTAAAGATTACTGGAAGAGCAGCTGAAGCTATTCAAAGTTTCATGACGGCCTTTTCGCTCATCCTGTACACGGAGTTCTATAAGGCCCTCCAGGGAACGATCGAAGTTCACGTCAGCTTCCTTGAGACGGTGCAGGTGCCGCAGCTGTGCTCGGAAACCGGCTGCAGGGGGCTGATCTCGGTAGCCAGTCTTCTGGGGTTCCATCTAGTCTGCGTCTTACTTACCTCGGTTCTTTTCATTTACCAGGTCAGGTACTCGAGACAGGGGAATATTTGGCACGCGGTATCCCAACTGATGGGCGACGAGTTGAGTGACATCTTGGCGGAAGGCAACAACACTGATGATAAAGCTATTGAGAAGCTTCTTAAGAAAGAAGGTACTGATTCCTTCGTAAAACTCAACGAGTGTGATCATGGCTTGATTGGTTTTGTTCAAGCCTCTAATAGTTTCCAAAGTGATGACTGCTTTAAGCGCTGGAAGGGATGGTTGTCAAAAATTATAAAGACGCCGAAGCCCACGGCCCCAAAATAAGTAAGCAAAATGTCAGCTAGCATATTATATATAAATCGCAGATAAATAGAGGAGTAGTAATAAAATTCTAGTTACGAACGGGTCATACTCGAGGAAAGTCTCGGATGGGTATTTAAACCGGCTGGACTTCTTGTTGTTGGTA
The DNA here is from genome assembly GCA_037356055.1 of Xylaria sp. Z34. Lineage (NCBI taxonomy): Eukaryota > Fungi > Ascomycota > Sordariomycetes > Xylariales > Xylariaceae > Xylaria > Xylaria sp. Z34. Next base: position 121,300 of record JBAWJW010000004.1, on the reverse strand, counting down.
TATCACCATTATAGTGTCTAAAAGATCAGTTATCTAGTTGAATGACTCTTCAATGTGATTCGTGAACCTTGGGCGAATTTTGTAATTCTAATGTAGCCCAAGTTATTTGGCAAATATGATCACCGATCTACCAATTAGTCTATGCAGATGAACGTGTTACCGCGAATCTAGACGGCATGGCTCACATATTGTTATAGATATGATGGGTGACGTGATTGTGGTGCTGGACACATTTGGATCTCACCATGAAAATGGTCAAGTCTAAGAACCCTACTGTGGGCTGCGGGGGCGAGGGTACATTTGCCTGCAAAGCTAGTAAAAGAAGACTTCGCTGTGCGGTGGAAACAGAAAACCCTACTATTTTGAAGGCGTAGTGCTTTGCTTTACCGCGTTAATTAATTGTTACAGCTAAGATCTTTTTCATCTGCTTTTTCTTTATTAACATCCACTTTAACTGTTAAAATGAACGTTAGCCTATATGTAAAGTCGAAACTCTCGTTAAGTCTAGCTCACACTTTCCAACAAGATAAAATTGTTTATTATTGAAAGCGAGATATTTAATTCACAGCTTTGATAGCACATGAGGATCGTGACAACTTGTTCGTTATTCATCATCGCGTAGCTTTAACGATATGTTCCCATTTTCCGACATAGCAATATAGTAGTATGAGAAGATTACTAGGCAATCAAAGGATATTCAATTTAGAATTATGTAAGTACTACATATGCTTAGAGCGTGGAAAGTCTCCAACTTAGTATACCGCTATTTTGCATCCGTGCGCACTCTTACATGTCAGCTTTAGTTCACCCTTCCAATCACGCGTGTCTCTGCTTTCTAGTTTCGGAAATTCCCTAGCAAATCGGGCTAGAACGTAAGCTGCCTCTATTAAGGCCTTTTGCTGCCCTAGGCATGCTCTATCACCATTACCAAATCCCAAGAATTCCCACTGCTGTGGCTTTACCGAGTCCCAACGCTCCGGTTTGAATGTTTCAATCTCGTTACCAAATACAGATGTATTGCGGTGGAGCGCGTAATAGGCCATCACCACTGCCGACCCCTTTGGGACGAAGATTCGACGATCGTGGTTATGGCCTCCTCCTACCGGGAGAATGGTATCACGCAGGGCGACCCGACCAAGCAGCGGGAATATCGGGTAGAGGCGCAGAGCTATAGCACACGGTAAGAAAATATTACATGGGACTGGAAAGTTAAAGACTCTTACTCTCATGTAAGACATTCATGACCAACTTGGATTTCAAAAGGTTGTCCGCTGAAAGATCTTCATTGGACTTGCTAGCAAACTCCAAATGAAGCTGCTCCCAATAGTGCGGGTGGCGTGCTAGCACAAACAATGCATTGGTGAGTAGCTCTGATGTAGTGTCCTGAGCTGCCATCATAGCCTGAATGACCTGGCTGCGGATGAAGTCTAGATCGTCGGTCTGAGCTGAAAGCCCGGAAATCAGGCTCTTGTTTCCCTGTTTAGCATCGATCTCAAGTGCTTCGTTGATATAATGATCTAGATAGCTATACACCGCAGCGCGCGCATCATTGTACTTCTTCTGAGGTAGCAGATTCCATGCCCGACCGAGTATAACTCGGAACATGCTGTAGAAAAGGGCTGCATGGAATGCCTTGACAAACTCATCCGCTGTGATTGGTGCATCAGACTCTTGCATTGATTGAGTGACCCCAAGAACAAAGTGTAGAGCTGAATTCAAAAACTGTGAGGCTAGCTTAGTCATCACTCAAGAAATTCACGATGTTTAGTGTGACTGACCATGACATATAGAAGGGGTTGTAGGTCAACAGTAGTCCCTTTCTTAGGCATCTCGCGAAAAAGCTTGTCGGTTTCAATTTGCAGGATGCCCAAATCGCGAACGTTTTTTATATCGAACGAAGGCTTCAAAAGCTTACGAGCCTGTTTCCGGATGTCACCATCGGTAGTTATGAATCCACGTCCGCAAAAGGGCCCAAGACCAGGAAGCCGCTGGGGCTCAACACCATAGTCTTTCGACGTGTTAATGGTTCGGATATTCTCGGGGTCAATCGTACATATGGTAGGGAGGCTAATCAGAGATGACACCTGGTATGTGTGGCCTAAATTTTGATGAAGCTTATACAAGAACGGGATCTGCGAGTACATTTTCATCTGAAAGTCGAAAGCTAGGAACGGCTCAAACGGCCGATAAGAGACTGCTAGCTCGCATCCTTGGTCCCTCGAGGCAGTATATCTTTGCCGTTGACGTCGCAATAGAAAAACCATGAATAATGTAACGCATAGCAGTGCAGAAACAATTTTTGGTTCCATGATGTGCAATTTTGGGGAGTTGGGATGTTGGGGAAGTTGAAAGTGTCGAGATGCGCGATGAAAGCGCGATTGGGGACGAAAGCCAGGTCAAATCTTCACCAAGGAGTTAGGCAGCTGAGGGGGCGCGAACACAGCCTGCCGCGGGTTTATAAATACCTATAGGTACAAGGCACCTAGGTAGGATGCGGCTTCATCGGGGATTCAATATTGGCCAGTATGAAACCCCTTTTAACAAATGATCTGAATTCAATGGAAAAGTACATGAATTACCTACCAGGTAAGCATGTAACCTTGGAGTAATTAAGTATAGAAGGTACTGAAATCATGTACTCGTACTGTAATTTCAGTTATGCAGGTAATACGGTACCTATGTGGTAATGAAGACGTACGTATATATTGTGGCCTGCTTGCCTACCTAGGAACTCATGGATTTAAATGGTAAGAAGACGCACGAATGCTTTTGTCTTGTCACGTTGGTAGGTCAGTTTCGTAGGCACCTGGGGTCAGTAGATTCGTGGTGGAGATCCTCCTGGTGTGTTGTTTCTTTGTTTCCGTGTTAGCTAGCAAGTACTTTGTTCGATTCTTTTGGCCACGTCTTAGATCACTTCCCGGTCCAATCTCGGCTCGTTTGTCTTCTATCTATCGCATCTGGCTTCTACTCGATGGGAAAGGCCAGATTCATTATGACAACTTACACCACAAGTATGGACCTATTGTCCAGACGGGTCCAAGCCATATCTCGATAGCCGACCCGTCGTTCATACCAGTGGTGTATGATGCGAGAAACGTTTTTATGAAAGTAAGTCTAGCAGATTATCTGCGGATGGGGTAGTGTGACACGGGCTGACTAGGTCAAAGAGCCAATTTTATAACGTTTTCCGGCCTTTATTTCGCGGTCAACCCATGGACACAGTGTTTACGACGCAAGACATTACTCGCAACAAACGACTGAAGGCAACCCTTTGCAAAACCTGACAATGTGCTCGTCGCTTTTTCATGATGAAATCAAGGAAAGGATCTTAACTTTTATTGATCAAATGATGACCTCCTAAGATGAATTTATAGATTTATCTTACTGGTCCTTCTTCTGGTCGTTTGATGTCACATCTACACTCGTCTTTGGGAGTCATTATGGTTATATGGCAAGGAGGGCTTACTGGAATAAGTGGATATATGCCTTCAAGACTATCACAGGCTTCGCTGCGATTCTCGGACAGGTGCCAGGATGGTGCCTATGGACTCTTGCGAATGAAAAAGTCATGGGTCTTCTCCGGTGCTTTCAGCGATTTCCTGATCCCACCCAAGAATTCATGGAGGTATCTCTCCCTATCCTATCCCCTTTCATAAATCTACTGACTTGCATTAGGAAGTTGAGAACAGGATCAAGCTCAATGATAAGACTGCTCATCGCTGCGACAAGACATTTATGTGTAAAGTCCTTGCCGATCGAAAGGACCCTAGTGATTTCAAGCAACATGCCGAGGCGGTAAACATTCTATTCGAAACTTTGTGAGTATACAAAATTAACCCAGTTTACCCCCCATCCCATAGACGACTAGTTTTGCAGCTGCGGCAGAAGTCGCCGTCACTCTAGGACCCTATTGCCTTCTCAACAACCCCCAAACTTACGGTCGCCTGGTTGGGGAAATCCGCGGTACCTCTCCGGGCGTAGCCGCCTGGAAAAATCCTTACCTGTCACTTATCATATGGTTGAGAAAGATGACGACTCTGGTGCTAGAGAGATGTTAGAACTGCTATAATCAAGGAGTCCTTGAGGCTCTATTCTTCCAACTCGCCTCCCATGGAACGTATTGTGCCAGGAAGTGGCATGTTGGTCAACAACTATCACATTCCAAGCGGCACAATTGTCAGTGTCCCACAACATGCAGTTCATCGTGATACTGAAGTGTATGGCGAGGATGCATGTATATTCAGACCTGAGCGCTGACTTGAGGCCGATGAACCAACCCTGAAACTCATGGAGCGTAATTTTCTTGCTGTATGCATCCTTCTCACCACCGACGTACAAAGACGACTCATTTCTCTGTAGTTCGGTAGAGGATCCCGTGCTTGTGTTGGGCGTGGCTTAGCAATGCTCCAATTGCGCATGCTTTTGATTGATGTCTTGAAAACTTTTGATATTAGGTTCGCGCATGCGGAAACTGTCAAGGACTCCGTACTTGGGGTAGGCAATAGACTTCTGTTGTTGCGCGAAGGACTCTAAACTCCTTCGTAGACACTACCTAGCTATATACAGCTATCTCTTTGTTCCGTGCCTATGCCTCGTGACAGAAACCCCACCTAGAATCACAATGTATTGAATGTGAAATTTAGTCAGGTGCAGCCCTGAAAAGAGGATGGTTGCGTGGTAGGACCATGTACTTTGTAGAACACCCCATTAACAGACCGTTCCAAATTGAAGCCCTTAGACTTCTAACACTTTTTACACCTTGGCAGACATACATTACTTTACGTATGGCGCTAGAAATATCGTGTTTGCAATAAAGAGCATGACACATAACGTGCTTAACATGTATCACGTCGCACTATCACAAATTTCTGGATTTCTGGCAAACTGATATTTATAAACTATGTTGTTGTGCGGAGGTCACTAGATCTCCATCATAGACTTATATAACCCATCCTCTTACCTGGTACAATACCCCGTTTACTTAAAGGAAATATTTCCGATATAGGTGGTGGTCCAGATATTCTAGTCAAAGCTATCCACAGTTGGCACCAGGGATCCACTAGACGTTGCCGAGACAAGTTGTAAATTATTCGTTCAAAAACCCAGAAATGATACTTATGAGGCATCTGTGGCTTGAGATTAAGGGTTTGGAAGGGTGTTAAAATTATAATCATCATATAGAGGTTTAAGGGACTCTAAACAGCTAGTTCTCTCTAGCTAAACGGTGATATGAGATCATGAGACATGAAAGCCTCGCTCTCCTCGTCATTCAACCGGGCATATACCGATATCTAAACAGCTGAGGGCTGCTGTACAAGTTTTTCTCTCATATGGTAACATAAGTGATATTAGAGTTCTTAGACAGAGGGTCTCAGAGGGTCTCAGGTACAGCCCTAGTATCCAGGTTTTTCCTAGCTTTCTATGTACGTATACACAAAAGCGAAAGCCTGGTCGAAACCAAACAAAGCCCTTTCGCATCAACAGTTTACCTATAATTCCTATATTAATAAAACGCTCGCACGAATTCTCCCGCTCTTACTTGAAGATTGGCATAAAATGGTAGAAAAAGGTAGAGGGCCTACAAATTTATATCTGGCTGCCTAGCCCCTTGTCTACATTTTCTGTCCCCCGATACGAACATCAGTCGGATGATCTGCTACCCGTAGTCCAAGCCCTGCAAGGCTATTATGAAAGGTCCTCGCCGACTCGGCGTTTGAGAACTCCATGACAGAATCGCCTCTTCCCCCCGGACGCACAAGGATCAAGTCGCGGGGCAAGGGCACATACACCCACAGCGGGCGAGCATTAAGACGTCGACCGTGTTTGATTCTCCCCCCAAGCCACGCTGCGTAGTTCGCGTTGTCGGCCACGAGAACAACCTCAAGGGGTTGAAGTGAGATGAATGCGGAGTTGACACTGCCTGCTGGTGGGTTTTTGGGGGCGGGCATGTCTGCTAGGGTGCGCTGTATTGTTGGTATGGTCTCACACGATTGTCGATGTTAGGTAACGGCGTGAAGCGAACCTAGATGTTCAAGAATATTTTGAAAGAATATTGGTATAGTAAGAAATAGATAGCAAGAACTCTACGTTTATTATCTAAAATCTTCACATGGGATCGTCATACCCCCCTTCTACATTTTTTTTCTCTAGGCAGATACCGACGCGGACTAATCGCATTTGCCTACTCTAGAGTATTGAGTTATGCTGCCTGCTTGAACCCTTGTTATTACCAAACTCCCCGGAACCTATCGCATCACCAGTTTTATGGCTTGGTGTAGCACCGAGTCTTATGTGGCAGTATTCTCTACTTGCCATTGGTCTTTATGATAAAGCAGGCTGGCTGACTTATGCAGAGCGCATGCAGATGTTGGCTGACTGGCGCGTCAGGGATATTGCATACATTTATTCACTCAACAGGTCTGGCAGAATGGTTTGAACGCATATATTGGGGGAGCATAAGCGGAAGTCGGAGTCCTGGCGGTGCGATTTCGTTGCCGTGAGCTGTTGTAGCCGGCCACCTCGAACCAAGACTTCGGCTTACCTGCCCAAACCGAATGCCCCCAAATATTGTTCATTCCATTTCTGAGAGGCCAAGGGGGGTGCCTCAAGACCCAGGCAGTGCGCTGTCGTAGCCGGCCACTGTCGGCTAGGTCTTGAGGCTAAAGGGAGGCAAAAAAGCTCCGACCACGACTAAAAACCACCCCCTGCGTGGGAGGTGGAAAAGTGGTGACGAGGAAAAACCCTCCGCGCGCGTTCCGCGGCGAAGGAGCCCCTTAAATAAAGGGCCCCCTGCCGGGGGCCGTGCGCGGGCTAGGCGAAGTGTTGGTATGGAAGCCTCCAGGACCGGAGGTTCTGGCATCCGCAATTGGAGTCCCCCATGCCACATCTGCCCCCCCGTGTAGCCGTGTAGGGCTTCGTATATAATTTACTAGTACGGGCGGGCCCGGGTCGGATCCTCGGATTCCCGCATCCTCGGATCCCCGCATCCTCGCATTCTCCTCCAAATGGCACAATGTTATTCGAAACAATAAGCAGAGACACCTAAAGTATGTGAGTACGCTTCTTATAAAAGATGGGTATGGCATAGAATATTTACACAGCCATTATCATCCTCTCCGTTCTGTACTTTAGATTTGCATCTTGTTCCTACGCGCGAAGCTACAACACAGCAGCCATGATGAAGTTATTTGCTACCACGGCGGCTTTCTTCGCCTCCGCCGTCTTATCCGCGCCTGTAACCACGGGCTCATTTACGAATATCCCAATGAATCTCACAATCGGAACGAACTTTACCATCACGTGGGAATCTAACCTCCAAGACACGGTGTACCTCGCCTACCTTGGCAGCGGCCTCAAACCGTATGGGGAAGGTTACAATCCCTATACCGGCCAATACCAACCAGTATACTTCCAGCAAACCGAATTCTTTGCAGGTCAGTGGCCAACTTCTCCTTAGGAAAAAACTCTACCGTGTTTTTGTTTGAGCTTTAACTGACCGTCTTGATTCACCAGATCTCCAGCCGTCGTCCGGTAGCTACACGTGGACTGTTAAACCCTTGCGCGACTATACGGGCCTCGGCTTGCAGACGTATGGGCCGGACTATGTGTACAGGTTCGGTCTGACTCCTACGCACGCTGGCGTTGGCTTTGGCTCGACGGACTTTATTATAGTAGAGCCATAAATAGGATCGCCGTTGGATGTGACTACTTCGTTAGTCCTGGCAGGGGAGATTGTACATAGGTATTCCAGGCTACACCTCTTCCGGGATTTTTAATGTTAGCTCAATACTTGGCCCCATCAATTGCTATTACACTGGTTGAAGATACGTGGGGAGCAGGCTTTATGCATATAGCCACATTATTCAGTCGGAATAGTACATATAAGTTAAATAACAGTCTGATTGGGCGATCTGGTTATGTGCATAGTCCCGCTTTTCCACTTTTATGTACTAGTGCCGAAGCAGCCCTCAAAGGGATATTGCCTAGTATTAATGTTATCTCCTTTTAAGGCACGCCCGGCTTGGAGATCACTACCTACCTCTAAGGTAGGTAACAACATATTACATAATCTGGCGGCTTGACGGTTCCGTTTCCTCAAATACGGTACTGTATACCGGTGGTGTTAATACAACGATAGCAAAACGGAAGCCTGGCGATTACGAACCTTTGGGGGGAACAACTTGCGGGACCGCCACGATTTGCTGTGATGAGTCAGCACAGGCTCTCGTTGCCGAGTTCCTAATATTGCTTTTTCCCAGCCTTGAACAGGTTGTCCTAAGCTGTCCGTCACTTTAAGCGCAGAAATATTCAAATTTGTAGGGCCTTAAACTTTCCTTGCGCCGAGATAACATTGATAGAATATAGTATAGCTGGCTTATCAACGGCGAAGTTATTCTTGACTGTATTTAATGCAAGGTAATAGGTAATAAGGGGTTTCATGAGGGCCAGATTGCAGCGCTTCTTTTTACGTTGAATTTTGTCTCTAAATCTACACAGTTGCCTTGCTTTTCACTTGGTCACATGATTCCCCATCCATCAGAGTGGTTTCCTCTAGCCTTAGACGCATAATAGTCAGATTACCTGCTTTGCCGGGGCTCAGGGGCATAATTTCATTAACTGTACTGATTTGTAACTGGAACTTATTTTTCGAGATCTGGATATACTATTCGTGGCCGCCTCTATGGAGTGCACCGATCCACTTACTTCTCTACATCTCCACAAGACATTTTATATTCTAGACGTACAGAACTTTTAGAACCGACACGAGTTTATCTCTATAACATGAAATTAATTGGTGTGAGCCTGTGTCATACGGGCCCAAGGGACTGGGACTGCACTATCTGGGATACTCTGGGCTATTGGTTCGATATCATGTACATCATTATACGGATAGCTAAGCTTGCCGAAGGAGCCCAGATAGGTTACACAGCCCTAAACCCTAGCCAAGGAGATAATCTGGCTTTTACGCATCCACGACTGGTAAACATTGCCAAAATCAGGGGGCGATCCCTTAATCGAAAAGGATGCAAATCAATCCAATAGATTAATAGAAAACCAAGAATAAACTCTATCCAAAAACCAAGTAGTAGGCTTGAGATGAAGATGTAAGTGGCTAAGTTGCCAGTGAAACCCTCTACTAACTAGCCCCCTTGTATTGAATACATAGTTAATAGCCTTTTTGCTAAGGGCAAAGTTAGTAGAAAGCGAACCGAACAAGTTGACAACACACACCTGATTGAATGAGACAGGCTATACAAAAATAAACGTGGGGGGCGAAATAGTCTTTCGGATATATAAACCCTAAACCGAGAGATATGACCAGATCCCCTTAGAGCCATAAAATATTATTACATTGTGAACAATCTTCATTGGAGTCTTTGTTACTTCGATTTCAAAACGGGTATGATTAGGCAGGTCTTGACTTATTTCAAAACAAATCATCCCTATTCAGACAACGTAAGTGTTTACTTACATGGCATTATCATTAGCGTCAATACATTCAGAAACTTGGTACTTTTACAACATTTAAGCGTGGTACAAATTACAATAAGAGGCTTATATCAGGGCTTGGATAAATTTCGAGTTGCAATAAGTAATCATCCACGCTCCAAAGGCACCATAAAGAGCCGATTCCCACTTCAGTCATGCGATTTAGATCTGTACATAAGAAAGCCTCGCTTTTTGTTTTGCCTATCCCGCGTTGATTAGGCGTATACAGGTAGCTGATCAGCTGCTACTCTAATGATTATATGTATGATAAGAACGCATAACCCCGCTGATCTCACTGCATTTTGAGCCCCGAGGAAGAGGCTGCTCTTATATCAACGTCACTTCCGGCTTATAGCCACGCTCCTTTTTCGAAATTGAGTTGTACCACTTGACCATTAATTTCCTTCTAGCTGTTGCTAGTGTAGTGTATTATAGATTCCGTAATTAGAGCCGTAAGGGATTGTCAGTAATTCCCCTCAATATCGCCCTTGTGGCAATAGGCGGGGAAAACCAGAATGAGTTCATCATCCCTGGCATATAGTAACAAGAAATGCTCCCTAACTTAAGTTATAACAAACACACGAGCCGGCGAGTTCAGGTGTGACAACTTACCAACGAGTCGAAGCACTAGTAAGTCCCACGCTACACAATATCAATATCTAACTCGCTAGTCATTATTATGAGGCATCCCTCGTTTCAGTTGATCCTCCCTTAAGTTGAAAATGAGGGCGTTTCGGCCGTATCGACACATCCCTTGCAAATGTAACTAAACCAGCTGCGCTTGATCAACTCAGTCGCACCGGCGGCCTCCAAATTCACAGCTCATCCGGTGAATATAAAAAGGCGGCTCTAATCCCCAAATTTTATTCGAAAAGGCTTAAACCAAGCGAGCTCACCCTCAAAAATAAGGCAAAAATGTCTAACCCCGCAGCCTTCTCTGCCGAAGAGCTTGAAATGCTTCAATGGCATAGATCGTTGACGAGAAACAACGCTTATCTCCGCCAGGGTCTTGGAGAATGGGCCGAAGAAGCTTTCACTAAAAGCGGCGTCTGTCGGCGACCTGTGCTTCGGGAATATCTATTCGTGGAACATCTCGGTGAGCAAGCGGACATGCGTCCTTCTGGGCAATGCAAAGCCACCTTTGGCTGGGCAAAGCTACTTTATGCACTGAACATTCGACCTGGCAGCAACATCATCGAATGGGAGTCATTAGGGATCGATCCGGAGAACTATCGTACCGTCAAACTCGAGCTCGAGGGTCCAGTCCTTTGTCACATTGTCAATCTCTACCAAATATATGACAATCCCTATGGTGTTCCGCTAAACGACCATCCCTCCATTTTCTCTCAGGGAGTAACATGGCAATTTCCTTTTGGGGCCTTGACTATCAGCCCGGAGCATGACGGTAGACAACTTAGTAATGTTGCTGGGGTTATTCCGGAGCCTAAGGAATGGACTGGTACATTCAGCCCCTCTTCAGACCAGGCGCTCTCGGCACCCCGACAGCCGTTTTTAGCGAGAGGCCAGCCGCTCCCCTTTGAGGGGGAATCCATTGCCGACTTTTCTGTTTGGAGAGCTCAGCGCGACATAGTTCGGCAAGGTTATCTTGAGCTACCTCTATATGACTGCTTTACAGCACGCTGCCGTAGTCTATGCAAATGTCTCGACATCTTGATGCCTGAAAGAGACTCGTCGATTCCCAACCGGCATGACTCCTGTGAAGGTGCGCCGAAGGTAACAGACTTTGTCACGCCAACCTGGATCGAGCGAGCTAATGACATCAAGCGGCGCGCGACAACGAACGGAGGCGAAGATAATGGTCTATCGGAACTCATGGTGGAGTTTCTTTCCCAAAAACCGACTGTGGTGGAAGAGATAACCAACTTGATGCGCACAACTGGGTGCTCCAATGAAGACTGGAAGGAAGCTGTGCAGCAAGAAGTGAAGCGTCTCTGTTTCTATAAGAACGATACCTTCGAGTTCAGCTGGGATTACCCTGACCACTCCGATGACTCACTCTCTGTCAAAGATATAGTCGTAAGAGAGCTACCAAGCGCCTTAAGTGCTTCGGGTCCAGGGTCGCCGGAGAGATGGGTAGGCTATTCGAGTGAGAGGGTTCCTGAGGTCATGAAAATTCTACTTCACCAGAAGATTATCAATCCCCTAGTGTTGGTTCTGCAGCTCACAAAGGAGCATCCCCTTTGGAAGCCAACCTATTACGTTCAATGAGAAGTCCCACGCGTTGAGGCATATGCAGTGCTTTTACCCATTACTCCGGAGGAGGGAGGCGTCTATATGTAATTATGGATTGGGCGTTAAATAGTCAACTCATGATACATCTTGTTATAATAGACTGCCTTTATAAACGTAGCTGAGCGCTTCAAGCTGATGATCTATTCATGTTTCTTCTTTACAATGTTGAACACTCGGGACGGCGGCGTCTGCTGACTTAGCATGGTAGTGCGGCGTGATAAAACGCATAATAGGTATCACGATTCACTGCATTTTTAGCCCCAAGGAAGAGGCCACTCTTCCATGCTAACGTTACTGCCTAATCGAAGTACCTGCATGAAGCCCTAGCCTGATGAATATCCAATGTATTATAGGTAGTATTGAAGCGTCGTAGCTCATTTTCACTGCATTTTTAGGCCCAAGGAAGGGGACGCTCGCAGTTAGGTACCAACGTTGCTTCCAGGTCGAAGTGCTCGCGCCATAAAATTCATAATATAAAAAAGCCTTGACCAAACCGATTTCTGGAACTTCATTATGATTCACTGCAGTTTTAGCCCTAAGGAAGAGGACACCCTTACATACCAACGTACTTCTAAGTCGAAGCGCTCGCAATATTAATATACGTGAAAGTCACACTGTTTTCTGCGTCTGCCATCCTTTTCAGCTAAGGATGTCACCGATTTTCCATTTATATACATAATCAACATACTCTACTTTAGCCATATACAGTTAAATTTAAGTCAATGGCTATACCTACCTCGGCGTCACTTTAATGCTTAGGCATCTAGCTGCTTGTATATAATAACTTAACTAATAGATCAACGGCGTTGTTTTTTACGGTATTTAAGCTATTAGTATAGATAGTATGCTACCTAAAAGTTCGAATATTATACGAGCACTTAAGTATGCACTTAACTTTGCAAATGGACACATCTTCTACGTCGAATAGCTTTGTGCCACGGATTGTAGGGCACTCGGGCTGGCTGGCTGGCTGGCTGGGCTGCTCGAATGAAGCTCACCCTTCACTGCATTTTTAGCCCCAAGGAAGAGGGCGCTTCTGCATAGCAACGTTACTTCCGAGTCAAAGTGCAATTCAATCACCACACCGAGGGTTAGTGACCGGTATTCGCTAATTTCCCCCTCTCTCATTTGTTATATCCAAGGGAAAGGAACTGCATTTTGGGAAATATTACATCTTCACTGCATTTTTAACCCTGACGAAGACGATCCTCGTACATACTGACGATACCTACTTCCAAGTCGAACCGTTTGCGTGGTTACATGCATGTCAAGCAACCGGCGATATAGCGTGCCATCTTCACTGCATTTTTAGCCCCAAGGAAGAGGCCACTCTTACATGCCAAGGTTACTGCCTAATCGAAGTGCCCGCATGAAGCCCTAGCCTGACGAGTACGGGATGTAATATCTTTCACTGCATTTTTAGCCCCGAGGAAGAGGATGCTCGTACATATCAACACTACCTACCTATTTCCTAGTCAAAGTGCTCGCGTGATAAAATGTGTATTATATGACGTCATTTGCCTTCCACTGCCAAGGAACAGGACATTTGTACATATTGACATCGCTCCCAGGTCGAAGTGCAAGTCAATCAATCACGCAGTTCAAACCAATCAAAATAGCGGCCGTAAAAGGACGTTAACAAGTCATGAGTCTTAATGCTTATGTAGTAGGTATGTAATCAATCATATGCATGATATTGCATTTTGATTTAGACGAAGCCATTGGTAGGAACGTTCGTGAGTGTATGTAAATTACACAGTCCCAACCGACGACACAAAGGCCCACGAATGGACCATACCCTGAAGAGCATATTCAAATTGAAATCTTTATTTTTCTTTGTCCGTCGCTCGCAAGAAGAACTCAATAAACCGTAGACCACAGACCCCAACAATCTTCCGCGCGTGACGCAACAACATGCTCTATGTAAATCCTATTAAAACGCCCCGATACCCCATAACTTTTCCGATCCCCCCTTATTATATCTGTCTAGACCTCAGCTCCTTAGGAAAGTCTTAAATACCTGACTCTGAGTACAATCCTCCCAAGGATATCCGATCTGTTTGAGCGACTTCTCCAGATCCCCCACCTCGTCGGCGGGGCATTGGATACCCGTCAACACCTTCCCCACATCGCTGCCTTCGTTCCGGTACTGGAACAAACTAACATTGAATTTAAGGCGGAGTGTCTGTAGGAATTTCTCCAGGGCGCCTGGCCGTTCGGGGAAGTTGAACATGTATAACCGCTCGTTCGGGACGTTGGATCGTCCGCCGACGAGATATCGGATGTGCGACTTGGCTAATTCGTCACCTGAGAGGTCTGTCACTGTCATTCCGCACGCCGCGATGCGGTCCATGAGAACCTGGAGCTCCCGCACCCTGTCGGATGCTGCCGGTAGAGAGATACCCATAAGGATATTGGCCACTTCGTCCGTCGCATAGCGATATGAAAATTCGGTGACGGCATGGGGCATGACGTTGTTGACTAGTTCGGCGAAAGAGCCTGGCCGTTCTGGAATGCTCACACATAACAAGGCCTCCTTACCCTCGCCTAGTGTGGCACGCTCTGCGACGAAGCGAAGGCGGTCAAAGTTCATGTTGGCACCACTTGTGATGGCGATGACACTTCGGGACGGGTCACTCGAGGGATTGGCAGCGACCCATTTCTTCAGACCTGCCAATGACAAGGCGCCCGCGGGCTCGACGATAGAGCGGGTGTCCTCGAAGACATCCTTGATGGCGGCACACGTCTCGTCCGTGTTGACTTGAATGACCTCGTCGATGACCTCTTGGCAAATACGGAACGTCTCTTCACCCACAGTCTTGACGGCGGCTCCATCGGCGAAGAGGCCCACCTCCTTGAGTACGACGCGCTTGCCTCGTTGTAGCGACTGAACCATGGCGTTGGCGTCTTGGGTCTCGACACCGATGATCTTGACGTGAGGCGCTATCCTCTTGACATAGACACCGATACCGGCGATCAGGCCGCCCCCACCGACGCAGCAAAATATGGCTTCCAACTTCTGGATGTTAGTCTGGCGCAACAATTCCATGCCTATGGTGCCCTGGCCGGCGATGACATAAGGATCGTCGAAGGGGGGGATGTTGATGAGCCCGTGCTGCTCTTCCAACCTCGCACACTCTTCCTTGGCAGCGTCAAAATCCAGGCCGTGCAACACGACACAACCGCCCATCCTCGAGACGTTCTTGTGCTTGATACTGGGCGTGCCCTGGGGCATGACGATAGTTGCGGGAATCTTGAGCAGACGGGCCGAGTAGGCAACTCCCTGGGCATGGTTGCCGGCACTACACGCTACAACGCCCTTCCAGCTCTGCTCCCGGTCCAAGTGTGCCATCTTATTGTAGGCGCCCCGTAGCTTGAAGCTGAAGACGGGCTGTTCATCTTCCCTCTTGAGAAGAACATTGCACTCGAGTCGGTTGGATAGGTTTATGGCGGGCGCTAGTGACGTTTCCTTGCAGGCTTCGTAGACGCGGGAGGTGAGGATCAAACGCATATACTGCACAGCCAACCAACGGTCAGCGAGGTAACTATCGCCATCAATTCACAGAAGGACTAACATCAGGATGTCCATTCGGCAGAATGAATTCCGGGGGAACAATATCCGTCACACGGCTCGAAATGGCCTCGGAATCGGGTGTCGGGTTGGCGCTGTACTCGGTGAGAGAGAGGCCGGAGAGGGAGGGCGTGCGCGAGGTGTGGCCGTTGGTGTAGTGGTCATTGCCATTGACGCCGTTCTCCGAGCCATTGGTCATGGTCGGGGTGTCGCCCTCGACGAGAGTTGTGCCGGGCATATTGGCCAGTGATTCGCTCGCTGGTTTTGTGTTTTGTGCGTTGGTTAGACAATAAAGGACTGGCCCATCTCTACATTTCTTCATTCACCTATGGTGGTGCTGTGACTTTTATGGTGGGGCGGGAGCTTGAGTCGGTGACTGCCGGTACCCCGATGTCGGGTGTTCATCCCGGCAGACAGCATCCCTTATCTTCTCATCTTTGCATGATAGGCGACCTGTAGATGCAGTGTTCTGAGTAAGATTCTCTCCTCTTTTGAGGCTGTTGTTGCGAGACAACAATGAAGATCAGTGGTGGGGGGCTTGGATTCCAAAACCGACATGTCAAAGTTATGAGGTTGCTACAGGTAGAAATGTCAGTTGTCAAGCTGAAGTCGGATGGATCGGTACAGCATGATGCCGGCAAGAGATAGTGGACCCTTACAGATACCCACTGTACACAGTACATACATTTAGCTATTGCGGATCCACCAACTTACCGTGGTGGGGTGTAGGTAACTTGTACTTAGCTATCAGATCAATTTAGCATTTTTGCCATTCCGGGGTAGCTTCCACATTATTCATGGCATCATCGAAGCTGCTGTTACCATCTCTCAAACACCTCGAAACGTCCTGGATAACAATTGGTGTCTAGGTACCACTTCCCTCCGATCAGGGGATCCCAATCTCTCAGATCATGGCCGACCGACCACTGCCGTCGTCGTTTGACGATGATAAGTATGTTCAATTCCCCTCTCTTGCTCTTATACCTAACCTATTGTGCAGAGAATACCAAGAGACGGGCTTCCAGAAAGTCGCCCGCAAGTTACGAGAGGAGCCTCTCATCCCCTTAGGTACGCACGCCTCCTCTATCCATCCCGCCCGTCGTATCCGCAACCCTCGCCACCACCGATTCGTCTCCTCAGCCCGCACATGACACAAGCCCGCCATAGAACCCGCATACGAGACAGACAGACGATGGAAATGACAGCAGCATCACTAACCGAGTCGACGATTGAAACAGGCACGGGCCTCACCTGTCTAGCCCTGTACAACGCCTGGCGCGCCATGCGACGGGGCGACCACGCGGGCGTGCAGCGGATGTTCCGGGCGCGCATCGGCGCCCAGGCCTTCACCGTGGTGGCCATGGTGGCCGGGGGGGCCTACTACGGCGCGGACCGCGAGAAGCGCAAGGAGCTCATCAAGCTCGAGGCCCAGAAGCGCGCCGAGGAGCGCAACCAGAAGTGGCTGCACGAGCTCGAGGTCCGCGACGACGAGGACAAGAAGCTCCAGGCCGCCGTCAAGCGGAAGCGCGAGCGCCTCGAGCTCAAGCGCGCCGCCGACGAGGCCGAGAGAGATGCGGGTGCGGCGAGTGCGGCGAATGAGAATAGTGCTACTGCGGCTGATACGGCGAAGAATGGTGGTGGTGGTGGTGTGCTGGGTGCATTGTCCGATACGGGCGGTTGGTTTGGCTCGAGGAAAGGCGCTGCTGAGCAGAGTACACCTGATCCGGAAGTACCGAAGAAGTAAAATCAAATATCGCTTGCAATACCTCCAAGTCGCCTTGCGGGGAAATCTGTATTTGTACGAAGTCTCTCGTAGAGAGAAACACTAGCCGCATGGTTGGGAACAACCCCCACTTTGTCTGTATATAAATCATTCATGTTGTATTATCCTCATAAAAGCGACTTGGGAACGATCGGTTGCAAACTGTAACTTTGAGTTCACACATGCAAGGCGGCAACGGCTATATCATGATGTAATAGTGCAGCCAATAACTGTGTGAAGTAATCTAAAATATATGCCGTATGAGTAGAGTGTGAACTCAATGTAGATAGCTTACAGCATCATCTTCCCTAGTCGTACACTTCTGATTCAAAAAGAAATGAGACCAGCCCTAACGCCAATTGTGAATCGCTAACCTCACAACGCCAACCATTGCATACACCAGTTTAGACAATAAATTCAGGCCATCGAGCCTCCGCTCCGGTTGGACCCGATGAGCCCGGCCATCTCAAGAAGGGCTCTATCGGCTTCGATGTCGCCCGTTCCCAGGTTGACACGTCTCCTGGCCTCGGCTTCTCTCGCCTCCCATTCCCACCGCTCCCTCTGGATCCTCGCCTCCTCGTCGCCTCCACAGCCCCACACCTCGATGTCGTCGATGGAGAAGCGCTCCTGGAAGTCGAACTTGCGCGAGACGCTGGTGGCGAACGCGCCCCCGCGCGACGTGTGGTCGTGGTGGAAGACGCCAAACTCGAAACTCGAGTCCAGCACGAGCGAGACGGGTCCGAGCTGTCTCAGGGGCGGCGGCGCGTGTCGCGAAGACGAGCCCGTCGTCGGAGGCGGCGCGGAGCCGAAGCTGATGCCGGGGTGGGGGGTCGCGGGGGGCTTGGTGAAGGCGGCGTAGTTCTTGTTCATGGTCGAGGCCCGGAAGACGTCGTGGGTCGGAGAGAGCTGGAATAGGATCATGTCGTCGGCGCCGAAGCATTCCTTGTTCGTCACGCGCCAGGGCTGGCGCACGAGGACTCCGAAGACGAATCGGTCGTGGTTGGGGCCGCTCCCGTCGGGAAATCGCTTGGGCGGTAACGAGTCGTAGAATGCGCCTTCTGACCCACGTCGTGATTCGGCTTCGCCTAGTCGCGTTCCTGATACGAGGAGTATGGTGGGGGCGCGCCAGTTGAAGACCTTGGTCTCGAAACTGCCCATTGAGTAGCCGGCGTCGGCCCCTGAATAGAGAAGTCGCAGCCGTCTGAAGAGATCGTTCCCCTCTATAAAGAATGAGAGCTGCGAGAGCACGTCCAAGTTCAAGATTTGGCCCTTATCTTGGAGAAGAGGCGATAGTGCGATGACCGCTGGGGCTGGTGCAGTCACGCTCCCTTTGCGCTTGGAGAGATCTAGGTTCTTGGAGAAGAGGAAATGTTCGAACAATGGGTTAAAGCCGTTGAAAAGATACGGAAGGTTGGTAGGTTGCACCTCCTGAAACTGAGCGAACGTGATTCCGGGAGACTTCTCCACGTTGATAAAAGCAGACAACACATTTTCGGCAGTAGCTCGCAGGGTGTCGAGGCGGCAACCTGTGACCCTGTCGGCATAGGCTGATAAGCTCTCCTGAGGGCCAAGCGGAGACGTGAGTAGTAACAACATGATCAGTCTTCGAAAGTTATCAGCTGGGATCATGGCGCCGCGGGTGGTCGCAGCGTGAGAGTCGCCTGTTTTAAAGGCGTCATCGATATCAAGTGAGTCCAAGGCAGCCATGACCAACTCATCGTCATCATCATAGTCATCATCGCCAGCTTCGTCGACTGCAAAGCCAGGCGCATGGCTCCTGACACCTCCCTGGCCGGGGTCCTTATTTAGCACCAGCGTCCGGCTGTCAATCTCAGACAGCTTGCGATCATACACGGCCAAGCTCTTGAACAACAGCTTCCTCCGGTTCGTGGCGCCCTTGGCAAGGACCTTGGTGTAGCGCTCGGTCATGATGGCGACTACCATGATCATCTGCTCGAATCCGAGAATGACGGGCGCCTCTTGCAAAAAGGGAAATGCGCCGATGAAAGAGACCATTTGAAATATGACAGGCGAAACGGCCAGGATGTCAGGCAGTTCAAGGAAGCGTGCGATGGTGTCTTCCTTCAGGTAGCGCACGTCACCCTCACGGTCGGATAGAGACCTGAAGTTATCTTTGAACGAGTACAGCTCGAGAGGCTCATAGCATCTGCGCGCGAACTTGTCAGCCTGGGATACGTTAGCCGGTCAGTCTCTGACAGGGGGCTTGTTTACAGCGTACTAGATGCGCAGTGAGCTCGGCTTTAGAGGCATGTACAGCCTCGTGCGACGGGGTTTGGCCCATGATTTAATGACTTGGGAGCTTTGGAAGCCATTCCAAGTCCCGTTCTATGTCATTGGCGGTGATGTGGAAGATAATATTAGTTACAAAAGAATAGAAGTTGGGTGAACGATTTCACGACACTTCGATGCGGTATCATGGTGTGACGTAAGCGTAACCTAAGTAAGCTTGAGCTGAGCTCCCAGGGGCTGTTTCGGACAGACGCCCCCACTTTTCACATGCACATCCCTTGGAAATGCATCTAACGGGTATTGAAACTGAGACCCTACAAATTGTTACCTAACAATCTTAGAGAAACTCATAAAAATTACTCAATTGTTCAAACTACATTATATAAATATCTCTCTTTTATGCCCAGTCTTTATGTAAAGATGACATTCGATTTATTGTCGTCTCACCACTTTAACATAATACCAGGCACCCACACTCAGAACAGGGATCAATGCAGTTGACAGTGCCAAGAGGCCTGCCTTTTGGATCCTCGGCACCAGGATCTCATCCCCCATTTTCTTGAACTCTGCAATACTTGGAGTCAGTTATCACTACCCAGAGCGTGGTCTTGAGGATTTCAGAAGCTTTTGAAACTTGTACTCTGAAAGTTGCCAAAACAAGAAGATGATGAGAGTTACTCACCTTCCGGCGCATTGCCCCTCGGATAACGTGTCGCTGGGATCGGATGGCCAAGGAAAGGGCAGATCTGCTCCCATCCGAATCCATCTTCTAGTTTTGCGACGAGGAGACGATCCTTAGGTGCTAGTGCCTTCGCCTTCTCGGACCTGTGCACGTGTTAGATCACTCTCGTCATAGATTCTAGGCCACGACAGCCTCACAAATCTACCGTGTCGCGTCTCGATCCCTCAATGCCCTCTTCGTCGTCGCATGTCTTGCCGTAGTAAACCACGGTCTCTAGAACATTGTGCAAGGAACAGAACGCGTCGACGTAGGGGTCGACTTTGCGTATCGCCGACAAGGGAAAGGTTCTTGTTGCCGTCATCATAGGTCGTGCCGTGTTGTTCATCGACTTTGTCCATGATTCAAGGTTGCGTTCCGTGAGGATGAAGCGCGCGTTGGGGTAGAACTCGATGAACTCCTCGATGAAAAATTGCGGTATTTCCACGATAGCCTATCACATGATGATCACAGTTAAGATTGCCGACCTTCAAAGCCTGCGGAATATTAGAAGCATATGTTACTCACTATGGACAAGTTAGCAACGAGTCACTTTTGCGGAATGACATAGAGATATTAATTCTCAAAAGTCGCTTTCTGTATACTATACGCACCATCGTATCCAGCGAGCCATTTGTCGA
This sequence comes from Xylaria sp. Z34, assembly GCA_037356055.1. Taxonomy (NCBI): domain Eukaryota; kingdom Fungi; phylum Ascomycota; class Sordariomycetes; order Xylariales; family Xylariaceae; genus Xylaria; species Xylaria sp. Z34. The sequence goes on along the minus strand of JBAWJW010000004.1, from coordinate 100,616 downwards.
ACTCGGCTTTACCATACGGCTTGCCAGCACGCAGGTATTTACACCTCAATGCTTCCTCAAACAGGGCCATTTGCAGTTCACCACCCTTCACTACCTCAGCCATGTGATAGGCCTTGTAGCCAAGAATCTGCAATGCCTGGTATAATGAAAAGGTTCCAACGCTATTGTAGTCAATCAGTTCATGCTATGTCAATAAACGCTAACATGGGACTCACCGGCTCCGACTGAGGACGATAACTTTCTTCTCTCGCACTTCCTTAGGTGCTGGCAGCCTATCGATAAGTCGAGACATCTTGGGTTTGCTGAGATCCTGAATGTTTGTGTATTAGATAAAGAAGGATTAGTCCGTCAATCAGTCAAATAGTGGTGCTATTGAGATGCAAACTACACGATTGAAATAGCGAACAAGAGCGCCAAGACTGGACAATTGATGTTGCAATCTCACGGGAAAAGATGTCATACTGCAAGGGATACTTATACTATAACCATAATATACCAACTACTTAGGAACCTCGAATTAGCTCCCTTGCCTATTATGTAGGACTCTTAATTCTCACCCGCAACCCATGCCATTATTGCGTTGTCGTTCCATAATCCTAACCGTATTGAGTCAAGTTGTCCAGCGTCTGAATCGGGGCCATGGATAAGCGTTGGTAGATATGGAGAATCACTAGTTTCGCTGCCAATTACTTATTAGCATGGATCTAAAAATACTAACCGACCCTTTCTAGAATCTGGATAGGATGGATGCTAACAAATTGTACTTACGAGACGGTGCTCTTTAAGTCAGCATGGGTCAGCATAAGCTTTCAGATACCCATTTTAAGTAAGGAGTTTCCCGCCGACTAGATTGCATGCCACCTTTTATTACATACCTAGGTAGTCTGGTGATTTTTTGTTGATACGTTCTAAGTGCTAGTTGCCTCAAGCCTTTATACGAGACAGCGAGTTATAAGATCAGCCTCAAAGTTCAAGCTCACGTAGTACAAATGAGTACACGATTCATTTGTTAACCAAACCATGCATGATAAGTTGCAATGGAAACTGTCGTCAAAGACTTCCCAGTTTTAATACTTATAAGTAGACGAACACCGAAATTTTTCTCTCTTGAGCGTCGCAATGAAAGTCAAGTTTTTAATAGGCCCAAATGTCACGCTGCGACTTTTGGTAATACACGTAGAAGTTTTCTGGAATATGGCTGACAACCAGCTGTTCGGCCAGGTCTAGCCGTTCCCAATCAACAGAACCCAGATTATTGAGTTACGGGATTAGCCTGTTGCGGAAAAACTAATCCATTTTTGGATTGTCCGAATCCTGGTCATGCAACCGACTCCAACGCTGACGTTGATTTTTCTGTCACCTTTCTACATAAGCAGAAAACGTCAAGCCATAATGGCCGACTGGAAGATAACCTCGTCCTTATTTTGATATACCATAGTGGATACTCTCAAAAACGGCCAACAACCATGGCCCCCCCACATGCTGGGCTTGGGCGGCCAAACCTATCCGCGATGAAGAAAAACGATACCCCTCACCCCAGCACAGTGAGACACACATTAGAGCGGTCTTCTCTTGGCAGCTCGCAGGTAACGGGTTTTAGAACCAACGATGCTAGGGATGAAAGTGCAAGGAGTATGTTTTTATTCTACTGTATTAAGGAAACATAGTATTAACAAGCGTGTCGTATGTTCGATGTATTACTGTTTTGTTTGAGGCTGTATAATGTGTGGCGGTCTGACATAACCGTCTTGAAATCGCAAGTCAACTTCATCAATAAGGCTAACTGATTGATTAGGAGTAAGGCTTGCGACCACTTTGTCAGGTGGGATAAATAAAATAGCCCCCGGAAGGGTATTGTCTTCAAACTACAAACATCCTTTGATTTCACAAGCTACCGCAAGAGTCGCTGTGGGATCTGAGTTCAACAATTTAAATCCATCACAGTAAGGTCCTCTGCTCAATAGGATACTACATAGATCGTTCCCCAGCGTTTTCATATGTACGACGCCTCCTTTAGTGTGTTCCGTCGCTGAGACCGAAAAGCAACCGCGCCATTGGTCCAGCAGTTACCGAAATCAATGCGCAAGATTTACCACAGTCAGAGACAGAGCGCACCAGAAAAGTTCGCCAAAATCTTGAAGCTGCTATCAGGTATCTGCGGCGGAGTGGTGGAAATATTCCCGCGGCATACCTTCAGACCAGGCAGCAAGAACTCGTTCGACCCACACGTGGTGACCCCGAGCCAATTCAGGACCTGCGTAATGATGCTCCATCTCCTGAACCCATAGTTCCTCTCGCTGTGTTAACGCCGGCAAATGCCGAACCAAGTACAGTGCCGTATACAATATCGGAAGACTTTTCCGATCAGCAGAGGATACGAACGCAGGAGATGAAACTACTAGCACTTAAGGATCGTCAAGAGATTCCCATACGTTCAAATATAATGTAACAAGGGCTAATATTATAGAGGTTGAGGGAAGCATACGTTACTACAACCACAACGTTTTATATTCTCGCCGTCTTTTGCCTACTCAACCGGGCTGCATTATCATGTTCCCATTTCCTTTCCAAAGCTCTCGTGGCTCTTGAAGAGCGAGGAAGTTCTTGGGGCTATTTCTATTTGAGCCCGAGCCGTAAATAATTACGTGCGATTCACGAGGCTCCAGATCCGAAGAAAACCCAACCAAATGTCCAAGCCGAGATATCTACTCAGGCAAGACGAATCATGGAAGGTTATGGCGTGAGATACGTCGTTTTCATTCCTGACCTTGTGAGTTCCGGTAGGTTTTTATCAACAGAATTTAGCTAAGAAACTACCTATCTAGTCAATTTTCGGGTGAACCACATTCTTCTGCTCGAGTATGTGAATCACGCGCCCACTCCTCGTCAGTGTTGCCACCATGCGTTTTCTCGATGTACCGATCGAACTCGTTCGCAATCCGGATTATTCGGTCAAAATGCGAATAGTTCAACTGTTCTCTCTTATAGTACGCCAGTTGCTTGGCCGACTTGACCGTATTACGTATTTGCCTTCCATTGATACGGTAGTGCGCCAAGCGGTCGGCTTTTCGCTTTAGTCCACTTATGTCGATATTATCTTCCGCTCTCATCGCGTTGAAGAAATTGAGCCAGATCTCGAGTCGACTTTCCCGGTCTAGAGGAGGATAGTGTATGGCAAGCTGAATCCTTGATTTGAATGCCTCGTCGAAAATTCCTACGCGGTTCGTTGTGAGTATCAGGATGCCGTTGTAGTATTCGAGAACACGCAAGAATACGGAGACCAGAGCATTTCGCTGGAGATCAGCTTGTGTTCTCTCTTCGAGCTGTATTTATTATCGGTTAGGTTCGTCCTTACTATAGCAATGCAATATTGAACTCACGAAAATATCGGCTTCGTCGAGCAAAACTACACAACCCCACGCGGTTCCAATATATAACACTGAGTTCTAGGCGCGAGGTTTTAGTAAAGTAGAGTTATCACCCAGCGTGAAGGGTTCAGCTTACCAGGTATTTCTCGACGGCTTCGGGCTCTACGCCCACATCACCACATGTCACTCGATAAAGGGGCTTCCGAGTCAATTCAGCAATTGATTCTGCGGTCAGGGTTTTCCCCGTCCCTGGGCTTCCATGCAGTAGCATAATCAATGCATTTCCTTTTCCCTGGATGATATCATGTGGCTCTTTTAGTACTGCTGTACTGACGTGAACACTGACGAGAGCTTGAATTATTTCTTTCTTGTTGTGATCTAAAACAAGTCGGTCGAATGCCTCCAGTTGCCAATCAATGTCGTCAATATACTCGACTTTTAGTGTGCCTGCTTCTTAGTTAGTCGAGAACGCATCTGATGCTGCATCCAACTTACACCACTTCTTGTCATGAAATCCATATCCAGTTAGAAACCCAGGAAGTAGTAGAATGAATTCTTCACTGGGTGGATGATCCCGTGCCATACTCTCCGAGTCTAGGGTATCGTTTTTATCACTATCTTCTTGGACGGTCATCGGGTCTACATGTAGTTGATTGTACATGGTCATATCTATCATGAATCTGGGTTGGGCCTAAACGATGAGCATATGAGGATTAAAGAAATGGAAATCTATTGAAGTCGCTCACCATTTGTACATCAAAGCTGGGATTTGGCGCGTGGTAACTGACGTATGCCTGGTGTCGGCAAGCCCATACTCGCTCTCCTCGCTTTTTAAGTCGATATTTCATCTCGGGGGTAGCGAACTTCAAAGGGTATATGTTGAGATCCGTGATGTCGATTTCATCACAATCTTCTTTCGGCCATGAGATTTCCAACGTCGTTACCGTCCGCTTGAAGTTTCCGTTGAAAGACCACGACCAACTATCCACATAATAAGCAACGCCCGGGTTTTCTATTAGTGTCCCTGTTATAAATGCCTGAGCGTTATCCCGTTCCTGTGAGACAACTATTTGGTATGGACCAAATAACTTCCAGAAGTGTTTTTGGTTGATACGCCCTCGAGACAACAAATCATCTGCCTCAGCATAATCGATGCGGTTCGCGTCAAGAACGTATCGCATAAACGCAGCAAGCTGCGCTTGTAGGTTCTCATTGTCTAGATATTCCATTCGATGTTGAATGACATCCAGGAAGTAGTAGACCGGAAGGTAAGGTGCGCTGAACTTTTTCGGGAACATGGGCTTCACAAAGGTGTAGGCATCGGACGCTACAACCTCTTGAAGAAAATCAAGCAAGTTGGAATTTGAGATGTGCATTCTTTCATGGGCATTTGACGCCTCTGGTCCATCAGCCTTGAGAACAAACAGATGAGGTCGAATTGTGCGGGGTATGCGCTGGATCGCGGTCTGTGGCTCTATCAATTCGAATTGTTCTTCTACTGACTGATGGTACTGTACGCAATCATATAGGCGTTCAACGACTGCAACCACAAACTCGCCGACGAAATCCCTAGCTTCATCATTGTCGCTGTGATTATCATCATCGTCGTCGTCGTCATCATCATCATCACCTTCATAATAATACTTTTTATTACCGGACTTCCTCTTCCTGTGCGGTCTAAAAAGATGATGTAAGTAGCTTCTTAGTTCGTCTGCTGGCGTTTTCCCTCTGAGAATACTCTTCTTCGTATCACCGGAATATAGCCTGGGTGCGTCAAAGAACCACCTTTCTCTTCGGTGATCGCTGTGGTTGGTACCACTCCGCTGGCAAACGACCTTATGGACGACTAGCACTTTGGGCTTCTCATCAGATTGGTCCATTTGCGCCGTAAAATGGGCCGCACGCCTAGTTTCTTCGAAATTTAGCTGGTCTGTGACGATTGAAAAGTCTGCATTGAGGTTGTCAGATGCTACATGATGAGGAACAGATGCAAGCAAAACTCGGGGAACATGGGGTCAGATAGAGCCCACTAAGCCTAAGAAGGCAAGACTTTTGCCATTTGGTGCGCGCACAGCATGATGCCGCCTGGATTATCGACTCCCAGTTCTTGGCTCTATGGAGTGGGCGTGATACATACTAAAATGGGCTGATGAGTGATTTCCTACGAGTGTGATACATATGCTTCCTCGAGGATAGCGACCGATGGATAATTCTCAACCTCAGACCAGTACGTCGTAAGTTAGAATCAGAAGTCTCCAAACAGCTGATACACGCTGACGTCATTAGAATCAGCGATCAAGTCGCGGCTCAGTCATACAAGGACACACTCGAACGCTTGAAGACAGAGTTCGCAGATGACCCAAAATCACTGGAGGCATTAGCATCTCTAGAATCAGCGAGCGATGTCAGAGCGAGCCTCGAGCAACTCAAGAAGACTTATCAAGATGGGCGCGCGTCTCATCAGAAGACAACTAAATGGCTTCATAAGATATCTACACGACTAATGTACTACGAAAAGGTTATAGACGCAATAGCTCAGCATCATGCCGAATATGTTAGTCTCGTATGGGGTTCGATCAAATTCATTCTTGTAGTAAGAAGGCTCCCTGACCAAACAGGAGAGAAAATAGCTAATTCTTTAATAGGGGATTATCAATTATGCTGAGTTAGTCGAAGAGTTTGGCATCGCTTGGACTGAGATTGGTGACATCCTACACGACATCAAGCTTGATGTACGTCTCCACGACACGGCACGGATCTTGCACCTATACTCAGAAATGTATGCTCACATTACGGAATTTCTTTTTCGAGCTATACGATGGTATAAACGAAGTACCGCTAAGCGTGCCCTCCAGGCCATCGTCAACCCTTGGCAGCTAAAGTACAAGGACATTCTATTGAAAATTCAATCCTGCTCGAAGACCATTACTTATCTTTCGAGCGCAGAATCCAGACTCGAAGTCAGACAAATCAACCAGCACGTGGTAGCTTTACGTACTCAACAGGAATCGTTAGAGACTGTAATAAAAGACATACAGAAGCGTTTGGGGGTCAAGGAAGCCGTAATGGACACCGTTCTAAAAACGGTTACGGCGAACAAGTCTATCAGCGAGAGGGTGAATAATCATATTGAGGAGATCAAGCCTAGCATTTACGCCATAGAAGTCAAGCTACAGGGGCTTCTAGAAGGCGTCGTTGACCCAAATATTGGGCTTCAGAAGGCTCAAGCGGTGGCCCTACGACGGCGCCATTCGTCTCTTTCCCAACCATCCATTCGACTGGTCTCTCTACTCAGTAGATGGATATCGGCTTCAAATCAATCACTACTCATTCTCCAATCTTCGGCTTGCGCTAGGGATATTGCGAAAGATTTATCTGTCAGTACACTAGCTGAGCTCCAAAGGGCCGATTACAAGGTTCTCTGGGCGTATCAACAGCAAGCATCAGACAACGCATCTGATAGTGCTGCGTCTGTTTTAAAGTCTCTCATATACCAGATAGCAACTCGCAATCCTCAGACTACGTTCGACTTCCCACGGCCCTTGCGCACATCTCAAGAGGGGTCTAGCTGTACTCTACCTGAGTTGCAAGATCTTTTAGGACTACTGTTATGCAAATTCGGGAGATGCTTTATTATTGTTGAAACTCAACATTCTCGCGACCCGGAATTCGAGACTCAGATTCTTCGATGTTTAGAGAAGCTCATACAGTTTGTTACCCAGAATATCGGCCCCCTTATAAAGGTTATTGTCCTTGGAAGTAACGGTCTTGATGTGCGCGATCGAGACAATGGTCGCGGTGCTTTCTCAGATAAACATGCAGTCGTGACAAGGGTTCAGCGGCCCCAACCTGTCCCTGCCCGACTAAGGAATGCGAATAGGAGGCTAAATATGGTACCGACTGTGCGAAGGGCGGGTTGAAATGTATCAGAGTATAAGGACCTGGAGTGAATCTACAGCTAGAGAGTAGTAGTTGCAGCTCAATAGTGTGATCAATTGATTCCCAAACCTAACTCAAGTCACTTTAATTATGGGGAATATCTATGTTAGCTGCGAACTAATCCCTCATAAGATCACACGAAACACATTTAATTGCATATTGAAGAACGGCATCCCCGAACTTATATTTCCTCACGACTGCATTATCCGAATCTTCTACTCTTTCAAGAGCGAGTGTGGGTCATCGTGTCATCGCCGAAGTCTTGGCATCTTTTTGGATCTACTATATCACCAGGTCAGAGAGACTATTCTACATCGAGGATTAAGAGAATAGTTAAAATTACTGCACTATCGCAAATATTGCAAATTCTCAATACCGCAGAGGAAGGTCGACCCAATTGACAGACAACCTTTAAAACGTTTCTCGTGAGGGTCAACTTGACCAATCCAGAGCGCGCCCTTCCCACTGCGTTTATGCGCGCCCTCCACAATACCCAGATCGCTGAATTTCTGAATATATAATGAGGCATATCTCGACACATTAACTAGAGCAACCGCAGACTGGATATCATTCTGCACACTCGAACTTTGTCTAACATATCACCGATTGATAATCCTCGAATAACTTTCAACCATTGCCACAGAATGACTACCGGCAACCTCAACTTCCGTCTCGCAACGGAGGCGGACGCAGTCCCACTTGAACGCCTCATCAATACGGCATTCCGCAACGACAAAACCACTCAGGTGTTTCTGTCCGCCGACCATACAGGCGTCGACGTCACCACCGTACCCAACGTCATTGCCAAAATCAATCAACCGGATTGTGCCGTTGTAGCCGTCACAGACTCGTCGACTGGCTCTATCGTAGCCCACGGCTCGGTGCGCAAGGTTGACGACACCTGCGCCTGGTTTGGCATGTTGGCTGTAGACGTCGATCGCCAGAAACAGGGCCTTGGCGCTCAAGTGCTCGCGTGGGCCGAACGGTACGCTCGTCGGGAGTGGGGCTCCGTGAGGATGGAGTTCGACGTCGTGAACACGCGCGCCGACCTGATCGCCTGGTATAATCGCAGGGGGTACCAGCCGACTGGAAAGACGACACCCTTTCCGTACGAGTATCACGGGGACTGGAAGGGAGTTCTCCGGGATGATCTTTGTTTTATCGTTTTGGCGAAGAATCTTGGCGGATCCCCTGCTGCAACCAAGATGGAATAGCTTCTAGACTAGCGTTCTAGCACGTATCCTCGCAATACTCAACATTGATGTAGTATGAAGTTCGGTTGACAGAGTTACCCCACTTGGATACGGTCACTTGTTTTATCTTCTCAAAAGATAGAAAATCTGAATGATTAGCTTGAAGAGGCGTATATTTCGTAATAGCAAACGATGACGTTTTCTACGACGGTTTCCTGGCGAACGTCATGTCTCCCATGAAACGACAGTTGATGAGCCGGCTATAGATCTACTTTCCTCATGGGATTTCCTCAAGATATTCCAATTGCCTAACACCGAGAAATTTCCTCCTGGTCCATACTTTTTCTCAGCTCGCGGTCTATATCCGGCGTGAATGATATTTCCCGATAGCAAGGGCGCTTTTATATTGAGCACAATTCCCACCCAGGACGATCCTTATAAGTAAATCAAAGCAGTTGACGTGAAAAAAAAAGCCCATAATTAGTCATTCTAATAGCTCTATTGGCTATGAGAATTTGAACGTTGTAGTATATGGTGCGTCTTCTCTTTGCATAGTGGTCCCGTCCAGGCTTAGGACCAGATCGGAGCGGAAGCCTTTGGCTGGGATGTAAATAGCAACCAAGGACCTCTTCCATTAAAAGGGAGCCTACATGGGCTGTGGCAATCGTGTCTATTGTAGATCAAATGGCGTTTTCGACAATTCCTCTTCCTCCATTGAGCCCGTGCTCGACCTTGGTGGTATCGTCGTAGGCAAGACTAAGATAGTTGAATTAGGTAGCAGCTAGGATTTCATCGGCGACTGGTGTGATTACTTCTGCCCCTTTAATTCGTGAGGTGATGGCTACATTAATGGGACAGGCAGTAACACATGATCAGCTTCTAGCTTGACGGCATGCCTGGCTTAACGTTGCATTAGGTACAGATAGTAGAATTAAACCGGAAGCTTATATCAACGTTACTATAGCCGATCAATACTCCTGTTCTTCATCCAGCTGGGGAAAGCATACGAGATTCAGCGGTTGCCCACGGTCTCTATGGTTTTCGACCCTCACACAATGTTTAATAAATACCTGATGTAGTAATACTTTGCGGGTATATTCTCCATTTTTCCTGGATAAGATATAGTGGCTAAGGAGGGCTATTATTTTCCACACAACTAGCTTTTTGGCCTATGGAGCAGCATAATGTTTGGATTTAGTCGGCATTGGCTTCAAACTTCCTCAAGCAACGATGTAAGTCTATGCCTACGGACGAGATGCACTGAGGGTCTGCTCGCACCTAAAACCTAAACGAGTACTATTCCCGCATGAGGATCATTGCAATCACGAGGGAGTTTAAAAAGTTGCCCAAGAGTGGGTGTCTTCTCTAGCAGCATGGCTAGGGGCGGACAGACGAGATATATCTATTGAGGGGACGTGGGGAGCTACAAAACCCAAGAGTACCCGTAAAGGCTCCTTTGAAACATTCAAAAGAATTAGTCACTACCTGGAGTCTTTAATTCACTTCCCCTCTCGTCTCGGGCTGTCTGATCAAGCCTGTGTAGATTTTCATTAACATGATTTATGGTGAGTTCTGGAGCTATGTTTCGGACTTCCGAGAACCCTACAAAGCAAGATTCGGTGCAGATACATATGTCTGTAAAGTAACCCAATATCCATGGTATGCTAGGGCCTAAACTCGTGATAGTTTCCGAGTTCAACATATTGCTCCTGTCCAGAAGGAGGGGAGGGCAATGTCGGATGCACGAAAAGGGAAGCTTTGAATGAAGTACTGATGCATAACGATTGATTTCTTCGACATGTCCCCATTGACCACCAAACCATTCTTATTATCCCTCGGCATAAATTTGACTGTAGGGACGAATGCCTACCGTGTCTTTTGATTGATTCAGCTATAAGGCCCCTGAGTTTAGATCTTCTAAAGGCTTTGACTCCGACTTCTACGCATCCTTATATGGAGTACCATTATCATCCTAGGTATCCCAATGAATATTTCACATCGAAACACCGATAACGACGGCCGCAGTTGGCCAATGCTTGTTTCACTCGCAGGTTTCAGGCAAAGAAGAGTATTTTCCAGTCTCTATATCCATCTTTGTTGATATACCACTTATGACTTGTTCACTTTCTTCCCTTTAAAGCCTCAATACCTCTGAAACTAGGTCCTCGTCGCTACCGCATCACTAGCCCGACCTCCCCCAACAGCACTTTTGTTGGCGTCGTCTGGCACTGCAATTCGTACACGTTTCTTTGTATCAACATTTCCTCCCAGGCACCACAGGCACAGGCACGCGCGACGACCCGCCCGTGCTGTCTTGTCCCAAGAGGGCGGACAAGCGAAGCATCAATTACTAAATGAGCCTGGTCGCATCTGTATAGGCGCCTTTGTAGCCGGAGAAGATTGCAAGATTAATTTTCTCGTTCTAGAGAAGTGACCACCAGCCAATAACGCTGCAAATAGCTTGCTATTCTGGACCTTCGTGGCTGTAATCCATTAATGCACTCATTAATCCATCAAATATTCAATTACTAGTTAATCTAGCAAGTTTCGTTAGTAGATAGTGGAACCTATCTACTACTACAATGCAAACTAGTAGGCTTAGTTTATTTGATCGCTCCACTGTTGCCAATAGAGCTATGCTCAAGATTCTGTGCGATTTATAGTAATAAAGATACATTGAACTTCTTAAATGAAAGACGCCATTTCCTGGAGGCGCTCGCGAGGAATCAAGTTAGTAGCCTATGCAAGTTTGCTGATTGTTATATGCCGGGCAGGGTCATAGGGTAGCATCAGTCAGCAAATATGGGCTTGTAAGCCAACTAACCGCCGTAGTGTCTGCATGTCAGAAAATCAGGCAATGACAATCTCGTTACTATAAATAGGGTGTTCCTTGGTCCTAACTGCAGCTTTTAAACCCCTCTTCTCTTGACTTCTCGACGTACTTATTACTCGGCGATCTTCGTTTTCATTGTCTCGGCTACCAGTGTATAAGCTAGTGTCAACCAAAGCATCTAAACCTCAATTCAACCGCCTTTTTCCGCTTGTCTCAATGAAGCCATGTTCAAGAAAGTAAAGGAGAAGTTTCGGCAACACCGTACAGCCTCAGCCGCTCAACCCACCACATCATCAACAGATGTGTTACAAAAAGACAGCCTACAGCACGAACCAAACGTGCCTTTGATTGCCGCTACAAAGCCACACGCACATCCCTCTCTGCTCGTCGCCGATCATCAGACAACTCAACCAAGCACACAATCAAGACCGGCGGACCAAGACCAGTCTATCGCAGCATCACAAGTCCTATGTCTCGCTGTACCTGTTGAACCTCTAGCTAGGCCGGCCCTAGCTGGTCCCATGAAGTCATCAAATCCAACCATCTCGGTATCAGAGGAGTTATGGAATACTGCGTTTAACAACCTTGAGGCGGATGAAGCAGAGCTTGTCGGGTCGTACGTGAAAATATTGAATGAAGTTCTTGGAGGCGAGAGTGGTAAAACCGCAACAAATCTCCCGGATAATCAAATTGAACGCCAACAGAATATGAGGGAATTGGTAAAAAGGGGCCTAGAGAGAGTAGAAAAGGCCTCAAAGATAACCACTAAGGTGGGCAGTATCGCTGGTTTCATCTTGTCTTCAAAGGGAATAGTCGACTTAACCATCCAGGCCGTGCCGCAAGCTGCACCAGCTGCGCTTCCATGGGCTGGTGTTTGCCTCGGGTTGGAGGTAGGCGAACCCTGACGATTATTTATCTTCAAAGCTCCGCTAACACCCTTTTCAGATACTTCGGAATCCTGATCAAGAGATGAATTCGAACCTTGAAGGTATCGCCTACGTCATCTCCAGGATGGATTGGTACTGCGCTTTGACCGAGCTGCTTCTAAATAAAAGCAATTTTGTCGATGGTAATAATTTCCAGGCAGTCTTATCCCAGCTGAAGAAAATGATTATTGAGCTCTACAAGGCTCTTCTCTTATATCAGATAAAGAGCATCGTTTCATACTATCGCAAGCAGAGCGTCCGCTTCTTTCGCGACATGGGAAAATTGGATGATTGGAAAGGCAATATTCAACATGTCAAAGATGTTGAGACTACCGTCCGGGAGTTTATGGACCAGTATTACCAAGAACAGACAAAGGCTGATCTAAACAAACTCAGCGAAAATGCATATACTCTGACCGTGCAACTCGGCAATATTCAAAAAGATATTCGGAGCTTCATCATGGAACAGAAGGCCGCAAGTAGAGAGAAGGATGATTCAGAATGCCGCAGAGAGCTCCGTGTTGTCGACCCGCAAGACGACATGACGCGGATCGAGAACAACAAAGATCCATTGCTTGATGATGCATACAAGTGGATATTCGAGACGCCTGAATACAAAAAGTTTATTAATTGGGAAAACGGCGGGCCCGACTCCCCGCAACGTCGAGTACTTTGGCTGAAGGGGCACGCTGGCACGGGAAAAACAATGCTAATGATCGGACTCATACGCGAGTTTTCCAATCACCCCGTCGCTCTGGCACCAGGTATCTCCTTTTTCTTTTGTCAGGGCACCAATTCCGAACTCAGAACCGCCACGACCGTCCTTCGTTCCCTGATCTGGCTCCTGTTACTACAGCAGCCGCATCTTATTTCACATTTACTTCCAAAATACAAAATTTCAGGCCCGAGTCTCTTCACGGACCTGAACAGCTTTGTTGCTCTATCCGAAGTGTTTAAAAACATGCTAAAAGACGACCAGCTGTCGCCTGTGTACTTGGCCGTCGACGCGCTTGATGAATGTTCGGAAGGTCGAGCGGACCTCATCACGCTCATTCTGACTACCCTCACTCTTTCCAAGAATGTGAAGTGGCTACTCTCCAGCAGACCAGAAGTTGATGTTCTTTCCGAACACAGGACTGCCGAGACATTGATCGAGTTGGATACTCAACGTCTGGAACGTCCCGTTAAAGCATACATCGAGCACAAGCTCAATATCCTTAAGGTTGAAAGGCGATACAACGATCGAGTCTTGAACGAAATTTCAGATATGGTCCAGCAGAAAGCGAACAATACCTTTCTATGGGTGGCACTCGCATTCAAGGCCCTCGGGAAAAGGAATGCGGCACACGCTGTTAAAATCATGTCAGAGATGCCTCCCGGGCTCTCGGATCTATACGAGCATATGATGGGCAGGATTGATAAAAGCGAGAGATCGGACCCATCTGATTGCAAGAAGGTTTTGAGGGCTGTGTTTCTTGCATTCCGTCCTCTTTCCATCTCCGAGCTATCCACACTTATAGGTTTGGAATCTGACATTTTGCAAGATGCTATTGAGGAATGTGGATCTTTCGTCACAGTAAACGACGAGATTGTCAACCTGATCCATCAATCTGCCAAAGATTATTTGAAAGACAAGTACGACCCCAAGCGCGATCCGGATTGGGTAGCACTAGGACATGCAGATCTTATCGAACACTCCCTTGGCGCAATATCGTTGCTAGAACGGAACATATACGGGCTCGATCCTAACACCAATCCAAAGGATATGACACCACCTGATCGGGACCCGTTGGCTGGACTACGGTACTCCTGTGTTTTCTGGATGGAGCATCTGGCCGCCTCAAAGCGCGAACAACCCGACTCTTTCAAAGACCTGATGACCATAGTGCACGAGTTTCTGAAGACAGGCTTCCTCCGTTGGCTTGAGAGCCTGTCTCTTCTGGGGAAAGTTGAAGACGGGATGCGGGCGCTGAAGGAACTCGTGGGACTTATCGAGGTACGCATTCAATGCTACGTTACGGTAATACAGCTAACGCTTCCAGACCGAACCGGACATGGACTCTAATCTTATGGAACTTTTGAAAGACGCATACTTGTTTTTTTCTAGGAATATCTCAATCATTCAAAAGGCTCCGTTACAGACGTATGGCTCGGCACTTGTGTTCAGCCCCACAATGAGCATGGTTAGAAAGCAATACTGGAAAGAGAGGCAACCAAAGGTGGACAAAATACTAGGGTTCAAAGACCACTGGACGCGCTACCAGACGCTTGAGGGGCACGTAAGCCCAGGGCATTCAGTGGCGTTCTCGCCTGACGGCAAAAGTATTGCTTCTGCTTCGGCTGGATCCCGGGAGGTGCGGCTATATGATGCTGCGACGGGTGCGCATCGACAGACGCTTGAAGTTCGGGAATGTTCTGGCATTGAATCAATCGCATTCTCGCCAAGCGGCGAAACACTTGCGATGGGTGTCTTTGGTCATCACCACCATATTCAGCTTTGTGATGTGGCGACTGGCGTATGCCGGCTGAAGCTCGGCGGGCATATAGGCTTCATTAAAATAGTAGCGTTCTCACCAGACGGTAACACACTTGCATCAAGTTCGAATGATTCTACATTGCATCTCTGGAATCTGGCAAGCAATCTGTGTTACCTGACGCTTAAAGGGCATACGGCTAAGATTACTACAATAGCGTTCGCATCCAACGGCACACTTGTCTCAGGTTCAAGAGACGGCACAATCGGGCTCTGGGATGTGGTGACAGGTGTGCGCCGGCAGACGATAGAGCCGCAGCAGGGGCCGATTTGGGCAGTAGCGGTCTCACCTGACAGCAATACACTTGCAAGTGCAGGTGAGAGCGGGGCCGTGTCGCTTTGGAATGTGGCAGACGGTGCACCCATACAGAGCCTTGAGGGGCATAAAAGCCAGGTTAACTCAGTAGTGTTCTCACCCGACGGCATGACACTTGCGACGGCTTCAAATGATAAAGCAGTCCGGCTTTGGGATCTCACATCTACCCCGTTGAGCTGTAAAACATTTGAAGGGCATACCGCTAGCATTACTACAGTAGCATTTTTGCTGAATGGCAAAATGCTCGCGTCGGCTTCATACGACAAGACGGTCCGGCTTTGGGACATGACAGCTCCCTCGACTAGCAGTGAGATGCGTGAAGAACGGACTTTGGCAGTAGCGATATCGCCAAGCGGTAAGATTCTTGCCTCGATCTCGAGATCTTGTTTACTCCGGTTGTGGGATGTAGCGACAATCCAGCCGGATAGCAAAGCAATCGCAGAGTGCGATATAGACCCCTCTTTTAGAAGATGGGATGGAGGCCGATATTTAAGCGATTATGCATTCTCACCGAACGGTAGAATGATCGCGCTGGCCTGGGAAACTGGAGCACAGCTCTGGGACATAGCAACTACCCCAATAACCAGCAGGACGCTCGGAGTAGAAAGTACTAGGAGATTAGCTTTTTCGCCAGATAGCAAGATGCTTGCGATAATTACACACTCCTTCACACTCCATATCTGGGACCTAACAACTGCACCGCCAGAACCGGGAGAGATCTTAATAGAAGGAGTCTACCACATGGTGTTCTCGCCAGATAGCAAGATGCTTGCGATAATGACACACTCCTTGACACTCCATATCTGGGATCTAACAACTGTACCGCCAGAATCAAGAGAGATCTTAACAAAAACAGTCTTTCAAATAATGTTCTCGCCGGATAGCCAAAAGCTTGCGGCAGCTACATCCGATGGCACGGCCTATCTCTGGGATCTAACAACTGCACCGCTAGAACCAAGAGAGATCTTAACAAAAACAGTCTTCAAAATGATGTTCTCGCCGGATAGCAAAAGGTTTGCGGCAGCTACATCCGATGGCGCGTACAATGGCACACTTTATCTCTGGGATCCAACAACTGCACCGCCAGAACCAAAAGAGATCTTAACAAAAAGAGTCGACGAAATAGTGTTCTCGCCGGATAGCCAAAAGCTTGCGGCAGCTACATCCGATGGCCCACTTTATCTCTGGGATCTAACAACTGTACCGCTAGAATCAAGAGAGATCTTAACAAAAGGAGTCTGGGAAATGGTGTTTTCGCCGGATAGCCAAAAGTTTGCGGCAGTTGCGTACAATGACCCACTAGCTGCGTACTACAATGACCCACTAGATGCGTACAATGGCCCACTTTATCTCTGGGATCTAACAACTGTACCGCCAGAATCAAGAGAGATCTTAAAAGGAGGAGTCGGTACATTTTCGTTTTCGCTGGACAGTCAAATTCTTGAGACGACTTCGAAAATGGACGCAATGGTCCAGCAGTGGGATGTAGCCACCGGTAGCCGTTTCTCATCCGATCACCATCAAAACGGTGATTATTTTGGATACAGTACCGGTGTAAATGACCCCTGGATAACTTTGAACGGCAAGCACCTGCTGTGGTTACCGCTGGAGTATCGACCAAAGGAAAAGCCCGCAATTCACGGGTCTACTGTAGCCATTGCCACGGAAGCAGAAACGCTTGTTGTTATGAAATTTCTATGATGAAAGTGATCTCGCTTTTCGGCGGAGGGAGAAATGGAGAATCAAAGGAATTGCTTATTATCTCAACAGGGGCACACGTTATGTTGCGGCACGGTGTAAAAACGGCACGGTGTAACAACCATGGTCAGCAACTCAACACCAAATGTCGGAATCGATAGTAAGGCGATACTCCATAGGAGCCATTGTATTTGTATGGTAGATACTGCCGTGCTACGTGGTAACAAATATGCGAAACTACTCTACTGTAACTTCTCTTGATAATACAGATATTCTTCACGCGCCAAGCGCTGTAGCGATGCTATCCGCCTCTGAGCTGATGATCCTTGCGGAACGGCAGGTATATCGATAGATGAAAATAGATATGCCTAATCTGCACCACCGAATGGATGAAGGCTGCAAAGGCAACAGAGTCCTTGACTAGGTAGGAAACGTAGAAATTCGAGGAATTTCTGCTAGAAACCCCACAAAACCAGGGGTTGGAACAATACCCTCTAGTACTGTTACTTAGGTCCTAGGGCACACATGCATCGCAAGCAAGAAATAACAATGGCTGATTCAAGCGCACGCTAGCCCTAGCAAAATGAAGATGACAAGCTATGGCAGTAGGTCAAACGCCTTTATCTTCAAGGACATATTAGTCCTGGTGCGTTATGTTGCAACACTTAATATTGTTGTCGTCTTGAAGAATATGTGGGACATCATTTGGAGAATCTCACGATGTTCCACCAATCGCGAGCTCGATCCGGTTTGTGGGGATAGCCTCAAAATCGCCGTGTGGAACTTGTCACGTCATTTCCGCCAATACCATCAACTAACGCGTATTTGGAGTGTGCCACTGTGACGCCAATGTTGAATTCTACCTAGACACCATTGCCAACTCTCATGCGGCTTGATTTGCTACCTTCCATACATGCAAGGACTTGAACGGATCATGTCGAAATCATCACGCTCAAAGGAGGATGGAAGAGCCAAGAGTTATAATCTACATGCTACTGGTGGAGATAGTTGAAGCACCTATTGCGCGTCATGGCCTGATCAAACCTTCGCAGCTCATGAGAGCTATACGGAATTTTCTAGTTCAGCTCTCACACGATTTGGTGTACGAAATGGCGGATATAAAGAGAGACCCAGGACGAACAGACGATCTTTTCTGTCTCCGGTAGCCGCCTTTCTCCTACTACCAGTGAGCTCATCATAATCGATCTATCATGATGCAGTACTACGCGCTCCTGGCTCTCGTCCCCTTCGTGCGGGCATGCACTAACCCGGACTCGGACCCCTGTGCCTCTTTCATGACGGCTCAGGCTGCGACAGCCTCGGCGTTCTGTGCGACGTTCACTAAGTCAGCGGTGACCGCTACCGCAGGCTTGCCCGCCTGGGCGACGGCATGTAATAACAAGCCTAGCGCTATTTCTAAGGTGAGAAACTGAATTACTTGCTCTTCACTCTCAATGGGGAACAAATCACTTACGACCGTGATTCAATAGGAGTGCTCCTGCGCCTTCACTGGCGGAGGTGGTGCGACAACAACAACGAGCAAGGCCACCTCTACCACCTTGACTACGACCACCAGGACCACTACGGGCTCTGGTGGTGGTAGCACGGGCTCTTGCGGCTCGCCAAATTACAGTCTCCAGGGCTATGGTGCTGGTACGACTGGCGGCGGCAGTGGCAGCGGAACCACTGTCACCTCCTGCTCGGCTCTTTCGTCTGCGGCCGAAAACGGAGGCGTAATTACTGTCTCGGGCGTCTTGGACGGTTGTGGAAGTGAGTTATCCCACTCAAGCCTTACATCACGCCATTTGCTAACTCGAGATATAATAGTTGTGGACCTCGTCAGCGACACCACGGTCCTTGGATCAGGGTCTCGTTCAGGCCTGACGAACGGTGGTTTCCGCGTCAAGAGAGCATCGAACGTTATTCTTAAGAACCTGTACTTCCATGACCCCCCTGAGGGCAAGGACCTCGTTGAGATCCAGTACTCGACTAATGTCTGGGTTGACCACTGCGACGTGAGTGCTTTCGTATTAGGTCTTCGGGTCTCGTAGATCCTCTGATCAAGCTAACTAAGACGCACTTACAGTTCTCCACCGAGGGCTTGGTTGGTGACAAGGATCACTACGACGGACTGCTGGATATCACGCATGGAAGTGACATGGTCACTGTGTCATGGAACAAGTTCCACGACCACGTAAGTCTCTCGCCCTCAATGACCTCCTTTTTGCAATTTTTCTTTCAGATTTTCCTAGGGGATGAATACCTGCGCGACCAGACTAACACTAACTCATTTCACAGTGGAAGGGCTCTCTCGTCGGCCACAGCGATAGCAACAGCGGCGAAGACAAGGGCAAGCTACACGTGACGTACCACCACAACCACTTCACCAACGTGAACTCGCGTCTACCGTCCTTCCGCTTCGGAACCGGCCACGTCTTCAGCTCTTGCTTCGAGAACAATCCCACCTCAGGCATCAACAGCCGCATGGGCGCGCAAATGCTCATCGAGCAGAACTATTTCTCGTCCACTAAGCTTGCTATCGTTACTGACCTCGATAGCGACGAGGACGGATACGCCGTCGACAAGGATAATATCTTCGTCGATAGTGACACCCGTATCACGCAGACTGGTTCCCTGTCACCACCTTACAGCTACACGTAAGTCCTCTTCGTTTCACCCCCCTTTTTTTAGTGTACTAACAGAAACTCGTAGAACTAACCCGGCAAGCTGCATTTGCGATATGGTCAAGTCGTACGCTGGACTTGGTGTCATCTAAGTCGTGATTTGGACCCGATATAGACGAGCGCTATTATAAGGAAGGCTTAGATAGATGGTCAGATGCTATTTGACGTCTGAGGTATCGTGCAATTTATTACCGGACACTCGTTATCCGTGACATGGCTTCATCAGTCACTGTGTTACTACATTATGAGCTAGCCAGCTACTAAATAGAACTTGGACTCAATACTGGAATAGAAGCTCAAGTTTTCCACTTTGATTGTGGACTAAGACACCACACTCGAAATGGATATCGCGGCCTTGTTGACTTCATGTTAATAATAAAGTGGGACATAGATGACAGATTCGTCTATAAGAACCACCTGAAATCCTCCACCTTGGGGCCATCCCTCAACCGCGACGTAGGAACATCCCGCGCCGAGAGCTTCACGCCCTGTCGTCGATTGCGGCGTCTGTTGTCGAAAGCCATGTAAAATCCTAAGCATGCCGCAACAATGAACCCAAAGCCACCGAAACTCGCGGTCGTGATAAGTGCTGGCGCGTATTTCGGCTTGTCTTGCTCACGGAAGACGTTACTCGCCACCAAACCCATCAAATTAGCTAGTGGCACGCCGACTGACGTTAAAGCTAATCGTTGGCCTTCGTGTGCTACGTTGTTGTTGTACCACTATTCACCAGTTAGCAAACCAGCCGTGAGTCTATCAAGGGATTTTGCATTCACTTACAGTGCTCAGTAGAACGGAAGGCGCAGATGTTCCCCATGTCATCATGAACGTGGCGTAGCTGTATCACGTAGCATTAGTAATGAAAATCCTCAATATGACCTTTTAAGTATATCAGAGGCGTTGAGAGCCCTTTTAAGCATATATTCCGCCAAACCGAGGCCCAATACTCTTGCAATCGCCTGGATAAGGAGATGGCGATATCAAGCATTACTTACTAAGCGAGCTTTATCTGGCGCTGTACATCATCGATGGCAGCGTAAATGATGAATCCCGTGAAGGAGAGTGCGAAACCCAAGCAAATGAAGGGAAACCGTATTCGAAGTAAGTCAGAGGAGAAAGCCAAAATCAATAAAGTAACAGCCCCCTGAAGCTCTTTATTAGCAATCATGGTGTTTGATCTAGCAGGCGAAGTATCTTGACTTACTGTGATGTTTGGCGCTACGGTGTAGAGGTTGACTCGGATGGTGTCGGTTACGATACGCTGGACGATCTGTGGTAAAAAGAGCCCGACAGATTGAATTGGAACACCCACTAGCATCGCCAGCTGTTAGTTTTATCACCGTTTTATTCAGTTTAAGGATATTCAGCAGCCATTAAGTGCCCTGAAGTTATACAATAAACATAAGGCAGAACCTTAAGTAGGGGATTGAACCGCGGAGCAAGATACGCGAAAATTGATACATACAAGCAATTTCGATCAGAAGGAAACCGTATGTTGAAGGCCTCTTAAAAACTTGTAGAGCCTCCTTGAATTTGAATTCCTCGTTGACGATAGAGGAACTGTCGACTTGAATCCGATGATAAGCGAGCGCTTTCTCCTCTTCGTTCAGAAATTTCGCCTCAGCAGCGCTTTTTGGCAAGTAGAAGTACGCGAATATGGCGAAGAGGACGGTGAGAGTGCCTTCAATAATGAAGAGCCATCTCCATGGATGGTCGACCAGGTGTGACTTGATCTGGAAAACCCCGAATGCCAGGAGCCCACTGAAAGCGTTCGCTATATTTGAGGCAGCATAAAATATGGCTAGACGGCGGGCCAACTCGCTACGTCTGTAAAACGTTGTAAGGTAAAAGATGACCAGCGGGAAGAAAGCACTTTCTACAGCCCCCAGAAAGAAACGCAGGGCGAAGATGCCGCTGAAATTATATGTCGCCGCCGTGAGTACTTTAACATTAAATGTTAGTTACTTTCATTCTAATATGGGTTTGCATTCGAGGACTACGTAGTATATGCAAAGTATGGCTTCGATCAAAGTAAGATATCGGACTCCCATCATAGGATATAATGAAGTTACTCTTGATAATACTCACATGTGAAAGAACCGAAGCTGAGCATTAAGATGGGTAGCATCCGAGACGGTCCGATCTTCTTGCCTAGAAACGCAAAAGGAGGAGCGAACACGACCTAGCTCGTGTCAGCGTGTCACTTTGGACTAGTAAATATAATCCTGGTTGAACGTACTATTATACCAGTGTTAGCGGTTATCTCGTGTAATTGAAACTATATAAACGAAATCTATGACAGGTGTATGAGGGCGCAACAGATCGAGAGAAGACGAGAGGCTGAAGCCACGAAACACAAATCCAGATAATGATGTTGTAGTTTGCTTACCGTAAGGGACGAAGAAGACTTGAAAGCCAGGCATTAGTATCTTTTAATTGTATTCTGCGCTTCGAAGACAAAGATTTTGCTTGTTATGAAAACTCACTGCCAACGATAAGGTTGTACTGTCCAGATTTGAAGTTGAGATCTGTCGCGTCTCGTTAGCACCTATCGTATAGCATTGCTATACTGAGATCCCACCTTTTGATAGGCCAGCTGTTTGGGCATTGCCAAGGTTGCCTTTGTCGAGGGCATTGAACAGATACTAATCAAACATTAGCGTTTTGTTTTCCAGGCATAGTTTCTCCTCTTCTCTCAGTCCACACTTCTATCTTAGACAGCTCAAAAGGAGGAGAGACAGACCATCAAGGCTAGGACGGGTAACAGGCGAAAGTCAAACTTGCGACAGAGTGCTCTCTCGGCTGCCGGGTCAACGATGTGAGCTGTCTCTCCGGCCAGATCTTCATGGACGCTTTCCACATCATCGGGGCTCTTCTTGTTATACGAGGCGACATCATCGGGGGCGGGGCGAGTCTGGGACCCCGAGACGAGCACAGATTCTGCCATTGTAACGACAAAATTGATGCCGGTGAAGAGGTCGCGGAAACCCGAAATGTTTATGTCTAGACGGAAGGGGAAATGGTCTTAAATCTTTAATTTAAGGACATGATAGAACGAGCAGATAAGTTACTTTTTAGCGTGCGTAGGTTCACACCTTAATGCATATAAAATACGAGGAGCGGTCAACATAAGAACATGGTTGGTTGAAGTAATCTAGTAAGATCAACAGCCTGACCCTGGCCCTAGTAGATAGATAGCAGTAGGTAGCTGAATCAATTGTATTACCATTATTCTATCTTCGTATCGTGTTGTCTTGAGATAAAAGATAGCGCTACTTCAATTGTCTTGATGAGTGGGGGACTGTACCTTACCCTGTACTGTGCCTTAAGAGTACATGGTAATAGGCGAGGAACCAGAGCTACTCCCTAGCATAGGTACCTCAAAGCTGTAGTGCGCTAGCAGTTAAGCTGCGTCTTCAGTGCCGGGGTCCTTGTCAACTTAGTGTATGTGGGGCTCTCTGCAGGACAAAAGCTGGGGTAGTGACTTCTACTCAAGTAGTCGTGACCCCCACCCAAATAGTATCCCAGAAAAGAGCTTAAGTCAAGACGGGAAGTTGCTCCTCAACATAGGTGGTGTAGACCTGATCACGGGCGGGGTTGGGTTGTAACGTCTCTTCTAGCCAGTGGTCTATTTGGGGGTCAGAAACCGGAGGCGTACTGTATACCTTTTACCTCATAGCATCCCATCTCATGGCTTAATCGGGGATCGCGATGTTGAAACCCCTCTTCAGTCAATACCCAAACACGTCGACAACCCAATTAGCAAAGTCCCTTTACTTTATTGCAACACCGTTCTCTCTGACTCATAGCTAGGTCTCCGAACTCTGCACTTTTAATTCTTTGCGTTTATAAAAGAAAAGGTAGACCCATGTCCATGTCGTGAAGAGTGCTAAACTAATTGCAAATCTCACCTCAGCTTAACAAATAACCCCCCCCCTCATCCACCACCATGACTGAGAAGACCCCTGTCGTGACCGACAAGGCCCCGAAAGCCCTACCCGGCATCTACAGCCAGGCCATCAAGGCAAACGGATTCGTGTTTGTCTCAGGCGCCGTTCCAATGGATGCCGAGTCCGGTCAGATTATCCCCGGCGATATCCAGGCCCATACCGTAAGTCGCCGTACTCAAGATCATAAACTACTAACTCTCCAACTAACCTTTCCCGCAGCACCAATGCATTAAGAACCTCTCAGCCATTCTGGAAGCTGCCGGATCAGACATCCTCAAGGTCGTCAAGGTCAACGTCTTCCTTGCCAGCATGGATGACTTTGCCGCCATGAACGAAATCTATAGCCAGTATTGGGGCGACGTAAAGCCCTGCAGGACGTGAGCCAACACCACTCTTTATTAGATACCAGCCAGCATATACTTACTGTCGATAGTTGTGTTGCCGTTAAGACTTTACCCCTTAATGTTGACGTCGAGATTGAGTGCACTGCCACTTATTAAAGTCTCGATTCTGCCCCCAGGCGCAAGACTACGAGGCCTTACGCTGCGATCGATTTGTGTGATGGCTGAAATCAAGACGGAGAATTCCCTTGTTGTGTGTCGGCATACTTGGTGCGATGAAAAGCCACCTTCAAATATTTACAGGCACAAGGGCTACACAAAACCGGACACAGATACCGGCGAGACGACACTATCTGGCTACTTTATTGTAAATTCATTAGGTGCATAAGATAGTGGATGATATAATGCGCACCGCTACAGGTTTGAAACCGGCGCCGTACCAGATCGTCGTCTTAATCATTTCTCGTTCGGATGTTTTCTCTTTGCTATGGATTTGAAATAGTTGTGTACCAGTTCAGCTTCAAACTCACTAGCTATACGAGCCAAACTGCACAAGCTTGCTCGCATACCAATGATTCTTAGAGCCAGACCCGAGGGGTCTTTTCCAGGTTATACCGTATTGGATGGCTTCTTTCACTTCATTTGCCTGCCTTGTGAGTGTACTCGGCCCCATCGTGACACCAAGATATGGGAATTTTGATTCACCTGGTACGTCGAAATGCACTAGCCTCCGGCTCTCACGAAGATCATCGAGGTGGTAATATGTGAGCGGCGAATCCGAAGAAGTCACGTATTCAAAAATAGAAGTCCAGCCCCCCGGGGCTAGCGAGACATCGGTCATTGTCAATGCCACTGGGCGGACGGCCTTGAGAAACTCGAGCAGGTTCCCAACAGGGACGTACAAACCACGTAGACTGCATATCTTGAGACGTGAGAAATGTGATTGGCCACTGAGATTTACCGACAGCGCATCTTCACTGCCGGTCGCAGTATTATACCAGTGTATGTCGAGATCTTCTAATTCCGGCATGATTCCCGACATGTCCAGAAGACCTTGGAGAAGCAGAGTCCCGAGCGCGCTCTGGCTGGAACCATCGTTCCTGAAGCTCGACGACGCCAATCTCACCGTCAATTTCGTCAGTGCTCTGAATGTAGGTACAGACACAAACCGCTGATTGATGGACAAAAAGACAGCAGCCGGCAGACTGCATCTCAATTCACCTCCAAATAAATCTAGATGCTCGTCCACAGACAACTCCGACGCACGCAAAGCTTCTATGGCGACGTGGAATACTTGTGGGGCTACAGGCGCGATATATTGCCACGTTGGGCGCCCTGGCTCGGCGGTGTTGTCTTTAAACACACGGAGACTCATGGAGGCAAGTCTAGTTCTTGGAGAATACTTCTTTAGATTCATGAATGCCTCGGTCAAAAGACGCACATGCTCGTCTAAATTCAGTGTGTCGCTTACAACTTTCGCAACGCTGTAAACGGTGCAGTGCTGCAGTAGAGTGCCCACACGACCTTGGCTTGTCATATAGACCATGTTCTCCAGGGATTCTCGATCTAGCTCGACATCTTTACGTGCGAAGAGTTGGGCGTGAGGAATCTTGCTCTCGAGGGCGCGACATGTGAGTCGGAGTGAGAGAACGTCCCGACGCTCTAGGGGCGTCGCGA
The DNA here is from genome assembly GCA_037356055.1 of Xylaria sp. Z34. Classification (NCBI taxonomy): domain Eukaryota; kingdom Fungi; phylum Ascomycota; class Sordariomycetes; order Xylariales; family Xylariaceae; genus Xylaria; species Xylaria sp. Z34. The sequence goes on along the minus strand of JBAWJW010000004.1, from coordinate 75,158 downwards.
TATAACCAACCAACTCAACGGGGAGAGTTTCTAGGAATGACATGGTAGGACAATACTGTAAGTGACCAAGATCAGACTTAATGTTGACGCCAAGGAATAATACAGCGGAGCAATTGAGTACCTAGATTTGATGGCACAAAACAACAGGGGATCCTGTCTGAATTTGTCCTACAATGCCGGCAATAACTCAGAGGAATGATATGCGCTACAATCTCTTATCTAATCTATTATGATTACCTCACAGGAATCAATAGGTACTTTCAGCGGAGTACCTACCGCGTGTGCACTTGGTATCATACCCGGCGCTACCCCGCACGCTAACTCTTAGTAAACAGTAAACAAAGCCACAATTACGTCAAAACATAAGAGTATAAGTCCACCTAGGCATCTCCGCTTTGTCCACGAGATGAGAAGTAAGCTCTGAGCTCTCCAGGTTCGAGCGTCTCCAACATACCGCAACCGGCCTGAGCTTGTAAATGCAAATTAACTTGTCCTCGAATCGGCCGCTATAGATAACTTGCCTCTACGTACGATCAATCAATCAAGTTAGTCAATTGACCAATCAATCACAGTCGCCATGGCCACCGAGGAAAATCCACCACCGGCTATCGACGAGACCCCGATATCCCCCGTCGCCGCATCCCGCGGCCGCAAGATGTCGCTAGAACAGCACTTGAAGCACCGGCCGGACAGGGCCGAGCTCGTAGATAAGAATATCCTCCCAGAGTCCACCGCTGCGCCGAGTCTGCAGGAGAAGCAGAAGGAGGTGTGTCCCTCTCTCGGTGTCTCTCTTTCTTTTCTAGTCAATTCTCTTCTATGTATGGAAAAGGAAACTAAACAGAGGCATGCGTTTAGCTTGCGAAGCACATGCGTGCCGACTCCCTCAATGATAAGATTTCGCACCGCCCCTCGCCTGACCAGCTGCTCAAAGATGGGGTGCTTCATGATGATCCGCGATCCCCCGAGGAGAAGTATGCCGAGGCCATTGAGGACGAGTATGCGAAGAGGGAGGGCGGCGCATAATCTGTTGTTGCGGTTGTGTGTGAGTTGAATTGTATACGGGTCGGGTTTCTATGTCAATGATGAATTCGCTCGTTCGGATGATACATGCAGAATGAATTTCCCTTGTCGAGGGTTGTATAAAATATCGGAATGGACCTATGTTTCAGTCAGATGGAAAGCGAGGGTGTATGTTGTACCAGGTTTTAGCTCGATGCTTTTTCCTTTGGTTTTTCTTGTGTATTCTACAACGGCAAGCTATCTTGAAATAACTTTGATTAAAAAACATTGCCCAAATTTTGCGTGCTTGTTTACATACTTCCCCGGTTGTCTTTTCCCCTCACAACTTTCGTGGCAAAGTCCCCACTAGACTTCCCCAAATCGTCCATGATCTTATTCCGCCAGTCATAGACGCCCCAGTGAGGATTGGAGTCCCCAGATTCCCGGTCGTTATGCGAGGAATCTAGAACCTAGCTACACCTGAGTAGGAACCTGCACACAGGCCAAGACGCAGCTAAGCCTTTCAACATCTCACTTAGTTTGACCGGAGGTTCTCGGCGTAGAACTGACGGTTTCTGATAGGGCCGCTTAGAAGGACCGATGACGATGCCTCTGTTTTTTTTGTTCGTAAAACGAGCACGATGTCGGTCTTTCCGCCGTTCCGTAGGGTCTTAGTGCCCCTCAATTCGCTCGGTGAAGGTTCATTGTTATGTAGGTTACATTGATCGCTGCACATGCAAGGTCACAGTTCCATTAGTATTTATAGTCCCGTAGATATCGCAGATAACATGGCACAGTTCGTCTTCTGCTGCTGTCCCTCGTTGTGCGTAGAACGACCTGTGTGTTTATGATGATAACCATGAAGCAAGTGCTTCTTGGCCTGCTGGCCACTACAGTAGCCTCGGCCATTGATATTGGGGTTGGCTCCAAGGGCAATGTCACGGGTGGCTTTCATTATGGTTTTCTGCATGAGGTTCGTGATATTCCTCCTGCGTTCAACTTCAAGTTTGACATTCGGTTAATCAAATCTGCAGGACATTGACAACTCTGGCGATGGTGGCCTCTATGCCGAGCTGATCCGTAACAGAGCGTTCCAATCTAGCGAAGGATACCCCTCTTCTTTGGACGGGTGGTATTCTATCAACGGCGCGGAATTATCTCTCAAAACCCTCGACAAGCCCTTATCGAAGGCGCTTTCGACTTCGATGAATGTTGCTCCCACCTCCGCCAGCGGACAGGTCGGGTTCTTCAACGACGGTTACTGGGGCATGGACGTTAAGGTCCAGAAGTACAGTGGTTCTTTCTGGGTCCGTGGCGACTACAGTGGTGTTTTCACAGCCTCGATACAGTCAAATATCACGGGAGAACAGTTTGGGGTTACGAAGGTCAAGTCTCGGGCTCAGGCCAACGAGTGGGTTCAACATGAATTTACTTTGACACCGAGCAAGAACGCGCCGAGCTCAAACAACACTTTCGCCATTACATTTGACACGGCAGTGAGTGAAAGCATGGAGTATCTGTAACTTGTTCACCCTGACTATTTCCAGGGCCTAAAATCGGCCTCTCTCGACTTTAACCTCATCAGTCTCTTCCCTCCTACCTTCAAGGGCCGCAAGAACGGGATGCGAATTGATATCGTTGAGGCATTGGAGCAATTTCATCCTGTAAGGCTATTTTCTCTACCTTCGAAACACATTTTAACCATCGTTCTCTAGACCTTGTTCCGATTTCCAGGTGGAAATATGCTTGAAGGAAGAACGAATACGTCATATTGGGATTGGAAACATTCAATCGGACCACTGGAGGATCGACCTGGATTCTCGGGAGTCTGGAACTATCAACAGACCAACGGGCTAGGCTGTGAGTTTCTATTGTTGCATGTTTTCGCCTGAGGTCGATGTTGATTCGTTATCTGATATACTGATCCCTGAATTGCTAGTTTTCGAATATCTTCAGTTTGCTGAAGACCTAGGCATGGAAATTAGTAAGTCATGTTTGGTGCGCCACATGAGAGGGTTTCGTTTTTGACATTGCCGCAGTCCTCGGAGTGTACGCTGGTTTGTCGCTGAATGGAGACGTCACACCGAAAGATCAGTTACAGCCATTCATCGATGACGCTTTAGACCAAATAGAATTCATTCGGGGTCCTCCTGATTCGAAATGGGGAGCTGTCCGAGCAAGTCTCGGTCACCCTCAACCGTGGAAGCTAGAATACGTCGAGGTCGGTAATGAAGACTGGCTCGCCGGTGCGCCCGAAGGTTGGAACACATATAAGGATTATAGATTCCCTATGTTCCTGCAGGCGATTAATAAAGAATGGTTCGTATTTCTGTTCCCTATGTGCGCTGCCTGAGACATGGCATGCGAGTAAACTCTTTGCTTGAAGTTAACCGTTTCGCAGTGAGTATACAACATCCGACGGCTGCGTCAAAACTGTGAGGGAACGCTCGTTCCTAACCGTCACCACACTATAGATCCGGACATTCGAGTTATTTCGTCGGGTTCGGTTTACGATGGATACAATAATATCCCGAGTCCAGGCGCCGGTGATTACCATTTGTACACTGAACCCGATACGTGGGTAGCCGACTTTGGAAAGTTTGATAACATCGAAACGCCACACATTATAGGCGAGATGGCTTCCACCTTTCCCAACGGCGGGACAGGTTGGGATAGTGGTGTGCTGAGGCCATTTCCTTGGTAAGATTGCAGGTACTTAAATGCAACGACTGTCTTGCTAATGCGAGAATATGGACAGGTGGGGAGGAGCTGTCGGAGAGGCAGTTGCTCTCATAAGCTACGAGCGAAATGCGGACAGAGTATTCGGTGCATTATTTGTACTATTATTCGCTCGAGCTCTTTCTAGTTTAGTATGCTGACATCTTTACAGGCCCCTATCCTTCGCAACATGAATAGGTGGCAATGGTCAATCACTATGCTACAATTCGCAGCCGATCCGGCTCTCACCACTCGCTCGACGAGTTGGCACGTGTGGGAGGTAAGTTTTTAAACGGCAAAGATTTGTGTAGTACGCGCGGGTTAACCTGACTGACACTTGGGTGGAACAGCTGATGGCGGCTCATCCGATCACCGAAACACTGCCAGCGAGCAGCGACTTTGATCCGCTCTACTACGTAGCTGGCAAGAACGAGAAAACGGACGCATACATTTTCAAAGCAGCTGTATACAACTCAACCGACGGCGCCGATGTCCCGGTTAAACTCACATTCGACGGGGTGGTCGCGGACACGGCGGCGGAACTAACGGTGCTCGCGGGGCCTGAGGATCCTTATGGAGTTAACGATCCTTTCACTGGTGTCAACATCGTGAAGACGACAAAGACTACTATAAGGTCGGATATAAATGGCACGTTCTCATTCAGTCTACCAAATCTCAGTGTCGCGGTCCTTGAAACGAAAGGAAAACGCAAGGCCGTCAGACAGCAGTGGTAAGATGGTTGATGACCGTGCTGGTCTGTGTTATACAAATAAAAACAAGCCGTTATTACAATCAAAGACCTCGGGAGACATAACATAAAATTTAGATAAGCATAATCACAATTTCCCTAAAACAGCGCTCATCAACAGTGAACCCAAAAATGCCGATATTTCCGTTAATAGTCCTCGCCTTTGAAGTAAGCCGGCAAGGTATAAAGTCCTGGAACGTTGTTCTTCTCAAAGCAAGTTAGACCAACACAAGTAGTTGCTGTGAAACAGGTTGATACGTTGTATCAGGCTGTCAGCCTGGATTGCCGATCTGGAGATTTGTTGGGGTATCTCAGCGTCGTGATAGCAACAAAACGGGATATAATACTTATCACTCGCGATCCTGCGTCCGGGGATCTGCATATATCACGGTCTGAATCGCTGGTTCTAGTATTGACTTATTGTTATTGCACAAGGAGAAGAAGTTCTCTCTACGATTCGTATACAGCAGATATTTCTTAGCTAGTGAATATACGTACAGGCTAAAGGCCCGTGCCCTTATACCCTGAGCTCTGGAGGATAGGTACTCTGTAGCATTCCGTGATAGCATATCTAGGCATCATGCGTAATATTGGGTGATTCGGGAAGGTCCTGATGATTCCACCACCAATCTTTTGTATACTGTTCCGGTTCCTGCCATCCTCTCATTAACCTGAGCCGCAGTGCATGACTCATGGTTTGTAATGCGCCTTTACCAAGCCATTTCGGAAACAGTGTTCGGTCGACCCACTCAGAGCTTCTCGGAGAGAGTTCATCGAGACGCCCATCCCTCTCTTCAACCCAGCCGAGTTTCATCGCCTCCTCTCGATACTCTCGTCGATAAGGAGCTGTAGGGCTCAGACTGCAGATATTGGGTTGAATGCCAAAGGCAGCGACTTCGCGCTGCTCGAGGCGTAAGATGAACTTGGTGGCGATATCCAATGTAGTCGTGATAGTTTCAGGGGTACAGGAATTCCCCGTCGAATATTCCCGGATTTCATCAAAACATATCGGTGCACTTAGTCCATCCGTGATACCCGTTAAAATGAGTTGAACTTGTGCCTGAGCCACCCAATTAGGATGTTTAGGGAATGGCATCTGTTCTTTGGGGTACACAAGCACCATAAATAGAGCACGGAACAGAGGCTGGATGAACGTATATCCACAACCCTCACTTTCCTCTTTCCATAAATTAGGCCAAGGAAGACCTCGTAACGGACCGCTCATAGATGGTGCTAAATTTGGTCCCTCGCTGGTGCATATGGCCTCTTTGAACCTTTCCGACTGTTCGCAGATGTCACAGTGGAGAGAAATGAGATCATCCGATCGTATATCCGAGCCCTTCATATTTGAGGTTTTGTAAACAAGGGCGAAAATCTGCACGAACGATCGGTTAAGTTCTATTTCGGTGGTATATGGCCGGAACCACTGTCGCCAGAGCCAAGTTTCCATATCCATGGCACAGATATAGGGAAACAGTTGCCTGTCGTCGAGGACATATAAAGCCGTCATTCTATTGCGACAGCACAAAGATATCTTCCGATAGTCGTGAGAACGTTCCGACCAGTTCTGTGAGAAGCTAACATGACAGGGCGTATAGGCTGAACATCTGTGTTGACCGTCACGACGATCCCCTTCCGCATCGGTTCTCATACGAAGCAAGATCTTATCTCTTGCTGGAATTTGAGGATCCATCATCGCTCGGTCCATAGCCTTTTCCAGTACGGGTCGCTCTCTTTTTCCGACCTCCATCCAGGCATCGCCACAGTGTCTAGCATTACAAAACAATTCGGGAGGTATAGGTCTCTGGGCTATGACTTCGTTGTTGAGGGCATAATTCATTTGGTTGGCCATTAGGGAAGTATATATCTCGTGGACTAAGGGCGGGATTGTTTTGGAGCTAAGATATTGGATCCTCGAGGTGTCTGAATTCGGAAGATTGGGTATCCGAAGCGAAGTGATTGTGTGAACGAAAGCTGGGGGGAACGCAGATTTAACAACTCCCTGGAGAGTTTTAATTGATAGTGTGTATGAGTCACCTGATGGCTGACGTGGATAAGGAGGTTTAGGTTTGGGCTCTAGCAGCGCTGGCCTATGCTCGTTACTGACCTTAAGCGGGTTGAGGTTCTGGAAGTCGTTGGTGCGAAACGCTCTTCGTTCGAGTTGAACGTAACCGATGGCGCTCTAGACATGTACTATTCGCAGACAAGCAAGTCATTAGCTAATGCTAATACGCAGACCTTCATATGGGTGGTAGAGGATATATCACCTACCAGATAACTTGCTGGTAGTAAAATGATGTATACTTTGGTTCAGTTGAGTAATGGAAGTTCAAAGGTATTAGGTAATAATCCATGCAGTTTGCATAAGCTAGGAAAGTTTCCGCTTTGCTCCGAGGCAGTTCATATGCTTCGCTAAACCTTAAGGCAGCTGCGCGGCTTGGTCACGATCAGGGCAGGTCTGGCAATCCTTTAAATTCTATGTAGTTGGTTGTTAAAATCTTTCTAATTTCCTAAGGAGATGAACTACTAGCTTGGTTTATTCTAGTTTTATTTCTCTAAATAGATTAATTACTACCTAGATAGCTTTGTTTATTCCATTTTTATTTCCCTAGGAAAACTGATTATTAAGATGGGTTATTCGGTCGCGCTGATAATCCTTAGCATGTCTGTCTATTTCCTAGTTATAGCTATGGTTCAGCAAAGGAGACTATCCAGAAGCAGACCCTCGAGGCGCTCCAAGATTTCCGCCAGAAACTCAGAGACAGCTCGAATGGTCTGAAATCCCACCCAGGCGGCCGTCATCTAGGCAAATACATGAAGAAGGTCACTCCGGAGATTGCGCAGGGGTTTATTCTCCTTGGTATGGACCCAACTGGATGCTACCCTGTGTTTGCACAGAAAGTGGCTGGACATCCCTCTAATGCTCTGGAGAAGCTTGGCACCTCTCCTACGGCGGGTGATTTTCCTAGGAAAGGTTCATATCTTCGAGCTCTTTCTCATAAAAACAACTTACCTCTTCATGTTATTCCGTCCATGGCATATTTCCGACCTGGTACGCTCACTGCGGTGAAAAAACTACTCTTGGACCCCAAGTGGTTAACACATGGAAATAGTCTTACCTCGCTTCAATTCTGGCGCTTTCGGAGTGCCTTGGAGAGACACCCATTGGGACATCATTGAGGTGTTCAAGGACTTGAGTAGAGATGGACAATGCTTGGTGAGGGACGCAATTAATAGAACTGTTAGGGCAAAGGAGACGGCCCCCCCTCGCGCAACATCCTCAACGTAAACCTTGAACAAGTAAATGAACCTCAAGACAATCAATCTCGCCGCCGTGGCGGATACATATCCTCTTCGCTTTGGCCAAATGACGGTCCAGACAAACCCGAACTAGAATTACATGACAAATTATTATCGATTAAGGCTTGGCGGGGACGAAATTATCGAGTTGAAAGAGACGATGGAAAATATTTTGACGGCTGTAATGCATTATCTTGATCTCCCTCGTGACATTGTCGATATGGCCTATAGGTTTTGCCAAACGATTGTCGTATCCAAGGGAACGCCTTCTCAGGCCTTCGGATTGTAGTCTTGCCGTATCCCACGTCGTTGCTATTTGTATCCTAGCTGCTGCAAGATCGTTACATATTGTTAAGCGTTAGACACGACATGACTGAATGCACCTACCTCGTAAGTTTGAATAGATTGACTATTTGAACTATAACTCTTGCTAGAGATCTTAGTAGTGAAATATAAAACAGTATGAGTTGATTATTCTCATACCTGATCTCGAGAAGCGGAAGCCCTGCTCGCTGGAAAGGGTTGGAGAATGTGAGATAAGGCGAGGGTGACGCGCAGGATGTTGAAGTTATCGCAACTATGTCTCACGTAAGTATTTGCTACTTTATTTGTCTCGTGTACTCGTGGAAGATGTGAAGAGAGTGGCAAGAAAGTTATTACGTGGTATAGAAGTGATGGAGGCGAGGAAGGTAATTGATTGCTACTAGGGTGTTGCATTTCTCCTCACCACTGGTACCGCCTGCGAGCGAAGGCAGTCCCTGATCGGAAGGAACGTCTTTGTATTATGGTACATCTCGATCGCCGGATGCGCGAGGTTCGTCTGTTGCTGTTATTGAAATGAAGGATGTTGATAGGGCAGCAGGCAGTAATGTTTCGCCGGTAATCATAAGTGTCGAAAGGAATTCAGCCCTCGCGCGGGGGGATGAACCTGGTAACCTCGGTTTTGCTAGTGTTGGGATAACAATAATTGGGTGACCGACAACGCTCTATTTTGTGTTCAATATTTGGATTTCGGGTTAGCCATAGTAAATAACAGATAATCAACCAATATTGTATATGGAATGATAAAATGAGGTGCTGTTCAAGATATCTATGATTGTCGCGTAAATAATGCCACAGTTTTGAGTCTAGGGCCCATTGAGAATCAGCATTCGATTCCGCTCAGGGAACCATTCACTGATTGTCTATATACTAGATTACAGACATTGCCATCAAGCATTCAATTCACTGAACTTGTAATTCCTATATCTCAGAGTATATAATTCCTCCCTGCAGTAATACTCGCTAACATTATCATTAATAGCCATGCCTGCGTAAATACCATAAATAGTCTTGATTGCACCTCCGATCCGCGGCGTCCTAGCATGTATGCGCCGGGTGCGGATGGCGGTAGGCCGATTTATCTACTAATCGCGCAGCTTGAATTCTTATAGTAGCTTGGCGTATTCAGGGCTCATCTACGACTGCGACGTTAATGTGTTCTCCACGAAAGATCTGCCGGCACAGATCGATAGTATAGTTAAGACCAGCTCTGGCGTTTTTGAAGGATATTCTCGATTAGGTTCATCGTCTCCTATTCTGGCAAATTCGCTTCTACGATTGTTTTGCTTGATAATAAGTGAATACTAAAAAGTGTGGTAACTGCAACTTGGAGTAAGGAGGTGCGAAGGCGTAGGGGTCAAAGGAAGGCACAGTCAAGATCCCACTGTCTTTAGCTTGATCTGTTAGGTACGGTCACAGACCTCCATTTCTAATGCAACAGGGCCATAGAGACTCGAGCCGACTAGAAGTCCATGGTACTGATGAATTCCGTAATATTCTGTATTTCTGTTGATACCCACAATCTGTCATTGTCATCACTGTCCACCACATCTTCAGCATTGTCTTGCTCCTACACATCAGACCCGGCCTTGCGATCGGCCTCATAGGTTGCCACTTTCTTTATCGCCGCCTTCTTGCGGACTTGTCGATTTCCTCTGCCATGTTGAGGGTGTGAAGTAGTTTGAAGCCCCGCGACCCCGGCGGTGACGGTGGCGAGAACAGCAAGTGTACTTTCATAAACTACTTATGAGCTACTAACAATTGCGTTTAGGAGATCAATAGAGGTGTTCACTTACCTGGACGCGGGTTTTTATGCGTTTCTTGGGTCTGAGCTTGGGGCGAAAGTTAGCCGAATGCTTATCGATCAGAAAAATAAAACAGGAGAAATGTTCGCGGAACGAATTATCGTTCTTAAGAATTAGTTTACTAGTTACTAAGATTTTGCTATTTCGTTCATTTTTTTTTTAACCTCCTCTTCTCCTCTTTTCCCCTCCTTACCTCTCTTATAATTAAATTCCGGACAATAGCACGATGCACAGCCCGAAGAGCTCTCTAGGTGCCCTTCGGAGTAAGAGCAGGAGGGTCCTAACAGCATCGCCAGTCTTCCCTAGCAGTATAAGATTCATCTACAAGGCCGGTTAAACAGCCAGATATAACTAATAAATAATAGAATAATCGTCAGATAATACTATTTAAGCAGCCCCGCTATTCCTACTTGATTACTACTACAGGTATTCGATCACGTGATCTCGCGATTGAAATTAACGCGACTTGCAACAAAGATGCCCCTCCTCTCTATCACAAGCGTGTCTTGTCAGCGCGGTTTCGCCCATAGATCGGAACCATCTGTCTAGGTCTTCGCGATTCAGTGTATCATGTGACTGCTAATGCTCCAGTTTGGCGTCTAGCGCTACTATCGAACTAACCAGTATGACAGAGGCAGGGGTGGAAGCAGAGGTAGAGGCAGAGGCAAATGACAACAACGCCACAGAACCAGAGCCCAGCCAGCATCACACCCTCAAGTACCACCTACTCGGACCCTCTCTGACAAAGGCCGGCCAGGATAAAGTCGACCAGGCCAAAGTCTCCGAGATCATCTACAATGCTTCCAAAGGCTCCAAGTTCTTCAATCGCGAAGAGGCCAAGGACAAGGTGCTCACCCAGAAGATCGAACAGATCCTGACCAAGAAGCGTCGCCTCGAGAAGCTCGATCTCACCCGCGAATCCCGAGCCGCCGACCAGCTCATTGCCGAGCTCGAAGTCTCGAGGGACTTGACCCAGCGCGTCGTCCACATCGACTGCGACGCTTTCTATGCCGCCGTCGAACTGCTCGATCGTCCCGAGTTGAACGATGTCCCCTTCGCCGTCGGCGCTGGTGTTCTGACCACCTGCAATTATGTCGCCCGCAAGTTTGGCTGTCGAAGCGGTATGGCCGGCTTCGTCGCAAAGAAGCTGTGTCCCGAACTGCTACTTAGTACGTTTATTCCCAACGAATATCTTGTCATTGGCTCATCGATGCCCTTTCCCTTCACTCTATGCCGCCTGCTAAGACGGTCGCCATCCCAGTCCGCCCAAATTTCGAGAAATACTCGGCGAAGGCCCACGAAGTTCGAGACATCCTTGCCGACTACGATCCGCGATTCGAGAGTGCCAGTATCGACGAAGCCTACCTCAATATCACAGAGTACTGCGCCCAGCATAATATGACAGCCGAAGAAGCCGTGCAACAGATGCGAGACGAGATCCACGAGAAGACCAAGATTACCGTGTCCGCAGGCATTGCCGCCAATGCCAAGCTGGCCAAGATCTGCTCAAACTACAACAAGCCCAACGGTCAATACTCCCTACCGAATGACCGAAATGCTATCATGTCATTTATGCGCGACCTGCCGACAAGAAAAGTGAATGGTATCGGCCGTGTCTTGGAACGAGAATTGCAAGAAATAGGTATCCGAACCTGCGGAGAAATTTACCCTCATCGCCACCTTTTGCGTCAACTCTTCGGCGAGAAGGCATACCACTTTCTTTTGGGATGCTACCTGGGTCTTGGGCGGTCTCAGGTCCAACCAGCTGAGGAATATGAACGCAAGAGCGTCGGTACAGAGAGCACTTTTCGAGACATCTCGGACCCCACGGAGCTAAGAAACAAGCTTAGATGGACGGCTGAAGAGTTGGAGAAGGATATGAGAAAGGCTGAGTGCAAAGGGCGAACATTGGTCCTTAAAGTCAAGCTGCATACATATGAAGTCTTCACACGTCAGGTCGTGCTACCCAAAGCTATATACCAGGCTGATGATCTGTATCAGTATTCCCTACCTATTCTAACGAAACTAGAACACGATAGTAAGTATTCTCGATCACGAGTCACCGACGTCACATTTTTTGGTCTCATTACGAATCAAAACATTAATGATTGATGTTCATCCGAATTATCTTAGTTCATGTATGCTAACCACGCTATCCCAGTGCCACATATGAAGCTGCGACTAATGGGTCTTCGGTGCACGCATCTAGTGAGCACCAAGAAACCGGATACGCGTGCATTTTTTGGATTACAACCTCTCAAGGCGGAGGACGATATATCGCAAACGCCCGGCAAGCGGAAGGCAGGAGCATTAGATGGCGAAAACACCGAGCACGAAAACGACGATCCTTTAGATCCCGAGATGCGTAGTAACGTATACGACGAGTCTCAGGCGCTATTACCCGAAGAAAGCCCGCAGGCCGGGAATGCCAACGGAAGTGCTGCACCTGACGCGGCGCCCAGCGATGTCGTCGAGACTCCAGCGGAACAGTGGTGGGACTGTCCCATATGTGCGAGGCCGCAGCCCGCGGACGAAAGACGGTTCAACGATCATCTCGACTCGTGTCTCTCGAGACAGACGATTCGCGACGCGGTGCAGAGAGATACCACCGAGAGCCCCCCGCTGCTGCCACCGGAGCTGCCGCCTGTGAAGAGAGTCAAGAGTAGTGGTGCAGCGGAGAAGAAGCGAGGACGGTCTGCTGGGCCGGATGACCCTAAGCAGAAGAAGCTCTTCTTTGGTTAGGACATTTTGGAGATATATATATATCATATCATATCATATTATAACAAGTTGTATATATATAACTACCATAAATACGAAAGTCTGTGCCATATTTGATAAGCAATCACAGCTTGGTTTTTGACGGCTTTCTCTCTTAGTCTTGATCGGCTGACATGACCGCATAGATTAATTAGCATGGCCCCTGCACTAGATGACACGCTCGATCAAAGAGAAGCTACCGATTTTCTCTCTCTTTTTTTTTTTTTTTTTTTTCCTTGTTTGTTTTCTAATATAGAATCTCACGGTATGTAACTTGGCTATTGGGGGGAGCGGACTTGCATGTGGGTTGGGGCAGTTAATGTCGAGCAGCATATTCTATTACCCACCATATGCATTTAGGAGATGTTGGTTCCATCGGGGTCTGGTGTCAAGATGGGGGGGGGGGGTGGGGGGGGATGGGAACTTTATACATTGTTGTTCTCCCCTTCTTCATTAAAAAAGGGGGGGCTATTACAAGTTGGAAATTTCAATTATTCAAGAGAAGAAGAAGAAGAAAAAGAAGAAGCAGTTACGAACCTCTGCCCCTGTTTAAATAAACATGGCGGCAGACTCATCACAACCTCTCTTCTCGCCCTCGCTGATCTCGGCGGCGGCATCTACTATACTACCACCCGACGACGACGACGGCGGCGGCGGCTTCACCATCCGTCCGCTGGCGAGAGACGATTACCACAAGGGCTTCTACGAGTGCCTGCGCGTCCTCACCTGGGTGGCCGACCCCACCGAGGCCGAATACCTCGAGAGGTTCGACGAGATGAGAGCCGCCGGGGATACTTATTTCTTTCTCGTCGTGGAGTTTCGGGATCGCATCGTGGGCACGGGGTGTTTGGTTGCTGAGAAGAAGTTGTATGGAAACTCGCTCTCCCGTCTCTCTCTCTCTCTCTCTCTCTCTCTCTCTCTCTCTCTCTCTCTCTCTCTCTCTCTCTTTTGTGCGTGTTGTTGTTATTGTTGTTGTTGTTGATGGCATGCATGATTGCCGCTTACGCTTACCTCGAGTCGCTGTGCAGTATACATAATCACGGCAAGTGTGGACACGTTGAGGAAATCGCCGGTGGGTCATCTCTGTCTTCTTTGAGAGTCTTATGATCTAGTACCTATCTGCTTAATCCGAAGCGTGGAATGATAATCTTAACTTTCTTATATACATACCTTTATACTGGAGGGGCGAATGCTGACTGACTCCAATGGCGCCGGCCAGTGCTCAAGGAACACCAGGGTAAAGGTCTCGGTTTGAAGATCATGCAGGCCTTGCAGTCAGTCGCTGGTGCCGTAGGCTGCTATAAGAGTATCTTGAACTGTGGACCGAGGAATGAGGCCTTCTATGAGAAGTGCGGGTTTCATAACTCGGGATTCGAGATGTCGAAGTACTTTGAGGAGGCGCGGGATGATTACCATCGCGGCTAGCGATTGTGATGCGTTTCGTTCCTGTTTTGTTGGGCTAGATTGGAGATGAGAGGATACTTAAGGGTCGTGAACAATTGTCACATCTTGTTATTTGATAGACTCAGGCCTGGGTTGTAAGGCTAGAACTTAATTGATGCGGTCGACGTAGTCGAGAATCAGACACAAATAGTACAGTTGATGCTTTTCACAGGCTCTTCCCAAAAGTACGTCTAGTGTATCAGAACATAATCAATGAAAAGGACAAGGCTATAGAACCTTACGTACTCTGATAGTTAGTCGTGCTCGCCTGCCTTGGGGGGGAGTATCGTTCAAGAGGCACATGTCATCATATTGAGTCATCACGCTGATTGCCTGAGGTGAGTTTCACTGCAAGCGCTGAACTGGGCGTGTTTCGCATGCCTATCACAACCAGAACCCAGAGTTACCTAATGGAGACGGACTTGCGTAATGGCTTGCATGTCGTCTAACTGCATTCCCACGTGGTGGAAGGCTGGGATGGCATCCATTCATCCCACGAGTTTGGTTGCATTGATTGACAAACCCCTCTCGACATCGTGCCGTCATTGGATCGGGGAGCCTCGTGCATGCGCATTACTATATTCTGTCTGAGACTTACGGCACGCTGCAGGTACCATACATGAGACCGAGCCAATAGCGCTCGAGATCGGCGAGCCACGACCTGAATATCAAATCACGAGAGCAGAGCAGCTACATACGCTTAATTGCGAATCATTGATGTGTGATGTGAAATATAGGTGTTGCTCCTTCTATTAATCTAACAAGGGTGTGAAGTAGGATTGGAAAGGTAGGGTAGCCAATTGCGTGCCCAACTGCCGTGTAACACCATTTCCCCATACCATATATTGGAATTTTTAGAGAATACCCGTTCCTAGCGCCTGATTCGCCGTAGTCCTCTAAGTCCTATCTAAATGTCCTAAAATTAACGCCATTTCCCAGCGCCGAGTTCCTCGGCAAGCACGTCGCCCTCGAAATCATGTGAAATAGAAGGTCGACTAAATATCTATTTCCCCTGTCCGTAGGTTGATGAATGGCGACTAGGTATAAGGTCAGTACAGCTCGAGGGTATATAGATGTTAGAATATGTTATCATCCAGGGATATACTGACTAGTCTGGGGTTGGGGCATATGGGTCATAGCCTCTGGCATTGTGGTTGATGGTAGTAATGCGGTTGCCATGCGAGTCTCGTTCGACCCGTTCTCCCTGATGGTTCTCTGAGCAGATAAATGTGTTAGTGTCTCCCCACCAGTACAGTGATGGTTGATTGTGCATTACGTACTCGACTTTTGTGATCGGAATGTCTCCTGGCGAACGGTGGAAGAATGGGATGAGTCGTAGCCGTAGCCCGAGTTGGCGGAGCTGTCGCGTGAATTCATGTTGATATGATGATGATGGAAAGGAGATGCGGTGAGAATAGAGCTTGGGGCGAATGAGGTCGAGTGAGGTCGAGTAAAGTGACTTGAGTTGTTATATGTAAAGCAAAGGCAAAACAAGGTGGGAATTGCCAATTGGTCAATGCTTGATGCCAGTAGGCTTGTCTGATATGGAAGTTTGGTGATGGAAAATGGCATTTGCAGTGAGGGATCCCATCAGCTTTATACTTACCTAATTACGGGCAGAGCATTGAGTACGATGGCATTTGCGACATGTCACAAACACAGCACCAACAACCGGCCGCCATCTTCGAGCAGCCAGGAACTACGGTAATAGCAGAGCCACTCCAGTGCCCCAGGCACACCTCTGGGCTGAATCAAACAATTGGCCAATGTCTCTAATGACAAGAACGAATTGGACAGGTGAGTCAAATTGAGGCATCAAGGGTCCATGGTTGACTACACTAGCCTAAGGTTGTGCGAGGCAACAATGGACGGTGGCTCGGCCAATAGTGATGAGTGGATACGCTGTTATAACAGAGGCCAGGCAGATATCCTAAGAAGGGGCCGGTAAGCGTTGGGTCCCCTCGAGAGTGTATACCGAACTGAATACGATGAGAGTTGTGATAAAATAACATTTTGGTTTCAGCGCAGGCGGACCATAGGAAAAATGCAACAGAGAGCACATTTCTCTATATAGCAGGCTTACGTAGTCGAACCCCTGACCCGGTATAGAGTGCAGGTCCATAAGGCGAGCCATACCGGCTTAGCAAATCCTTCAGTTCGATCTAGCAGGCAGTGTCAACGCAACATGCTGTTTTGGCCTCCGAACAGGAGGGGGCCGCGGGGTGTCCGAGAGTTGGTAGGCATGAGACAGGTCAGTGATTGGAAGTGTCTTCAGACCCAGGTGGGAGAAGGTAAGGCGTCATAGCTACCTCGGTAGAGGTCCAATTGCCAGAGACAGCCACACATAATTTGCCACCAGGGCAGACCCGGGTTGCCGCCAGTCAAGTTGCAGGACTCGAGAGTGCTGCCTGGTCACAAATGTGTAGTGAAGTATGAGCCATGGGCTGTGTTGTAGGTAGCGCGCTAGCCACAGCGCCACGAGGGTAGAAAACCAGAGATAACCGGCGTCCGCCGTAGCTGTATTGCTCTCGTTGACCTCTGCGCGTTTTTTCATCGCGCAAGAGCGCTATTGCTCATCCCCCAAGCATTTGGGGTGGCTTGGGTTCGGTGTATGACTAAGAAGACCGGTTTGGGGGCTGAAAGTGCAGGCAGGCCTAATCTTCCAGGCAGCATAGGCTCTGCCTGGGAAGGACTTTTCTTAGGACATAAGCAGTGAAAAGCATAGCCCCAATTGCTAGACTTGTTAGAATTCTGTTTTAGTCTTTCGGTAGGAGATGTCGGGTTTATTGGCTGCAATAGGCTGGGGGAATTTCCACAGCGAAAGGCATGTAAAAGAGCAAAAGTGACGATGTAGGAGTCCGATAGCCAGATAGTAGATAGCAGATAAGTTATAGGGGATGGCCGGCTAGCACTTGGCATTGTCAGCTGCCACACCGACCCCACCAAACTCCCCCCCCCCCCCCCCCCCCCCCCCCCCCCCCCCCCCCCCCCCCCCCCCCCCCCCCCCCCCCCCCCTCCCCCCCCCCCACCCCCCCAAACCCCCCCCCCCCCCCCCCCCACCCCCGCTCTCGCTCTAACCAATGCCCCTCTCCTCCTCCGAACGTTACGAGCCTGTTGTCTGATTACCAAATTCAAGTTCCTGAATGTTACGTGTTCCCACCTCCGTCACACCGCCAGTCTCAGCTTCAACCACCTGTGTAGCATCGACGAATCACCCGTTATCGCAAACGCCGGCCGCAACAAATAACCAACAGTCATTTTCATCGTAAATCGCACCATGTATCGTCTCCTCAGCTCCCTGACACTGCTTGCGTCTGCCGCTGTTGGCGTCCTGGCCTCCGACCTCAAGATCGACGTTACCCTCCCCGTCGAATGCGATCGGAAATCCAAGAAGGGGGACTCAATTGAGGTCCATTATCGAGGCACACTCGCTGCCAATGGCAACAAGTTCGATGCTAGCTACGACCGCGGCACCCCCTTCGGCTTCCAGCTTGGTGGTGGACGAGTAATTCAGGGGTAATGACACATTCGACCCAGACAATTCAACCACACCGGCTGTCTTGACGTACTGATCCGGTGTTTTCAGATGGGAAGAAGGACTCTTAGATATGTGCATCGGCGAGAAGAGGTAAGCGAGTTGGCCGCTGGCTATGAGGTCTATGCGACAAATTAAGGGGCCAGGCGAAGTTCTAACTACTCATTGAATCACAGGACTTTGACAATCCCCCCTGAGCTTGGATATGGAAACCGCGGAATGGGACCTATCCCAGCCGGTTCTACTTTGGGTAGGTATCCTAATTGACACGACAATTGTAACGATTGGATCTAATGTTAGACAAGTATTCGAGACCGAGCTTATGGGCATCAAGGGTGTCCCGAAACCCGACCCCATCGTCTACAAGACCACAGCCAGCAGCGACGAAGTTGACGAGAAGGCGACTGAGACAGGCTCCAGCACTGCTGAGAAGATTGCCGAGAAGGTAGGCGAGGCCGCCGAGATCGTTGGCACTATGTTGGCAGATACCGACGATGTCCAGGAACACAATGAGCTATAAGTCCGGTGTGAGCAAGCAACTATAAAAAGATTACACGACATATGTTGGCAGAGAATCCCGCACATACATCCTGTGGGACGACCATACCACTAGAGGTAGCAGCCATCCGGTCTAGTATTGCCACGACATAGTCTCTCCAAGTATCCACGTCTCAATGGAGTGGATTCACGGCTATCGGCTCCATTGACGGGACTAGCTCCCACATTCCACTGCATATCGGAAGTCATACTTCAGCGTGGGGGGTTCAACATGATGTAGATACAAAAGCAAAGACGGGCATATATATACACGATTAGTTTGCAGGCCACATCCCGACACGATCTGAGGCAATATTATGTTCGCGCCAGCGACATGTGATATAACGCTAACGCACAACCGCTTTGCGGGGTAGAGCACCAAGGGTATATATATAGCTCAAGAAACCTTCAACAAATTTAACGCAACAAGGAAATATGAAGTTTGGGTAAGCTTTCCGGGTTGTACAAGCTAACGGCTAAGGCGCTAAGGGAGTAAACCGGCCATCGGCACAAGTACGCGGTATGTTCTGTGCTCTGCCGACCTCGCATCACGTCCCTAGGTAAGCCGGTAAGCTGGTACTCCACAGGTACTTAGCCGGTCATACCCCGGTATTGTTGCTTTACCTATTCAGGACTAGCCGATATCGAATTTCTGATCTTACCGCACTTCATGATTCCCTGGAAGAGTGATAACTTTAAGAGCTCTCATAGGGCAATCAGACCTAAAATCGGTCTACAAAACCAAACAACACCCGCACG
This sequence comes from Xylaria sp. Z34, assembly GCA_037356055.1. Lineage (NCBI taxonomy): Eukaryota > Fungi > Ascomycota > Sordariomycetes > Xylariales > Xylariaceae > Xylaria > Xylaria sp. Z34. Next base: position 56,233 of record JBAWJW010000004.1, on the reverse strand, counting down.
TCTGCCGTTCTGCTGGTCGGGAGGGGAGCGAACCCGTTTCCTCAGACTGCTGGCCAAACCTCTCACCTAATTATACCGTAGATTCAGTTGTGCTTGAACATATAAGATTATCATCGAATCTACAATCAGCGTCACCGCTGGTAACGATGCGCTCTTTACGCTCGCTTTTACCACCCCTCAACTTCATTACGATACACTGGTTTGTCTGCCTCAACTCTCTCTAACAGTGCTAGTGTGTTCAGACTGCTCCGAGTGTGCGTAGACTAACGCTTGTCAGTACGTTTACCAGCTTGACGGGCCTTCCTTCTCCATCCATCACTGGTCTCGCATAGCCCATCATGCGAGGGGATGGAAGGACTTTAGAAACACTGCAACGAGATCATAATGGACAGAACACTCATTGATAGCAGATGCTTATTTCATCGCCGTCTCGTTGTTGACCTCGCTCGTGTTCTGGGGCTCGTCTGACCCCAAGTTTAGCATTTCCTATGTGGATAGCTTATTCCTTGTTGTGTCTGCTATGACCGAGGCCGGCCTCAACACTGTCAACCTGAGCCAGATGACGACATGGCAACAAGTCTTACTTTGGCTGCTGATCATTATCGGTGGTTCTATCTGGGTTAGCATCTGGACCGTCGTCATACGTAAGCACGCCTTCGAGCGCCGCTTTCAAGAGATTGTGGAAAAGGAGCGCCGTCGAAGTCTTGGGCGCCGGAATACGAGCCTCACGCTGCTACCTATCGCCCAACGATTCAAATCCCTGGGACGGAGTAAAAATGCGTCAGTCACCTCGCCGTCAGCTCCGTTTCCTTTATCCGAATCCATCTCGGCCCATGATGATCGAGGCGCCGCTTTGCCCCCTATCTCCAGCCCTATCAACGGGAGATTGATGTCTGCTGTCATCCCGCAATCTTCAGCACCTCGTGATGACTCTCGACGCGATATGCCGTCCACTCCAGACCCATCCTCGCATCATGCCATTTCGGATCTGGGTAGAGAAAGGCAACGGCCAGCAACCGATGACGGCGCAATCAGAGATCGTGGTGACTATGCCCCTTCCATGGCTTCCGACCACGTGACCTTTGCAGACGAGCCACTTCGAAGAGCTGTGTCATCATCCGTACATCACAGACAGGGTATCGTGCAAAGGCACCCTCCCAATGTTGACTCCTCCGCTCCTACTCTGATTCCGAGCACGACGCCTGATGAGGGTCATTATCGCGGAGCCCATAAGGTCGGGCGCAATGCCCAATTCCATGGGCTCACGATCGAAGAACGAGAGAGACTTGGTGGCACGGAATATCGAGCCCTTAGGCTACTCTCCATCATCGTCCCGGTATATTTTGTCTCCTGGCAAGTTTTAGGAAGCGTCGCCCTCGGTGCCTGGATTGCGAATAACAATCCACAGCCCGCCTTGGATAATGCCATATCGCCTTGGTGGAATGGGATCTTCAACGGCGTGTCTGCATTTAATAATAGTGGCAGTATGTCTTCATTTCGATACTTTCACATTTGTTGTTTCGGAGCCGCAACGGCTCTAAGCCATTGCTATCGTTCTTCACACTACCACACGGAATGAAAGGTCTGTTTGCATGGGATCCCGGCTAACTATCGCCTCGGCAGTGAGCGTACTGGACTTAAATATGATCCCCTACGGTAGTAGTTATTTTGTTCTCATCGTCATGGGTGCAATGATTCTGGCAGGGAATACAGCATATCCAATATTCTTGAGGCTGTGTATTTGGGGCAGCCTCAAAATCTTGAATTTGGTTTCCTACCCGCTCGATTTCGTCGAATGGAAAGCAACGCTTGAATACATCCTCAAGTACCCCCGGCGGGTATATACCAATCTGTTTCCGCAAAGACAGACGTGGTGGCTCGTTTTTATGCTATTCGTTCTCAACGGTACTGACTGGGTTGCGTTTGAGATTCTCAACCTCGGTAATCCAAACCTCAGCGGGATCAGCACGGGATCTCGAGCGATCGACGGCCTCTTCCAAGCACTCGGTATGCTGTCAACAGATTGATCCGAAAAGATGATGAATCGTACTGACCTTCTTGACAGCTGTGCGGTCCGGCGGATTTTATGTCGTCTCTATTCCGACCCTCTACATTGGCCTTCAGGTTTTGTATGTCATCATGATGTATATATCCGTTTACCCCGTCGTGATTACTATGCGACATTCCAACGTATACGAGGAAAGATCGCTTGGCATCTATGACAGTCACGATTATAACGACTGGTTCCAGAGTCGCCCGATATCACATGGCCGTGCAGAAGGGGGTGGCGAGCTATTCAGCGGTCTGTTCCGTCGTGCATTATCAGAGTGGTACGGAGTGGGCGCCGTGTCAAACTCGCATTACGCGGAGCATGATCAAAGCCGGATCAGCTTCATCAGCCACCAAATTCGAGGCCAGCTGTCTCACGATCTCTGGTGGCTTGTGCTGGCCGTCTTACTTATTATGATTATTGAGACGCATCACTTCCTTGAGGATCCTGTTACCTGTAAGTTATGTGCAAACCTCCCCTTCTCCTACCCCTGGACCCAATTGATACTCAATGCGTTCGATTGAGGTCACGAATTCTACCAGCCTAGAATACGACGCGAAAGAGCGACAACTAACACAAATTCTCATCTTAGTCTCTGTCTTCAATGTCGTGTTTGAAGTCGTCTCCGCGTATGGCTGTGTGGGCATCAGCATTGGATTTCCTAATCAAGCTTACAGCTTCAGCGGTGGTCTCTACCCTGGATCAAAACTCGTCTTGTGTGCGGTCATGCTGAGAGGGAGGCATAGAGGACTTCCGGTTGCTCTTGATCGAGCCGTCCGTTTACCTGGCGACGAGATGCATAGGGTGGAGGAAGAGGACCATGAGATCCGTAGATCTATGTCTATCAGACGGACGAGTATTGCTAGTTAGACAATGCGCACGACTCGCGAGGTCGACATATTATCATGAGTTACGCAATGGATGAAAATAAAATTTAATAGACACGACTATTGCCTTGGATCATCAACGATTGATGTGCATTGCAGTGTATAGAAAGTTCGGATAATGACTGCGCTGCCTCCTTATTGCTAGACGCTTGTTGCGTTATTTCATATATGGTATCATACACGATGTTCCTCATGATGTAACTGTAACTCGAGTCACAGTGATCACGTTCTCCACCTCCTTCACTTCCTCATCATCTAGTTTCCCGGCGTTCTGTTCATCGTCCGGACACTTCATGAATAGGAGATCGATTTCCTCAAGTGACAAGCCCTTAGTCTCCGGAATGAAGAAGTAGACTGCAGGTGTATTATTAGCATGTAAGTTTGGTTCCGGTTGAAGAAGGAAAAACTTGCCTATAGGAAATTGAAGAGCTGTAAAAATGATGAATATGATGTAAAACCGCCAGCCAAGATTGGCAAGGCCGATTGGACCGATTTTCACTTTGACAGTTAGTTAAGTGGGCTATGATATGAATTGTTGCAAGTACTTACCAGTTACGAAGACAAATGTCCAATTTGACAGTGCATTTAGCGCTCCGCCGACATGACGGTAACGTACGGGAACCAATTCAGGGCCCAAAACCCATGCACTAAGTGAGTACGGTCAGCCTAGGCCACAAGCTCAGGTCATGTGAAGAATATCAGAATGGGGGCGTACACAGAGAGCCAACTCCACCCAAAGGACGCAATGATGAGTGCGAGGAAAGCAAAGGCAACCCAAAGCTCTTCGGTTCGGCCATCCTTGACCATAAGCGTATAGATTATATAGCCTATGAACATTGGAATAGTTCCCGAGTACAGTAACATCTTCCGCCCAACCTTCTCGATGAGATATATGCCAGCGAGTGAACCCAGCCAGAAGGCCAGGGTTACGACTCCACCGAGCAAAAGCGACAAGTCATGGCTCAACCCAATGTTCATCAAGATGTTGGAAGCGTAGTTTACAATGATGTTAGTCTAATGACGCGTTAGCAGAGCCCGGCGAACTGGGTTGGTGGTTATATGTACGTACCCCTGACAGCTCCTGGATGACCTGAATGACTACTACCAGGGCCATTCTGCGCGGGATCTGCTGTCCCGACTTGTCGAAGAAAATAGTCTTCAGACTGTATTCACCCGCGAGATCTTCTTCCGCAATGGCGGCAAGGATCGTCGCCCGCTCGTGTTGCACGGCGTCGCTGTTGGCGTCTTCTTCACCTTTGAGAGCCGCCATCACCGCGTCGGCTTCGGCGAGACGGCCCCGCGCATACAGATATCTGGGGCTCTCTGGGAGGAACGGGAGACAGATCAGGGTCGCCAGGGCAAAGACGATCTGGAACCCGATGGGGAAACGCCAGACGATCTCGCCGGACAGGTGGTAGAAGCCGTAGTTGATGAAGTATGCCAGCGTGGCGCCCAGAGCCGTCATGGACAGCTGGGTTGCGATCAGCCGGCCTCGCTGCGAGGCCTGCGAGGTCTCGGCCACCCATGTCGGGATCGTCGCTGTGTTGATCCCGTTGCCCACGCCTGCGACGATGCGGCCCACGATCAGCTGGGCCACGCTGTAGGATGCCGTTTGGATCACCGCGCCGGCGATGAGGATGCTGCACCCGATGTAGACCATGTTCTTTCGACCCAGACGCCCGCCGAATAAGATGGCCAGAATACATCCTCCGATGTTGCCGATGTCGTACAGAGATACGATGTTCGAGATCGTGTTGGCGTCGTTGGCGTCGATGTGCAGCGTGTTCAGGAAGTTTGGTGTTGATATTATACTTCCCAGCACGCCTTGGTCGTAGCCGATTAGGAAAAATGCACTCGTTGAACAGAAGGTTATTGCCCAGGTGAGGGCTGCCCCTTGTAGTTTGAACATGACGTTGTGTGGACACTTAGACGAGAAAGTTTTGGTTCCGCAACTCGCGGCTCATTTCACTAGGCGGGGTTAACATCATTTTATAAGAACATCACAATGTTACACACTTCATATAAGATCTATTCATTCGACATATCAAGCCCGGTGATTATCTCTTTTGCCATCTTGCCCCACTGCAGTGCGTTGCTCACCATGCATCTACACCGATACTGTCGATTTGCGATCTGAGGACGAGTTGCGTAAGATATAGACTGGCCGAGGCTGTGAGGGAATTAACTATCATATTACCCCTAGAACCCCTACGTCACCAGCACAGCAGTTCTAAATACACCACTATATTAAAATAATTGTACAGTGGGGTGTAGGAAGTGTCCGGACACCCGCTAAAACACTGCTATTTATTCAAAAACTACATAACTACTCAACTATGAACGCAAATAACATAAAATTTAAAATTTAAGTAAATAATATAATAAATAAAATAATAAAAAAAGAATTTTATAATAAAAGCTTATAATATAATTTTTTATAATTATTTTAAAATATTAAAATTATATAAAATTTTATATAGTTTTTTAATATAATTTTAAAGCTTAAATATTATATTTATTAAAAAACGTTAAATATAATAAAATAATATAGCTTTTTTATTTTTTAATAGTTTAAAGTTTATTTTAATATATATTTTATTTAATTAATTATAAAATGTTAAAAATATAATATAAAATATTAAAAAAATAAAAAAACTTTAATAAAATTTTTATTTTTTATTAAAAGCTTTTAAAATTAAAAATATAAGTTTATATAAAAAAATTAATATAAAAATTAATAAAAGTTTATTTATAAGCTTTAATTTAAAAAATTTTAAAAATTTTTATATATATTTTTAAAAAATAAAATAAAATATTAAATATTAATATTTTTTTATAAAACTTTAATTTTATATATTTATATATATAAATATTATAATAAGCTTAAAAACTTTTAAATATATATATTATATAAGCTTTTATTTATATTTTAAATAATAATAATTATTTTAAATAATTAACTTTTTTTTTATAATTTTTATATTAATTATTATTATAAAACTTTTATATAACCACTTTTAAAATTTTATTATACTGTTATATTTAAATTTTTAAAAAGTTTTATTGAAGCGTTGTTGTTTTATTAAGGTTTAAAGCTTTATACGCGTTAAAGTGGGCTGTCCGGACACTTCCTACACCCCACTGTATAAAATCAACAACATCATCATTCTACTTCCGTTTTGGTTTACGATTACTTAAAAACTACGATTTTATGCCTTGAAAGATAAAATCCAAGCTTCAAATAAGCAGTATGAGTGGTGGTCGATTTTGGGGTACTATGACAATTAATTTTCTCATAGCCTCGTTGGGCTGGCCTGAATGCAACGTCACGATGCCTACATAGGGATGGCAGACATATACTGTGATCTGCAGAGTTTGACGATCAGTTATCTTTTGGTCACCGCATTCTAGCTTCCTTTGGAAAAGTTGCGCTGGTTTGCACCGACAACCTGGTAATCACAGAAAAGAGCATTTCTAGCCAGGTTCGTCCTGCAGCCCATCCCAAAGGAGTAGGACCAAATTTGGATCTTAGGTCTAAACCATCGGTCTGGGCCTGACGAAATGATAGAAAAAAAGAAAATAAGCGGAATGGTAATTCTTGATTGGGAGGTTTTGTATGAACCGGTGTGCTTCGGAACTCTACATAGCATAGCCTGTAATCTGCTGTAACGCAAGTTTTGATTGATCTCCAATACGTCGTATATTAAAACCCTTGTGACCACTTACATAGGACCCTTTCCCCGCTATGATTCCCATCGAGTCGTGTAATTACTGAAAGGTTTATCAGTGTTCTCCTCCTAGCTTGTTATATGAAGATGACTAGACCGGCTCTGCTTCCCTTTGACCACCCTCTGGTGTTCCCGAACTCACTTCAGCACCAGAGTGTCGCAGTCAATCCGCAACCTGGATACTCCAAACAGGTATCACCTACCTCTTCGTTAGCCAATCCAAAGACAGTGGAAGATAAGATATCGTACTTGTACGAGCATCAACGGATTGTCGACTTGCTCAACGAGTATTCTTACACGCTCGACTCCACTTCCGTGGATACCGCTGTGTCTGAGATATGGTCATCGCTATTCACTGAAGATGGTGAGGCGACGTACCCTTTCGGCACCCACAAGGGGAGGAAGGGACTTGCGGAATGGGGGATGACGGCTGAGACAAGATTCTATCGAATGCAGGTATGCAAGGCAAACCCAATTCAGCTCACCATCTATCATTGAAGTTAAGTCAGGCTTACGAAAACTAACGGCTGCAGCATCTCCAATCTAATTTCACCGTGGCGTTTGAGTCCAACGATGTTGCGCACGCCAGAACGGCGTGTATCTGCACGCACGGGAGTGACGAAAATGACTTGTCAAAGCACTTCATGGTTGGCGGCTATTATTACTTCAGTTTCCGCCGTGTGCATGACGGTCACGATAATTACTGGAAGATCTCGAGGTTGATCCTAGACACGAACTGGGAGTCTGGAGCATCGCTTGGGCTATTCGATAAAAGGGAGGGAAACCATGAAGGGCTTGACCATTGATATGAAACGGCTAGTGTCACGACCTCTGGATACTGATAGTAATGTAGGGGTAAGTCTTGAATACTTGTTGTCGCACAAGGAGTTCCACCTACTACATCTACAAGCTAGAGATCTATATACAAAATGCCTTCTTTGTTCTGTTACTCTAGGGAAGCGATATGCAACTGTAAGTATCGCGAGGCTTTGCGAGAGTCTGACAGCCAGCTTTATGTAGGGCTTAGCCGGTACCCTCTTGACGGCTTTCACGATTGCTTTTGAAGAATCTTAGGTCCTACCTCCCAATTGCAACGAATGCGGATGTCTAGTATGGTATGTATTGCTAAGGTCATGTATTCAGCATAGTAATCCGTCAAGCCACGTGAAGTAACCGTATCTATAGCAGATCTCTTAGTGACTGCTCTAGATTCTCCACCATATTTTCCAGGCTCTGAATCATCATAGGAAATGTATCGAAGAGGAGACAGACTTGGGTATCTTGTGTTGTACGGTGAAGTCTTTGCCGCAACTCTGATAAGCCTTTCCTGATTCTTCCGAGTATTCGCATTATCAGCATACTAGCCACAGCCCTCTCTTCCTCTTCTGGGATCCTAAGTCCCGCAAGATTAGAACTTGACATTGAATCCATCGAAAAAGCTATCGAATCTCGCCTGGTCGTTCCATTGGCCTCGGCTAATGTCCCCCAGCCAGTGATATCTAATGTAGGCGTATTTGGCACCATCAATGGGATTGTTTGTAGATCATCCAATGAGCAACCCTGTGATGACTCTTGAAGCTTAAGACTATTAATGAAGCGCCGCAGCCGTTTTATTACGACTGTGAGACTCGTCATTGATAACATCAGAGCACCCTTATCTTCATCATTCCAGCATGTTATACAGCGAAGATAGTTTTGCCATAACTTTAAAAAATCCCTTGCCACATCCAAGGTAGCGGAGTGATGGTCATAGTCCAAAAGTTTGAGATTACATAAAAATTGACTATGTTGTTGGAGGCATTGACAACGTTCCCGACCGGGGTAAGGTATATCTTCCCCATTGGCGGAGAGGGGACTAAAATGATATTCATTGGTTGTGTCAGCGCCGTGAGGCGATTTAGTGAACATCATTGACAATGTCTGTGATTCAATCTACGTTTACAACAATTGTCAGTCATGCAATTGTTCTCGTTCGGTCAGCATAAGCAGACTTGCCTTAGCAGCATGATTGACACCGAATTCTCCCACATGAGGAGTCGCTTGGCCGGAAGGCAGTGGTTCCAGAAACACATCCATGAACATGTCATCAAGAGTAAGCGAGTCCTCAGACTTGGTGTCATCCCTTGGAGCTGCCGTCGCCGCGGTCGACTTGTCTGGCAGCTGGGATGACTGAGCTGTGGCGTTGTCGGCGGCGCCCACCTTGCCTTTTTTGGTCTGACCCTTCGGTGGTCGACCGAGTCGATTTGATGGACTATAAAAGCACTTGTGGCCCAAACGGGCGCATGTCTCGCAGGGATTGCCTCGGGAACATTTCATCTTGGCCTTATAGCAGTTATCACAGGTCGTTCGAATTCTTTGCGCCCCAGCCCGCTGTGTCGGCATTGTGACAATTCTAAAAGTCGGCAAAGAGGCGATATGGTTCGATGGACATGAACAGACAATCGACTGATTGACTGAGCGCTTCGTCTTAAGAGGTTGATCCTCCTAGGCGTGCACCACTCTTCCGATCATGCTGACAAAGATGGATATCTACTAATGTACGATCCCGGTCGTGAATTAGGACTAAACGCACGCTGACTTTGGCTTCCGATTGACTGATGCCTCATTTAGGAAATCGTCAACAATGTTCCTGATACAGGTCCCGGAGCGCATTCGGTAAATGATTCCAGGATTGAAATCCTTTTATACCCACTTTCGATATATCATCCTGACACGCTTTGTATTTATTCCGCCAAGTGCGTAGTCTGTTGCGAAGTGTATCGTTGCTAGTTAGACTATTAGCTCGTATCAAAGCTCGTATCAAATATGCCTCCTCTGATTCCGTACCACGTTTCCGCGGGAAGTAATCCCATTACCAAGTATGCCTACCTCAAGGACGCTTTGAAATCCATAGGCGTTAGCTGACATAGCTTTCAAGGTTTGGTGGCATGCTTGTCACTGAGTTTATGTAATAAGTTATATTTCCTGTTTTGGCAGCATTTGGAAAGAAACTTCGTTATCGGGTCAAGATCTTGTCCAGAAGATCCCGATGTCCTCGGAAATGATTATACTGATGGATGACTGACTGAGATTGTTATAGCGAGCCGCCGCCTGGAAGATCATTCTGCTTTCGTCAGACATACAGGTGGAAGCTTCCACCGGAGCTTGAGAATGATGCTCAAGCGTCGAAGCTGCTTGAGACTCTCAACCACCCTTCTGGGCCGCCAACTCATTTTCATCCATATCAGAATGAGTGGTACCGCGTCGAGTCCGGCCGTATGTGTGTCGAGATAGATGGCGTCCTAAAGACACTGACACCCAAGGATGGTGAGGTGTTTGGTAGAGCTGGATCGATTCATCGATTTTTTATTGCGCCAGACAGCACTGAAGACATGGTTGCCATAATCTCGGGCTCGGACCCGGGCCTTGACTTTCAGCTTGATCGTGTCTTCTTCGAGAATTGGTACGGTATTTGGCACGATTATCTCGTTCATGAAAATGGCAAGATGGATATCATCCAACTTCTATGTGTAAGCTGCGCCAAATAGTGTCTCGTTTTTATGTCTCTCGGTTCACTTTCATTGCATCTAACGCACCAGGAATAGACTTATGACGCAGGGGATGCATATCTTCCGGGGCCGTCCTGGCTACCCCGAGGGCTCCAGATCTGGACTGGGTATTGGGCGGGAATCATAGTAGGGAGGTGGATAGGAGGCATGTTAGGCTACAAGCCTTTCTTCAAGGAATATACTACAGACTGGGATCTCGCGGTGGCGAAGATGAAAACATCATTCTGGGGGCGTCGATTAGTCGACGAGACTCACAAGATAGCCCTACCGTGGTCAGAGCTTGATAAACGGCTCAATCAGTGGGAGTATGGTGGTGGAACTGAACATATGCTGCCGAAAAAGCAAGTGAATGGCATCTCCAAGAAATCAATCTGACCAACGGATTCTATACTCCGGTCAGTTACGGATTACTTTTCATCAGTTTAGGAAAATTGATCATTCAGTTACCAAAAGCAAAGCAACCCAGTGCGATCGTGCAGGCCTGTGTAACCAGGAATCCCGGTGCATGTGCTTTTCATACAGGCTGTGGTATGATAGTTGCACCAGAGCTGTTATTCCCGGGTATGACACTCATACATTAACACCTCTCTCTCCTACCATAATGGGCGAATAGGAGACGAGTGGACACCAAACTCTCTTCTGCTGGTGAATTCACCAAACATATATGTCGGTCAAAAAAGACATATCTTAAATGGAGTAACTAAGGTGAGGCTTATGAGGGAGTCAACCACGTATTAATGGAAAAGAAATGACAAATGGACAAGAGGGATGAAATAGTTAGAACTTATATAAGTCTAAGTTAACGCGGGGTAGATATCCGGTGTTTCTCCTTACATCCTACCACTCATATAACCCTTGCACTTAATTCTACCATTATGCTTGCCTATTCATTTTAGCTAGAACTGTAATCCCGGCTTGCTCTGTCTGCTTCGGCCAAAGCATCATAGCTATATAGCCAAGGCTGTATTTTAGGGCACGTCCTATTCGGCATATTAGGCTCGCCAAAACCTAGTCCGAGTACAGAGGAGTTAGGTGCGCACTCACCAACGACTTGGAAAAGGCGACTGAGGCTCTTTTCCAAGACTATCAAGCATAATTTTGTCCCTTTCTTCTTGCAGAAAACCGTCTTCGAGGTGAAATGAGAACCGCTTTTTGTTGTGAGCTAACGATTCCAGTTGCCCGACTGTCAATGAGGACTTAATGAATAGCTGACCTGATTGAGTGCCTCCTTGGCAATGCCTTCACCTCGACTTTTTCGAATTTTCTCATATTGCTCTATAGCTAGGGAAGTTTTACTGGGGTCGGTCACATGTCCAAGCAAGCGACCCAGAACTGCGCCATCTTCAAGGGAAGAGTTAGCGCCCTGAGCAAGGTACGGCAACATTGGGTGGCAAGCATCGCCTCTGCATGTAGAAGTCAGCGTCGAGAGTATATTGAGATCATCTGAAACTTACGCCATAACGAATTTTCCTTTTTGATGGCTCCAGCTTGAAAGAGAGGAAACTGTTTGGATGCATAATCGACGTTAAATCGCACGCTTCTATTGATAAGGAGATGTGGCTTTCCAAACTCACGATGCATTAAGCGCCATTTGTCTACCTGTTCTACACAAGCAAGTAACTTCGTAAGGCTGTCATTAAGAGTTAGAGAGCCATATGGCAAGAGCTTTTCATGATCTGTTGCTACTTACATTGGATCCCAATCCTGGAAAAGTTTTCGCATTTCGTCTACATTAGCAGAAGCACGACTTACATCAACCGGTAGGTCATCCGGCCGTAGGAGCACAAGATTATAGGTAAGACCTTGTCTGACTGAGTAGCCAACCGCATGGGAGCGAGGGCCTATCCAAAAATTGACAGAAGGTTCTGATACAAGCTGTCTGATTTCTGGATCCCTGATGTCTTTGAGATCTAATATTATTCTGTAAGCCAGATCTCCGGTTGGCTGAGGCGGCATTTCGCATTGAAGCATGAGATTTCTTGTTCGTGACCATAAACCATCTGCACCAAGAACTATATCTCCGCGAAAGCATCTTCCGTCTTTCGCCGTAACAATTGCTTGGTCGAAATCAACATCATTGACATCGCAGCCAAGTTCAAAATCGACTCCCAGAGATATAGCTCGATTCACAAGACAGGCTTGCAAATCAGCTCGGTGCACGTCCCAGAATGGTGCTCCGTATCTCTGAATCATCTTCTCCTGGAAATGTTCCTCGTGCGCCAACAGTTGTGTTCCATCATATCGTCGAACAGCTAGATACGACGGAATCGCCGCCTTGCTTCTCAATTCATCGAAAACACCCCAGTGTTGGAAAAGTCGAGTTGCGTTGGGAGTAAGCTGCAGCCCAGCACCAACCTCTTCTAGCTTTGGGGTTTTCTCTAATATTGTAACATGATGACCTTCCAATCGAGTGCTGATAGCGGTAGCTAGTCCCGCCAGACCAGCGCCAACAATGACCAAATGCAATTGATACCTGGAACCCTTGATGCCAGTTTGTACTCCGTTGACCGTCATTGCCAAGATAATTCGCAAATGTAACAAATCGATCTTAATTGTAATATTGAAAGAGATGGCGTATGGAATCTCGCGTAGGCTTATTCAATATCGTCTCTTTTCTATTTTTTTTGTCTTCCCAACAATTGCTCGTACTACTGGGTAGTGACCTGAACAATATGGTCTTCCGACGCCCGTGGAGAACTTGCCTAACATACAGTGGATACATGATTATCAACCCGTTGCAAGATACCATAAGACGTTCGAAATGACATAGTTGTGGGTCACACCAATTGTTACCAAAAGGGGGAAATGATATTTAAGACTTTGACTCCACTACACTCTCGACTTGCCGTAAGGAGTAATGCGACAAATAGCCACCGTGATTTTGAGCCGCACGGGACTTTAATGCAACATGACAACTACGAAAGTTTTAACTGACAATCCTTCATGTCTATTTTGATGTCTCTCCTTTGGGAACATCTTGTTCTTTTGACCCGTTTGTAGGCCACGTAGGCTACGCTTGCGAATTCGGTAGCTTTCTTAGTATGGTAGTCTTCACAGCATGCATGAAATAATAATCAACTGCGATGAATGATTTCTAACATTTCTATGAATGTGGTTTTGAGTAAAATAGCGTGTCTCGTATAGTTGAACCAAAGAGTCCCATAACCTTCAACAGGTGAATGAGAATAAACGATTCCTGGTAGAACTAACGAGCACAAAGATAGCCTTTCATAATGTATCACATACCAGTATTTGCAGGGCTTGGCTCAGACATTCTATTCACGCTCAACACCTCCGAACGGGCAATCCGAGATGCCTCGCTGCCAGAATCGCAAATCATCCTGCAAGCATGCCATGCTGCGTTTCGCACACAAATCAGCAGAGCCGTAGACAGAGGTCATCTTTCAGCCAAATCTATCAATTTAGATGACTTCCTACAGCCCGAAAAGCTTCTACGGCCGGACTCGAAATATCATCAGAATGTTGTAATTCAACATACAACAATCTACCTTGTGCAAATTCTACGATATGTTGGCCACGGCCATAAAGATCTCAATATACGGGGCGTCGCTGGCTTCTGTACTGGTCTTTTACCCGCCGCAGCTATTTCTACAACAGCGAGCACCATCGAATTCCTCCAACGCGTACAGGACCTGTTCCTTGTAGCTTTGTGGGTTGGTTTGAACACGGATCTTTACAGAAGAAACGAAATCACTCATAGTGGATGCGCTACCGGACTCCCATGGGGTATCGTGGTGGATAGGTTATCTGAGGAGACTATTTCGAGCTTAATGAAGGTCGGCTCCAAGCCGGTGGGTATTCGGCAGATTCATTTCGTCTTCAGTCCTCTATTTCAAGATTCTCTACACACTTAAAAGATTAATTTCTCGAGCTTACAAGTTCCTAGGGTAGCGATTCGCCCGTCTATGTTAGTGCAAGAAACTCGCCGTCGTGCATTACACTGAGCGGAAGGGGAGATCAACTTGCAAGGTTTGTGAGCAGTGACCTTCCATCGGAATGCAAAACGCGTCCGACCAATGTCCTCACTCTGTATCATCATCGAGAGAAGTTGAAGTCTGTGTTTCAGCAAACACTCGGCGATATTGAACGCGAAATGTCATCTCGGCTCGACTTTCTCATTACATCAAGTGCGCCATTCTTTTCCACAACCACGGGTGCCACTATCACATTTCCTAACGCAGCCACGGGAAGTACACTCAGAGAGATGATCACCCTCCTGCTAGAAATGATGTTGCTGGAGCCTGTTGATTGGGTTCAAGTGCAGGACTCAGTTCTGAATCATATGAGACAAGACACTGCAGCACCTTGCAGAATCTTGAACTTTGGCCCAGGCTACGGGATCTCACGATTTTCTGAGCCTAGGCCAGAGTTTATTGAGATTTGCGATGCTTCTGCTTCTAGCGCTTCTCGACATGACACAAACGACTCTCAAGCACTTTTAGATGATATCGCCATTGTAGGGTTAGCTGTGGAGCTCCCGGATGCGCAAGACGCAGCGGAGTTATGGGAGAATCTTCTCAATGGCGTCAATTCGTGCTCAGAGGTCTTGTTTCCCAAAAGAACCCCAATAACTGTAGACATCGCTAACATAAACTCACTTTCAGATTCCGCAGTCAAGATTCCACGTAGATGATTTCTATCTCAAGGAGCATAAGAACGGCGGCAAAGCCAGACGATCAATGAATACCCGATATGGAAACTTTTTGAGAAATCCATTCCTATTTGACAATGAGCTATTTGGTATTTCCCCCCGCGAGGCTAAGTCCATTGATCCTCAGCAGCGAGTATTGCTCCAAACAGCGTACCGTGCACTGGAGAATGCAGGCTATGTCGCGGATTCGACGCCATCATTCGCTCGTGACACCTTCGGTTGTTTCGTTGGCAGCGCCACTCTAGACTATGTCGATAACTTAAGTTCTGATATCGATGTTTATTATAGTCCAGGTAAGATTGGGCATTTCTATTACCATACGACTTCTAATTTTCTTCTATAGGGACTCTTCGAGCATTTCAGAGCGGACGGATATCGTACTACTTTGGATGGAGTGGTCCTTCAATCACGCTCGATACTGCATGTTCGTCTTCTATGGTCGCTATTCACCAGGCTGCCCGGGCATTGGCAGTCGGCGATTGTAGAGCTGCTCTAGTTGGTGGCGTCAATGTCATCACAAGTCCAGATGTTCGTATTTTTAACCTCTTAGGATGCCAATTCTTTCGTGATAACCGCTAACTCTTTGCAGATGTATCTAGGCTTAGATCGTGCCCATTTCCTCAGTCCCACAGGCCAATGCAAAGCCTTTGATGCCTCGGCTGACGGTTATTCTCGATCGGAGGGTTGCGGAATGATCGTTATCAAGACAGTACGGGATGCTCTTGCCGAGGGTGATCGTATCCACGGTATCATCAAAGGCATTGAAGTGAACCAGAGCGGTAATGCTCATTCCATTACTCATCCCCACGCGCCAACCCAAGAGCAGCTTTTTCAGAGACTGCTTTCAAAGACGAAAATTAATCCTCATCAGGCATGTATCTCAGATAAAGCATACATTGATTGACTTACTAATATGCCTTAGATTACTGTCGTGGAGACACACGGTACAGGGTAAGTTCGACTGATTCTTGCTCATGTTGCTTGCCGCGCTGGACACTGAGAAATGGGAGCCATATGCTAAAGATCTTGCGTAGGACTCAAGCCGGAGACCCTAACGAAGTCGCCAGTTTACGTCGTGTAGTATGTAGCGACCGTCACCCACAAAACCTGGCACATTTTACCTCCATAAAGGCGAATATTGGTCACTGTGAAGCCGCGTCCGGTATTGCAGCTCTAGCCAAGGTTGTTCTCATGATGAAACATGAGACAATACCCCCGCAGATTTCTCTCTCTACATTGAATCCGAGAATTCAAGAGTTGGGCACGGACGGTGCAGTGATTGACCAAGTCATCACTCAATGGGTGCAGCCAAATAAAGAGCCAAAACTAGCATTGATCAACAACTTTGGAGCAGCGGGATCTAACGCAGCCATGATATTGCAGGAGTACACTCCTCCTTCTGTCAGAGGAGAAGGTAGGAGAGATTCACAAACTTATGTTTTCGGGCTATCTGCAAAGAACATCAAGAGTCTTGAAAGACTTCGGCAGGATTTGATCACTATGCTGCTCGAAGCTGTTCCTGGGCCCGATCCATTAAGCGACATTTGCTACACAGCTACGGCACGACGACAACTTTATGACTATCGGATTTCGATCACTGCAGCTACTATACCAGAACTTGCCCAAAACCTAGAGAAGGCAGAGATCAACCACCTACAGATGTCAAAGAGTACTGATCCTCCTATCGTTTTTGTCTTCTCTGGACAGGGATCTCAGGTAAAACTGTTCTCTCAAATCCCGTATTACTCAGACGCTAAACATTGTATCATAGTATTTTGGGATGGGTCGCCAACTTCTATCAATCTATCCCGTATTCTCAGACACAGTTTATCGGTGCGATCGGATTCTCAGATCAAATGGGTTCCCAGGGTGTTTGGATATTATAGAATCTGAACAGACTATGTCTGATGAGCCAAAAGACCCGCTCCAACTCCAGGCATTTCAATCGGCTATATTTGCATTGGAGATTTCGCTAAGCAAGCTCCTTATGTCATGGAATATTTTACCACAAGCCGTGATTGGCCACAGGTATGATAGAGTTCCTTAAACTGATAGCCAGGTTTCATTAGTATATGTCTTTACTAATCTTCTCAAATCAGTCTTGGAGAGTACGCCGCTCTCGTCACTGCTGGGGTGCTGGACCTGGATAGTGGTACACTTCTTGTTGCTCGCCGAGCTCAGCTGATGATTAGTTGTTGCGAAATTGGCTCGACTTCGATGCTCGCTGTAAACATGGGAGCTTCCGATGCTCAGGCGATTGCCAAAAGTGACAAGCGCTTCGCGTCACTCTCAATTTCCTGCGATAATGGTCCAAGGGATTGTGTTGTCGGCGGTCCTATAACAGCGCTTAAAGACTTTAAAGAGTATCTCACAGGACACGGCGGCATAAAGAGCAAATTTCTCGACGTTCCAATGGCATATCACACCGAGACTATGGACCCAATCCTTGATGACCTAATAGGATACGTAAATACACTACAGCTTGGAAAGCCAATACTTACAGTGATTTCCAATGTATTAGGGAGAGCAGTCCTAACGGGAGAAAATGTTTTCAATGCGGACTATTTTGCTCGTCACTCACGCCAAACTGTAGCTTTTCAACAAGGTTTGGACGACTATTTGAGCATTCAGCCGGATTCGACTTCAACTTACTGGATCGAGGTCGGTCCACATGCTTCACTGCTTCCGATGATTGCTTCTCAAATTCCTGAAGCCAAACCAAGGCTGCTCTCCTGTCTACGAAAGGGAGCCTCGCCTTCATCAACATTATCACAGCTTCTAAGCCACTTTTATTCGAAGTCATCTTCGATTGATTGGCGTCAGGCATTTGCCTTCAGCGATAAACCGGACTTAATAGATCTCCCAGTCTTACCATTCCAACAGTCCGAGTTTGTGGTGGCTTACCCTCGCGAGCCACCTGCAGAGCCCCTCTTGGATCGCCAAGACATCAATTCTGCTAATATTTTCCTCAGTCGGACAATACAAGCACCAAGTAATTCTAATAAACTTTCTGGTATCTATGAGGCATCAGTGCAGTCTCTACAGGAACTTATTACAGGGCACGTCGTCTGCGACTATGCACTTTGCCCGGCGTCAGTGTATCACCAGGTCGCCTTATCAGCTATACAACAAGCAGAACCGAAATCGAAGGATGACTTTGTCTGGTCTCTTTCAAATGTGTCTTATGTTGCACCTTTACTTTACACAGCACAGTCAAACCGCCAGATGCGGATCCACGTCTTTCCGAATGAGCAGAGAGGATACACCTTTGCCATATCGTCATATATCGATGGCACTGACCCAAGTACTCACAGTGTCCCGCATTGCAATGGCCATCTCAAACGCAAAGCGAAAAAGCCAACAATGGAGAAAGCTCGTCGAACGGCACGTGTCCTCGAACGTCAGCTTCGCCGCTTCATCCAGCCCGAGCCAAGCATTATCATGGAGACGTTCATGACAAAAGCCATGTATAATCATGTGTTTACCCGTGTCGTGACCTATTCCGAAGCATATCAAAAAGTCCGGTCCATACGCATAAGTCCAGACTATGACGAAGCATATGCGAAGTGTAAATTCGATAGTATGCCAAGTACCCAAGAAGAAACAAACTCCATATTCATGGATGTTTTACTACATGTAGCAGGGTTTGTAGCCAACTTGTCGGTTGGATCAGACGAAGTTGGCATTTGCAAGGAGGTGGCTTCCGCCCTCGTTATCAGGCACCCCGCCGTTCGAGAAGCATCGTTTGATGTTCATTGCAGCTTGGTCGCCCTATCCGACCAGTCTGCCATCATTGCTGATGCCGAAGCAGTTGATGAGAACGGTGTCATGGCTGTGTATAAGGGGATGATGTTTCAACGGGCAAAGCTCAGTGGGATTAGCCGCGCTTTCAGCGCACAAACCAAAAAGACGCAGGGAATCGCCTCCACTACATCAGTCAGGGACCCAAGGTCGATAGTTAAGAAGTTAACGCCCCCTAGCTTATCGTCAGTGGCAGTATCTGCCTCTAAGCCTGCGCCGACCGATAACATGAGCAATATGATAAGAAAAATCATCGCTGAGTCCTGCGGTCTAAATCCTACAGCACTTCCGACAGGGAATGTGACACTAAAGGAGCTCGGCTTCGACTCTCTTCTCCAGATCGAATTAGAGGCCCAGCTCCTATCGGCATTCCCACAACTGGATGTCAGTAGTCTTCCTGACTGTGAGACTATAAGAGATATTGAAACTTTGTTGTCTTCTGGACTACAGACGTTAGACACTCCTCCAAGCCTGGTCAGTGGAACAGCTACAAGCGAGGCCACTTCTGACGATGATATACCCGATATTCAACAACTCACTCGCGCGGTTATTGCGGAAACATGCAATGGAGACATTAACAGCATTACATCGAGCTCGGAACTTTCAGCTCTTGGCATAGACTCGCTCATGGTATTTGAAATTGAATCCAGCCTCGCCAAAATCAGCGAGCGTATCACTATCTCGACTGCTGAGTTAGCAGAATGCCTTACAGTCGGCGATGTTGAAAAGCTGGTATGTGCCTTCTACGGGAACTGATGGATTGCAAGATGTCTCTTCTGTATTTCTCTGTAGGACCCCTCCACCGCCATTTCGGCTATTGTCTGCAAATAGATTGCTGATACGTTTGTCATCGTAGGTCTCTTCCAAGGAGCAGCCTCTACCGCGCATTAGAGATGGTTCTACTTCCCCGGTATCAGTTGTGGATAGTATATCTATGTTTGACTCGACAGGCCCTACGGTCGCTCCAACGCCTGTTCCATTCCATTCATTTTCATTGGGTCTCGATAACTTCCTAAACCCTGACACTATAACGAAAATAACTCAGATCCTCAGACTTGAACAACAACCGGAGATCATCCAAACCCTCTCTTCTCCGGTCGGTAATCCTCAAGCGTCATCTCCTCCCCTTTTTCTTGTGCATGATGGTAGTGGAATCTGCACGCATTACCGCCGCCTAGGCTCTCTTGGTCGACCAGTCTATGCTCTACATGACCCGAAGTTCATCGATCCATTTTCGTCCTGGGCTACAATGAATGATATGGTTGAGGATTATTGTCGCGTCATCACGTCTACTGCTCAAGGTCCCTATCTCTTGGGGGGTTGGTCTTTTGGGGGTGTTGTAGCGTTCGAAGCGGCGCGTCGGCTAAAGCAACTTGGGCATGCAGTCATTGGAACTATCTTAATTGATTCTCCTCCTCCAATCAATCACCAGCCACTTTCATCCCGTCTGATACATGCTGTAGTGCAGCAGGGTAAGCTACCTAATACGGACACTGGTAAAGCTATTCAAGCCTTGATACGTAGTAGCTTTACAGCATGTGCGAGCTTACTCGGAGATTTTCATCCTCAGATGGTGCATGAAATGCCTGTCCCGAAACTTTATCTTCTCAGATCTCGCGAAGGTTGGAAATATCCGACAGATCCGCATATCATGACTGATGTTTGGGTACAAGACCGATCTAATCCTCAAGCAGCAATACAAGGTTGGGAGGAAGTGTCTCAATCAAAGGTTCGATGGGAAGATATTCCTGGTGATCACTTCCGGGTATTTGATAAGGTAAACGTGGACACAGTTACAGATGCCATCAGGAGAGCATGCTTGGAGTTGGAGGTGTCGTTTTTTCAAGATTCACCTAGCAGCTAATCTGTAGCGCTAATTGTGAGCTTCAATTCGAGTCATGATGTCTATTTCATCAGTCGCCTTCCCAGCTAATCCAGAAAATTAGTATCTATTCAAATTCTAGATGGAAATACCCCTTGTCCCCTCTATTTGTTACTCTCTTGTTACTCCGCGCTCAAATTTACCAAATTCTTCTCGCAGTCCTAATTCTATAAGTTAAAGTGAGCTAGCTGCCCGTCGCCTAAAAATGGGTACGTCTCTGCCATATCATCTAAATACGAATGCCCCAACGGACTTTGGAACAGGTCACTATCTACAACAAATGGGTCTATGAACGGTGCGGTGCCAGGGACCGTCCCAAGAGCATCTGAGGGTTCAATTACAGGTGGCTGGATTGCACTCGCCGTACTATCCTGTGAGAAGTCCTTTGCAAATACAGATAGGTATCGATAGTCATTCCACTGGTCATTTCTGCTTCCGTCCAAAGAAGATGCCACGGGAGTAGGCATTGTGGCTGTAGAGACCATAGTGTTTAAAGTGTGCGGGTTATTTGGGGATGTATGGTCGTGTCTTAAGACGCCTTGGACAAATTTCTGGGCGCTTTTGGCCATTTCGAGATATTTACCCATCAGGTTGAAAGTGTCAATGGAAGTATTGAGTGATCTTCGAGTTTCTGCGATAAAGGGGCCAACGGGATAGACGGTGATATAGTTCGATAAGTATAATGCAGCATCCCACTGATATCCAAAGAAGAAGAGCCACCCGGTAAGAGCATCACCATTTGTGAGAGCTTGGTGCATGATGTTCACGATGGAGACGGCGTGTTTCAGCCCACCCACGAGATGGGCATCTACCTGCCTCGTCCGAGGTAGATGCTGATGCTTCTGCATGAATTGTACAAAGGACTTTATGAGAAGTAGACTCAAGTGGTGATACTTTAATTCCAGAGAAAGACGTTGCTGTTGAATGTGGAGAGGTGCTTGGGGGTCGAGGTCAAGAATTGAATCCCAAACAATAGAGAAAGGACCTCCTCCGCCCGACCTGGAGATTGTCAGCACCGGTGGGATAGTTTCTACCCATCTCCGCATGACGCCAAGTTTTTGAGTCATAGACTCCGCGAATGATTCTAGGACAAACGGTGATTGTAAATTATTGCCGTGACCCTGACGTAACAATTCTCCTTTCTTTCTTAGAAAGGATGAGTGTACCAGATGGGCGGCGAGGATCAGTTTCGTAAGATGCACATGAAAATTTACCCATGCTCCGCACTGATTGTCGTTAGTGTTAGTTTCGTCGAGGACTGTGCACTGCCAAAAGTCGATTACAAGGCTTTCCTCAGCGATCGGTTGTATAAGTGGTGGAAGGCCCAATAATACGGCATAATTCCCGTCCAATGCAATCAATAACCGCCATATGTTGGATCGGAGCCGCTCATGCAGCGGAGCTGAGCCCGTAAATGAGGTAGTTTCGTGCAGTCCTAAGATTTGTGCCATCCGCACAGCCGACGCCAGGGTTGAACTAGCCTTGTTCAATGAACCTGCATTCAGGAAATATACAGATGAAAGAAGACGGCATTGCACCAGTTCTAATGTAGATTCTCGCGGACTTTCTAGCTGCAGTCGGTGTGACCTCTGACAAAAGCTCTGTCCCGCTAGACTCGCATCCCCCTTTTTGGAGTCTGCACCATAGTGTGTGTTGTCTGAACTATCGCGCAAGAGAAAAGTACTACCATATTGCATAGACAATGCTAGTAGTATGTCGATTAGAGCTGATGGTAAGCGTGCTTGCTGTTCTCCAGGCGGTATATCGCTCCAGAGTGAGTCATGATGGCGGCAAATCTCTTCCTTATCCAAGATTGGTCCTAACCAGGGATAGCCTCTCCAGAATAAGCTTAAGAATTGCCTTTCTTTGCTGCGAGTAAATGTCATGTGCCCCCCATTAGATTTACCCAAAGCCAGTTTCCCCTGATCCAGATTTTGCGAATCCGATTCAGTATAGTATCCCATACGCTGAATAAGTAAAGGCGCAGTCGAGGACGACGGTGAGCTACTATAACTGTCCCAGGGGCTTCCTTGTACATGTGTCGTTTTGCCTGTCTCATTGAAAATGGACAGGGATTGGCTGTTGCTCATTTGGGACACAGTGGGCTTCGTGTTACCATTATTTACCGAACCGAGGTCGGGAGGCGTTGGCGGTGATGTGTTCATCGTGGCTGCCGACTGCTGCTTTTGTAGCTGGTTCAGTCTATCTTGCAGCCGCTCGATCTCTCTAGATCCACAGGGTCAGCTAATACACGTCAAATACTGTCGCAAATCACTTATCATAGCGAGGCTGAACAAAGCTTTGAAACTAGGGCGCGTTCCAACAACAAATTGTACGTACCGTTTCGCTGCCGGAAGCGAATGTGCTTCCCATGGCATCGAATTTTTACATTTATCCCCCTTACTGCGACAGTTCTCGCACGGGCGGTTATCGTCACATCTGACCCTATTCAGTCGACATGAGTCACATGCACGTGCGACCTTCCTTCTCTTGCCGCTGACCCCGTTCGGAGGCGTTATAGACGCCGTTGGGGGGACAGGGCTCATCTGAGCTGAAAATGTGGTGAACATACTGAAACTATTCAATTCGTTAGCAGATATGGCGCAAGCTGGGGGGTCTTGAGCCCACATAACCTTAGAATGTAAACACTGGGGGATGATCTTAATTAGTGTGATGGGAGGAGGATACTTCGGGAAATTATGAACAGGCTCGACTACTACAGAATTGTCTTAATTTTGATGCTGAGGCTCATGCGCAATGGAAATGATTGAGAGGTGAAGTCTTCAGCCCCTAACATGTTCAATAATCGTACCCCAGAACATATGTAAGATAAGATAATTCTGCATATCGTACAATATAGCGTCGCATCGAGTATAGATATGCGACTATTTCCGGCCTCGATAATCCTATCCGTTGCATCTGTTTCACCTGACAACTCATGCGTACTAGGGTTTATGGCCGTGCCATCACGGCCGAGCGCCTGCTTACTAGGGCATGCTCTAGCGGCTGGTCGATGTCACTGCTGAGGAATAACCATGCCTCATTTGCCCTTCCCCTCGCTATACCCTCTTCCTTTGCCACAGGTGTATGCAAGTCTCGACAGGGTCCTCGCCATAGCACAATTAATAACTGGTTGGCCAGCTTACGGACAAACCCACTTGAATTTATTATATAACAACCACACGATTGCCATGGAGCGTACCATTCATATTCTATTAGTCATATTTCAATTCAGCAAAGATTGAATATCGAAAGCTTAAATACCCTTCTCTTCACAACTCTCTCGTGTATGGCCTTTTCATTCTACTATACAAAGCTAAGCTGCGGACACACCTGGCGAAGACTGTCAGTTGAAAAGAGTTCTAGAGGACAAGCAATACTTTGCGGCGCCCATGCTCACGGTATATTTGTACTCCCACACGGAAAGGCGAGCTGACAAGAGGATTGCCGATCCCTTACCCATCTTGCTTGGCAGCATATCAGGACCCCTGGCAATCATGGTAATACGAGGCAAATTTACTTGATGAAATCAGTGAAACGCTTTGCCTATGAAGGGTATAGAATAGTTGTTGTACATGACGCTATACTCTTTGTCACTTCTCAAAACTTGCGGCTGTGACAAATATTTCTATTGGGAAGGTCCTCGCATTGGGATCTCACGATCCAACCTTATCATGAGATCGACACTAAATTGCCGTTCTCCTATATCCCTGTAAGAGACCGCTTGGCAAGTTCCGTAACGCACGAGCCAGTAGCTGACTCCTGCATTGAGGTTTTTGGTTGAAGGACCTGTGCCAGCCAGCCAACCAGCCATTTACTCAACACATATCTTTTACGTAGTACTTGGAAAATTTAGCATGCTGAAAAATCTTGTCTGTGGAGAGGAATACCTGACAGGTTCAGTTGATTGCGCATATGAAATATAAGCTCCCCTATGATCCTGTATAAGTTTTGTACTATGCCCCTGAAAGGCCTGACACGGACTCTCAGACTATTAGTTTAGAACGCTAGCGAGAAATCTTTAATTATGTGGGTATATAGCAGTTTTGCATATCCGAAGTTTGGTTAAGCTCCCGGTAACTAGTACCGTTGAACCCTAGCTTTTGTATTGCGCTAACATCCAGAATCCTTGCGGAAGTACACCATAGTGCAATGTGACTAATCCTAATGCTCTTGAAGCAATTGAGCTTTGAACATTATCCAATGCACGAGCCGTGTACTTTGGATCTATCATTTAATGAGCAACGAGTTCCAGTATGATGTGTAGTCTTGGCGGTTGTCTTCCCATAAATAATTTGACCAAATTAGGAGAACGTGTCCCTCTCTTAGCATCGTGCAGTACGGACAGGTACGGGTGCTGATCCCTGTGCCTTAGTGCTTATCGGGATTTGTGCAGACGGCAACTAGAAGGTCCATCACGGACGTGTGAGCGGGGTGCATATAACGCGGTAACAAGGCTATGTATTGCCATAGATATCCATGTAACACGTATCGCATCTATGAGACGTCACTATTTCGTAATTGTAGCGCTACATAACTGCATAGGTCGCCTAGAAAGGGGCCCCTGTCATCAACGGGTAGGGCTGAGTCGTTTATCGTTGTTTATTGATTATGTTCTTGTTTATTTGTACATACCATAGTGCATATATACCTAGGTAGCCTGTAGTATAATGCAGCAAACCACTATATAATCTTATAATCGGTTCTCCAGGGTTAGATAAATTTCTAGGTTAGGCCAATTCGGGGTCACTCCGAACCTACAAAAAGCTTTAAACTAACAACTCGGGCTGTTCAAGTTAATTATCATTATTAGTCTATGCCGCTAATCTGCTGAATAAGGAATATTGTATCTGTAATCACGAACGCTTGGAAACCAACACACACGAACGTAGGCACCTATAGGGGAGGGGAGTGCATGACGTGTTCCGCGGCCGAAGCTGTACAGAGGCCGACTCATTCCGGCTGCTCTGCATGTTATCATGACCCGCATAGAACACATGTATCCAAGGTTGGAGCAACCTGTTGTAGCACCAAAACTTCGCTTCCATTGACCGTTTCCGCTTTTATACACCACTTGCCTACCTAGTATGAACCCGCAACGAGCAGTCGCCTCGCCTGACTGGGTCATAAATCACGGCGTCGTCATACGGGCATATTTTTTAACTAGGAGAATGGCACCATAGTCAGCCGCAATAGAATTAGCTTATCCCTACTCCTAATGGTACGGACATATTGAACTACAACTCCAATCAATGAATTCCTCCTAGGAGAAAGATTCCAACTACGTATGCCATTTTCTACAATAAACTCCCCCTCTTGCAGTGTCCACTTGAAGTCTAGCCTAGGATCGTCACTACTGCACAACACCATCCTATTCGAGCAATACCCGGCGTCTTTTTTCCCGCCCCGCCCTCGAGCCTGTACTGCGGAACGGCGCTTTATTATCAGACCGATATTCGGAATCCTTTTGAATCGCCTCTTGTTCACCAGGAAAGAAGCATACGGCGTGCAATCTTTAAACCATCATACCTCGTTTGTCGTTTTGTAAGATGACTATAAAACTAGAAATGCTCAACCATGCCCCATGCAGCAGAATGAAGTTGCTACCATACATGCAGACCTGAAAATTCACGTTGTCAACATGACCTCCATCGAGACTCTCTCTGCAACTATCTCTACGGAGGTGGCAAAGTTATCTAATTTGTTATTGGAGCTAGGATCGCCTGCTCCTACACTCGAGGAAGCCGGTTTCGGCGATTTCGCTCACGAAAGCGACACGCCTACGGGTGTCGCTCTGCGTGAGACCCGAAGTGCCATCCTCGTTGCTGCCCAGGACCTATTACAGCTAGTTCGGGGCCCCACAGAGCACATTCTTTGTCTGGCTTGGTCTGTTAGTCTACCCATCTTTCGTGATCTTGAAGCAAATCCAGCTTATGTGAAACATCATATCCCCGACAGGCCGCCGATACTGCGAACATAGACCTCATAACTCGCCTTAGAATCCCCCAGAATGTGCCTCTAGGCTCGTCTATATCGATTGAGGAGCTCTCCAAAGTGGTACGGTTGCCTGAGGACCTAGTAGCGCGCATTGTGCGATATGCGATTGGAAATGGGATCTTCGTAGAGAACAAACCGGGTTACATTGGACATTCGGCATCCTCGGCAGCATTGGTGCAAAATCCACACCTGAGCAACATTGTACACTTTGGCACCGAGTTCCTAGGTAATATCCTGCTCAAAGTGCCAGAGGCGGTTGTGTCTAAGCGCGACAATCCCGATCACGCGCCAGACGCAGCTTTCAACATAGCCTATCGCACAGACGAGTCTCTTTTCTCGCTATTTCAGAAGAATACAGACCTCAACACCAAATACCACGAGTATCTAGCTGGCAGGGTCAACACTCCATTATGGTCTGTTGATCGACTTCGTGCCGCTTTTCCATGGTCGTCAAGGGGGGATGTGACAGTAATCGATGTATGTACTCTGGTCGATAACCTAAGTCTCTCAAAACCGCGCGACACTGACTATTTGAAAATCAGGTTGGCGGGTCTAGTGGACATACAGTTCAATATCTCGCGTCATTAATGCCTACTGCCAAATTCGTAGTTCAGGATAGCAATAAATCCGCACTCGATATGGGTCGTCGCGCTGTAGAGATGTCGGCCAGCGATCCTTCGCTGTGCTCCCGTATCAGCTTCGAGGAGTACGATTTCTTCACCCCGCAACCGATCGAGGCCGATATATATATCTACCGGCACATCCTCCACGACTGGAACGATGCGGACTCGGTTAAAATCCTGTCGTCTCTATTGCCGGCTCTCAAACCTGGCGCGAGAGTTTTGATCAGCGAAGGCATAGTTCCTGCGCCACCAGCTAAGCGTTTAAACACACTAGCTACCAAAATGATAAGGTAAAGAAGTCCTCTCAGACAATGTTAACCTTAAAACTAATTCGAGGTGCAAACACAGAATCGAAGACATGTTTATGCTGGCAGCGCATAATGCGCATGAGCGAAGTGTCGTAGACTTTGTGTCTTTGTTTGACAAAGTTAGTCCGGCTGCATTCAAGCTCGTCGGGGTCACATCAGGGACCGAGGCGGGAGCTTTCCAATCATTGCTAGAATTTGAATATCTCGGGTTGCCAAATTAGCCTTAGGTTGCCGCCTCAAATAAAAGTCCTGTTGTGAATATGTAGTCAATGCTATCTCCGCACCCAGAGGAAGCCGTTAATTATTATTCTGTGAGGTCTCTATGTGAAAGTGCGTCTGGGAATTTCCTGTCCGTCTGTTTCTATAATGCTTCCTTGCGTTATCCGTGGAAAGAAAGGCAGGCAACTGGTTCGGCGGACGAGGTAGCACTTCCATTGGCTAGGTTCTAACAGCCTTGTATGACGAAATGCGGATGGGGTCATTGATCAGTAGTGTAATGTCTGAAACAGACGTGAAACCACCCTACTATGTTGTTACTTTTTTCTCATGCAGAGATTAGCGCATGACCGGAAATAGAGTTGCTACTACATATACGACGTTGGTATGCTACTAGATATCTAGGCTTGTGGTATACCCAGGCCTCAAGTTCGTTGAGCAGCGATACAGAGGGTATGCGAAGTGAGCCGACCTGCCGTTACTACAAATTCTAAATTACAATCTCTCTATACCAATAAGACCGTTGAGCGCACATTTAAATGCGTGAAGCTCTTTCCTCTTCCATCTCTTGAAGTAAATGATAGTGGTACTATTGCTGTGGGAATAGTATACCAAGTGAGCCATGATCAGGTCACTATATAAATAAACATAAACATCGTCCTTCATAAAACTTCCCATTTTACTTCCATGCAAGTAGTAGACTAGTACAGTCTGGACATAGGCGACGTCGACTTAGTTGTTTTTCTTCTGGCGACCTGTTCATTTTTTGCGCAGGGAGAAATTAGGCTTCTTCCACTTGGCGATAAAGATGAGGTATGTCATGAGCGCCGCAATGGTGTAATTAAAGAGGATGAAGCCGATGAAAATGCCCACATTATTAGCACGATCACTGTAGTTAAAATCATATTGTGTTACCTAATCAACCCATTTTGTTAGCAGTCATTCATGGAAAATAGACCGAAACGGGGGAGCGAGAATGACAGCTCATGCGAATGCACGACTGGTGAAAAGCTAATGAGTACTTACATATTCATCTCCATTCGCGTATGGGCAGTACGAGCAATTCCCCATGGCACCGGGATCCACCAGATACCCTCGGCCTAATGATGAATTGAAAAAGGCCTCGGCATACTCGCCGCATGTCTGACCACTGGGCGCATGAAACACGGACAGCTCTGACTTAGAGCACTGTATATCAAGGCCATGCATGGCGTTGGTAGAGAGGCTCTCGACGAAGTAGAATAGCGGCGACACATTGTAAAACCAGCGCCATCCAGTCGGCGTCAAGGGCGGTGGGGAAAGAGGCCCATTGAATGTATTAATGATGAGCCAGACAAAACCGGTAGCGACCTGGGCGCCGTTGACAGTAGGGAATACAGACGCGATCAGACATGCGATGCTGGCCACAAAGATATGATAGAGCTCATACATGATGAACGCATAGCCGGCGCGATCGCTGGCGTAGAAGTAGCCTGCCGAATAATACCAGAGCAGCCAGTAGATCAATGCGCCTACCAAGGTGAAGGGGATCTCAACAATGAAGGCACTCAGTGTGAAGACAGACCAGTGGTATACGCGCGACTCCTTTTCGCGAGCGAGGAACTGGTCACGAAGAAGGATAAAGCGCGGTTCGATTTGCAATGTGAGCACAGGCCCGGTGATGATACCGATGAAGATGGAAAATATGCGATTACGTGAGTCAGTCAAGCTGTCTCCAAGCTGCAGGAATGTGAGCGCGTTCACGAGTCCCATGAAAATGTTCAATTGTATCTTGCCAATCACGTAATCGGGGTCCCGCCAGTAGTTGAGGAATGCGCGCCGAACAACCACCCGTATTTGTTCTAAAAGCGAGCCAGCGTAGGTCGAGCCGTCTTCATCGTCAGCATCATCGTTCTTCTCTTGCGACGCCGAGACCTGTCCAGAGAGTATCTTGTCAAGCCGTTCTCTCATTGCTGTGCATTCATTCGATTGGATCCATATTGTCGCCCAGTCTACCGAGTCGCTAGCCGACGACTCGAGCACGTAGTCGGCTGGATTCTCTGTCGTTCCGCACGGGCGAGTGTGTCGGCCAAAGTACTCGACGAGCGTCTGACACTTGTGACCCAAGGGCCCAAAATACGCTGTTTTCCCTCCCGGTATGAGCAGGAGCAAGGAATCAAATTGCTCAATGAGTTCATATGATGGTTGATGGATCGTGCAAAGGATCGTTTGTCCAGCGTCGGCCAACTTGCGCATGAGGTGGATAATGGAGAAAGCAGAGTCGCCGTCAAGTCCTGAGGTGGGTTCATCCAAGAACAGCAGAATATCAGGTTTTGCCGCCAGCTCGACGCCAATACTAACTCGCTTGCGCTTTTCCAGACTAAGACCCGAACCTGGTGTACCAATTAGGGCATCCGCCACATCGCCCATATCAAGCATTGAAATGACCGTCTCGACGTAATCGTATTTCTCTGAGATTGGAACGGATTGGGGCTGTCGTAATCGTGCCGTGAGTCGTAGCGCTTCGCGAACAGTTGATGTGCTCAGATGGACATCTTGTTGTTGTACGAAGCCTGACCGTCGATTCATCGATCGTGGAAGAGGGTGGCTGTCGAGATAAAGCCCGCCGGATATAACTCCAATAGAGGTCCTCTGAGCTAACGTATCTAATAGTGTTGTCTTGAGTACGGCTATTGTTAGCGGTGCGTTGTCGCCATCACTACGGCTCTGGTTCCAGACGTACCTTTCCGGCCCCCGAAACACCCATCAGGGCTGTCATGGCACCAGGTTCCAGCCACCCTAATATCACAGTTAGACCGAATCATTTGGGTCTCATGGAAAACTCACCAGAAACATTCTCAAGCAGACGACGGTGTTCACCACCCACTTCAATATCTAATGAAATATCTTTCCATGCAAAACGGCGCTTCGATGATTGAATTGCCTCATTTGTTGTAACCCGTGTGTTTTGAACAAGGGCATTACTGGTATCCGAATCTGGGACAGCAGACTTCTCTTCGTCCGAGGTTGAGGCTGACGTGACCATGGCTCGTTTCTCTACCGCGCCCGTACTATAGAAGATAGTAGACATGCGACCGGCGGGGGTCTTGAATCGCTCCATTCCAATGCTTCAGAGGGTCAGTGAGAAAGTCCCCATTTGAAGTATGCAGACTTGGACTTACGCGACCGTGATCGAAAAAAAGGCCCAGAATGCGGCATTGATACCAACATCTCGCCATAAGTTACTCTGAAAAAACTCATACACAGTCTCGAGATACCGTCGTCCAGAAACAACCAAGTCACCAGCGACCGAACTCTGTACGGCGCAGGTCTGCAGTGCCATGTCGGTGTAGGTTGGACCACGGGGAACTGTATCAAGTGGGCTGCATTGATATCCGCTTGGCCCAAATTCGTTCAACATGACGGACTCAAACGCATAATACATAGGCTAAGAGATCTGGATTAGGACTGATAAGAGTTTTTGGATGGGCGGAACACGTACATTCAGATATCGAAGCCAACCAAGCCAGTTCTTCATACTAGGGGGGTTAATGTAAAAGCCGGTGTATATGATTAGCGAGTTCATCAAGATTCCTACTGGAAGCACTGCTCGAGTCGGACTCGTCGTGAACACCGCAATGGTACGGAACATGACTCCCATAGAGATCAGAGCGACATAGTTGACAAAGTACCAGATGAAGAATGGCCCTGGTTCTCGCTTGAAGTTTACGAGGAAATATATGGGTAGGTTATATATGATGAAAATGGCTTTCCACGGTATGTCTGCCAGAATTTGTCCGAGGCCGTAAGCACCAGGTCTATAAAAGCACAGCGCACGCTGCTTGAGCAAGATGGGCCGCTGGGCGAAGGTATTGCCAAATTCTGCTGTCGCCTGAAGGCACATGATAAGAACACAAAAGAACAAGGCCGAGGAGCGCGTATATATCCCCTGCGTTACCGCTTGCTGATCACGGAATAAGGTTCCTAAAGTCAAGGCCTGCACGATGGTTCCAGCCGCCTCGGCAATCCAGGTGCTTCTGTCCGTGAAATGTATGCGGTAGTGGCGAATCGTACACTCATAAATCTGTCTATACAGCGGTAAGTGGTAACTTAATGCTGTGGGCGCTGGTGACTCCTCGATCTTGGATGCTGCAAGAGCCTGCTTAGAGTAGTATTCGCTGTCTCGAAATCGCACTTCGAAGTCATGTGCAGTGATAGGCACAGGAGGGCCGGACAGCTTAGAGCTAACGTGACGTGAGTCAGGATCCCCGGACATTGATGTAAGGAAATCTGTTAGAGAGGTTTGAGGCGAGCATTCAAATCCCATGTTCTCGAAGTAGGCTTTCGACTCGCTTGTTGGCCCGAGATAAGCAACACGGCCCTCATTTAACACGAGAACCTTGTCGAAGCAGTTGGCAATAGCATCACTAGCCTGATATAGCGACATGGCAGTACAACACTGGCTCTGTGTGGTATACTCTCTCAGCAACCTGGCAATGCGGATCGCGGTCGACGAATCCAGACCACGAGTAGGATTGTCATAGCATTGTACACTAGACACAATAGTTAGCAGGATAGTATCCCCAGGACTCTTAACATATTCCATACCTTGCTCGTGTACAAAAAGCCTCTGCCAATGTCACACGATGTCTTTGGCCGCCACTAACTCCGCGCACATAGTCGTTCCCCACAGGCACGTCGGCCACGTGCGCGAGTCCAAAGAGCTTCAAAATAGTCTGTAGATCTTCCTCCAGTTGCCGAGATCTGTTTTTCAAATCGGTAGGCATTCGCGCATTTAGGGCGAATCGTAGCGTAGTACCCACCGATAAGCTGTGAAAATGAACATCATCTTCGCCTACAAGATCGTCTCCATAAGTATCGTGAAGGGGCTGGTAAAATTGGACTTATTTAGCTTACCAGCAAAAGCGACCTCACCAGGCCGGCGGCTCTTAATCGTCTCGGCGTCTATACCACCATACAAGACACGCCCACCTACGCCAGCATACTCCTCTCGCATGTTAGCAAGAGTCTTGAGGAAAGTTGTGCAACCGCTTCCGGGTTTGCCGATGACCATCAACATCTCTCCGCCCCGTAAAGCCCCTGACATGGAATGCAGAAGTGTTCTTGATGGACCGGGATTGCTAGACAGGTAAGTCGCCGGGTTAAATTTCTGATGGTAGTTTCTCAAGGCTGAAGTCACTGTGGGTGCTTCTTGATGCTGTTACGATAGTCAGTATGATCATTCCAGGTTGGCTTGAGAAAATTAAGCCTTACGCCTATTCCAGCTCCTCGAACTGTCAAGTCACGGATGATGACATCATGTTGTGATAAACCGCTTGCTTGCGAATTGTTCACGAAAGCCGAGACTAGATCCTTGATTTCGTCTTTCTCGTCCGCTGCGAGGTCACCCTCGTGCAAGTCAAGAGACTCGAGACTCATCGTGACAACAGGGGGCCGATAGAACCTGGAATTGCTTCCTTTGCACGATGCCTATCTCGAGAATAGCGCTCTATATGAGCTTCGAGGCCACAATCTCTTTAAAGGTCTTTGAGACGAGGCTGAGTAAAGGCTCCTGAGCAATGATACAAACACCTCATGATGTTGGGATCGGTAGGAGATGTCCTTACTGTGTACGCACGGTCCACTACTAACTCATTATTCACGTCCTATTCGCTTATTAATCTACGGTTGAATGAATTTCCCACCAAGTGTTCTTCACTCAATCCTGTCTTCCCAGTACTGTAGATTACAGGGAGATATCAACTAGGGCACGTATTTCCTGAAACAGCAATATCGACCCGTATCAGAATAGGTTAGATTCCTTCGGAACACCGGAATGGCGGGGCGGAATACATGCAGTGCCCAAGACCCACTATGCTCCCTGCACATTGATTCTTATATTTGAGTTTCTGCGGAAGCTAACCCTAAGGAGTATGTCACCTTCAGGTCTAGCTCCGGAGGACTGGTCTTCAGAAGCAAAATACACCAAAGGAGGCTTCCGCGTGATGCAAACAATCCCATGAAGCAGCGTCCTATCCACCTGCTGTTTTGTTCCAGGATGCGTTTTGTACACATCATCATGCTACTACTAGATTTGATAAGAAATAGCAAGGGTGTCATGTACAATGACATAGTCATAATATCATATAATGACTCTCATACTTTATGTAGATTCATGTAATAAGTGAGTAGATTAGCGTGGAAGTAGTTGGCTAATTTTCACCTTATCCCCTTCCATTGTGCCACCACACTCGCATCATGGCTGACCAGCCTTTCGACCCGGATGTTTATACCAAAGCCGGTGTGATCACTAAGTCATACTACCGTGATGTTTATCCTGCCGTAGACCCAACTCGCCCTGATCTCTCCCAGGCGGGCAAGGTTACAATTGTTACGGGCGCTGGAAGGGGAATCGGAGTTGTATGTTACCATTGCTTGCCTCTAACACCCGATTTAGGGATAATTTAACTTCGACCTGAGGGCTTATACACAATGTACAGGGGATAGCTCTCGCCCATGCCAAGTCTGGTGTTCGAGGACTAGTCCTCGTTGGCCGTACTGCGGACAATGTTGAAAAGGTCAAGCAAGTCATAGAGACAGAATACCCATCCGTCAGTGTACTAGCTATAGCTGCCGACGTTTCTGAAAATGCAGCCGTGAATGAGCTGTTCGTCAAGGTCAAAGAAACATTTGGAGTTGCCGACACTCTCGTGAATAACGCCGGGGTTATCACCACGTAGGTGCTTCCGTCTTTCTGTCAGCCTAGCGTATAAGTATATTAACGCGCAGATGAAGTCCTCTAGAGACGGTGGAGAAAGTATCTACTGATGTTTGGTGGAACGATTTCAATGTGAATGTCAGAGGTACCTATCTTGTTTGTGCATCATTTCTCCGTCTCGCGGCGGAGAATTCCACTACGAAATCCACCATTGTAAACATCGTGTCCAATATCAGCCTCAAACCGCCTAGCCTAAGTAGCTACTTCAGCAGCAAAGCAGCCCTTATGAAATTTACCGAGGTCCTACAGGTTGAGAACCCCGGGGTAGCAGCTTATACTGTCAACCCGGGGCTCGTACACACAGACGCTACCTTGGAAGCATTTACACCCTATGCTAAAGACACCGGTACGTCACTAGCATCCTAGCCAGTTGAATATCGCGCGCAACATGGTTGCTAATCTCTATTGTTGTTATCAACGCTAGCGGCCCTAGTAGGCTCCGTAACCGTCTATCTATCCGCCAGGCAGCCAGATCATCTAAAGGGCCGACATCTATGCGTGAATTGGGACGTAGAAGAACTGGAAGCTCGAAAGGAGGAAATTGAGAAGTCCAACCTTCTCACGTTAGGACTCACGCTTCAATGTTAATAGAAGAATAAGCAGTCTTGACTTCCACCAAACCATATAGTAATTTCCGAGCAAAGAGCCTTCCCATTCTACCGTATTAAAATGAACTTTTAAAAAGCGCAGAAACTCAAGGTAGAGTGAAGAAACTATCGCTGCCAAACGGGAGATTTGGAAAGTCAGCGAGCACACCTGTAATCCCGTCACTATAAGCCGACCAAACATCGGGGTTTGTCCAATCCGTCCAGGACCATAATGCATCGCTGTTCAGCTCGGACGGATCCATTGTCACATTCATGTCATACCAATCGGCGTTCCTCTGTTTGTTTAGGTCCGGCGAAAGCGCCCTGTGATTATCGGGCTTCAGTATCTGGACTAAGCTGTCCACCTTCAGACAGAGAGAATGTGTCAGCATCGCAGCCTTCGCGGCTACTGTATTCCGATCATCTGCGGCGTTAAAAATATCATGTGCTAGCTGTACATGGCGGCGGGCGTTCGGGGCATAATCGCAGAGGGGGTAGGCCATGAGGAATCCTACTAGGGTAAGCAGAGCGTTCCACTGCCACTGGTACACCTCGCTGCACCCATAAAGCATGTCTGTAGCCGACATGACGCGATGTACTAAATCTATTGTTGCCATTGCATGATTAAGGGCAGTCGTTGCATGAGCATCAGCTTGTGGGCTACGCTGTGGGACCAAAGAACCGCTGGGAAAGCATATCTATGTGGCGGTAAGGTTAGTATTTGGCTGGGAGGCCGTTTGATAAGAAGCAGTGAAAAAGGTGGTTAAATTATGTAGTCGGCATAGGTACGCGAGTTGAGATATCACTTACAAACGCCCTGTGTAACCCGATTATCTCTTCATAGTACTGCAACTCTAAAAGCACTTCGTGAAGTAGCTGAGAAGGGCTAGTGTCTGTGACAGCATGTATCCAGTCAGGGGTCCTCCTATGTTCCACATGTAGAGGACGTCGGATCATTGGGCGTAGCTCTTTATCCCGCCACTCCCGAAGCTGAGTAAGCTTTGTAGATAGCAATGCAGCGCGTGACTCGACATCCGCAAAACGATCGGTGCCAGTCCGCGGCGAGTGGCGGGAACATGCGTCAATGACGGCGAGCGCGTTCCAGGTGAGACGAATTGACTGACTGTGATATATGGATTCGTCGATGGCGGGCAATGCACAATTTATATCGGCAAGCTGCACACCAATGGGGCGTCCGAGGAGTCGCGCACAACGGAAGTCTAGGTGAACTATAGTCCACCATATGCGATGGGCTAGTGGAGCATCCGGATCCGTCTCTGGTAAGCCGTGGTGTAAGTTCAATGTGTGAGCTGCGCGCATAGCCAGACCAATCATGTTATAGGCGCCTTGGTATTCACCGACATCGAGCATGTAGAGGGCCATTAGAATGTAACATTGTACATGCTTTAGTGACGGCTGTGCAAATGCGTCAAACTGGCTAGTCGAAGCATAACAACGACGAAAGTAGGCAAGAGAGCAATCTCCATGCTCCGAGTGTAGACCCAGCAATCGACGATGTAGCCCAGCACTATGAAGACGAAGCAGGCTTAGTGCTAGAATACCATCTGTCAGCGACGCACCTCGTTGCTCTAGGCCATCGGGGGACCAAAGCGTAGGGTAAAGAGCCTCGATGTGTGGACGGCTAAGGATGGGTGTAAGTGCGTGCCATCTCTGCCAGTACATATCCAGCAACTGCAGAGCCTGAGACTTGGAGAGCTCCATGCGAGGTCCCCCCTCCCTAGTCGCATTGAAGGCCAAGGGACGAGCCAGGGAGCCATATGATGGCGGGGACTCATCAGGGAAGTTAGGCGACAAATGCGAGATGGAGGAGCAAAATGCGTTGATCTTAGACATGAATCCTACGGTCGAATCCATCCTTCCTAACCTAGACGCTGGCGTGGTTGCCCCCGACGGGGCAGCAGCCGAGGAGACCGGCGTCGATGGAGTCAGGGCGGTAGACGCGCCGGTCGATGAGTCGACAGTCTCAGTAGTCGCAACGGTATTGACGGCGGTAGTAGTAGCAGTAGTAGTGGCAGATGTAGCGATAGAGGCCGCCCGCCTAACCCCCGCAGTCTCCATTGCTGGGCCAAACCCAGGTCGGGTCTCTATGGACCGACTGGTAGGAGACGAAAAGAGGCACTGGACATTGTTGGCCACGCACCTGGAACAGGGGGTTTCAGTGTCACATCGCACCCGATGCTTGCGGCAGTAGTCGCAGGCACGGGTCACTTTGTAGCGCTTGGGGTTGCGCTGTGACGACGTGCCACCAGAGGGCGAACTAGAGGCGAATGTGTAAAACATTGCCAAAGCCTGGGTGTGGTGGAGTTGGAAACCTCGGCAGTTGTTGGTTGTTTGGGTATATACTACATATAAGTAACTAAAGTGTTAGAGATTAAAAGGCGGGGCAACAGCAACCAGGTGTACGGAATGATTACCGAGCATGAACCACGAGTTTTACGTTTATTACATGGATTAACAGACCCTACAAATACATGATCTAAACACATAAAAAATAAGCACTTATGCAGCCCACCGTAGGTGAAATTAACCAGCTACCTTGGCAAGCTTCCCAAAAATAAAACATAGTCCTAATAAAAAAATAAAAAAATAAAAACATCCTTAAAATATTACACATAAAAATAAAGATAATTTTATAAATGTTTTATCTTTTTTTTTTATAATAATATCTTAAGATACTAAAATATATTTTATTAATAGTATCATAAAAATGAATTATTATCCTTTAACTTATCGTGAAGGACAAACGCGAACGTCCTGGTCGCTGGCCCCGCATGATCACTTGTCCATCTGAGATAACTGCTATTTCCATGGTTGATGGATATGCCTGAGTAACAGGGCGGTCGCAAGCTGTTATTGTACACGTCGATGTTGGTACTTAGGCCCTTGAGCAAGGGATCATAACGCGTGCGTTGGTCGCATGCCTGTCTTCATCTTCTTCGGCCTATGCCCCTCCACCGAATCAGGGGGACTTCCTGGATCCCGCACAGAGTGCGCGCATTGGCTGCAAGAACACCATAACCAAAAGGCCATCGTCCGATAGTACTGCAGGTACGTGGGCGAGTTTCGCCCCGAGCGTAATGTAAAGCAGACGGTATCCCGCGCATTGCAATTTGCTAATACAGCTCCGAAGGGGCCGGTTTATATCGCTGCTACTCGAGAAGCCCTTGCAGAGGAGCTACAGCCGTATTATCTACAACAAGAACAGTGGGAACCGGTTGGACCAAGCGCACTCCCCTCGAATGCTGTATACCAAGTGGCTTCCGCGCTAGTTCACACAGAACGGCCACTTATCAGTGAGTAATAATTGAACTCATCTTTTTCCTATTCCAGTAATTTGCAGGCCCCCTATATGTCTCGGGAGTTCTGAACAGGAGGCTTTTCCTTGCTGGGGTACCAAAAGAGTAACCACTGACTCCAATGTATGCAATGTTTATAGTTACTGGTTATTCGGGTCGTGATTGGCGCAATCCTGAGGCACTAGTTACTCTTGCGGATTGAATCCAGGGAATACGTGTCCATAATACTGGTGGCAGTGACATGTGTTTGTTTCCCTATGTCTCACATCGCTTCGGAAGGTTTCCGATTCGCAAATCATAACTACATATAGAAGCCAACGTGATCTTTGTGCTCGACTGCGATGTTCCTTGGATTCTGGTCCTGAACTCGCCACCATCGGACGGCACCAAAATCTATCATATAGACAGCAACCCTCTTAACCAACGGATTCTTGTGTCGTTTTTCCCTGCGCATGGGCGCTGGACAGCCGATAACTTTACGGCCATGAATCAACTGGTTGACGTTATCAAGAATAACGAACGCCTCGCCACATCTCTCCGAGCTCGCAAAGCCGCTCGAACAAAAGTCCACAACACGGCTCCAGCCGACGTGTCCTCTCCGGTCTACTTAGATGACGGAGGCTTTCTAGACGTGAATAGTATTAGCCACCTGTTGAAGACTTAGTTGACCGACTCCACGTTTGTCATCGAAACCGTAACATCTGCGCAAGCTCTGTCTGATCACAGTCCTCTGGGCAGTTGGATTAACTGCGGTGGCACGGGGATTGGATGGAGCAACGGTGCGGCCCTTGGAGTTAGAATGGGACTGGCAGAACTTGCTCATCGTGGTGGTCTCAGTCCTCGCTTGGTCTGCCAAGTCGTCGGTGATGGTAGTTTCATGTGCGCAGCCCCGTCAACCGTGCTATGGGTGGCCAACAAATACGTTGAACTATTTTTTATTACTATAAACTATTATTTCAAAAAATGAAATAAAAAAGGAATATTAATAATAAAAGTGGCTTATTAAAAATAGCTCATAATTTTCTAACTTCGCTTAGGTTTATAAACAACAGTAATTATTAAGCATATTTTCTGCTCCATCAACTTTATTAAAACTGGAAGGATTAGGCTTCCAGTTGTCCCGAGGTCGCACAACAACGTCCTAATATACACTCAGTACTGTGGTCGTTAAAGAACCATATGATTAAGTCCAGATAAAGGCATCCGAAAGCCCAAATATCAAGAGCTGGGGAGCCCTGGGGCACCTCACGATCGGACTCCGGTGCTCGATAAGTATTATTTTTGACCAATATTTCGTTATTATCTGGAAGGATATCGTGAACTCTACTTTACTTTTTCACCGCAAAGTCTGCTTCATCATGCTTCTTTGTATGTTATGAGGTTAGCTAAGACTTTAGTATTTCCAGAAGCAGCGTTGGGAGGATGGTCTATCTTATATTTGGAACTGGGAAACTATGGTGGGCTTTATGAATCTTCACTCGACGAACGGTAGAGAAAAAGCCTTGGTTTAGGAATGCCAGGTTCCCCAGATCATCAGTTCCAGGCTTGATGAAGGGGAGAATAGTATCAGGAGTAAAGGAATAAAAACGAGCCTTCTCGTCATGGTCTTCTGTTCCTGCAAATTAAGGGGCTAACACGGTCCATTAGTGGTCACGAAAGAGGATTATATCGTTATATGCCCAACCTCTAGACTTTGATGGAAACGTATAGTTGGGATCCGGGTCAGAATTTACACTTCGCTTGACAAGGAAACTCCCAGGAGTAGTCGTACTTTGCCGGAGCGGCAAATCGGAATCTGTAACATTCTCCGTGATAAAATCGCGAATCAGCCTCGCCTTGCTAATGAGATCTAGAGTGGCAAATATTTTCTAACGTAAGGTAGGAGGCGTTCTATTATTACGGTCCTGAGGTTATTGGCGCGGGCAGATATCGTGAGCAGAAAGTGATTGTGTCGTAAATATTTTATCAAGTAGACTTTGGACGGCCGTTTCGGTCACAATAGCCTTTAATTAGTCTAGCGGAAGGAACTTTTTCCCGTCGGCGGAGGTGATAAATTTGCCTCGCAAGGCTTCTGCCATTCCTGAATGAGGATCAAGAGGTTCTGACCAGGACTCAACAAGTGTATTTCTTGTGGTCTTCCACCATCTTTCCCTTCACTATGCGTACCAGCATATAAGGACTGTGTTACCTCCGGAGCCCTGTACCCCAAATTGATTTGAATAACTAAGTCTGGAACCCCAAACACCACCTCGGTGGGAGGTAATAGATCGTGAATGTCTCTGCCTGGAGAACTTTGCTGGGAAACTGCACTGTTAATCTAGATACTGTAAGTGTATTTCTTCAAATATCATCGAAGATTAAATACTAACCGATTGTTCAACTTCTTCGCGTACACTGCCGTTCGCCCGCATCTCTCTATAGCTATGATGGTCCCTAGTGATTGGCTCCCTTGCCGGGGTACCCTGGATGGTAATGCATTGCCTGCTAGCAATACTGGCCAATAGATAGATTAGTATACGTCCAGGTTGAAGACTCCTTTTTCTTTATATCGAGTAAGGTTTATATCTAAACTTTTGAGAGAGGGCCCAAAATTCAAAGTCATTAGGCGGAGGTTATTTTCGTAGCCTTCACTCGCTGGAAGCCACCTCGCATGCGCAAGACCTGCATTATGACTGCAGGTTTTCTACCTGCAAGCTACTACGATATGCTTGGCGGGAATAGCATAAGCTTAGCTGCGGTTTATTTCTGCGGGAGGTAGGAATCGAGACGTCGCGTTTGTCAATGGACCGCAATTTTTCCGACAAATGAATAAGTGAGCGTAGTAGTCACCCCCAATGTCATGCAGTGGCGTCGTTGAGACGCTCCCTCGCAGTGGCTGAGCATCATGTCGCTAGCAGACTCTGATTAGGAACTTGATCATACGCCTCGAAGCCAGAAAGTCCAAGGAGTCGCTGGCATCCATCCCTTGGGTGCATAACTTTCCCTCTCTTTGCGCGGTTACTTTTCTTCTTCTTTCACTTGATTGAACCTTTATCGCCCACTACACGAAAACTCAAATTAAACGCAGCACAATCCACATGGAGCA
The DNA here is from genome assembly GCA_037356055.1 of Xylaria sp. Z34. Lineage (NCBI taxonomy): Eukaryota > Fungi > Ascomycota > Sordariomycetes > Xylariales > Xylariaceae > Xylaria > Xylaria sp. Z34. Next base: position 14,775 of record JBAWJW010000004.1, on the reverse strand, counting down.
AATCTTCTCTGTTTCAACCAGAAATGTTGACTTAGCCATGCTCACGACGTTATTGAAGAGGAAATTTGGCCGTGGAGGATATCGTATTGAGATGCGACATAGCACCTACAGGGTCTATGCCAGGTACGGCCTAACCCAGGTAAGTACACTGGTTATTCAAATAATCATACAAAGAGATTTTCAATTCTAACATTTGTAATAAGGACGAATTCGAAGCCCTATACAACCGAATGCGATGACACCGACTCCACGACCGCGGACCATATCTTAACAAGGAGACAATCGAGGTTCTCCGTTAGGCCAACATAGAGCATTTCTTACCGAGCAGGAATTGTCATGCAACTCTTAAGACTTCGGCGTCATGGCATCATGAATACGGACGTATAAACGAACTATCTTTTGGAAACATCAGGAGGTTCCTTGGGAGCTCTTTCTTAGCCTAAGTAGGTTCCGGGATTTTGTCTCTGATCGCTTCGCTGTATCCTTTAAGACCAATGAGATTAGGCACTTATATCATTATAAGTTATAGTTCTTGGAATACTTAGTCCGTGTCTGATTCTCCCTTGAGCTATGATAAAGTGGTCCTTCTTGAGTTGGTGCACCACATTACTACGCCTGTGGTTACAATAATCGTTGTGAATATGTTGATTGCTCCGTATATTCTACCATCTTCATTACCCTAAGGCAAAAGTTCATCCATTTTGTCTTCGGTAAAGCTTAGTACCCGAGAGCCTTCTCTCCGCCGTATAAACTAATTATATCACCTTGGTAGGACTCAGTAAGTGTGAAATTGTCTAAGTATGTCTACAGACGAAGTCTGTAGACAACGTCTGCAGACGGTGCCATCGGCGGTATGTGATATTGATAGCTTTCTCGCTCCTCGGCGATATCTTCCAGTTTACGCTTAACTGCCTTGTACAGACGCGCCTCCAATAGTTGTCGGTCCGGGGCGATGCTGGCTATGTGACGGACAAGGCCATATATTTCTGTGCCTTGCTGTATCGGATGTCGTCGAATAACTGCTGCTTAGTACGCGGCAAGATTAGTAACCTTCTAGACGATGTTTAAGTCTGGGATGCCGATAAGACGATTTTTGCGGTGGATCTAAGTTAGACTTCCTTCAATACTAGAAGATACACAGAGTGGTATCGGTGGCACATCTGTACCCGGCACCTCAAGGAGTTGATCCAGCTGGCAGAAGACGGCCATCTCCGGGACGAATCATCGTTAAGGGAGATAACGATGAATGGGTGTCATATAAGATCGAAGCACTTCTGCAGAGGAGGGTCGTATTGTCTGGACATGAATGGATTTGCGTGAGAAACCGACCATTCCTATATACATCTCCAGGTTGGCTAGCGTCTTCGGCTGGTTCCTACAACGTTTGGTACAAATGCTGTGAAAGCGGTACAACGGTGTGGTGCTTAATAGTATCCGATGTACCGTCATTGCCTATTGTTCCTTGGGCGTGCGGATATCTCGGCACATCTTCGAAAGCATTAAGATCTGGCAGGGATAAGATATAATTGAATGTTCTTAAGTAAGCATATCGTCCACCAGACAAGGGTTCTTGTAAAGGCACTGGGTCCCACGCAATATAAGTAACCAGCACGCACAGCCGTAAGGGCTATTCTGCGTTGCAGCTAGCCCAGTCCACCATAACTCTAGATACATGGTGCCTTTAGAGCCCCTCTCTCACTTCCTGAGCGCGTTAGGCCTCTGTGTCCGTTTCTCTTAGATTTTCTGCGCCTTGCGCTTTCGGTTCGTCCCAGTGCGTGGGAAGGTGTAAAGCGCGCCCCGCGTGCATAACACAATCTAACTTATGACCTAGTTTCTTCAACAAGAGAAACAGGAGCTTGCTCGGGGAATGGCTGCACAACACCAGGGTTAAAATTGATATGCGGTCGAACATCGGAATCAAAATTTGAAAGGAGGTGAGTGAGATCAGTTGCGACCTCGTGTGTCTCAGACACAGAAGACGAATCTAAAGACTTCATTGTGGTATCATTGGAGACTGATGGTTCCGCCTTCGTTGATTTCTGTCTTTCTTTGACTGTGCTTGTAGAAGAGGGAAGATTGATGGATTTTACTTTCGGGAGAGCCGACACGATATCAGAGAATAGTTGCCGAGTTGTAATCATTTGGGCGATTGGATCTTGACCATAACTTGTAGTGATAATCCCGTGTAAATCGCTTCCTGAAACAACCCAAGAACCGGATGTTCCAGGTGCTAGCATGACAAGTTAGCGTATATAGATATGGAAGAATAGATAATTATCGCACGTGAGATTAACAGCGTAGAACATACCTAATGCCTCGTTCAGTAGTATCCTCATCGTGCTGAATTCAACTCCAGCCATGCGTATCCTGCTGATGCCAGGCAGTATTCTTCCCCGTGCCAATCTGTTAGGGCCAAGCAGAATCGTTACTTCCAAGCCTGGGGGGGTAACCGCAGCTTCACTCGTCACCAGATGCTTGATTGACCTGTACTCGTACGAATTACGGAGCGTTGTGAAATCGTTATTTCTGATTTTGAATAATGCAAAGTCGTGAGCATTTACCTCGGTACTGAGTCTCCAGATTTGACTTGGGCCGAGTGAGGCCATGCGGACAAAGTCGAGTATGATGACTTCGGGGACAACATTCCAGCCTGTGACGCTGCTCACGGAAGAAATTCTCGGCCTTTCTAGATTTGCTTCAATTTCGGGCTCTGAATCGGAGAAATCCGATGAGCTATCGTCCTCGTCTTCTGTGGAACAAATGCCAACAGACATCAGCATGTCAAGAATTCCATGAGCGGTAGAACTGCCGCAGACATTCTCGTTATCCAACAGAATGAGTCCTCCAAGTCGGGAGATACACTGGTCTATTACGTGTCCATTCTGTGTCAATGTCGCACAGGTAATCAATCCGCAGGCTGAATTATCTTGCCCAGCTTCTTCAGTGTGTAGATGGAGTCGGTATGAGTCCGTGAAGCAAATGCCTCCGCTGAGATCAAGATTCTCAACCTGTTCTCTTTGCTTGAGGAATTTCAGGCCGTCGACAACTTCTTTAGGTTCTTGTTCAACCCACTCCAGTTGAGGTTGAGAAAGCGCGTCTAGAACTAATTCCTTGCAAAACTCGCTCGCACAAATAATCCATACTGTTGGACGGAGTTCTATGTCTTCTTTGTTTGCATGAAGGTTTCCCGACAGGCGTAATTGAATAGAGAAGGCTTGGTCAGTGAAGCGAACTCGGCGCTTTTTCATCGCACGTTTGTTCTTTTTCGCCGTGCAAAAGTTCTGAACATGATTATCGAGATCTTTATGCAGCTGTCCTGAAAGAAACCTATAGTTGCGGTGTGGGAGCTCCTCTGGCCAGATGACTGATGAGTAATATAATCCTTCTTTGAGGATATAAGCTCTTAGCTCGTATCTTTTTGACTCGTCGGTCCCTATTTTAGTCCGTATCGGAAAGCTTTGCTGATAGTATTAGATAATGACAAACACGATACTACCGCGAGTTGAAAATCGGTCCCTGAGGCAACCAAGTGATTAGGGCTGGCATTGTAAACTAACCGATTTGGATTTGACACTGTGTCTTCCCCGTCGTCGTCAGGTGGTGGCGGGTTAGGCACCGGGGGCGACGGCTTCGGCGGGGGACCGGGACTCATGACTGAAGAAGTTAACTATGCAGGTCAAGAATCGGTCATCTAGACTTGGAGAGATGAAAATGTAAACTTTTCGAAGAAAATGGAGAGTTCATGGGATGGAGCACACAGTTTAAAAAAGTCTGCCTGGGTGGGATGAGAGCGTTGCATCGAGACCATAGCCACACGAGGCACCCCGCAGGGGCTGACACAACGTAGTCAAAGATCTAATATATATAGGTAGCATATGTAGATGATGAGTGATTGTAGAGAACTCCGATCTAGTGAGCGCATTGATGACATCTTCGCCACAACACTACGCTCTCATAGAGCAAATATGAGCGTAATCAGTAGCACCGGAGTATTTCTGGACGATGTCTCCGCTGATATTATTTGTCAAGTGTGGCCAGCCTTGCGAGGTCGACGTCTGCGACAAGATTATTATAGCAGCTTACTTACTCATCTGAAACGGGAGTTCGCCAAGCAAATTCGCTCTCCGCATCCCATCAAAGACTCCGATATTCAACACATCTTTAGTAGCTTGGACCTCCTGAAGAAAAATGCGGACAAACCATTGAGTCAGGTTTCCGACATTATAAGAACAAATCTCGAAGAATCTTGCGGCCTTGAGGTCCTTCATATCATTGAATATTTGACAAGGGCCTGGCTGACTATAGGGTTTGACACATCCGATTTCTTAAGTCAGTCCAAAGCCACAGCGTCAGGGAGAAGCGAGATGATAGCACCACTAGAGGAGATTGTGAAAGGCAGATTCCATAATCTGGTTCCATCCGAAAGTGCAAGATCTGATGGCACATTAGGCCGTCTCACGATGAGATACCTAATTGATAAGCATGGCTGGACTGTAAGCTGGACTAGTGATTTGACCGAGCATCTATCCGTGAATCCGAGGACGAAGTTCGTCAAGGTATACGAGCATAAAATCTGCCTCTTGCATCACTTCGAGTTCGAGGGTCTGCACCCATGTCCCATTCCAAGAGAAGCCATCAGAGAGGCACTCGACACTTTAAACCTTCTCTTTCCTTCAGAAGATGTCCTCACTCAACGCTATCTCCAAGACGAAGGGAAGTCTTTCCATCGACTTGGGTCCTGCAACCGCGATAACTATCGAGACCTTAGCCATTACCATTATTGGCATAAAGGACTTGCCCAGCTTTTACGGGCTACAGAAGAGGAGCCACTGGGCTTCAAGCAATTCATGTTGGACAGGGAGCATCGGAACTTTAGAGAAGTCACGACATTCTGGCTGGCCGTCGTCGTCATTGTCTTCCTCACCCTCGGGTTCGGTATCATATCGACTGTCTTTGCGGCCAAAAGCTATCAAGTGGCAATGATGCAGTACAAGCTCGATCTGGCTCAGGCTTGCTCTATGCCAGGGGCACGTGTGTCATTGTCACGCTATTGTGCATGATTGCATGCTTTGTAGCATGATGGTTTTTCACTGAAACTTTCCTTAGACTTTTATGCATTGCATTGGGGGCTATGTTTATTTGGGATGACTGTTCGGCCATCCTTCGAGTCTGATGTTATCCTTTTTGTTTGACCGGCTTCAAAAAATCAAGATCGTTGCTACCAGTGCACCCTCTCATACCACTTTATTTCCAATTTTTAACTGAATTCATATTTTTCGATTGTCAAACTATATTAATTTAAAAGCCCTAGCTTAAAATCGATATCTGGTAGACAAGTTTTGACGCAGGAGTCTAGCGTTGGCAGAAGAACTTAGTAGAGCAAGACATTTAAGTTAGGGTTTAATGGCAAAATCTGGCCACCTCATTTGTCTTGGCCACCACATCAATAACTATGCCCCCAGTATTTCACCCTGAGTTGAAGTTGAGCCAGGCAAGATAAGAATTGGCAATCTCTCAGACAATACAGACTGTCCGCCGCCTCTCTTGGCGAAGCCAATTGTCATCCGCTTTGTCCAATCTTTGCTTCCTAGAGACACCATTTATACGGTGCTGAAACATGAAGTAACCAAGCCTCTTGGATACGTTACTGCCGTTGTAACTAATAATGACCCCACAAGAGTAGCCATCAGTCTTAAACCTGGAGCGGACTTCCAAGAATCTCACCCGTTGGGGCGTTGGCTGGGTCGAAGTATCCCAGACCAGCTCGATGCCCATTGCAAGATGTTCGGCCTCGAAGCGCAACCGGTAATGAGTTTGTCGATCGGGGCTGAATGGAGATTTGCTTGGATGGTCTTGGTCATCGGACGCGTGGAACTTGAAGGGAGAGCAAGAGATGTTCAAACCGCATGGCTTTGCGATCCAGCGGGGGTTTTCATCAGTTTCGTGATACGGACTCTCGACAAATTCGCTTCCATCCCAAAAAGCTTCATAAAGATATGCCCTGACAACCAATCGTCCCTCTTTCACATTCTGAAAAGGATGTTCAAGGGACGCGAGTTTCACTTGACACTGAACCACTTCCAGGGTATAATTCCAGTCAAGCGCATTGAGATTGTCCCAAATCACTGGTGACGAGCTCGAAGCCCATGACCACGATGGCGTTAGTGTCGTGGTTGCCGAGGAAGTAATCGCTAAGTTTTTTTCAGATCGATAATCTCGGCACCATAACAATTGTCTAGGTATATCCGTCATCCAAAGACCAGCTTTGTACTGCGAGGAAGTCCAGCCTGTGATTGACGCCATATTCTTGGCTGTCTCTGCAAAAGCACCCAGTTTATCATCTAAACTCTCCGTGTGGCGCGGTGAGTACTTGATGACCTCTTTTATCCAATTCATCAAGTGGTTCTCAGGGAAATCATATTTCGTTTGCGGGAGCATACTCGCAAACTTGGAGCCATCAAATGAAGATGTGCCGTAGAAGTCCGTCTGGTGGGGTGATAACATACCAATGTCACTGTCCGCAAAAGTTAACTCTCCGCACTCCCACAAAACCCGCTCAGACTCGAAGCGAAAGATGCACAAGCCGCTATTTTGTTCTGAATGTGTCCAAGCCCTCTTATCTATCGGCTCTGGCTTCTTTTCGGATATGCGTTCGACAAGACCCACTCGGTCATGTTCTGTATTTTCTCCCACTATCAAAGCAAACGGAACTTCATACTTGCGAAGTAGCAAATGTCTAGGCTCTAGGAAACCAGAATTGCTAGCCGCTGCGGAAGCGGCCGATATGACAACGGTTGCCCTTGCATAGAAATCGGACATGACGTTCAATTCTTTCTGGATGGCCGGCCGGTCTTGGTCTTGTTGTATGCAGAGTGCGTCTACCCAAAGATAACGTAACCCGAGCGCATGAGCAACGTCTGCCGCGTCTCGGATAGTCTTGGGCATTGTCGAAAGGTTGAAGCCGATGAAGCGTTGTTGGATGTTCTTCGAGGTAGTGTTGGTTGCTTCCAACATGGTCGAATCTCGCCCCCAGCAGTAAGTTAGAATAGCGTAAGGCATGTTCTTCCCAATCGTTTCTACAATGCGAATCTGTCCAATATAACCCAGATCCAGATCAACCATGTACTTCGGTAGCCTGTAAGAGCTCACTTTTTGTCTAAGTTCGTTGCACGTTGTGTGCTTCGTCCGGCATTGCTGTAGACAGTGCCTCATCCACCGTACGTTTCCATGAGACAGTGGGTATTGATTTTGTAGCCGTGTCTTGACATACTGAGCCGTTAAGCCATCTGATACTACTCTGTTAGTCCCCCCATCTTTCAGAAAAGATATTGATGAACCTTCCTTTCTTGGTATAAACGAGTAGACTATCTTCAGACCCGTCAAAATCTTCCGAACTTGGCAACCATTGGCAATCGACGATGCAACGGCCATCAATCAAGGAGGCAGTAATCTCTAGCGATTTATCATCGAAAATTGTGCTTCGAGAGAGTGGATGCGATGGAGAATGGACGTCTGGACTGTATATCACCGCAGAGGGTGGTATGAGTCTCTCCATCCGGCCGCGAAGGAAATCGCATCCCTCCTTGGCGGCTGTGAGCACATCGATAAGTGGTAAGGTAACCGATGTGGATTCATGCCCAATTTCCAGCTCTATCAGAGGACAAAACTGGCAGGAGTGGACTGAGTCAAATGCCATGGCTAAGCAACTCATCGGACGTGTGTGCCACAGCAATCCCAGACGCTTCTTAGCGAAGGTTTTGGCGCCGTGTAGTTTCTAGTCTTTTAAATCTATTGAGGTAGAAAATAGGACGGGTTCGTCCGCCGCCCAGCTCAAAGGGTTGGATGGACGAAGAAGAGAGTTGGAGACGCAGCCTACGCGACGTGACGCGATCACAAAGATACGAAACTCCAACAGAGGGCTTAGGCTCACGGTGGGGTCAACCGAAGCATGCAATAGGTTGAGGAGAAAACCTTTATCGATAATTCAATAAGCTCAGCAGTTAAGCGAGAATCATACCATGCGACGGTTTCATGTGGTCATCCTTTCAGGACATCATCGACTTTGCCGAATTAGATATCAAGTTAGGAAGAGTTTTAGGCGCAGTCAATGTCAATTTAGAAATAGCAATGCTATCTACTTATCAGCCATCGCAACTGGTGATAGCATGTTGTGGGAGAAGCACCCTGATTCAGCAGTAAGTATGTCGCAATAGCTGATCTAGACCATGACTGGCAATTTGATGATTTCCATTCCGCTGTCACGGGAGGTCTGCATGGTTCCCTCCCCCCACCCTTCTTATACTATCCCTCAGGAATCTGACAGAACTCTAGGTGGTGATACGACGTCGACAGAAATCGCAGCTACTTTCTTCTACTGAGTGCATTGCCCAGACTGGTACAAAAGACTAGCGAATGAGGTTCGCTCTGTGTTTCAGAGCGGAGGCGAGGTCTCGAGTCGGTATCTGCGTGCTTGCATCGATGAGTCTCTTCGCATGTCATCGCCTATTCCGGGCACTCTATGGAGAGAGCAGGCTGCAGACGACACGGACAGTAGACCATTGGTGATTAACGGACACGTGATTCCTAAAGAGACTTACGTAGGTGTCAATACGTACGCGATTCACCACAACGAGGTTAGTATTAATCTGACACCATGGTATGACATTGCTGACGTGCTACTGACAGCCATGGAAGTATTTTTCCCAGCCATTAAAGTATAACCCAGATCGTTGGCTGGAGGAGTACACTTCGATGACTGAACCTCTAACAGCTTTCTCGACAGGCCCACGTGGATGTCCCGGATAGGCGATGGCTTATATGGAGCTCGGTCTCGTGATAGAGAAGTCTTTTTGATACTTCGACTTCAAGCCTGCCCCTAGGGACCTCAGTCAGGTTGGGGTTAGCGAGAATGGCAAGTTCCTTATAAATAATGTCTATATATTAACTCATGATGGACCGTGGCTGACATTTACTCCCAGAGACAATGACCCATCGGACGATTTCTCTCTTATCCTCTAGAAGGATTTTGTGACCTGATAGATAGGCGCATCCTTAGATATGATCAAGTATCCAAGAAAGCTTATTCATCCAGAATTTGACTATCAAGATCACAACTATAGACAGTATAGTCTCCGCGAACGTTGTGGCTAGTAGTGGTTACTCTTTGCCATCCTAGGCTGTCCCGATGGAAATTTTAAGTGAAAATATTATCGCATAAGCGGCGAGAAACTAATGGTATTCTGTCTTCCTTCTCCGAACAACTGCCTCGGCGCTAAACGTGTTGTGTTATTGAAGAGAGATGAATAATGTATCCCGGTCAATTGGATCACCCTTGTGTGGGCCCAAGCGGTCCAAGCGTTGTCACGTTTTCTTCTTCACCTGGTCATCATAATCTTCCTCCGCGCCATCTTGCGCCATTGCGATGCCGTGGTCAGGACCCTTTCCTCCCGAGATCGTTCTACGAGTTGTGCACTACCTGTCATATGACCAAATCATCTCATCATCTTATCGCGACGATGAATTTAAAGATCTCCATAGGTGCTGGACACGCTGGGGTCGCATTCGGGGCGTCTCACGCTACGCGTCTATTGACAGGACCTGGCAAGACGCTATAGAACGTGAGACTTTTGCTCAGCTGCACCTCGACTTGGAACGACTCGTGGAAGCCCATGATATCTTGAACAGGGTTCTGCGACGTCGAAGCTACATACGGTTTATCCATCTCAACCTCGTTCTACACCCTGCTAAGCCTGGCGCTCGCCAAAGGGGAAAGGACAACCGCGTATTACAACACACCTTTGAGGCTTTACTTTCTCTCCTCGCTGATCGGAACCCCGGACCACCTCTAAAGCTCTATGTTGATGCGCAAAATTCCCCACAGAAAGGGCGCGGATTTTCGCTTTCATGTCATTCACCACTGGAGCTTGAGAATCCCGAGCGCATTCTGAACCTCAAGGCAGTGAATGCAATTACGCATATGGCCGTGGCGAGAAATGAAATATCGGGAAGACACATATCTGGCGCGGCCATCTGCACCCTGCTTAAGACACTATCGGCAACAAAGGCAGTATCTCTCTATTGGCGCGATGACGATGATGGACCTGATGCGCGAAGTGGTAAGAGCGACACTTTATCCTCACAAGTCCCAAGAGAATATATAGCCTCAATTATACAAAGACAGTCTCGACTCTATCGTCGAGCTGAAGGCACTGTACCGAGTGCTATGGTTCTTTACTGATACGTGTCAATCTTTGTTGGAGAACCCACAACGATGGCTTTTTGAGTGCTCCGTGTATTGACATCACATGAAATTTGGGATCTGGGCTCGTACAAATTCCTCGCTTTTGCTTTCCTCTCCTTTCGCTCCTTTGAAACAGATTCATCTTCACATTCTATCTCGCTAACTGTCCTTCACAGACTTCGCCAAAGCTCTAGATAACGTCGAGCATGACATGGATTCCTTCCAACTTGATGGCGAATACGTAGACCAAAACATGCAGCAACCTGCTCACGTATCGACAGAGAGCAAGCTCAGAGTAGATGATCTCTCGCGCTCTCTGGGTATCCTATCGCAACGGTTACGACAATTCAATATAGTCGAGGTGGCCGTCACCGACGATATTTTTCTACAGTATAACGCGGAGATCGCGTCGACAGCGCACTGGCCGCGACTACAAGAGTTTCATCTCTACTACCCAGGAGAGTCTGTGTTGCCCCACAGCTACGCTAGCGATATACAGCAAGCGACCGCCGTTGCAACAGACGCTTTGAATGCCCGCTCTCTCAAAGCGGCACGAGCGGCGCTGAACATGCCACATCTAGAAGAAATGACACTGGTAGCGAATGGAGAACCTGGAGAATGCTGGCACAAATTCAAGTATAGCCGAGATTTGGTGAATAGCACTGCAAAGGTCCTCTGGACAAGCAGCCATGCATTTGTACCTGAGCATGAGGTGCTCGAAGCATGGAGGGAAGTCTCGCAAAAGCATGTACCCGGGACGAAGCTGGAAGTGGAGTATTCAGATGATGAGGACGTATTGTAAAGGAACGTACAGAATGATGCGAAGCCCATCAATGTAGTGGAAGCCATATGATGAAAGCAATTATAATGAAGAGGCAGCTGGGAAAATAGGGAATCCGTCAGTTGGGCCTAAGCGCAGGGCAGGGCAAGGGAAAGGGAGAGGGCATCACAGAATTGAACCGAAACAAGATACCGATGGATGGTCAAGTCTTTGGATATATCGACTACGATTATTTGGTTCCTAGTCTCAGCTGTGTCAGCCTGGCTTAGATGATGCCAGTCGTATCGTACTTCATGGCGTATCTATGACCTGTTTAACAAGAAAGAGGTAGTCGCGCACTTCCAACCGTCCGCCATTTGCAACAGATCCGCACTAGATCACCAGGAACCTGAGGTTTATAGCTGATGTCGCAGAAACTGACAATCAACTCATTAGGCCTGTGAGTCTGGTGGTAGTTGGGCCGTCGGGAGTCTACGTGCCCAGGTGGTCCGTTATGCTCCAAAGAACATGATAAATGGGGTGTTCTACAGGGTACAGGGACCCACCACACAACTTCTACCCTTTCACCACTGATATTCGGTACATACTTGACGCGAATATTCAGCGTTTTCTATCCCACCTGCCATCCCCTACTACCTCACGATTAAATCATAGGGTGGTTACTTCGGATAACACTCCCCCCATGCGCCTGGAAACTGCCTCTAGGTGAATATTTTCGAGTCACTCCAAAACCATCCAACTAAGGAAACCGAGCCTGGCCCAACACTATGGCTGTGACACCCACCGCCACTGTATAATACCACTATTCATCTGCCATCATACCCCCAATGTACAGAGAGGAACTGCTAAAAATATACCTAATGGACCGCCACTGTAGAATACCACTATTCATCTGCCATCATGCCCCCAATGTACAGAGAGGAGCTGCTAAAAATATACCTAATGGACAATACCCCAATTTGCAACCTATAGTCGTGCTCAAGAGATCAGTTCAGGAAACCGCGTTCGCATTCTCCTACCTGTCACACACCAACACTATGTTCTTATGCAACTTAAATCTGTACAATTTACACTCATTGTATGGAGCTTACATAGAGACAGCGCCGGGTAGCTCCGGTGCAACGGGTTTTTGGGAGCGCTTTCGTGAATGATATAATCTGAGAATTTTCTTTCTATTCTGCCTTATCTGTTATATATATCAGCACCAACAGATTGAAATTGCACATAAAATCCATCAAGTCAAGCCTTCTATTCCACTCTAACATCACAATGGCTACTATCATTCCAACTAAAGAACAGATACAGTATATGCAAGCCCATATAGATGACTCGCTAGCACCCTCAATTCATATCTCTAACGGAATTCTCATCGGAGCAGCCTCCATTTCAGTTATATTGAGATATGTCGCCCGACGTCAATCTACTGGGGGCTTGGGAAAAGACGACTTCATGTTATTTTTCAGTTTTGTGAGTTTATCTCATTTAATAGCGGAATAGCTCTGCATTGAGATCTTATACATCTTGCAGCCACTGACTGCCTATCGGGTAAAGTTTCTCTATTTGGTCTTCGTTGCCGGTCTTAGTGTTGGGACGCGTTATGGGTTCGGAAAACATATTCTTGCTGTCACAGACCTCCGGGCTTTCGCCATCGTTAGTACACCTGTCTAGGTTAACAATCAGCCAGATGATTGACAAAATTCTGTTAGATATTGCTATTCATGTACTGCTCTTACGTCTTTGCAATGGTCGGCGTCAAGCTTTCGATACTTCTCCTATACCGCCGTATTTTCCCCACGCGTCAGTTTCAGAAACGCCTGCTTGGCGTATTCGCTGTCGTGATGGCGTGGTTCTTTGCAGCACTCTTTTTCAGTATCTTCAACTGCTACCCAATCTCCAAATCTTGGGATCCATCAACTAGCGGGCGGTGCATTAATTTTGGTACCGTGACGTTAGTGATTGGAATCGCTAACATACTAATTGATTTTACACTATTTGGCTTACCTATGCCTCTTCTTTGGGATCTTAACATGTCTACCCGCAAAAAAGTTCTGCTTTCATCTATGTTTGCCGTGGGGTGCAGGTCCGTATTACATTATAACCCGCTCAATGAATAAGAAAGGCGTATTCCTGACTTGTGGCTTAAGTGCTTGCGTTGTTAGCATACCACGTTTAGCATTCGCAAGACTGCTTGCCTCTACATATGATCCAAGCTGTGAGTCAAACCTACTCTAATATATTGATTCATAATCATTTTAGCGTTCAGATCTCTGAGATCTAATTTTCGTGCAGGGTATAATGTTATTCCCGGCATTCTATCTGGCCTTGAAATTTGTACCGGCATTGTGGCCTGCTGCGCCATTACTTACCGGCCACTCATTGAAAGATTATATAGTCTTTCTATTAATAGCAGCCAAGATGAATTCCTCAGCGAACCGAGCACTGGGTGTGGCAGTAACAATAGACAAGGGTGGAATAAGATTCATGTCCAACATGATGTTGAGCTGTCATACAGAACTCGACAAGACGAGCGAGCTAGCATAGACCAATTGACAATGCCTATGTCAAGCCCGTTGATAATTTCGCGCAATTAGGGCCATAGACAGTGCGGTTATGTTCCCTTCGCGTACCCGTACGCCATACCAGCATCTCGGAAGCTTGAATGGCAAATCTATAATCTAAGATTGGTGAATCCTGAGAGAGCGCCGCATTTATGTATGCAACGTATTTGTCGGTTCGTTCAAATTCCAACGATCACACTTAACTTGTATCGGTCTTAGTTAGGCTGTGCCTCTCTGGGGTTTGTTAATGATCGTTGCACCTGACAAACGAATAAAGACGAGGTTACGGCAATAGGTATGTGCTATATTATACGAGAAATCTAAGGTGAAGGAGAAGGTGTGGGACACAGGCATGAGGGATCCCGCATTGCCTCTTTCTAAGTTCCAAACGGCAAGATCACAGAGCTGGTGGATACTCACCAACCTTGGGTAACCAACCTTCAACTCAAAGCCTAGGCACAGTAAGGATTCAGTTACCCCTTATCGTCTACAGGATAGGTAGGTCAGCTGTTAAGTACTCACATACAAAGGCTGCCGGTCCAAGCTTATAAGCTATGCTAAACGACTAACGGCTCAGCCTTAACGTTACTTAGCTGCTAGCGGCCTAATATACAGCCCGTTAAACCAAGAGACCATAAGGGTTTTTTAATATAATTATTTATTATTAATTATTAAATAATATTATTATTATATATATTTAAAAAATATATAAAAAAAATATTATATATTTATTAAATGTTTTTTTAATAAATATATTATTTTTATTTTTATTATATAATAATTTATATTTTATATAATTTAATAATATAATTTAATAATTTATTAAGCTTTTTATTATATTATAATTATTAATAATATTTTAATACGTTTTTTTTATTAATTATATTAATATAATAATAATTAAAATATTAAAAATAATTTTTTTTATAATAATATTTTTTAATTTATATTTTTTAATTTATATTTTTTAATTAAGCTTTTTAATTAAGCTTTTTAATTAAGCTTTAATAATTTAATTTTAATTTTTATTATTATTATAAATTATTTTAAAAAAAAAATTATAATATAATAAAAACTTTTTTAATTATTTTTTTTTTTTTATAAAAATTATTTTATTATAATTATTATTATTTTTAAAATATAAATTAAAAATAAATATTTTATTTTATTAAATTTATTAAAAATTTATATATTAT